>CM056999.1:38694583-40018750 GCA_029891345.1 Dryococelus australis
ATTTTAGTATGGCGTTTAGGATATCCAGTATAAGACAGAGGGCTTCGTATGGGAGGTTTTTAATAGTTTGGTTGTTTATTTTGTCTGGGCCTGGCGCTTTTTTAGGGTGTAGGTTTTTAATGGTAGCTATTAATTCTGGCATGGTTATTAATTCCGGTTCCTTTTTTGGTTTTCTATTTAGAAATTTCTGTGTGGTTGTTATTACATCTCTGGTAAAATTTATGTCTCCGAGGTCCTCATTCGGAGTGAATTGGTTTTCCAAAGAATTTGCTATAGTTTCTGATTTAGTTTGGGGGTCGTAAGCTAGTCCTGTTGGGGAGAGGATAGGTGTAGATTGAGTTTTATTGATTGAACCTCGGAGCACTCTGGATATCCGCCAGAATTGGTTTATGTTGTCTGAAAGTTCGGTAACAAAATTTTCCCATTTTGTTATTTTTTGTGTTTCTAATTTGATTTTTAATTGTTTTTTTCAGCTTGTTGTATTTAGCTTTGTTTGCTTCTGTCCTGGTGCGTTGGAATACATGTCTAGCTTGTCGTTTTTCGCCAAGTAGCATGTCTATGTCTGGGAAATTTTGCTTTAAAAATTCTCGCCTGTTTAAAAATTGTGTGTGTTTTGCTAATTGGGTTTTTAAAGTATTTTCCAGGATTTCTATAGCTGGATCGATATCAATTTTGTCGCGAATCGTAAGGTGTTGTTCTGTAAATATTTCCACCAGTTCACTTTTAAAACCTTCCCAGTTAGTTACCGGGATTTTTGCTAAGATGGTTTCTGGGTGTTGAAGTGATTTTGTGCTGATTTTGCATAGAACTGGCATGTGATCTGAGTCTAGTTCGGTTAGGGTTGTAAGTTCTGTAAATAAATTTGGTAGGTTAGTAATAACTATGTCAAGCACATCCGGATTATGTCTGTGATTTGCAGGAAAGAAGGTAGGTGAGTCGGGGGCCTGAATAATATAGCTGTGGAGCTGCGCGTGGTTTTGTAATATGTTACCACTAGTATTATTAATTCTACTGTGCCAATCGGTATGTTTTACGTTTAAGTCGCCTGCAATTATGAAGGGGTAGGGCTGGTTTATTAATTTATCGAGATCCGTGGTTATTAATTTCGCTCGGGGCGCTAGGTAGGCAGAGATGACGGTTATATGGCCGGAGTTTGTATTTATATTGATTGTGGTGGTTTCTATGTTTTCACAGTCGGGGTCCTTATTTACGTGATGTTGGATTTTGTTATGAACTAGTATTAAGGTACCTCCGCCTGCTCGTACTCTGTCCGTACGGTATGTAGTGTAGTTTTTAATGGCAAAACGACGACGTGGTTTCAGTCTGGTTTCTTGTATTAACGCGATTTCTATCCCGTACGTCTCCAGCACTCGTTACAACTCGTAAAGCTGTGTGAAAATACCGTTACTGTTCCAGTACAACAGGGATAGGGATCCGGAAGCTTGCAGGGATTGTGGGTCCATTTAGGGCATCTGCTCCGCAAAAGTCATGAGCGCCTCCATGAGGAGCATGGACTTGGTTTGTGGGTCTGGGTGGGTGTTTGCTACTATCATGTAGCCGCGGAAATGGCTCATGATGGCCCGGAAATTTGCCTCTTTTAGGAACCTCATGAGGTCCATGAGGTCCTTCATGGTGCTTCCCAGGTCGCCAGGAGCCGATGGGGCGGAGCTGGGAACAGGTGCGGGGGTTTGCCGGCTGGGTGGGGCGGTTGGCATCTGTAAGGTTTCGTGGTCTAGGGGCACCTGCGTGGCGTGTGTTGGGATTGAAAGGTGGCGGACGGGGCCTCTGGCTGCCTGGGCGTAGGAGGCTTGCGGGGGAAGAGATTTTGCGTCAAGGAGTTTAGGATATTGCGAGATATCCCTAGCTGGAACTTGTGGGGCAGACGTCGTTGCCATTGGTGTATTCATACTTGATTGCATTTTTTTAAATGCCGTTTGCTGTCGCTGCTGCACGATTGCTATTAATTTAGGACAGTCTTTTGAGTTGGCAAGGTGGTCGCCATTGCAGTTTACGCATTTCGGTGCAGCAGCTATCTGGGGACAGGCATCCAGAGTGTGTGACCCGGTGCAGTGTGGGCAGACTACTTTCAGTTTGCAGTAATTTTTTGTGTGGTCCAGGGCCTGGCAGAGCTTGCATTGAGCAACGTCACTGAGCTTCCTCTGGTACTGGCGGGGATGAACAATTGTCATGTTAAGCCGGGTTACAGATATAAGAGGGTCGAGAGTGTCATTTTTGCTGCAGTGACGCAGGAGCGGTTCTGTGGTACGAGCTGGAATTGGGAAGGGTCTAGATCGTTGTGTTTTTTGTACTTAAACTGGTACACTTCAGTTACCTGGTACCCGCGCAGTGTGAGCTCCTCTGCGATGGTATTTGGGTCCGTGTCTGCCGGCAGATCAAACACGACCTTCTGGGGTGGATCGATGTTTGTGCTGTATGTGAAATAAGGAATGCCAGTGTTTTTGAGCATGTTTGTCGCTGCCTCATATTTTTGTAGGTCGGTTGCAACAATGTGCAGACCGTTCCTGGCCATGCTGATGGTAAAACCTGAGGGGTGGATAGTTCGGAGCTGTCGAACGAGGAAAGAGTACCTGCCTGTGTCACGCAACACGAGGCGGAAAGTAGGTTTTCTGAGTTTCGCATTGTTGCGCAGGTTCAGGTTAACGTTTGGTGGTTGGCTTGAAGAGCCGGGGGTCGAGGTGGAAGCCACTTGCTCCCTCAAAATGGCGTACCGGTTTCGAACCGGAATGTTAGGCTGCACGTCCAGTGTCGTGCCAGTGGAACATTTTGCCTGTTGCCTGGACTCACCCAGGGTTTGCTGTTCGTATTCGATGTTTTCCTTAGCTTGATGTTTACTCAATTGGGTTCGAAGAGCGGCTCTGGCATCCTCCGAGTTCTCATAAGAGTTGCGCCTTTTCAGGTTGCTACCCTGAAGCTCAAATTCAAAATCCATTTCTGAGGAAGAGAGGGGAAAACTGGAATTAACTTCCCGGCTCGAAAAAACAGAAGACCTATTGTTCAGGTTCGGTTCATATAATTCAGCACCAGGTGCTGTGTTTTTCACATGACGATGATTATCGTCGGATTCATGGGGGGGGGGCAACCCCCTCCACAGAGCTACGCCCGTCCAGGACCAGGAGAATTAAAAAAAAAGGGGGGGGGAAGTGCACTCGGAAAGCAACGGTAAGAAGATAGAATTAGGTATGCCTATTCGCTGCAAGAAAGTCTGTCGCCGCTGACCCCCAAGGGGCTAGGCTCGAGATGACTGTTAGGTTTTGAGACCCAACAGCCGACGAGCAGACACTCACAAGTCGCGAAAGCTATACAAACCTACAGTGGCAGGCCCAACTCCTTACTCCTTGAAGACACGTCCTCACTCGTCGATACCAGGATCTCGAGTCTTGTCTGCTCTGCCTCTGCGGCCGCGGTTGACTTCAGATATAGAATAAGTAGTTATATACGAAAGCCAGCATATTCAATCAGTGGGAGTTAAGATTTCCTTTTGAACACACAAAAGAAGTCGAAGTAGTTCTACTCCCTATCGCTAGATCGCATGTTTTAAGCAAATACTTTTAGTTATATTTAAATTCACAGGAACATTAGTGTAAAATTACAAATACTGTACTCGTTTGAAGAAATTACACATAAAATGTAAAGTTACCATCTATTTTTATGTGTAAATACGCTCATATACTTTCGAATTTGTAATTTTACACCCTTGTTAATGTCAATATACCAGTACATTTGCTTTTTTTTTACTGTAAGACTGTACTAAATTTTGAGTAAAATAGGAAAATATGTACTTTTACTCTGATGTACGAGTTCATACAACATTGGCGTGGTTGTAAAACACACAAACTTAGGGTTTTAGTACCTTGGGTTAGTGTATTTTACACATACCTTTGCATGTGTAATTTTACAACCTTTTAAATGTCAATGTTCGAGTACATTTGTGTTTTTACAGTAAGATCGTACTACCTAGTGAGTGAAATAGAAACATATGTATTTTTACACTGATGTACATGTTTCAATACAACATTGGCGTAGTTGTTAAAATACACAGATTTGGGGTTTTAATACTTCATGTTCGTGGATTTTTACAGGTACTTTCAAATTTTTGTATTAACATCCCTCTTATTGTTAATATAACAATACATTTGTGTTTTTTATAATAGCATTGTACTATGTTGTGAATAAAGTTGTACATTGCTGTAAATTTACACGTACTGTACTTGTTTTTACAAATTACACACAGAAAATGTAAAATTACCAGAAGGTTGTACGTGAATTTTTACACTTTTTTTTAGAGTGTATTGCTAAAACCCTGTAGCAATATCATACACTAAACATTGAATATTCAAGAAGACACTACATATATATCAACAATATGTACAAGTAGCATACCAGCTACAATATCAGAAAAACAAAGCCCGAAATAAAAACACAACTATCAAAAATTGCACTGGCTGCCTGACTGGATTAAATAAGAAGACTCTACTCAGCAATAAGATACAAACAATATTGCTGCATAAACCACGGTATGCAAACTTTCTCATCAGAATTTGTGTGTGTTTATGTAAAGAAAGAGCCGCACTCTACCTCCGGTGGGTTTCAGGGGTACTCAATACTACCTCACCCCGCACATTTAACCCTAAACCACCAAACCAAACCTGAGGATAGATAGAGAACTCAATTGTAAGAAATAGTTGTTAAATATCTGTAGTGAACACTGCGCAGTGCCCATACTCATGTGGTCAGCCAAAAGTCTTTCACCAATGTATGTGATTCAACATAGAGGTGAGCAGGGGTTTGTTTTGTAAGTCAATAGCGTACACAGTCTAAGTTTAAATCCAAGGATATTTTATTTACTATCTTACACACTAGGGTAGTTTTCATTGCATTTCACACTCCGTATATTTCATGCCAAAAATAATACAGGCTAAACTTGCAACCGAAATGGTAACCAAACCATGATTAAAAGTTAACCACATTTACATCTCTGACACTACACACTTTGCACTGCAAAAATTTCCTTTTAAAATATTCTGGCCACGTAATACATTTAATATTTTTAGTTTGCAATATCAGATGGTAGCGAAAATGGTGGGCTATGTGTTGGATTAAACCATTTAAAACACTTCCGAAAGTTTCCAGCAGAAGTAAACTGCCTCGACAACTACGGGCAAAAAAACTCCAATGCCACTCATACCTGGTAGTTTTCTGGAAAGCAGAAGCAGCATTCAAGGGCATGTTATAGCCCCAATGAAACTTGTCGCTCCCCCCATTGTGTTACGGGCAGGCATCAAAGCCCGTGAAGTCTGCTCGGCTGAGAAGGTAACAGCTGGTTTCGTCCAGCAGCGATCCAGAGCGCCGCGCTGCACATACCATCTCCTCTACGCGTTCCCCGCGTAAATATAAGAGTGGAAAACCTCACAGTAAGGCTGGATCACGAGTCTACCAATCACGCACATAATATGCAGTTCTGTGTCAAGTTCCGCGAGGATAAGTTAAGCCATGTGTCCACGGTGAGAGTTAGTATTCTCGATAGTTGATACAACTATCGCGAGAGAGACGTGTCCACACTGAGAGTATTGACTCTTGCTAGTCGACTCTGACAGCTCTGCGAGTCGCATCTCACAAGTAACTCTCAGACAGTACTGACCACCAGTAATGTCTCCAACTCGAAAGCGGAAAGTCGCTGCAGCACTGATAGTGATGCTTCTTGAAAAGAAAAAAAACGGAAACGGAGGAACGTAGGACGAAGTTGCTGGGTTAGAGAATGGATCAAAAGATGAAATAAATTAGAAGTTTGTAACACATTACTTCACGAACTCATTATGGAAGATGGGGCACAGTTCCGCAACTTTATCAGAATTACAGTAGAAGACATTGAATATTTAATCCAAAAACTTGGAGCTACGTTAACCAAACAAGACACTGCAATGAGAAATGCCATAAGCGCCAAGGATCGCATTGTGGTTACACTATGGGTTTCTGGCATCAGGTATGAAAAAACAGTCAACTTAAGAAAAATGTAATGCATTCCAGAGAATGCACCAACATGTATGAATAACTATATTGCCATAATGTTGCAGGTTATTCCTACAGCAGTCTGCAGTACTTGTTCCGCATACCTGTCTGCACAACTGGTAGAATAGTGAAGGAGGGTTGTGTGCAGTTGTTCGCACAACTGAAAGAAGACTATATGAAGGTACTTTTTAAAACAGTTTTATACTCCTTCATAGAGAAATACAAATTCCAAAATCACAACGAATACACGGAAGTATGCTTTTTCAATCCATAGTTCTACTCAATGTTTGTATAAATTAACTGTTCTTGTGCTTGTGGAAACACGTCAACTATCGAGTGAGCCGAAGTAGACCAAGATGTAAAGTCGTCTTCGTCTACCATATCTGCTATTCCTCATCTAATAATGCTCATTAGCCGCCTTCTGTTGAAAGCATTCTTCTTGTTCCGTAATTCCATAGCCACATGCTCACCAAACGTGATGTATTCATCGGTTTCTTTGTGTAAGAAATTACTGGCAGACACTATAGCAGCATTCAGCTCGGAATCGGCAGGTTCCATTGCTGTCTTCCTCTTTTTATTGGGTGCTGTATTGTTATCGCGGGGTGTAGAGGGCTGGTCACACTGGGAAGCCTCAGTCATATCCGTAGGAACTTGTGGATCAACAGCATTTCCGATTGGGGCCATGTCACTTTCAGGAGCAGCCTGTGAGCAAGACAAACTTTGTGTTGGAACGTGACTATACAAAAGTCGCATATAAACATGCACATGCCGATAGTACTCAGTTAAGAGGCCTATTCACCTGAAGTCATGTATCACGTTTCAGGCATTGAAAGAGAGGAACGATAAGGACGATACTATCGTGCGCTTCCACAACCGCGTTGTCTTTAAGCATGGAGCACTAACCTATAGCGTGATTTTTTCTTCTTATTTATCTCTTTAAATGAGATGTAAAACAGGTGACCCTATTATTTGATTTGTAGGAAGTAAAGTACAATGCATGTTTCAATATTTTTGATTAATTAATTAGGTTGCTATTTTTCCAGATACAGCAGTCTGGAAAAGTCGTTTGTAGCCATTCGAGGAATTCTTAAACCATGTTTATCAGCGCGATGCCATTACATTAAACATAAAGGAGTTATGTTTAAAGAGTGTGGTCTTGTCTTGTCGTATATATACATAAGCACATTAAACATAAAAACACTTACAACAAGCTGGAACAAGTTTTGTGCGCTAGGTGTGTAAGCCTATTAACATTTAAACAGCATGTCGATAATTACTGAAAATGGTGCACTATCTCCTTAGTTAACAACATTTCGTCCCAATATATTCTTTTATGAAAGTGTATAGAATTCGTAATGATATTTGATGCTCAGGTACACCATATCGTCACGAATAAACTTGAAGGTAGTAGTGGCGAAAAGTTGGTATGTGTAGTGCTCCATTCCCTTTAATTCAACATTATGAGCTTGGAAACAGTATTTCTACCGCAATCTACAGTACGAGCTAACAATATAATGATTGTCCGCAAACAACATGTAGTTAATATGTGTGTTGTTTAACGGAATGAGAGTTGCGAGGTCGGGTGACTCTTAACGCCCACAGTTTGTACGGCCAATTGATGAAATATGGGGTGGTTATGGAGCATCACTAGAATGCAAACGCGGAGGACTAGGGACAGCCCCGAGAGAATTCAACGGCCAGCGGCATCCTCTGGCACAATTCCCACATGTAAACATCCAGGGATTGACCCCCCCCCCCCCCGGATTTCGAACCCGGATTGCCTTGGTGGGAGAACTTTAGCCGCTACACCACCGGGCCCCTATATGCACTATTATAATTAGTTGAAGTGAAAGCTAGAGCTTCGAACATGTTCCTACAGAAAGGTGTTGGTTTTGTCCTGTTGAAAATATACAGTAGGCCTTCACTGTGTTGTACGCATGTGTGCATATTGTTGCACGTTAAATTAATGTATTTTTTCACTCCCACGGGTTCCTGAGGCCCCTTCCTATTAGCTTGTAGTTGCCAACGACTTTGAACATCGGTGGAACTTTCCACACTGTGTGGGGGCATTATACGGCAAACACTGTGTTCTCCAAGGTCCCAACAACAATGGCAGTTACTACTTTAATTACAAGTCATCTCATAGAATTGTGTTCATTGCAGTTGTGGATGCCAAGTACAGGTTCATTTACGTTGACGTGGGCTGTAATGGACGGGTATCTGATAGAGGAGTGTTTAGTCGTTCCACATTAGGCCAAACATTTTTGTCCAATCTAATCGAATTACCTGAACCTAAATGTCTGCCTGGCAGAAATAAGGATTGCCATACTACTGCATTGCAGACGATACGTTTCCTTGAGCACTTACCTCATGAAACAATACCCCTAGAGACCACCCAGCTGATAAGAGGACCTTCAACTATCGTGTTTCTAGGGCTCGTAATACAGTGGAGAATGTATTTGGAACGACAGCTCAGAGGTTTCGAGTGTTAAGGAAACCCATGCTCCTCCAACCAAGCACAGCTGAAACGGTTGTGCTTGCTTTGTGTGTGTTACATAACTCCCTAGTACAACGAGCAGGGCAGTGGTATCTATACCTGGGATCTGTTGACGCTGAAGTTTCGTATACCCACGACGTTTCAGACCGGTGGGATGAAGCTGCACCCCCATCAACGTGGTTTTCATTACAGCGTGAAGTAAGGGAGGAACTGACGAACTATTTCATGACACCAGAAGGTGAAGTGAGGTGGCAATACAGAAATGTATGATGAGCATGTTAAACTGACTTCCATCATACCACACTGTTGTTAGATTAATCACTCCAACAACAGCAAGTCGGGTATAGGCTGTTCACGGTAAAGTGAGCACTTTTTAAGGCCCTTCTATTTTCCTTACATCCAATTTCCATCTTCCTGCTGTTTTTTAATACAAACATTGCAATGTGACCAATAAACACTGTGTATACATTTCACCACACTCAAAATTGAATGCCTGAGGCTGCAAAAATAAACATTTAGTGTGGCTAATGCCTGTTGGAAGGGCCTTAAAAAGTGCTCACTGTACCGTGAACAGCCTATAATACCTGTATTGTTGACTTGAGCATGTGCATGTGTTTATTTGTAAATATATTGTGTGAACAAATATAGCTAGTATTTAGCGAAACAGTGCGATACTTGACAACTAAAAATATGTTTTGCGTACTTGTTTTAACAAATATAATATAATCTGTAGTCCTGCTAGGACATCATTATTAAATGCATACAAACGGATTGCTCCACTCAACACTAGTTTCTGAATATGTATGTCTAAGACTTATCTTTATCTATGTCATTTACATACTAAATTTGATGTTGTAGGACTTGGCCGTCGTTATTGGTATGACGAATTTCATTGCATTGAAATATTGCCATTTACTCTTTCTTCTCCGCCAGCACTGCCACATTTTTCTTCCTTATTTTTTGTAGTTCTTGTGAAACCTACAAATATAAATAATTTCTAAAGGGCAAACATTTCGTTATTGTTGTTAATATATATTACCTACGGGCATTAAATGCTATACTCTTACCTGATTTCGTAAATTGTGTATTTTTCTCAGCACTTCTTCATTCGTGCAGTTGAAAACCTCCGCTATTTGCTTCAAGGCAGCATTCTTTTGGTCACGATTTTTATACTCGTTACTCCAGCAATCCCACAACATAGGCCTACCTTCTACAAATCAATCAGCTTGACATTATCGGCATGTGACAACGCACGTTTCGCCATTTCTATACACATCCGTCCACACAATACTTGTGAGAGTACTCGCAATTATACGCTCCGAGAGTGCTCCTTGCGAATAGCTCGCGAAGAGAGGAGGTATGGTGTGTCCACGTGACACACCTGTTCTCAGCCAGCAGCTCTACGAGAGTTGACAGTGAGTTTGCCTGCTGCCAGTAAGTTTCCTCTCAGTGCTGTGTGCACGACGACAGTGCTCCGACAGTTACTCTCGAGATTAAAAACTCTCATCGTGGACACGTAGCTTTACACATTACACTATAAACTACGGTGTTAGCGGCAATTAAAACTAAATCTGCTATGTGACACGTTATCAAACGATCTCTCGTTATACATGGCTCGTTGATACAGTTTCAAAATACATGTCTGCTCTGCATACATATGTCACACGCTGTATTTTACCAGCCAAGCTTATCATCGCGCCAGCAGCGCACACTACAGCTGGTAATAGCTCGCCGTGCCACGGACGACTGACTGTCCACACACAAAGCGACTTTCCCAACTAAAGTGTTCAGCCAGTGTCACGTCATGCAGATACACATGCAGCGCACCTAGCGGCCATCGCCTTTAACAGTATACGAACTACGATACATTGCAACACAAGCATAAGTTTAAATAACAAAAGTAGAATATATTAATATAATAAAACGTGATAACAAGATCATAAAATATACATGTTAAAATATAATTACGATTAATATCATATTGGCTGGCCAATATGATATTATATTATATATATTATAAATACATTTTATAAAAGGTAAAATATAACACACTAGCAAGTTTTTTATTTTGTTTTATTGCATTCGTGAGATATTTTTTCAATACATAGTTGTACAAAGATATTGGACAAGTCAAATTACAGTATACAAAGTTTATACACTGGACATAGTAAACACACACACACACACCCACACACACACCCACACACACACACACACACCCCACACACACACACACACACACACACACACACACACACACACACATACATATATATATATATATATATATATATATATATATATATATATATATATATATATATATATATATATATATATATATATATGTGTGTCAGACTACACGTACACGCATCACATATTTTCCTCATAATTTGACCAATCTTCCTACAACATGCTGTGGGGTGTCGTCGTTTTTCTGAAACAGAAGAAAAAGGAAATGAGAAAAACCGGAACAAGAAATGCGTACAAAGACATGTTATGCAATAATTTTTTAATTTTTGTAGTTTAGTTATTCATCTGCACAAAAAAATTCTTTCAGCTGTTTTTTAACGAGTTTTTGGTTAGAGATGCAAATTTCTTGAATGTGTAGTGGTAACTCATTGAAAAGTTGGCTACCAAGGTAGGATGGCCCTTTCTGGACAAGTTTTAAGTTAACTGAAGCTATGTGTAAGTGCTTTTTTTTAATTCTAGTCTCATGCTTATGAAAAGACTAATTTTTCTGAAATAAATGACTGTTTTTGGACATGAATATAAGTACGGAATACATGTACTCACATGGTAATGTTAAAATCTCTGAGCTCTTGAAAAGAGGTTTACATGAGTTTGACTTTCTTTTGCCAATGATTATTTTTACAGCTGTCTTTTGCATGTGAAACAATTTTTTTTTGCTGTCAGTGGAACTACCGCAAAAAGTTATACCATAACACATGATGGAATGAAAATATGCAAAACATACCATTTTTTCTGTATTTTTGTTCAAGACCTCTGCAACACTCCCCAGGGCGAAACAGGCTTAACTTAGTTTAGGCAAAATATACGCAATGTGAGATTTACAGTTAAGTAAATGATCTACTTTTAAGCCAAGAAATTTAATCACTGCAGTTTCATTAATTTCGTCTCTGTTACTGCTAACAAATGAGTTAATGTTTTTTTCTGTTCTTTGTGAGGAAATTCATAAGATATGTTTTATCTATGTTGAGATCGAATTTGTTTGCAGTAAACCATGCATTTAGCTCTGTAAATGGCTTGTCCATTTTTCGTGTAAGATCATTTACTGAGTCTCCAGATACAAATATGCTAGTATCACCTACAAATAAAATTGGAGTAGTTTCTGGAGTTAAGGCACATGGAAGGTCATTTATATAAACTGGGAAGAGTAGGGAGTCTAATACTGATCCTTGTGGGACCCCATGCTTGATTTTTCCTGGTTCAGAGTAGAATGAAGTAGTTTTTTCCGTTGATCCTCACTTGTCTGTTTGAAAGGTATAAGCTTATTAGTTTATTTAGTGTACCCCAGACTCCATAAAACTTTAATTTTTCTTTAAGTATGTTGTGATTTACATAGTCAAATGCTTTAGTGAGGTCGCAAAATATTCCATTAGATGTCATCTTTTTATCAAGTGTATTAAGAATGCTATTTGTTAGTTTGAAAATTGCATCATTTGTTGACGCGTTTTTCCTAAAGCCAAACTGGAAATTTGATAAGATTTTGTGATTCTCAAAATGTTGCAGCAACCTCCTGTAAATTAGTTTTTCAATTACTTTTGAAAAGGATGTAAGAAGTGAGATGTGTCTATAATTTTTACTTCGGTCTTGTCTCCTTTCTTGAACAATGGTATTACCATAGCCCATTTGAGTCAGTCTGGAAACAATCCTGTTTACAAATATGGCTTAATGGAACACTGAATACAAAGGCGCATTGCTTCAATAACCTAGAGATTATGCCATCATAGCCGCTAAATAATTTTGGTTGCAAAGAATTTATTGTTTTCGCCACTTCTCTTGGAGTTGTGTTTTTAAAAGATATAGCAGGGTATTTTGTACCCTGTAGCGTAGGAATATGGTATATATCCTGTTTAATGTTTTTTTAAATAATGTTTTCTACAAGTTTTAAGTAGTATGAATTAAATGTATCTGCTACTAATTTAGGGTCTGAGGATATCCAGTCATTTACTTTTAGTTTTACAACTTCACATTGCTCTGTTGTTCTTCCTATTGTGTTTTTTTAGAATATTCCATTTAGTTTTTATTTAGTTTTGAGAATTCTTAATGAGGTTACAGAAAAAATCCTTTTTTGCAGATTTTATGACCTTACTCAAAATTTTGCAGTATTTCTTGTAGTGATTCACTGTGAGGGTTGCTGCTGGTTCTGGCAGCCTTGTATAGTTTTCTTTTGTTTTCGCGAGGGAATTTTTATTCCTTTGGTGAGCGATAAATATTTCTTTAGATTTGTATTACTGTGGGTCAGTCGGAATGGGAAACATTTTTTAAAACAATGGAGAACTTGGTTAAGAAAAGAGTTTAATTTTTAATTTGTTTTGTTACAAGTATACAATGTTGACCATTACTCCCTCCTGAGCTCGTTTTTGAATTGTAATACATTTTCCAGCGAAAATGTTCGTATTTTCTTATAAGATATGCTTTTGGAGGACATTTTTATGGAAGGTATAACTAATATTTGCGCATTATGACCTAATAAGATATTTATTATTGGGAGACAGTGGCACTCTGCAGCTGCGTTACTATCAATGAAAATATTATCAATTGCTGTCTGACTGGTTCCTTCTATTCTGGTAGCAAAGTTTACTATGGATTTATGGTTGAAGGTACTATGTAGACTATCGAGTTCAGTTCCTTGGTTGCTTTCTTTTAAATAATCAGTGTCACAGTCTCCACAGAGAATAATTTTTAGATTGGCTCTGTAAACAGCTTTAAGATTTTCGTTGAGAAATTTTAATAAGTTACTCAAGTTGACAGAAGGGGTTCTATATATAGTAAGGCCCTCACTTTTTTTTAATTTGTCAGTTATTACTTACACATAACTGCACCCAAACACTTGATCTTCGCATAAAAAATGTGTGTCATTTTTAAACATTAAATTATTTTTGATTAAAATACAGGTACCACCCTTAGTAATGCTATTTATACAATAAGTTTAACAGAAGGAATAACCAGTTACCAACTAGTACCAACCCTGGTGGAAAATAACTATTGACGAAAAATCCCTGAGACGAACCAATTCGACTCAACTACTCCCCCCCCCCCCCTGAAAATAATTGATGGTTGACGCACAAAACTTGCTCAAACACCTGTTAATCTTAAGATCTTATAACACCTCTTCCATCTCTCATAACATACTGCATACCACTAATGGCTGGGATGTCAGTGTTGAGCACAACAAATACTAGATATTCCCTCACAAATAACATAGCAGAAAAGCGAGAGATAAGAGAGAATGAAAACATACAATTAACACAAAGATAAGAATCTCAAATACAATAAGAAAATGAACACATCCCAGTTAAGCCATCATTTTCGTCGGTATCTTTACTCAAAATTCCAAAACTTTATACTCAGTCTTTCTGCTTATCAGAATCACCATTAGGTTCACAATACTGTTTGATTTGCGAGATATGTGCTTTCTTAAACACAAAGTCATTTGCAGGTTCACCCAGTAGCACTGTTACTGGTCCCAAAAAACGTAAGATCTTAGGAGACAGTTATATGGCATCACTAAATTAGACGAAAAATGTCCTGCCTTATGGCTTTGTACATAGTGTCGACAAACCACCAGGTCACCCGCCTGATAGGTGTTCCAGCCCCATCCAGAGAGTCGAACCAGTGCCATGCGCACTCGGGATCCGTGGCGCAAGACGGCCGGGCAGAGCTTGATAGGGCACGAGGCACCTGGAGCAGGGGTGACAGGAAGATGGGGGAACCTAGGGCTGGGTAAATAAGCGAGTGCGAGATATGTCCCGCCCCCACTCTGCCTCCATATTTATATGTGAATTCTGCAAGACTACTGAGGGCATCATGACTTCGAAGATGTCGGGGCTTTACACAGACCGATGCTGAGCCCAACTACATGTCCACGAGGGAGTCTCTCGGACGAGTGTCATCTTCAGTAAATTCAGTGGTAAGAACTTTGAGATTCTGATGCAAGATAGGATCTGGGATAGGAAGTTAGGCCGCGTTAAGAGTTTTCATGTATACTTCTATTGAGATTAAATTAAGGTAGTTCCTCGTAAGGCACGACTGCCAGCTATTGAGTTGTATGAGGTATTAAGAGTAACGAGAGTCCTATAATTGAGATATACTGCTGAAGCATCTCTAACTTGTGTTTTTCCTGTTTAACTTGTTGTACTAGATTTGTGTAATAAAGAGACGGGTTGTTTGAATCCAGTTCAGTTCTTTCTTTAGCTCTATATTACATCATCCCACAGTAACTTAGTTTGTCTGCTCGATCCTGGAGTCAGGACGAAACAGAACATAGGGAATATCTATTATATCTCTATTGTACCTTTCTCTACTATTGAATGAGGTGTCAATGTTACTCTTATTTACTACTTTGCTTGGGACTGGTATTTGGGTTACTGTTGGGTATTGCAATTTGATTATAAGAATTATTTCAAATTTTATGTTAAATTCATAAGCTTGGTTTTGAAATAGGTGGGAAGTGTGAGGCGCCTCCACCACTTTCTGTGACCCTGCTTTTTCCAGATGGTCACACACTTATTTAACTGAGATACATAGTTCAGAAAGGGCAAGAGCAATGATATAAAGCACTACATTTATTGACTCCAATCGATATATAAACAAAGCTGGCGAGAAGACGTTACAAATATGGCAATACTTCAAGCCCATGATACAATAGTATTTACGTTAAATGAAACTGATTACAAGTTAACTAGAATTTAGTTTGTTCTCGGGGAGCAGTTAAAGTCAGCCTCACTAGCCTTCGCCTCACATAACCCAGGATGCCCTAACAGGGGTGATATTTACCCAATACATCGACTGTGACTACCGTGAGGCTCGTCTTGATGACAGCTCCTCCTTTGAGTCGAACCTGGAGCACAAGGATGGCAGTCCTCTCAGCAATGGTGGCATTGGCGGCCCTCTGGCATGGTCAGGAACAAATATGGCAGTGAGCTACCCGTGCTCACGACATTTATACTCTGGGACCCGACCTTTTTTTAGGCAACCATTCCTCCGACTGTTTCCATAACTCCAGTTGCCATGGCTGACTTCCTACCAGCCTCGAGCTCGGCCTGGCAACCCTTGCCTGTGATTCTCACAACAGCACGCATTATCTCAACAATGATATCTTCTAAAATAACAGCCGGTGTTGTAGACTGACATAATTAATAGGCCAGTGGCTGCTTCCATTTTGTACTAAGTCCTCAGGCCATGAACACCAAAGTGCCTTACTGTCCTACCTAAGTTTCCAAAATCTTCGAAACCCTCAACTCGATCTACAGATTCACTGTAGTACAAGCCAGAACTAAGACAAATTTCATCAAAGTACAAAGCACAATATTGGTTACCATCTTTTATTTTCTTCACCTCTTGTCCCAATTGCTTGATGATGTCATGATTCATACATACACTGAAATTAACAGAAGCGAATAAATTAGTCAATGTTGTTATAGAAGGAAGAGCTATCAGATCACTTAAAAATCTGTGCACCTTTGGGCTTTGCTTATACAGTGTAAGGACAAACAACTTTTCTACAACCTGTTCCTTGCATCTCCACTTGCCAATGTAGCTGCTGCAGGTGAGAGGTTATTCTATAAAAAAATCATGCCATTTCATGAAGCTAACTTGACAAGCTTCTTCATCTTCCCATGAGTTTCCTTCACTCTATTTCTAAGATGTCTGTAACTTTCACATATTTTATGAGCCAACTTCAACGTCTTCCTTATCTTTGGAGTGATGTAATTTTGCGTCAGCTCCAACTCTCTCAGCAAACTCTTTTTGGACTTTCTCCTGTCACCTGAAAAACTTGCATTTGAAGAAACATAAATTATCCTGGACTCTGTAGTGGATGAAGGTTCTGTCTGGATGCTTCCATCTAAGCCTGAAAAATAAATTCCATTTGTTTCACTCTCCTTATGTGTGCTCCTACATGGAATTGGAGTATACATTCCTTGGCATGACAATTCTGCACTGGATCTGAAACATCGAACACTTGCAGAGAATCAGTGATATTTGAAGAACTTATTACACTAACCTCAAAAGTCTCTTCCACTGTTCGTGAAACAAAAGAAGCATTTGAAAAATCTTGGTTAATTTTTTTTGTTTTGTTTTCTTGAGCAACATTTGCATTGGATTCACTTGAAACATTCATATCTAGGTTAGCTGGGAAATGAGGTGGAAGGTGGAGTGATAGTACAGCACAGTGAATCAGCCTGTCTTGATGAGTGTTCATAAACTGATCCTCTGTGAAGTGTCTACATATAATACATATATATATGCATGTGTGTATGTGTGTGTGTTAGCTATTGCTTATAAACTAAATTTCAACCATCCTGGGCCACTGAAGAAGTAGCAATTAGAATTTGCAACCTACGTATAATAGGATGTGTTTGAAATAAAACATGTTATCCTAGGTTAACTTATTATTATTATTGTTACTAGCAGTGCTGCTCATAACTGTACCACTCAGATGATACAAATATAGCTCAGCTCCTGTTATCAGGAGTATATTTATCACATCATTCTGTTTGTAATCATACAAGATAAAAAAAAACATATAGTAAGCAATCTTGTGTACAGAAGAAATAACCTCATTAAGAGACAAACATTTTTTTACACTATCTTGATGGCGTCCAAGTGCCGTGAGGTGTGGTTCATGGATAGTGGTCCAGGAGACTGAATAAAAATTTGGAAAGTTAATGGTTGAGGAGTGGATCTGTTTGGAATTAGGTGAATTGGGTGAGGTAATTTACCCAGGCACCAGGCACTACCAGACCTAGTGCTGTGAAGTGGTAGAGCAAACTCTTCTCCCTGGGTCATGTCTCCGATGGCTAAGGCAGCTATCCTTTCATGCTGCTACACTCCTCTGTTGACTTATGAATGGTACATGTGTTATGCGGTGGTTTATTAAGGGTATCCACATCCCTATGCTACCCTACACACTGAATTACTTGCGAAAGATATGAAGGTTCCACACACATACATTTTGGTGGGAAATTATAAGGGCCCGTACCCTAAAATGCTGTGTGGCTTACCTAAAAAAAACACTTGGTTGACTTAGTGAGATTTATTAGGCAATGATTGAACTTGCATCAAAGGCAACCCTTTACAAATTATAGCTGGAAGAGTAATGGTCAGCAGCAGTAATCCTATGCAAAAATGGTACGAAGCCCAAGTGTTACATTAGGTGCATAATTATGTTTCCCCAAGCCATGCAAGCACTGGGGAAGTGAGAGGCGATATCCCGGGAAGCGAACAAAAAATGTTCTGAAGTAAATTAGACTATTGCAGTGAAAAACGATTGGTACTAACAATGAATTCTGCCTGGGCGCAGAACCGAATGGTACACAACCGACCTCTCTGAGCTCTCCGAGATGACTAACTTTCCAAGATGGCATGCTCGCTGGGGTTGCCACCAGAGCGCACCACATCAGACTTCTTAATTTCACCAAACTATTCTAGCATAATATATCCTTGCAATAACTTGCGTAAAATATATGACAAATCAAAAAAACATAATACTTTGCAAAATTACGTGCGTTGGTGTGAGAGTGATGACATTTGAATGAAAACATATTTAAAAAAAAAACACTTGCAAAACACTTGAAAACAACTCTAGGGCTTTTGAGAGTTTGTTACTGGTATCATACCTTGCATTCGTTACAGTTTGTTACTACTCCAGCCCTTTTTACATAATATTTGGAAATAATAATAATAATACAAGGTACTACTTTCTGTATCAGTGCACCAATCATGCGAAGTCGCACGGCCATTGTCCACCCCATTCGTTGCGTAATACCTGAAACAGACACTTGCACTGCACTACTCTGCACTCTCTTGCTCACATGTTGTGTTGTGCACTAACACGCTAGTGTGTATGGTAGAGTGCATCTCCTTGTTGCTGTTGTTGCTCTTGATGGCGTGCAAATGGTCTAGGGACTGGGAGCTCAGTTCACGTTAATCTATTGTGTTATGACATGCAATAATTTCTTCTATTACAATATTGATTAAAAACTTGTGCAGGATTATGAAAATCAAGGGAATTGTGGACAAAACATGTAAGATATATATAAAATGTGTCAATATGATCACTAAACACCATAAAATGGAAATAAAATCATACTTTACGATGGGTATTGCTATCTTTGAGGAAAAAATTATCAAACTGCAATTCAATACAAGAAAATCGGTTAACCACCCTACATAGCACTACTGCTAAAACTATCATACTTACAGACAATACTTAAATATTAATATAATAGAACATCACTGTAGGGTCATTCAATTTTAAATCAAAACATGCATTTTGCATCGCCATATTTTATTTCATTGAAATTTTTTATGGAATGATCTCATCCTTTCGGAACACAAGAATAATTTACCTATTAAAAAAAAATTGCCTCAGATATAGGAAATAAAATCCACTAGCGAAAATAAAAACTCTACATTTCACTGTTGTTTTTAAGGAGTCTTAACTTTTTATCTCTTTCTACTACAAAGCTCCTCTATAACTCTCTAGAAAACTTAAATGCAAAATATTGTATTACATTCAGAGCACATCCGTCCTGTATTCAGGCCTAACCCAATTTTTATAACTGAATATGACCTGAAAAAACCCTATTTCTGTGGTACTTGGTTTGCTGTGACCCCTTTCATTAATGCCACCCCCTTCTAAGACCCGTTTTTGAGAAACAGATTTGTGAAAAATTAATCAAATTACATTACATTGCATTGTCTTTTGGAAACCGGAATAAAGACACTGGCGAAGTGCACTTCCAAGCAACTTTTCCACAGCCAGGAACACAACACAACACAAAGTTTTGTTCACCATTATCTTGCAAACAATAATTTCGTCATTCGTGGCTATGTAATTCCTTATGAACACCTTTGCAGCCAGTCCACAAACAAAGGTTGCTATATATTCAGTGTCATACACAACAAAAAATTAAGAGTTAAAAAACGAAACAGAAATATGAAATAATATTTACGTTGCAGAACAACAAAGCTTATGCAGTCTAGCGGTAACCATAATGATCGTACTTTGAAAAAATTTCTTTCCTAAAAATAAACCCACTTAGAGCACTAAAATGAAATGTGGTATGAAAATATCCAAATAATAGTTGCATAAATGCAAACAATATTACAAAGCTGACTAACATGAATAGAACACACATAAAAATAGAATAAAAGCTGTTTGAAGAGTTACCGAGTTTTCTAAATAATTTTGAAAATCTTGCCAAGAAGGGAGTTCGGTAGTTGTTATATATCCCGTAAGATGGCAGCACCAGAAATAGTTTTTTGCTGCTACACAGATAGCGCCAGCGGTTTGTTGAAGTAGCATCTACTACTTCCAAATACTAGATTGCAATAAAGAAGTGTGACGAGCTTTAATTTTGCTATTAATAATCTTACACTAGATAATCGTTGATTGGAACACAGATCAATCTGGATCCTTGTTTGGAATTACGATCATTCGATCTGGGATCGAGTTAGATGTTGGTGCAACCGGGTATTAATTTCGATTGTGCAGAAAAATGGCGGTAAGAGCTGCGTAAATCTTGTTTTAAGCTCTTTCAATTTATCTGCACCAAGAGGCAATAATGATGTAATTGTACTACTATATATTACACCGCACGCTCATGTATGATTGAAACAAACGAACTACATTTCTCTGTCTTAATAATTTTTATATTTGTAGATTCCATGGTTAACACAAGTAATGTAAACAAAACAATTCAATATTTTCTTAAAGCATCAATAACAAGCTGAGTGGAAGCTGAGATGCACCAAGACAGACTAGTGAGCTAGTAAGATTAATATCTTGGTGCATGACCGCATACGTATATTAATTGACTCTATTCCAATAATAGGATTTCTTGGAAATCATGTATTTCATTTCAGATAGAGAACCAGAGAAGACCGTCAGACATTTATTTCTATGTGTGTTTTTGAAGTTCGCAGTGAATGTTTATTTTTGTGTTAGTCGTTCACATGCTGGAATTTTATGCCTGCCTGAGTATTTTGCTGTCAAGTAAACGATGAATAAAACGATTTGGAGATTTTTCGGGCCTTCAGGGAGGAAATTGCCAAGAAATCTATAAATCTTGACAGCAGTGTGCAGAATTTGGGAAGCATTGTTGTGCTAACTGAATCGTTACACGAGAGTACTCTTGGAAGCCTGGACATCGAAACTAGTGCTGGAAATAATGCATTCGAGTATAATGTTAGTATAAAAAGTATATTGATACCATTATTTGTACTGGTAATTATGAACAAATAAAATTCCAAATTGTATATTGGAGTTCGCTGCGTAGCTCCAGTTAGTAAAACGTAGGTGCGGCTATGGGTAATTTTCTAAAATAATAGGTTTTCCTCAAAAAAAATCTCGGGAAGTGGTATAATTCCACTATAATAATTACACAGAACACGAATTCACTAGGGGCATCAACATTTGACCAATAGAAACCCCAAAAATGATAGTGGGGAGGGCTATAAAGATCAGGGAAATTGTCGGGTAAACAAGTGAAAAATATGTACATGTAATATTTACGTACGAAAGTACGTTAAATTGCAAAAACACTTAACTGAACATTAAGTACCAAAATTGACAGTATTACCAATACAAGTTACAAATATGACAGGTAGTGGGGAGGCCTATAAAGATCAGGGAAATTGCGGGGTACAAAAAAAAAAAGTGTTTTCATGCTAAAATTTTACACCAAAATTTTTCCCCAGTTCATAGCCGTTCCGACAATTGTATTGGTAACATTGTCAATATATGTAATGTCAGTTCGATCTTTTTGTAATTAAACTTGTTTTCATGATGCAATATTATAATAGGCCTAATATTATTAATAGCATGAAAATATGTTAAATTGTAAAACACACACACATAATTTCTCAGTGCAAATGGACTATGCATGAAAATCATTTCTGGGTGAACTCCAAGCTTTACTTTACATACATACATACACTCGAAATTAGGCTACCATCCGGTGGCGAGCTCTCTCACCTCTCCTTCACCCAACCAACTCCTTTCCCACTCCCTTCCTGAATTTACCAACCCCTCTCACAGATACCAATATATTCCCTCAACTGACTTCTCCAAAAATGCATTTCGAAATTTAAAAAAAATCATTAAAGTATCTAACACCACCTTTCTTGTAAGCAAAAAGAAAAAGAAAACACATGTTTATTACCCAACAAAATGAACAAGTCATAAGGAGGGCTTAACACACCCTAAAACATCCTAATTTCCTATCCTAACCTCCAAGGAAGAAAACAACACATGAAAATACTAAAAGCACAATCATTTAGGGGTAGGCCTAGATTTCAACCAAAAACAATGTGATAGGAAACTTCCTGCTGGCATAAAATCTTGGGCATCTGAACAAAAATAAATAAAAGCAAGTCAAAAATACCACTCCAAACATCGCGCTTAATAAAAAAGCTTAATTTAACTCAAAAACACAAAAAAAAAATTTTAAGCCCCAAAAAGTTTGCGTCGTAACAATATGCTGCAGCAGTATGGGACCTGTATGTGGAGGTGAAGGTGCGAGAGCTGGAAAAGTGCAGAGAAGGGCAGCAAGATGTGTCAAGGGTAGGTGGAGAAGGCAGGGGCAGGATGATGAGGAAGAAGGGAACTATAGGCCATCAGTGATGATGAACAAAATGGGGTGGAGCTCATTGAAGGACAGGAGGAAAGTTGAACGGTTAGTCAGGATGTACAGGGTGGTGAATGAAGAGGGAGGATGGGGAGGGCTACACTGCAAGCTAAGTAAGGGGGTGTTTAGAGGAAGAGGAAACAACAGTGAGAAGCTACAGAGGGTGTGGAGGAGAACAGAGCGGGGTAGGCAGTCCATGCTTGTGAGGTCTGTGAGGGAGTGGAATGTGTTAAGGGAGGAATTGGTATCTGTGAGAGGGGTTGGTAAATTCAGGAAGGGAGTAGAAAAGGAGTTGGTTGGGTGAAGGAGAGGTTAGAGAGCTCGCTACCGGGCGGTAGCGTAATTGCGAGTGTGTGTATGTATGTATGTATGTATATAAACACCGCTATCTTGATAACCCTATTCACTATCACATTGTATTTTTTTTTACAGCAAACTATGTGGAGCCCCTCTAAAATTCCATTAATTATGATTATTAATCATCATATCTAATATATCCCAGTATTATTTTTCCCATTTTTAAAAAAGCCCCATTTCTAGAAAATTACCCGGCTATGCTGTTCACTTTCCATTTAACAGCTTCAAAATATGTTTGTAGGCTAGAATTTTTTAAAGAAATGCGTATAGCTCACAGAACACAGTGTTGTGGTTGTTAAGAATCACGATTTTTCAAAAACAAAATTTCAGGAAAGTGCTAAATTAACATTACTAATCACACTGAACACAAATTTAAACGGACATCGTGACATTCTCAGTAGATGCTACCAAACACAATAGTAGGGAGGGCTGTGAAGATTGGGGAAATTGTGGGTTAAAACACACAAAAAATTGTGTGTGTGTATGTGCGTGCATGTGTGTGTGCATGTGAAGATGCATCGTAGCCCATTGGCACACACACACTCATCCCCTTTTATTCTTTTTACAGCAAATTCCAAGCTTTACGGATGTTCAAGCACTCTGTGCTTGTTACCTATAAAAATAATCTGCCGGCGTGCCTTGAATCACTGTTTTAGGGATTTAATCCCCTGCTGGCGGAAGAACTCTGGCTCGGTACATAATGTTTGGCTACGCTTGAACAGTATTTTTCATTGTGAGGAGGCTATGCTTGAACATATTTACACAGGATGACAATAGTTTAACACAAAGTAAAAACTGCCACCTGCTCTGTGGTTAGGTATAATTTGAATATGGCTTCTGCATTTGACATAGCTTAGCGCAAGCAGTACGTAAGCCTTTCCATTCCCAGGCCAGCATGCAATGCTACACAGCACAGTACAGTACACTTCATAGAATACAAAATCAGCACTCGCCCATGTAAAGGGCAAATGCACCTCCTCAGTGGGTGATGTAGCCTACTGCTGATAACTCACGTACAGAATATGTTTACAGTCTATTCTAATGAGTCTTAAACTCCATAAACACAAGTATTTCCACATAATATTAATTAGATTAAACACTTCACGTGGAAATAATCGCAAAGGAACACTCGTACTGGCACTCTTCATTCATAAGTCACACTCCTTCACACAGTCAAATTTACATAGAACACAGAACTCCCATAGCAATAATCCAGTAACAGTAATTCCTGTACATGCCAGCATACAACCATCAAGTGAAACTCTACGATAAAATTCATAATAAATGGCCAAAATCGATTTTTCCTGTGTGCGCATAAGCCCACAAATCTGCCATGGCAGCACACATAAACTGGTCTGTATGGCCTATATATATTTTTTTTGTACTACTTCCATGGTATATAATACAATCCTCTCGTGCATGTAAACAAGAAAAGCGTATTTAATTTCAACAGAATTAAAATTTTATTCCACCATGGCGTGATTACTGTAATTTATTCCTATACATCTTAAGCACGTTGGCACAAACATACCCTGTGATTGATGTATTTTGAATTAAGGTTTGGTTTCCAAAGGTGTTCTTGCATTTATGGTTCAGTGATCCAATTGAAGTAAATTTTACGTGTTATACCGCAAAATCCACCTGATCATTATATTCAATATCACATTTCATGGTATACACTACAAATTACGTGTTGCTTCAATGAAATTTGTGTTAAGTGCAGTTAGTAATGTCTATATACACCATTTTCAGATATTATTGTCACGTTTTTCAAGAAAGCCTTTTAATTACTTGTCCAAGACGGCGGCTGCGTATTCTATTCTATAATTGTTTATGTCATTTTGGCATTATACGACGAAAATAAAATGTAGCATCATGTAAACAACAGGTCTTAACCCTTGGTATAATATATTTTTTCAACACAATCCTTGGAACATATATTACATATAAGGTGCTGGCAAATTTTCAATATTGGAAGCTTCGCAAAAGCTAAATACAGGCAGTCCTCTACTTTCATATATAATGTGTGCCTGAAAATGTATGCGAAAGTTGAATCATATACATATATGCATGTAATAAGAGTGGTTCCATTCCAAAATTACAAGGAAAAACCATTTTAGTAGAGTGACAATATATTTAATTGATAAAATTGCTATTTTTAACAAGTATTTCATTGAAAATCACGAATGAGTATTCATGTGCAATACTTTCTTACCTAAGTTGTTGATTTCCAATACCTGTTTACGTATTTGATTGTAAGTACTATGTGCATAAATAAGGTAATTAAATATGCTTCCTACTTTCTGTAAAATTGTTTTGCAAATGTAACATTTTATTTTGTAGGTTGTAAAAACTATGTAAAAGTTTTTCAGAGATTCATATATTATTTTAACAGAAGCACTCATTTGTATTGGGCCAATATGACAGCCATATCTAAATATTTATAACATACTAGGGACCCAGCCTGTGATTCACGTGCCTAGAATAGTTACCGTGTTACAAATTTTGGTTATCATACAAAGATTGGGGGGAAAAATTGCATAGATATATGTAGGTAATAATGAAATGATGTGAAATTAACTCAACATTGAAGCGACTGCAGCCCCATTTGATATTTCTCTATCCACTGAGCCACTGCAGCCCCACTTAACACAGAGGAAGTAAGGCCCCATTTGGAATCGCTCTATCCACTGAGCCACTGCAGCTCCATTTGGAATCTCTCTATCCACTCAGCCACTAAGGCCCCATTTGATATTTCTCTATCCACTTGGCCACCGTGGCCCCACTTGGATATTAACTCAACATTGAAGCGAGACATTTAAACTAAACAAAAATTATATTCCATTACCTTCATATCTCTATGCATGAATACAAAACTTTCATTGGAAAAAAGTAATTATAAAATTAGTTTTTAGGGTAAAAGGTAATGATTTCGTAACCTGATCTTGCTGAAATTCGAACTTCACGTGTATTTGACCCTGAGGATTCGCTCTGCAAAATTTGAAGAACTTCTGTTGAGTTTCAAGGCACTTAAAAGTATTAAAAATGGACAGACACTTATTATCCTATATAATAAGCAGACACAGTCTGCTTATTATATAGGATGATATACGAAGATTGGGAAACGTGGCAGGCAGTGTTAGATGGTAACTAACAGTGCTATATCAATATGTTGGTAGGTTGCTAGATATATGAATGACAGAATTGGTTGTATGATAGTTGACTTATAGGTGATAATGTGTCATGTATGAAAGAGTGAGTTGTACGACTCTCGAATGTATGAAAGTCTAGAACTGCCTGTAAACAACTTTCATACCTCTAAGATACTGTCTTCAGATCATCCTCGTTTGTTTATAATAAACAAATTTTTTTACTGATTATACCCTACCATTTTGGTGTTACTTTGATGGTTTTTTTTTTTTAAATTAATAACGTATATTATTTGTTATTTCATCAACAAGAATACTGTATTTCTAATATGTATTGGTTTTCATTGTGATTGCTTTCTGTTTAGTTTTCTCATTTCTTGTTGCAGTATTTGTTGTTTTAGTGACTGCTGTGATTGATAATATTGCTTCTTAGTTCTTTGATGTCTTGTACTGTGGTGTTATTTGCTTGTGGTGTACTATTTTCATTTAGTTTTTTCTCTTATATTTGCTGTTGACAACATCCATTTAAGCTGTTGTAGTAACCTTTAATTACAAGGCCCAGAACTTCAATTTCCAAATTGTTAAACAAACTCATGTTTTTATTAGCCACAAAATCACTTTTCTTCTTCTTCTTTTTTCCCCCCCAAGATTATGACTGCCAGTAGACCTACAGCAGATCTAAAAGAACTGACCGTTGCAAATTCTGCAGCATGCATGCCATCACTGTATCACGTTGATGTTCCTTCCAAATGTGCTACTAGAATCCAGAGGCTTATGCTGAAGCTGAAAATATGTGATAAAAGTTTTTTTGCTAAGAGGTAAGATTGACAGTGGATGTTTCTTGATAATATTATGTAGTAGGTAATGGAATTAAAAATAAATTACATACGTATACCTATGCATCTGTAATGCAATTAGAATTTCTTCAAATAGCTACTTAGAAAATCTAAATTGTGTACCAAAGTTAACAGTATACTGCTCTTTAGCTGCTCCATAGAGATAAAATAAGGTTCTGTGTGTTTACAAGTGTTGTGTGATTTTGAAACATGCTAATGACGAGTTTCATTGACTTTCATCTTCTGCACTTTGTATGTTTGCAGTAGGTATTTTAGCCAGCATCACACGAAAGTTAAACTTTTATGTTCTATTGTGGGAAGGTGGCAAGTTAAACGTGGCTTGGTTGCTAGTGAGGGGCGGAGTATGCCGGTTTTGAGAGAAACCCTGATGCATGGTGATAACTTTAGAAAGGATGTTAGAGTTTATCCCAGGGTGCCAGCTCATCTAAAGCATAGACAAGCATGTGGAGATGGTATCTCAGGGCAGTAGCAAGTCAACATGCATGTAGCAGTCCCCTCGTGGCACACATTAATGCAGAATAAAATTCAGATTATTAATAGAGTCCATGTAACACAACTATACTGTTCATACTGAGCACATGGGTTTCTGGAGTGGTCAGATCCTTAAGGTACGTTAAATATAAATAAATATAAATTCAAAGAAATAAGACATGGTCCGTTTGAATTGTGTATATTGACTGATCAGGATCACACGTCCAATACAATATACTACGTCCCTAGAATCAAGCAGGCATGGCATACTAGACCTGCCATAGGCCGACATGGTAAAAACACTATTAGTGTCAGTGAAATTTAAAGCTGTTAAAATCTCCGGGGCCGCGAGTCTACGAAGAAGAGAGTGCAAGCACGGGGGGAGGAAAGTTAATAAAATGGTTCCGGAATGAATAATCTTACTATTGCAGCTACAGTGATCACACAAAAGAAGTTGAAGTCCCTTGCAACGCGAAGCACGTGCACTCTCCTTAGCCCCTCGAACCAGACTGAGGATTGGTGGCTCAGAGTTCCTGTTACCTAACGACAGTCTCCTGCCAACACCATCGAAGGAAATTTTAAAATACATAAATACATACACTTGAACAAGCATACATAGAAAAGCTTTTCAAGCATGCAACAGTTCCGGAGGAATTATTGTAGTAATTCCGACATAAGCAATCAATTAAATAAAGTTCAGGGTTCTTGTTGCTATGCAAGTCAGAGAAAATGAAATTAAATGGAAAAGTCCGGACAGGCTAGCAAAACCCTTGTAAATCATTATAAATTAAAAGAATATAAAAGAATATTAAAAGAAAACACTCATACAGACACTCAAAAGATCAAAATAATATTAAAGGAATAATTTAATATTATGATTGAGATTTTAAATTTGGGAATGTGGCATGGCGGGCGCTGGAACTGCCATGATCGTTTACGTTATAGGCATACATTAATAAAAACTGAAAACTTTAGATGTGTCTTTTTCAAACAGAATGCATATAACACAAACACTGTATAAATATGCTACAATTTTAGAGCGTCACAAGTCAATGGTTAGTAGAATTACATGAACCATGTGGCTTTGCATACTGAAGCTTATTACACTGTATTTATAGGGAACTTAAGGGAGATAACACTTTCCCTTTTATATGAGACTCTGCTTTCACGCTATAATCACATAGCGATGAATTTACCCGTTATTGTATAAACGACTTGATTGGTACCTGCACCACATGCACGGCCGTGCGTGTCTGTTGCATGAGAAGAGCAGCAGTGGGCTGTGTCCCGAGCGGGACAGTGAGGGCAACGTCAAGTTACACTTTTGTAGTCCATCTAAATTTATATGTCGTAAGAGGATGTAGTCTATTTCATATAAGAATTTTTTTTTTTGACAGATTGTGTGGAAGTAGTAATCATCAAACAAATAGTATATGTATCCTTCCGCAGCCACATGGTTTCCACCTGACTGTCAAAACCGGTTTCGTTTGTAATGACGGACGTCAATGAGACTTTAAGCCTACCTACCTACATTAAAACATGTTGCCAAGCTGGTCATGCGTAGACAATAAGAAAATAGTTGACTTTTCTGTACAATTTTTTAGTGCTGCAACGGCCATAAGTTGATTAAGTTCCATAGTTTATTAAGTTGAAAATGTTTGAAAATTGCAGCTTTCTTGCCCAGCAAACAAATAATACATCATAATACTCAAGGAAAATGTGCAATATTATAGTCTTAGTTTGATTTATGTGTCCATCATATTACTACAATTTTTCTTTCAATTCCATTTGTATGGTCATAATATATTTGAATTGTTATCCATATTGAAATTTAATATCACAAACACTTGAAATTTTATTCTAATCAAAAGACTCAACTTATGTTTGCAGCTTTCACATTTGTATCACTGAATGCAGCTACAACTAGTGTCTTGTGACAAGGTATGTACTTGAAAAGCATGACATAAACTGTGGAGCATCGTTTGTTATAGATCAGGGCTGTCCAACTTGGAAGGGCTCGTGGGCCACAACTCAAATTCTAGCAAAGTCGCAGGCTGTACCGTAGTTATGGCAAATTTCTTACATTGCACAAAGATAACAAGAGAAAAAAAAAAAAATTGAATATTGTTATTAACAACGTTTAATTATTGAGAAATCAAAGTGGGTATATTTACGTACCAAATAAAATAAGTAATACATTAAGCAAAATTTAAGTTCAGTGTGAATATTGTGGCCGTTCAGCTGCATCTACCAATGACAGTATATCTAGCTCCGTTCTAGATAGCCTCATGAGATGATGCAGTGAAGTATCAGTGAAGTTACTTCAGTTTTTATTTTTAATGAACGTCATTGTAGAAAACACATTTTCACATACAAAACATTAATGTCATTTTTAGTCAAAAATCTCATAAATTATGAAATCTATCTTCACACAGCAAATCTATCTTCAGGTCTCTTTTCCTGTGTGGTCTGAAAGAAGGGATCGGCTTGAAGATCACATCGTTCAAGTTGCACATGAGGTTCTTGCCCTTTAATTTTAACACCGAGGGGATTGCTAAAAAGTAGAATACCTTTTTTTCAAATCTTCAGCTTCAATGAACGTACTATCAAATTCCTCAATTACTTCGTGAATTTCAAAAGAGCAGTCAGAAAAGTCTACAACTTTATCCTGCTCCTTGAACTCTTTTAATATTTCTCCACAGCTGGGAAAAGGTGTTAATTCATTCTTTTCGAAAGAGTGTTGAAAAATTCTTAGCTTATTTCGGAATCCATTTACCACTCCCACCATGTCTGATACTAACTTATTTCTTCCTTGAGGAGACAGATTGAATTTATTGAGGTGGTTGGTCAAGTCTATCAAGACTGCCTTAAAAATTCTGGGTTTTTAAATTCTTTTTCTAAATGTATGGTGTCAAACTTTACATATGTATGTAAGAATGTAGAAATATCTCAAGGCACTTTCCTGCACTTAGCCATTCTACATGGTTGAACAACAGCAAGTCTCCATGTTCTGAATTTATGTCCTATGTAAAAGAGCATTTTGTCCTCTTATCTTATTTATAATTGTAACAACAAATTTGATAACTCGATCTTGCATCATGGAAGTTCCACATAAAGTTCCCTAATGAATGAGACAATGAATCATTGGGCAATTTACTCCATCTTTCTTAAGCAACCCCTTTTTCTTCAACAAGACTGAGCATCAATTTTTTTACTTGTTCCCCCATGTCAATAATTCTTCTTTGTATAGTTTGGTGGGAAAGAGGTACTGACTCAAATTTTTCAGCTAGTTTTGCATTTTGCATCTTCAAAAGCTTTTGCCATTTCAATAGCACACCTTTTAACTAAACTACCATCAGTGAAGGGTTTTTTCTCCTTTGTAATCTCAAAAGAAGCTGCATAAGATGCATACTGAGAATGTTTTTGAACATGCGACATTGTTTGAGACATACTAGTTTGTTGTTTCAACTTTTTCTATCTAAAGTCCTCAACTAAAACACGTCTTGCTTCTTCCTTACAGTTCTCAAATTATCTCTCGTGCATTGTCGAATAATGTCTTTCTGCATTATATTCCTTAGGCACTGAAACAACTTGCATACACACCAAACATTGCAACTTCCCATTATTGTTTGTAATTAAACAATCACTTTCCCATCTTTCCTTGTAAATTCTGTTTTCACTATCAATCTTACGTTTCACTGATTTTCTACTCATCTTTACAAAATAAGCGAAAGAAACTGTACAATCTACACTCTGGCAAATAAACACCACAACTCACAAAAAGACACAGACACTGTATCATATCATGTAACACAGTTGTGTGACTGATTCACTTGACAGTGGGAGGGGAGTAGAGTAATCAGTGGGAGGGGAAGACGCGTAGTCGGTCGAGTCCATGTTGAGTGAGTGAAGGGGTGGACGCTTGCTAACGTGCACTTTGACGATGTGTAGTGTAGAGTTATTCGGTTTGTAGCACTGCACCATTCATGATGGCTCTCTCCCCACTCCCAGCTCAACTTGAGTTAGTCAGTGCAGCTTCTGCGGAACAAGGCATTCTCAAAGAGAGCCTACATTAGATTGATAATCAACATTGGGTTGTGAAATTATGAATAGTCCTAATTAATAAGTCAATGGGGAAGATTTTCATATTTTTGTCTGGTTGTTTAGTTTTTTTTTTATCTTGTAGCTGTGTAACATTTTCTTGCAAAATTAATGTTTATGTTGTTTATTAAGTTTGTAAAGCCATCGCGGGCCGTACAAAAATGGCCTGCTGGCCGCATGTGACCCACAGGTCGCCAGTTGGACAACCCTGTTATAGATGGTGTATTTGGTTTAACGTATTTAATGATGTTAAGCCTAATTGTGGTTCTTGTGAAATAGCTGTTTGGATGTTACAGTGCGTATGTGAAACTTCAAGATATTAGGAATTGGGGTAAATTGCCAGACAGTACATTTTCAGTGACAATAGTATTTCACAATTACAAGTGGCATCTGCTCATCAAACAGGTGAGATTGGGTAGTTTACGGTTCATAAACATGACAAGGCTATTTATAAATTAACCACACCACAAAGTGCATCTGGATGACAATATATAGCACATTAACATAAATATTATTTGCTGCAAAATTGGTTCCAATGCAAACCGCAGCGTGGTTTTAATAAGTGAATATAATTTCTTGGTTTTAATAAGTAAATATCATTTCTTTGATGCTTTGTTGCTGAGTTGGGAGGTGACACGAAACAAAAAATGGCGAGCCTGTCTCGGAAGGACTTGGTGATTACAGACTGAATCGTAATTATTAGCAAGCAAAATCACTGCACACTGAAATGTGTTACTTAAAAAAATATATAAAGCTCACGGAAAATATACATTTCTGGGAATTCCATTCGTATTTTGTATTTTACCCATGAAACATAAGTAATTTCATGGGGTCGTGGCTTCTGAAGCGAGTCACGTGTGCTGGCCAACAGATACGGCACAGTCGCCTATTTCGAAGCTGTATTGCAAAAGTTATCTATTGCATCTGTATAAAAGTAAATTTTTCATCTTGTCGAGTTTACGTCTCTGGTTTGAAATATATTACCTTAAGGTGATGTAGAAATATTTAAAAAATACTTTGTAACAGATCTGCGAACTCTTTAATTAATATGAAGCATGCAAGTGGTGACATCAGTTCTAGCTACAAACGAAACTAAACTATTACACAGTGTGTAAATTCCATTTTGAAAACATCTATACATTATTTTGAAACTATGTTTAATTTGTTACAATAATGGCAGCCGTTTTGTAATGACAAAATAAAATACATAAACATTTTGTTTAAGAACTATTTCCTGCTCGTGTATTTCACCAATGTCTGTTGTGTGATGGCAGAGTTGTCGGAACAGTCATCGTGAAATGTGAAATTCTCTTTCAATCGTTCATGCATCAGCTGATACAGGATTTTGTACATGGGATGTTGTTAATTTAATTTATGACGTATTGCCACAAACTGGCTTTCAAAAAATGGTGTTCTTATGTGAAATATTCTATAGTCACATATGTATTTTCAAAATAACTATAGTAATACGTTTTATGTTTTTGTTCTGACAGTTCTGTAAGCAGTTTGTGATCCAATGTTGGGAACACGCAACATATAAAAGTTAGTTGGAATTTGTTAGATAATTTTGTAGATACAGCTTTCTAAACTAAAATGTTTATGACTGCTATTTTGAAGACAAATGTCTAACCTCTTAAAATACTTCTGTTTGCCTGGTTTGTCGGGGGCCGCGATGGTGTAGTGGTTAGACTGCTCGCCTCCTACAAAGGCGAACCCAGTTAGATGCTTGGCGGGATGGCCCCTGGATTTTTGCATGTGGGAATTGTGCTGGATGATGTTGCTGGCTGGCTGGCTGGTTTTCTTGGGGTTCTCCTATTTCCCCTGCCCTTGCATTCTGGTGCTGGTCCAGTCTCACCTCACTTTGCCCTCATCTGCTCTCAAGACATAGATGTTAAGAACTGCCGAAAACTCTTCACTCCTGGCCTATCTTAGTATTCAGGGCTGGCATGAAGCATGTGCAAACTGTGCCACTGCACAGGATGGAGGCAAAATGAGGGCAGCAAAATTACAAAAAAAAATATATATATATATATAGGTACAAGGAAAAACAAAAAAGAGAAATAAGCAGAATTTCAGTTTTTAAAAGGGATGGCTTTCTACATATATCTTAATAAATTTGAAACTTTTCTATATACTCTTTTTAACGATTGTAACTTAACTGTGAATAAGATACAGCACGAAACCTCAGTTGGACACCTCTTTCACAACTTGTGACATGACAAAAGAATTTGCAGTTGTGAGGTACAAATGGTCCACAGTGCTAGTGAGATATTTGGGCAGTGTTTAGCAACTGATGTCTTCAAAATTGATGTCATGTTCTCTGCATGAAAATCCAGGCCTATCCAACCAGAGATCAAACCTGGATCACAGTGCAAATAGTTCTGAGTACTGAAGGGCTCTAAACAGTGTGAAAAAAGGAGGGCATCATGAAGCATATACAAATGTGCCTTTCTGTTGTGCTTTTACATCAAGGCAAATGAATCCAAAGAAAATTGGTGGGATGCATGCTGTTATTGTGTTAAGTAAAAGTTATCGAATTTCACTGTTTCGTTATGGTTAGGATGTTTAAAGCACGTTCCTTTCCTGTACGTAACACAAATAAATCACACAGATTGTACAGGAATGTAAAAATTGTGACACATAAATTCAATCAACTGAGTTTATTATAAGCCCTTGAAACATTTATAACATTGATTGTTCAAGTACATTGATATCACAGTATCCAAATATTTAAAAAAGGCAAAGTCAAGAAATAATTATTCATAATTCAATAGGTGCGACAATAGCAAATGATAAAATATTATTAAATCACATGAAAATTCCAAAACTGTTATGACCTTGGCATCAAATATATCATGATTAATTCAATAAATAACATGTAATGTGCATATGTAATTTGTTCCTCAGAGCACTCTGCTGAACCACAGTAATTTTTATGTATACTGAAAACAATGTAAATGCACACAAGAAAATTTATGGGGCAGATTAATGTGAATAATGAAGTAATTTAAATATAAATTTCAAATCTGAAGCCACTTAGTAAATTAATATAAATTCAATACCAGAACAGCTGGTAAACCAATTTATGCGCATATGTGTAATTTCACACAAACCACAATTATGAGTATTAACATTCAGTTCAATACTGAAGAACTTACTGAGGAACAATTCTTAATTATAGACATGAAATGAAACTGCACAACTGACTCTCACAAAATTCTTGGCTACATAATAAAAATACCAAATCAGAAACGGGGCTTGACATGTAAATAATATTATAACAAATTATGTATAATACTGAAAACTATGTGCATTTGTTTCTACATAATAACCATGAAAAAAAATACACATGAAAATGGTAGCAGTACAACTTCACCATTCAACTCATTTCCTAATTGGCGTGTATTATTCATAAATTTCACAATGCTTTGCTGATGTGATAGTGAATACGTTAAAATTACAAAAGACAAAGTAGAGTAAGAGCACCATGTGTGATAAATGTAAGGTAGCTGCTGTGTTTAGCTCTCTAAAGTACCTCATGCGTAAAACAAACACTTTAAAAGTAGTATTTAAAATTTTGTATAAAAAATTGATAATTAACTAGGAGGCAACTTTCATTATTTTCATTAAACCCATCAAAGCTCCTAGTTATAAAAGCGAATTTAAGACACACTATTAAAATATACGTGAACGGAAAGCAGTTGACGAAACTACACAATTCAAGTTTGCTTAGACATGGCCAAATGGGGGCGGCAGTTGACTTAAACTAGCTCAACGTACAGAGTACTAGCCAACATTTGCTTCTAGCTACGTACGTGTTAAACCAAAAACAGAATTTCTAATGTGCTACCAAACAGAATTTTGAATAAGAAACTAACACTGCACGCCCACGGGAAAATTAGCACACACTACCAAACCATGCTCCCGATTACACTCCTAAATGTCCTTTTTACGAATAAACTATCATCGTCCAATACTTACCAGACAGGTCCCCTCTCACCGGCTCACAAACTAATTCACTAATGAATTAAAAATTGTGCAACATTAGTAGCCAACGACGTAAGCCTGAAAGTGCTGTGCATCTGACAAAATGCAAAAAAGTCTAAGCTCATTGTAGTAGACAGAGGTCGTCATTCCTAGCTGACGTCTGAGAAAAGGTGATGTCTCAGGCAGGCATGAACAGCAAGCAACGTTAGAACCGTTGATTTAAAATTACAAGATGCCAAAAATGGGAGGGGATAAGAAGTGGGGTAAAAAAGGAGTAAGGGAGTGGAGTCCGTTCGTCCAGAGAACACATTGTAGCGCTGCAAACTGTAGTTGTTATATAAACTAGAATGTGACTGTGCCGCCACACTGTGCAAGGTGAAACCTATTAATAATATATTTCTAGATTTTAAATATGACTTAACCAATTTTATGATTATAGACATTTGCAAGGGCACATTGCATGTCATTTAGTCTTCTTGTTGACTTTGCCTTGTGCCCACCATGCGAGGAACAATTTTGATTCAATATTTAATTACGCTAAATATGTTTGTCTGCATGCACATGGCTGCCTGTGTAGGGCTACATACTGTATTGCTGTATTTTGTTAACAGAAATAGTGGCATTTCTCATGCTAGCTTCACTGCTACATTTTGAACCTGGGGAAAAGAGCTGCTGGTTTTATCAAATGACTACCTCCAGCCTGCCAGCACGTTTATTTTAATGTTTCTAACATTTTACAAGATAAAGATTTGAAAGATATAAATGCTGACATGTGAAAAAGTAACTTAAAAGTTTTGAAATTGGTTGGTACCTTGGTATTGGTCCGACAGAAACTTTAAATTTCATGCAGCAATATGATTTTGTCACTTATGTTGCTGTAGCACTTTGAATCATACTGAGTGTCCCTGTAACCTTAGCTAGGGGAGGAAAGAAGTTTATCTAAACTGAAGCTAAAGTCATGGAAGTACTTAGTGGTCAACCATAGTATATATCGCAGAGTCATTTGAATGTGGTTTTAGCAATGATTTAGACTGAGGATCATTTGTTTGAAAAATGGAATACACAGAAGTTGCTGATGAAAGTGTTCCCGCCTAATGCCACAAAATTTTTATTTGTTATGTTGAAGGTTTTCCTCCTTTAGCAAAGTTATCCAACTGTTTTAAGAACAAATGTCTGATATTCATTACCATTTCTTGAACAGGTTATTGAAAATTCTTCAATACACAAACATAGCTTTAAGTAAGTTAATATTTTCATTTTATGTTAAACCCTAAGAATTTTTTATTGGTGTTTGTATGGTTATTATTTTCAAAGAAATGTTATCCAATAATTTGGGATTTGGTTCAAAGATGTTCATGTTACTTCATCTCTTCTCACTGATATCTTGACAGTTATACCTGATTTATGCACCTTAAACACTCATAATGAAATACATACCTCATTAGCTACTTCACAAAATCGTTCATGATGCAAAATATTTTGAATGTAGTATTGTTTGTTTACTCACAAAAAATCTTAATAATATCAAAAAAATACATATAATTTACATGAAAGGACAAATTTTGAAGACCAGTTTTGACTTAAATTGATGTTAATCAGTTACCTGATGTTTAGCAGAACAAGACCATATAATATGTAAGTGTGGTGTACTCACTGGGGGATAAAAGGAGAGGGGAGGCAGCAAAATGGAAATTCACAGACGGTGGCCCCGAAATACCACTTTTTGCCAAATTTGGTAGGAATCGGTGGACTGTTTCCTTAACATATGATGTAAAATTCAATTTATTCTTGTTGCACTTTCCAACAAAATGGCAGAAAATAGACACACTATAGTCCATTCCCGATTGGATGCGACTTATGAAAATCAACCTTTGAAAAAACACTCCAGGCAAAACATATATATATAACAGTTAAAATATTATTTTAACCTAGTTTTTTAGTATACTTTTTGTAAATTAACGGTGCCTATTGAAATATTTAAATATTTAGGTAGCCCCAATAGTAACATATATCAGCTCTGTCTCTGTATTTGTCTCTTTCACTCGGGAAGTTTCGCATGTTTTCAATTATAGCATATTTCATACTTATTTCAGCAAAATAATGATTTTTGAATTTGTAATTTACAACTGAAAAGAGATTTTAATGTTTGAATACTTATTTTAATATATTTAGATATGATGGTGGGGCAGAAACGAAGTGAAGTTGGCAGCCGTGGCAAGCCATGACATGGCGTGTTGCTGTTTTACCAAACGAAGCGTAAATTTTACTTACTCTGAAAAATACTTCAAATTACATCACGTTTGTAGACGTTGTGGTGTTTAAACCTACCTAAGCAAGTTACGATGTTGTGATAAATCGGTGTTTCTGCAGCAGTAATAAATATACTGTTACTGTGTGTTTCATTAACCGCTGTGTCTAAAATAGCATGGTGTGGCTGTTTGGTTATAGTTATGCTGGTTCTGAGTATACGTGATTTCAAATATTTGATGTTAAATATTTATACGTTGTAAATGTGAACAGTTTTGATGACGAAGTTATTTATTCACGTATTTTTATTTATCACAACATTGTACCTTTGCCCTGGGTGTTGAAAACACAGTCGTTTAACGTGATTTACCACCAATCCCAACAAAATAACCAAGCCCAGACCCAATCAATTTCAGTAAACTAATACACAGTAAGTAGCAATACATATAAATATGAACGGAATAAAAGTTCAGGTAGGCTTATTTGAGTGCATGTTCACCGCCGTATTTTAATTTTCTATAAAAAAAAATGAGCGACACGCGTTACATGCTTGACTTTAATGTCACTTTTTCGTTGACTGTCTACACCTTCATTATTCGAACTGAGGCCATCCTTTTAAAGAAATAACCCAATACATATCAATAACAAAAAGATAAATACTACTGTTCATTATCCCGCAGTTGTAACAGTGTTTAACACTTGCAGCAAAATATTAATGTGCATTACGTGTAATGTGCTATGTTGTGGAAAACCAATATGTTAATGTAACGTAACCGTAAGAACTATTGTTAATTCAGGCATTTTTAATACGTCATAAAGCTGACCTAAATAATGTTATAGGCCTAAACTGTGAATCTTCGTACGAAATGGTTTTTGAAATAGACCTAAGACAGAATTCTTTGAAAGCTGTAAACAGTAAACAACACATTTGACAGGTATAAAAGTATAAGTCGCATTTCAATGTTTATTTTTTAGGTGTAGCAAAAGTATACGAACACATGTACACACACAATGGCATGTAAACATTGATTTTGACAGATGCTGCATGGCAGTCACATGGCAATGTTTGTTTACATTTGGCGGAAGGATACAAAACGGCTCTGCAAGTAGATATTTAGTAGGACTCCGAAAAAGTTGCTTCCAATGGGGAATGGACTATAGGTAGATGCATTTGATTGTTGTTATAAATACTGCCAGCATTCAAAGCTCTCCTATAAGGCTGAAATATTTTTGAAGTTCGATACACCATAACAAGGAAATGACTAGTGGTATTGTTCTAAGAGGGGTATAAATTTTTGTGTTTTCTTTTCATTTCACATGCATACTACCCATCTATATTTAAAAAAAGTTTCTTGCTTGCTACTTTTTTTCTGTGCACGTCAAAAAAAATCATCACCAAACCATTGTTTTACAATTTTTTACGTTAAAAATATTTTTAATAAAGAAAATATTATTATTGAATCATGGTTATAAAATATCACATATTTCCCAGAAAAATTTTGAAAATATTTGGTTGGATAGTTTTCAAGTGATGACGAGTTTAGTTTAAACGTTTTTCAACCACGCGAAGCAAGCACACAGTCCTGTTGAGTTTTTTGCCCATGTGCATTAGCTGAGGGAGCACGGAGGAGGTGAAGATAAGAGAGAGATTCCCGTGTTTTCAGCGCAAGGGACTGACTGGAGGAGCAACAGCTGTGCTCAGCTGCAGTACAGCATCAAGGCTGTGCGCTGTAACGGTGCAGTTATTTATTGATAATAATTTTAAATTCCGTTTTCTTTTGCAGGTGAGTGTAGTACTTTCTTGTGTGCCACGTGGAACGGGATTGTCTTATCAGTATTTGAAGGTTTGTGGCCGTGTTCAAGTGTTTATCGATAATGCGTTTGCTTTTCTGAAGGCGTAGTGAGATTTCATCAGCTTTATAGATAGAACCTTTTTACTCCTTTCGTAAGCGCATTTTGTTTTAAAAGTTCAATAAGTTTGGCTACGATGCAGGTCTACACAGCATGTGGAGGTGATTTTTAGCCCCAGCCACGTTATATTTTGGTAACGCAGCTTGATTAGAAGTAGGAGTGGGGGTAGACATTCGTCAAGATGCGCGTCGAGGGCCAGGGGCCCTGTAGCAAATGACTACTAGCTTTAAAGGAGGCACGATGGTGGGTGACGCACTCATTTTTGTCTCGTGATGCAAGTTTAGGAGGAACATTAATACTAATTAACAAACTGCTATGATGCTGTTCATTTCATGTCTCGTTAATTCTGTTTGTGACTTTGTGAACTTGGTTTTAATTTAAGTAAAAAGGAAATAATCAGAGACTTGGAACTTTCTTTTTTCTAAATTCAATATGGCACAGTTAAGTCTCATGTTTCGACCGACTGAATGAACCTGAGTTATGATGATCATCCGCCACTTCTATGACTTGCCACATTACAGCGTGTAATGCTAAAAACATTCAAATAATCATCTCTGGCAACATAATTGAGCTTTAACCAAGTAATATTGCATTATTAAAGGAAAACAGCATCAATTTTGAGTCAATAATACTTAAGATTTAAAACTTTGATTGAATAAAATATTAATTGAACTGAATGAAAAATTGGCCATTGTTAGAGCACCGCCTCATGCACTGCCACTGGGACTTCGGATGAAAGAGTAAACAGCTCCAAACAACCTGAAAATATGAATTATCTGCAGAAGTGACAGATTCAGAGAAGAGAGAGCCAATAGAAAAGCTTGGTTCATCTCTTACTGAGGCAGGTTGTTCTCACATAAAATACATTCTCTCAATCAACATATGAAACTGTCCTATGGAAAGAAAAAATTGCAAAAGTTTCAGGCAAATATAGAAGGAATGTTTGAAAAAGTATTAAGTATTGAAATCCCAACAAAATATGGCAAAACAGAGGAACATGTAAAGAGAATGCATTTAATATGGACAAGGTTGTAGAGATTATAAAAGGCAAATTCAACTACTAACAATTACATCTTCATTAATGTGAACACGTAAAAAAGTGCAAGAAACTTTTGGGGTATCAGACTATACTGTGCGACAAGCTAAGAGACTTGTTAAGGAAGAAGATTCTTAGCATAACCAGATACTAGAAGAGGGATAAAATTGAGACCTGATACTGTGCATTTAGTGAGAAACTTTTATGAGAGAGATGATAGGTCCAGAATCATGCCTGGAATAAAATATGTGAGCATAGGGAAGCAAGTGGACATGCAAAAGCATTTAATTATGGGTAACCATTATGAACTGTATCAAGTTTCAAGTGGGAGTATTCAAATGTTTCAGCAGGTTTTTCCAAATTATGTGCGTTACGACCAAAGTGGTGTTCCAGCAGCACCCACTGAGCATGTGTATGATTCTTCAAAATGCAAAACTGCTCCTTCATGCTGCAGAAGTTGAAGACAGTTATAAAGATCTAGTAAAATGTTTAATCTGTGAGGAAGCAAATAGTTTGAGTAGAGAGATTTAGGTGGCTTTTGATGAGGTTTTGAGAGCCGATGAGGGTGAAATGACGTGAGAATGCAGCAGTGCTGGAATGCAAGGGTGGGGAATGGGAGATCCCGAGAAAACCTGCAGATCAGCAGTATCGTCTGGCACAATTCCCACTGGTAAAATCCAGGAGTGACCCGGCCGGCCATAGAACTTAGTTTGTCTTGGTGGGAGGCGAGCAGTCTGACCGCTCAGCCACTTTAGCCCCATAAAGCAAATAGGGAAGGCGTATTAAGGTACTGCAGTAAATGTGTCCCCTCCCCACCCCTTATCAACAAAATCTTGGAGCTCTTTACAGTCACAATTTCAAGATTATGAAGAAAATGACACTATTGTATTTTTTTTCAATGGATATCGATTGACGGGACACAGATGATTAAAAAGTTTTTTAACATTAGGGATGGGTTTATACCACATTTTCTCAATACTCAATACCAGTTTCGATACCAAGACATTCTCGAATTACTCGATACCGATACTTTTCTCAATACCAAATTAAAATTGTCATGAACACAAAATAACTTGGCCAAGAAAATTGCTAATTTTACTAGTGTTGTTGACGCACACTGAAACTATATAAAATCCCACATTACACTTGAAACAAGTGGTGGACGGCCTGTAACTCACACAGTCTCCTTCGATTCTGTAGATTCATGTTTTCACAGTTAAAGCTGTAATAAAACTTTGAGAAAAATTATATCTCAGTACACACTTATTTTGCGATTTTGCAGTTTTTTATTTTATTTTGCAACTTCAAGGAAATTACTTAACGTTTGTTTACTAAAATGTCTGATAACCAAGAGTGAATTGCGTGACAAGCACAGCAACTTTCCGTCCATCCAGTCCATCGCTCGGCGCAAGGTGTGACTTCGCTTCCTCCCCTTACATGCCTAGGGAGAGGGGAAGTTGTTACCTAGCATCTAGAGCGCCATTCTTGTGTTCTCTCTATTTCTCGGTCAGCGGAAGTCTGCTACCCTTGGGTATGCTCGACTGTAGTTCATCCCAGCCAGGCACAATGTTGATTCTTCCCCTTACATGCCTGGTGAAAGGGGAAATGGTTGCCTAGCAACTACCATGGCATGCTTCCCACTTTGTTTCATCTTGAGGGAGGGGAACTACAACTTGTCATGGTACTTTCAGCTTCGGTTCGTCCCCTCCCTTCTGTTCCATGTGTTGTAATGCTGCTGGAGTAAACAACTTAAAGACGGTTTTCCACTTTTCATTATTTAAAAATTATTCTGCGACTGTTATGCTGCAGCAATAAGTATGTGATAAAACACAGTATGCAAATTCATATTATGGACATTTTGTAATTTTGTGCTTGATGAAAAAATGTGCATGTTAAATACCATAGCACAGAGTCTCACATACAATATTCACCGCCATACCCAACAAACGCCAAGCAGCTGCACTCCTCCTTGATCTAACAAGAACTTTTGATTCAGTCCACCATGGCCACCTCATCACCAATCTGACAGTGACAGGCATCTCAAGACACCTCATCTGTCTCATCCATTCATTTCTATAGGGCGGAACATTCCAGGTTAAACTTCAGGATCACCTCTCCATTCAACCATTCAACACCTAGCAAGGAGCAATTCTCAGCCCCATTCTCTGTGCACTATTCATTCACCTTCTACCAGTACCAAGAGATATCAAAATCACTCTTTACGCACATGATACCATCATACTGGCTACTGACAAAAATAAAACAGAGCCCTCGCACTAATTCCAAGAAGTCTTCCAAATCATCAATAACTTTTTCAATTCATCAGGCATCTCGCTAAACCTGTAAAACACAAAGGCAATCTACTTCACATGAATCACAGCTAAGCTTCCACCATGTCTGCTACTTGGAACTGAACATATTATCTGGTCCAACAGAGTAAAATATTTTGGCATTATACTAAATCCAAAATTGCAATTTAAGTAGCACATTCATAAAACAGCCAGGAAAGTATTAAGTAAACTCAATCGCACCAGCCAGTGAAATTGACATACACACTAGAATCACAGTATGCAATAAGTATGCAATCACTCCTCACGTATGCAATACCGGTCTGGATAACAGCAATCCCTGCGACTCATCGACCACTCTACACCACCTTCTGCGCTGGTCTCCACAAAATCACTGATAGCCACCAACGAACGCTGCTCAAACTAACTTCAACAAGAAGTCTCGCCGACCACCTGAAATATATCAACAAATCTTTCACACACAAAATGACAGTGCACTGAACCCACTAGTACGAAACCTAGAAAATCATATACAAGGACTGAAACCACCATTCTTATCATCTGATGACCTTCAAGAATGACGGCATGAATATCTCCTGTACCCCAGCGAAGATGAACAACTAGAAGACAAAGAGGATGAAGAAGACAACAGCAACAACGATGGCGACATCTCAGTTCAGCATTCTTCCAGAACAACCACCACTCAGGACTCTGCAACAGCATCCAACAGTGACCTCAGCTCCACTGAACAATAAGACTTGCATAGAAATAAATGCCATTATAAAAGGTTTTTTTTACTGGGGACACCCCTTTTTCTTTCTAATTAAATAAGTCACAAATAAAGTACCATAAATACCCCAATAAATGACAAAAATTTATCTGAAAATATATAGGAATAAAGGTTCCTCTTCCTTATACCCTAACATTCAAACAACATGCCACTCGATAAACAAAATATTACACCTGTAAATTAATAAGCCATTCTATTTAATGTAAAGGAAATACAAATTTATAACAATATATACCAAAACAGATACTCTTTTAAATCAAATATAAAGCCAGTATACATTATGTTGGAACACAGCTTAAAAAAAAAACTTTTGGTTTATTCTTATACAATACTGGATACTATAAAGTATCGAGGGTATTGCGGTATGGCAGCATTGAGGATCCCATTTCATTTATAATTTAGCTGATAATATTGAGAAACTGATACCACATTTGTTCATGTCAAAGTCATAAGTCATCTTTCCTGAAAGATTTCAAAGAAAATGTTTCTTTAGATACAGCAATAGTTTTGATGGACTTCAGAGAGAACTTCAATTGTACAATCCAGCATGAGGCCTAGAGCTATCACTGAACCTGGGAGTTATGCACTGTTCATCCTATGGTAATATATTGCAGAAAAAAAAAAAAAAAGTTAGCTGCCTCTGTGCTATATCCGATGACCTCAAGCCTGGTGTGTTCATGATGTGCAAAATCCAAGAAATAATTGTGAGTATTGTCAAGGAAAAATTCCCTCACATAAGGAAATTTACACTATTTTAGTGATGGCTGTGCTGCACAATACAAAAGCAGGTATAACTTCATCAGCCTGTGTCTACACAAAGAGGATTTTCAGATGGAGGCACAGTAGTAATTTTTGGCAACAAACAGTAGAAAATCAGAGTTGGAGTGTGATGGAATTGGTGGAACAGAAGAACCCATAACTCGAAAAGAAAGTATGTGTAAGTATATAACAACGGTAGCCCAGTTCCTAACATTTTGTGAAATAAACAGTCTGTTTTTTCACTTTATTGACAGACGGTAAACTAAATTTGTTTTGTTATTGAAAAGTGGTTCAAAGGCGTATAGACTCTTCCTCGAACTAAAAAGCTACATAATTTTAAACCCCTTGACTTAGCTGGCACTATTGAAGCTTGAACAATTAGTGCTGACAAGGATTCCTTTTTCACACACAATCTCAAAATTTGTCATCCATCATTTGTAAAAGCAGGTGTTCTGTATCGTGGATGTTACGTTGCATGCAAGTATGATTACTCCTGATATTTTCCAGCAGCACTTTCATGAAAATTCTGAAGGAAAAGATAATATTTGTAATTGAAGGAATGAAAAAGCCATTAATTTTATTTTTTTGTATTATTAAACACACTTTTAGTTTAATATTAAAAATATATACATTATGCATACCTTTCCCTCACTGCAATAATTCATTTTTTAGAAAGTCTTGTTTTTTGGGAAAAAAATCTACGAAAGTTAGTGTAAAAACATTTTAATGATTTTTTATTGCCTGCTAAAGTAGTTGTTAATATTTTTTCTGAAACCCTCATTCTTTAAGGCTGTAAAATTTCAGGAAGATTGCACACTTATGAGAAAGCTGTGACAATTTTTGTATGGGAGTACAGACCTCAGAAATATTGAGACATTGCAATTCACTGGAAGTTTGGAGAGCTATAAAATTAAAACCATACAGCTAGACCAAAAAAATCGGGAATTTCTTACCTTCATGAAGGGATTGATTGAATAAAGTATTATCAAAATTGGAGAATGTGTGTATCAAAATAATTTAATTTACATAGAATGACCCTGCCCAGTGTTTTCGTACAGGAAGTGAAGTTTTCAAGATTACTTCTAGTATGTTCCCCTATCAATCCAAGATGCATAGTTGTAGTCAAAAAACTTGCATAGTTATGGTAAAAAAAAACTTGTGCATTTAATCAAATTACTGTTGTGAAATATCACGTTCATTTCAGAGTCTGTTGCAAATTTTTGATATATTCTTACAGGGTAAGATATGTGTGACAGGTTTTGTGTCAGTTGTGATGATAATTTTCTAAGCTTATGTAGTCTGTATGACTGTGCTGTGTTTTGATATTTTCACTGTTCCTGATACCTTATCATATAATCCTTGATTTTTAATCATGTATTAACTCTGTGAATTTCCATACTTAAAATCTTCTGCTTACCAGTAGGACAAACTCACTCAGCTCGTGAAGCTCCAAGGTTTAACTCAATCCTAAGAATCCTTCTCATTGACTCTCCTCTGTTATATGCAAGTATTAGAACTTGAAACAATTGAAGTTATGTCTGTTATTACCAACTATTTTACTGTGCAGTAGTGTTAAAATATTGTTTGAATATATTTTTGTTGGGATAACCATCAGGTAATATAGCATGAGATGAGATGCCCTGGAGAAAAAATTAATTTTTTTTGTATCCTGAAGGGGCAGGCTATTCACATATTGAAGAGATCCTTACTGCTTTTCATATTCCTCGACCTTTGTTGATTCGTTCAATAATTAGTTTCCTGTGTTGTTTTGTAACATACCAATTTCATCAACTTACATCACTCATTTACCTTTTGATTTGTTGACTTCAATACAGTTGACCATCCATTACCATGGTGCCATATTCTTTCTACATATTTTAATGTGTCATATCAAGTGAATGATTTTATATGTGCATTACTTATTATCTTTTATTTTCCTTTAGGGTACTAAATGCTGTGTGCAGAAGTATTCCTGCAAGAAAGAGATCAAGAAATCCAACAAAGACAGGGCAGTGTATTATTTCTAAAACAAAATTAAAATCGGTAAATCTGTATCTTGATGTTGAAGAAGCTAGTAATGGAATATCGCATTTAAAATTAACTTTGAAAGAATTGGTTAAGTTAACACGTACTGGTCTTGTAAGTCGTACTTGTTATATTTGTGGTAAAAGTTTTACAAATAAGGCTTATTTCGTGGCCCATGTAGGCCTTCATGATGTGGTCAGACACTATAATTTCAAGATTTGTCAAAAATTTCATGCCAGAAAAGGCACTCTAATTATGCACGTGCATCGTCATACTAGAGAAAAACTTCTTGAGTGCAGCCATTGCAAGAAGACATTTGTGGAGAAGGCACATTTACTACGTCACATGCGTAGCCATGCTGGTGATAAGCACCATGTGTGTAAATTTTGTGGTGTTGGTTTTTCAGAACGAGCTGGGCTGATCAAACATCTCTGCATCATTACTGGTGTAAAACCACACCATTGCCAAGTTTGTGACAAATCATTTGCACAACGAGAGTTCTTAGTACGGCACACGCGCATCCACACTGGTGAACGCCCGTTTTCATGTAATACTTGTGGCAAGACATTTTCTGATAGGTCGACTGCAATCAATCATGCCAAACTACACACGGGACTCCGGCCACATGCATGTACTATATGCGGACGCTGTTTTACCCAGAAACAACATTTGTCTAGTCATTTGAAGACACATGCAGGTGAAAAACCATACTGCTGCGGGATGTGTGGGAAGAACTTTGGACGTAAAAGTGATCTTATAGTGCATGTTAGACACCACACAGGTGAACGACCTCACAAGTGTGACACTTGTGAGAAAACGTTTCTGGACCGCTCTCATTTGGTGCGTCACAAGAAAGTGCATTCAGGTGCAAAACCTCATGTGTGTCACTTCTGTGGAAGATGCTTTTCAGAGAAGGGTCATCTGGACGGACACTTGCGTGTGCACACCGGTGAGAGGCCATACAGCTGTGCTGTGTGTTTGAACAGCTTTGCAGATCGTGGGACTCTTGTTAACCATATGCGTATCCATACTGGGGAGCGCCCATATGTATGCTCTACCTGTACAAAAGCATTTGCACAGAAAAGTTCTTTGATGAAGCATGAACGTATTCACAGTGGAGAAAAGCCTTACTCATGTTCTGTATGTGGCAAGAGCTTTGCTGACAAAGGTTACTTTTTGAAACATTCCAGACTTCATACAGGAGAGAATGTATACACATGCCCTTTATGTGGGAAGTTTTTTGTTCAGCGGTGTCATCTTTCCAGACATTCCAAAATTCATTTGGAGACACACAGTGTTACAGATTTGGTAATGGATTAGATAGTGTGAATTTTTTCTGTTAGTATTGTACGTGGACATTTTCTTCCACTTTACTAATGGAGAGGCTTTGGAGATGCCATATAAAAGTTTTTTGATGCAGCAGTTAGAATAAAAACTATGTTAAAATATTTTTATATATTTTTTTTTACTTTTTACTTCTCACTAATGGTATTGTATGTAAAAAAAAATTGCTCGAATTTTATAAGTACCTTATAAACTTTTGTTGTTTGATATTTCTTTCAGCTTACGTGGTTTGTATAGACATATTCCCCACTCCTTACTTTGAGTTTTCTGTTGATCTGTATTACTGTGTTTCCTTTTTATATTTGTGTGACTTGATAGTTAAATGATTCTGATTATTTAATATTCTGCTTGATGTGTGTGTAACACACACACACACACACACACACACACACACACACACAATTAAAATAAAATGCCATTTATACTAGGTAATTCAAAAGAAGCATTTATCAAAAACATTGTATTATTCATTAATTAAACTTGCTGGCAAATGTTTCTATAATGTAGTCTAACTTGTCTTGTGAGGCAAGTTTGTTGAACATTTATACTTTAAGCTTTAATTAACATTGTTGTAATACAACTTGAGCTCTGAGAATAATCAGTAATCAAATTTGAAAGGCCTATAGCTAAAGTATTGTGAATTAGCTCTAACCAAACGTTGCCTTGTTAAAAGAAATCATGCAAACCTGGATGGTATGAGGGAATATATCACAGATGATTGTATACCATAATCATTTTATATTTTAGGATAATTGATGTAATCATTTTTAATTCATACGAAAATTTAAGTAAGTTTGTCGTCAGGTAATACAGAAGTGTGAAGTTGTATAATACACAGATAACATAACACTCACAAATGCAACCTGATTGATTTTACCACAGAATGTGTCTTACCGAAGATATTTGGAGCTCAGGAACACCAACAAAATACAAGAGACACTTACTTTACTTTGTGTGGCCATAACTATTGAGTGTAGTCCTCTCGTAAGTATCTCTTATTTTCAATTCAAAACCTAACTAGTTTCTTCAGTTTCTTTAAAAATGATTTCAAAATATGTGAATTTAATAAATAAATAAATTTCTCACACAACTCAGTTGGGAGAACATGAGAACTCAGTTTAGGAGCTCCGTAGGCATATAGGTAGAGCAACTTTAATTAACTGATGATCCAAGATAGCATAACATAAGCCAGATTAATTTCTCAAAAATCATTAATTATTTCATAGGCATAATCACTGCATTGAAAATCGATCATAACTAACTTATAATGTAACTTGATAGCAGCATCTCTTGAGATCTTCAGTAGCTGATTTCACTGGTCTTGGGTCTTAATCTTCCCTCACTAGACTTTTGAGCCTCAAGTACATCACTAAAGTCTTTGCCATATCACACACAATTGCAGTAGATCAAACTTGGCTTTAAAAAATAATCAGTGTAGGTAGCACATGCAGACTTAAAATATTCTTCTTCAAACGCTGTGCATTTTTGCCCTGTCGGCAGTGTGTGTTTCTGCACGGGACTCAGCCAATTAACCAGCAAATTAAAATATTTATTAGGCAGACGACCTGCTAGGTTATTGCCTGCCTAACGGGAACCGAAGATGGCTAAAAGCCTTAAAAATTGCATATTTAAACGCCTGCTTTAAACGTTGCACCAGTCACAAGATGGCTACATCAGATTTTACACATACGTCTTGTGTTACCATAGCAACCAATCAACAAATTCCTCTATGCAAAGCGGCCTACATAAAGTTAACTTTGTGACAGAAAAACAGAAATACAAATATAATTACATAGAAATATGTTGTCTGAGGTTAAAACAACTTGTAATTAATATTATGAATTAGAGCTGGAGTAAATAAAATAGGTATATATGTCACAAACAAATAATACGTAAAACAAATAAATATTACATTAGCACATATATTGCAAAAATAAATTGAAGTAGGGTAACTGTGACAGGAATAAGTAGCAGTTATTTGAGGCATTACAGTAGCTTTCAGGCCAGATTATGTTTCCACCCAATTTGTTTTCTTCCTAGCCAAACTTTTGTGTATAAGCTGCAGACATAACTGTTGCCAAGGCTAATGGTTGCTGTAGCTTTTTCTGAGTCCATGTGATACGTGTTTGTTGGCAGTGATCTTAGCAAGAAATAGTAAGTCTATTCATGATTCTGTACAGCTCACACCTCACATATTTTGGTGGGTATTGTGTAAACTTTTGTCTGTCTTGCTTGTTTTTGCTATACAATCTTCGTATGCTTTGGTTAATTAGTGTAGTCACTGTCTTGCAGTTAACATGACACATTGGCATGGTGCTTCCATGTTTTGGCATGAACTGTTGTTAGGGATGTAGTTGTCATTAAGTTGATCATGTGCTGATAAAGAAAATTTCGTACACCACTTGTGACAGAAAAAATGGGAATTATGTAGAGTTGTTCTAAAGCTCAATGTCCATAATGTCTGGCTGTGGATGTTAATTTCATTTTTCTTTATCCAGTGAGGGAAGCTTGCCATATCACAGTGTAAATCTTTTTTGAGTGTTTGTAAAAATTTATGTTATTCATATTATTAATTTTTTTGTGTGTAAAGTTAAAACTCCAAAAACATATGTTCTGAACTTAACAGACATAAGTTTATGAGTGAATAATTATTGTACAATTCCAAATATGCCTGCTGTGAACTGAAATTAAAATTCTATCGCAAATATTATCCAGTGGTTTGATTATCAGCAAAGTTTAATACAGTAAAACTGCTGAAATTCCACCAGTGTAAGCCTATCAGATTCAAGCTGAAAATTGGGATGTCCTCCACAATGCCATGTGACATTGAAGTAGTACTTATATGAGCCCACATATTAAATGTGGTTGCATTTCTATATTACAGTGGATTCTCTATTCATTGTTTCTCAGGGGAATGACAACAAATTTCAATACATGTGGACTTTCTATGAATGGGAGCTTGAAATGCATATAAATCAAGAATGGGACCACAGAATATGTTCTATGGATGCAGACTTTCAATCCATCTGGGTTCAATACATAGAGTTTCCACTGTAATTCAAATGGTTCCATTAAACAAACCAAATTATGAAGCATAGCATAAGAAATAACATTATCACAACATAATATACTATTGATTGTTGTTCTTTGAATAAAGTATGAAATTAGCAGAGAAAAGAACTAATCAATGTAGCCAAAATAATTAAACTCAGCACTCAGACATATTTATTTATTTATATTTATTTATTTTGTCCATCCAGTAGATTTATGTGGTGAACATTTAGTTCTCTAAGTATAGGGTTTGTCAATAGTGTTATAATCCCATAGTTTAACCATTATGTGGTTAATTTAACATGCAGTTTATTTTTAAAATCAATATTAAATTACTTTCCAATTCTATCAGATAAGGGCAGTATTATTACTATTTTCAGATAATGGTCCATAACAACATACCAATATTTTAGTACTGGGGGATTTTTTGTAAATGTTTGTTTTGAAGGAATTTATCACACATTTTCATGGAGGAATAACTGCCATTGAATTTAACACATATTACATTGGCAATAGTTGACACTGACATATTAGTATTATGAGAAATTTGATACTGATTTGTGTCTGAAAATAACCTTTCAATACTAGCGTTAGACCCTTGTTAAGAAAATTCAACAAGCAAGCAAGTTACAATTTGATTTCTTATTCACACAATTAAGCATGACATTCCACTGTTTTAGTTGTCAGTCCTTCTTCCCAATCATTCTCGAGAGCTTTAAAAGCTTCCTTCACAATAGCGAATTCATTTAAAAAAACCTGAGTGTATTGGTTTTGTAAAAAATTTCCAACCAGGGAATACAACACATGCCAATATATTCCCATTCTGGCACAGTTTTCAACTAAATCTGGCAGAACTTGTAATCTTCATAGTGCACACCCCATATCTCCAGGTATGAGATTGCTGTATTATAAAATGTGTGAACAAATTAACATAATTGTTTCTTTCCATTAACATTATCTTGGATGGAAAACATAAGTCTCAAGAGATTTGACAGGTAAAGTTAGGAGGTTTGTTTTTTTCCTATTTGTAAGCTGTTTTTGTAGCAGTTTATATAAATAGTAAGTGCTTCACTTAGTGTGTCTGCTTGGTTCTCTGTATTTCTTCTTGCTGTATCAAACAAGCTTATAGGCTATTCAAGATAAATTGACCATGTTTTAAGGCCCTACTAAATTATTCCTTTGAGCCAATTTTTATTTTTCTGCCACCTTTTTAATGTAAATGTTGCTGAGAGACTAATACAGTGAACACATTACACTACTCTCAAAAGTTAACCTCCAAAGCTGCAATAATACTTCTTTATTATTGGTTAACACCTGTTGGGACGGCCTTAAAAAGTGCTCACTTTACCGTGAATTGTCTATAACTGGCTGTGAACAAACATCAGCCATAATTCACAATCTTTTTCCAGAAATGACTTCAAGGTCACAGGACAATTTTCCTTTGATATGAAAAATGTCTTTAGTCCTACGAATAATTTTATAATTCTCTCAAAGCCTGGCATTAGCGCTAGCCATTAAGTACTTCTATAGCCAAGCACTTTCTCATGCAGTATGTCAACAAATTCACAGAATTCTTTGAGATGGTCTGTGCATACAGAAAAAGGTGGAAATATTGGAACACCTTGATAATAAATGTTTCTACGTTCAAGAGAAGTTGACTGGAAACTTTCTCCACACTGTTATGAATGTGTTAAATGCAGCCAGTTCCTATTAAAGGCATGTTCAATATTTTCAAGTTTACATAACACACTAACCCTCTTCCCTTAGCACCTCAAAACATTCACGTGTATTATCAGCTGATAGATTACTTTCTCTGCTATGTTATGCTTTTTGAGTGACTATTTCAGCTCTGTGGAAAGTGCCTCTAATGTTTCAGAGACAACAAATCAAAATATAAAACTTTTAACATTTACACCTGAATTGTGGTTGTAGTAATGTACAGTTACAGATTTTGTGGCATAATGATTTCTTGTGTCAGCAGATACACTCACAAAATTAGTTTTTTCCAGTTCTTCTTGGAGAAGATCTGCACACCAGGGTACTAAAACATATTCACATTTAATTCTGGCACAAGAAAATTTTTGTTCAAAAATTTATTATTGTTCCCTCCATTGCTGCTAAGCAAGTTTCACCACCACCTAATAAACAAGAAAGTATTGTTACTTCATTTGTTGCAATTTTGTAAGCAACCGCAGTTCACAAATTATAAATATATAAATGACATACAAAAATTAATTCAGAAGTGAGCCTTCATGCACATTAAGATTGAATGTGAATAATGAATTTGAAATTTGATTGGATCTCAATTGCTTATAATGACAACGAAAAAGTAACCAAAAAACCAAGAACACAATACATGGATGAGAAACACAAATGCAATAAAATGTTATTATATAAATAAGCACGCAAGTTACATTGTTTAATCACCTAAGGACGGGAGCAGATCACAGCTTCCGAAACGTTGTGAGTTTTTACTGTTTTCATCTTGTTACTCTATTTGGCCATCTGCAATTTTAAACTTGTGCCATCCTTGGATTTTTGTGTTATTCATTGTATGACTGGATCATTATAATTTTTGATCCATTTATAAATTTGGGTTTTTTTTGTGTGTTGTTTTTTGTTTAATTCGTTGTCAGACTGGATCATTTTAATTTTTTTGATCCTTTTTATGTGTCTGTTTATTTTGTCTTACTGCAGTGTGTATTTCACTTCTGGTTTTGCTGCTTTTCTGCTGTCATAATTGTGCAGTCTTCTTTTGTTTCTGTGTCACTCTTTGTCTAACTGGATCATAGTTTCTTGTTCCATATATGTGCTTATTTATATTATCACATTCTATTGCATTTGGGTTTCTCATGCATATATTGGGTTCTTCGTTTTTTTTGTTACTTTTTTCTTAGTCATTGTAGGCAATTCAGAGCCAATAAAAACAGAATTAATTTTCGCTACACCATTGCCATTAAACTTCAGAAACAACATGAATGTGAATAAATCATGATATGAGACTCAGTTAAAATATCACATGCTAGGGTGGTTTTTATTATGGCTGCAGACTAGGGTATAAAAAATTATGCCTTCAGACAATCAAAGACACCAGTATCAGTAAAAAACCTGTGTGCAGGCTCACAATATAAATACACTAAAATTACACTTACCAAAACTCTTGTTTTGAATGTAATGGGAAACACTTTTTTGTAAACTGAGGTGTGTCATGCCTTCTTGTGTTTTTCAGTTTTTATATGAACAGTAATGTTTGTACTTCCACCATGGGCAACCGAAAATGTGACTGTTGCACAGTGGACAAAATGCTTCCCATTCTGATGCTGAAGGTTTCCAAATGCTGCCATACTTTTCTTGAAGTGCCTCAGTAAATTACAGTTCTGTTTTGCCACTGTAGTATTTAAAGATTGTTGGATCTTGGAAGAATGCGGAAATCAGCAGGAATCAACAAAAGTATAGAACAGTGAGAACAGCAAAGAACATAGTCAAGCTACTCACTCAACAAGGAGCATAGAGAAGTTGGCATAGAGGCTACTAACTAGTCAGTATAATCAACATTTTAGGTTTGAAAAATCCCACGTAAACATTTGAAATATTTTATTTGTGTAAAAATTTACCATCGACAAATCATTACATTTATATGTTACAAATAAGAGAAAAAATAAGCTTATATTGTTCAAATTTGGCACAATGCCTTTCTGACTGAGTTTTGTAAGCACACAAGACATCTCCATAGAAACTGGTGCAGTTGCAAATAAATTCGGATGATTGCCAGTGGCTTCTGTAACACGTGGTGGATAAAGATTCCGTAAGTTGTACGTATACTGTGGACAGATGAAGCTGGTTTCCAACGGGATAGTATGAACTCTCTCCATCATGTGCCATCCAAAATGCCTTTTGAGTTCAGCAATGATTCAGCATCAGTGTATGAGTAGTTATTGTTGGGGATACACTTGTGGGACCCTATTTGCTACTGAAGTGGCTGGATTTGCAACACTACCATTTCTTCACCATCTCACCTGGCCTGCCCAAGGACGTCCCATTGGCTGTTTACTAGGAAGTGTGTTTCCAGTGTTGTTCAACCAAGGAAAATTGGGTTGATTCCTGGTGAGATCATCCATTTTTTAAAATGTAGAAAAAGTGGTGGATGTTGCTTGGCGTACTGGTTTTCTCGGTGTGCTCCAGTTTCCCCTGCCCTAGCATTCCACCACTATTCCATCTTCACCTTATTTCACTCTGACCGATGCTCAAGTGCTCTCTATTAAATGACGACCAAAAAATCTAAACTTGACTCTCACTCACTGCTATTGTATCCCATGTCTATGAGGGTCTGTAGAATGGCCACCAAGGCCATCATATCTCGCTTCACATTACGTCTTTCTATGGGTTCACCTCATATGTTTGCTCATGGATGACTCACCACAGCCATCTGAGGGCATCGTTGCATACACTTTTAACACTTCTTGTATGAGTTTAACATTATGAAAGCTGACACTATGTGCTATGCTTAAAACGAAGCGGAATTCTTCCTGTACTTTTTATTTCCTTTTTATTAAAAACTAAGGGGTCTTAACACATTATCACCCAAAGTTATTTTGTACCTAAATTTGGCTACAGAATGATGAGTTAATGTCTATATCAATGAATTCCCAGACATAGTATATACAAACTGCTAAGGAGGTAACATTTTTTTTTTTTTTTCACAAATATGTTATTTACATGTTGACGTACTCCCTCGCTCCCCCTCTCGTGGGGGCTGTATGTAAACTATAGAGGAAATGGGTATAAGTGTTGATTTCCCTCCAGGATATAATTGGATTGATCCTTCGGTGGTAGAAGAGTTTCGAAAAGGGGTTTTTCCTGGCGGATCGGAGTTTTCCCCATGTTGGGGTACTTGATGGGATACTGCCTGATAGAAGGGTTCTGATTGGTTTGAGGGAATCAAACCCCAGGGTGAGTTGATGGTGACTGACTCCCTTCCAGGGAGCTTGACCTTGCTTACCGTGAAGGCTGTCGAAATACAGGACGCCAGGTGTCCGCAGGAAAATTAATTAATTTAAATGAGTACAAAGATGAAGGGGTAGAAAATGATAATGAAACGTGGGTGTTTGAGATGTGCTCCTAGATAGCGTCCTACTCAGCCTCTCGCTCGCTTCCGAAGCGCCTATACGGGGCAGGCCTCGTGGGCTTCCAAAGGGTACAAAGTCATGGGTAGGAGATGCTAGCCTGGGTTTACGTACTGGTTTGGGACAAATGATAATATCGTGAACTTTCCCGGCAGTTGTACGAATTCTACACGTGGTAGGGGGTGTAGCGATTTTAGGCTGTGGAGGTGGGTATGGTTTCACTACCAGTGTAGGTGGGATTAAATAACTCACGCGGTCGTAATCGGTCTACGACCAACAAATCCCTAATAGCGAATCTAAATAAGTATTGTGGTATTCGTCAATCGAGGGGACTTCCCTACAGAGTACTGTGGATCTTACCTCGGCTAGGGGTTGATGTGTTACAGACTCACTAGCACGTTCAACTGGAGGAATCTCCTCTGACTGTGTTAACTCTTGCTGTCTACGCTGTCCACCATAGCCATCAATACTCTTAATGTTAACAATAAAAACAATAGAGAAAAATAGAAGAAATAATAATGACTAGATTAATTACTTATCTAAATATGCTCTTCCCAAGTACCAACTGAATGGATTAGTTCACTCATATCCTAGCAGTTGTGGTTCGACCTTCAGGGGAGTGTCTTGCTCAGTCACTCCGAGGCATTGAACGTGAGACATGACTTGCTAGTATCGGAGTGCTTCCGCAGATATGCTCGAGTCCTAGTATTATTCAGACTATAGCCTGATGCAAGCTCCAGGAAACCTAAATGGTTCAGTCTACTCATACATAATCTGCAGAGATCATGTAGTTAGTATTCGGAGCCATCAATTATTAAGAAATTCACAATTTAAAATTAATGAATTATACAACTAAATGAGGGATGAGAAATGACTACCTCACCAATCAATTATATTTACTAAGCATGTTTATTGATGCTACGGAAAACAGTGGGGATATCGGCTCTGTATAATCAAAGCTAAGTTCAAAGAATTAAATGAGTTAATTATTATGTCAGGTGAAGGCAAACCTGATTATTATTATGACATCAAAGTAAAAGTTCTGAACCAGTTAATTCACAATTTTTCAGCGAAGTAACGAGAGGTGGTTAATGTCCAGAAGGGACGTCAATACGTTCTGCATGGAGTGACTTGGGTAAAGGAGTGCAGGGATGAGTATGTCGAGGTTACCTTAGGATCTTCCCTCAGGGTTTTTCTCCACAGACTGTGGGTTAGTTGCTGGAGCTCGAGGTTGAGAGCCTTTTAAAGCTGTTGAGGATGGAGAGCCATCTTCAGGCTGGGAGAGGTCGCCTTGTTCAGACCCAGGAGAGCCCTCCAACCTCTGCGGTCGGTGGGCTGATGAACTCTGACAAGAGCATTTTCCACTCTTCTTATATAGTCGATATCTCATCTTCGTGGCTGTCACAGGGGTGCGGGGGTTGGTAGCATTCCATTGCAGAGGTAGATTATTTCAAGGCAGTGGGCATATTTCTTATTGCCCTGGATGGAGGCTGATGACATATTTACAGCCTCCTCTCGAGGCTTGGCGGCTATGATGTCACTGGTCGTAGCGTTGCTGCCATTCTGCTGTGTCACTGTTAACTTCTTTATCTGCTCTGGCATGTCCGTGACTTGGCAGGTAAAATAAAATAATCTTCATTTATAGGGGTGACGACTGCATGCCAAATTCCGAGCGGGCGGAACAATTTCATAATTAATCACGTTAATTATTTACGTGTCTGTAGTTGTACAATGCATGGAGTCAACCCTGTAGCCACAGGAATAATTGTCTGCCGCTTTAGACTTGCCCCAAATGCTCTCAGCGCTTGCTGATGGGGCAAAGGCGTCAAGTAGAGTACACAGGTGCGCTGCACAATAGTGTGAAATGCGTCAATGTAAACTATTTGAAGAGACTGAAGAGTATTATAATTTTTAGCAAGCATTTTTAGTGGAAGGTTTGTTACATTGTACCTGCATTAGCAATTTTATATAATTTAACAGAATATTTTGTTGAATTATTGCTGCTTGGTTTTAAAAAAAATGTATCTTTGTGTTGATTTTAATTAGTGTTAATGTATTAGAGGTTGTTCTGTTTAGATCTGTGAATTTTATGTTAGTGTGTATGCATGTCTCTCCCTGTGTTTTTTAATGTTTTGGCACACATGCATATATACACACTGTATTTGTATGCACTGTATTTAGCAGGTATGATGATCAACATGCAGACATGCCCTCAATGACAAAACTGGGAACATAACTACTAGTTCTATAATTATTGTTTGTTTAATAAGGCTCCAAGGCAAACTGTTGCCAATGTGATATTGGGAAGGTTCATCGCTTGAAATGTTACTACCATAGCGTGAGAATTGTCATTGTTACTTCAGAAATAGTTCAATTGTTTTTGTTTTTTTTAAGTGTTTTTAATTGGATAAACTTTTTTGCACCTAGTAGCCTGTTTGTTTGTGTTAGCTTAAACTATATAAAAAAACTTATTTGTCCAATATTGTTGTTAATTTAAATTATAATGCCAAATTAGCCCCAACTATGGTTAGCATGTCCTTTGGTCTTTAGTGTCCCTGGTTCTTCTCCTTTCTATTGCTTAACATATCAGTTTCAGTTCACATAATGAGGCAGTGTGAAATGCAAACTCCACCTTTCATTTATGTTTGTAGCTGGTTTATTTCTCTAATCTATTGTTATGCTAGGTGTAAAATAATGTTATGTTATTTTAATGAATTGAATACTCCGTGTTACTTGTTGCTATGTACAAAAAAATTTGTGAAAGGAAGGATTAATTCTCCATTTTGTGCTTCTGAAAGGTCTGATTTTTAGAACTAATTGTTCATAGAATTGAATATGATTATTAATCAAATCTATTTTTAGAAACAGTGGTATTTACAGAAGGAAAGTGGAGAATAAGTGATTATAATGAGGCTGTTTGAAGATGCCTTTACCATGATATATGAGTTCTATATAATTAAAGGGATTACTGCAAGAGAATATAACATACGACACAAGAAGATGGTAAACTACATTGTAATGGCATGCTCGTAATATCCAATTTTGCCTATGCTTCTAAAGGACTGTTTACGCTGTAAATGGTAATTGTATTATTAAATTTAAATAGTATTGCTTGTAATTGAACCAGGGGATACCTGACCATGAATACAAGATCTCAAAAGCCGGAGATTACTACTAAGAAAGCTTTCCAAAGTTAAGGAGTAAGACTTATTCTGTTTATCTTGTTTTGTTTGACATGCTAAAAAAGGGATAATTGATAGTTTCTGTATCTATTGTGTGAAGTAATAGTTGTGTTGTATTGAAGTTGGTATTTTGCATTATTATAGTGCATCTCACTCTTAGATTGCAGTGGGTAGCTAAATAAACAATTTTATATTTATACACTACTATAAAAATGTGACCATTTTTGCTACGTAATTTTGTACCTATGAAGTTATTCTGCCAACACAACATAATCTCCTGGCGTAACTCTAGCCATCTTGAAACAGTACGCGTCGTGCACACTGTACTGTAATCTAAGAGTGAGACGCACTATAGTTAAATGAATGATTTCTTGGTTTACGATTAAGTGTTGTCCTTTATGTAGGATAGAAGCCAGTTTGATGATATGATGCATGGTTCATATGGTATGCATATTTGTTTGTCAATTTATATAATTTCTGTCATTTGTAATAATAGTGTTTGTCCCAGGAGTGTACATATTTCATGCTCAATTTTTTTTAAATGAAAATACATGTATAAACTCCTGTTGTAACACCGTCCTACTCAGATACTAGTAAGTGTGGTACATCAAACTAGAATTGAGTTTGCCCCTTACAGTATTTTTGCACACAATTGTGGGGCACTTATAAACACAGGTGTGCAGCTAGTAATATCACACTTGACACTTTGTCTTCTCCTTTCTAATGACATTGAGGCATAGGTCTACATACAAACAGGCTGTAACAGTTGAGATGTGCAAAGATGTCCCATCTGGTATGGTTTAAAAAATGATGCTAGAATGCAGTAATTATTGTGTGAATTTATAACTTTTTCTTTTAACTTTTTATGTAATGTTTGGATTGTTTGTTATAGTGGTGTCTGAAAAACTGTTTGTAATATGTATGTTTTATCATTGCTTACAATTTTGGCCAAATTATTCATTAAAATTAGTAAGTTACTGTTTTTTAATTTAACTAAATGCTGGCAATGCAGGTTAATTCTGGTCATCAATCGTTATGTTCATTTGGTTTCATATGGTCAGTGTCCATGTTTTTCCTGGATGACTGGAATACTACTCTTCTTCTAAGACAAGTCACCAAGGGACAAAATTATAAAAACTTTTGTAGCCATGGGACACAAAGGGAAATGGGTCAATGGGACATCAGGATAAAAAAGACATGAGGTCACATTACATATGTGGACCAATCAGTTCAGTGTCCAGTGGACACAGCTTGGGACAATTCTATTGTAGTAGGGTTCTTTTCCACTGACTAGGTATTATTCTAAGTTTATGTGGTCCCATTAAGATAGGCTACTACATTTAAAACACAAAGAGAAAAATATCTTACTTGATAGTATTCTTGGATGGATTGTTAAGTGTTTGTTGATTTCATTAAATTATGGGGCCACATGGATTTTCGTATGCAAGAAACATGGTAGACATTGCCTTTGGCTGGTGGATTTCCTCATGGCTCTCCCATTTCCCCTATCTTTGCATTTTCTTGCTACTCCATCTACTCCTCGTTTCACTGTCACCAGTGCGCAAGAAGGCTATTTTTTTTATCATGCTATTTTTAAAGTTTCAAACATATGTAATTTTCAAAGTATCAACAAGGTATTACTATTTTCCTTGACCATGTTAGTTACATTCCATGAGAATAACTTCTACCACAAGAAACTAACAGTGGGTTTATATTATGGATGTGATTGAATTTATGCCTGTTGGTCATTTATATCATGACTCATGTGCTCAGAATCATAATTGATTTTGACACTGTGAATGTTTCTTATTTAAAAGTTTCTTGATGGATTGCTGGTGATCACCAGGAACTTGACAATAGCAATTTATCAAAAGAACATTTCTGTATTACTGCATTACTAGAGTAGAAATAAAAAACCTGGACTTGACTTATTTACAGGATAAATGCATCCTTTGACCTTCACAAAACACAATATATTAATTTGGTTTTTGAAAGTATGTTACTAAAATTATTTTGTTTGTTATGTTTTAAATATTTTCACAGTTTTTATACTTTAATGCACTATTCCTTTCCCAGAATCATAGTTTTTTGAGATAAGCATAATTTCTGTTGACTATTGAAATAGAAATTCACTTCATGCAGTTGGATTTTCTATAGTTGGGGGTATACTATATAGAATGATAGAATGGTGACAATAAATGTGGAAAATATAGAGAATTTTGCAACAATAGTGAATATGGATAAAACATTTTTTAGCGTTAACTGAATATTTGACAGGGATGGGCCAATACCAACAATACCGATTTTCAAACTGCAGATGCTGCCGATTACAGCAATGCCTATACCAGTTTTGATGAGCACCATCATAATTCCCATTTCCCAATATTGGAAATACTTTTTATAACTTAGATTTAAGTATTTAATTTTGTGAACATTTTAAGCACTTTGTTTATGTGTCTACCGCATAGAAATGAAATACAGCAGTAATTTAAATAATAAATGATCAGATAGACAATTTAACTGGGCAAATAAGTGACTTAACAGTCAAGGAATAACTGTTGCCAGACTATACAGCATTCATTAAAGTCAACCTTCAAAACTTCAGGCAATCTGATGCGGGCTTATATTTTAGACCTGAGAAATTACATACATAACCTCAAAATACATGTTTGTTTAAATCAACAGCCTAAAGATGTTATAAAAACAACTTATTGAAATCAATTTAGTATTGAATATTCACTTAAAATTGAGAGGATTTTTTTTTTATGTTAGTATTTTCGCTTAGTATTCCTTCGTCAGCCAAGCCATACTCAGTCCCTTGGTTAATATGACAACTGATTTATTTGCGTCAATTTTTGCCAATTATTTCTTGCCGAGTCTTATTCAGACCTTTTAACAACACCACGGCACAGATAGTTAAATAGTGTCAATGTGTACAATTTGTTTTCACTGTTGCCAACTTAGTATGGTTTTTTTTAACATAGAAAGTGTATGTAGTGTAGTGAATTGTACTGTGTAGTATAGCATGAATGAACCGACGTGTGTTTCCTTATACTTTTTCTAACACACTATTACATGTCGGCATACATTCCCCCTAATATAATATTACATACACTTGCAATTAGACTACCGCACAGTGGCGAGCTTTTTTCTTTCTTTCTTTCTTTCAATTCTACCTTAATCTTAGTTTATTGTGAGTTGGAGGCCCGAAGGTAGGGCGGGATTTTATTGCATCTCAGGGTTAACCTCTTACGCCTACAAGCACGGAAAATCATGCAAGGAGACATGCATCGCGACAGAGGGGGATTGGGCAGCCATGGCCTGAACTTTGGGGCCATGACTACCTACCTAAGTGTACTTAGATACTTAGAGCTAGTCTTAACTAGGAAGAGCAAGGGAAAAACAGTCAAGAGAGACGTTAAAATCCTTGTGACAGAGAAGAAAATTCAAAATTATTGCATGCATTAAATTTAATTAAATAGAATGCTACAGAAGATAGAGTGCCGGTCGCGAGCTCTCCCACCTCGCCTTCACCCAACCAACTCATCTTCCACTGCCTTTCTGAACTTTCCAACCCCCCTCGCAGATACCAATTCCTCCCTTAACACATTCCACTCCCTCACAGACCTCACAAGCATGGACTGCCTACCCCGCTCCGTTCTCCTCCACACCCTCTGAAGATTCTCACTGTTGTTTCCTCTTCCTCTAAACACCCCCTTAGTTAACTTGCAGTGTAGTCTTCGCCATCCTCCCTCTTCATTTACCATCCTGTACATCCTGACTAACCGTTCAACTTTCCTCCTGTCCTTCAATGAGCTCCACCCCATTTTGTTCATCATCACTGATGGCCTATAGTTCCCTTCTTCCTCATCATCCTGCCCCTGCCTTCTCCACCTACCCTTGACACATCTTGCTGCCCTTCTCTGCACTTTTCCAGTTCTCGTACCTCCACCTCCACATACGGGTCCCATACTGCTGCAGCATATTGTTACGATGCAAACTTTTTGAGGCTTAAAATTTTTTTTGTGTTTTTGAGTTAAATTAAGCTTTTTTATTAAGCGCGATGTTTGGAGTGGTATTTTTGAATTGCTCTTATTTTTTTTGTTCGGATGCCCAAGATTTTATGCCAGTAGGAAGTTTCCTATCACATTGTTTTTGGTTGAAATCTAGGCCTACCCCTAAATGATTGTGCTTTTAGTATTTTCATGTGTTGTTTTCTTCATTGGAGGTTAGGATTGGAAATTAGGCTGTTTTAGGGTGTGTTAAGCCCTCCTTATTACTTGTTCATTTTGTTGGGTAATAAACATGTGTTTTCTTTTTCTTTTTGCTTATAAGTAAGGTGGTGTTAGATACTTTAATGATTTTTTTTTTAAATTTCAAAATTTTGGGGAACTCAGTTTCAAAAGCCATGGCCTTGATCTAGATGTTGATGTTTTGGTTGAAAAGATAACTGATAGCTGCTCTTTTAGAATTCATTCTTTTAAATATAAATTATTTAGCTTGTTTGAACAGATATTCTTAATTTGCTGACTTCGTTTGTTTCATTTTTATTTTAAAGTTAGATCATTTAAGTTATGGTGTAGTTGAATTAGGAACAAGTCACTTAACAATTTTTTTTAAAATTAGAATAAAGGCCTTTTACTTTTTTTTGACTGCCGAGGTTCTTAAGGAACTGAGGTCACTTGTTATTTTTAATCTTGAAAAGTTTTGTCACCCCTTGGATCAGAGACTTCTTCTGAAACGATGGCAGCTGGCCATATTTTTCCCAACCCAGGTGCGAGTTATAAACCCCCTTCAGCAGTTTGTAAGAATTGTTATCTTCTGCTCGTTCGGAACACCAGGCTGCAGCTGCGAGCTGTGTCAACTGTTTCCTTGGTAGAACCAAGATTGTTGTGATGACGGGTTCATTTTACCGCTAGGTAGTAAGGACTGTATGAGGAAAAAGGGAGTTGGCGGCGAGCTATCGATGTATCGATCGCGGCGGTGGCGGACTCTGATTGGCCCACCATGACGCCTGCCTCGCTCGTGACATCATGGGAGGCAGCTGTTATTATCGGCTGTGTGTGATGAGGTCACGGACGATGGACTGGCTGACGAGGAGAGTCGGAAGTGGGAGCAGCTGGTGTGAGCAGTCACAGGCCGTGCGGCTGGTGTGAGGTTGGAAGGTAGCTGCTGCAACACGTGGTCGTGATGACGTGAAGTATGGGGTAAAACTGTGGAGAGGTGCGTGGTTGGCACGTTCTTCTCTGCTTGGCAGGAACAATGGCCCTGTCCATGTTTTTCAGTAGGTTTAAGGGGATAGTTGGTAATTTAACAAATCAATCTTAGAATTCAGTTGCTTGAAGATGATGTAGGGTGCTGCATGCGAGGTGCGAGGGTGTAGGAGGTATCGAGAGACGAGGGCTGCAAATTTATATGTAAATATGTTTTATCCATCAGCACTGGCCGAGAGGCCATCGGCGTTAGGTTTCTTATGTTATAAATAAACTAACAACTACTTGGGAAGGAACCTACGTTCTTGCAGTAAAGTTGTTTTCCAGACCTCTTAGGAAAGATTTAAATGTAAGGTTATAGGTATCAATAGTGCCTGGTTTATAGGTGGCTCCGCTGGTTGTTGGGTTCGTCTGTGGTGGAGTTATGTTGGTACTACTACACTGACCGAAACCAAGGTCTAGGTTATGTTTTCCGATATTTTCTTTTGACAGGTTCCTCCCTTAAGTAAAATTTCAGGCATTTACTATTTCTTTTTTTGCATTTTAAAGTCGTTTGACCCTTATCTTGGTTTCTAAATTAAATCTTGTTCTAGTTATTTAAAGCTCTGTTAATTATCCTGGCCAGTCTATCTATAAAATGAATAATTCTATAAGCACACACAAATAAAGTAGCTTTTAATTGTTTTTTTTATTTTATTTATTTTATTTTTTTTCATTAAGTCTTAGATGGCAAAAATGATTGAGCATTATTACTTTAGCTAATTTAATCTTTCAATACACTTCATTATATTATGATATAGTAACTTTAATTGTGACGGCTTGACATTGTTAAAAGGGGGCATCCTACCTCTAATCCAGTTGAAGCTGTCTACATGTCTTTTTATTTTGATTGTACTCACCTCTGGGTGAGCTAAACCAGTGAGAAGGGCATCCTGTGAGCCCTACAGTAAATTCTGTTTGTGTTTTTCTCACTTCTGAATTCGAACACTGGGTAAGCTAGTGTGTTCCACAAATATCATTTTATTATTATTTTCAACAGTTTCAATAGTTCTTTTTAATAGTTGTGACTTTGTTGTGTGTCTGTTAATAATTATATTTATTTGTTTTAAATAAACACACTTTTATTTTTTTTTAAATAATATTTCTGTTTGCAAGTTGTATCAAATTCCCCCTCCCCTCCGCTCTTTACTTCTTTCTTTTGCAGCTCTCGAACACCTCAGATAAAATTAGGAGCATAGTATTTAGGCACTGGGTGGCTATTAATGAATAGTGTAATCTACTTTATTAATATTTACCTTGATGCATTGTTTCTGTGCCAGTGTCAGACCCATGAAGCAGTCTTGGCATATCTCGTCGCCTTGTGAGTAATCCGTCCACCCCTTTTTTCCCCATATCTCCCCCCTCCTTTTTTCCCTACTCCTTGTTTACTTTTGGTTTGAATGAGCTATGGCAGATCTCCCCCAGTCCGTAACCTTTTCTTTGGCACAAATTTGTCCAACGTAACATCTATTATTCCTCTAAACTCCTTCCATAATTTTTCCACACTTTCCTCCATAGACCATTTTTAAAACCTATCTCTCAGGACGATTTATGCTCCCTTGTTGTCTCCTCTCCCATACTGCCACACCGTTTGCTCTTCACTCATCCTGCCAATCCCAATTTCCACAACCGGGATATGATGATCGCTTATAACATCCAATACTGTTGCATCAACTACAGCATTCCCAGGCTTGACCAACACCACATGCAGCACTGACCCAACACCCTCCTCATTCCATCTCGTAGGTGTTTCTATTACCTGGACTAATCCTCTGTTGACTAACTGTGCTGCCATGTTCTGCATCATGCTACCGATTCCTTCTGCACCCTCTATCCATTTCACACGTGGCATATTCAAATCACCTGGTACAACAACCCACTGCCTGTCCTTCAGTCTATCGACCCTCTCCTTGATCATCTCAATTGCCTGCCGTCCCTGTCCCGGTGGTCTATACACTGCCAGCAAAGTAATCATCCTAATACTACCACCACTTAATTCAATTTCCATTACCTCGACATCCTCATTAACCAATTCTACTGCCCCTTTCAGCCACTTCCACACACACATCGTTATTCCTCCTCCTCTCCCATCCCTGTCTCTTCTCAAGATGGTGAACTTATACTGCCTACATTCGTTGTCCAGCACATCCTCAGTCAGCCAAGCCTCTACAGCTACCACTATATCCGCCCCATATCCCTCAACCTCTACCCAGAAGCCCACCAGCTTGTTGTACACACTCCTACAGTTCACCACCATTATCTTTATACTAGTACTCTGCTTTACCATCCTACATTGCTTACCTCCTATCTCCACCCCTGCGGCCTCATCAATGCTATCCTTTCCATTTTTCTCCCCTTCCGTTTCCTTTGCTTCTCACTGATTACTATTTCAACAATTTCTGCTCGGCCCTGATCCTCTCCATGCAGCTAACTACTTCCCTACCTAGGAGATCACCTAGAATCCTCTTTCCCTGCTCTGTCAGGTGAACCTGGTCCCTCCCTACACTTTCCCAGCCTATCCATTTCCTACTCTCTATAAACGTAGCCCCCAAATCCGTACATACCCTCTCATATACCTCACTCATAGTCACTGCCTTCCTGTAAGCCACTCCTTTCCTAACCAGCATGCCACTGACTACTGCCCTAGCTCTTCGGAACCTCTCTTGCACTTTCCTCAGCAATTCTCTGAGGTCCCGCTCTACCTCTTGCCCCACCTCCTTTCGAGCCAGGTCATTTCCCCCCACATGAATTAAAACAATCTTTGCTACCCTGCCACCTCTCATACTACTGACCCTTTTCACCAAATCCCTGATATTTGCACCCCTAAACGCTTCTTTATGCATAATTTCCTTCCTGACTTACGAATGCAATGACGCATAAGAAGAATAAGAATACAGGTTTCTTTCTCATTGTCGCGGATCTACAAATGCAGTAAATACTTAAGAAAATAGAAAACAAAAAACTCTTGCGGGATGTAATCTATACTATCTATAGCATCAGTTATTGATTATCTGTGTGGTTTTGCATTCACGTTGTGTCCAAAAACGAATGATATGCCCAATCTTTGGCGAATGCACCAACAGGAAATACGGTAAAACGTAAACAACTGGAACAAATCATCGGAAAAAAATTGTTCTGAATATATTGTGGGTTTCAGACAGAATATCTGATTGATGGATGCTGTAAATTAGTGCTTTCCAAGATTTAGTATGCTGGTTTATTTAACATTGTGTTAAATAAATTAGTGCTACTAGTGAATAATAGTCAGCAAATAATGTTCCGATGCCAATGGTCATGGTATCGGCCGGCTAATCATCGGCCCATCCCTATATTTAAATCTTACTTCATTAAACACTGCAGAGTAAAATTTAGTATCAAATTAATTTCAAATTGTTTTCATTAGCTATAGATACTGAATGGAATATGATCTTGATGATGTTTGTTGTAATGTTTGGTGTGTTAATTTCTGGTGGGTCATTTTTTGTCTTATGAATTGTGTCTTGTAAATCTGAATAAATAAAGAGAGATAAAATATGTCACTACTTTGGCAGTAACTCTGATGGTTTCACTTTTATTCTGAACTCTTATACTTGTACATATATGTCTTTATGTATTATGTTGAAGGCACAGATCATTGCCTGCGTGACATTTTTGGTTACTGTGAATATCATATCACAATTTACACACGTTTCAAGGTTAATTGAGCACTTTTGGAATAAATATATTTGAAAAAAGTGTCAACTGTATGTACTTATATTTTAATGTAAACACAGTGTGGAGTACTTGAAGTAGGTAATGTTAGCAGTCTATATTTCCTTCAGTCATATTAGAATGATAATTGGCATAAAAATAACATATTTGTCTCCAAATTCCACAGTATGGTCAGTTCACAGTATCTTAACACTATGAAAAATTACTTCATGTATCACATGTTTAGTTGTTCCCAAAATAAATAATATATCCAGAGCATTTTATATTTATGCTTACATGAAAGGACATAAGGTCTAATTTCACAAACAAGGAATAAACTAAGTTCCAGCAAAGTGACACTTAGCTTAAGTGGCCCCTAAGGATGTAGAGGTGTTTCACCATTATAAAACTCATTTTTGTAAGCGCGTCTTAGCTGGGTGTTGCTTAAAGAAACAAGTTGCAAATATTCTCATGTTGGTAGTGGTACTTAGGGTCATGTGACTAAATGAACAAATGAGAATTATTTCAAAGAAATTAAAAAAAAAAAAAAAAAAAAAAAAAAACATTTTTTTTTCCCCCTGAAATGTCGTGTTGTGCTTTGTTATTAGCAAACAAATCCTAACCAAATATTTGTTTTATAGTAAGCAATTAAAGCTTTATCGTTTGTATGACAAATGTCAAAAATCAATTAAAACAGATGTCACTGCCTATACGAAAAAGATCTGTGTATTCAATATGTTCAACTAACTACATGTACCAAAATTTCTTTATGTTAAAATTACGAACGTGGTTAGATAAGTTTTTAATTTTTCAAGGCTAAATTATTATTGTGGAAGTGTTGTGTTGCAATTCTGTGATCTAGTTTTTATTAATTATCAGTGTCAGGAAGTATGATTTCTCGCAGCAAAAGTTACAACCACCTATATAGGCCTGGGCTGTCTTTTACTAGTCAGAATGTTAATAGTGTTTTATATTTTAATTACTTGGGTAATGTTTTAGACTTTTTACATATATTTACGTAACTTTTGTCAATCATTTATATATTAAATGTTTTATAAAAATATTATGTTTGGTTAATGATACATTTTAAAATGAAACTGTTGTCTTGTTTAGGCACTGCTTAAACATTCCCTAAATGTAATGTATATTCCGTGTAAAAATTGTATTGCCCTGAATAAAACAACACTGGGCCTACATTTACTGTAGTCTACAAGGCCATCCCGAATTTTTCTACTTAATAGAACTGTTTTATGTTTTACGTACGACATTATTTCTATGTTTAAAGATTCCGTACAAGTTTCGTTTGAATTTATTTATTTTTAATAGATTTTTTTCAGTGACAGGATTGACCTTAGTTGCCATTTTGAAATTCAATTTTTTTTGGAAAAGCATTCACAATGCATCCTTTTATACACTATGAAATGTCTCGCCGATAATATTTCAAGCAATTACACTGTGAAGAAAATACATCATCCCATTGACGATAGGATGGTTAATTAATATGTTGGCTTTCATCACTAACCAGAATTGAACTTTCTGAAATTGTGATAGTTTGTTGATAATAACATTGATGTTATTCATGAGCAATTTAGAAATGCCCAGTGTGCCTGAATTTGAATAAATGTGATTATCACCAGTCACACCTGAATGACATTGTTAATTGGGCTTTCGTTAGCTTTTCTAATTCAAAACAAAGACGAATGTGTGCAAAACTTGTACTGTAAATTTGTCATGTGTAGTAAAATATAGTTGTAAGTGCATTATAATATGTCCAGTCTCAAATTCAATCAAAGTAATCATATATTTTTACATTTCGTACATACATGCATAATGTAGACACATTTTTGCTGTAAAAATTATGCAGTGTAGTGAAGGCAAACGTTTTTTCCATTTATTTCAAATACTTCCTTAACTTGTGCGTACTCAATAAAATCATATTTTATCACTCAGCTACCAGTCTTTACACTCAATTTTCTATGTATATATTGGTTTTGCCCCTTGAAAATACATGGAAAATGAACATAACAAATATATGTGCCTGCCATGAGTTTTGTTTTCGACCATCATTATAATTTATTTCAGCAAATAAGGACTTGCACCCAGACTCAATAAATTTGATATACAATAATTTCTTATTTTTATTTATAAAAAAATTAATTTATAAAATTAAATACTTTATAACACATTTGGGGTTACCTGCATACAACTCTTTCAGTAGCAGCCATTTTCCTTTTAATTTGTTTACAATGATTTAAGCAGAGCTTAAAGAGTTGGGCATCCAATTTTGACTGCCTAAAACATTTAAGAACAGCGTAAATTTGGTGAAACGGTACAAGGCACTAGGGACAGCTTATTCAGTGTTTAAGTGGCTCTTAAATTTTAAGATGTGTTGGTGAAACCAGCCATTATTATTATTTTTTAAAAATTAATTAATCACTCACATTTTGGTTACAAATTTTTGTATTTATTTAATATTTAATATGAATAAAAATAGGGAGAAAATAGGTATGTTAGTGGATAGATGAAAATAGTTGTTATGTATAGTATTATTGAATTGAGTTTTTTACTATTAAAATATTATATGCGAAGTAAAGATTTCTTACTGCCGTAGGGGGCCATGGTGGCTGAGCAGGTAGCCTGCTCGCCTCCCACCAAGGTGATCCAGGCTCAATTCCCGGCTGGGCACTCTGGATTTTCGCATGTGGGAATCATGCCGGACGATGCCGTTGGTCGGCGTGTTTTCTCGGAGATCTCCCGTTTCCCCCACCTTTTCATTTCGGTGCTACTCCATACTTACCTCAATCACCCTCATCCGCTCTCAAGACCTTGCTGTTAAGAGCCGTCCAAATATATTCACTCATTCACTCACTTACTGTCATATTTAGGTTTTTCCGAATGCATGTTGGAAAGACAATTAATAATTTTTAATATAAAAATATATATTTTTGATTGTCTATCAAGTGCACAAATACAGTCCATTGGTTTATTTTTGGCATTTTCATCTAGACTTGTTGACATTTCATTTATACTTGGTGGAAAGATACATAATGAAATTACCCAAAAGTAGAACTTTAGTTGGGCTTCAGAAAAATGGGAAGTAACCACGAATAGCCTGTATTATGTTATTAATACATGAATGCTAGTTACAGTACTAGGTCCACAGCAATGTTAGGTTGTGCACTTAGCATAGTAATGTACAGTGGGCAGAAAGAAGCAATTACGCAGATATTTCAAATGTACTCATTCAATGACAAACTGGGATGGTCACAAACCTGGTACTGAGGTGGTCATTTGTTTATTTAAAAAAATGCACAATATTTAAACAGTTATTCAAGTGTATTGGATGAATGATATGTCACTAAGCAAGGTTTGAAAAATTTGAGTTACGTGTAATTTCCCACACTTACATTGTGTTTTATGTTACACATTAAGAAGATCTGTAAAATTGATGGCATAAAGAAAGCTGGAACAGATTATAAAATAAAGTTTTTTTTTTTCTGAATAGAAACTTGTAGTTTATTCAGTTGATGTAACATTTGAAGAATTCCAACCTCTACTATTTTCAGTCAGTTTGACAGAGCAAAAGTGATCAATTTTACTTTTTTTTGTCAAATATCATTCAACTTATATGCAGCACATATGGAACAGTTTATAGCAAGTAAAACATTTTGTTTTCAACATGTAGTCAGCTGTACCATTTTACTAATTTTTTGTGAAATGTATGGAAAATAAACATAACCATCTAAAAGAATGAGAGAAAAATGTGGAAAACTTTACCTTAAGGTCATTTGTGCATACTGTATATTTGTGTTGAAAATTATGAAACATGGCACATTATATTTGCTAATATATTTCAAGCCACATAATACAGTACATAAATTTATATTTAAAAATTATCCAGTGTTTAGGGTAACTCCTAGACACTGGATAGGCATAAACAGAACACTTATTTATTTCCAATTCAATTTTGTTTAATTGCTCAGTCCAATATCGGCAAAATAAAAATGGAAAATTATATGATATAATGTAAATAAACTGTGTATCATTTTAGGAATATTTTTCAATGGATTTGGAAATAAAAATGTAGTAATATTGATTCAATTGTAGAGACTGGACTATAATGATTTATATAAAGCCACATTTCTTTTTACGATGGTGGTGGTGATGTGAGCATGTACGGCTATGCATTCTCGGTGATGTGAGCTAGTTAGTGTTTTAACAATGATTTGGTGTACAATTGATAGCTCACAGTGGCTGCTTAATTTTGGATGAAATTCTACATATTTTAGATGTGAATATTAAACACATTTGTATTAAAATGGGTGAAATTAGACAATTGAAATATTATGCTGAAAACTATTTATGTGTAAGAGTGCCAACCTGTGAATACATTTTTTTTCGTTTTGACATTAGCACATCTGCACTGGACAAAAAAAAAATGGTTCCGCTGCTTTGCCTTGAGTGACGTCTCTGGTACTTGTATGCTCGTTAGTCTAGGGCAGTGGTTCCCAAAATTTTATACACCACCGCCCCCCCTGGATCCTTAGACTTATGCCCAGTGCCCCCCTAGTAATTTATAACGGCCCACTAAAGAAGAAAATAGCAACTGAAATTTAAAATAGCTAAAACTATTTCAGTACTCATTATGTTTCAATTATCACATTTAAATTGATTTAATTGTACAAAATGAACTGGATTCAGATACATCATATTCTTGAAGCCTGATAGTCATTTTTATCGAACCAATTAGGTACCACATTTAGTAACTACAATAGGTATATCACATAACAGATTTAGGAGTGCCATAATGCCATGGATGGGCTTGATGGAGGGATACCAGTTTCCCAATGTCTGGTTTAAAGTCACTTAGTGTGAGTCTTAAATCACCACACTTTGTAATTTGGATTCTATTTCGTTACTTGGAAAGGAGTATGCTAACCACACTAAAGCCATGTACCACCAAGTAAGATGTTGGAAATGCAACCAGGAGCTTCTTGACCACTCTCCATAATGCAGGATAACGATCAGGAATTTCCTTCTGTAACCAAAACTCTTGATTTGATTTCTTGAACTTTGGCTTCAGCTCAATGTCATTTTGTAGCTCAATTAATTCTTCCTCCAATACTGCAACCTGCAACCTTCTCAGTGTCTGAAAATGGATTAATCACCCAGTCTGGGATTTCCATCATAAGAAGATCCTCGAATCACTCTGACATATCTTTGTACAGCATACTCAAATGGTCACAATAAACCTGCAGATCATCACCTTGTAACCCAACTGTGTGTTCTAACTGAGACAAGGTTGGAAATTGGTACAACTCGTGATGGCCTACATTGCGCTTGAATAGGGTTAATTTTACAATAAACGCGGATATGACAGATTTAGCCTAAAGAGAGTGGTGTCATTTCCTTGCAATTGCAATTTATTTAGTTGAACTTCGCAAAAAGTTCTGACACGTAGGCAATATCATGCTTGATTTCTTTTGAGCAAAACATTTCTGTCTTCAAAAAATTCTACATCATTGTCAAAAATGATGTAAAATCATCTTAAACAGTTTCCTTTTGATAGCCACTGCACTTCGGTATGAAGCACCAAATGTTCAAAGTCTTCATCGTTCTCAATATGGAGCTCCCGGAAAAGTCGATCATTGAGAGCATGAGCTATAATTTTATTCACTGCAGTAATAACCGTGTGTAATGAATTATGAAGCCAACCACTGATGTTTTTTGCAACCAGATGTTGGTGATGAATGACACAGTGAATGGTGAAGATATTTGGCACCAATTTTTTCAAGTAAGCAACAAATCCATTGTAATGACCTGTCGTTGATGGCGCTCAATCAGTTGCACAAGCAAGTATGTTAATGAGTGGTATTTCTTTTTTCTGGAAGAACTCTTCAACCACACGAAATATTGACTTTCCTTTAATATTGGTTTTCAATTGCCTTGCAAATACAAACTCTTTGTTTCAAACTCTCGTCTTTTACAAAACGCACTTACGCGAGAAGCAACGACTCATTGCTTGGCAAAGTCGACTCGTCCAGATGTAAAGCAAATTCTGTTGTTCTTAATGTGCTGCACAGTGTATCTTCCACATTCTCAGCCATTTCATGTATGTGTCTTTTCACTGAATTGTTGCTTAGAGGAAACGTCTTGATAATATCACGTGGTGACTTATGTAAAACAGTTTTACCTCACTAACTGCTGGTAGAATGAGTTCTTCACCAATTGTATGCAGCTATCCAGACTTAGCAATCAACAATGAAATGTTGTATGATGCACGCAAACTATCAGTGTTTTGTTGTGAAGCATCGTGAACCATATTCAACTGAGTTGGCCGCTTTTGCAGTTTATCATGAAGTTATTGGAAAAAAGTTAAGTTCTTGTCTGCTTTGTCAGGGTGTGCATTCTTTAAGTGTTCAATTAGCCTAGAAGGCTTCATTGCCTCATTGGACGTTGGAAAATACCTTTTCACATGACAGGCACATTGGCAGCACTGCTGGTTCGTTGCTGCAGGTATCAATCCATACTTAATATATTCCACAGTATACTGTCTGCATTTCTTTTTTGATTTTCTGCATCTGCCATTTTTATCCAAATATAAAAGAAGATACAGTGAAATATTGTTGGGATGATACCAAAATATATGTGTATGCTTAATTAGAACCACCAATGTGTAAATAAATATAAAAGATAACTATAGGGGTTGTATTACACCCAATTTTGACTTAATTTTCTTTTAAGACATTTAATTACATAAAATATTAAAACTGAATATTGACATTAGAACATGGGTTTACTTATTCTTTGAGCCAGTTTTTATGTAAATACATTATTTATTCCTACCAGCTAGATGTGTAAAAAGCAAACCTAGGCACTGTAGGTTCTTTGAAACTATTATTTTCAATTTCAGTTTTACATATTTTAGTAGATGTTACATTACAAGAAAATTTTGTGTTTTGTTGTGAATTGTTTTTCTTTCTTTTTTAAGGGATATAATTTTAAACATGTCACAAATTTTTAGGAAAATTGTACTTTCGTTAAGAGTATGATACACATTTCTTGACAGCAGAAATCTTTTCTTTTCCTGCGAAACTTGCACAAACTGAAAAATAATACGTCGCTTCTAACACATGCTGGCTGTATCACAATTACATTAAAGTATCATTCACAGCTCTAAGTGAGCCCGTGCCGTCAATTTCAATGGTATCACGTTTTCTTAATCTTTGCGACATGAAATTATCGTTTATGACTCCGCATACTCTCCCGTTTCAGAAACCCCCATAGTAATTTATTGCAATTTTATCAGGAGCATTATTCCACAACATGGACTAAATGTAGTACTCTTTTTTTTTACTTTGTTTTGGAAGAGCTTGTAGGCTCCTGTTGTAATTTTTAATAGCTGTATTCTGCGCATTCTGTACTCATGAAGTCCTCATTCCCCACTAGGCAACACTGACATAAGGGTAGTAGAGGGTATCAAATTTATTTTGCCAAACACAGGTTGTAGTTAAAAAATAAACTTGTGCCACACTATGTTTTCTTATGCGAGATGAAGAAGGAGCAGTCTCAGACAAAATGTTGCATATTTTTCTTACTTATATTGATGCCATTGGGTGAGACACGAGACGAGCAATGACATAAATCCTTAATGGTAATGTGGACGCCAGCAGTGCTTCCCAATTACCGCACTATTGAGACTCAGGGTTCTCAGGGATGCTGTGGGTTCTGTGTGTCTCACCCATGCGTACTTACAAACACGTTGGCAATACTAAACTTTTACTAAATATGATTTTGAAAATAATCACTTGATAAAATACATGTGGCTAGGACACTGTCACTACTGAATAAAAGACGTAGGTTACTGATGCTTGTTTTTATTGTTACTATGCGTACACATCAACGTGCCAATGAAATTATGATTATCTCTGTCATGACTAGCCAATTCCGCTTGGGTGTTTCCCAGCCTGCAACTAATCTAGCGCACGTCTAGATGGATGATCTCACCAAGGTGCGTGAAAGCACAGCCTTCACAAGGGAAGAGGGCCGACAACCGCTAGGCTGGACTGACGGTTTTTCCCTGACGACAGGACACAGTGAATTACAAATGAATCCCTTGATGAAAACATTTTAACATGTGTGACTACTTGGCATCACTAATGCAAACTCGTTTGGGCTCACCCGCCAACACGTGGGTAGTGTGGTGATGGCCTATATATAAAGACCCTTAAAGGATGATGGGGCACGAGATGAGTATTCACAACAAACACACATGTGTGAAAACATGCTAAGGTGGCGCGGATGCCGCTGGATAATGTTCATAGTGGACCACGTGGTGCAGATGAAATTATTGCAAAATTTCTTCTTGAAAATGGCAAATTACGTTCAGACAAAATGTTATTCTAAGAGAGAAAATTATCCTCTTTACGATTTAAGTGATTGCAGGCATGTAGCGGGCCTGATGGCAGTAAAATCTAACATTAACACAATCGCGTAATCAAGTACAAAAAGCATCAATTACACGGATAATACATTGAACGCTGAATGAAACATACATAGAACCCTGAAATAAATTGTATAGCACATGATTTTACGCAAATAAACTCTCAAACTGCATGGATGGCGCAGATGTAGACTTGACATAGGTTAGCCACGTGGTTGTACATGAAATTGCCATAAAATATTCAAACATGATAATACCCTTAATATACATACATAAAAACAAAGCCCTTAAAATTGCGCGTAGCAATAAGACTGAAATTACACTGGATCGCCACTAACATAGACAGATGGTGCTTGATTCAAGTTGCGCGGGTCGCGTGACATCGCCGACATCTTTCTCCTCTCGCCTCAATTAGTTTGAAAAATATGACAAGGGCGAAATAAATTATTTAAGTGGAAGCATTATGCTGGGGAAATGTCTGGCAAAACGTATGCAAGCAAAGGTTGACCGGTAAACCCAATTGACTATGGAAATCTACATCAGTGAACAAAAGTTGTAGTGTGCACGTGATAGTGTCTTACCTCACCAGCTCCCTACGACAGGCTGTTCAGAGGCAAGTGTCGCACGGACCTACCATGGCTGCCTACGGGGTTCACATAAGTGGAAGTGCTATGCACGCTGAGTAAAATAATTATACTTTGAAAAATAAAAGTGACACAAATTAAATAAAATATGTTTTGCATTTTTATAATGTTCTTATGGATTTTTCATATTAATTCAGTGTCTCTTTATTATGGCTTTCATGCCAGAATATCAGTGTTCTTAATCCCGGTGCCGCGGGAACTTAGAATTTCATAACAAAAAATTTTTACAACAAACACTTAAAAATATTTCAAGACATATTAAACCCTGCAAATACAAATACAAAACATGTTTTACACTGCAAAATATTATTGATGTGAGAGTTCAAAAATATTGGCCTCTTTGCGCACGTGCATGGACATGTGACACATGCATGGTGAGCGCCGTCATGGGCTCTAGCACCGCTAGCTGTTAGCGGGCATCAATATTATAACAGCGTACCGATAAACATTGCTACATATTTATGTGGACAAATTGTAGGTTAACACTTCATAGAAATTCTACCTCTAGATTACATACATGTTGCTAATGTGATCCGGTGAAATACACTGTGTGCTCTCTATGTATTATTTTGAATTTTTGAAAAATAATGGTAATAATGTTAAATTTATATGGATAACAGATTAACTGTGTGCACTTATTTACTTGTCAGGATATCAAGAATTTGTTACTTGGAAATTTCGCTAAACTGTTTGTAAACATTCCTTTCTCATATTCATTCAGTGGTGAAATGAGTTCAATAATGTGAAATGACACTTCTACGAATGCAAAAATAATTGTTGAGTGTGACCGTATGTAGTTTAATTTCGTAAACATAGTCTTAGCACTGTGTGCACCACAAATGGAAAAATACCATGCGCCCTATAGAAGATTAATTCATAACAGCTAAAAATAGATATCACACACATTACTATTTTGTTCAGGACTTACCGGTAAAAAATTTGAGAAACACACAAGGAAACACGAAAACCACTCACAATGTCTGAACATTTAGTGTACGCACTAAACTGGTCTGAACTGCACTGGTGACGTGGCCTCAAGAAGGTAAGGTGACCTTGGGGCGAAAGTGGGAGGACGCATGACATGGCATCAGGAAATGAGGGGAAAAACACAACATAATCATGGGGAGGGAGAAAGACATATGTAACAAAGAATGTATTTTGCAGTACAGCCATATAGTATAAATAAAATGCTCCAAAAAAATTTATATTTCCTCTTAATGCCCCCTTACAGGATCCCATCGCCCCCCAATTGCATCAGAGGTTACTTCCGCTGCCCTGGAGCACTACAGCGCCCCCTAGGGGGCAGTATCACCCACTTTAGAAACCACTGGTCTAGAGGTTGCAGCAAGTACTAGCTATGGCCTACGACGAAGAGAGAAACGAAGTTAAACTGTCACATACAGTATTCCATTTTGTTTAAACATTTACACATTATTCTAGAACAAAGTTTAGTTTGTTACATCAGTAACAGCTGTTTTGTAACAATATAAAATGAAATACATAGATGTATTGTATATAATCTCCTTCCTGTCCGCATATTTCTCTGATGTCTGTTGTGCAAATGTAGGCTGTCAAAATAACCAATGTGAAATTTTCTTCCAATTGTTCATGCATCATCTGATACAGGATTTTGTGTATGTGATGTTAATATCATTAATGATGTTGCCACACACTGGAAGTAAAAAAAATTGAATTGTTTTATATGAATATATTATTTGTTTACATTACCTACGTGTACAGTATATAGGCCTAAAGTAAACATTTTCCGCCTCTATTGCTTTAACCATGAATAGTGACCCTTAGCCAGTCATTACCATGGAAACGTGGGAGTTTACTGTAGATTTAAAAGTCAGTGTGAAAGCATCGTCACCCACAAACACAAATGGCAATTTCTTTTCACAGTTTTGTAATTAGCAGATTATGGGATTTGAAGTAATTTATCTAACACTTTTACAAATGCAGTGTAGCTGAAAATGCCCCCATCTGATTTTAGCCATTTATGCCAGCATCTACCATATTAAATTCCATTGATCATTGTGACTTATTTCCATTTAGCTTCTGATCTAGGAATCTGCAGTTTAAAAGTTGAAGTTTATTGTAGAAATATTGCTTAAGTACATAATATATACAAGTATGTATTTTTATTTTATAAAAATGCAAGTGGAAGTCAAAAGAAGAAGCCAAGAAAAGTTATGAAACACAAGGCATGCCTTCAAGAACCATACAGAATGAGTATGAAAAAATTTATTTGGTTTGGGCAGTAGAACTTCAAAAAATGGATTCTGTGTCACTTAATAATTAATTACATGTTCATCCCAAGAATTACATGCCAACTCAATTAAATTGAGAAATAATGGTGTGCAGTTGGACAACCAACAATAATACTGTAGGCTACAGTTTATTGTACACAAATATTCAATGTCTAGGGACTGCATTAGAATCCAAGCGCAACACCAGTGTGTGATACCATCACTTGCATCATGTCTTCATGTCAGTTAATATCTATTTTTGATGGTGGTTGACAGTTTGACTACATGACATACTGGAGGCTACAGTGATGCTGATCTGTCAATGTTTTTGGCTTAGGCTACCATCATTTTGCACAGGGTATCTGGAACTTGTCTCGAATCTTATGGATATTATGACCAAATCTGTAGGTACCAATAATTATACCATTCAGCATCAGTGTACCGATAGTTGTAGCTGCTGTACACATCAAGTTAATGTTCAATGTCATTTTGTTAGCAGTTTATGTGAATGACTTATTGCCATTTAGCATATTTAAATAACTTTATTCATTTAATTTTATTATGTGAGCTATGTAATGATGTACTCGCCTGTATTAGCTGAAGTACAAGGTGTGTCTAAAACGTTCGGTGAATGGTCCGATATATCAACAGCAACACAGTTTGTGCCGCACATGCGAACAGACAACAAGAAAGCACACTGGATGGAAACCTCTTAAGAGATTTCATGCCCACATGTGATCAGGATCCATCATTTCTGTAAAACATCGTTACAGGGATGATACCAGGTGCTATTGGCTCAATTCAGAATCAAAGTGGCAATCAATGAAATGGCGTTCACCGACGTCCCTGCCACCCAAAAAGAGCCGTCCGCAAAAGTCCATGGTGAAGACATTGTCGATCGCCTTCTTCAACAGTGATGGCATCATCCATATGGAATTTCTTCTTGCAGGTCAAACAGTGAATGCCGCATTTCACGAGCAGTTTTGAAACAGTTGTACAATACATCTGCCGTGTTTGACCAGAGTTGCACATGACTGGAAAGTGAATGTTTCTGCACGCCTGCGCATTGCGAAATCCGTGTGGCTCAGCACGGCATACCTGTTCTCTGTCACCCAACATACTCCCATGATCTGGCGCCTGCGGACTACTTTCTGTTTCCCCATCTGAAGAGCGACTTGAAAGGCGGATGTTTTGCTACCTTAGAGGCAATCCCGATGTGTGACAGCGATTCTGCAATTGATTCCTAAAGAGGCCTTTGCAGGCAGTTTCAGAAGCTTTATGAAAGTTGCAAAATGTGTCTTGTAGCAGATGGTGATTACTATGAGGGTCAATAAAGGTCAGTTGTTTGTATCTTCTGTATTATTTCTTTTCTGATACCATTCACAGCACTTTTTCGACACTGTGTATGATGTATGTCAACTGTGGAGGAAACTACAGATGCATACTACAAAACAGTGCAAGTTTATTTAAAGTAGAGAATGTGAGAGATCATACAATGAAGGAAAGCGTGTTTCATTTAGTGAACATTATTTTGTTGTGACTTAGAAATAGTTATATTGGTAACTGTATCAGACGTAAAAAACTCTAGTTTTGTAGTTATCAGCAGCTGTGTTAGTTTGTTTTATAGTTGATTTTCTTGTATTCTGTATGTTGTAATGTATAATCTATGGAGAATTGTATGAAGTGGAACTGGTTGTGTTGTGTGAGTCTGGCTGATGGAGTGAAAGGAAGCACACCTGTGTGTGAGGAGATGGCGATGAAGTTGGAGTTTAAAATAGCAAGTATAGCAATGTAGTTGTGGTTTTAATGTTAAATATAAAATGTTATCTATTTTAAACATATTAATCAAAAGTCCTCCTTGCTGAGGTTAGGTACATGGTGAGGTAACATTCATACCAGTGGTGTAACTAGGTTATAAGCACCCTGGAGCAGTTATAACCCAGGACCAAACCTACTTGTTGTGATTAACATTAACCAGAGTTTTGAAGGTTCTTTGGAAATTTACTGTTATTTGTTCAGGTAAGATTTGATTTGATTTAATTTCTATTTGGTTATTAAATTTTATAATGTCTAAAATTGATTGTTGCTGGTATTTAGTAATATTATATTAAATACAAAGACGTATATTATTGCATGTTTGTGGCATTCAAATTATTAATCAATTATACTCATGGTTAGTAATTGTAATAAAGGTTAGTAAAATTTGGTAGCCACTACCATATATATAATTTAGACATTAAATGGTAGACAATACAATTATGAGGTGCAAATTGTGTGATCAAATTTCCAAATTCATTTTTTGCGCTCTGGCTATATTAATGGGAATTAAGACTAAATAGTTGACGGCATCCTCGCTGCCCTGCTCGGGAGCAGACCAATTCTGCTCGCTGTGATTTAAACGGCCATGTGTGAAGTGTTGTGATTCCTCAAAAGCAGAACCTAATGTAAATATGAGGTATTGCTATCTTCTGTTTGCTTCCCCTGAGTGCTCCGAAATTATTCAATGTGTAATTTTAGAGAGCTAATGATATGTTTCTTTTGTCCATAAGGGCATAATTTATGTTTTCAGTTTTTTTTTTTACGTAACAGTAAGTTGATCTTGGTAGTTCCGGCAGCCGCCACGCCAAGCGCCCAAATTCATATTCCTAGTACTTTTCACTAAAGTAATGTTTTAATTTAATGAGACTTTTTAAAGGGCTGTCTGAGTTTAATATGTCTTGTGTAATTTTTATGTAATTTTCTATTTGTTTCCCAAGCCCATTCAGCCTGTTTCAAGTGTTGTTAATTTTCCCTGACATGCGTAGCAACAAGAACACTGAAGATTTAAAAGAAATAATTACGTGTCTGAATTCATGCTTTAATTCCTCCATGTGTTTTGCTGTGTCTTGTTATGTTCTACATGTATTGGTTTGTAAAATGTGTGTAACAGCTTTTTCCCTCATGTAGCTGGGACGAGATCAACGCTTGGTAATGGGATCTTGGCATCAGCCTCCTCAGTCTAGATCGGCAGACCTAGGAGAGTGCACACGTTCACATTGCGGGTGAATTTCATTGTCTTTGTCTGGTCAGTAACTTCCATAGCCAGTGCATTTTATACCGTAACATGTAATTTATTTCTCCCCCCCCCCCCCCCCCCCGGGCCGCACTCTCATATCTGTAGACTCGTGGCCCCGGATTTTAACCGCTTAAGTTTTCATGTGCTAACAAATGCTTTTACAGTATCGACCAATGGTTGGCCTTGTGCACCTCAGGGTTCTGGCACACTCCAGGGTGTCAAATCCACGTGCTCATTTATATTATGTAAAGGCATTAGTGACTTTGTATGTATTTTATTTGTAAACTTGAGCTGTGAGAGGGATACACTACATGACTGTCGACTAACTACCACTCTGAGAACAAGAGTCCTCGTGCTTATCCGTGCCATACGTGAGCTGACGCCCTTACGAAACTTTCAATTTTCCAGTAATATTTAGCCATGCACTCAGGTTTCTCTCAAACCAGATATCCCTCGCCTCTCGCAAGCTCCCAACCCACATTATGTCTTGCCTGAACGTGGGGCCAGTTTCAAGCAGTGCTACGATCCCTCGCAGAACCCCTAACTCATGATATAGTTCAGATCAGACATTTCTATGACATGCTACATCTAAGATAGTTCTTGATGATTTTCAGTTTGGAAAATTATCTCTCAGTTGAAGCTGTACTCATTGGCACCATTAGGAAAATCAGGCATGCACTGTCAACGGGAAACTGGTAGCAGCTGTCATATGGATCGATAAAGTGTCTGTGAATGCTCTAATATTCAGTAGTGTAATATGGTTTGCAAAACGTATGGTTTATCTTTTGTATTGTGTACTTACACTGGGAGTAGTGTCAGACGGGTTGTTTTCAATTACGTAAGTGTTTGTTTGACTCCCAGATTTATTTGGAAAAAAAAAAAAAAAAAACCTAGAAATGGTGTCATACGTAGCAAATTCACACAAACTTCATTTCATTTATAGCCTGGAAATGCTCATTACGCTGAGTCTTGACTGTGACCAGGTTGGGGTTAAACACTTCAGCCTGAAATGGTTTTTTAAAGTTAACAGTAAAGACAACTTCTAACAGTTAAGCCGATATTACAACATACCTGCAACCGTACTTAGTCATGTACAAGCTTCTATAAGCCCTAGTGCATGAGTTGATATACCAGCTGCTATATGAGCCGCCATTGAAGATTCATATTGCAAGACAGCAGTTTGCGTACTAGAATTTGGCACCCTCGGTGGGTGCGCAGTGTGTGGTTTGTAATAAATATTAACCCCATTTGTAGAGCTGCCATCAGTTAGTAACATCTATAAGCCTATAAAAATAGCTGGCACATCTTAATACTGCTATATTACTGTTTGCCTTTTGTATAAATTGATTGCTTACTAGTATAGTTTCATTCATTTTCTTGAAAATGTTACAAAAATCATTAGAGTATGAGTGTGTTATTTTTAATTTTGACGAAAATTACTAACCAGTCGCAAAATATAATTTTTTCTTTACATACCAGGTTATTGTCCGCTTGTGACATTGTTATTTAAAAAAATTGGGTGCGACGGAGTTTCGAACTCGTGCCCAAAAGTTCCGATAAACTAACAGGCACCACGACTCTACTACTGTACTACAAGTTCGCACACAAAATGCTATGTTAATATAATGCAGATACAGTAAACAGCTTGAATTAACTTTTTCATAGAGTAGGTAATGTTTTAAGTATTTAGAACAGTTTTAAACAGTAATTAAAAGTTGTAATTGCTAATATTATTCGTCACTGTCGTATTTTAAATTTATTTGAAAGAATTGTAATTTCATAAATGTATAAAGATAGAGCCATCCTTTTCAGTTTCTCCGTCAACATGTTTCAAATAATAGCCACTAGGAGCATCATGCACTCAGAAACTGCAGTGTTATTGGTCAGGAATGTAGCCTAGTATTGATTCTGCTATGAAAAATAGGACGTGTCCTATTACCAAACGTGGTAAGAAATCTGGCTGTACAAGGCGGGAAATGCTGTGACGGGTGCCACACTAGTCTGTATGATGGCCGGTATGGTGAACCTTGCACAAGCTTTTACGAATATAGGATAGTTAAATATGGCATTTAGGGCCTGTATTACAACCTATAGTTACACATCAGGTTAAAAGTTGACTGCCAGATTGTGCAAAATAGTGTTTTACGACCTATAGTTATTGCTAACTATAATTGTTATCAACTATAGCTTCAAACGGTAGACAAGCATTTATACCTTTAGATAAGCTTCAAAATGGCATCTCAAACATCAGGTTGTGCGGTGTTTATTATATGCATGTTATTTTAAAGGTTATATAAGAATAAGGATTGAAGTTTATGTAATTCTTAAGAATAGGGGCTTTTCTGAAGGAAAAAAATCTTTGAAAGTGGTATAATTGCACTCTTACTAATTACACAAAAAAAAATTACTAGGGGCATCAACACTTGACGAATAGAAACCCCAAAAACGATATTGGGGAGGGCTATGAATATCAGGGAAATTGTGGGGTAAAATGGGTAAAAATGATGTTAATAATGTAATATTTGACGCCAGCTAACAGCCAGTGGCACTAAAGCCCATGTTGATGCTCACCACGCATGAGACACTAGTACATGCACGTGCGCCAGGAGGCTCCAATTTGAACTTTCCTCAAATGGAATATTATTTGCAGTGTAAAATGTGTCTTCTTTGATTTTCAGTGTCTAAAATGTCTTAAAGTGTTTTAAAATGTATGTTTGGTTATAAATTCAAACTGAACCGTTCTACTCCGGCCAAAATGCCATAATAAAAGACATTCAAAGAATATGAGAAATTACAAATTAATATGTATAGTGTCAAATCATATTTTAATTTCAAAGTGCCTTTTATTTTTCAATAATAAAATATTTCATTCAGCGTACATAGCACTTCCGCTTATGTGAACTCCGTAGGCAGCCACGGTAGGTCCGTGCGATGCTTGCTTCTGAGCAGTCTGTCTAGGAGAGTTGGCGAGGTAAGACACTGTCACGTATGCACTACAACTTGTGAGCACTAATGTAGATTTCCATAGCACTTTATTATACCGGTTAACCTTTGCTTTGCATACATTTTGCCAGACATTCCCCAGCATTATGCTTCTGCTTAAATAATAATTTGTGCTCTTGCGGCTTTTTCAAAACTTAATTGAGAAGGAGGAGAAAGATGTTGGAGAGGTCACGCGACTTGTGAAACTTGAATCAGGCACCACCTGCTACTGCTAAAGGCGATCCATTGTAATTCCTGTATTATTGCTGTGTGCAATTTTAAAGGCTTTAATTTTGTGTATGTATTTAAGGGTATTTTTCATATTTATCATTTTATGGCCACATCACATATGACCACGTCACTTTCATGTGTGCTTCTTCCGCCATCTGGCCTGCTACAAGCCTGTAAATGCTTTAGTCGTAAAGGGAATAATTTTCCCAACAGAAATAACAATCTGCAGTTTTGTTTTGCGTGGGAACTACACCTTGTCTGAACTTATTTGACGTCGCGTGACATGATAAATGTATGTCCCACAACTGAACTCTGCTCTGTGCCACTGAGGCATTCCTTATATTTTATGTCACACTGTACACAATGAAGTACTATTGTACCCTGTCCGTTACACAGCAAATTATCACAGTACTTAGGGATATTGTAATTTGGAAAATGTTCAGGTTCAGACTTTACTTGTGTTACGAAAGTTGTACTGTTCTGCACTGTTTCACTGCAACTGTCTTTTGTTACGTGGTTGTCACCAGTACAGTTGTTTACTGGCCTGATCTTACGACTGCATTGATAATAGGCATGGTTTGAGCTTAGTTATTGCTCATTGGTTACCATAGGGCATAAACACTCAGGGCACCACAGTGCCGGGGCATTGTCAGTTATCCTGCCAGCCATGGTTTGTTTGCCAACATACACATATGCACAGTGGACGTGGATGACCTGGCGTGGACGTGCAAGGTGGGGGAGTGGGATCGCCCTCCCCCTCTCATGATGCAACTGGCCTGCCCTTGCAGGGTTGATGACCCGACACCACATTTGATGCACGACACGCACGAAGGGTCAGCTCGCTGTCGTCAGTGGAGGGTGCAGTGGGATGGGGGAGGGGTAGTCTCCACCCCGTCGCTTCTCCTTCGCTGTTGCCTGCCCTCCAAATGCCATGGCGTCGCCTGCTGATTGTTGACAATTTTGGCAAACCTCCCAAGTGTCTATGCGGCATCCCATAGGCGTTCGGATTCTGCCGTTGCCCTTGTCGCCTCCTTGCTGTCGTCCTCACGACATTGCAGGCAGGAAAAATGTGGGAAAAATAGATATTTTAGGAAAATTGAGGAAAATTTTGGAAATTAGAAGAAAATCTTGGAGAAAATTCTTGGCGGGATATGAACTGTAGGAATGAGTATACCCAGCAGGTGCCAGACGCCGTCAGGCGATGTCAATATTGATGCTGCTGCTCTTAACCTCGGGATTGCGGGTCGTCCGCCCAGGACCAATCTCCTCGCCATTGAAGTCAAAGTGTTGACATATGCCTTGTTGACTATTGCTCCAGATGAATATGGTTTACTAAACGATAGCCCATCGGTCGGCTATGCACCATTGTTGATGTTGGCGGAAAAACCTCCTACTCATTACACACACATACATAAGCTGTCAGGGCCTACCACATGCCCATACAATGCGAATAAAGGAACTCGCGTGAATTGAATGAGCGAGTAATGTGAGGTCCCATCCACTGATACGCATACTGCAATGTATGTAAATAAGATAGTGAATGTTCACACACACATATTTTCTTCAGTAAAACTACATCCCTTCAATGAGGGCACTTGGCATGTTTTATACATGGCTATTAGAACTGGCCAGGAGGCAACACTGCAAAAGTCTTCCGACAATTAAAAACTTACATGCAAACTGAAGCTCTACAGGGCGATGATATTCCACTGGGGAGTGGAGATGGCTTACTGGGCGGCTAGATGAAAAGGATGTTCCAGATACATGTGTCCTGATGCAAGAAGTTGATGGCTGCCCAGCGAGCGTGGGAAAATGCCAGAGCTTAACACGTGCCTGCCACCTCCGATGGATGCTTCGCTACGAGTGACTCTCCTTCCCTACCCGGGGGCTCACTGTGGCTTGCCCTCGTACCGAAACGGGACTACTTTATGGCATAACTTGCATTATTAACCCTTGTAATATATGAAAAAGTAAATAGACATCTTAAAACAATACAAACATTCCTGCTATATAAAGAGTCATGAAATGAGATGGACAAAACACTCTGTGGGAGATGAAAAATAAATAACACAGTACCTTTCAAATACAACAAACATAAAATACCTGCTAAACAAACCATAAACATTTAAATCAGCAACATAATTAAGTCTCCAGAGGTGCGGGTGGTGTGTTCGTGTCCTGCCTGAGAGCAGGTGGGGAACAGGAACTGATATTGTGCCCGGCGCCACGTTCGGTGTAGAGAACAATTGTTGATGGGTGTAAGGCAGACGGCCTATGGCGACTCTGGCTACGCTGTAAGCATGCAGGAGAGCTGAATGAATTTGTCAGTTATATTAAGTAAAGGTAAATTATTGCCTGTGGACGAGGCTGTCAGCCACTTCGCACGCCTATTTTACCACTGAATTCACCCTGCTTGAGGGAGGTAAATGCAAAACATACACTTGTAAATTTGAAGGCTTCTGTTAGGGCGCAGTACCCGATAAACTCAGGAGAGTTAAATGCAATAAAACATGCCTAGTTTTGGTATGCCATCTCCTTCTGCTGTATATCTCGTTGTCATTGCAATCTCCAGTTGCACTCGCGCAGGCGTGCCCTGCTCTTGTTCTGCACCTGGTCGCTCCGCCGACAGCACGCTCATTCGATCTGGAGTAGAGTGCGCAGCCCTGCTACGGTGTCGTTGCAGGTTACGGCCGGACAAATGGTCTTAAAGGGTGGAGACACACAGCACATGCCATGTTGTATATAATCTTGTTTCGGAGCACCTGAAACATTATGATCATGAAAATATGTAATGCCACTGGAACCGTTAATTAATTTTCCAACCAATACACTAGTTAATGCATTGTGATTAATGGTATGGAGGTTAAGCAAGCTGTGCGAGTGCCGATATCACCAGCGACAGTAATAATTTTGAACAAACATGTTATTTGCCTGGGCTTATAAAGCCTAGCAATTCGCTTTTGCTAAAAAAGCATTAACAAACATTCAAAACACATCTCGTGCTCATTACTGACAACTTAACATAAGCCATAACACCAAAAAAATTAGTGACTTTCTTATTGCCAACATACACAATAACGAACCAAAACTTTGGAAAAACTTAACAAATGACAAGTTTATAATGCAGGTTACCATTAAAATAGCTTATCTAGGGAATAACTATTCCAAACATTAATCTATAGTCCATTCCCCATTGGAAGCAACTTTCTCGGAGCCCCGCTAAATATCTACTTGCAGGCTCATTTCGTATCCTTCCGCCAAATGTAAACAAACTTTGCCACGTAGCCTCTGCCAAAATAAATGTTTACATGCCATTGTGTGTGTACATCTGTTCGTATACTTTCGCTACACCTAAAAATAAACATTGAAATGTGACCAACTTTTATACCTGTCAAATGTGTTGTTTACTATTCACAGCTTTAAAAAAAATTCTATCTTAGGTCTATTTCAAAAACCATTTCGTACAAATATTCACAGTTTAGGCCTATGACATTATTTAGCTTTTTGACGTTTTAATTATGCCTGAATTAACAATAGTTCTTACGGTTACCGAGTGTGAAAGAGAGAAAGACAGAGACAGAGCGAAAGCCTCGCTCAGCAGACATTTGCTTCAAAGTTGCTCTCGCTCGATAAAACAACACCGTACCATTACGGCCTACTCACAATATTTTCTGCTGTTATTTTAAACTGTAAAAATGATATATGTTGCCATCGGGGCTACCTAAATATTTAAATACTTCAATATGCACCATTTAATTTACAAATAGTATACTAAAAAACTAGGTCAAAATAATATTTTAACTGTGAACTATTTCTTACCTGCCATTGCCAACACGTCGCTGCTCTCGCTGTTGTTAATTCATATTTAAAAAGAAATAAATATTGCAACTTAAACAAAATATTAAGGTAAAGTTTCATTTATTCAATATTACAGTACTCTAAAGTTAACCACAGTGTTATATACTTTTGGAATACAGGTCATTGAAAAAACAAGTTGATATGTTATGCCTAGAGTGTTTTTTTAAAGGTTGAATTTCATAAGTAGTTTCCAATTGGGAATGGACTATAGATGTATTACAGGCCCTTAGATCCAGTTTCACCACACAATGCTTACTAAGGGCCTGTATAACGATCTATAGATAAATGTGAATAATAGCTATTCCATAGCTAAGCTATTTTATGGTAACCTGTTTTATGAACATGCCATTAGCTAAGTAATCCTTTACATAAGTAATCCAAGGTTTTGTTTCGTTACTGTGTATGTTGGCAATAAAAGTCACTATATTTGTGGTATTATGGCTTATATTCAATTGTCAGTAATGAATGCGAAATGTGTTTTGCATAATATGTAAGTTATATGTTAAAGCTTCTTTAGCAAAAGTGAATTAAATAGAATCTATGAACCAAACCCGGGCACACAACATATTTGTTCATAATTATTACTGTCGCTGGTGATATCAATCCTCTCACAGATAGTTTGACCTCCATACAATTTATCACAATGCATGAGACTCGATTTCATACCATTCAAGATTGAGGCTCGTGCCTGTGTCCCTTATGTATTTTTTTTTTTAATATTTTGAGAATGGAAGGGGGATATATTTTATTTCACAAATTTCAAGGAATTCGATTCCTCAAAATGACATTAAGCCTAGTGCTAATATTTTATTTCCGAATTTTTGTCATTACAAAATACAATTTCCACAACTACAATCTCCAAAACTAATCTTCTGTGTTGTTATCAACGTTCGCCGGGTTTACTTGCAATTTGCAGAACTAATCTACATAACACTCAAAATGGCAAAAAACTTCAATTCGTATTTTATATAGCCTCCAAAACCAACATGCATATAAGATAAATACAACCACCTGATGTTTGCGACACCATTTTGAGACTTATCTAAATGTCTAAATGCTTGTCTAGCTCTGGAAGTGATAGATAGTTTAACCCCTTGATAACAGTTCTAGTTAGTAATAACTAGAGGACGTAATACACTATTTTTCATGAGCTAGTAGTTATCTTTTCATCTGATGTGTAACTAAAGGTCGTAATACAGGCTCTTACTAAGAGGAGTTTAAGAACGAATTAACTGGAATTACTGATCGATTGCATTTAACAACTTTCAAAACATGATTAACTTACCCGAGTTTAAGTTTAAACGCTCATTTTCGGCAGTTTAACTTCTTAAACTCCGATTATGCTAGAAATATTTCTGCCGAAACATATTATGATACTTTGAAGGTTATGATAAACAAATTCGGCAGACGCCTACGTTGCGATGACAATATTAATTGCAGCCCCTGCAATATAGTTATGATTGATATTTATTATATGAATCCATACAAAAATGTAAGTTAGATCTGCTATGCAAAATATACATGACATAAACATTTTTAATATTAAATTAATGACGAAAATTATGTGTTATGCAAAACGATTAGCCTATATTAGATTGTTTGTATTTTATAGGCTCTTTGAGTCAAGTACAGTATGTTTGACAGTAAAGTCTAATTCTATTTCTTGTTGCTGTTATGTGCTAGTTTATCTACATGGCAGCAGTAACAAACAATTTGATGCACGAGGACAGTGAGAATATGACTCGCGAAAAATCGTGTTATATGGGGGCTGAATTAAAATCCGAAGCAATTATTTATTCAATTTTATGATCTCCCATTTACTGGCATTATTTGTCTGTTATATTTTACAACACAAAAGTGTCCTCACGCTGTTTCCATCACTGTTTAATTTACGCAATTCTTTCTGCAAGTATTCCAAAGACAACACAACTCAGATCCCATAGATTAGTGAGGAAAACCCTTGCCACCGCCTTCTAGATGCACAATTTTCATAAAATTTAGGGCTCTAAGCTTAGATTTACAAAACAGGTTTAATTATCTGCTAGATGTGCTTGGTGAAATGCTCCGACCTTAAACGCTGGTAAATAAAGAGTTAAAATTTGACCTTTATTTAGTTAAGCCGAGTTTAATGAATAAGGGCCAGTTTCACCAACGAATATTAACTTTTCAGAATATCGAGATAATTCTATCGAATTGAGAGGTTTAGTTTCGATTTTAATCTCGATAATATTCAGCATGTTTCACCATGTTTAATCTCAGTAAAGAATATCTCGTTAAAATAACTGAATATTCTGACTTAATAGCGATTTTCTCTAGGGAAACATTAGAGATTTTGTTTTGAGCTGGTACAGAGAAATAATTTTGAGACAGAATGGCAAGTCGGGATGGCATTGTGGTCGTAAGGAAACAGCGAAACCGAAATTTTTCATCCCATGAAAAACACAGTTTGTTAGAATTAGTTACAGAACATCTAAATATCACTGAAAATAAACACACTGATGCTGTGATGTAACAAAATAAAGCGAAACAGTGGCGAACGATCGCGAATAGTTTTAATTGTACATATTGTGATCGCTACAGGACAGCAGACAATTTGAAGGCGGTGTGGGATAACCTATAAAACCATACACCAAAAACCTATGTAGACGAACGTGTACATAGGGGTGCAGTGTGTTCTGCCCTCAAAATAGCCACCCAAAATCACTGTATACTGCCACTAGTAAAACCAGACGAATGTCATTCCAGTAGAGACTCAGTTGTCATAAACACAGCTCAGAAGAGTAACCCTGCAAATACTTCAAATAACTATGCCTTGACTTGGTCCGATGGTTGGAGGACAGTCTCTGCCAGCCACGTGAGAAACCATATGGAAACATCTTCCTGGATTAGTAAACGATGACCAGCAATGCACTCAAACAAAAAAAAAGGCTGAAGTAAATGCCCGGCATATAGCAGAAATTGAGTTAAAAAGTTTGTAATAGAAAATTAGGCAATGAAAGAGATTCGTCAACTAAAGTTACAACAGGAACAAGAAAGAACTAAACAGGAGAAGCTTCAAACAGAGCTCTTAACTTTGCAGATCCTAAAACTGAAGACAGAACCAAGTAACTAATGTGTTATCTGTTGTGGTTTAGTTCACAACATGTGTTTTTGAGTATTTTCACAGATTTTTCAATTACAAAAAAACTACTGGTGTTTCTCGCATTCTTGATTTGAATTTGGCCTACAAAAGTAACTGGTTTATTTTACATTTATATCTAATGTTATAACAGAATAGTTGTAAAGGAAAATAATAAAATGGTATAGACTGTTAGACAATCTATTGTTTGACACAAGGCGAAAGTGCACTTTAACCTCTACATAATAATTTCAAAATAATTCATTCTTTCATTTAAACATCGCAGGCAACAAACAATAAAATCCTCGTCATCACATTCCTCTTCAAAAATTAAATTGTACACTACCTGAACCATTTTCTCTGTATCTCGATGAAATAACTTTGCCCTCTCCTCACCATCCCAAAATATTTGTTAATATTTTACAGTTTAATACCGATAATGTGACTTGAACCGCTGAAATCGGCTGGCTAATTTTCTATCGAGATATTCAGAGAAAATCGAGATTAATAAGTGTGGTGAAACGCAAAATTCAGATAATCGAGATTTCTTGTCAGTTAGTCTCGATAAACTATTTATATCTCGCATGGTGAAACTGACTCTAAGTGAAGGTTGGCTATCTAGAAGTGGGACTTGACTGTTTTGGCTAAATAGAAACTAGTGTTTTATCACCATTGTGTAGCTTTCGTGTTTGTAATCTGGAAGTTCGTGCCCATATGCAAAACCTGCTAAATCCAAAAAATAATCGAAAATGATGTTATGGTATCTTTGGATTCCTCTTTTATAGGTTTCCAATTGATGTAAAGAACAAGTGGCAAATCCTGTTTTAAGCCAGTCATATATTAAAGAAAAAAGTGAGGCCAGTTGCAAAACCTGTTATGTGTCTTTGGACAACAGTTACAAAACCTGTTAAAAACATACTGTTATTTCCAATACCAATAGCTGCTATATTCATGACCACCATGACAGCCACATTGTATTTCCTTTTGCAATACCAGTTATATCCGATTATTGTGAAGATCTTTTAAGTTTACATGCACATTAAATTGAGTATGTAAATATTTTTTATGTGAGTGTGTTGGCTATTACTGTTATGTTGGTCATAAGTACGAATGTTCTATGAAATAGCTGTTCAACTGAACATTTGGAGCCAAAATATTAATGTAACCTGAGTAACTGTATTGCGAGTAGCTATTCTACTAGTTTGTGTTTTGAGTACATGCTGATAAATAGTAATATTGGATGGAGAAGAATATCATGCAAATGATTCTCCTGCTAACACTGTAGCAGAGACTCCAGTACAGATATCAAGGAAACGAAAAAGGAGGCCTGAAACCTGATAACTAAATGTAGCAAAGATGGCAAGGTAAGTAAGGAGATGATATTATTATAGCTTAATATTCACTGTAAAAAATTTTGTCCGATAGCATATTGGAAAATTTATTTGATGACAAATATAGACAATGCAAATTAATGATTACTGGTGTTGTATATAATTCGGCAGAACAATGGGTTTGGTTTCGTTCCATACATCGCCCAAAATTATTTCCAGTTAGCTTTCCTGTGGACATGGAATTAAGGACAGTTTTCAGTGTCACCAGCTGTCAATGCAGGATGAACGAAGAATCCATTAAAAAAAACTATGGAAATGCAGACCTTGAATTAAAGAAAAATTACATACTCCAATATGCAGCAATCTCTTCTGCCAAAATAAGTCGTTTACCAGAATGTTAATCAAGACGACAAGTAATTACATGTTATTCGTTACCAAGGCAAATATAAGGCATTACTGAACATGTAAAAGTGTGTAGAAAATCATTCTTAGGTGTTCTAAATGAGAGGCGTGATCATGTCCAAAGACAGTGTCAAAAAAACCTTAAACACTGTAGCACTTCACCTGGATCTTGTGGAGGAATCCGCCAAGTAGAAAAGTATGAATTGAAAAGGACAGCAGTAAAAGAATTCGTAAAAATATTTCAGCCTATGGAGTCTTATTATTGCAGAGGGAAAAACAGGGTGCGTCAGTACTTAATCAGCTAGTTAAATGTGAAAAATAAAATAAAAAATGTGGGAAATATACCTTGAGAAACACATGGTAGAAAATTTATGAGTTGAATATGAGTTTATTAGAACTATTTTTAATGAAAACTTCAATATCAGATTTTTTGTCCCATATACCGATAAATGTTCTACTTGCACGAGTCTCGAGAACAAAATCAATGATGAAAGGGACACAACAGTAAAACACAATCTTCAAATTGAGTTATTGGGACACACAAAAAGGGCAGATGCTTTCTATCAAAAGCTCCATGAGAAACCTGACAGTGAGTTGGTCCTCGCTTATGAATGCCAGAAGAACTTAATTCTGCCAACACTTCTCGACTAAGTGGCATATTGCAAAATACAAGCGGATTTATTTAATTTCACAAGCTGCGAAGGCATTTCAGCCTCCTCTCAAAACAAGAACAACACATATTTTTATGTATGGACAGAAGATGCTTATGTTAAAGGCTCAAACCAAATATCATCATCATTACATTACAGGATTAACAAACTGAATCTTGATGAAGTCACCACAATCAGGCGCTTTTCTGATGGCCGTGGTGGCCAAAATAAAAATCATACCATAATCGGAAGGCTCTTACATTGGATGCTTTTGGAAGCACCCAAACATTTGAAAGACATAGTCCTCCTGTTTCCAATTGTCCGTCATTCATATATACCCCCTGACAGGGTATTTGGAAATATGGAACGATACTTCAGACACTAAAGTATTATTGAGAACCCTGGAAAGTATTTCCAGGTTTTTAACAAGTTTGATACTGTAACTAATTGACGCGCTGCGCCTCTAGAGGTGCTGGTGGTGTGTTCATGTGCAGCCTGAGAGCAGGTGGGGAACAGGAACTGATGATGTGCCCAATGCCACATTTGGTATAGAGAACGATTGTTGATGGGGGTCGTACGGCCGACAGCCTATGGCGACTTTGGATACGCGGTCAATATGAAGGAGGGCTGAGTGAATTTGTCGATTATATTACACAAAGGTAAAATATTGCCTGTGGGCGAAGCTGTCGGCCACTTCGCACACCTATATTACAACTGAATTTACCCTCCTTAATGGAGGCAGCCCTGTAAATGCAAAGCACACTGAAATACACTTGTAAATCTGAAGGCTACTATTAGTGCACAATACCTGATGAAATCAGGAGAGTTAAATGCAATAAAACATGCTTAATTATGGTATGACTGTTTTATTACCATTAAGGTACAATGGAATGTTACTGCACTTGTGAATGAGTACCTAAGTTAAGTGGACCCGGCACTCTGGACCTGCCGGTGGTAGCTACTGCTGGAAAATAAGGTTTAGGCCTTAGATTATAATTACGTGAAACGCGTTCCGTGCGTGAAGTCCTGGTATGTTACATCAGGATGCAGGGAGACCTCCCCTCGACTAAATAAAAGTACTAAATGGTTCTTGAGTTACGTGAACTATGGATATGATATAAAATTCAGCCTATATTGAATTTCCGAGGGGGTTACACAGAGCTTACCGTCTGCCCTGCTGGTTGTCTGGAGTGCTGAAGTCTGACATGGCGTCGGTTTGCCCGCATGTACGACGAATCCTGCGCCAAAATAAAAACATGAAAAAAGCTAAACTTAATGAATAACACGATAAGTGAAATTGATGTTGTATATAATTAAGATTGCTAAGTTAAAACACATTGGATACATACTCATGAACACCGGAGCCCCAGATATGGCTAACAATGTGACATCACAAAAATGTCACTGCACTTGAAGGGTGATATTAAATGAAATGATGCCTCAGGTGGCTGATTCTCAATACATGATTACATGTACACTTTTATAATTAACATTTTAGAATTGACGTGTGTCATTATGTAATTAATTTCAGGAATGTGTATGGATGTGATGACACACGGATTTCGTAACTAATATCGGACTACACCCTGTTTTCTATGGAATGTTTTTCTGCTCTGTATGCTGGAGTGGGCAGTTTCCCTAGCGAGTTATGGTGTAATCACCATGAATTATGCTTAAAAATGATCTTATTAATTAATGCTGCTAGGGAACCACTCGCCACTTCACACTTCCTGCTGGAATTTAATTCCCCATCTTTTGAAACCACTCGGAGCCACGTCGCACTCCGGATTCGGCCACGGGGCCCATCGACATCGTGCACATCGGAAAGTCGTGGGAATAAGTGGCGCCGCTTACCCCAGTGTTCCCTCCAATGGCTGTTGCATCTAACGGTCATGGCTTCACAGGACACACTCGGTAAGGTCACATATCCATTCATCATGAGAGTTACCTCTTGTGGCGAATGTTAAATGTTATGACCTGCGGCCACCAGTTACAGGACGGCGAGAAAAGTGTAATGCCGTTCTTGTCGACCTGCACTGATCAAGACCGCGACCTAATGTCAATCGGTCGAGTGTTGCTGTGTGGCTGATGCATCTGCGATGGAACAAATGGGCACAAGGGATACATGGACATCAGGAACACAGCATAATTTTGGAGAAAATTGTGCAGTCAGTGACAGGAAGTTATATTAACAGGAAATTTTAAAACCACCTGGAAAGTGGCACTTACAGTTTCAGAAAACGAAGAAGATTGTGCAGACTGTGAGCAGATCTGGGGATAGCATTTTGGTTCAAGGCGAGCCCTTTTATAGATTTGAAACCAAAATTATTTCCAAAAACGGTAAAACATTTTGGAATTTCCATATGCCAGACGTAATGAGAGGGGTGAACATGAAGAATGCGAAAATTAATGATGTTCTTAGATTGTAGACACTTTACTTCGGAAGGAAGTGTTAAGAAAACAGCCAGCTCTCATTTTATACTCAAGTGTTTCAACAGCAGACTTCAGCTAATGTTTCAGCCACAGTAAGGAATGATAATAATGATGATGAAGATATGGATGATTTTGAGTTGATGTACGATGTGGGTACAGAAATATGCTAAGTATGTATGTATGGTAGAGTCTTACAGTTAATTAATTGTAAACAAAACACTTTCCCGAGTGATGTTTTGTACTATATAATTGTAATATTAATGACAGTATTATTATATTAACTGTTCAGTAACACCGAATTTTAATACTTGCATATTTTTATTATTTCCTTGAATAATTTAAACTATGTAAACATCATAGTATTGAGTGTGTTATTTTATATTATGTTCCTTATCAATTTATAATCATAAAACTTAGATATTATATTACATTGTACTGTATAATTTAAACAACGTGCATGTTATTTTGTCAAACTGGATCTATTTGGTAACACCGAATCTGTATATATATATATATATATATATATATATATATATATATATATGCATTGGAAATAATAAACAAATTAATAAAAGTATACAACTTACCACCAATATATAACACATTGGATATAACATATTTTGAAATTGTAAATAAATTGCACATGGCAGACATCACATTTCCTAAAGCTGTTAATTTTGTGTTTTAAGTGCAAAACCTGTTATGTGTATATTTGATTTCTAAATAATAACATATCAACTTATAATATATTACAGAGCTTTGGTAGGTCAGGAACTCTTTTTTTTGTTGATTTATTACAATTATATTTACAGTTCCGTGCTATTTGCATCATTTCCTGATAATTTTTTTCCATTTCCCAGAATTTAGTTGACATGGAGATAATGGCTTTTGCATGTGGGTTACTGATGTTGGTAAGAAAAGTTACTAAAAGCTAGTGATTGATGCCAGACGTTTCTTCCCAATCTCGTTTGGCCGCTATCGCTGGCAGCTGCTGCAGCAACCAGCACTCTACAGGGTGCTAGTGCGCACCGGTTGGGCAGTGCACCGTAGCAGATACACCGGAGAAATGCCAGTTATGAGTGTGGCCGTAGGGCCAAGTGGAGTGCTTATGTGTCGTGGGCGAAGTGCAAGGGAAGTGTAGTGTAAGAAGACCAGGTACACACTTGTACAAGAATAAGACCCTGTAAAATGGGGAGTAATTAAAAAGGCAATATTTATTAAACACTTATGAACGCCAAACCATGCGACTGTAATGTATGGAACCCTACACCACTTTAATGCCCCTGTGGGCTCCAGTGCTTTGGTTCTTTATTGTTTGTAATATAACATTTCCACGTGTTTTATCCACATATCATCTCATGCATTTTAATATGTGTTTCAAAGCATTTAGTTGCACAAGGCAATTATTTATGTAAGTATTGCAAGTGTTAGAGTTATGTGGACATGTTTTGCACAGTTGTGGTGCGTAAGAAAATAGTCTACACAACCTGCCTGCCTGCCAAACACTGGCCGGCATGCAGCTAGGACGCAAAGGTACAGTTAGTCATACTTGTGTGTCTCGGAGAGGCGGACATGCGTACCGACGGGGTCACATTTCGTGCACTTGGGCAGCACTTTATCTTTTGTGAACTGATCATGTTAATGTTAAATGGAACATTTGTTTTTCTTCAGCTGCCCAAGATTCTTCTTCTGCTCCCTCCCTACGGTTAGTATCGCCTAGGGAGGCTTAATAATTTTACCATAAGTTCTTTGTGACCAAGTGCCATTTCACAGTGTAACCCTGCCTGCATGTAAAGCCCAGTACACAAGTGTAAACTGTTTCTTGAGGGAACGTTAATAAAACCCAATGAACTGACATGTAATATGCGTTCTCATTCGGGTTGCCTAAAGGCTTTAGGGACGCGGGCCCCAACCTTTCCTGCCAAATCTTCAAAGTGTTTATGTAAAGTGTTTCCAAGTATTTTACAGCATTTTCATGTCTATGTTTGCCTAAATATGGATGTGTGAGTCGCCTTAAGACCTCACTGCATAGGTTGGTTAAGTATGGTAATTCTTCACTTCTGGAGCAATCAAATAAAGACATCGCCATAGCCATCGGCACACAACCCTGAGAAAAGAGTCTGCTGTACTGAGAATTGACACTGCTCACTGAGAGTGTCTGGTGCCCAGGCAATGCTACAGACGACTTGGTGAGAATATTCCAACAAAATCCTTACTGCTTCCCAACCTCTAATTTAACCCGTTTTGCTTCAACCACCCACCATAAAATCTCGCCCGACTCAGGGGCGTTGTCCTTCTATCAATTTTTCATAACTTCAAACCAAGTTGAAAATTTTTCTAAATTTCTCGTGAAAATTTGGAAACCTCCAAATTCAATAAATGGCAATTCCCGATTTCCCTGATCTACGACAATGCCAAGGCGGCATAGATAAGATCACCAGTGCACAACGGGAGATGTGGGAGACCATCGCGATGCCCCAGGATGCCGGAAATTCAACGCAAATAGTCAGGGCAAGAAAGTGCACCAAAGCTACAGAGACGCAGCCATTGTGGCCACCACAAGGGAGGACAAAGAAGTACAGCAGATAGCTGCTATCTTGGTGCAGCATTACATCAGACAGCCACATCACCGCAGTGCCGAGTAGGACAAAGGTGTTGTAACACCTCCCTCTCTGCCCGCGCTGGCCATGACAAAGGAGCATGAGGAGAGGACAGTGGGAAGGTAGAAAAAGTAACTCATCTCCAGCTCGCGTTTCCCGCTCATCGCTCCACCGATCAGCTGTGTGACACGCCGAGCATTAATCCCTGCCTTGCACCATGCCATGCAGGTCTGCCATGTCGTTTCATCACCTGCACCATGCCAAGAGTCACCCACTCCTGACGCGAATACATGCATGTTCTCGTTTGCATGTATTCGCGTCTACACTTCCACGACCACATGGACTTGTTTAACAACATGGCTGGCTGGTTAATGAGTGACACGACGGAGTTACTGTGTCCACACTGTCTGCGCCCACTGCTGCAGAACTTAATCGCAAAATACGAGCAGGGCACAACCTACTGCAAGTGCGAATGTAGGACCAGCCCAACAAGCAACCACGTCGGACACACACCACGAAAGTGAAATTTGACAGAACATCAAGTCAGAACTTTTGGAGCCAAAATATAACATTTATGTTTCGGACAATCAAGCAGCATGTTGGTGTTACGTCCTACTTCGCCCAGGTCGGCAATAAACGTTACCATACAGAATGCCTTGTTGGGAACGAACTCCATCCAATCAATGGACTAGTATTTTCATGTATACAATGCTATATGCAACCAATGGCACCCAAAAATGTGACAAATGCAACCAGAACACTTCCATAGTACCGCCCAGGATGACTCCGCCCAGGGTCACAGCCAATGCCAGCAACTAACCTTCCTTTTACCTCCCTGCCTGATATACCAATTGCACCTTATGTTCCGCAATTGCAACCGTACTATCCTACACCTATGTTCAAGCCGAATTTTCCTGCCGTTTTACCCAGAATACCGAATCTGTCCCCCAACATTAATTCCATTTCCGAAAATTCAACCAACAGTCAACAGTGCAATGTTAGTTACACCCAGTGTAAACAACAGGACTGATTCTTAATTTCGCTCAACTCCGACCAGATTCCAAACACTCCTGACCTTCTTGGGAAAGTTAACTGAAGACCCATCAGCCTTTGTACAGGACTGTACGATGTGTTTGCAATGGTATGGTGTATCGGAAGATGAGTGGCCTTGATGAATTGGTAAAAAACTGGAAAGGGAAGCAAGACACTGGTAGAAATCAACAAATCATTACAGGCTCACCTGAAATTATTTTCTTCATGCATTTCAATGCCGCTTCGGAGGAACTTTCACTTATATCCAGGCTCAAGAGTAAATTGACTGCTGCAAGAGCAACAAGAGGGCGAGACGCTAACTGCGTCTATCAACAGAAAATGCACCTGGTGCGGAGATTCCGCCCAAGCCAGATCGAACATGAAATACTGAAAGTGATTGCATAGACTGCACTGCCAGAATACCACCCAGCACTTGTCCCACTATTGAACAGTGGTCTAGCTGAATTCATGCGAGTTGCCTAAATTCTTGAGCGAAACACGTGTGTACCATGTTCCCATCCCGTGATGGGAACTGGGATGCGCATGGGTGCATCAAGGACAGTGCGATTCTGGTGACAACCGTAGCGAAAACCAACGCGTAAATAGACAGCACTACCAACCCAGGAGGCAGGAACAGCCCAGGGTAAACAATGTGAATAGCTTCTAAAACCATGCACGTGGCGGCGGAAATGTGCAAAGCGCGAATGCGTGTCGTGACGCAAACCAGTTCGTTCAGTGGGACCGCACACAACCAACTCCGATATGTGTCGGTATTGGCCAGGTAAATAGTTCCACTGGCACACTGCCTACCCGAGGAACCCACATCGTGGGAACAACAACAACCACCGAGTACTGGCCAGCAACGAAGACCAGCAGGGAAACAGGTTGTAGGGGTAAAGCCAGCTGCCATGAACTTTACCTCTCCCCAGGACAACACTGCCATGGTAACTCCTCAAAGGGCACTATTAAATCAGGTCAGTGAGTATTGAACGAAATTAATCAGAGTTGTTGTACACGTCAATAGTATCCTGTGTCATGCTCTTGTTTACACCGCTGCATCTCACAACATATGTGAGTTACATTTTGTAAACAGCAAGGAAGTAACCTCAACCGGACATGTAATTCGTCTTGCCAATGGTCAATGCATGAGCTCAGTAGTTGGTCAAGCAACCATAACAATTAAAATCAGGCATCTCGAAACCATCACCTCAGCAATAATTACTGATGAAATCACAGAATACGTAATTGTAGGAGTACCTTGGTTATCAGAGTGGTACACAATAGTTGAGACAGTCGAGCACTGCATTCACTTTGGGGCTAAGGAAAGACATACTGCATACAATATAAACTGCCGTAACATTGAACACACACCAGACATAAATTTGGCAGAATTCAACCATGAAATTCCCGCTGAACACCAAGGTGCTTTTCAGAGCTTATTAAATGAGATAAAAATTGTTTTTGCACAACATGATGCATTGCGTAAGACAACAGTTGCCGAGCATGCAATACCGCTGACGAAAGAGGAGCCCAATTTTAGCAGTCTGCGAAGTTACTTGCCACATCAGGAACGAATTATAAAGCAACTAATCTCAGAAATGGTTTTGGATGGAGTCATTGAGTGGACAAGAAGCCGGTATAATTTCGCAATAACACTGTCACCGAAAAAGGATGGGACCTGGAGGCTTTGTGTTGACTTCATGCCCATCAATCAGGTGACCTGCAGCACGATACCACCCTACATAAGCCTTAAGGACGGACTGAGCTCATTAGGGAAGGCCAGAGTGATGTTCGCTCGATTTAAGAAATGGGTACTGGTAGATACCAGTACACCAAGATGACCGGAAAAAGACTGTGTTTACCGCCCCGGACAGCTGACAATATCAATTCTGTGCCATGCCGTTTGGGTTAAAATGCGCACCTGCGACATTTCAAAGCATGATGATGAGAGTGCTCGATGGCTTGGTAGGATAATTCACACTCGCCTATCTTGACGATGTAGTAATATGTTCTGAAACCTGGTAACAACTCCTACACCACTTTTCGCTTGTTTTGGAAAGAGTTGAGATTAATGGATTAACCTGTGCTGTTAATAAGTGTCATTTCGGCAAAACTAACCTTGAATTTCTCTGTCTCACGGCGAACGAAGAGCGAAACAGGCCAAACCCCGAACAGTTGGAGCAGATCGAGTGTCATGAGGTGTCATGTACCAGAAAACAACTGAGAAAATTTTTCGGCCTTATTAACTGGTTGCGGGAACATGTCGAAAACTTTGCAGTTATTGCCGCTATCACCTCTGAAGTGGTACGTGTGGAGTAGTGTTCAAGAGGAAGTGTTCCTGAAAATCGAGGAGAAGTTTCGATTGAGCTGTGCACTGGCAAGGTACGACCTGGCACACCACTTGTATCTACAGACCGCCACCAGTCAAGAGGGGCTTGGCACCATGTTATGTCATTACAGCGACATGGGAGAGAAACTGGCATTTAATTTCGAGTATGCGAAATTGGGAAATTCTGAATGTAGATACAACGTGAATGAGCGAGAATGTCTAGCAGTGATTTGGGCCGTTCGCAAGTACAGACTGTATTTAAAATACAGCAGATTCACATTGAGGACAGATAACCATTGCCTAGTATGGCTATACAGCATACAGGAAGCTAGAAGTAAGCTGACGAGATGGCTACTATTACTACAGACATATGATTTTGTTATCGAGCATGTTCCAGGCAAGGAGAACGAGTTAACAGATTTGTACCATAGCAGCGCAGGCAATTGCGAATTCACACAGGCAAAGAAAAAGAAATGTGAGAGAGAACAGTTGGATGGATGGAGAGTAGTGGAGAGGTCTGTAGAGACATGATCGCCATGTGATAATACCACCTGAAGACTGTATGTACCTGAAACACAACACGAGAGAGTTTTCGAACACATGCATAGTAGTACTACAGCGGGAGCGGAACAAACTGTGAAAAATGTCTTAGAAAATTTCTTTTGGCCAGGCCTAACACATTGTGTACGAAATTGGGTATGCTAAATGTCAGAAATGTAATTTGTTCAAATCACGTAGAAGCAATGGCAGTCAACAGCAGTAGCTTCAGTAGCCAAAGAGACCTTCCTAAGCGGTGTCTAGATATCATGGGGCCTTATCCAAAATCTGCGACCGGGAAAAGGTTCATTTTAGTAGTCACAGACAACTTTTCATGATGGATTGAGGCATACCCACTAAGTAGTGCTAGGGCGGGGCAGATTGCAAAATGCATGCAAGGTGAATTTTTCGCAAGATGGGGCTACCCAAAGGAACTTCTGATGGACAATGGCAATGGGTCCCAATTTACAGGCAGACGACGGCGTGATTTATGTACAACCTGGGGAGTACGGCATCTAAATACAGTGATTTACCAGCCCTGTGTGAACCCCACGGAGGGGCTCAAGCAGGAGTCGAAGGCGCAATTCCGGTTCTGTGTGGGTGAGCAGCATACTAGCTGCGCCGAACACCTGCCAGCCGCCCTCTTCACGCTGAGACGTAGGACACACACAGCAACGGGGAGAACACTGGCACAAGTACTGCTGGGACACAACATCATGCTGCCTAATGAGCGGAACTGCCCACACATGAAGGAAAGTAGTGGCACAGAGACCAGTGGCGCACAGGAGGAGAGGCATAGACGCCGATACCATGAGCAGAGGTAACACCAGGAAAAATACGCGAATAGATGGCTACCAGAAACGAAAAGACAGCCAACTGCTCTCACGGGGGCCCAAGTTGTGTACATGAAGGCACATCTGCAGTCCGTAGCGCGGAAAAACTTTTGTGTGGGTCTTGTGCAGTGATGAACAAGACAGCACAGGTTCATTAAGGTGGTAGGTCCGACAATGTATTTGGTACGAAATGGTAGAAAGACAGTCAGAATCCACCGTAATGACATCCGAGCGGCAGCGGAGAGCGCCACCCGGATGTGTGGTTGGTGTATTTCAAGCTCCCTATATTGGAAAGCAAAAGGGAAAAGTTCAAATAATTTGTGACAATAATAATAATATTTAGTTTCAATTCTGTTACTCCCAAAGTATGAACAACATTTCTTTATTCAAAAACCAGGACTTATGATTCCTTGTGCAACCACCGCACTGCATGTTATGTAGTTCATAGTTGCTTGCAAGATAGCAGCACAGCAACGTTAAAAACACTTACGAATTATCAAAATAAAAATCCCATTTTCTAAAGTGGCATTAATATTTTTGTAAATGGTAGTATTTATAATATAAACACATAAATCAATGGCCATCGCATATGGGGTAGAGGTTATGTCATTTCACATTTAAGGTTTTTTGGCATGTAAATAGTGCTAGCAGTAGGTTTAAATATAGGTAGTGTATTAATTGAGGTATAATTAGAGTTAGGATTAGTGTTTTTATGTTGTAATTAGTTATAAGGAGGGAGTAGTGTGATTGATTGTGTGCAGTAGTGCACGAGGCCGAGGCGTTTGTTCTTGTATGAGGGCAAGTGGTGTATAGTATATGTTAGGTTAGTTAAAAATAAGTGTGTATATAAATAAGTATTTGGCGTATGTGTAAGGGGGGGGGGGGGGGGTTGTTTTAAAATTAGTTAAGTCATCTGGTAAAAAAATAGAAAAACAAATGGTGGGGATATGCAAGCGCAGGGGATGTGTAAAGGTGTGGAGAAGGTTAGATAGTGGTGTGCAGTGTGACCAGTGTGGCGGCTGGTACCATGCAGACTGTATAGGGATCAGGTAGGTGAAACTGAGATCATCACTACAGGAGCATGAGTGGAGGTGTGAGGGATGCGCTGAGGGAAAGGGTTTAGTGGTGGTGGTGGCAGGAAACAAATTAACTGTAGAAAAGGAAACACAAATAAGTGGAGAAGGTGGAAATTGGATTTGGGATATTCTGAGGAGAAGCTTTGTAGAGGTGTGCCAGTGACAAGGATGGAAGTGGCTAAGGAGGAGAGGTGGAAATGGGAGATGGTAGAATTGATGAGCAGGAAAGGTAGGGAAATTATGCATAGGATTAAGGGGATGGAGGAAAGGGTAAGGAATTATATGGGTAAGAGTAGAGTAGAAATGAGGGTGGATAAATTAGAGGAGGAGTTTGAAGATGTAATTGGTGTGCTAAGGAAAATGCAATCTAGTCCACAGGAGGAAAAGTTGAGTAGAGAGGAAGAGTTAAGCAGGATGTAAGTAGGTCTGCAGTAATGTGCTCAGTCGAAAAATGCCATATGGGTAAAACCAGCATCGACTTCCTAGGTTACATGATCAACCAGGAGGGAAACAAGCCGAATCCTGAACAGTTAAAGCTTATTGACAGCTATCCGCAGTCACGAACATGCAAGCAACTGTGGAAGTTTTTCGGTCTTATCAATTGGCTAGGAGAGCACATTCCGAGATTTGCAGTAATTACCGCTCCCTTGACGGACTTGTTCTCGCCACAGAAAAGATTCCAGTGGACGGATGTGGTAGAGAAAGCATTCTTGGACATCAAGTGTGAGTTCCGAGCATCCCCAACATCAGCACGCTACGACGCGAGCAAACATTTATATCTCCAAGCGGACGCGAGTCAAGAAGGGATAGGTGCAGTATTTTACCAGGTTGGCGACAGTGGGTAGAAACATGTTATCGACTTTGCGAGTGCGATGCTAGGGCAGATGGAGAGGCGTAACAATGTCAATGAAAGGGAAAGTCTAGTAGTCATTTGGGCAGTGAAAAAAATACAGCATGTACCTTGTATACCAGACCAGAGATTTATGATACGGACCGACAACTGGTGCCTCGTATGGTTGCATAATATGCGAGAGTCAAGGAGCAAGCTGACACGATGGGCATTACACCTGCAAGCCTACAACTGCATAATAGAACATGTGCCCGGCAAGGAGAACGAACTGTCGGACGCATTGACACTTAACTCCAACAATGAGATGATAGTCCAGGATGAAGCAGAATGGGAAGGCATTTTGCTGCCGAGTTTACAGGACAAAGTACCCGAGGTTCACGTCCAGCATACGACAGTCCACAACAATGAGGGCCTGATTAGCGATTTGCACCGAGAGGTCATTCAGGAGCAAAAGAGTTGCACATACAGCCAGGAAAAGATCAGGCAATGCGCCCAGCAGGAAACGGAGGGATGGTGCATCGTGGATGGTAGACTTGAGACATGTTCTACCCAAACAGCCTGGGAAATGGAGAGTGTATGTCTCTATTTGTGCAAGGGATCAAGTCTTCGCCTATTCACACAGTGGCAGCATGGCTGGACACCTGGGTGTTGAGCAGACAGTTAAAAACATATGCGACCATTTTTTTCTGACCATGCCTTAGCCGAGATGCGAGGCACTTTGTGCAAAAATGTCATAAGTGCAACGTATAAAAAACTTGTCGCTTGAATGGAAGACAGCAACAAAAGCCATGCATGCCGAGGAAACCATTTGAGACGGTGTGCATAGATTTGATGGGTCCTTACCCGAGGATGAGAGGGAGGAAATAAATTCCTTGTCATGGTAACCAACAATTTCTCATGGTGGACAGAAGCACACTCCACCATTGGAGAAAGGGCAGGAAACAGTGAGATTGCTGGAAGAACAGTTTTTTTTCCCATATTGGGGATTGTCGTGAAATCGACTAACGGACAACGGCATGCAGTTTACAGGCCGGAAATGGAGGAAATTATGTATGAAGTGGGGTGTCAAACACGTCACAACTGCTACGTACCACCCGAGGGCGAACCCCACAGAATGTCGAAACCAAGATATCAAGGCACAATTAAGGCTCAGCGTGGGTGAACAACACACCACTTGGGCAGATAATATACCCGCCACTTTGTACATGCTCAGGAGGAGAGTAAATGCAGCAACAGAGAGATCACCCACCGAGGTGTTGTTAGGCCGTAACTTGCACCTACCAGGGGAAGCCAAATGTCCGCAGCGAGGAAGCAGCAGCGAAGACGCGAGCACGGACACACAAAGATGGCAGCGTCAAAAATGCCTACGTGACATAAGAAAAAAGCAGGACCATTATGAGGCAAGATGGCTACCAGTCACCACCAGACTGCCACCTATGTTACATGAGGAGCAAGAAGTATATGTGTGGACATATCCCCAGTCAACTGCGAAGAAAGATTTTTCTGCAGGGTTAGCAGCATATGGGAGTGGGTGGCATAACATGCTACAGAAGCATGGACCCATCACCTACACCATTTGCATGGGAAGGAGGAAGGTATGGGTACACTGCAGCGACATCTGGCTAACCCTGGGTGCCATCGATGATGGAGTTGGTCCCGATGCATCCCGACGCTACGACGGCGAAGGCAGTGACGAGCAAATGGAGGCGCAGGAGGGCATGCGAGTTGTGGTGGCACTTCAGGGGGAGACCCCACAGAGGACTCACCCATGCATGTCAACACCAGGACATCACCAATGGTAGTGCAGGATGGATATGCCATCGACGAGCTTTGAGATGGGAAGAGTGAGCAGGAAGGTGAATCCGCACCACAAGCTGGAATAGGAGGAGAGCATACAGGAGTCACCCAGTGTCATTACGACCCACAGGGAACTTGCAATGCCTGAAGCATACAGCATCGGGGGAGAGGCACACATCAGAGTTGGTGTACTCCCTGAGGTACTAACACAAGAACAGGAGGAGCAGGAGCAAGGGGAGATGCAAGAGCAGGAGCAAGGGGGAATGCAAGTGCAAGTGTATGATGCAAGTGAAGATATGTTAGCAGGGGCTGTTCAGCCAGGCCACACCCGGAAACTGTGAAATCAGCAGGAGGACAGCAGGAGTGAGGAAGGATACAGCAAGGGCAGCAAGTCTGGGAGCTTGCTTCGCATTTGGTGTTCATACCGGCAGTAATGCCCATCAAAGGAGTGCTACCATTGCGGGCAGCCGGAGTTGCCTACCCAGAAGGGGCAACCACCGGCAACGCATCACACGGCAGGGCCACATGAGTGGCAGTACTACCTGCGGTCATGCAGGCTGGCCCGCACCTGCAGCTGCTGCAAGTAACATTAATCGGTCTACAAACTGTCTCGAAGAGGGGGGGGGCAGTTGACGTGTGCCTGGTGCCCTCACCCCGTAAAACCGTTTGTGCGGCCATGACCTGCAACACCACCATAGTAGAGCTGTGCGCTCTACCGACGGGCAGAGCGCACACCAGGTCGCCGGGTAGTGATCAGGATTGGTGCACCACAGAGCAGTATAAGGGCATGCTGGTGCAGTGCAGTCGGTGGTTGCCATGGTGATGATAAAGACTCCACGAGGCAGAATTATATGAAAGTGGACCTGGTAACAATTGGACTTGTGAGCCCAGGATCTATGCCAGATCCTTTTATTATGTTTCTTTATAAAACACTTAATTATGTGCTGTGTTTTCTCTGTTTGAAGTGCATTGTTTACCATGTTAATGTTTGTTTCATCAAGCATCCAGTGTTATGTCCATTTTATTCAACAATGCATACATTGCAGTGTTTCATTTGTAATTTTTAGTGTAAGTTTCATTTAATAACATGACACAGGACAGAATATTGCCGGTTGTAGCAGGAAGTAGTTCCACTCTGGCACGTAGGTCAGACGAGGCCTGCTTGTGGGTCAGGCGGGAATGCTAGTCAGCTCAGCAAGTAGCATCGGACAAGGTTGGTGCGTGTGTCGTGAGGTTGACATGTGCCCATGTTAACCCGTTCTCCTTCCTCCATTTGCCCACCGCACCAGTTTCCATAATGCAGTATTTGTGTGTGCGCTTTCCGAACATAAGTGCAGTGCAGTGTGACAGAGTGAGCTGCGACCATGTGCATGTGGGGCATGAATCTGAAAAGAGACCTGTAAAATTTCTGTTTATTAATTTGTACATTTAAAGGTCAAGGTAAGTTCATGCAAGGGACACAACTAATAAAAGCACCTGATTTCGCAGCCCTACAGCCCTCGGTGTTTTCAAACTGTATTTTTGTAATTTTCTGTTATGTTCATTCTCTTTTTTTTTTTCAACTCCACAACATCCACAGAGTTGTAATGTTATGTCATAATGAATATTATTTACAGCATTAATTCTTAAGCAATGTGTAACAACCAGCATGCAGGGTACGTGTCCGATTTGCAAATGTTGTGTGCTAGCAAGAAGTGCAGCGCGGGGTGCCAGCCCACCAAGCTGGCCGACATGCCGTGTGGAATAAGCTCAGTAGTCGTTCGTCTTTGCGAGGGGTATGCCACATCACGTCGGGGCTCGTGTTTCGTTCGCTCGAGCAGTCATCATAATGTTGAACTAATAACTTCACTGCAATAGTTGTTTAACATACCGAAGCCTTTCCATTTTCAGCTGCACGAGACTCTACCGCCCCTCGCACCTACCCAGTGTTTTGCATCGCCTGGGTAGGCTTAAAATGCACAATTTTTTAATGTGTCGTTTAACTGTTTCACCCGAGCTGATGGGTTAACAAGCAGCACCAATGTAAGTTTTCTTCTATAGAGATCTAGCAACGTAACTGAATAAATCTCAGCAGTGACGAGTTTCCATGTGTGATTTATTTCCAGTTCGCCGCAAGGCATTTAAGGTACAGGCCTTCTCCTGCCAATTTCCTTAAAGTGTAGTTTACTGTGCAAGTATGTTTTGAGATTGTCACTTGTCGGCATAATACATAACAGTGCTTCGTATGGGCGTGTGGGGAACCCAGATATCCCATGACACAACATGCAAGGAGATTATTCAATCAGTATTAATTTTATTCTAAGAGGAGACAACAACTGCACTTGGAGGATTTACCGTGATCGTCGGCCGAACGACCCTGAGGAACGATTCAGCTCTCCGACTTCACAATATTGTCAACCTGACAATCTCTGGCACCCTGGGTAATTATCTCCACCGAAATTCCAAACAATGTTCAGTGCTCCTCACCTAACCAATATCCTTATTGACTAACACCTTTCCACTATCTGCCAGCCTTCTGACCACATGACCAATGTCCAGCTATGGCTTTTCTCACATGCGCCGGGCGGCATTCAACATTTTGGTATGGACATTTAATCACAATATGCTCTTATTCATTCTGGAAATTTTTTCGCATTTAGCTGCCCGGCACCTCTTCCTCTCTTCCCACAGGAATAACGTTGCCCGGGGAAGTATAATTCTGCTATCATTTATTTGTGTTGTAGGACTTTAATCAGTGTAACCAAAGTGGCCGGTCTCATTGCCACTCTTTCATTGTGAAGTGCTATCCAAGGGGAGATTTAATCACATAGAATAAATGCTACTGTGAACTAAATAGTAAATCGTTTATTTCGATGTCTATATGTGTTTAAGGTGACGGGCACTAACAATACCCGCTCGCATCATGTCTTACCTCATTCAGTATTTGCAAGTGTAAGTTTAATCAGTGTTTCGTGTCTTATGGGCGTGTGGTTGGTCCTAAGAATCCATATATGCTATTGTTAATGTCTAGTCAGTTTTACCACCACAAGGAGAATCATGGTATGTAGTCGACTCACCTGCTACCATTTAGCAAACAACTACCAAATCATCCAACCTGGAGTAACAATCAACGGGGCAGAGGTCACCAGCATTATCTGCGAGGATATTTTGCCGGGTGGAGGGCCCACAACCCCAAGATCATCAGAGTCAGCAATCATCTTGACGTCGCCTCGATGGTGTAAGGCCTCTATCTGGGTAAACCACGTCCTAGACCTCACCTTCACCACCCCCAAAATTATATCCAATCCTTCATCGGCCCATCCACAGCTGCCAATGTAATTAATATCCAGTCTATTCCATATTTTCAGGTTATGTCGGTTGCTTTCATCTCCTATGATTTTGATTGGCTAGACCTAACATTTACCAATTCAATCATAAATTGCAAATCGTCTTATTGTTCATTTTCAATGTGCTTATCGAATCATTAAGTACAGTTTTAAATTCTTCAGTCTTTATTTATAAACCCATCTTAAGGGCATGCATTACGACCTGTAGATAAACAGGCGTATTTGCGCGGTTGAATTTGTATCAGGCTAATCATCAGAGTTCACAACGAAATGATCACATCGCGAAAATGCTTATTGTACAGACAGATGGCGAACATCAGTTGGAGAGAACTTCAAAACTGTGCAATCAGTGTAATTGTGTCAGAAATAGACATGGGATATAGGGGCGTGTTAATGTAATTGAATGCAGATACTAACATGTTCTTCTTACCTGAAAATAACATCATTCACATGTCAGAAATGCAGTTCCAGTTACAACAATATTCATATCTGCTCATTTGATAAAAAAAAAAGGTTCACTCCTTTCAAGCTTGGTGCGTGGTCCACTATAGTTACTCCACTGATTCACACAATTGTTTGGCTGTGGCCGAATTGTGCATTCTGCTATTTAAACTAGAAGCAGTTTTATACTACATTAATTTTTTTAAATCCCAGTTGAGGATTACTTGTATAGAAAGTTTTGATGAATTGCAAAATTTTTATCCTAATGGTACCATTTTCAGAAATTGGCATGACCATTGTCTAATTAGGACAAAAGTATTTCAGAGCTTAGAGTCACAGAAACTCCTTTCATTCGGTTACTCTTCATTAACACTTGTTGGAGTCATCAACTACTTCTAATTGAGAACAGGAAGGATATCTTCATAAAATCTCTAAACATAGATGCATGCCATGTTACCCTCTTCTCCCAGTCAGTTTGCCTGCCACACTACATTCGACACCACAGCCATCATGTACACTCGTGCAGCAGTGTATCCGTGTGGATGGTGCAGGAAGCGAACGTGTGTAAAGTGCAGTGCAATAAGTGTTGCGCTGGCCGAGTGGCCACATGCTCCACGGCGCACATTGATAAATGCAATGCAAATAGAGCATAATTATTATTTAAAAATGGCTAGAGTAAATTTTGTGTCACACAAGGGCGCGTGGACAACAGAGATACCCTCTTAAAAAGTCCAATAGTCCCTAAGAGTTGCAAGTGTGTAATTGAGTGTTTTCAGTTATGTACCATTTTCATGTGTTATCATTTCCACATAATTGCATCCCTTGTTTTGCTGTGTATTTTATGTTGTGCTATAAAGAATGATTTATTGATGTGTTATACAGCATGTATAGTAAGTCAGAGAGCTCTTTATGCAAGTGGGGATGTAGCAAGTAGTTCCGACGTGGCTTGTTTGCTGCTAACCCGGCCAGAATGCCACATGCCACACGTCCTCCACTTTAGTCATTAAATTACTAACAACAAAAAATCCAAGTAAACTAATAACTCACTAACCCAGTTCTAACAATCCCAAAACTGCCAAGAAAACTCCCCAAAAGGTAATATTTATAATTCCCCAAAAAAAATTATGTATACATAACCTTAATAAATTATTATTTAAGTTTTGCACAATAAATTCCTTGTACAACTATTTCCACTGATACAAGACTGCCCCGAGTCTCTCCTGGCTGGTATCGGTATGCAGATATAAATGCAGGCTGGGGACATACCTTTCCAATTCGGGCATGACTTCAACTACAATAAATTGTCGTTGAGGCAACAGTTCGGTCAGCAGCGCGATGGTGACTGCGAAGTTTTTGATGTGCTCCTGGAGCCAGTTTATTAACCCGAAAAATTTCCTAAGCTTCTTTCGCGTGCATGGTGGTGGGTAATTAACCTGAGCTGCTCTGGGTTCGGATTGTTGGCCTCGTCGTGAACTATGTGACCTAGAAAGTCGAAAATAGTATTTCCTAAATGTCATTTTGTTGTTGTGCAATTTAGACTGTTGGTGGTGTAGTGGAGAGTAAGGGGTGATGAATTAAAAAAAAAATGATTGTGATGTGAAATGATGATGGTGTGAAAACATAAAATAATATTCAATGATTAAACGAGCAAAGCGATAATTATAGCTGCTGCCAGTTGTGTAAAATAAATGAAATGAGTTTAGTTTTAATGGTTTGAAAAACAATTACTATTTTCCACAAACATTTCTCGTCGGTATACATGATTGTGAAATCATGTGCAATTGTCATTTGAATAATCTTACACTGTTTCTTGGAAATTGCTAATAAATTAAATATTTAAGTGTCCGACCAGTCATAGCTCAGTCCTTTTTAGATTAACGATATCTTGACCCAATTTTCTAGCCTCTATGTATCTGATTAGCTTGCTGCTGTACTTTGAAACACATTCTTGGCTTTAAGCTGATACATAATGCAAAATAGGATGTTGCAATCTTACATTAATTTGCGATGACTAGAAGGCTAGAAGTTCTCGATGCCTTCGAAGCGTAGGGAACCAGAGCAGTACTGAATAGAATTCAGGCGGACTCCCTGGTCCATCTTGTGGCTATCTAAGTAGAAGCTATTCACAGCAGTGGAACGGAACTCCAGGCCAATGAGACATCATCCTTTTAATCAGTTTGTGGCTATCCTTATTCATCGTGGAAACTTCCTCGTTCAGTCGTGCAGCCATAATCTCCAGAACGTAATAACTTTTTACTTCTCCAGCCAAAACGTTCTACTCAAAAATGTTCCAAACCAACTCAAAGACAAAAGCTCCACTTAGCAACCATTCGTGAGATCGGCATTCTATTTGGTAATAAAATTGTTCTGTATGTCGACATGAAGTGTATGAGAAATTTAATAGGAATTCATCAGCTTGTATGTGCATTGCAAATAAATCAAACATATATTTAAAAACACACTGTAGAGTGTGGATAAACTGTGCATTTTCACGTATACATCTTTCAACGAAGTTCCATTCCTGACATAGCCTTAATAAAATCATGTTTTAAATTTAAAACATACATGGATGGGCATTTTAAGGATACGTTAATTTATGATGAAACAAGTAGGATAAATGAATAATGAGTGAGATGATAAGTGAGGAACAACTGTAAGGGAACTACTTACAATGGCTTACCTCTTCAATAATATTGACAAGTGGTGTAAATGATCCTCCCATATCGACCACCACACTACTATGTCGTCCAGGTAGGCGAGTGTGAACTCTCCGATGAGGCCATCCAACACTCTGACCATCATCGCCCAAACAGCTTTGCACAGAATTGATAGTGCCTCCCACTGGGGGCTGTGAGAGCAGTCTTTTTCCAGTCCTCTGATTTAACAGTGACTTGCCAGTATCAACATTTTATATCTACCAATGTCATGGCTGTTACATGCCTGAGTGAGCTAAGTGCATCCATCATGCTAATATATGGCGGAAATGCGCTTAGTGTTACCTAGTTGACTCATCGGAAATCTTCACAAAATCTCTAGGTACCCTCTGTGTTTTGGTGCGATCGTGATCACAGAATTGCACTGGCTATTCGTGGATTCTATCACTCCATCAGTAAGCATTTCCTAGATTTGTTTCCGGATAATGCAAGCTTGGTGCAGCAGATGGATATGTGGTGGCATATAAATAGGCCCTTCTTGTACTAAAGTAATCTCGAGCTCGGCGACTGTCGTGCGGCGCAAGGCATCGTGTGTGGCGGATACATCCTTGTGCTTATTAATTAGCTGCTGAAAGGTTGCAAGGTGTTCGGGTGGTACAATATTACCGATCTCCTCTAGTGATACTGCTGGGAAGCTATCAGGTGGGCGCCAGTCTAGATTGTAAACAGTGTGCCGCTCTTTCATGCCAAAATAAATGTGGTGTGCCGTGACCTCTACAGCCGTATTCTGCTCCATTAACAATGGCCTTCTAAGAATTGTGTCCTTACTGATTTTCAATGTGATTATTGCTGTTGTTATTGTTTCTAAATCCCACACTCGTATGGTTACCATGGCTTACCTTAGTGCTTTACTGCTATTTTGGTTAGTGTCTAATCCAATCACATGGTTGATAGGTGTGATATCTCCTGAATACACAAAATAAGGTTGCAAGAAATTATCCGAAGCTGCTGTATCAATAAAAGCATGACATTGTTGACCATTGATGGAAACTAGTATGCGAATGAATTGTGATTGGCTGCTACTATCCTGGTTTATGAGTGTTTGTTGTGATATCATATTTGGTTGTTTTGATGGAACTGGGACATCGGGAGTATTTGGATCCCCTACCCTTGCTTCCCGTTTCCCTGCTGACTGCTCGCATTTACTTTTGAAGTGTTAAAATGCGGGTTGTTTTGACATTCACTATGCCAGTGATAAAGCTCACCATCGCAGTATCAGCATGGCCGAGGTGGTGGCTTGCTCTTATCCCACTTTGAATTTTTGTTTCCCGCACTATTCTCCTTACCACTATTTATGTTTTGGGTTTTTTTTTGGTCTGGGTACTGAATTTGTAATTTTGTCTCTGTGTTGTTCGAAAAATTTTGATTTTTTTACTGTTTTGATTTTCATGTTGTCCCATTACAATTTTTACTTGTGTGCTCGTTGTACCATAGTGCAGCACCCAGATCGCAATGCGGTTAGCACGGGTTGTACTCGAGATTGATTGCAGAGTGCATGAGTTCATCTAGAGTACCATTCAGTAATGGCACCAATGCAGCATGGTATTCAGGATATTCAGTCTCGGCCACAACTTAAGTAGATGGTAAACGTGGTTTCTAGCACAGCCACTTTTTCCCAGAAATTCCCGCGAAAAGTACAAGAAAAAACTAACATAACTATTTCCCGTTATTTTCAACGAAAGTACAAGAAAAAATTAAAAACTCAAAACCTGAAATTCGATGAAAAAACGATCAAAATCAACCAAATTTAAGCCAAATAATGCAAATATCTAGTTTTCAAGCTACTTTTTCATATTTCTAGAAACTAAAATTTTCAATTAAAAATACAAGCAATTTTCATCGAAAATCAAGCTATTTTACCTCAAAATCAAGCGATTTTTTCAGTTTTTTCAAAAATCGTCGTGCAAGATTTGTGTCAAGGTAAAAAGCATCAAATTTAAGCTAAAATCAAGCAAATTCCTTGCTCTCAAGGAACTTTTTTTTATGTTTTCTAGAAATGTCAATTTTGCAAGCGAGTAATCTAAATCAAGCAGATTTAATACAAAAAGCAGCAAATCAAGTTAAAAATCATATAAAATATAATATTTTATTCATTATAGTTTATATTATAAGTTTTACTATTAAAAAAAAACTTCTTCTATCTAATCAAAGTAATCTTTGTAAAGTAATTGTAAGTATTTGTAAGCTTTGTAACTTTGAACGTTATTTGTAAACTAATTCTATGACTTCAGCAGATGCATTACCTAATTTATAGGAAGGTGTCTCACAATGACAACCTTTTAAAGTATTTGTCAAAATTCAAGGTGACATAAATGATTCCTTTTTTATTTATAAAAAATATTTAGAATTATGAGAATGATTTTCTATTTTATTAAATAATTCATATATATTTCTAAAAAGTTGTAATTCTTTTAAAAGTATTGTATATTGTATTAAAATATCAAAACATTTTGTTTATTCTTCCATTTAATAATATTAAAATTTTGTATATCATCAGTAATTCTTTCCTTCAAATAATCATAAGTAAGATTACTTTTACTAGTTAGAAATACATAACAAACTGTACCCGCTTCAGCTTCTATATTAAAATCAACACTAATTTTTATATTAGTTTTTCTATAACTACAGTAGTTTTTCTATACATACAATCTATATCATATATTGGTCTTCGCTCCCAAAATTAATAGTTGGTTTATAATAAAGTTTATTATTTCTATAGTCAGTGTCTAGGTTGGTTTTTGAATTTTTCTAAAATCATTATAAGCAAGAAATTGTTTAAGGCAAACACCATTTGCAATGTCTAGATTCCAGTTTTCTTTAGGAAAAATTTAATTTCTACCATTTCTAACATAAATATTTCTTACGTTACACTGATCAAATATAGTGGCGTGTTTATACTGTTCAGCACAATTTATTTTATTAGGTTGAAAACCTACTATTACAAAATCAGACATATAAAATTTTAAATTATTGAACTAGTCTTTTATATCAAAGTTAAAAACAGTTGTTTTAGCAGGACTACATTTTCTAAAAATTGCCAATAATCAAAACTAATATGGATCTTTGTATATTTTTCTTCAATTGCAATGCTGGTGTTAGATTCATATGCAACAATAGGCTACATAATTTCTAATATTTGAATAACAATTTTACCAGTATCAGGACAATGTGTCGTAGCTTTATTATGTTATCTAATGTTTCATAAAGAAATAAACAGTTGTTATCAGATGTATGATGAATAAAAGTATTTTTATAACCACCTTTCCAATACACCTCTTTGTTATCACAAATAAAATCAAACAAATATCTCAGCAGATACACTATTTCATTAATTTTATCACTAGAAACAGTTCGAACATCTTTTTTTATATTACTAGAAACATATTTTATCTCGATATAGATTATCAACAGTAAATTCTAAATAATTTTGTTCACTTGGTGACCTTAATAAAGCATTCATCATTGTTGACGTTATACCTGAAATATCAATGGCTTCAATAATATTTCCATGTTTTGATATTTCTTCTCTAGAAAACTGAACATGAAAAAAAATTAGAACAAACATTAATATTATCTGATTCACCATATTCTGTCTCAGCTCCAACTTTATCTTTCTTTAGTAAACTAAATAGCTTATAAACATAAGCTTCATTTGGAAAAGAAAACCCGTCCCATATATATATGTATATATATAATTCAATGCTATTATTGTAAACATTTAAATTCCACCTAGCTTGATCAGTTGGGGGAAAAGTCTGTATCTCAAAACTTTCAATACTTTTATAACTCATTTATAAAAAAATAGATATATAAATGACTTAATCTAAGGGAGTTTTTCGTGTTAAATTACTCATTGAAAGATCTAGAATATATGTAAAACAACATGAATAAAATAATAAGAAAGAGCAACCATTAATCGACGAATTACGAAATATTGGTAAAAAAAAGTAGGACAAGTAAGTGAAGAAAATAAAGATTTACTAACAACACTAGTTCCTGCAGCAGAAAAAAAATTTAGACTATCCACCAACACAAGAAGAAACATAATTTGAAAGAGAATTATTTTCAGAACATAAATCTCCTAATTTGGAAGAGCAAATGGACATTGTACCCATAAAAAAATTGATACAGTACGTGTATGATTCTTCTATAAATCTCCGGAAAGAAATTGCAAAAAGAATAAATGTTATTGATGAAAAATTTGACTTACTTGGAGTTGGGCAAGATTTTTAGATTGGTAATACACAAGTTACATTGAATAATGATACACTATTTGCAAAGATTAAGAATGTGAATTAACACAAAGACATTTTAATTTGTTAACAAGAATTAGCTATGAAGAACCTGCAGATACTTACAATGATAATGACCTTAAAAATTACACAGAAATTGTTTTATTAACCAATGTTTCATTCCAAGAATATAAGTCTTATAAAAAAAAGTAGCTTCGGGTAGAGGTTGGAAATACATCAATATAATAAAACCAATTTATGACAACTATATAAAATAAGCACATTCAAGAACAACACCAAACACATCAGAAATAATGATTTCTCCAAGAACTCCTAGATCTGGAGAAGGTATAAAAATACAATAATTTACCAAAAGAATATGCCTGGATGGATGATGTTAGAAAATTGGTTGAAAGATTATTAGTTATTCATGGAGGGTATGCTAAACAATAAATTTTCTGATTGTGTTGTTAATAATCCAAAATGAATTCGATATATTTTAAGAGCTTTAAATGTAATTCCCTACTCCCTTTGTAATTTTGAGCATAATGGCAAAGGTGTAATGAAATTGGAATTAAATAATTTAAATTTACTGGAAATACATTTGCCAGGGTATAATTGTCGTGGACCATTTAAAAATTGAATGAAAGATTGGAAAGAGGCGACACAGAAATAAATAAATAAGATGAGGAATGTAAATGTCACGATATTGCTTATAGAGATAATATATATTTAGAATATAGACATGAATTTGATAAAATTGTACAAAAAGAAGCAAAAGAAATTATGCTAGACAAAGATACTCCAATTTCAGAAAAAAATTGCTTCTGCTGCTGTTGCCTCAAATATGTTTACAAAAAAAATTAGGTTGGGGAATTAAAATGTTTTTTTTTATTATAAATATTTTTTTTTTACTTATAAATGAAGATAACAAATATAACTTTCGACATTTCCTCTGAGGAATTAAAATATTTGGGTATAGATAAATTTTTAACAAAGAACAAATCGAGAGAAAAAATAAAATAAAAGCAGGTAAATGTTTCAAATTAACTTTATCACTACCAACAGTAAAAAAGATGTCCAAAGAAAAATGTGGAAGTGATTTACACCATGGGGAATTATTCCTATTATACCTGCTGGTTTAGGTACACTTGGTGCCTTAGCTGGAGGAGCTAATGTATTTACAATTCTGTTGAACAAACTAGAAAAAATAAAAAATAATTAGAACAACACAGACACAATTTGGCAATGGAAAATAAATCAGGAAGCAGTTTAGTTGCAAAAAAAGAAGAGAAGGCCAAAAAAATATGAATATACACCCATTATCTAACATCGATAATGAAAAATATGTAAAACTATTAAATATTAAAAATAACAGAAATATTTATATGGTTGACGAATTACCAAAAAGTATGCATAAAAATGAATGTGGTGTGGTTAATTTTGACATTTCAACAAATCCAGGAACTCATTGGGTTTGATATTTAAAGAAAATAATGATGTTTACTATTTTGATTAATTTGGAGGTAATATTCCTACTAATTAAACTAATTATTTAAAAAATATAAATGTTTTTTACAATGATGGTCGAATTCAGAATTTTAGTTCAGTTATATGTGGACATCTATGTTTAATCGTTTTAATTCTTTTTTCGAAAGATTTTTAAGTTAAACCATATAATTTCTTGTTATTAAATGACAGATGTATTTGGAAAACCATTAATCAAATCTTTAAATACAATTTTTGATACTAGTGATTATGATTTAAAAAAATATGTCGATTTAAAATACAAAACTATTCCTTCTGATTACACTTTAAAAATATATGTAGATTCACAATGTAATTCAGGTGTTTCTTATTTACAAAGTAACCTAAGCACTTGATTTGATTATACAAAATCTCATGTTTCTTTTTTAGGCCATAGAATAGTTAATATAGATGATCCTGGAGACAATAAAGATGCAGTCAATAAAATATTTTTAAAGAAACAAATAGCCGAGTATGCTTCAAAAGAAGACATACATTTACAATTCAGTAATACTATTGCTGGTTATATAAAACAAATAAATAATGCAAATCAGGCACTAAAATAGGATGTAGATTCAACATATATAGCTATTGTTTCTGACTATGCCTTAAAAAATATATAATCAAGATAGAACACTATTTTTCTTATTTTGACACATATGTAGAGTCAAAATACAATATCATTGTTACAGCTTTACAAGATCAACCTAGTAAAGTTTTTGTTTAAACAAAAGATAATGTTGCTATTCAAAATTGTGAATTAATAATATGGCTGATCCTGTAGATGTAAAAGGTGTGGCCAATAAAAGATATTTCGTTAAAGAAATAGCTGTTAAATGCAAAATTTAAAAAATTCAGTTTTGAATTATTGTGATACATTTGTTAACTCAAAAAATAAAAAAATGTAAGGATGAAAAATAATACATATTTTATTTACCCGCAAAGTGGAATAAAAGTAATAATAATTCAGAATTAGATAATAATAGAATTTTCTTTACTTTTTGGATGGATTGTAACGTTTATAAAATAATTACTGTTATTCCCAAGTTACCTGATGATACTGTGGCTGTTATTAAGGGATCTCAAAAAATAAATCTATTGCTTTGATTTGTTTTCATGCAAAATTTGTGGCTCCTTAAATAGACAACAATACTATAACAATTGAAAAATGAGTGATGTCGATAAAAATGAAGTTATCACTATTCAAAAAGGACAATACCATACTGAATCTTTAAAAGAAGCTATAAATTCAATCAATTCATTTCCAACAAATAACATTTAATTGACAGCAGACAATGTGAAGAACAGAATATCGGTTAAATCTAAGTTTGATATTAAATTTGATGACCAATTATCTGATATACTTGGTTTTGAGAGAAATATGCTTACTGAAAAACACTAAGTTTTTGTAGGTACTAATCTACCTAATTTAAATTCATTTTAAAACAATAAATATCCATTGTAATTTAGCCTATGGGATGTTTATAAAATATGACAAATCTAATTATTTCGAAACTGATATAATTACTAATTTTTCACCAAAAACCATGTTTAACTTTAGATATTACATTACCTGAAAACCAGCATACCCATTTTTAAAAATAAAATTAATAATAAGAAATTTAATAATATTGTTGTGGAAATTAGAGATTAAAATGGTAAACTTATTGATTTTGGTGGTGCTGATATCGAGGTGCCTCTTCATGAAAGTACACTTTTAAATATCTCCAAATTGTAGAATGCAGTAATATAGAAAATAACAATATAAAATTATACATTTTGATACCCATAATGTATTGCATGTATTATATATTTTGATACCCATATGGTATTGCATATATTATACATTTATTGCCCATAAGATATTGCATATATTCTATTTTCTGGAATAATTATTTTATTATCACAAGGATTTAATGCTATTTTGTTAACTACTGCTATATATATAATATTCCTCACTCTTTATCAAATTGATTGTTCTATATTCTATTTTTTTAACAAACAATTCTTATAGTCATCAAATGTTGTTCTCTTTTCAACTACACATTTCTTTATTGCTTTCGATTTTTGTTTTCCTTATTCCAACTCTATTGGCATACATTTTTGATCATAACCAACCAACAAATTCTTTTATTGTTTTGCCATTACTTTCATCTTTCATTTTCCCTAAATTTTTCTTATTTATTTGAGCCATGTTATATATATATATATAATCATTTGGATAATCATCACTTGTATCAAATTTATATATCATTGACTTCATATCTTTGTAAAAACCTTCTGTTTTTATATTATAAATGTATGAGTCAGTATCTTGATGCATAGTTCAATTTTATCACCATATTTTGGTTTCATTCTAAAATTTTCACGTCAACATTAATAGGCTTGTTAAATTTTACATTTGTCTTGTTAATAAGTAAGGCCACAATATTCTCATTGAATATAGTACCTTTCCTAAAATCTGCTTTTGATATTAATTTTTCACATTTTTCTGCATCTGATATTAATCTTATTCTACTCTGTTTCTTATATTTTCCATTGTTTTACCAAACTCAGAATTATTCACCAGTTTGTAAAAATATTTTTCGAAGTTGTTTTGGCATAATTTCTCAACTCTGTATTCAAATCTATATGCTTTTAAGCTAATCAAACTGATCAAATGCTAATATTCTGTGTATTCTATTAAGTTCTAATTCATTTCTTTAAATTTGTTTTTAATTACAATAGTGAATTACATACTTCTGTTTGTCATATAAAGTTGTTAATAATTTGGATTGATTTGTTCCTGGAACTACCTTATTTTCTGGACAAAATGGATAACTTCATGTAATTTATGCAATTATTGTGGATATTCAAAATCAATTTCTAATATATAAATATACTCAGAATCATCCTCCAAATCTTATATTATTTTCTCCAGTAATCTGAACAATTTAATGTATAATAAACCCAGTCAAAACTGCCATATGGTAAATATTGAGACATCGCCCATCCATAAAGTTTATTTGAATCGAGATATGCTACATTGTTGTACTCTTGATTTGGATTACAATCTTCGAAATATTTGTTATTGGCTTTATTGTATTGCTTACAACGTTGCGATATTCCACCTCTAATTCCCTTTTCTACCATTAAAATCATATCATAGTTATGTAATAATTATAGTGGTTGTTTAGACTTTTTAACATTGCATCCCAAGATAATCCTTGTGCTGTAAAATACCATGAGAGATCTAAATCGTATGCATTAATACATGTACTTCTACAATCTTCAAATATGTTTGCTAATAGTAACACATCTCTTTTTAAATATAAGCGTGGTATTCACCAAGGGGATTTTTAAAAATAATAATTGAGTCCATACAAGTTTTGCATGATCATACTCACCATCAGTTATTTTAGATTAATTTAATTTTCTGTAAAATTCTCTCTTTGGTGGAATTCTTCAAATTTATTCCAACTGCCCATATAGTCATAAAGGTAAACACACCTTTTTTTGTGTGTTTCATTTGATTTTTAATAAAACTAGATTATTATTTGTCTAAACTACTTGCCATAAATTTAAATGTGTCTATAAATTTTATCTTCAAATTTTGTGTTTTTTTTTTCTTCAAAAGTATTAAACTTTTTTTTGTTATTTGCAATTATATCTATATTTTTTTCATCATCTCCTAACACTTGAATAAATAATAAGCATCATACCTGGCTAATTTATGAAAATATATTGGAACAAAATTGGGCAGTTTTAATTGTAGATAACAATTATTATGAACAGGTTTAATGAATTTTCCACTTATATGATCATGATGATGTACTTTTTTTTTAATTTTCCTCCATGTATTCACATTCACATACAGTACATCTTTTTGATTTCCTATATTATATTTTTCTTCTTTTGTTAGTGGATGTATTGGTTCAATATGTGGATATATTTTCCCAATTTCTTCTACTTCCATTTTTATTGATCGCATAAGCATCTTATGCACATTTGGGCCTTGATATACTACTGGCGGCTCATAATCATCATAACTAGATACAATATAATAGCAAAAACTAGATGCTTCGTGTAGTTGATATTTCATAGTATATGATTCATCATTCAATTTTAAATCAATGGTATTTATTTGATCATTAGTAAGTTAATATTATCATCTGATAAAACTGGATATTTTTTATAAGGTTACATTTACGTAATTCTCTTGGGTCTGGTTTAGTGGATTGTGAAAGGAACTTTCATTGTATGTTTAATGTATTTAAATTTTATTTGTTGGCCACTAAAAGATACAGTTATTATTACCAATTGAGATTTAGAACAGTCTTCTATGTGCGTATTTAACCTCTCTTGCGACCTAAAGCATTAAAGACACATATCACATATATAAGTTTTACTTTTATGATTATTTTTGTGTTGAAACTAATCTGGATAAGTGTTATATCCAACAATAATGTGAATTTGAGCCATTTTTGAAATAAGGTAAATTTATATGTTTGTCCTTTTTATTTTTGTAAGATTTAATGGATATACATTGAACTTGTCATCAATAGAGTATACATTTATATAGGTGTCAATTTAATTTCATATTTTTTGTATATTGTCAATTTTAGTGGGATATTCATATTTAACTACTGCTTTGTCAAAATTAGGGGCCACATTTTTATAATTAGTTACTCTTTGAGGATCTTTTTCTACTGGAAATAGTGCCGATTTTTTTGCCCAAAGAAGGCATTTTTGAACATTATTCTTTACATTTATGCATGCTTTTTTATTCTTAATTTTTTCTGACAATTCAATATATGATGAACCATTTAATGGATTATTCTTATCTATAGCTAATTGTATTCCAATTAATCTATCTAAAGTTCATCCTGAGCCTTTTTGAAATTCAGATAACTGTGTAATTATTTGCTGTTTTATGATTTTATAAATCCTTTTAATTTCTCCATCATTCAATATTGTGTGATTAAATTACTGAAATATAAATATTCTTCTTGATTATTTTCTTGTTTATGACAATTGATATATATTCTAATGTTAGTTTTTACCCCCCTAAATGTTTTAAGATTATTGTGTATTGTTTCAATAACCTTAATTTTACTGAATTTAAAAAATGATGTGGCTTTACTAAATTAAAGTTATTTCAGTGCTATGTATTGATATACTATCTTGAAAAGCTTTATTACTAAGTAAGTTTTGTTGGTTCTTCTATCTATTTTGCTAACAAACACATTAGTAGAATAGGGAAATATTTATTTTAATTCTGTTTTGCTTTGTTTATATAATTCATTCTTATTGGCATCAGCTTAAGGTAAATTTGTATAATTATTCTTTGTTGCCCATTCAGATATCCTCATATTTTTATTTCTAGGCCCAACAAATAAACTATTAGATAATGGAAATATTTAATTAAATTTATTTTTATCTTTGGGATATAATAAATTGATATTGATATCTGATAAAGGTAAATTTGTAAAATTATTCTTTGTTTCTTCATTTGTAATAACTGTAATTAATTCAAGTTATCGTAGGTTGTATAAAAGATTTATTTTTAAACTTTTAGCTTTTGCTCTCAATACTGTAACTTTTAAATCATTTAAATTAACCATAAATTTTTTAAAATTAGATTTTATCCTGTTGTATTAATGTTCCACTGTGTGATAATTATAATTCTAATTAAAGCATCTTTCCTTAAATTGTTCCAATATTTAATTTTAATTTTTTTTGGTAATAGCTCTCAACTCGTGATCTCTCAATTCACTCAATTCACTAGTTATATTAGAAGCCTCCATTTTTGTAGTTATATTTATATAGAAAAAAATTTAATTATGTTTTAATTTTTATGGACTATTTAATACCTCGCTTTTTTTTTATCAAATAACACAGAGTTTTAGTTAATGATAGTATCGAAAGTAATATTTATTAATTATCTAACTTCTTACTATGATTAGATTTCTTCATATATTCATAACTAGCTGATCCGACAGACGTCGTTCTGTCAAAAGCTATTGGACTGTGGCAGTCCTATAAACTTATCTTGTCTGGTCAAGTTCTGGTGTCACCAGAACAGATAAGTTTGTGATACTGTACAGTCACAAATGTGTAATTAAAATAAAAAAATAAATATAAACGTATTTCTGAGTGATCACTTTATTTATTGACAATCAAATAATTACCGTGATATCAACAATACATTTGCATAATGTTAATATACTTTTCTATGTATTTTTAATGTCTGAATGGGCTGTTCGACCACCTTCCAACAATGTAGCTGCAATGCCTGATGAAGCAAGTGCGAGTGCAATTTCATTGTGTGAGCGAATTGTTGCTAAAATTAATGAAATCAAAAGTTTTTTCCTGTACCACCAGGAGCGTCCAAGAAGTAAATCCCTCCAGTTCCATGATTTACAACTTTCATAAGAGTATCAAATACATACTTTTGTTGTTGGTTCAACAGCGGAAGATTTATTCGAACTGATTCTCTTAAAGCATCGAGATCGTACATATTTTCACGTTGCAATTCTTGATTAAAAGCGTCGTGCATCGGGCGATTGGGCGCGGCCATGCCTAATTGAGATAATACTTCGTTTGACATCATCAAACACATGTCCTCAATTGATATTAACGCCTCGTTGTAAATTTCTTCACTGACTTGTAAATTTGGATTTCCTGTTCTAATGCGCATTTGATGCAAGATATCGTCACACATATCATCTTTGTATTTTATCCATAAATCAGTTGGTTTTGATGGGAAGCATGTTGATATAATTATAGAAAACAATGTTCGTATTTGATAAGCTTGTGAAGAAATTACAGCATCATTGAGAGTTTGATCCCAATGAGCATCATTTTCTAACAGTTGCAAATGTTGACAGGCTTCTCTGTAAGAGCCACACAATTCGCCATTAACAGTTCGTAAATGTTGGAATGATGTTGGGCCTCGAACATTGACTAATAGCAATCGCAAATAAAAACACTCATCGTTGCTTGGATGGACTGAATAAATCCGACCTATTGCATTGGTGGAATATACATTTGGGTAATCTGGAACTGGTTTTCCTTGTTTCCGCCGTTGAAATTTCTTTGAGGATTGATTCCAAGTATAATATTTTGGCATTTCGGAGTATAGCAGTGTTCAGGCGAAATCATCATTCTGACACATAAAAAAAAAAACTGGTTCATGTTGTAGATGGTGGTTGAACAGCTCGTTGTAAAGCGTTCTGTGCCGTGAAATATACTCTTTGACCACTTTCTAAGTGTATGGCTAAGTGAACAACAGTGGGGTGTCTTTCATGAATGGGAAAAGAAAAAATGTGCCAAATTGCTTCATTACTGCTAACATAGCGGCCCATTTGGTATTGGGTAACTTCGTCATTGGAATTTTCTGCACCAACTTCAATCACAGCCATGTGACTTCCTTTGGTTACATATTTACAAATGTAATTGATAGATTTCACGGGATGGCAAGATTCAACATTGATGTGCGCCTTGAAAGTCTTTGATAGGATCGGTGAATATGGAACAATCCAACGATTATTAATTTCAATGTCTTGTAGATTCACTTTGACAATTGTTGATCTTCCGTTGTCTGCAGTCGGTCGGCGACGATACAATGGATAACCATCATTTCCGGTAATTGTTTCTGCTACTAATGCCCCTGGATAATGCTTCGAACATTTACCATCCATCATAAACGGTGAATTTTGATTAAGTGTTCCATAGGGACCATGAATCATGTTTTCAATAACTACCTCATGCAAGCCTGGATCTACTCGTATATCAGGGATTTCAAATGATATCACTTCATCAACTCCATTTGGTCTTATCTTCTCAACCAACCAAATCAGAATATGTGCATGAGGCAATCCACGTTTCTGCCACTCCACAGAATACATCCAGCAGCGCGTCTCGCCAAACACGCTATGTTTCACTGTGAAAACTATTAAAGATTTCAACTTTTGTTTGAAGACTCTTGCCATAATGTCATGGCGATCAATGGGTGATTGGCCAGGGAATAACTCAAGTTTGATTTCTGTCCACTGCGGATTGCACGTGAATGTGATAAATAAATCTGCTGTACCATAATGACGAACATACGACATGGCATCTTGAGCATATTTATGCATATGTCGAGGACTTCCGATGTATGTTGCTGGAAGAATTGTCATCCGGCCGACATTCTCTGCATTTCCATCAGTATTAATCGCATCTCGAAGGTGAATATACTCTTCAGAACAGAGTTTGATCTGGTTCAACCTGATGAATGTCAATCGCTCTGTTTCAATGTTGACATACATATCAACAGCATATTGGTGAAATAATCGCCGACATTTCAAGATATGATTGTCTTCATTTTCACGAACCATCAGGCGGTATGAATAATAGTTCATTGAACTGACTTTTTTGTTGGTTTCGGCACCTGTAAATAAATCATTGTTTTAATAACAGTGATTGAATTGGTATATTATACATATAGTAGCTGATACAAAATCTCCATTGCTAAACCTAATTTTTAATTACCTGTAATGGTATTTATCATCTTGATTGAGAAGTGATAACCATCTTCACCTTGCCAAAATATGATGAGATATTGTAGTGCATCATATGAGTGGTGTGTTTCATACACACTCTGTAACTGATCATTCCGGCGATGTAAAATCACGGGCTTCCAAATTTTCTCCAACTATAACAATGGCAACTTCATCAATTGTAGGTGCATTGAAACGTCTTGCATGTTGGCCTTATGTGCACAACGTAGATCAATTACTTGTGTTGAATTGCCCATGAAATAAATTTGCAGGAATTTGTAGTCGCCGTCTGACACCGGCAACAGTGAACCTTCTCGGTGATATATTTGGCTTTTTATCTGTAAATTAAAAAGACAGGTTTATTACTTTTGTTACAAAAACTATAAAGTAAAATAAACAAAGTAATAGGGGGGGGGGGGGTAAGTCTGTTTGTTATATGTTACCTTGAAAGTTGGCATGAAATTGTCCCGAACTACATTTGTTGCCTCAAATGAAGTCATTTGGAAGCAGTTATATTTTTGGATATTTGCAAGGAAATGTATGGAATCTGTTCCTGTTCCTGAAACCAATGAGTACAATGGCTCTGGTGGCGGAACCAATGGCACTAATTTCACGTTGCCATTTGCGCAACACAATCCAGCGGCTTCATTTTTGTATTTCAATGCCTTACAATGTGGGCAAACTGAGTTCATAGATCCAATAGCAACGCATTGGTAGGCACTGTAGTCAATTGAAACATCGTAACTGAAAGCAGCTCGTTTGAAACTTGCAAGATTATTAGCTGAATAACATACTGCATGGGTTTGTCATATCCGAATCCTTTCAATTTCATTTCGCTCTTCACGTTGCTGTGCAGTCCGATTAGACTGAAAATTAACTTGGTTTCTAGCAATTCGAGTTCTTCGGCTCAAATTGCTCCGCCTGCGTCTTATAGGCGGCATGAGTCTTGAACTGTGTATAAATGGAAACACACACAAAATAAACCAATCAACCAAAGATAAATCGAGGAACTTGTTTGTCGATTGAGAAGAGAAGATTTAAAAACAACCAAGAAAATAATTGAGAATCTACTGAAAAAACTTTCAAAGACAAACTGTTTAAAGTAGAAAGAGAAAGTGTCAAATCTACGGATGCATTCATGTAGTTCATATTAATTTTAAGGTTGTGTTCATATTTATAACTTTACTAATTAAGTTTTAAATGTTTTTTCTTTATATTATGGTTTGGTACTCTTTTGTTTTATTTGAATAAAACCAAACAGTAAGACAATGAATCGAAAGTCGATTTTAGGGTGTCTGAGATCGATTCCCTTGATCGATCCATTGCTCAAATCGATCTTTACGACCTCAAAAAATCGAATCTTTGATTAATCGATCTCAGATCGCCCATCCCTAGAATTGACAGCTAGGAACAGTTTGAATGGGAAAAAGAAAAATGTGGTTTTTACGTTTTCAGTGCAATTTTTCCAATTATTCTCCTCATAAAAACCTTCCTCGGACTTCAACGAATATTTGAAAAAAAAAAATTAGCCAAATTGGTTCAGCCGTTCTCGAGTTTTGCGCTTAGCAACACATTTAGCCATTCATTTTTATTTATATAGATAACAAGTTTTTCCTTTTGTTATTTTTTTGTCCTTAACATTTTTATTATGATAACATAGTTTTAATGATTTAGTCTCATTACACACTTTACATGTTTTTGTTGGATAATTGTCGTGTTGGGTTTAATTTATAATATCTAGTGCCATATTGCGTAATTTTGAATTTTTGTGCTTTTTGAGAGATACATTATAAATATATTTTCCACATTCGCATAATACCTTCTCTTTATTTAATTCTTAATGATTTGCCCCCTTTTCAATGCAACATTGTTTTTAATGTGTTACAAAGCTTAAATTTAAAGTATTTAATAAAGTAAAAATTTCATTATAAAATAATTCATTATGCTTTTTAGAAATTTTATTATTTTCCATTTCGTTAGAGGATGTCACTTATATTTTTTAGTTCATATGAAAAAAATTATATAAAAACAAAAATTTCTAAAAAAATTAAATATTAATAATGCATCTCTCAAAAAGTATAAAAATTCAAAATTATACAATATGGCACTAGATATTTTTAATGAAACCCAACATGGCAATTATCCAACAAAAACATGTAACGTGTGTAATGTAATGAGACTAAATCATTAAAACTATTAAGAGAATTTTTATTTTATTTTAAATATTAAACAATTTGTTTTCTTTTCTTTATATAATTTTTTCTTATAAATAAAACAAATATGAGATCACTGCTCAGAAAGTTAAACAATTAATTTGAATTCGCAAAACTACAGGATATAGATATTGATAAATGGTATGATGCCACAGATTTACAAACTCAAGAATCTAAGTTTGGTAAAAAAATTACTTGCGTTCGAGATGATAAGTATAAATTCACTTTACCAGACCAATATGAAAAGATAATTGATATAAACAACTTAAAATTAATAAATTGGAAAAAAGTTTCTAAAAAATAAATAAATAAAAATAACAGAAAACTTGTACATGATATTTAATTCTGTTAAAATATTTAAATTATATTAATTTTTATCTTTTCATTTTGATTTTTAAATTAATTTACTTGTTTTTGTCTTAAATTTGCTTGATTTAGATTACTCACTTGCAACATTGACATTTCTTGAAAATGTAAAAAAGTTATTTGAAAGCAAGAAATTTGCTTTATTTTAGTTTAAATTTGATGCTTTTTACTTTGACACAAATCTGCATGCCGATTTTTGAAATACTCATAAAATTGCTCGAGTTTGAGGTAAAAGGGCCTGATTTTCTATAAAAATTGCTTGTTTTTTTTAAATTGAAAATTGTTGCCTAGTACCTTTCCTACTTGATAGTTGGGTATACTGAATTCTAAGGCTGCTGATTACACCAAGCCTGGCTGACACAAGGCGACCAGTGTGTCCCAGCTTTACTGCTGCAAGATGTACTTGCCCCTTACTCTCCTTCAAAACTCTAAGATCACCTTATTTAGTCTCACTTTAGTAATCTGTAATTCCACTGGGATTGATTACGGGCATTATACTATTACCGTAATCATTAACACAGCGAACAGTACAAATTACTATTTATTGAGATACTAATTAAATTCACAATAAACTGAAATACAAACAAGTATCGAGCATTTTTACTTCGTTTTCCTGCAAATATTTGACATTATCTTTTACTTTAATTCTTTCTTTTAATCGCGTAACTTCCCTATCGCTCTACCTTGAACCCTACTGGAAGCACACCTACCACTGACACAGATCGGATCGACCGAAGCTCCTACGGGTTCCCCTGATGCCGTGTAGTGGAGATGAAGTGGTGCAAGGACGTCTCCTGACGTGGACCACAGCGGCCTGGTCTAGACACTGGATCAGCAGACCTGCGACTCAGTGACAAGCGGTGCCTCGCGTCGATGTCACCTCTGGATGCATCTTCTGATCGTCGACACCTTGCTCGAAGCTGCTGATATCGGACCGTAGAGAGAGTGGGGAAATGCGGGTTGTTTGCAGTTCTATTTATAAGACGACCTCCTCCTCTGACGTAGGTAGGCTGTTGCTGGGCCGGACCTCCACAACTCCCCTCTCCTGGAGTGTGGCTTGCACACGGCCTGGATTGGTTGCCATTCAATAGGTAACCCATGTGTGGTCCCAACAAGTCGTTTAAAAATGCTGACGGGTACTCATAGGGTGTTCCCGCAAAGGTTGGCTGTGTTTGGAATTTTGCCATTGTAGTGGCAGCAGTCAGTATTGGGGCAAGAATAGTGGTGGTCGCATTGGTTTCCGGTTGCCTGCTGTTCTCCTGTGGCCTGTTATTCACAGCTGGTTGTACGTAGCTGGATTGTGGAAATGGTGTAACAGATTGTACAGAAGGATAGGGCGGTGTGATGGTTGCCATTATTGGTGGTAAATTCTGTGGAAATATTAGTGTGGGAAAAAGGACTAGTAATTGTGGTAGGTATGGAGCTGATTGTACAAACGGGAGAGGTGCTGGGGCCAAAGCTTGTGATTGCGGTGTTGACTGGGCGCATGGCATGTTGTTGTTTACTTGTGCCACGTGTGCGCCGTAGGCGTGTGACAGTTGTGGTTTGACATTGGCTGCTTCCATGTAGTCGTGACACGTGAATTTATACCCTTGCACCATCAGTCTCTCGCCGACTTTTAAACATTGCTCGTAGACCTGAGTATCACAAACACGACATTGTGCTACGAAACTGCCTTCTCATCCCTTGTAGTCAGTGTTGTTACACGTGGCGACTTTACGATTCAGTTCCGTGATCAAGTCACCCCAGTTGTAAAGAGTGTTCCCAGGTTTCCCACTGTGGCACTGCATTGTTTACATTTAAAGTTAGTCCCGTTAAAGTTGCGGTTTCGCTCGCGTTCAGGCACTCCTTGTGGCACTGTAGATGGCGCAGGGTACAATAAAGTGTGGATGTTCCCTGGCCTGCACACAGTAAGTTGCTTCACAAATTTTTTTTACTGAAATTTTGAATAAATTGATTTGGTTGTTGGAGGCTGTCCGAAATTTTAACTTTATTGTTGGGTTGTTTATTTTCCGTTCTCATTTCACTGTAACCGTCCTTTCACTCGCAGTTGTTCGCGACATGGCTGAGGGCGAAGCTGACCTTACGATCACATCTGCAATGTAGAGTGCCTAACTCGTACTTAGCCACCACATCCTGTGGAATGGGGCGTAAGTACTCCAGACGCTGTGGCGATTGCATGCCCACATGGGCCTGGCCAGCCATAACAAACACGTGCACGATGAGGTAGCATGGCGGAGTGACATCTGTCTCCTCTGCTCCCTCTAGGGGGGTTAGAACTGCAGGCCTGCTTTCAAGTGCGTGACGTCATCAGGAGTCATCCTCCCCCTCATACTCCACATATGCAGTACACAATGTTGCAGTCACTTCCTGCTGTAGTTTATATTTATATTTCTATAATTAACTTCATCGGCGCAATAAGCTTCTTCTTAGTTACTAATATACTTTGTGCTTGGACAAGTTAAATAGCTGTAGTAATTATAATTTACAACTAGTAGCCATAAAAAACATTAATTTCATGCTTGACCTTTTATATTTTGTGATCTATTTTTGGTGCTGCTGGTTACCCGAAATCACAGAAACGCGATTGGCTTACAGATTAAATTAAAGCTGGTAGTCGTGAAAAAAAAATCAGTTTAATATAAAATAACACCTGAGGAAACATTTTCATTGGTTTTTTGTAAGTAGTTAAATATTATTTTCCTTAAATTAATGGCTTACAATATTTTTAAGTTTATGGTGTTGTGCAACTATAACACATACAACTTACACTGTGAACTGACTTTTTATATTTACATGTATAATATAAGTAAGTACTTATTCAGAAAAAGGAAACAAAAATATTTTTAACACAGTTTAACATTACAATAAATGCACAACTTAAAAAAAGAAATGAGTTCATTTTCCCTTCAATTTTGGAATTATAAATTAAAATTAAACAGTGACTTATTCATATTACCTTTACATCAAGGTTCCTAAAAGCACCCTTTACAAAATACTTGCTACAAAACTTAATTATATGATATAATACATCATTAATTGTATGCTATAATACATCACTTATCAAGGCACTAGATAAAAAGCACCCAGAAATTCAGGCCTGGAAAGTCAGCATAAATAATCATTTATGGTGGTCAGCACAAAAGTGTAATGGTGACAGCTCTGTTTTAGTTGATAAATTTATATCAATACTACATCACATAAAAAAATGAACATAAGTGGCTAGAAAATGGGGAATACAAGTCCCTGCGAACATGAACAGGAACTATCAGAAGACGAGAAAAAAAAAATTGTGGTTGAATGGACATTCAAGAGCATATCAAGCCCTAAAGGAAATCAGTTTAGCCAAAAGTTTTTTAAAAAGCGTAGAACACATACAACAGTGGTTTGGAACTTAGGTCAATTATTGCTGTACTGGACCATAACTGGAACATAAATAAAGACAGAGTTGATGTGAAAACTCAGTTCTCGAAGTCATCGAGTAGTTGGGTGATTAAAAATAAATATCAAGTTTTAAATGATGGGTGGAAGAAATAAATAATGAGGATTATCAGGAACCGCCTGGAATCAGGCAGTAGAAGAATATCTGCAGAACCTGACCAAGAACATTGGTGCAACGCCCTGCCCTTCCATTGATGTTTTGAAAACGAAGCGCTTCTCCCGATTTAATCTGCCAAATTAAAAAGGTAGACAAAATTTTTTCACATAACATTCAGTGTGTGTTTATGTTATGTGCATGCCTATAGATTGCTATAAAAAGACATTTCCATATTTGTTTTAAAATAATACATTTTTAATTTACTATTAGTAACTGTTCTCACGCTATGAAAACCTTACAGATACAACAGAACTTTAAATTTGTAGATAGTTGTCATTCAAGGTGTAATTATAACAGCGGTATGAATAACTGTTCGTTCGAAAAACGATTTATTATTTTAATTACATCTCTACCAACAGATTTTAAATATCACGTATTACAAAAATACAACACTGTTGTTCAGTTTTCTAACTACAGTTTGAAACCTACGTAGTTGCCATCAGCCTCCGGAAATGTCTGACTTATGACATTAACGGCACAAGATAGCAAAACAACTCTATTCCTGCAGCCAATTGCAGTCCATAAATTTACCCACGACGTAAAACTGTTTACAACTGGTGTAATGCAAAGTTTTATTCGCTGGATTGGCAGCAGTTAACGAACGTTTCTTATACTTACTCTTTGTTTTTGAACTCAAATTGTGCCTCACCATTGTCAGTACTTCCGGGTCCAAAATAAACTTTGAAAAATAAGGTTTTTCGATTACGCGCACGAATGATTCAGATTTCACAGTTTTTACATTTTCGAACCCACAGCAGTAGACACTTTCTTCATCAGTGTTCATTGACATATATGCACACACACACGCGCACGCACACTCACGCCAAAATAACGTTCCCGTTCGCCCTGAAGTGTTTAGCGTATTACTGTCATTATCACTGCCCAAGTCGAGATCAGCACATGTTTTCTCTGGCCGAAACTGGTAAGGACGAATGTTTGTTGAATCCATGTTAACATGGCGACAACCTCACAGTTACCAGCAACGTGATACCTTCTAGTGCCAAGCTAACCACAGATGTGGGCGTGGCGGCAGTCGGCCGGCCGGCTGACGATATGGCTCAGTGACGTCACGCGCTACTTAGGTTTTCTCTTGTATATCGGGAACCTCTGATGATAACAACGTTGAATAAACGGCGTTTTGTTTCTAATTTTTTCTTTTAATTTTTTAAAACTCTAACTGCTAATGTGTTTTGGGCTGTGGTCTCCTTTAACAACACCATAGTGAGTTTGGTAATGACTATGCAATGTTGTTAAGGAATTTTCATCAATCGTAAGGTTTGTTATAGAATATTTGGCAACATAGTATTATGGCGTTTTTAAAACTGCTGTTTTATACATGAAAATCAGTGAATTACTATATTGCGGGATTTAGTGCATAACGAACTTGAAATATATTGATATTCGTTCTCCTTCAATAACAAATGGTGCTCTAAAATGTTTTGTATCATCTTGGGGCAAGTAAAAATATCCGTGCACTCCTTAAACATACTGCAAGTTCACTAGTACACGACATCCCAAAATTTTTTACAGAACATGGATTTTAACAATTTTTCGGAAGTTAAAATGTAATAATTAGATTATCAATCGTCCAGCAGCACGGCTGTTGACCTTACCCTGGGCGTTAAGGTCACCTATAGTTAGTGAATATACCCCCAGTGTGAATCGAGTTGTTGAGTTGAGAGTCTATTTTTCTTTATTCTACAGTTTGAAATTTTTTCGTGAAATTGTTTTAATATTTCTTCTATGTTGTGTTGGATGTTAACAAGCCACACGTGAACAGTTTATATAGGCAAGTGCAGCATTTTTATTTCTAGCTTTCAGTAATATTTTGTCATACCAACTTAGAGAATGAAAATATACCATGTTTATTAGCTTGGGTGATGGTCTGATAAAACGAGGGCGCTTAGGGTAGGACAAAATGGGGACGTCCACGTTTTGAACTACACAAAATATTGCTATTTCTTTTTATTTTTCAATTGTTAGACGAATTAATGATATTATGTTTATTATGTGTTCAAATTGATTTCGAGGGATTTTTTACATAGTATGTTAGCATAGAAGCTTGAAGTTATTAGTTAAAAAAATTACGAATTATTGACAGATAATTGAAGTAACAATTGTGTTTATTGTTGATTATAAAATTATCTTTTTATTTTCATATGTCACCTTGGGATGCTATCTAAGGAAAACTGAATGTCAGAGCTGGTCCAATGAAAGCATGGCTGTAGCAATCCAAGAAATTCTAGAGGGGAAAACGGGCTATAGAAAAGCATCTAAGGCTACAGCATGCCACAAACTACTTTGGAGGGAAAGGTAAAAGAGGCTCGCCAGAAGGTGGTGTCTTCCAAAGCAACTGCTGAGAAAAGGTTAGGTAGGTACAAAACAGTATTTTCAGATATTCAATAAAATGAGTTAGTGGAGCTTGCATTATATTTAGAACAGAGATTGTTTGGCCTAACTATTTCAAATTTAAGAACTCTCGCATTTGAATTAACTGACAAAAACAGTATTCCCCACGCATTTAACACAGAAAAGAAAATAGCTGGGAAGGAATGGCTTCATGGTTTTCTAAACTGCCACCATACACTAGCTTTATGTGACCCTAAGAAAACATCCATGGCAAGAGCAAAGGGTTTCAATTGAGCAGCAGTCAACAAATTCTTTAACAAGTTAGAATCCCTGTTTACAAAACATAAATTCTCACCCAACGATATTTACAATGTGGATGACACAGGTTTATCGACAGTATCTAATAAGACATCAAATGTCCTTGCTTTACGTGCTAAAAAAACAAGTGGGCAGTTTGACATCAGCTGAACGAGGGGTGCCTGTGACAGCAGACACCTGTATGAATGCAGCAGGAGATTTAATGGCCCCTATATTTGTGTTTCCTTGGAAGAGAGAAAATCCCCTTATGATGGAATGATGCCCCTCCTGAATCATTCGCAGTGTACCATATGGTAGTGGCTGTATTACCAAGAAAACCTTGTTTGTTTGATTCAGGAGATTTCTAGAGTTTTCTAATCCAGGTCCTCAGAAGCCAGTGATGTTAATATTCAATGGCCACAGTCCCCCTACAAAAAGCTTAGAACTGATTAATCTTGCTCGAGAAAATAATGTTGTGTTGTTATGCTTTCCTCCACACACAGCACGTGGGCTGCAGTCCCTTGCATTCATGGCACCACTTTCTGCCTTTTATAAACAAAAGGTCAGGAAATGGCTGATAAACCGCCCTGAATGCTTTATTGCTATTTATAAGATGAGAAAACTGCTCAACGCTCTCTTTTCTAGAGCAGCTACTGTGCAGGCCGTAGTAAAAGGGTTTAAAAACAGGGATACATCCCTTAAACCGAGTTGTATTCCCTGACCATCTGTTTGCGCCATCAGATACCACAGGACAGCCACTTGATAACAGTTATGAAAAACAGGAAACACCAGAGGTTTGAAGATTTACAACACTAACAGCAGGATTCCAGCCATCAAAATCTTCATGCACTTCTAAGATGGTGGAGCCCCAGCCATCTACTCTAAGGCCTACAATGGTGGAACCCCAGCTGTCTACTTCCAGGCCTACAATAGTGGAGCCCCAGCCATATACTCCCAGGCCTACAACAATGGTGGAGCCCGAACCGTCTACTCCCAGGCCTACACAATGGTGGAGCCCGAGCCGTCTACTCCCAGGCCTTACTCCCAGGCCTACAACAATGGTGGAGCCCCAGCTGTCTACTACCAGGCCTACAATGTGGGAGCCCCAACCATCTACTACCAGGCCTACAATACTGGAGGAGCCCCAGCCGTCTACTCCCCAACTACGTGTCTCTACTTTTAGGATCTCGTCCAAGAAAGAGAACGTATTAAAAAAAGTAAAGAGCGACAAGAGGAGAGGTAATACAGTAATACTGATGTCACCAACTTACAAATCAGAATTGGAAACAGATGGACAGGACAGGAATTCAGACAATTGTGATAAACAAAAAAAAAAATCTCTTTTTAAAAGAGCTATTGAATCTGCGAATCCTAAGGTCAAAATTGTTAGAAACGGAAGATAGAAGAACCAAAATTGTAATCAGAAGAAGAAATGGACGAGGCTTGCATCTTCTGTAATAAGCTGTACACATACTCAAAGTATAAAGAGACGGATTCAGTGTAGCAGTTGTCAAGGATGGATGAATGAAGACTGTTTAAGTGCCGAGGAAGGGGATGCTACCTTCATATGCGACTTTTGTACTTGTCAAATTAAGTTAGGTCCTACTGTGTGCCTACCAACAGTGCTAATTCGTATTGAAAACTAAAAAGTACTAACATGCTTTCTCTCTTGTAGAACTTAGCATATTCTTTTGGGTATATTTCATGTTTCACGTGAATTTTTATCTTTACATACCCTTTTATAATAAAATGTTGCATTAATCTACTTGTTCGTTGGGGGTACCCCATTTTATACAACCAGTTGTTCAAAATAAGGTGAATGAGTATTTTGGAAAATAATTTTTCCTCCCTCTTCTAATTCTATTTTTTGGCCTGACAAAAACTGTTTTTTTATGATAGTTCTTGAACTGTCCTATAGAATTATATAATGTGCAATTTTTTTTATTGGTAGTTTTTTTTATTGAGCTGAAATATTTTAGCATCCCTATTTTGAACGACTTTCCTCTGCATTAATTATTTGTCTATATAATGCTTCTATGATCTTGCTTTTGCCATTTTTCCTTCTTAATATTGTTTTAATTTTGTAGAAGTCACTACCATTGGCCTAAGCAGTAGAATGACGTGCTCATTTAAATTCTCTTCGTGTTACTGATTAGGAGTAAGCAATATTTATTTGTGTTATATTTAACCCTTAATTTTTATTTGTATCAGTGATGGTACATTATTTCATACACTCATCCATTTACAGTGGAGGAAGAAACCATAGCATCCCAAGTAAGTTTATGAAATTGAATGGTACACTAATCATCGGTTAGTTTCATCGATTGATAATATCTTGTTCTTCAAAGTACTTGGTTAGTTAGTAATTTAATCATGGATAAATGAGTGCCTGTTTTACGACACTGCAAGGCATAAATGGAGGCATCCCACAACTTATTTATCCTTCTTGTAATAATCTATAATCTGCTCTGTTACTCATTAATGGAAAAACCACTTATGCTTTTCCATTTCCAAATTTAGCGAAATAAAGGATGGTGACACAAATGATATCCGTGGAACAATTTTATGAAAACAACAGCTTTTGTAGTGGTTTCAGATCTTAATTTGATTTCACATTGTCTTAACACAAATTGTTCCAACTTATTTTTTTTTATTTGCAGCAAACTGGTGATTAATCTCTAATTTCAAACAAAGCTATTGCTGCATCCAACCTATATGTTCATGATTAACCTGACAGCTGTTGTCAGTGTTATTTAGTTACACGCCATATGGTTGGAGAAAACGCAGCAGGTCGAAGAGTTGATAATCCTGTTTTTTTTTTTGCGTCACGACTTTACAGGAAGTAAAGGACTTACCTGGTTAAAAATGGTCTTCGAACAACGTACTAACGAAAGAGGCTGTATGTAGTAAACATCTTCTTTACATTGATTCTGTACTTTTCATGGATGGTTCAGGCCCTATTCTAGTGCTTTTGAATGAATTCTGGGGATAGTAATAAGTTATGTTAAAATATGTCTTCAGTGGCTCATTTGAAGTGTTTGCTAGTCTCTGGAGATATAGTCCATTCACGGTTACTTTCAACTTTTCTGGAGCCCTGCTATAGTTGAGCCTACTTCGACAATATTCCTCCACCTCACGCAAACAAAGCTCAACTAAATCTAAAAAATTTCACCAAGGAAACAACGCACCGTAATTCGTGCGCACTCAGCTTAATATTATTTTCCATAAGGGCTACACATTTCTTACTAGGCATTACCAACACACATATATTCCTCCTGCGTTTGTTCGTATTAATTATAAATTGTGCAATGTAGTTTATTGATAAAATATGTAACTAAAATTTCAATTTAACAAAAAATTAGATACTTGTATGTAGATAGACGTATAAAATGCCTGTGATATGTGACATATTAAGGAAAGAACCGAACACATTATACACGGGGTGATTTCTCAAAGGTTTGATTTAAAAAGTGTGAATAAACCGTGGATAGACTATAAATGTTTTGTATATCGGTGTTCAGAATGTGATTTCTGCTCTGGACAAGTCTCTTACCGCTTTTATCTCCTCACCACATGAACATGATGCAACAGAAATTTCAACTACCAGTAGTTTTAAAAATATTTTGAAGCGTATTTTGTAAATACGTTTCCTGTTACTCACATTACACCAACAAATATAAACGAGATAAAATACACAAACTAGACATGTCTTGCCCGCAGTTTTGTCTAGTTTAGGCCATTGCGCCTAAATCAGTTTTGCAAGCCCGAGAATGTTTCCTGTCATAGCAAGTTTTCAATTTTCTGCGAGTATTGCAGTTTTATAAATTTGCAATAAATACTTTTTCATACATAGGGAAAATTGTACTTTTTATTTCGATTGTTTTGACGTAGTAAATATCGACCTGCCGTGGCACAGTCGGTTGGTGCGCTGTCAGTCTGCAGTGCGGGAGGTTGTGGATTCGAATCCCAGGCAAGGCATGGACGTTATTTTAAGTCATGTGATAAGTTAGACTTTAAGCCGTCCCCTAATAAGCCTTTAGGTATAACTATTGGGGGACGTTAATAAGCCCTCTTTAATCCAATCCTATCCAGTTCAACCAAATCAAACCATAGACATGACATATTCCCTGCTGTTAAATATTCCAACATTTAGAAACGCGATACACAAAATGAATGGCGTAAAATAAGTGTTGATTGAGGTTTTACACAAACAATCGTATCACATTTTGGGATGCACGTGTTCGATTGATGTTCCTGAAGGAAATTACGTTTTATTGGTGTAGTGGGCATTGTAAAATACTTTTTTTTTTTTTGGCATTATACGTACCTTTTTCGTTTAAATTGAGTCGTCAATATACGCATGTTTATTCTGGGTCAAACTTAGTATATTTTAATGGGATTTTAAATAACAGTTATTATACTACAATACCTTACACTCTCAGAGTAAACCAAGTCCTTTAATTGCCTCTCCAAAAAAGTACTTGGTGTAGATTTGAGATAAGAAAATATATCTTATTAGCATCCTGCATAATTGTGTGCTTGCATTTTCGGAAAATTGTAGCGAACATATTCTATTTAAATGATTGCATATAATTACTGAAAAAAATTAATCATATTGCTAACAAAATTTATAAGCTGCGATTTCTTTGATTACATTCTAAAACTAACTATATTTTTTTTCGCAAGACTAATTTCAGGGGGATCGGGGAGCTTATATACTAAACCAACTAAAAAAAAAACCTTATAAAACAGCAAAAATTCGGTCCGAAGGTAACGACTAAGTGACCTCAACCAAGGATGTTACCAAAAATGAATTTCCTATTGGCCTTAAAATATAGCACTTTCAAACAGATTTTTGAACAACACAATTGTTTACCTTTTTACGATAATTGACATTTATTTCTAATATCTTTCACATTTCAAAGGCAACTTACGCCCTAATAAATTAAATAAAAAGAAAATCGCCCCCATTAAATAAAAAGAAAATCGCCACAAATATTGTAAAATGGGGTCAGACGTAAGCCTACTTTGTTTCGGGGTAACAACGTTAAGTTATACGAAGTGGCTCGTAAACAAGACAAAAAAGAAAATATTTATTAATATTTTCAATGTAGTAGAAAATCTCTTTTTAAAGGACATGATAATAGAGACAAGGACAAGGTAACTAGGAGAATGGGTTTGACCTTTAGTATCAGAATTAGTGAACTGAAATCAGAGCATTCCTAACTGTTAGAGTGTAATATGAAAATTAAATTTGCCGCAGTTAATTCTTAAGTTTTATAGGCAGAGAGGCAAATGTCTGATATACAGTATACTGTTTCAAGCTTGCATTAGTTGAATTATCAATAATAATGTTTGGAAGTCGGTACAAGATATGGTTATACAATTTCAGGGTAGCCCTAGAGGCTTAATCGTATATTCCTCGTTGATGCTGTGGCTGGCTGTTGTGCTCGGATTATTAGGAATGATTCTGATGATAATAACCCAGCATCTAGAATCAAGCGCTGACCATTTGGCTGGAAGCAGTTACGAAAATATTATGCACTATTTTGTTATTGTTCGCTGGTGATTTATTCATTAAAATAAATCACACAATTCAAAGCCAATATTTGTTTTTTTTTTATAAAAATGGGTTTTGAGTTACTAAAACACTGCATTTCTGTACCATTGCTTACTGATATTGTTTTAGGACAGGTTTGAGAAGAAAAAATGGGGTGGATGACGTTAGGCAGACAAGGGCGAGTGTTCTGTTCGATAAACGTATATATTAAAAACGTTGCGTGTTTTGATAGGAGAGATCGCAAATAAGGTACCCAGAAAATATAGCCTGTCGGTAACTTGTCGGCCCGATCCCAGTACTATCGGCTAGTGTTCGAGGTAGGCTAAAAGAGAACTATCTGTTCATGGTACGACGTAATTTTTGAGGCAGATTGCTAGCATTTACGATAAAGACAATGGGCCATTGTATTTATTATAACAGATGGATATCACTGAAATAACGTCGGTCTGATATCTTACATCTAATCGATCGCCCACATCTTACAAATGGTTCTGGGCCAATTTCGACTCAGTACATTTTTACCTAGACTGCGCGAGCAAATATCTAATTTATTGCGATTCATTATCGTTTTAAAGACAAGGTGCTTTCTTCCAGTGTTATGTCTGTGTCAAATCCTAAGGTTATTTTGTTGTTGATACTATTAGAGAGTTACTTAATTTGGGCTTGACACGTATCCGAGTCCTATTTACGTTGGCCGTGGTGGAAAATAGAGATATTGAAGAAATCAGGTAGTCACTTAATGTTTACGCTTGTTAGTGAGCTTGTTTATATTCCGTCGTTCCGTTTGACGTTTTTGTAAAGGCACTGTCAGAAAGAGACATCTTACAGGGATATGTACGAGGTTTGTTAATTCTCGCATACATACCAATGTCTCCTATGTGGAAATCATTTGTGTGGGTGAACTGTGCAATTTTGTTTGCATATGAGAGGCTCACGAAATTATGCTATCACTGCCCTGTGTACTGTAAGACGTTATAATATTGTAGTACTGCATAGTTACTAGTAAACAAAACCGTTTACAGACTTTGTATGTATTATCCACCATCACAGATGTTAACAAAACCGATTCATTATACGAAAATATAGTTGCATATGTATTCTGAACAGTTCGGAAAGATTTAAATGCATCTCACGTGAATATGCGGTCACCACAATAATAAGTACCATATGCACCATGCCCTCAGCACTTCAGTACCTCGTTGGATGCACTTTTTTGTCTGATAATTTCTTTCAAACGAGCTTGCATGTTGGAAATCATTTTCTTGGCGTAATCTTGGTCAACGTGATTCCATTCTTTTGTCAGCCTCCGCTTCAATTCTTATTTAGAGGTAAACGGTGTCCTCCTGACTCTGGTGTTAAGTTCATCCCACAGCTATTTTAATTTTTTGACTAGACCAATTTTACATATATGTACAACTTGTGACGTTCAAATTACGTTAATGTTATTCATCAAGTTAGGAAGGAAACCAGGTGTTACATAACGAAATATATTTCAAACAACAGAATAAACGAAACAAGTACTAACTCATTAAACGAATTATAGAACCTATTTCCACGCCAATGACCAGGCCAGTTATCCTGGTATACTATAGAAATAAAGTAAGGAATTATATCTACAGCGAATTCAAAACACCTACCGATACATAAGTTAAACCGTACTAGACACACAAGCATCTCTCCCAAAACACATACCTTAAATGTTTTCAAAACACGTCCGCTCGGCTGTGAGGTTGGTGAAGGAATGACTCCAGTATAGCATTTGAAGCGAATTATAAGCTGTGCGTCGGGAGCGAATAGTGACTACATCTGCTTCGGACGACATCGACTAAGTTTATGTTGGAAACTGCTCGACATCAAAATTACTAAAAATTTCCTGTTTGCGAATTCACCGGTTTATATTTCCACTGGGAGATATTCACAATACTAGAGATGGAAAAAATAAAGATTTCCAAACTGAAGAGAAAGTCGCATTCTGAATTATAGCTAAAACGAAGTCAAACACCCCATTTCCAAGATTAAAAGAACATAAATAATTATTTTTTAACACAACTTCCGTCGAAGCTTAGCGAGACTCACATCACGAGAAGGATTTATTCTCGCAACACTTGATCGAAACGTAGATACTTTAAAAAATGTATAAATCTACAAACAATTTGAAGGAATCGCTCGAGACACTTTGTCGAAGTAAATAGTGAAATCAATTTTAAGTTACTTAAAAAAATTATATCGATGTACGTAAAAGCACTACATCGGTCGTAACAGTTTTTAACACAAATTCCGTTTAGTCTCGGGAGACCACCTTCGGAAATTCAACAGGTATCCATCTGTGCTGAGCGAGATGTGAATAGAAACTAAAAATGGGTTCTCTATGTCCTTCCCAGCAGTTGAAGATACCGTTAGAAACCTCCCTTCCACCCTCCACCAAAAAGTGTGTCTTTGTCCTGGTTACCTACCCTCCTGCCGCGAATGGAGAGTTGACACTATCCCGTAACCTCCAACCCAGACTCTCGCTTGTTTCAAACATTTACTCACAGCAAATAAAAATTTAACAAGTAACTCTGAAAATTTATTATTTTATCAACACTAACATATAAGTTTGAAATTTGCATTAATCCCCCCAAAAAATTCCAAGAAAAGCATTTTAATAAGGTAACTTAGAAGAAATTTCAAGTTTAATGTCTATCCCGTTTTCCAGTAAACTTATTAATTTTAAGTTTAAAGTACTTCCAGTAAATTTATTAATTTAAAAAATTCCACAGAAATCCAGGAAACTACGAATAATTTCGTACAAGACAAATACAAGAGATATTTTTCACTAAATAAATCTTACGCCAGTCAAAAGACTTTTTATGTATAATTTATGTTTAAGTATTGAAATAACACCGTTTTCAAACACATATCATTCCATTTAAGGGGTATATAACTAATATGTTTTAAGTATGGAAAACGTACATATTCAAATATTTATGTAGAGCAGAGAAAAATGCATATTTTGGATGTAGAGTTCTCTCAAATTTAAGTAATAACCAAAGTTCCCATACAAGATTTTTGGTTAAACCATCGTATAGGAAAACATAATACAATCTCGTTGAAGTTTATCCTTTTTATTTTAAGTGGCATTATAGTTTGTTCCAATTCTATAGCAAAGAGATACTATCTCATATTCATTTTTTTTCCCTGCTATGAATTTAAATAAATCATAAATGAATGATGTCAGAGTTGAATAAATAAACATGTTTCTCTCTCACGAACAAGGAAGCCGGTTGAGCGCTGCCTCTATGTGAGAAACTTGAATTTCTCGTGCAAGGGAACAGACATCCTACTAACTGTTACCTGAGGATAATGCCTTTGAAGAACAAACCGTTTCACTGCTGGAGAACATTGCCAGTGAGAAAACTTTCACACTTATCAACATTTTTCGAAATTCTCTGCTGGAATAATATTTTTTTTTTTTTTAAGAATTTCATATAGAAACAAGTTTTAAACATACTATAAAGTAATCTCTTTATAGCATTGAAACTATCACTTCATCGTTCACAAATACTTAATCATTCACAATCACACAAAGTTTAATAGTGTGAACATATTATACAATAAAATTACATTAAGAATTAAATACTATTAAATAACAAGATATATAATTTATTTCAAAATATACAGAAACAGATCGTTACAATTATTATTTTTTAAATATGCGTATAATTCACCTTAATAACCACTGGTTTTAAAGACATTTATTAAATATTAATTATTTTATCAAAATAATGATAAAATCACGTACAAGAAAAATACTGTATATAAACATCATATAATCTTACGAGATGAAAACCATTAAAAACCTCGCATAATGTTACATCAGAAATCATTAAAAACCTCACATCATGTTAGGACTCAAAATCATTAAAAACTTTAAAACTGTATAAACGTCACATCATGTTATGACATGAAAGTCATTAAAAACCTTACATCATGTTACATAATAAATCATCAAAACCTCATGTCATGTTACGACTGAAAAGCATTAAAAACTTCAAAACTGTAAAAACATCACATCATCTTACAACATGAAAATCATAAAAAAATTTACATCATGTTATATCAGAAATCATTTAAACCTCACATCATGTTACAACTGCAAATCATTAAAAACTTTAAAACTGTAAAAACTTTTAGCCATATTACGACTGAAACCATTAAAACCATTAAAATTGTTAAAAATTGTTCATCATAATGTCAGAAATCATTAAAAACCTCACATCATATTATGTCAGAATTCATTAAAATTTGTTCATCATGTTATGTCAGAAATCATTTAATCCTGAAAAAATCAAATTCTGCTATATCTGAAAAATCATTAAACCATACTACATCATGGTGTGATCACCAGAAGCTGGGCTGGCAGGAGACATGCTTTCGCGCAGGGCTGCGCGACCTCGACGGGCTAGCCCAGCTGTTATGGCAACATTCTCCCAGTGGAAGGGCAACGAGGACGGAGCCGCGACTATATAAGAGTGGAACAATGGCGGCTCGTGGCCATCTTGATCCAGCCGCCACAGCGACACCTTGAAGGAGGACCACCATGTCAGTGGTCCAGGATAGACGCCAGTCCGCAGTCGCCATTGAGGGGGTCTCCCCGTTGCCGGCTACGAGACAGTCCATGGTAATCATAACTCCCGTTAGGGCGCAATGCGTTGCGGAGATGCAGGGATAGGAGCTGGCATAATTAGACTCCTGAGTCGGAGCACGTAAATGAGTATTAAGCTAGCTTCACTAGTTTCACTTGCCACATTGAGTCTTGTTGTACAGATATTGATTTCACAGAGTAACGCCTTTGGGCGATCTTTGTACTTAGTGTTTGACTTGAATAAAAGTAGTGTTGTGTATATATGAGTGTTCTTTCCTCTAGATACTACCATCCCTCTAATAAGTGCGTGACCTGATCCCCTCAGGACAGGTCACAGCAATCTGAAAAACCTTAAAACTTCCAATTTGCAACGAAAAACATCATCACTACAATTTTCGCTTAGAGACAAGACTTAAACTCAATCTACGTCTCTTTAGAGGAGCAACAGGTGGTGTTGGAGGCGATGCGGGTGATATTGGTAACAAGATGAAACTATATCTTATTTGTTAAGGTGAAGCCATAAACAGAGGAGGAGGTGGGGGTATTAAAATGCTCTGTGTTAATTTCCGCGATATCAGATCGGGGGAAGGAAGGGTTGGAGCAGGCGAAGGACAAACATTGAAATTTAAAAATTCTTTCAATTCAATAAATAATTGTCATAAAACTCTAACTGCGCATCATCTAATGGGTCAATAATTAAGTGTAAGGGTTTGCAGCAGCATCTTTTTCACCTCAGTAGACATCGCTAACCTGATTTTGGGAATGTTAGATCTATAGCTTGGTGTGAGAAGGATGATATCGAGCTTGTTGAAGATGACGTCGAGCTTGTTGAAGATGACATCGAACATGTTGAAGATGGTGTCAAGGTTGTTGAAAATTACGTCGAGGCTGGAGTAGGCGTGGGAACTGGAAACGGCATCGAGGCTGAAGCCGGCATGGGAGCTGAAGGCGGTGTCGAGGCTGGAGCCGGCGTGGGAGCTGGAGGTGGTGTCGAGGCTGGAGCTGGCATGGGATATGGAAGCGGCATCGAGACTGAAGGCAGCATAGAAGCTGGAACCGACGTGAGAGCTGGACGTGGTGTAGAAGCTGGAACTGACGTGAGAGTTGGAGGCGGCATAGAAGCTGGAACCGACGTTTGAGATGGAGGTGGTGTAGAAGCTGGAACTGACGTGAGAGCTGGAGGCAGCGTAGAAGCTGGAACCGACGTGAGAGCTGGAGGTGGTGTAGAAGCTGGAACTGACACGAGAGCTGGAGGCGGCGTAGAAGCTGGAACCGACGTGAGAGCTGGAGGTGGTGTAGAAGCTGAAACTGACGCGAGGGCTGGAGGCGGCGTAGAAGTTGGAACCGACGTGAGAGCTGGAGGTAGTGTAGAAGCTAGAACTGACGTGAGAGCTGGAGGCGGCGTAGAAGCTGGAACCGACGTCAGAGCTGGAGGCGGCGTTGGCCCTAAGGAGGGCATTGAAAACACAGTTGAATTGACTTCTGTGGGAATCCTCTCCTCCTCCAAAGAATCGAACAATTTTGTTGTTAAAGGAATTGGTGTAACCATATTGTCACTAAAATTATCCCAGTTAAATTAATGATTTCATTTTCCAGAGCTTGACTAGACAATCCAAGAAAATAATCTTCGCAGAAACGTGCCATCGCAATGCAAACCGCACAGACGAACTAGTGGAAACTGTGGAAGGGGGTGTGAAGGTTAAACTCCTGTTTATAAATTTTTCAAACTCCCAGGTAAACGTTGAGGAAGCGGCACTGATCCCCACCAACCAGAAAGCCAGAAAGTCAAACACTCCTTCCCTCCCCGTATAGACGCCTTTCAAACAACTTAAACACCTCACCCCATCCTCTGAGACAAACCTCTCTACTAACTTCATCCTGGAAGAAACGAGAACCATTTGATTTAATAATAAAATAAAATCTGGTTCATTACAAATATACGTGTTAGAGATCAATGCAGTCAATAAAGCGATATATAATTTATATGGTGTGGATTTACAGAAAAAGAAAGAAGTAGTATAATTCGTAAAAAAAATCTTTCATGGTTTGCGATATTCCACCTGCACGGATTTCTAAGAACAACCATTTTTTTTCTAAGGAAATGCTGTTATATATTCTTTTGGAAAGGTTTATACCATGAACTGTTACATTTCGTAATATTAAGACATCGCCGCAATATATCTGTAAGCCTTAAACTTAACATAAATTTATATTTACTTATAACCTTATCGACTTCAAGACAAGTGTTACGAAGTAATTTCAGTAAATATATCCCCGTTATCTTAATACGTATTTTAATAATCATATTTGCACTAAACATTTAAAAATATCTTCCGTTAATGTATACAAGCATGTTTTTACTGTGGTTAAAATTGTAGCCGTGTTTCAGTAATCAAATAAATATTCCGTCTACTGATTTTTCGGTAATCTATAACAGGTTTTAACTCTTTCTCGATTGTTACTACTAAAAAGATGGGATATATAGAAATTGATAAGACATTTTTACAATTTTTCTTGTAAAGGTTGGTGTGTATGTGGAATAAACTCTCTTTAATAATCAATACTATATTTTCAACTAAGTCTACGTATGTTTTGATATAGTGTAAGTGCAACATTTCGTGGATTTAATTGTAAATGTTTTCTAACATAATGCATTAAAACCTTTATACTATGTTGCTGGTTGTTAAGACTCTATTGGAGGGTGGAAAGAGTTTATATTTAATTAATAAAAAACAATACATTGCTGGAGAGTTTGCGATCAGGTAGGAAGCCTTTTTCGCCTTAGTATGGTCAACGATTAAGTCGATGACCTGGGTGGTCCAGGGCTCCTGGCGGCCTGTTTCATGAAAAGCTATGCTAGAGTCGCCTCCAGGGTACTGAGAAGCTAAAGTGTTTCCGGATAGGGTCGTTGGACTCAGGCGTACACACTCTGAGAACTCGGTTTTGTGATTGGCAACACTGGAAAGTCATTGAAGTTAAACAGGAATTTTTTTTGTGACTCTGGCCAAGGGGTGGTAACACTGTTAAGGTCATAGACCTCTTAACGTAACAGTTTTAGCACATCTTGAGACATTTGCAAACGCTATAAGTTTACCAATTCGAATCGAGTATAAATTATTCAGCTAACAATGTTTCATGTAAAATATACCTCGCTATTCATTTGGGTTAAAGCATCTCTGCCTTTTTTGGTAGAAACCAAACATCTTTTCACTCATTGCAACATATTTTTTTAGAAAATTGAAGAATCTATTTATTAACCTTTCTTAGGAAAACAAATACACTTTACACTTTTTGAGAGATAAGGTTAAATAAACGTACGAATGAATTCATTAAAAAAATATATTTACTGACAAATTGTTTAAAAAATATATACAAATACAGATTGGTCCAAAAATTAGCAAATCATTTTTAACACAAGTTGTTTCAAAATGCACATAACTAAGTACAGGATGTTACAAAACATACCACATATTATACAATTGTTTCAAAATATATACAAATATAGGATGTAACAAAATATTAACAAATTATTTCTTTCCAAAACTAGCTCTAAATGGTTTACTCCAACGTGCAAATAACTTGCTGATATTAAATTTACACTTTGAATTCTGTATACACGAGCATGTGCTTTCGTTGTCTTCTTGATTCATCTTTACGAAATATTGGTTTTTTAAAAACAAAATAAGTTTTTATACTAAATTTCACTCATTAGGTCAGAATGTTCTCCCATCCCAGTAAGTACCATATTACTCGTATAATATCTACTGGGCACTCAGGAGAAGAATCATCATCTACTTTACTCCAGTCAATCATCATTGCCCAAGATAACATTAATGTAGAGTTTTCTTCTGCAGAGAAGAATGGCGATTTATATCCATATATTTTACATAATTGTTTTAATGATGGACAATTGTATTCTTTTTGAATATCTGTCACTTCCCCAACACACTATATAAAATAGGTTTTTGCTCGACTCCACCTACATACATTTCACAATTATTTAAGTATTGCTTGCAAATATCTGCTATATTCTCATACTCCATACATCCACTCTCCCATTTTAAACCGTGGTGGTAATTGGTAAGCCATCTATTAGTTTTTTTTTTTTTGTATTTGGGAGAAAGATATTTCCAGTCAAACGGTGATTTGAAGCTGAATACAGTTGTGTGTTCTTCCACATCAGTAAAGGTAATTCTTTAATGATAAATTTATCTGGAGATTAAAATCCCTTCACATTGCAAAACATCTCATCGCAATCGTGGTTCTTCGTCTACTGACTCAAGTCATTATCTTCAACAGCTTATCTCTTGCATTATACCTTGCTAATCAATCATGAATTATCAAAGCGAAAGCTTGCGTGTTTTCTGGAATGGGTGTATTTGCAATTATTTCAATTCGTGAATGAATGACATTATTGCTGATGGTGTCGTTTTGTTTTCTTATATCAAATACAAATAACGCTATTCTAATTAAAAATGCTTTGGGTTCTTGTATCGGTGAAATGATTTTGTTATAGTACGTTTCCTGAAACATTGAGTACATATAATAGCAAATAAGGAATTCCCCATTACCAAAGTTCTTATTAAAATCAACATAGGGTTAAGCTTGACTGTTTAGGTATAGTTTAATATTTTTCATATCACAATTATCGAATAATGATCTATCCGTTTTTAAATTGTTTTGACTGTTTGTTTGAAAACAAATGACAGCATATCTCGGCTTTTCGGACGAAAAACTTGATTTCACACTCCACACTATTTTTTGTGATGTTGGTAGTGCTGGAAAAACCTCCGAACCCAAACCCCATGATCTGAAAGCAATATCTAGATTATTCCCTTTTTCGATATACTTTAAACAATTTACACGTTCACGAGTGTTAAGTTCAATATTTGGCATCAACCATTCGACACTTTTTAATTCAAATGTTACACCTTCCTCGTTATTAGCCATATCGTAAATGGCATTCAAATGCGTATTACTGAATAGAATAATTAATACTTGTTTAGCATTTAATATGGCGTGTTTATAGTCTTCAGCGAAGCCAAGTACCATACTTAAAGATATAACGACTTCATATTTTCCGCATGGGTTTATTTTGATGTTGCGCTCCCCAGAGATGATGATGATGTTATGAATGTCCCACCTGGTAGCAGGAGTAGAACAGGAACTGAAGATGTTGCCTGGCGCCACGTTCGGTAGAACGAACGACGATGGTGGGGTCGTACGGCCGACGGCCTGCTGCGAACTCTCGATACGCAGTCAATTTAAAGGAGAGTATAATTAAATGACCAATTAAATTATGCTTATTGTCATATCAAACCCTTTGCTAAGGCACGAGGTTGTCGGCTACTTTGCACGCCGATACTAGCACTTATTTTACCCTGCTTAAGGGAGGCCGGCCCCGTAAGAACAAACTTATTACACTGAAAGTGCACTTACTACTGATTCTGCTATAGGGTGCAGTGCCCGACGTACTCAGGACAGTAAAGTCAGTAAAAGCTGCCTCGTCAATGTGTGACAGTTTTATTGATGAAAAGGGTACAACCAAATATCACTGCAAAATTAATGCGCACCCTTTTAAATGCGGAACCGGCACTCGAGACCTGCCGGTGGTCGCTGCTGCTGAAGTAAGGCGAGGGCCTCAAGAAACGATTAAGTGATATACGCATTCCGTCACGTGAAGTCCTGGAATATTGCCTCAGGATGCAGTTAGGCCTTCCCTCGGCTCCTGTTCTAAGTTATACTATTGCAGTGAAGAAATGCATCTTAAATGTATGAGCTGAAGGGGTGTCGCGGGCCCGAGGTATGGCTAAGAATGTGACGTCACGAGTATGTCACTGCACTTGAAGGGTGATATTAAATGAAATGATGCCTTATATGGCTGATTCTCGATGAATGAAGACATGTGCGCTCTTATAATTAATACATAAATATTGGAGTGTGTCGTTATGGTGAAAAATGAGAAAAAGCGTATGCATTTCATTTCCTGTGACGACACATGCATTTCACTGAAAAGGGGCGGGGCTATACCCTGTCCTCTGTGAGATTTGTGTAACTCTCTATGACAAACCAGGCGGCTTCCTTAGATAACTATGGTTCAATAATTGCTGAAACTCACTGTAATTACTCTAATTAAATGATGCTGCTAGGGAGCCACTCGCCACTTTGCACTCTTGCTGGGAATATTACTCCCCATCTTTTGACACCTCTTGGAGCCACGTCGCACTCCGGATTCGGCCATGAGGCCCGTTGACATCGCGCACTCTGAAAAGTCTTGGGATAAAGCGTGTCGCCTACCCCAATGTTACCTCCAATGGCTGTTGCGTATAACGGTCGTAACTTTACGGAAAACACATTCGTTATGGTGCATTCGTTATTGTTTTGTTGTGTGCGACATACTCAGTTTAATTCATTTTAATTGATTTGTTTTGTGTTTTGTGACTTGTACTTCTCTCGTGTGTAATGTCATCGGTTTAATTCATTTTAATTTATTTGTCTCGTGGTAATCGCATTATCAAAGTAAATGTTTTGTATTTATTTCATTTCATTTGCTTTGCTTGGCTTTGCTTGAATATTTATTTCTACAGTTTCACATATCTAATCAGGCTTCAATCAGACGTGTCATTACTATCATTCATCACGGGTTAAGAAACTGATGCTGCTGATTTCATTTTAAATAAAATATAGCATCTTTCATGACATATTTCGTAATAATTTCATTTCTCAGAAATACTCCATTATTTCAGTCGCCTGCCAGATGGTAAATGGGAAGGAACTCAATATCACTGACAATTAATATTACACAATACCTATATACACCCCTTCCCCAAACACATCACACTTCAGTACATCTCCCCATACCCACCTAAAAAAATTAAATAATAAAATTAAGAACCTTAGCACACTCTTGCACCAAAAAATACACTTATCAACTCACACAAAATTCAAAAATTAAAAAGAATCTTTGATTGATTAATTTAATTTAATTAATTGGATATATTAATCAAATTTTCATACCTTAAACTTTATGGGATTAAGATTAGTGGATTAATTTTTTATCGAATTAAGATCGGATTAATTAGATCAGTCAATTTTATAGTATCAAAATTAATTAGGTCAGTCAATAAAGGCGGCATCCTTTTGTATTTGAAACCATCCAGCCCCTACTACTGCCATTCTCGCATCAGACACGACTTGTGTTTCGGATCGTTGTCCTGATCGAATTCGAAAGTCTGTAGAATATTTAATTTGCAGCACTTCTATGCAAACGGTCTGTAAGGATCGCTAAGTAGTCTTCATTATTCATTGTATACTCAATAAACGCCAATTCACAAATTCCAGTTGACGATATGCAGCCCCAGACCATAACTGGTGGTTTACTGTTGGCAGCAAATTCTTGTTTTGGAGCTTCTCGTTCGATTTCATCCATTCCTGTTCCTTGTTGAGATGTTCTTTGGAAAAGGCAAGTCTTTTATTCCTGTTAACTTTACTTACATATGGTTTATTATCGGCAACTCTTCCATTATATCTTTTCTCTGTGAATACTCTACGAACAGTTTCTGGGTGCACATGTGTTCCATATTCCTGAAGTAACTCTGCAGTAATTTTCAGTGCGCTTAATCATGGATTACGTTATTTTACATAGTGTAGACCGTCTCTGTCGTTCGTTAAGCTTTCTTGGTCGCCATTTTTGTGGTAGAGATTAAATTCTATCTTTCTTATACTTATCGTTTCATAATGTCACAAACTGTACTTTGAAGAATATTTTATAATGACGAAATATTCCTCTCAGATAAGCCCTTAGCATGATGAAAGATGACGAGTTGTCATTGTTCCAATGTTCTATTGCACCTCTCACACTTCATCTGAAGGCAGTAGTCGGTAGCAACGCAGAATGATACGTGAGGTGTATTAAGGCCTTCCTTCGTTCTTGACTGTGGTAGAATGTACGGTCACATTGCAGTATCTAGTGCTAGCGAGTTTAACCGAATACTGAAGTGACATGATTTGGCACAGCTTTAAAGCAAATAATGGCTATGCACCATCGTTTGTCGTTTATATTATGTGCTGCTAATGCATTACTGCACATCAGGCATTCCTTTATATTTTTGTGTCATGTAATATTTCTCCGGCACGTATGCAATGAAAATATCCGTTTACAACTTACATACACATATCCGACCGAATATTATAGTGAGTATCTCTATAAGTGTATACATATATATTTAAATATATATAAATATATGGTGTGTGTTTGAGCAATGCGCCAAGGATCTACGCAAGATGTTAAATATGGTGATTAGTTTCGAGATAAACAGTCTTAACACTGTGCATTATGTTAACATTTTGTTTGTCCGAGTTAATACAGTGACTCACAGTGAAAGTGGTCCACCTAGTACGAACTGACATTTTATTAAAAATTAATATTCCCTCTAAATAAAAAATACTTGTAACCCAGTTTATTTAATGCATTAAAAATCCAGTTTTTAGGGTCTATAAAGATACGCATCATTTCTATAATTAGATCTGCATAAAATTGAAAATACTAAAACAATGGCAGATTGAACGCCACAGTAAAAGTAGTACACTGCCTATTAGATGCCCCCCCCCCCCCTTACCGGGCGCCAATTCGGCTACCAGGCGCAACATACCGGGCTCACATTCTGAACCATGCATACCTTCCTTCTGTACATGAAGGCAAGCATTACATTGAAGTAAGCTATCATAGATCAACATGGGACGTGAAAGAGATCAGACGTCTGTGGCGGTAAAAAAAGCTAGAAATTTTGCATTATTAAAGGGGCAAATCTCTGCGCGAGATTGGTAAAATTGTGAATCGCCATAATTATACCGTGTAAAATATCGTTTGTCTCTTTCGTGAGTACAGTAGAATAGAGAACAAAGAGAAGCGTAGTTCTAGAAAATATTCACTCCATCAGACGAGCGATGAATTCGACGTCAAATAAAGAAGAATCCCGCGTTAAGTGCACCTAAATTTGCCAAGGAAGCAGAAGTTGGCTTTGGGGAAAAAAGCCTGTCCAGAAACCGAGAGGCGGGTCCTTCGTAGAGAGGAATTCAATGATCGAGCAGCGCGCAATACTCCATACATCAGTCAGAAGAACAAATGTCTCATGTCCCAATTTTCCAAGGATCATGCCGATAAATCATTGAGTACAGGAAAACAATAATATTTACCGATGAAAGTAAATTTAATGTGTTTGCATCGGGTGGGATGGTCAGTATCTGGCGTAAGCCAATCACAGAGCTTGCAGAAAGAAATCTTCGGCCTACGGTGAAACACGGGGGTGGGTCTCTGATGGCGTGGGGTTGTATGGCGGCTTCGGGTGTGGGGGAATTCCATTTCGTAGATAGCACCATGGATCAAGATGTGTATTTGGGCATATTGAGGAAAGAGCAGATATCGAGGGCAGAGAAATTAAGCTTGCGGGATTGTTTCACGTTCTACAACGACAACGGCCCGGAACATAAAGGCCCATAAGGGACGCATGTGGTTACTCTATAATTGCCCCAATATACTCAATACATCTCCTCAGTACCCAAACATCGATGTCATTGATAGTTTGTGGAGTGTGTTAATAGGAAACATCAGCAAACATCCTATATCTTACCGGAATGACCTCAAAATTGCCCTTCAAACGGAATGGCATAAGATTGAGCCCTCTTATCGTGGAAGGTGGGTTTGATCTACGCCAGATGGGCTTAAGGAGACGAAACTGAACTGTGGTCGTCACACTAGGTACTACCTGTCCACACATGCCCTTCAGTGACAGGAAATATACTGACTGTACCATTTTAATTGTGGTGTACATCTTGATCTCTAGAATGTGTAGTTCTTTTGTTATATATTTATATATTATTTTGTGAAGATATTTGCTTTTTGTATCTGTTGTACGATTATTTAAAATACGTTTATTCACCAATACACTCAATTTTCATATCCAAAAGACTTTCATTACGACAATGAAATATCATAGGATTGCCGTGCCACTGTCACCATGAGTCACTGTGTATGAAATATACTGTGCAAGTAGTCATGCTAGTTCAGATTTTTATTTGTCTTTCAAAAGTAGCAGAAAGGTTATTGATCAGTATCAGGATATGTCAGTTAATAAGGACTTCGGTACATATGAAGTCTGCTTCCGAAGGTAAAAGATCCAAGTGGTGCTCGGGACATAAACTCAGCACTCGCGAAGTGTCAATTTCTGCTGGCAGCGAAGCAAGTAAAGTTGGTCAGGTATGCAGATATCAATACCCATCTAACTCAGCCATCCTGATTTCGGTTTTTCTTGGTCTCCCGAAGTCACCCCAGGCGAATGCTGGGATGGTTCTTTATTACATGTTATGATAACCGATTCCTAATAGCTCCTGCATTTGTGAACGATTTGCTGCGTCTCTAATGACCTCGTTGTCGACTAACGTTAAGCCCTACACACCTAACTCAATTAAGTCTACAGTACGTGAACAACAATTTTTATTGCATCAACTAAAAACACGTATTTTGCAATGTTTCTTAGGGTTAATGTTAATCTTTTAAATTCACCGTTAACGGTTACTGTACGAGATTTAATGTTCTGATTATGAAAATCGCCTTCTTCCCACGCTCCAGAATTGCGCTGGTCAGCAATTCCAGTAACATGAGCTATGTTCCCAATACTGCTGACGAACAATGGCAGTTACTGGCAGTCGTTTCTGCGAGCTGCAGGATTGCGCCCTGTGAGAGGTTAGAATGATTACCAAAAAAAAACATTTAATTTACTGTGGTTTGTGCAGGGCCGCCCAGGCGATTTTGAGGGTCTGGGCAAAAAATTTTTAACGCGCCCTTTTGACGCGAGACTAAGTAATTCGAATATTACTTACGTCTTTTTTTCTACGTTACCGGTATAAAAAAACATGTTACTTGGAAACAGGTTTTCCGTTTGCCACCAGTGTAATCAATATTAATGTTTTATAAGTTCAGAAATATAGTATTCTGTTCACACTGAACTATCGTAAAGAACGCTACACATTTTCATTTATAATATTAGTTCTTAATGAAAGTTTTGAAAAAAATTTTTTTTTCCCGATATACGCTATTCAAGAAAATTCTGTAAAGTGAAAGAACAATCTCCCCAAAAATAAAGTAAACGTAACTGGCATTATAACTGAATTGTTGGCAACTATTGTAAACATGTTTCACGTACTTTATTAAGAGCAACGATAAGAACACAACTGGTGAGTTTATGAAGGTACAAGTTTTCAAATCGTGTACACTAGTATAGCGAGCCCTTAAACATCCGTCGGCCCTCGTCCAGTGTTTTGCGTAGCTTTGTTTCGGTTCACGGATATACCGCGCGCATTTCATTAATTAAGTCGGACCAGTTGGAAAGTTCTAAGAAATGAATTTTGAGAGGGTTGATCGGTGCTATACCGCGATGTACAGGACTAAGGGCCGGTTGCACCATCGTGGTTCGAAACTCGATCTGAGATCGTATCTAAGATCGACACTGAAAACTGTTGCACCATTCGAGTTCAGAGCTGGACTAGAGATCGAGATTAAGTTCATTTCGAACCGCTGAAATTGGCGGTTCGAAATCTCGATCCGAGATCAGCAGCCATCGTCGACAAATGTAGTTTGAAAATACGCCAACAGATAGAACTACGTTCGATTGTTTGCTTGGGAAATTAATACAACATTATACGTACTTGAATGTTATTCAGTAAAATTCATAACAACAATAATTCTCTTAAATGCGATAAAAGATCGCACAGCTAGTTCTATCTATAGTAAAAAATACGCCTACTTCCATAACGCCATACATTACGAACCAATAGCAAAATTTGTCTCATACTTAATATTGATCTCTCCAAGATCGACGAATCGGAGATCCAGAATTATGAAATTTCGTTGGTGCAACACTTTTACAGTGGAACCAAGATCCTGTCTTGGAACTAGGATCATTCGATCTCGGATTGGGGCGATGTTGGTGCAACCGGCCATAAGCCGATCCAGTGGGTTTCCTCTTTTAAAACAACTTCTGCACTATACATATCTGTGATCTTAATTGTACACAATATGACCGGGTTTTTCATTGTCAGGGGGAAATCTACCTAAGTCTAAGGCTTGGAGGAGCCCCTTCGTTTAGGGGTCCTGGGGCAAAATGCCCAATTTACTCATGACTCCTTGCAGACGGCCTTGGGTTTATGTACGTCGTGTAGCGTCAGTAAAATCAGACTCTGGAGTGTGATTCAAAACCTATGTCCTCTAAATATATTTACGGACATTCAAATTACATTAGATTTAAATATGAGTTAGTCCTTGCGTATTTTCGCAAAAAAATATTTAACAAAAGCATTTCGTTAACCGGGAATTTATAGCGTGATAAAAAGGCGAAGTCATGCAGATTTGCGTGATCGAAATATTGTTATATTTAACTAGGCTTTCAAACAGGCAATGAAATTAAAATTTAGAATGAAATTAATTTAATTGCTTTGCTATATTTTAATGAATACCACTGTTGAAATATTAAAGCTATCGACTCACTGAAATATTAAAATATTCATTCATTTGCTGATCAGCAGTTACCGAAGACGGACGGCAAATATTACATGCACTTTGTGTGATTTATTCAGCAATGAATTAAAAATTTGCATTTTGGTTGATTTACTGTATTTTAAAATAAAGCATTAATGTACAATATCAGCACGAGATTCGACTTTCTTCGTCAGTGTTACATAGCATTTGTTTCTCTTGCAGGCGCGCTGACGCACATTACGTCGACGAAGTTTTGCTTGCACTTCTCTTCGCTTTGTCTTCTGCTGGAGCGTCATCAAGCGATGGTATAAGGAATGCTACTTCAGTTTCCTCCCACCTAAAACAAATTAGAGTAGAGCAATCATTATAATTACGTGATATTGCAATGCAATATTTAGTTGATGGCGGATTTATCGCTTTTAACATGATGCACACGCAAATTATGCTAGCACATTTATTCAAATGAGGTTATGGGTCTGAGTGTTAGGAGTGAAACAGACCGTAATAAATGTCATACAGTATTTAGTTAGTCACTGGTCTCTTACTTCTGGGTCGTATGTGGGAATCGTGCCGGACGATGCCGCTAGTCGGCGGGTTTTCCCAGTCTCTCATGTGGGGAGTGTAGCGGACACTGCCGTGGTGTGCGGGTTTTCTCAGGGCTCTCCCGTTTCTTGTCCTGTCTGCATTCCGCTGCTTCTCAACCCACCTATAATCTCACCTGATTTATTCTTCCGGCTGGCCGAAGTGACATTTGTGTACTTCGGGTAGGCCAGCCAGCTCTGCTTTGCGAAAGCTCCTTCATTCAAGGCGACCCGAACACCGAGAGAATTTTCTTTTCTTTTATATACAACAAATAAAATTAATTTGCAGTTATTGTTTATCGTATTTTGCTTGACGCTTGGAATAGCAGGGATAAACTGTACCAGAAACAGGGGCTATAACAACATGACAGATACATGGTTTCCCATACATATATTGAAATGCCACTCTAACCTGTCAGTCACGAGTTGAGGCTCCAACGTACTGCCTGTGCTGTTGACTCCATCGTCTTCCAACACTCCGATTTCAAATAGAATCGACTTCACCAAAAAGCTGAAATAAATCATACAGTGAAAAATAATTAAAATTATCTTTGAGTTAGATATATAAATGCAGGTTACTACAATGCACTGCATTACTGTACTAACACATTCACGTTTTGTGCATGTTTTCAACGCCCCCCCCCCCCCCAAATTACAGTAATGGAATACGGGGACTTCTGAGGAACGGCAAAGTGATGGCAAGGAATTAAATATCGTATTCGGCCACACAAAGATAAAACGCCCAAAATCTTTTCCTGTGCAGTTCATAAACGGCTAAAGTAGCTGACCTGATAAAATGTCACAACCAACAAAGTGAAAGGTAGGAAAGATCCCTGGCAAATGAAAATATTTAGCTACTAATTTATTTTCGGTAAGCCGTCCCCGAACTTGTACGAGGATTTGGGAATGGTAACAGAAGGTACAGGAAACTATTAAATTAATGAAGAAAATTTCTGAGTTAGATATTTTGTTCGTTTCGACCATGAAAACTGAAAGCTATCACGTCCTAATGGAGAGTCCTATCACTGACCTGCGATACAAGTACTCTGATATGGCTGTCTGACGATTGGTTCACAAAAAATTACTCAGCATGCCAGAGCGATATTTTTGGGCCATTGGTTTCCTTACACTTGAAAACAACATCGCTAACAGTGGATCAATACATGATTAGCTGCTGTGAAGTTTGTATAATGGAATACTGGAATACCTGGGTTCTTACAATAATGTGCATTTCGAATTCGTACAACTTATTTTGTCAGCACATCATGACAGCAAACACATGTATGATGTTCCAGCGTTTGTACCTTTGCTTAAATCTCATCTCACTGAGAAAATACACTGAAAGCAAAGGAGTACCTGGTAACTTTTAGCCACAGACAACCCATTTTAAGTATAGTATTCGAAAGATAGAACATTAAAATTTGAAAACTGACCAGTACGAAAAGAAGTTGGTCAGTTCAATATTTTACCGATTTTTATACTTGAGAGAAACCCTGGTATGCAATGAAATGACAGTTGGGTAGACCTCACCATCTGGGCCAAGTGGTCTGTGCATTTTGTGCTCACCCCCACTTCGGACCAACCTCAGGTGCCAGTAACACATTCTTTAAGCAAGCATTGCTAATATTAATGTAGACAAAATATGGAAGCAGTTACAAATTATCTAAAACACTCGTCTTCTTGCACTCTGATTATATTTTCATAATCAGCACTGCAGAATTTGAAATTTATATTTAATGTAAACATTTATGATGGATAGTAGTTTACCCTTCAACAGGCTCTTTGGCAGTCACATCCAGTGTCTGCGTAGTAGTGCCATTTGAGGGATCCACTGGCACAGCATCTGTCCAGAACACCAGAAGTGAGGCACAGAGTAGTACACTTACTTGTATTAACACCACCTGAAATGAATAAACCAATATGTTTTGTTTAAGTTATTCACTTACTGCTACAGTATTCATGAACCAGTATGTTGCCTACAAATTAATAATGGCAGATGTTCAGGGCATATTTTAATTTACTAATTATAATTGTACTAGTGTAATCAAAAACACATTCCATTAAAACAAACTTTTGTACATTCGAATACTGACAAATGCTGCGAACACATTTTTAACAATATATTTTATAAGGGAGCTTTTTACTGTATTTACCTATAAATATTTTTTTTAAATTACACACAAGTATTTAAATAAGTTTATTCAAAATCAATTAAATCAGTTTACCCTTCAGTTGCTACTGTGTCGCAGATAGCAAATAAGTGCATACATTTTTTTTTGATGTCACTATTTGTTCATTATTTATCGTTTCTGGTTACTAACCCATGATCAGCTACAATGGCATAGGCATGCTCACTGCTGCTGGTAACTCTTGACCCACAATGTAATGATTGTTATTGAAATAACTTTTATGGCTGCTTGTATGTAATTTTTTGCACAGATTGAGTGGAACATTTAGTGCATTCGCTAAGTAGGAACGAATAGTTCTTGTTGGGTGTAGTTTACTGCCTATATCTGGGAAACTTTCAGGCATGTATTTCGCATGCTTGTCAAGTTATTAGCAATCTTCAGCTCATTTGATGATCTCTAATGCAGCACACACATCTACAATTATTTGTTGGGGTAATTTTGTACAATCACGGCAACTTTGTAACACCTGTCTAATTCAATTTAATGTGAAGTCTAGAAGAAACTCTGCACACTGTTATGCTCCTTAAAAATATCATTTTTAACCATGAATTATGCATCAAGGTGGGTAATGTAAATTCTTTGTTCAAATAAAAATTTTTTGTGCAGTGTTGCCCTAAATTGGCACAGAGTTACCCCAAATGACTGCATGTGCATCTGGATTAATGAAAGGCCAGATTGTGTAAGAATTCCGAATTTTGAAAGAGAGGACAAAGGCATTTTATATGGTAAAATATGAAGCATTCAAAAGGAAGCATATAAAGTAGTGCAAGGGGAAAATAAAATTTAGTTTTACGCCATTTTTCAAAATGTACTTTCGCAGTGACAATATAATCAGCAATGCAATTAACATGAGGAAAATACAGTAGTTTGAACCACGTCACAGCACTCCGATATTTTCTTGATTCGTAAATACCAAAAGCAAACTGTCTGAAATAATTTTCTTAGCACTTTTAAATTTTATTAAATTTTCCTCCCAATTAATTTAGTGCATAATTTGCTGTTTGAGCTGAAATAATTGTAGTGCCACACACTTTGATCTGTATTTGATGGCAACTGATAACATTTACTTAGCGAATTCTAAAATATATCTCCATAATTGCCCAAGTTCTGTTGGTTATAGAAGAACATGATTAAAAACGCAACACTTTTGGTATGATTGAAAATATTCACAATTATCAGCAAGTGTTTTGATGTACTGGGATATACTTACATGAAAAATTGTTTTGCATGGCCTCTGGTGTGTTTCCTTTATAATATTGTCTGGCATTTCTGGGACCCATTTAACGAAGAACCAGACAAGTAAGTCATGCTGCTTGATGCTCACGAGGAATATCAAATAATCTTCCATATAAATCACAAGTATGCAATCTGGTACACTCCATGGGAGTGTTGAGATTTTGGTTAATATTTGATCAAACTATCTCGGTAACAAACAAAAGTGAGTTTGTACATTCCCAACCCACCGCCCTTTGTCAGTAAGAGCTTTCTATGAATGACTCTACACAAAAGCTCGAGAAATGATATAACAATGTTGTACGAACATAGAATCCCTTCAAGGAGACTATATGACACGGAAGACGATTCACGCAGTGGATTCCTATGTCCAAAAACACGCTAAGACCTCTTATAGCAGTTAGAGGATCTTTGGAGTCCAATTGACTGCACGTCGGAAATGTAGCGACAAGAACGTGCAGCAAAAATTACATTTATTTCATCTCAGATAGTGGCGAGACCAAGATGTAACATAGAGCCGTATGGCATTCGGGGATAAAGAAACGCCTCCATTTGACATATGACGTATGGCACAATGTGCACCTACACTACTCTGCTGAACGTGCCCAATTGAGAAATAAAACGAAATTTTTTGGGATAGCATTGGGTATAGCTGTAAGGCATTTTTGTCTCAATCCACACTGCTTTGTTAACATCATCCTGCAGCTACTCTCGTGGTCATGAAATAAGCGCATCTTGTCAACATTTTTGATACAATGGTACATCAGTTAATGAGATGAAAATTAATTATTTCCGATGTTGGTATATTCATAGTCGTTGTGCAAGAATACTATTGCCATGCTATGTAGGATATACATAAACATCCCTTAGAACAGTGCATGTGATGCGACATGCACGATAATTGCTACGTATATAATAAATGAGCGACGGAAAAACTGAGAAGATGCTATAAATAGCTGTATAAACTACTAATGGAGTTTGAGAGAGATCGGACAATACAGTTGCGAGAGGAAGGTTGGTTGAAGCATTGAAATACTCGTAATTTGCGCCGTTCGTTCTTCAGAGTCAGACTTTTCAGTAGTAATGGACATGGAAAGGTATAAGTTGCAGGCTAGTTTTCGAAGACCGCAACAGCTCACATAGAGGACCTGTTTGATTGTCAAAACTACACGAACTGATCTAACGGCTTCCTTATCCGCCATCCAGCCACATGGTGTGTTTTCTCCAAAGCACGTTATTTCTACCAGAAGTATTCCCAAACGCCTATCACAACAAATCTGTGACCCCGATGATGTTTATATGTTTTGCGGTTGAAACATCAATATCTTCGTCTTAGTTTGTAGTGGTATTGGCAGGGAGAAGTTTAGAGTGCTACAGTTTGGTGACATATGGTCTTTAGTGATGAATCACAAAACAGATGGTCATATAAATCTTTGTAAACAGATGACCACCACGCCAGAATTTTGAGGACCGCAGGTAAGTGCTGCAATCATTACCTACCTAACTTTACAGTGGTACAAATTCCTTACAGCTGGGTTGATGGTCTGGAAATTCATCTCATATGATTGCCATTCCCCACCTGTAGTCACATAAAATCATTGTGGTATGTTAAAATCCAGTGGTTCCGTTTGATCATTTACTTGGCTAAGTGCCGAGGAGTCTGTTCCCAGATATTTATCCCTCACCCACACACAGCTTTGGTTATCCAAAAATGTTTACGCCATATTTAAACACTTCGTGGCATCCCAGCCTCCTCATTTGTCGCCCATCAAACATTTGTGAGACCAGATGGCGAATCAGCTTCTTCCATATTGAAGTGTTATTAGCGTGGAGCATACTTTGCTACAACTATGGGGAAGTATGCCGCTGGACAACGTACGTCGTTTGTTTGATTCCATGCTCTATCGAACCAACATATGTAATAAGGCACGAGGTGGTCCGGCAAGGTTTTAAATATATTCTTCTTCAGTGCCGCATGTGGACGGAACGTTGTCCTGGCGAATCGACATTTTAATATTTTTTTTTGTCTCTACTATCACACTAATAACTTTTCGTTTGACACCAATGTTACCTTTATGGCACACAATCTTCTATGGCAATGAGTGTATTTTCTGTCCTTTCCACAAGAATCTTGATCAAGTATGCATCATGCAAGACAACAACCCCCCTTTTCGTTGGGCCATTTCGGTTATTAGCTTCTTCAGCCAGCTTTAATTCGGTGAACGAATTGGCCATCCTTATCAACAGGCATGGTGTCAGTTAAGCACTCATCAGCTCGACTATTGGAAGTTATGCAGTGAAGCACCTTTCAAATACGCATACTCTCTACGAGCTTCGCAACAATGTCGTCATCGACTGTGACAAATCTGACGAGACATTCATTGAAATACTTGTCACAAGCATATCAGCTAAGGCCCGGGCATGTTAACATTTAAGTACCCAGGTATACAGAAGTGCAAGGGAAGGCATAAAACTCTGCCAAAGGGGCTGGGAACATGGCCGTGAGTAACACTGCATTTTTTTTCTTCATATTCATGAGATATATCTATTTTTCTATTATTACTTCTACATGGTGTTGATTCTGAAATATTTTTGTGCTGATGTTCGAATGTTTATTTATCCACACCCCAGTTCAAGTTTCCGCGCTCGCTTATTCATTTCCAAGTATGTGGGCGTGGGTTTTATATGTGTACACGGTCAGTAACTCTGTTGCCCGAATTTTGCAATTTACCATCCAAGAAGAGTTTCACAAAGTAAATGTAGCATGCCTAGTCTTAGAGAGACAACTTTATCGACACAGCCGCTTCCCGGTCACCAGTACGGGGAAATATTCGCCAAACGGCTGTATCCGACCTCCAAATGGAGTATAACAGCAACACGCCGGCGAGTCCCCCATGGACAAGGATTGAGATACGCTCATTCAGCGCAAAAGTGCATTCAGCTAACAGCCCAGTTGACCAGATCCAAGCTTCGATCTCATACTGCGATGCACCATCCGCTCCTCACGCACATTCACGCACCCAGAGGAACCCGTGGTCCAGCTGAGGCACTACCTGACCTATACTGTCTCTGCAGGCACTCAGTGAGTGCCAGAGCTATAGTGTGCCGCCGCTCACTGCCTCGACGCTTCTCAGGGGAGAGTTGTCAGGCAGAGGAAAGACATTGACCCCAGAAATTAAACCATGTGTAACTACCATGTGTCATTATAGATTTCTGCAATAAGGCTTTCAAGTTAGGCCAACCTTTATATACTACCCCGACTAGAGCAAACGGCTGCTAATAATGTTATGTGGGTATTGTTAACTGGACAGAAAACTGTAATTCGTGAGAGAACAGGTTTGCAATTTGCAAAATGCCGCGACACTAGGTGTCTAACTTAAATTGTGATTTAGCATTACTAAATGACGCAGTAATTTAAGATAAATATTACGAAAAGGCTGTGACAAATACTTTAGATATATCTCTCATGATATTTTCAAGGGGTTTAAAGTCACTGTGAACTGCTTTGACTTGCCATTTATAAGTGAGTTCAGCACATCTTTCATGAGAAAATATGAATGCCAGAAATTCGTGTTCAGTAGATGCTTATTTCCGTTTAAGCTTAGTTAATATCAAAAGAGTTCACGCAAATTTTATTTTGCCATGCCCATGCATAACAACCCCCTACAAAAGAGTAAGCATTGGTTTCAATTTGCATTTTTCAACAAGAAGCACAGACATCCAACACATGATCAGTAGATGAACTGTCTAGCCGATCACCCTGAAGCGTGTCTCAAGTTTCTACGCTTGAATCTGGGACAAGTTCAGGTGTATTTATTGTGCAAGTTTCTCCGCACCAGCATATCGGTATAAAGCGGGCACGTTAATAATAATTTAGAAAAATAATAATATTATGTAAGACATTTAAATTCTACCAAATCAGGCCTGCATTTCCTTGATCAGTTACCAGCAAGAAGATGCAAAAGAACCTAAATTTGGTCTAGATTAGGAATTAACCCCCAATCTACTTAACTAAGCCGAAGAAGTACAACAGTTCAGCATTATTTAACAAAGGCAGTTATCCTCAGAAACCCCAGGTTGTGGAGGGGGGTTGTAAGAGGAAGGGGGGAAGGAGTAAAATGTGATAAACTAATAGCATATCTTATAAACATTATAACTGTGTTGCTCATACGAAAACATAAATACTAATTTCTTTTATGTTTTAACAGTTTACAAAGTTACAACTGCAACATTCCAAACAAAATTTTGCTGAAAAGAAGATGGGAATCACGAGGGGACTTTTCCTTCTGGCACTCTTGATACTGACGTTTAGATCTGTTTGTTGAACTTGTTATTTTCGTTTATCTTTTATAAACTGCTATAAAAGGTAAAATCTTATCGCTGCTGTTGATAAAGTTTGGTTCGCATTAGATAGGTGCATGGCAAAACCCGTACTTCTTCTGGTGAGGGGAACCGTACCGTCGAAGGAGAACTCGGTCGATCAAAGCGCAGAACAAGGCAAATGGTTCATAAGTGTCGTTCATTCAAAAATGTATTTTATCGCTTGTGATAGGAAGAGAGTCTCGATAGGTAGGTATACTGAATCCGTGATTGTCTATGACTTTCATTTTAATATCTAGAAACCATAGCAACACTACAGCTTACACGCTGACACAATCTGAAGTACGGTCTGGCCGAGTGGTTGAGCTCCAATGGGAACTGAACCCATGATACCTTGGTCACAATACCAGACAGCTACCCGTGCGCTACGAGAGTGCGAAATACGCTGCGGTACCTTTGCAGAGAAATGAGTTATATTGCAAAACAGAAGGGCGAATAACTAACACTTATTTAGAGTTGTCTAAACCAAATTTTCATAAAACGTGCCAATCCGATAATAAATGTTCTCCTCAAGAAAAAATTAAATAATTGTTAAATATGTTACGAACAAAAAGCTACAGATGATGTGAAAGGATGGCTTGTAGATACCTGCACCATTCATGAACGTTTTAATACCTCAAACTCGTCTCAATGAGATTGTCTACTCTGAACTAAAACTTACATGTTCATGGCCCATCCTTAAACCAAGGTGTTGCAGAAAGCTTGATGCTCGAGGCTGGAATGATCAGTTCATTAATCCACGGGGCGACTATATAACTTGGAGCAAACCAGTAACACATGTGCCACGTGACGGATAATCACCCTGGCACTCGTGTCCGTGGTTCTGGGGACTAGCTCCTCGCAAATTGGTCTAACAAGCTGGCGATGCCACATCAGCCGCGTCAATAGGCGCGCTTAGCACCGGCCCGTCCTTGGACTCGTGTCAATATCAGAGGCACGGCGAGATACTAACAGCAGATGGTGTTAATGGGTGACGTAGCAGGGAAATGTAATCTTTTAAGACCTGCTGGAGGGAGCACCAACTTAACTTCGCAGTCACGATTACTCACACTATTGCCTAATAACGTAGTGGTAAAGGTGGCTGGGAATGATAGTGTTGGTTGTAACACAGCTTAACCTTCTTTAAAGTGTTAAATTATTTCTGATTTACCCACGAGCCTTAATAGTCTTTATTTTCCCAAGTCCCAAATTTTAGCATATCTGATCATTGTTAAAAGCTTTGAAAGATATGAAAATTCATGCCGGAGGTTCTCACGAACACACTACCGATATATGCTATTGTAATAACAAGCACTATTATTAAATACATTTTTATGTCAACGGGAGAAACTGACAATCAAGCCACAACAACCAAATGCGTCAGAAATTTGTTTAGTAGAATTCAGCAAGTAAAATGTCTAACACACCGTTTTTGATCTTGTAAATGAAATTTAATGCTCTAAATATATAATATCATTCATCATTACTCTATTATGTGTCTTTGTTAACAACTAGTACTGAGGTACCGTACTTGACTTGTAAAGCGTGCAATCAAGTTAGATCTATGAGCCAACACTACTCTCATCAAGTAAACACTTTCACTTCGAGCCGGGTTAATGTAAAATAGATGCCGTTAGCTGTTGAACCATAACTGCATTATACACTCTTTTTGGCAGTCACATTTTAGGTTTTAATATTATGCAGGATTTGTACATGCATATTAATTTTGTTGTTGATAGGTAGATATATGTTTCCTCATTTGTTGAGAGGTATTTACGTCTGTTGATGCAAACAAAGATTCCCAGGCAAAAAGTTGCCAAATGTGTATTTTTTGTCATTACTGTGAGTGCTTCTAACTCTTCACTGAGAGCTTGACATACTTCCGAAACAATAATACTTATAGACTGTTTGGAAACCTTGAAGAGGTATTGTAGACTTACTGTATGAATCAGTGGTCGCCAGAAAACGCACAGTCAGTGAGTCTTTCTTAGAACGAAATAGCTTCCTCGTATGTGGTGTACTTTTTCCCTATTTTAGACCCCAATAAATAAATCAAGTATTAAATGTCTGCTTACGACGTTCTGGTAAAATTTCTGCATTTCCACTGACTTGTAACAGGTAATCAGTGAGTAATCTGTGAGCTGGACAGTGTTACGTTATAGTAATGGGAACATCATTGCACTTATCTAGAAATCTAATAGTCGTAGGAATGTGAATCGAGTTTGTATGTACTTCGCATAATGTTGTGAGATGACATTAGGTAATTTAAATGATCACAAGTTAGTAAATTTTGATGTGCCAATTTCAATTAGGGATAAGTAAAAAGGGATGAATTATGACAAACTGAATGTCTTCACACGCCGAATCAAGAGGAGGAAAAGGAAAAAACTTTTATCATGGTACTAGCCGAAGGAAAGCTTCTCAACTCAAGGGCCAAGAAACGAGTTACCAATATCTCCAGTGAGCTTGAGTGTAAAACTGGGGAGGGGGGGGGGGGGGAGAGGCTACTGATATAATTAAAAATGAACCTCGTTAATCTCAATGTTAGGAGTATGTCATATCATTTAGTAAGACAATTATACGTCAACGTAAAACTGTGTAAGCTTCATGAAAATTGAGTATACTGTTAGTACGGAATCCCAAGAGAGAGTTCCCTTGTGTTGTTGTCTGGTGCGAGATGAAGGGCCATGTGGTGGCGGCGCAGTTTCTCGCGAACCGGTCGATCCGAAAGAGTATTGGCAGTTTAATTTAGCGTTTAGAAGTACACATAGTTTCCATCATTACCCAAGCTCGGGACTTCGAATCAGTTAGCAGTAATAACTATGTGAGAAGGGGCGATACTCTTTACCGATTCCGGAGCGATAAAGCTGATTTGAACAATTGTATTTCTAGATTAAAACCTTAAAGCCAAACGCGATACGCGGGACATAAACTATAACTGTACGAGCAGCATAAGGGCGCCGGGCAAAGAACGAAGTACGTACGTTTTAGAAGCGGCCCGATACAAATTTTTATGAAACTCATGTCGCGTAGCAAGTTTGAAGAACTGTAATCATTCCTACGTGCCTATAATTGAGTTTGCCACCACAACCCCTGTTTACGTTTCATCTTTAATGATTAATGCAGATAAATATGGGCTGCTGCAGCTACTTCCATGTTTGTTCTGTGCCGCGGTCTGAGCTGGCACAACCCCGCCGCACGGTGGGCTGCAGGTTACGAACTCTGACGCGAGATGAGAAGTTTATTCAGTAACTGCGTCGTCTAACCTTGCTCTTTCTCAACCTTGGTACGCGACGTCAAAACAGGACGGGTCTCGGCGCGCATGGGTGTACGCACATTAACAGTGTATGTTTTGTTTTGTTTGTCTGATTTGTTTTCATAAGATTTCGTTTTTGTATCTATGTTTTCGTTTGATACTTACATAATGTAAATGACACAAAAATTACAATTGGGGGCAATTTAAATAAGCTTTGATACGGCTGGCCATGTTTTAAAATAAATGTTTTAACCCTTCCAGACCAGATATCATGTATGGCGGCTTCAGGAATTGCAGAAAACATATTTGACACGTTGTATATTTTAACTGGACACAGCAGCACTTGTTTCGTTATGGCAAACAATGAGTCATAAGATTTGTGTTATTTTATAGAAATCATAACCATTCATCTTCTAGGATAGTAACACTGTTTACGAATTATCTCCCTACAAGGAAGACCATTGGGTATTAAGCCTTACAATGTACAGCACCAGTCAAAAATAACATTTCTGTGTGTTATGAACACAACTGTGCAAACTGGGTCTAAAGGGACGTAAGTTCTTCTATGTTGGATGAAATGATATTTGATGTAAGCAGAGAGAGAGAGAGAGAGAGAGAGAGAGAGAGAGAGAGAGAGAGAGAGAGAGAGAGAGAGTCGAGCTGATCGTACGGTATAATTCGTTTAGTAGTAATTCAAATGGGCTGAATTGCCTGTGAAGAAGCATTATGTAACAAAACTACAAAAATATACCTGAATATTTTATTGAACTAAAATAATTAGTCAAAATTACCGCAGTCGTGTAGTGAATGGATTGTAATAACACTGAATAAGACCGTGTGCTCAATAGAAAAAAAAAAGTCAAGGAAAGAAGATATGAAGAGAAAAGAGCCTTAGTTATCTGTCAACGAGAACTGCGAACCTTTCGAAATTTTAATTGAAATTTATTCACGTAAGGCCGATTTTGTACTAAGGCAGTAGGTTAACAGTGTAGTCAATGAACTACTGCTCGTATCTTGAGATGGGTACTTCTTATGTTTTCCACTGACAGGACGTGACATAGTAAATCATTGCAATAAGCAATAAAATGTGTGATGATGAGTGTATGTTTGATTCAAACGCAGTAGCGTGACACGTCTTAAATGCCCAAAGTTTTAATGAGTCATATTATATTAATTAAATACTTTGAAAGCTACCCTCATGTAATTACTTCTGTATTTATCAATTGTCTTCTGTAGGGTAAATGCAATTTGGGAAGTGCGGAATTAACAATATTACAGTGCAGTTTGTGTTCGAATTGAAAAAAAAAAGCAAGTTTACCTCATCACATTTTATTTTTATGGTGGCACCTATTGTACATACCAACTGATTCGTATTACACTACGGCCATTAATGACTGAGGAAGAGATTTGGATAGCTCTTAACATCGAGGTCTTGAGAGACGACGAGGGCGAAGGAGGTGAGTATGGAGCAGTGTCGGAATGCAAAGGTAGGGATAATTGGAGATCCCTGAGAAAACCCGCCAGCCAGCAGCACGATTCCCACGTGCGAAAATCCGGGTATGACACCACCAGGAATCGAATCAGGCTCGTCTTGGTGGGAGGCGAGTAATTTGGACAGTAAACCACCGCGCTCGATGGCCATTAGTATTCTAAATTAACTATAAGTAGTGGTTAATCATGTGCTACATGAGTTTAGGCAAGAGATTATGTACATAGAAGTTCAGAACCACGCAAATTAATAAACTGCATTCAACCGTAAGGTGCTACAGTTTATTGTCCCATGAGGTATGATCAAAACTTCAACGGGCAAATACACAAAATCTTTGCAAATTATGTTTTCTATTGGTTGAGGATTGTATTGTTTGCAGCATCAGTATTGTATAAGTAAGTGCTGCACGAAGGTTTATTCATAAAATAATGTCCCGTCCACAAATAGCCGCCATGCGACATAGGCCGGCCAGGCGGAACTTTCGTAGACGTAAGTGAGGGTGTTGGGTTTATGTTATTTGTACCAGGCAGATTTAATGAAAATGATACCTTATGCACGCACGAAGAAAGGTTTTAAATGCATCTTGATGGTGACTGACTGTTATAGCAAGTATGCATGTCATGTACCCGTGAAAAATAAAATTGAGAAACACATGGCTGATACAATTAAAAAGTCATTCTCCTAGATAAAGGCCTGCCCAGAAATTTCCACGCGGGTTTGTGCCTTATTGAAAAAATGTGACATTATTCATTAATTTAATAACGTCAGAATGAAATCTGGAAAATGCCGAGTTTAATTGCACATTGAAAATGGAAATGTGTAAGAAATTTTCGACGCAGGGAATCTACAAATGGCTTGCTGCATTTCCAGGACTGGTATCTGCCTACAGTCATGGAATTCATCATATGACAGCTATATGTATATGAAGACATAAGTGTCACGTATGATTCACTGATCGTCACTGCAAACTGTATTTAAAAACGAGAAAAAATATGGACAGGCACAAACCCAATATTTATGTGGGTGATTACATTAGAATATCGAAAGTGAATGGAACATTTACTAATGGAATTGCGCCGAACTGGACGAACGAATTATACAAAGTAGCAAAAATCAGCTGATTCGGAGTAAAATATACGCTGAAGAAATCCATATTACATTTTCTGATACATAATCGTGGGAACATTTTTGAAACAAAAAAAAAATGGCATTGACATGTTAGTTGGATTTTGACAAATCACACGATAGCTGGATTCCAAAATCATCCATAAAAAATAATCATATTATCACCCTCTGTTTGCTACTGTTTAGGGACACATGTATCGGAGTTCTAAGTGATTATGTAATAAGAAAAAGACGGTACCTTACACGTGTGTGAACAATTAAAAAGAAAAATATGTCTGTGTTCAGATTATATTTATAATATATTTTTCTTTAACTTACATATATTTCGTTTTCTGAATGTAGAAGGTTGTGTTAGGTTTTCCCAGCGAGAGACATGCTGTTATAATTGTGGGAAATACATGTGGAACAAATTAGAATAGTTCATTACTCATTATATTGCTATATGATAGTTTCCAATCCATGAAATTATAAGTGACTGAAAAAAAATTGCACAGTTCTGAAAAAAGTGGTGAGACACAAAAAAAAATGGTTGGTAGAATAACTTTTAAATATGAAACAAATGTTAAGAGTAATTATTTCTATAAACGAAAAATATTCTAAAGTTTGTACACCTTCAAACATAAAATATTAAGTCATAACTGTGTCCATAAAAGGAAAAAAAATAATATAATTTTTCTAGAGTACTTGGCAGCCTACAGTTAGGCTTATAACTAAAAGCGAAAAAAATGTTTAACATGACCATGATTATTGGAATAAAAAAGTCAGACACACTGCTATCTGCATTCCTCTCGAATAGGCATACACCCCATGTATTTTACTCATATTTTTTTAGGCATTTAGATGTTAATATCCGTTCTGATAGATTAGTCCGCTGAGGTGTATGCATACTGACCCAAGGACCGTCAGCTCGTGGCTACAAGCTTCTACAGGCATTAAAAAAAAACACATTGCAATAAATATAACAATAAGGTTAAGAGTCCCGTCTACAACATATTATATGTTAACCTTAAGACTACGAGAGAAAGAAAGATGGTCGACATCAGCTAGGGACTATCAACCAATATCAGAAACAGAGATGACGGCCTACAGCAGACGACACCAGCGCCCCTAGCAGCAGTCGGTACAAACAAATAACATACTGAAACAAGATGGCAGTGATATAATCAGGTCAAGAACAAACAAGATGACACAATATGCGAACACCTTGTGATGTAATACAAGAAGGCGGACAGATTCACAGCCCGCAAACCTTGTCCTAGGATATATTAAATATATGTAATAGTGCTATCATCTCACTGAAGTTCCGTCAACAAACGAGAAAGAGAAATGATGAAATTGAGCATTTATATCTGAAATTAATAATGTATTTTGGTATCAGCGCAAGGCAAGTATACAAACTCAGGAAGGTGATAAATGTAAGTTCTGGATTTAATATCCCAGAGTTAATTAAAGAGAAATACTATTACTATGCACATGTGAACTCAATAGGCCTACACAATGACCTGCAGTATTGCAAATATATTCCACATACATTTAAAATACAAAATTGTTTGGGAATAACTTACAATTTTCGTACCTCGCACAACTACCGAGTTTTAATATAGAAGAGGACACATTAATTTCAATTACGTGATCCATTTCAAATGTTGCAAATATATGCATTTTCCGAAACTCAATTCACCTAAGTTTTAAAAATTATTTTGTAAAGGATTCTAGTTTATTCAGAAGTTTCAAGTAATTTACTAGTTAAAGCCACTACTTTGTTTCTAACGATATTAAGACGGCCTGACGTCTACGAGACGCTACTGTGCGTCTGTCCTGTTTGTGCACTCTAATTCGGAATCAGTTATTTTTTGCTGATTGTCATTTTAAACTGCTCCATCCGGAATCTGTAGAAAAAAATATCACTAATTCATCAGTTAAAAGAAACCTACTAATGCAAGCAGTAGAGAATTAGTTATTTATTGTTGGTTAATAAATAAACACAGAGCATTCCTATGTGATGTAGGTTAGGTACGATTTATTTTGTCGCAGAACACAAATGTTGTTTACACAATAACGTTTTTGGACGTGGTTGGGCTCGGACCTCCGTCCATTAAGTAAAGCATGCTGAAGCTTTCATGATCAGGTATATCCACTGCCCTACTTTACCACTGCCAAACGTGTGCTCGTACTATGGGTACTTAACCACAAAATGTAATGCCAACTATTGCTGTAAGTTTCGTGATGTGTAAGTATTTCTTGCTGTCGAAATATATAGATTTTCTGCGCAAGTACATGTCTTTGCAAAGTTCCACTGTTTAATTAGCTCAGTTATTACTAGTCAATCTGTCTATTCAAAATAACAGTTTCATTCTGTAAAATCTCGTTGCATTGTAAAATGGCAGATATATAGAAAACACTGACAACACCGTTAAAACCACTATATTTCTCTTTTAAAGCACACAATCTGAACCAAACTTAACGTAGAATGACTTTCGAGCCTTACAAAGACATGTACCTTTGTACGCATAATGTGTGTACATTTCGACAACATGAAGTACTTTCACATTACGAAACTTACAGTCGTTCGCCATTGTAAGTTTATGTTACTACGTAAATGCGAGACCGTTTATCCCAGTGGCAACGTAGCAGAGTTGATAGGACGTCAGCCAAAATAAACCAGAGAATGTGTTGCGTTTTGGGGTGGCGGTTCGTTACCAACCACTGCCAAAATTTCCTCGTACATGTAATAATTTTGTTTCGCGACGAAATAATTCTACTTAATTCATTTCAAACCTTAATGCACGTTTTTATCCTTGTGATTTTTATCAATCGACAATAAATAACAGATTCTCTACTGATCGTGTTAGTGGATTCCATTTAATTGAAGAGATTAATAGTTTTATTTTTCTACTGATTCCGGATGGAGTAGTTTTAACTGACAATCAGTAAAATATAACTGATTCCGATTTAGAGTGTGTGGACGACACTTTGCACGTCACAGGAGTTGTCAAGTTCAAGGTCATCGCATCTGTCACTTTGCCGTCAGCACAACACCAGCGTAGCCCACACACTAGTCAACACTAACGAATGTAAATATCAGCGGTTCCATCACCTTAGCCCTTCATCTGAAGCAATTCGTACCCATTATTTTCCTACCGCAGCGAGGCGGAAGGAAGTTTAAAAGAACGAAGGCAATGTAAAGGAAAAAAAAGTCAAAATTAAAATATACGAATTCATTACCAAGATGAGGACTTCTCTTGTCATTATCGTGGAGAGAGACTTTACGGAGTGGGTAGGCCTTAGTTCAAAGACCCGCCTGAACGCGTCCTCACACACAGAGCGCGCGAATGGGAAGGGCCACTTCAAGTTCTGCCTCATGAGTAGAGACCTGAATAATTCGCGGAGTCATTGTGGGTCAAGTCAAAATCCAAAAACTAGTTTGTTCACGTAACCATTGCAATTGGATCACGCGTTATTTATCGCTTTCTTAAGAAGCAATAAGAAACACGCAACAAAACACAGGCCCAAGCACCGCCTTCCGCTGTGACAGCAATCGACCAATGATTGGTTTAATCTGTGTTATTGAACAAAAGACTGTGCAGTCTAGCCTACTGATAATTGATTTCGCGAATTTTTCCGGTCTCTACTCATAAGGCATTTCACAGAGGCAGTCGCTCTTCCGTACGTACCATGTTCTGGCACACGCGATCACCAATACCTGGAAGTGAAAGATACGCCGATTGCTTGGCCTGCTCGTTCACCCGACTTGACTCCGCTAGACCCCACTTCCTGTGGGGCCACGTGAAGGGCTTGATTTACGAGGCCCCTGGAGAATCAGAGGAAGACCTGCTGGCGCGGATTATGACTGCGGTGGATGTTGGACTTCCAGGTATTGGTGATCGTGTGTACCACAACATGGTACGTAGGTACTGTGTTTGTGTAAACGTCGCTGGTCGTCGCACCGAGCCCTTCTTGTAAGTGGACCCTGAAGAAAATCAACGTACAGTATGTTGCAGACGTGGGGGAGGTCAACATGAGATGTGGCGGGGTTTTGTTTGTCGTGGGGAAACGGTAAATTTCCGCACCTAAGTTCCTATGCAAAACGTAACCCTACAAGCCCTTACAATGTGCAATGGGAATTGAGACATCCTGTATAGTTCTGTAAGGTCCAGGCCTTCGGGACCGCCTCCTACACTCTGTGAAGAGCCACAACAAGGACTATTGCAGCCCAGAGCTACTGCGTGGCAACCCCCTTCTCTCAGATAACACAACTGTTCGTTGTTCAACCTGGATATTCGGGAAGGTTAGCTCCACGTCTTCCAAGGTCATTACAGAGATGTCATCCGAGTCCCTCACTAACAAGTCCCGAAGCTTCTATTTTATCCGTTGAGGGGAGTGATTCAACCATATTTCCTTTGATTTGGACTTCTGTGCAACACAGTAAATCTACAGATGGATGTAAAATAAATGTAGTATATAAACAAAGTACTAAATTTTCTATTTGTTTCATTTCAATGTATTTTACCTTTGGTTAGATATACGTTGATAAAACTGATTTCTTTGTAGTGTGCGGCTTTGTGCTTGGTTTTATTACCAAACTATCCATAAGCTATACGTACACATATTAGTTATGCACAATTTCCTACACACGCATGTACTTTCTGTAAAATCTAAATTCGACTCTCTAATAATGATACAATTCCCAGAATAAGTATATTTTTACCCAACTGTAAATACAGGTTTGGATTATTTACCCCCATTAATTACAGTATGTGTCGTCTTGCTCGAGGGCATAAACAATTATATATAAATGTTGCACAAAAATAACAGCTAATACTAAACAATTACTTAGGATCGTAAAAGTGTACAAAATGTAAAAAAAATATTGACTTATTCAGATACAAATATGATTACACATATCAAGAAAAAATCTTGCACACGTATCGAAAGCTTTAAACGCACATATTTAAATGTTTTGGTCGACTAAGTGACCCGCGTTGATTAAACGTTAATAAATACTGAATTACGTGCTTATATTGTTCAGAGTAGGTAAATTACATTTATGTGGTGAAGTCAATCGCATTTGTTTTATGCTAACAACATATTTAACATACCGCATCTAGATACTTTTAAACCACACACTGGTGAACTTTTTTTCGAATTCTTAATTATATTATATGTGCAGCAAGAACTTTTTATTTTTGATAATTATTACTAAAGCCTGTAATGTAGCTAATCCTACTTGCCTCGATGTGACTACCAGTCATTATGCGGGCGGGATTCCGACTCTCATATTTATAGCTAGCTCTTGTACATACAGTTGATTCAAACAAAAATTTTTTTGACAATCTAATTTGGCCCAATACATTAGGACCTGTATTTTGGTAGATGAACAAAATTAATTTTGCAGCTTTCCAAGTTTTGTGTACTACTCAACTAAACATTTTGTTCGGGCAGTTAACTTATACACTATCGACCAAAAAGTAATTGGGCACCTGTCCACAATGTTTGCTCGGTGGTTGTCATCCCTTTAGAATCTCGTAGGACCACCTCTTGCAGCTATAACAGCAGCCACCCTCTCTGTCATGCTCTCTACGAGTGTTTGCAAGACATCCACGGGGATTCGTCGCCATTCCTCTTGCAACCATTCCATGAGTTGAACAGCGGATTTTGGCCGCGCCTGAGGAGCTTTCACCCGGCGATCCAATTCGTCCCAAAGATGTTCTATAGGGTTGAGGTCGGAGCTCTGGACGGGCCAGTCCAATCAGCGAAAATTGTTGTCGGCGTACCACTGCATAGTAGCTCTTGAAACATGGCACCTGGCATTGTCGTCCTGGAAGTAACACGGGTCCATTCCGTAAAAACGCCACAATGTTACGAGCATTTAACTATCCAGAATGTTACAGTAGGCCTCTGTGTTCTTGCTATCACGGACAAACACCAGCGGTCGTGCGTCGAAGGCCGTGAAACTGCCCATACCATCACTCCACCATCACCGAATTTCCTAGTTGGCACTATACAATCCGGCAGAAGCCGTTCCCCGGGTAGACGCCACACCCATACACGTTCATCGGACCGGAATAATGTAAACCTCGACTCATCACTTCACAGAACCGATTTACACTGTTCCAGTGTCCAGTTGCGACGGTCCAAACACCACCTGAGTCGCCGAGCTTTATTGCTTGTCGTGATGTGTGCTTTTGTGCAGCTGCTCTTCCGAAATATCCAAGACGGTGGGCCTCTGTACGTAATGTTTCAATGTAAACCGATACTCCTGTTGCTGCATGAAACTCCTGTCGGATGGTATCCATGATTTGTGCCCTATTTTTGACACATTTCCCATTTCAGGGTTCTGCGATTTCTGTCGGTCAAGATTGGAGGTCGCTCAGAACGTGCACCATTGGCACAATGCCCATCGATCTTCCACTTACGCAGGACGAATGTGACCGTGGATTTGGGCCGGTTTACCTTCCGTGCAATCTCCAGGCTAGACAGCCCACTGAGGTGGCAGCCCACAATCACGCCCTTATCGAAGTCCGATAGCTCTGTAACTCGTGCCATCTCCTTGTCAACTGGTTCTACACCGTCCTGCAGCGCATGGCGGTCACACAAATCAACTGACGTACTCAATTACCTATCTTCAATGGTGCCCAATTACTTTTTGTTCGATAGTGTATTTTTGGCCCATTACAAACATATATGTTGTCTGCTGTTCTGTCAGTTAAGCGCGAGCACTCAACTGGCAAGCAAGAGTATCTCACCCAGGATTAGAAATCAAAACTATAAGCTAGAGTCTTAACCATTATCTCCACATAGGCGTGTTCAAAGCATTTACCTAGTAAGAAAGTTAAAACTAGAGATACAATAAAAAACCAAAACCACAAGGGACAGTTTCATTTTATTATTATGACTTAAACGAATAACATTTTAAAGAAAACATACCCTTTATTTTTGCTTTAGTTTACACGAAACCGTTTTAATGATATTAATATGAATAATAATGACCGACATGCCTACATACGCAGTTTTTGCTTAATATTGCTTAGCTACATGACCACATAACTATAATCTTGTTTATGGTGTTATAATAATGCTCGGGTATTTAACATAATTATATTCAACGTTAATTAAATCCTCTGTGTCAACTTTCCTGAACGACCTGTACTTGTTTGGCAATGAGAACGTGTGTAATATTTCTAACGTAATAATTGCTGATGCACGAATGGGCACAGCTTAATAGAGTTTATGCGGAGTAAAGGCTACGAGCTGGATTCAAACGAGACAGCCTCCTTTTCCAAACGTGTTACACAACTTGTAATTCACCGAGCATCCGTAATTACCAGTCCGCCGATGAAGAGGCCAAGTTGAAAATGTCAGGTGCCTAACGAAACTGTTCGGGAAGGGGACATTATGGTTAATTCTTTGTAGAAGCGTTCAGCGGCAACGATAAATGGAACTTTTCATTTTTATTTTAAGTTTATCTCCCCAGTAAAAAGTAAACGTTCATTCGATGCTGTTCGTTTTGAAAGTGGACGTTCACAGCTAAAGGAATCTTCGTAGTATTGAACCGGATACTTCGGAAAACATCTCCGGACATAACCACACTACTTGACGTATGACGAGAAGCCATTACTACAAGATAAGAGAAACATATAAGTAGATGCTGTTGGCGGTTGATAGAGCACTTTCGAAATAAACCTTTGGGGAAATATCACTGCTCCTAGCTGCATATATAACGAGCGCACAGGCCGGCATGCAACCAAATAGAGTTGATAACGCTGGATGGAAAGTAGTCTCGTGGCTTAACGTTCAACTGAAAGTGTTAGCTAAACAAACACTTATGAATACTAAAATAATTCCTTTTGCTTTCCTATTTTTTAATGCATATAAACATATGAATTAGCAGATCTGTACATTTTCTAATAATTTCACAGTTTAATTTGAACGGCGTATAAATAAAGTGATCAGGCCCAGGGCGATGTTAATTTTACATGTGGCAGAATAATACACAAGTGCATACGTGTAGAACTTAAGCAGGGTTTTCCCAAGTATCCAGTTTATCGTAAACAACCTGCTATCGTATAATCGAAATGCGGGCGTCAAGAGTAAAATGGTAACACAATTCTTTTTGTACTTCCGAGCGACATGGCACAGTAGTAACACGAGAGACAACCATTCGGTTGAGACCCGGGTTCGATTCCCGGTCCGGCCAACCAGATTTATAGTCGGCGTGGTTTTTCCGTGCAAGTTCCAGGCAAAACACGGGATGCTTATTTGATACAAGACATCGATAATTCCTTCCCCTCTCCTTATTATTCAAAGACTTGGCTCATTCTCTAATGGACATCGTATCGACGAGAAGTTAGGCCACATTCTAAGAATGCTAGAGTGCACAAACTGAGAAACCACATTATCTGAACAAATACACTATTACAACGAAGTTCCCTATTTCAAACTGTAAAGCTAATATTTACACCAAACAGGTGATTTTGTGTACTTTTACTGCTGTCTATAAGCGACCGTGGCAATTGATATCTGTAGACAGAACAAATATTGAGAAAATAAATTTTCCAAAAATATTAAATTTGCGTGTCGTTAAGCATCCTACGGCACAATGTATTAATTTAGTCTGAATCAGTTTATAAGAACTTTTTCAAACATTTAATTAATGACTAGGTTGAATACCAACTAAGACGTTTCTTGAAGACTTCTATGTGTTGCGCTGGTCTCCAGTGTATGCGCCTACTGTGTGAATTTATTCATCCCTATTGGGCTCGTTTAAATCGAAAGATATTTTTACGTGTGTTTGTGTATCTTGTAATAGGCAATTTGTACAAGTTTCTACTCTTTGTTGTAAGGGATATGTTCAAGATTATAATTTCGAGTCACTAGAATTACAATTGAGTGTTAACTACATTTTTAGAACAAGCGATGGGCCAGTATTGTGAGTAAAGATTTTCTTCAAACTGTCACGTGAATTTTTGGCATCTCATTACTTTATTTATTTTATATACGGTTCTATAACGTCATTTAAGGGACGTTGTTTTTACAACAGGAAACATACAATTACAACTATGAAGAGAGAGAGAGAGAGAGAGAGAGAGAGAGAGAGAGAGAGAGAGAGAGAGAGAGAGAGAGAGAGAGAGAGAGAGAGAGAGAGCCATTTTGCCACAAGTGTTTTGTTCTCTAAGCAAATATTACTGAATTTTATAGGTTTACCAAATAATATAAAACAATACTACACAAAGTATACTGCAATAATTCGAGTCGGCAAATAATATAATTATGTTTTTTTTTATAATCTTGGTGTTGCTGTGAATATTATAATTTCCGTGTGATGACATTATTTGAAAATTATTACATGTACACAGTTTATTCGATGTTGTTCATGTATACTCAATTGAATTACTGTAGTGAAGTAAGTTAGTATGTTAGAGTTGTAATTTTGCCAAACATTGCTAGGTGTGTAGGCCTACATCGGATATCAAGAAATTTTTTAATAATTTTGAATTAATACTCATAATTTTATTATAAACACTTAAATAATACAATCGACTGTAAATTTTTTATCCTTAATGGAACATAGCATTAATTATATAGGACTTAATCGTATTTTTCAATTTTATGGAAGCCAGCAGAGCAAACAAAGAAATTGGTATGCTACATAACTTTTTTACTAACCGCAAGAGCAAATATTTTATCAGAGTGATTTATTTCTCCCGAGCTAATTCTGCTGCAGTAAATTTTTATACATATGTTACCTTGGCTGAAGATATTGTACGAAATCATTGCGCGAATATTTCAGAATAATTGCTCACTAAGTTGTTAGAAACCGTTGTTAAAGATTGCCCCTTTTAACTTTTTCCCTGTTGGCTTTCCAAATTCCATCGAATTCATTTGACGTCTCTCAAGACCTCTCTGTTAAGAGCCGCCCAAATCTCTTTACCCACTCAATCACTCCACCCATTTGACGTATCGTGATTTAATGTGTGTCCGACGCCCCTTTAACATACCTGTTGTGGTAGCAATAGCCTTTATGCAGGCACATACAGTGTACTGCGTCTGTTTCGCAGACATATTACATGTAATGCGTCACTGTCTCCCAAACTGTCGCCGGAGGAGACTGATCTCTGAACAGATACGGCAAATATCAGACGGCTGCGTTGAGACTTCGGGGACGCTAACTCACGTGCAAACAGAGCATACAAACACGAAACAATATTACTACTGCAAGAAACGGCACGAAATCCGCATTATCATGACTTTGACAAAAGGAAAATATCCACACCGCGTCTGTTATATATGTGTGACGGCAGACTGAACGTTGCGTCTTATGTCCTTTGCTTTGGAGGCTCCTCTTCAGATATGGAGATCAAAGTAGTCGTGGTACGTATTAAGACTAAATCGTTTGCACTAATTATAAGTCTCAAATATCAAGAAAATGAGTTATTAAAATTAAACCATATTTATGACTGCATTTTTATCCTTAATATTTTGCATTGGAACTTTTGGCGTGTTTCATATGACTCTATGCCACCCGTGCAGTTCTTAGACCCTTGGCGTCAGTTGAAGATGTTGTATTTTTACATGAATATTCAGGCGAAACTCAGTAAGAAGCACTTGATCAAAATTATTTATTTAAGAAATTAAAGTACGTTTTTAAATAAGCCTTAAAATCGATGTCCCCTTTTTTGCTGGGTATGAAATTAATTTTATCCCTATTTGATTTCGCTCTTGCAGAAGCAGTTTGTCAGACTAGAGACTCAATATTAAAGCGAAAGAATCCACAACAACTACAGCTGTTAGAAAATATTGTAATTACAAATTTAAGTTGAGACTTTTGAAAGAGTCTTGTGATGTTTTGCAACTTTAGCTAATTAGAATAACTTACGAAAGTACTTAGAAAATACGACAAACAAAGCTAACGAAGACTTGAAACAAAAGGGGAAAAAGGGAAGGGGCGCTCTTGCGACAAAGCAAAGCAAGTGCACAGGCAAATAATATACTTTAGGCAATTCATGGCCACGTAGCTGTCAGAGTGTCTTTAATTAGTCAATACAAACACGCGGATATGTGCCTGGCACGGAACCTATGTGTTAAAATAAAATATGTATGTTGCATAATTTTGAAAACTCCAGCCTGGCCCACTTAAATCACATCAGTTTACATGGACTATCATAGTTATACTTGTTTGCCAAAATTTGTTGGGAATGATTTTGTTTTTGTTTCCCAAAATATGATACAAAAGCTTAATTTTTCTAATGTGGCGCTATATTACCAAATGGTTGACAAAAGACGCCATTGGTTACCATATTTAAAGCTTGTAGTTGATACTTTCAACATACCAAGTTGGGTCCAAATTGGTCAAAAAGTTTGGCATACAGACCAAATTAACCTAAAATATTGATATCGCTGCCATGTTTAAAATAAGTGCTTTATCCATTTGTGTCTTATGTGCTAAGATAGCCTACAATTCTATTAGTTACCTGCCAATTTTGGCAAAAATCTATGGGCAGTTTCCAAAATATGATATAAGAGTTTAATTTTCTCATGCAGTGCTAGCTTTCAAAATGGAAAACAAATAACACTATAACTTACCACTCTACATAAGATACTTATATGATGAACTATCAAACTCAAATTTGATGTAAATTGAAATAATTCCCGAGACAGGAAATGTACCCCTAAATGTTTAAAACATCACCATTTTGAAAATAAGCACATGGAATGGTAGGAAACTACGAAATATAGATATTTTTGCGAAGTACTATAAGTGGGCAGAGTTTGGTACGACTCGGTATCTGGGTTTAAAAGTTATGTGAGGGGAGGGGTGTACATACATTCGAGAGTCATTCGCATGGTTGCATAAGCGCAAGCATGGGCTAATAATAACGTTGGGGAAGGAATAAAGACATTTTTTTTTCTACGCGTTTCTGAAGACAATCTCCGGGCCTGACACAAGGCAGCTCTGTGACCGCTTCCGTTTGCCCATGGCGCCGTCGTTGCGGCGAGCTGAGTGACTTAACACTTAACAACCGCTCTTTCTCCTTTCACGAAGGACAAACGTAGGCAAGGCAAACTACCGCAAAGTGGCTTTGGAAACCACAAAGAGGCTTTGGGGACGGGCCCTGTGTGTGAGTGCCACGGGCTGCGAGAGATTCCCTATAGTCTGAGCTGGCGGCTGACGAGTAAGCTACACGGCCGCTGATTGGCGAACGGAGTTCCAATACGTTGCTGGCCAGTGACGTAATTTGGTTTACGTGTGCGGCTGCAGAGTGGAGAGATATGGGCAGTTCTTAACATCGTGGTCATGAGAGCCGATGGGGGTGAAGCGAAGTGAAGATGGAGCAATGCCGGAATGCAAGGGAGAGGGAAACAGGAGATCCCCGAGAAAATCCGCCGACCAGCGGCATCGTACGGCACGATTCCCACGTGCGAAAATCCGGGAGCGATTTCGCCGGGAATCGAACCCAGTTCGCTTTGGTGGGAGGGAGTTAGTAGTCTGACCAGTACACCACCGAGGCCCCAGACATGTGTGCGGCTGGAGGTCGCGATACAAGTGGCTGTCTGAATACTAACCTACTCTTTGACACTGAGGTGTGTCAAGGATGAGGGCGAAATAGAAGGAGTGATGGCTACCGTTAAGATTCTTGGCTGGCTGCAGGATGTAGCCAAGGCGAACTTGATCCAAAAATACGCAGGGAACGTCTCGTGGCTTCGTTCCTTGTTTTAATACTTTTTGTATTCAGTGGAAATATCAACTGTAACCCTGCCGATACAAGTCCAGCACATTGAGTGAGACAGTTGAGCAGCTTTCTTAGAATGACGTAGGGAGACGAAATTAACACACAACAATTACTATGTTATATTCATAGCCGGTGGCATACGACGCGTACAAGGTTACTGTTTGTATCCCATCGTGCCTGCTATTTCTGAATGTATGTATGGTAGTCTTCAGGTATAAAGGTTGGGACATTAGGAAGTCAAAGAGAACAAATAACCACCTTTAACGTGACAACATGCCTTTACTGACCAGTTCATTAAAATCTTTGTAAAATGCGGAAGAGAAACTATCTTCGTATATTGAATATAGAAAATAGATCTTCTGTTGGAGATGTTGGTCCAATTTTAAACCACCCTGAAATAGTGCATGGGTGCGTGGTAAATTCGTCTTTTACAAGCACGTGGAAGCAACACATGGTTTATTGCCGATATGGTGGTAGATTATTGGCAGAGAAGATCTAAGTGGAGGTGGTAATTATTTTATTATTTTGAAGAACGTACACTTAGGAAAAATTTTTAATTTGATAAACAAATTGTTTAGCATTCCTCATAGAATATAACTGTTGTTATATAATTTTATAATCTGCGCCATCGATTCAGAACACTACAAATTAGTGTTTCGTGACCTATGTAGTTCTAACAGACACGTATTTTATGTAATAATATTCAAGTCCTTTAACAGCATATTACGGTAGAGAATAGAAACTTCAAACTTTGTGGTATACATTGTCGTAAAATGGGTTTCATTAGTTTCAACTATTGAAATTTAACCACTGTGAATCATTTATCATATTGTAACTTGAATTTCTTGTCCTAGCTGTTGATGTAGTTGTGCTTCTCTGTTTAATAAATTCATATTTTGGAAGTGTTTTAATGCTTTCTGATTTCAGAAAGTGAAAATATCTTAAAGACACTTGTCATACATGAAACAATGCTCGTAAAACATATAGGTTATTACTGGATACTGAAATGTAGAACAAAACAAAAGCTATGTATTTAAGTTCAAGTTTCTCTTGTCGTTAAATAGCACTGCTAATTCTAAAGTACTCATTTGTCTGTCAAAATAAGAAACCTATTTAAGCCCAACATTTCATTGTTTAAGATACCTATAATCTTATTGACCAAAATATTTTTCAATTTTCAGCTCTTTGTCATCTTGTCTGTAGGCATCGTGATCGCCACACCCATCACCAGAAGGGAAACATCTCACGAGGTTTCGAGGTAAGCAAGTGATGTTATTACAGTTCCTTTGAAAACGTCTGTATGCTACGTATACAGATATCAGCGATAAATTTTAAATAATACATTTTCCTGAAACTGAGAAGACTTCATTAAGTAGGCCATATAAAGTGTCATTAAAAATTTAGAAGTATGATTGTTTTACAGGCCATTATTACGAAAGTCTTAATAGTCAGTTTGTACGGCATTTGGCATACATAACTTATATACACTTACTTGAATTGGTCACCCCAACAATGTCACAACAGCCTCAACTTAAAGTTTTCAACATTTTCAATCTGTGTGTAGAGGACGCAGTTCTTATTTATTATTACTTTCAAGTAAGACAGTGTTTCTTGGATAGTCGTCTGTTGTAAAAAGAGTTGAAAGTATATTTCAAATGGAGTAACAACGACAAATGTTCTGCCAAGCGTTTTCGTTCCAATACGAGATATATAAGGATACCAGGCTAGGACGAAAACAATATAGTTCTATTGGCATAATTAATTTAGAATAAAACAATAGTATCAAAACTGTATTTTATCATATTGCCACGAATGCAGGCTGCTTCTCCCTAATCTCTACCTTATTTGCAACCCCCATCGCAACATATTTTTGTCAGGGACATAACTGTCGATTCACTTGGGGTAAACATAATTTCTTCCGTATCTTCTTTACTTTCACTATATCGCGTGAGGTTACTATGACTACCTCCTTTAAACATTAACTTATTCTTAGGAGGGGGGGGGGGGGGGGTCCAGAGCCATAAGCAAATAATGTTAACTACCCACTTCAAAGTTCAGTTACTATTTAATAATGCTATAAATGAAAGAGAACGTTTTGCATTAATAAATTACAAATTTTTCTCTAAACTGAAAATATTAATTAAATAGAGCAAGTGCAATTCCAAATAATACAACGATTTCTCTTTACGTCACTGGGCAAGACTATTACAAGCTGTTCATGGAAAAATGAGCACTTTTGAATGCCCTGCTTAAGATCTACTTGTATGATTGTTGTGTATGCTTCCGCTTTATGTAGGATTAACATTGCTACGGGCCTCACCATTTTATTCATGCGTCGGTCAAGTGAAACTTTGAAATTGTTAGGAAAATTAATATTATACGAATCTGCTCATTTTTACACTTTCATGCAATAAAAAAAGAACTGAAAGCGAAGGAAATCATTTAAGTTATTTCAAATCCTCACAAATGGTTACCTAACACTTTTTATTTGATGTTAAAATATGGAACCATTTTCCATCCATCGTTACCAACTTTACTGAGCGAATGTGACTCAGTGTGCTATTCAAAATATATGCATTCAGGGGTAGTGACATTTTTCTGTGGTTCATTTCAAAAGTGCTCATTTTATGGTGAACAGCCTTTATCTGTATATCACTTAATCTGAGTGACGTTTACAATTGGAGCTCGTACACAAATTTACTAAACACCATAGCTAAAACTCGTCGTATACCTAAAAAAAGGGGTATTACATTAATCTAAATTTAATCCTCTACTACATTACTGTTCAGTCGTCCCACACAGGCCATCGCATGCTGTTCTCGACCCTTGAGAAGAGGCGCCCCTCCATGGGCTGGACCGGCCTTACATCGCACTAAAACCTACACTGTGATGTCATCTCGCACACCCGCAGTGGCGTCCTCGTATTCTGCGGCGCACTCCTCAAACTACACATTCATTAACCGCGCCCTAGGCTACGCCATAAGGGCCTGCCTAGGCTTAAACTCATCCCAGACTCAGACCATTACTCAAGCACCCACACTCTTTTAGAGGCTGGTCAACGACTCCCCTACGACTCAACTATCTCCGCGGCCCGCGTCACACAACTGCTGACTTGCGAGACCCCTGGCTGTGAACCCGGAGCCCTTGCCAGTAGCCCCGAGCTCACACACATTTCGCAATAGTCTGGACCGTCCTGCGCCAGCCAAACTGCACGATTTGTGGACGTCACACGCTGAACTCCCCGGGCAGCCAACGTCCACCGCAAATCGTCAGCTCAATATACACGCCAATGCCCTGCCTACTGTAAAATTTTCCGGCTCCCACACTTCCTCACTCGCGACAAAGAAAACTTAACACAGAATGACGACAAGACCAAATGTCAAAATGTTCAACCTGACAATACTTACAGTTTTTGGAATAGAACATCATACAATTTGTCCTCTAAGAAACGATGCTTTTAATCCCCCGAGAAAATTAATGAAAAATCATTCAGTCTTTAGAAGTCCATCTTTTTGTTTGCTCATAAGAGTACCAGTGTACACATTCGACACCTGGACAGATGTAGGATTTCTCCTCACTAAACCTCTGGTCTTTCGTTTATAGAACGATCAACTGTAGAAGTACCTACAAACTTTGTAGTGTTTTAGGTGTATCTCGTCTGTCACTTGTTTCCAAACGCTATCCATTGCTGTAAATTTTGTTTTAGGCAGTGTATTCTCACTGTCAGGTAGTTGTAGTCGAGGGGTTTTCATGCAGTGAACCTAAAATTTTAAATTAAACCCAATCCATTGCAGATGCATAACTGCAATTTTGTGTCTGCTCTCGATTTCTGCAAATGTATTTGATAGCAGAAAAGTATTATATATTTTTGTAACTTAATGTGTTACATTGAAGCAATCATTCGCAAGTATTTTTCCCTTTGTAAAGAAATATAATCAGAAAGTCAATGTTAGCATTTCTTTTGGCTTCAGCCAAATATAATTTAATGCCACTTTCATCCAAGATAAACATCAAAACTGTATTGTTTACATATTGATATATTTTGCGGAATTCTAGCAAAATACTACCTTTGTTAGGAGGCACTGTTACTACGCAGTTTTTGTACAGAATAAATTCTACTGGTTTTGGGCGAAAAAGAAACCATACTAGCGTTTTCCTTTAAATTATTTTGTTAATGCTGCTAATGCTTTGTATCATAAATATTATTCATTATATAATATTTGCTTTCGAGTTCGATTACTTATTACTTATTTTCATCGGCAGTATAAACCGTTTGCATACACAGTTTGTGACAACTTAGACAAAATCAAATTTGTGTATAGAGAACTGAAGATGAAAATCGTAAGGGATTGAAAATATCGCTGCACAAACTTAGACCACAACTGATATCTCAGTATTTTCTGCAGAAATGTTTCTACGTAGTTTACGATTAGAGTTAAGCTCATTTGCTCACAGTCGGTATTTAAATAGTAATAATTTGGCTTAGGAGACATATATAAGCACTTAGTCTAGCTTCCGATGGCTTTTCGACCTACAGTCTATGGATAAAATAGTATAGTTTGATTTTAAAAAATCGTGGTATAAATATACATTATGATCATCTCGCAATGGTGTGTTGTATAGTGTGTATGTGTGTGTGTGTGTATATATATATATATATATATATATATATATATATATTATATATATATATATATAAGTTTGGTGTATTTGCCGTGCCCCTATTCAGTTTGCTCGAATTGACATTTCCAGACTATCTTGGTAATATAGGTGATAAAAACTGAATGTGCAAATTCGAACAATCGACAAAGTAAAAGCATAAATATTTTATGTTATGCATGTAATTTCTTCATCTAACCATTACATCAATGACAAAAATCTTTTCAGTGGCACCAACTTTAATGCGTTTCAACGACTAACCATTACAGTTAGAGGCCAAATTTAAACAAATCAAATCTCCTCTATCTGTATGTAGACAAGGGTGGATTTTGTTCCAGATCTATTGGTCGTAATTAAATTATATGGAGAAGTCACGTATACACACGATGTTATGAAACAATGTTATATATATCAGACACTACAGTTACAAAGGAAACTGTGTCTTGAAAGAGTAATGGTTTTCTTTATGTAAATAGTACTTTGAAATTGGTTATTATAAATTACTTGGGTTTTCAGTTTCACATTGTCTCAGCTCTTTCTGAACGAAATATATGACTGTTATGAATATCTTGGACACTTATTTTTTCTCTGTCCATTCTGAAAAGAAGACTTTTCCTGTTCCTTTGTCTATCAGTTTTTAATCTAATGGAAATAAAATATGCTTACTAAAAATAGCAATTCTTCGGTACCCCCAAAGTTTTACCTTTAACCGACATATACTATCGTTACGACACAAGAAAAACAGAGTTATTTGCTTAACGAATTGCAGGACACACGACAGCGGATCGCTAATACAACACTGTTATATTTAAAACCAACTTGTGTAAAATATCTCGCTAACGACGTTCTTGGGGTGATCCATTCATTTATACTTAGATATGTTCATATATTCCTCCTTTACTATATCTGTAAATAATTTGTTCATGTTCACAAAACAGACGCGAAGCCCATGACAGCCACGAAGACCTAAAGGCTAGCCACGAGGATGTTCATGATGAGGATGAAGAGAAGAAGAAGTAAGCCGACACCAAGTACCCATCAGTTATAATGTCTTCAATAACTCACACATAAATAATTATGCTCACTTGTTCGTTGTTTATGCTTTATTTACAGACGCGAAGTCCATGAAAGCCACGAAGACCTAAAGGCTAGCCACGAGGATGTTCATGAAGAGGACTTGCACGATAATGACAAGAAGAAGTAAGCATAAATCCAATATCCGCCGGTTAAAAGTATTCATACTCACAAACGTGTAATTGCACACTGATTTGTTGTTTATTCTATTCGCAGACGCGAAGCCCATGATAGCCACGAGGATGTTCATGAACAGGACTTGCACGATAATGACAAGAAGAAGTAAGCATAAATCCAATATCCGCCGGTTAAAAGTATTCATACTCACAAACGTGTAATTGCACACTGATTTGTTGTTTATTCTATTCGCAGACGCGAAGCCCATGGCAGCCACGAAGACCTAAAGGCCAGTCACGAGGATGTTCATGATGAGGACGAAGAGAAGAAGACGTAAGCAAATATCAGATATGAACCATTTATAAAGTACAGTACAACCCTTTTATTACGTTTGGGAGAAGTCCATGAGAAAGTGTAATTACAAGCAAGAAAATATTATAGGAAGAAAAAGCCAAATTTCAGAATGGCCAAACAACATACGTAAAATTAGTTTATAAACAAAAAATCAGTGATGAACACATATATCAAATGTGACAGTTATTTTGCTGGTTGTATTTCATTACTTCAGAAAATAAAATATCTAGTTAAAAGATGATCAAAAGTTTAACAAACCTTTAAATTGATCTTTTTTGTCCACTACGCTCATATTTCTGTTACAAAATGTGACTGCTTCACACAGGTATGGTCGAGAACAAAAATGTCAGTCTAAATAACCAAATACTAATGAATTTGTTGTTTAATCAATTCTACTGAAGTTCCACCTTCACTCTCTTACTGTATTGGCTGTGTGTTCATGTAAATTTTATTGACAGTAATTATGTTAATTTTATAAAACCTTTTTCGATAATTTGAAAATGTGTTTCACCTAAATCTTTCAGGCGTAGATAAAATCCGGCCAGAAAAGTTAACCAGTAAGAATCCATTTATGAATGTATACAATTAAAATTCACTGTGTTTGTGAACAAATATGACCACTGATTATAGTGTTCCCAGAGAAAAGAAGTACACAGTAATAATCAACGTCTGACCACTTTACTGTAACTAACTTACATCGTCAATAAAGTACAGTAAATGTTATATACACGCTTGAGTTTTGAAATAAGTTGTAAATTACAAATACACGGTTTGGTGGTAGGAGATTACAATATTAAAAATGACACTGTTTTTATTATTGAAGGGAAAATGAAGGAAACCATTATTTCGGGGAATGTTTAAGATTGTGCTTGAGGAGAATCTGAACGGACCAGAAAATTCCTACATTACGGAAGGAAAACATTATAAATGGGAACATTATAGGAGGGTCCTACCGTATTACTATAACACTCACAAACAAATCTTTGCACACTGATTTGTTGTTTACGTTTTGTTTGCAGACGCGAAGCCCACGAGAGCCACGAAGATGCTCACGGAGATGACTTGCACGAAGATGACAGGAAGAGGTAAAACAGGCTACAGCACACACACAGTTGCGCGATAAATGAAATCTAAGGAACAAATGCCTACATCTGATTAACAATAAAATAACAAACAAAAGTTAACATGATTAAAACATCTTAAATTACTTTTCAAGTACACACACCCACTTTATCTCAGCATCCAACATAACCCCAGTACAGAGTACTTACACATGGGATAAAATATTTATTATAAAGTATTTTACTGCATGATTATCTACAATGTTAAATTATACACTCCAAACGAGGAGAAACACATAAACCGACAGAATCAAACTGCACTTGCTGGCTGCTTGGTTTGACAGATACATATTATTAATTCATAGAAAACGTGCTTTGTTCAGCGCTAAACCATAATTAAATGACAATAATGAATGAAACATATACATGAACAGCCATTAATAATTCACTCATACATTAAACATAGTTGTGGGTGCAATTTATGATCGTTATCTAATGTTTGCATTGTATTAGTAATTACAATTATTAATATTGTGGTGCTAGGCCAATGATATGTGTTTTAATTCTGTTTTGGATGTTTTCTTGGATAATATAATTACGTGATAATTTCTGGCTTGGCTTTATGTTCATGCCCATAAACTTTTCACATTAAATTTGCTGCATAAAAATAGTCGTATCCTTACTTTAGCAAACTTTGGTTCTTAGGAAGGTCGATTTCGATAATTGTCGTGAATAAAAGTCACGTTTTGTGTTATATATTTCAATACACTTGTATGTGTAATATACTTGTGTGTAATAGTAATTATAAAATATTAGTGTTGTTTTATTAAAAGAAGCTTGAGCCACCTATCTAATATGCATGTTTGGTACAAGAAAATCCATTCCAGAAGGCAAATTGCATAGTATATACTTTTCATGGTAAAATGAGCCCTTTAGAAAGCACTGCCCGAGATCTATTTGTATGCATAGTGTGTATTCTTCCACCGCATATAAAATTAACATTGCCATGGGCCTCGTCACTTTATGCGTACGTTGGTCAAGTGAAACTATGATACTATTATATAAGTAAATATATTATAAATATCTTAATTCTTACTTTTATATGCATTAAAAACAGAAAGTAAAATTAATTATTTGGGTGTTCACGAACTTTTACGTAACACTTTTAATTAAACGTTAAGACATGTAACTACTTTCCCTTGAAAACGTTACGAACTTTACTGGGCGCATGCCTGTCTGTCTAAATTTATGCAAGTGGGGCCAGTGATATTTCTCAAAGTTTTGCTATAAAAGGGCTCGCTTTATCGCGAATAGCCTTAGTATGCACTCAGTCACACACACAGTACACCCACTGTGGCAAAGTAATGACGTTCGCGAGCGTTGTTGGTTCGTGATGAACGAGCTTATTATCAGGAGTGACTTACTTACGAGAGTTTTGACAAGAAAAACTGTTTATAAGTGTGTACTCAATTTCAAACGATCACAGATACATTACAGTTTGATTCGTAGTTATAGGAATAAATTTACAATAAAACCCAAATGAACTTTCTAAGTCATTAAAGTATATTTATTCGCTTTACAAATACTACCATTGTAAAACATGATCTATGCACTTCTTCAATAGTATGATAACTGCTTTAGTTTATTCCCCAAGTTAACGAAAATTGTTGCGACAGCATAAATCCAGAGGCCAGAACATAAAATATACTGCTTTCACTTTTTGTAATCACGCAGTTTTTAATATATTGTTTTGTAAGAGAAGGACTTAGAATCGTCTTCTTCATTTATTCTTATTCCCAATGAAAATCTGTACGCGACTTATTTATTTTCAACCGTACATTTGTGGGGTGTGTAAGTGTAATTTTCGGTAGTCTTGCTTATATTTACTTCTTTAAGTACCTACCGTATTTCGTGTTTTGATCTAGCCTTGTTTAATCGACTGAATATTTACATGGCTTATCTGAGTTATTATTGTATGTGAAGATATCTATCTCTATCTTTTGGCGGGCCAAATAGGTGGTAATAAATCTGCGACACTGTAAATTGTTGGTTGTATTTAGGAATATTGAAATATTTCCAATAAAAGCTTCATTTTTATTTAATTTACATTACATAAAACCAAAACACAAACGAAAAATACTTTTGATGTATTACTTGACAGTTTGCGTATGGGGAAATACTTAAATAATTTCCGTATTTTAAAGTTATCGCTTTATACTGATACGCATTCAATGATCTACGGAATCTGAGGCCGCACCAAGAGAAATTCCCAAATTTATTATTTGAGGTTTACAGTTTTGGGTACATAATCCCTGTAAAACATTTAATGGGTGTTAACGTTTATTGAATATTCCTATATTTAGTCACTTAGTTTTATACCTTTATAGAAGGGTTAAACTTTCTTTACCTTTCACTGCACCTCTGTCATACCGCATAACATATATTCCCTTTTTAGTAAACGACCTGCAGTTGGTTCATTCTATTCATTTTACTGCCGCTCATAATCGTGACTTCTAAGTGAGATATTTTTAAAAATTAGCACATTACTTGGGTTTTCTAAGAATTTATTCAATACTAATTGTATCTTTCAGATTCCTCGTTTATCCTGTAACGAGTAAAATGCTTAATTCAACTTCAGCAGTCATTTAATTTTATACGCCGTTTTTAGAAAATACTCGATCTGTGGCGTAAAATCAACTCTTTACCATTGTAGTAATCGCAATTATCGGTACAATTATAATAATTAAATTTATTTATATTTTCTTCTAATGTCGACTTTATAATTCCAGACGTTCAGCCCACGAGAGTCATGAAGCTTTGAAGGCTATTAAGGAAGATCTTCATGAAGATAACTTGCACAAAGATGACAGGAAGAGGTAATTACATATAATATTAGATATCAATTATTTAATTAGATGGAACCAAACAAACGGGGTTGTCGTAACGAGCCTATGAATGTTTTTGTTTAATTGAAGGCGTTCAGCGCACGAGAGTCATGAAGATGAAAAGGCTAGTACAGAAGATCTTCACGAGGACAAAGAAAGGTAATACCATAGTAATGTGTAACTGTTTGTTTGACTAGTGTCATTTCGCTGCAACTGGGTAGGCATTAGCAATGCTATTTTTTCTTCTGATAAATGCCAATAACAAATATGGGTGTAATTTCTCTTTATTCTGTAGACTGCTTTAATAATGGTCTTAAGCACTTTCATAACAGACAACATTGGCATTAAGAGCTAAGAATGGGAATAGTATTATATTTGTCTAGTTCTGCCCACTGTTAACACTACCATAATGTCGCTATGGTTTGGATGAATGTAACATAGTTTGCTCCTGTGAGTAATGATAAAGTTTAAATCAATTTAAATATTTCATTTATGTTAAAATTATACTGAAAAATAGTGTAACTTATTTCATACCCGAAGGCTTTAAGGAGGAATGTGTCATTTAATTCAACTTAAAAACATGATTAGATTGCTATATATTGACTCAAAGGTATTAACCCACGAAAAATTATTCCCCAATAATGACTGTAATAATATTTAAATTTTTTTAAACCAGTAATGTTAAAAACTACGAACAGCGATCAGCTATGTAATTTTCATATTCAATTTATAATGTTATGAATATAAACAGCTGCAAACATATCGAAATTTATCTTCGTCAATATTTTAATGGCGATAATGGAAACCTGAATTATGACGCTTTCTTTGTGGTAAGTAAAAGCAATAAAACGGGATGCAAATATATTTAGTAACTGCAGTATTATACGTGCTTTTTCCGGTATCTATTTTAATTTTCCCATCAAAAATAATTAGGATTAAATTAAGACGATATCTCTCCCACAACAAAACAATTAAGTGATCTGGTAATCTATAAATGAGGTTATCAATGTTTTTAGAAATAAAAATCTCTTAGTAGTACACATTTCGTACAGTTGCATGTTAAAGTCAAGATTTTTCTTTTTTCTTTAATCTGAACAGTTTTTTAAATATTATTTTACAAACTTTATACAGAGTAAAAAATAGGAAATATGCGACACTTTACTTGAATTTAACATTCTGTGTATTTTCCTGATCATACATTTTGACAAGTAATAGTGGTAGAAATATACACCTGCCTGAAAACTACTACAAAGTTATTTTGACTCATAAATAAAAAATAACATTTGGAAATAAAATAACAGGGCATTTAAAAGGGATGATTTTCCTTCCAGACTCCAGTAAAGATCAAGATATTAAACAACTGGTTAGGAAGCGAAACAATCATAAGATACTGAATGAATCATAAACGTGTGAAAACCGATGCACGTGCTCAATGTGAACAACCAGTGTTTTAATTTCCCTGCAAATGCCGCGCCGAGATAACGAATGCACAGGCCGTAGAGAAGACAAAGATGCTCAGATAGAGTTAGCATGTAGCCACTCTTTGTGTTCTAACGTTGGACAGCTTGTGGGCCAACAGCGCTATAAAAGCGTTGATGTGATTTGAGATTAAGGCACTGCGTATACGTAATTAGGAACTTCAGGAGATGTTTGTACACTTCCTCTCTCTTGCCTGGTTTTAATGCAAGTAGAATGTATTCAAGTTAAAGTATTCCCTTCGCATAAAAGGGTCGTTGTGTTGACAACTGAAAAGTAAACGAACACGTTCATCGCTGTTGACCACGTGACTTCGACAGTTGTACTGGCGCCGGACAAGTCAGTGTTGCGGACATGCGCAGAAGACGAAACTACGTCTACCTCATCTTCAGTTTATGGCAGTGACGTCGCGACTGAGATTATGGACCAAAACGTAGCAGCTGTGATCGCGTTCCAACTTTAAGTACGTTTCGTCTGTAACTAGTGACTATAGACTATTCTTGGTTTCTTCACACTTTTTGAACCAAACTTTAGAAAAATCACTTGGTTGTTTCCAAAACATGTCTTCTATCACAAGAGTTTTGTACGTCTGTTAACTTAAATGTATCTTATTTTTTGTTCAGCTAGACTTTTAATTATATTTATCTATAAATTATAATATTCGCTTTGTACTAAGTACGATTAAAACAGAGAAAAGAGGTGTGTTGGCAACGCCTAATAAGAAATAATCCTTTTGCAAAATATAATTAAAGTGATTGCGCTCGAACTCGGTGCGTTGACCGTTTGGTGTAATTTTCTAGGCTTGGTTAAGTTTTGTTTGCATGAGGCGGAGGAATACCCTGAAAGTAGAACTTTAGCAAGGATTTAGAAAAGTTGAAAGTGACTGTGAATGAACTTTACTTAGGATTTCGTACTAAGAAGACTTGGCTTCAATTGTGATAAGTAACTACCAAGTTCATGTGCTTATTCTGGCTGTTGTAAAAAAAAAAAAAAAATATAAAAAATACAATACAACGCTAAGCTATAGTTTTTATAGCAAGGGAATTTATTTTGTACGAAAAAAATATTGACTCCTCAGAATATGCTTACACTTAAGTAGGCTATAAACTTAAAATCAATTGCTCTTTAATGGTCAATAGCGTCTATAATGATCTGTAAACTTCATAGATTTAACTCGCTTGTGTTAAAAGAACTCTATTAATACTCACGACATATGCATGTGCTGGGCTATTTATTTGCAAAGTATTTCTCGAACCACCAAAATCCGGACATTATAGAATATCAAAAATCTACTAAATTCTGGGGGGGGGGGGGAAAGTTTATTTACTGTTTTATTACACACAGTTCGAACATGCAGCGTATGTCCTGTACAGACGCCGTCATCAAGCCTTTCGACTGGTATGTATCATTCATTTGCTGAACCAACGGAAGTAAATGTTTCATACGAGTCTGAAACTATATAAAAGAAATAAAATATTGATTTTTTTCCCCATCATCTATAGTGTATGATTTACGGCGAGAAAGATTGAAAACGGTGAACTGTTGAAAAAGAGTCGGTACATGGATTAGGCTCGAAACATTAAAAAAATTCAACCTTATTAAAATTACAAATTATCTTTTTGGATCAAAGCTTCAGATGTAGGAGTAGGGGCGAGGGGGTGAGAAGAGAGTAGTAACAATTGCAGCCAACTGTATTCATTTTTTAGAGAACGGGCAAGTTTTATTTACAGCCGCTAATTTTAACTACCCTCTTAGTTACGAAAGAAGCAGTAAGACTACATAGAGTCGTATAGCACAGGCATAGTTCATTCATCGTTACTTGAGCATTTTTCTGAAGCCCTGCTTGTTTTTACGTTCAGTTTATTCCTCTGCCTCATGTAAACATGTAAACAAGCCTTGACCAAGTCTATAATAACTCTACACCAGATGGAGGCAACGAAACGTGTTTGTTCGTACTCAGAGATGCATTTCTTACCAGCCATTACAATTCTCCATATTTTAATTTGTATTAATTATAAATTAAATATAATAACATACACATAAAAATGTAAGTACACTTCAGTTAAATAACACTTTGGATTTTTGTAAATTATAAGAAGTATAAAACACTTGCGATACATTTATTATTTAAGATAACACCGAACCCGACATACATGGGTTGATTTTTCCAACGGTTTGATTAAACAAGAGTGAAGTTACTGTGAGTAGACAATACTTAGTAAACTCCGTGACCTTAGCGAGTTTTCACGCTCCATGTAACTGCATACTGTAGGTACTCATAGGTAGGGACATGCAAAATTCGCGTTATTATTTGGCATCAGGCTGAACTTCACAGTACTGTATGCATTAGAGCCGGCGTAGTTTCTCCATTGGCTGCTGCACAGGTGTGAAGACACTCCCTCGCTGACTGAACTACACGTGATTGGGGCACACATTCATGAAGTGTTCCTTTATAGGTGCAGAGTCATCCAGGGTGTGTCACATAGAGTATGGTCCAATGACAAACGTGTTGCGAAGGTAGAGGAGTTTCAAGTTTAACGTGTTCATCAATAATAACGCGAATTTTGCAGGTCTCTATCCATAAGCCGTACACATCGATAGCGCACCGACCGTGACAGAAAAATAGCTGAAGCGGAGTTAACGGTGAAGTTTATACGAGAAATAGGACAGAAATGACTAATATTGATGAATATGTTCTCATATAATCATATTCTGTATTAAGGTTACGCTTTTAAACAAAGAAAATGAACGTTTTGTTTAACGTCGATATTTAGAAAACAGTGAGATAATTTAGAAGGTTAATAAAATTACTGATGCATTTACGAGGAACATTTTCGGTCAGAGACGGGGAACGATTGGAAGGAAATAGCACTTGGGACAAAGTCTCAAAACGGAATCTTCTCGTTGCTGAGAAATATTGTTTCCAGCAGGCACCAGTGCGCGATGTTTTATTTGCTGCCAAAGCACGTTAACGTTTAAATCGATTCTGCGACTAGATAGTCACGACGATCAAGCCTTCCGAGAATGTCGTCATTCCTAAATATTACGTCCTCCTATACGTCGGAGGTGGAAAGGTTTGTCGAGGTTATGTTTCATTTATCGTGGCTTACTATCGCTTCCTTATGACTTATTAGCTACCAGAAAGATGGTCCACGCGCTAAAGAAACATAGTCTTCATAGGCAGCCAAAGTGAGTGTTGTGCGTGGAGGTATTCAAGACGTGCAGCTGTTATTTAAGAACCAATCTGTTCAGTAATCCTGAATTGTGTACAGTTAGGTACGTAAGAACGGTACTTTTCGGTTTCCCGTTTCGTCCGGAATGTGTTTTTTTTTTTTTTTTGTTACTAGAAATGGCTGAAACTATTATTTCAAAAGTTCGAAAATTCCGGCGTACATCGGGTCTTTGTATTTGTTGATACGCTATAAAATTATAGCGCCTCTTCTGTTATCTCCAGACATGAGACATCTGACGCTCGTTATGTGTGTCTCTGTCAGCGTTCTGGTTCTTCAAGGCTTTGACCACGCCTGTCTCTAGATAAACGCTCTTCCTAGGAACTAAATAAGTGTCTGCGCATATAGGATTAGCTCACGAAATAAATATTCCAGGAAGATGAATTTCCTGAAGAAAAGTCAAAGTTATTTTCTACTTTTGCCACTTTTTTACTTCTTTCCCTATCGGATACTTTCAAAAAGAACATAAAGGATTTAATTTAAAACAAGTTTAGAACTGATCTCCTCAGCTTATTTCAGAGGAAGGGTAAAAATACAAAGTGTCGCCCGCACTTCAGTCTGCCGGCTTGCGTTGCGTGCAGTGACATTCCACTGTTGCCTAGGTAATTTATATTATAAAGAGTTCGTCTACAGAGAATACTTGTACAAGGCTTGCGGCGGTCGTTGCGTGCTGCTTCGTAATATCACAGAGAGAATATACTTAAACACGCCACACACACACACACACACACACACACACACACACACACACGCACACACACGCCAAAGCCCGTGGTGGAACACAAACTTCTCATTCAATATCCAGGCGCTCCGACTCCGCACCACATCAAGCTTGAAGCTCTGGGCTTGAAAATAGCTCATGCTGAGGTCTGTCTTGAAACCCACCATTCACGACATAGAGGTCGCCTACATGCCTATTGAGCTACTGCGGCTAATGTTTCTCACTTTCTGAAATATCTCTGCAATTAAGAAGACAGGGAATTTTCCCCCTCCCTCCTCCTCACCGTTCCATGCGCATCTCCCTAACACTGGTGCAGCGCCCCTAGCAGGCATTAGAAGCTAGTGTCAGAATCGCGTGTCACGTTTGTTTGTGTTCGGGCTTTCAACACCATACACCCTTTTGTTAAAAAAAAATAAAATAATAATAACTACGCACAGTTGTATTAGAAACTGAATCAAACATTCGAAAATATTCATATGAAAAGTGTTCCAATTTTAAATTCTGTCCACGGTTTTAAACAGTTCTTTTGGCAAGTAAGGCATTTTAGTTATGGCACACGGAGAGTGGTATTTTGCGCAGCTGATATGCGCACTGTACCTCATATTCACTCTGTGGACAGAAACACGTCACTCACGGAGTATATGTTTTTTTTTTTTTCAGTCACGAAGTGGAGAAACCAAAGACTGAAAACCACGGGGAGGAACATCCTAAAGAAAGGTAATCGATGACTGGTTTGTTAATAATAAGTACTGAGGTGACCAAAGCCGTAAACGTATCGGTAATTTGGTGTTTTAGAATATTTAGACACTAAACATATATAAGATATAAAAGTAGTATAATTGTACACACACACACACACACACACACACACACACACACACACACACACACACACACACACACATACATATATATATATATATATATATATATATATATATATATATATATATATATATATATATATATATATATATATATATATATATATATATATATAGAACATGTTCTGAAAGGATTACTTTTACCAGCGCTTACGACATTACTCAGCACTGAAGAATCACGGATGCTCTCTCATAAAACACACACTACTCATCGATAAGCTTTATTATACGCAGAAATGTTTTAAGAGGAATGTTTGTTTTTGCCACTTAATCATTATTTTCATTTTCGTTACATAACGTTTGTTTCAGGATAATTTTATATGTTTTTCCTTATAAGCGAGTTACACGTTATTACATGCATTTCCCCCACTTTATCTACTGAGCAGTTTCAGTACTTGGAAAAATGTAAACCCGTTTATTTTAGACTTTCAACCTTTCAACTATTTCACGAAGCCAAGCGTTCCGTTGTATATTTGTATTGCAGGGAACAGTAAACAGCTTAAATGCTATTGTTCTATTTTCGAAATAATTTTTCTATAAAGTTTAAGTCTACAGCAAAATAAAGATGTTCCGGGTGAGACCAAAGTTGAACTGAGAGATAAGACTATTACGTTTATTGAACAATGGCCAATAACAACAGTATCTTATAATTTATCTCATGGTGTAAAGAGATTTGTGTTCTCATTTTGTATGAGCTTTGTCACGAAGTCTACTTAATATTTTTTTAAATATTTCGCTTTAACCTTCTATTTTGCGACGAGTCAGAATAGGGATAGATTGAGGACAAACTGATCGTCTTGACTTCTAGCAAAAAAAATTATAATGTTTATATCTCTCACTTAGCATTGCTTGTTGCCTACAAAAAAAAATCCAATATTTTATTTATATCTGAAATACTTGCGAGCATATGAATTTTTCTAGCAACGCCCTTCCCAGAAAATTTAAATTGTTTCTGTAAACAATTTTCAAAACTTTATTTGTCGAAGTAACTTGGCTATTTTTGTGTTACACTATTAGGCCTGCCTAATATCACCAGCACCATGTTACAAAATGCTACAACGGGAGCCAAAATAAATTTTCGATTACATTTTATCGCATGCAAAACCATAAGTGTTTTTAGAAAATCCGAGAAAAGTCACAACTCAAAGGCATGAAAAAATTTTTCCTTATTGAAAAAATTAGTTACAGTTAATTATTTTTGTTTCATACATTTACCAAGGCTTTATTACAATACGATTTGCATTATCTGGGAAAGATATTACGAGTAAAGTATGCATGTTGAAATGTATCTGAAAAATAATTTTAATAATAATTTTTTTTTGTGGCCGCTACTTTTCTAGTTTTTCCCTTCCAGCGCGACGCCAGGTTCTTTAATGCGACCACAGCTCTTGCCTTACTGGGGCTGCGGTGGGGTAGTGGTTAGACTACTCGCTTCCCACCAAGGTTAGATTCAGTGTGGGGTCGCTCCCAGATTTTCGCACGTGGTAATCGTGCCGGACGATGCCGCGGGTCAGCGGGCTTTTTTTTTCCTGGGATTTCCTGTTTACCCCGCTCTTGCATTCCGGCGCTGCTCCATACTCATCTCGCTTCACTCGCATTGGCTCTCAAAACCTCGGTATTAAGACCCGCACAAATTTTTTCATTCACTCACTCACTCTTGTTTGCAGTTTAAAAGTCTCGATTCCACTACTGAATGTATAGAATGGTCTGGAAATAATTAATGCAGTAGAAAATTTCTCCACGTTTTGGGGATAGTTTAGTCTGACACAACGTGGCTCTGTGGCCGCTTCTTGATGCTCGTGGCGCCGTCTTGTGACGCGCAAAGTAACTCACGGCATACATATTCTGTTTCTGACATGGTGAAACACGGTCCCTCCCGCCAAAGAATACGTACTTACAAATGCAGAGTGAAACAGCGGCATGTATCGCGGAAAGCTACCGCACACGGAGTCGTGTCGAGCAACATGGCGGAACGCTGTTCCTCAATCGGCGCCTGGTAACATACTTGCCAGCCGGCCTGCAGCCCGGCCAATAGGGAACCTTCCCCCCTGCCAATCAGACTCGAGGTCCGCTCCCAGAGCCCGGCGCGGCGCAGCCAGCCGGTGAGTTGCGCCGCCGCCACCGCCAGATTTACTTCTGTACACTTTCCTGTTCTGCGGTCTCGCATCACTCCTTCACTGAGAGAAAACTGAACAGAATGTTTGTTTGTATAGGGCCAAATATATATTTAGTTGCCCTAACAAAATGTATTGTTGAGGAAACAAAATTTGAAAAGCAACAAAATTACTTTTGTTCGTCTAACCAAATATGTATTTTACTAGGCCCATACAAAATCTCTGTATTGGGCCAAAAAAATCACACTGTCAACTAAATATTTAGTTGAATCAACTGTATATATTTGTTTGGCCACTCATTTGACTGCCTTCGTTCGAAAATATAGCTGAAGAGTTTGTTTGTATTTTTTGTGACAGTTAGGATAGTAACCGTGTTTGTTATTGCATCTATTGATGCTTAACAATCGTATAAACACATTAATAAAACAATGCGACAAGAAACTGACAAGTAAAGCCGTAAAAATGGAAATATTTGTTTGCACACGTTGCCCAATTTTCGAAATAAATATATTTTAAAGCTTTCCGGCGCCGTTAGTTGTCACTTTAGCCGAGGTTACTAAGGCGTAGCGCTCGGACGCATGCGATCCGGGTTCGTAACTCGACCGAACTGCGAGGATTTCTCTTATATCGGCCCAAACTGCTTAATGTACGTGCAGCGAAACAAATCTTTAGCTGCACCAACCAAATCTTACAGTTTGGAGCAACCAAATGGGAACAACAAAATATTTCACTGCCCCTATACAAACAAATAATTTGGTTGCATCAAACACATCTTGTATGATTCAACATAACCTTTTTCTCAGTGTGGCACACCTGATTGGTCAGTAGGTTTGTCTGTCTCGCAGTGTGGATATGGGGGTAGTGTGCTCATGTCAGTTGCGCAGTAACCAGTCTTCGCTTCCCAACACTCAACTGCTTACCTTCCGACGTAACGGCCAAAACCACGTGACTTCGACCAAGGATTTCTCACTGTTTACTTGAACGAGTGCTCTGAGATGCTGGTAGGTACGTTACTTTTGAGTAAGACGATAATTCAAATACGATGTACTCAGGTTACGCATGTTATTCGTTTGCCGTAAAAGCTCGGATTTGCTGTTAAAAATCAAACGTAAACGAATTCGACATCACTGTATGAACGCGTCGTTCCGGCAGTTCTTATGGCAGTTCTCGAGCCAGTGTTGGAGATATGTGCACAAGAAGACAGTCAGTGCGTGACATCTTTCGTCTACGCTACCTTGGAAAGAGAAGTCAGGACTGTTACTGGGCTGGCCGCGCGATGGCGCTACGAGCATATAAAAGCACTTATAGCTTTTACCTTATGTCGGGCCGTGAAACATATTAAAAAAAAAAAAAAAACGTGGAAATATTCTGTAATGACTTCACATCTTCGTTTGTACTCTGTAAATTCAAATTTCTAATCTCATTGTAAGAATGGTGAAAAAATCTCGTTTACTTTCGCACATCACTGTACATATACACTTTTGAAAGTTTTCTTGTGCCTACACGTAGAATATCAGAACCGTAGAAGGTAAAGCAAACTACAGGCAATTCTGATTTTAAAAATACTTTTGTCCCAATATTTCATTGGTTTGTTACGTTTATTTAGTTTATAAGCAAGATGTTAATGATAATGAGAGCACAATAAAATACTTCTCTGAGGGACACGTGAATGATAAAAATATATTCGTAATCTAATGAATTATACAAGAACATGCAGGGAAATCTGTCATCTGTGTTTGATAACTGGTGGCTATCTTGCGCTTTGCTGCCTGATAAACCTATCTCGAGGTAAACTGATTTTTGCCTATATTCTATATGGTCGTGTCACAACTTTAAGTTGCTTGTGTTCCACGCGCCGGTACTTTCTAAGCGAGTTGAGACACTCGCATTTTGTCAGACTTCCGTATTGTTTCTTTGACAGGAATGGTAATAAACGATGGAAAATAAAATCAGTATTCGCTCTTCCCAGTACTCCAATAAATGTAAAGTACTTTTTTTTTTTAATATCAACTTATTGTGATTTGACATTATTATTTTAATGCGCTCAAAAATTTACTTTCACATGCAAAGCAGAGAACTTAATGGTATATGCACACAAAACTTAACGAAACCTAAACGTAATCACATGGCGTTTTTTATATTACGTACCATAAATATTATTATTGATTCTAACATTTCATAATCGTTATAATTTCCATTAAACTGAAAATATTTCTAACAGTGCTTGATACATAATATGCCTACATATACAGCTGGATATTTGAGGTTTAACTTTAAAACAACATGGCTACCGCAGAAGGTACGAGAGTGAGTAACGAGTGTACATCGTCATTCACTCTTCCTCTCGCGCTCTCTACCTCTAATTGCAACAGCAGAGAAGATTTATGACGTCAACAGTGGGAGAGAGAGTGCTCACTCGGCGAATTGGGAGGGGGCCCAAGTTCGTCATTTCGATAGTAGAATTAGGTGTCAGCATTGATCACGAAGAATACTACAGAAGGAACTAAGCGGTTGGAGAAATACTCCGTATTTCTTAATTTAGTTCACTGTCACGTTACACAGTAGCTTTGTAATAACTCGTCACACTGCAGTGCTGCCAGACAAGTAAGATAGAGTAAGATATTGCTCCTTCTAGTTCTAACACACACTCTAACAAACGGTTCGTAAAGTTACCACATCTGTCTGTACGCACAAGTAAGATAGAGTAAGATATTGCTCCTTCTAGTTCTAACACACACTCTAACAAACGGTTCGTAAAGTTACCACATCTGTCTGTACGCACAAGTAAGATAGAGTAAGATATTGCTCCTTCTAGTTCTAACACACACTCTAACAAACGGTTCGTAAAGTTACCACATCTGTCTGTACGCACAAGTAAGATAGAGTAAGATATTGTTCCTTCTAGTTCTAACACACACTCTAACAAATGGTTCGTAAAGTTACCACAAGTAAGATAGAGTAAGATATTGCTCCTTCTAGTTCTAACACACACTCTAACAAACGGTTCGTAAAGTTACCACATCTGTCTGTACGCACAAGTAAGATAGAGTAAGATATTGCTCCTTCTAGTTCTAACACACACTCTAACAAACGGTTCGTAAAGTTACCACATCTGTCTGTACGCACAAGTAAGATAGAGTAAGATATTGTTCCTTCTAGTTCTAACACACACTCTAACAAATGGTTCGTAAAGTTACCACAAGTAAGATAGAGTAAGATATTGCTCCTTCTAGTTCTAACACACACTCTAACAAACGGTTCGTAAAGTTACCACATCTGTCTGTACGCACAAGTAAGATAGAGTAAGATATTGCTCCTTCTAGTTCTAACACACACTCTAACAAACGGTTCGTAAAGTTACCACATCTGTCTGTACGCACAGTGAGAAAGTGCGAGCGGTCAATTATTCTCCCAGACATACATGGTAGCGTCACTACGATTGCTCAGGTATGAGTCGAACGGGTAAAGTAGTAATGCTAAACGTTCCTATATTTGCAGCGTGATATGTGTTATGTTTTCCATACAATGTACTCGTTAAAAACTTCCATTACAGTTTAGGAAGTTTACAAAGAAATTTTTTACACTGCAGTCAAACATAAGCGTCACTCAGGTCGGTCAGCGGGGACGCAGGAACGTGTATATTTCACGCCGAGAAAGTCTCTAATGGATTCATTCCTTCCACGGCGTTCTTTACGTTCAGTGCTGCTGGTGATGTTGATTACTTCAGGCGATAATAAGCTGCGTTCATGCAGAAGCTCTTTTTACGCACAGCTGGCACCTGAAATGCTCGATCTTGGGAGAACTGAACTATGGCATGGGCTGTTCACGGCAAAATGAGCACTTTTGAGAGCCCTGCCTAGTATCTACTTGTGTGCGCGTTGTGTATTTTCCCGCCTTATGTAAAATTAACATTGCCACGGGTCTCATCACTTTATTCATGCGCCGGTCAAGCGAAACTGTGTAGTTATTATAAAAGTAAATATTCTACAAATCTGCTAATTTTTATACGTCGATGCATAAACAACACACAAAACGAAACAAATAGTTTAAGTTATCACAAATGGATACCCAACTTCCTACCCATCGTTTACTAACTTTACTGGGCGAATGTCACTCAGTGTGCCCCTTTAAATATATGCAGACTGCACTTTAAATTCGAATCAGTGGAAAACCACTGATTTACAGTGAAAATGGCTCCACTTAGAATCAGTGAAATATCAACCATTGATTGTTTCAGTGGAAAAATTACACGGATTGAATTAGTGATGTGAAACCTTTTCGCTGATTCTATGTGGAGCCATTGTCACTGCGAATTAGTGGTTTCCCACTGATTCAAATTTAGAGTGTGGGGCAGTGACTTTTTCCTAAACTTAATTTCAAAAGTGCTCGCTTTATCGCCAACAACCTTTAACAGGCGTATACTACGGGAGTGAGCCACGCGGTGTTTTAACTTTTGTCTCTGATGAGCTGATCTCTATGCCGTAGTTTTTCGGAGCGCCTGTATTTGGTGCCCTGGCTAGTGCTTGCAGTTCGCTATAAAAAATACTCTCTTTATGTGAGTCGTATCCTAGGCCCGAGTGACGGGCTTTCAACGTCATCGACCTTGAGGAATGACCAGGTATGAAACGTTAAAGATGGAGCGACGACGGAATGCAAGAGGCGGAGAAAACCGCGGGAAGCACCTCGTGAAAACACCGGTTAGCGGCATCCTCGGCCAATTTCCCAATGCACAGATCCGGGTTGGACCCCGTCGGGACTGGAACCCGGGGTGTGAGGCGGGTGTTATGACCACTGCACCATGCTAGCCCCTTGTGTGCGTTCGCCACGCCAGAGTACGCGCGCGCTGAGAGAGCAAAGGAAGTGGCGCTCGGTAGCTTCGGCTGATTTATTTAGGAAATAGTCAAATGTGTAGTGGAGTTGAGCGATCTGAGCTGCTGCTAACCCCGGAGTCTTGAGAGCCGACGGTGGGCGAAGCGAGCTGAGTGCGGAGCAGCGCTGGCATGCATGGGCGGGGGGGGGGGATGGGAGAACTCCGGGAAAACCCACCGATCAGCGGCATCGTCCGGAACGATTACCACGAACGAAAAACCCGGGAACGACTCCGCTGGGAATCATACCTTGTGAGCCTCGGTGGGAAGCGAGCGCTCTAGCCGCTGCGCAACCGCGGCACCTCAGACGTGTAGTGAAGCTGAAAACTTTGCATAGTAGCGACGTTTAACATTAATACATTTGGAGACTGGTATTTTTACACGGTGTAAGTTTAGTATACCTTTTTAGCTTACAACTTGTCATCATCTAACTTACTATTAGATAGGGATAATGAATAGATATTAGAGTGGCAACCAAATCAAACCTTCTTTCTGTGGAAGCCGAGATCAGTTGGAAAAGGATGGTGCAAACCTAAAATGCGTGTGCTTCCATGAGGCGTAGTCACCATATGCCTTGATGACATGCCAGTTTAATTGAAATACATGAGAATAATGTATGAATATTTTCAAGAACATGTAGAAACACTGGACATTTGTTATCTCCACAGGCGCGAGGCAAACGACAGTGACATTGACAGCGACAGTGACAGCGATAGCGACGACGATGTAGATTCTCACGAGAGGTACGTATAGTGCATTATCTTTTTATCCAACCAGATATTCAGTATCCATGATGAAATATCATTTTGGCAAACAATATTCGGCTTCTGGTGACAGTTCAACTTATCGCCATCAGTCCATTATTTCGCATTAAGATACGTGAGGTGCATATATTTAAAACAGTACCAGATGTTTAGTTGTGATGGCAGATTTATTTTGCAGTGACTGTTAGTTCTTATTTGTTAGTCAGTAACAGGCGTCGGCTCAAGACAAAGTCATTTCGTGATTACGACAATGCACTTGGTTTAATACGCAGTTTCTGTATAACTGTATTTTAAAACATTGCTGTTGCTCAGCCACACTGTGCGACTCCCCTCCACTTTATACTTTTAGTCACATCCATATTGTTAAGTCACGTCTATGTATATTGACCTGCCATGTGGAGTATTATATTATTAAAATCTTAATACTGCTTTAAATTACTTCAACAATCCCTACAAATGGCAGAACGATCACGTCCTTGGTTTTACGCACTTCTGTAGTTACATATATAGTATACTTATATTGCGCTATATACAGTATGGGCACTACAAAAAAGCTTCTGACGGAATTCACTTGAACGATCTGAAAGTTACTTTGATACATCACATCTATGTCATGTTACCCCATATCTTATATCAATGACAGGCATCTGCATATTGCATAGCAGTCAGAGACAGATCCAGAAGATGAGATCACCCCATCCCTTTTACATGAACCTGCCCTGAGAATGTTTTAAAACTGAAATAAAATAATATCAAAATAACTAAAAATACTGATTTTAATTTATTAATTTAATATAATTTCCTAAAAATATGATGAGAGGATGTCCTCCCAAAGTCCACAAATTGAAAGTCTAGATTTGTACCTGAAAAATGGCAAAATAAACCTCTTCTAGAACCGAAAGTCTAAATCCTCTCCTGTCTCAGTCAGACATTATCCACGAGAGACTTGAAATGCACCTATAGGATTCTTCTCCCATTTGATCTCTTACATTTTTTTTTTTCATCATATTTTCTCCCATTTTTGCAAAACTCATTTTCCAGTTTTTTAGTATTATTATTTTGTAGTTTTGTATTTCTTAAAGCCAAACTTTCACCTAGTTAAATTTCCCGCATATCCGGAAATTGCTGTTTTCCTCTGTATTTGCTTTTTTTCATCGTAAGATGACGTGCACAAAAATCATGGTCATCATTGCTTCTCTAGTACTGTTCCGATTTCACATGATTGGTCTTGCAATATCAAGAACTGTGCCAACTTCTTTGTTAGGTAATGTGCTCTGATATTACAAACACGAGAGTAACTTAGCTTACTATGTTGTAATGGTTGCGTTTCTCTTCTTCCCGACAGGCGCTGAACGTTACGATTTGGGCTGACTGTACCAGGAATTGCGGATACTTCGCTCCTCTCAGCTTTAACTCATCTGATTTATAGAATTCTTCTTCAGATGTTGTACTTCTTTCTTTGCTTTGTCCCGTGTAGTAAATTACAAGTCTATATATATACACTTGTAAAAAGAAGTTACTGAACATACTGTAAAGCAGTGTACAAAAATTACAAAAAAAAAATAAATATAATACTGTTGCAAAATAAAGTTGAAATGTACTGCCAAAATAAAAAGTCAACTTTAAATTGGTTGTCTGATTTCGTAGATATAGCATACTAAGCCAAAATGCTTGTATGAGAGCCGCTTTGAAAAAACGAAACCATTTAAAAAGTATCAATTTACACGGCCTACTGTAGTAATACTTATCTGCCAAATTTGGTAAGAATAGATTAATTATTTACCGAGATATAACAATTTTGTTTAATCATGTGGCGCTAACTTACATTATGTCGGACAACAGGGGATCTGTGTAAACGCATTTGACGGGTGTAATATATACTGCCAGAATACAAAGTTAAGTTACAATTGGTTACATGGTTTCGTAGAGATAGCATACAAAGCTGAAATGTTTAAATAGCCACCATCTTGAGTATAACATTTTCTGATCCCATTTATAACCTGTTACTTTACATGATATACCATAATATTACTTGTTTTTGCCTAATATCGTAGGAATCGGTTGGTTTTTTTTCGAGAGATACGACATGAAAACTTTATTTTTTTCTCCTGTAATGCTATCTTAAAAAATGGCGAATGAGATGCTGTGTACTGGCACGTTTGATTCATATAATATATACGTTAAGCATGCCAAGTTTAGTAGAATTTGGCCAAACGGTATGACGGATGTAGCAAATTAACTTAAAATATTTGTACAAGCGCCATTTTAAAATAAGTGTATTAGCCACTTAAATCGCCTACGTATACATGGTCTACCATATTATTATTTACATATATTTTGCGGGAATCCGTTATACGGTTTCCGAAGTTTAGCAAAACAAGTACTTTATTTTCTACGTAGTGCTGTCTTCCAAAATGATAAAACAAAAACAATATGCATCTCTTGATTCAGTGCCTACACGATGCTCTGTCAACATACTGGATTTTATTTTTATCGTCTATTTGATTCTAAAAATATGACATAGCATCCCGAATGTTAAATTGCCTGTCATTTTCAAAATATGCACTCGGCTGATTGGAAGCTATAGAAGTGGGAATGGGCCATGACCTGTGTAGCAAGGAAGTAGACTAGTGTTCTCCTGGAGTGATATTGGGAAACCGTGAAAAACTGAAGTCTTCATGGTAAAGACGGGATTCGAACCCAGGTTCTCTTGAAAGCGAGTCCGAAGGCTTACTACATGCATCACCTCGCTTGGTTGATGCATGAAGAGGTTTTTTTTTTTGACACACATACAGGCGCTTTGAGGTTGAAGTAGTAATAAAATATTTTATTTGTCGCTTTCTTATCAATGCAACTGCACCAGCTCTCTTGCATGAAGCATTTATATTTAATTTTCTACCCGTGTTGTTAATATTTATCTAAAGGCTGTTCACGATAAAGTGAGCACTTTTGAAATCAACCTTAGAAAAAAGTCACTGCCCCTACCTGCATATATTTTAATGGACGCACTGAGTGACATGCACCCAGCAAAGTTGGTAATGACAGATGGAAAATAGTTCCATAACTTAACGCCGAATAAAAAGTGTTAGGTGACCATTTGTGATCACTTAAATTATTTCTTTGCCTTTGTGTTTTTTTTTTTTATGCATCGAAGTGTAAAACTGACGAGAGATGAAATATATTTTCTTTCCTTATAACTACAAAGTGTGACCTGACCGACGCATTAATGAAGTGATGAGGCCCGTGGCAATGTTAATTTTTTAATTTAGGCGGAGGAATACACAACGTGCAGACAAGTAGATCTTAAGCAGAGCTTCCAAAAGGGCTCACTTTCCCGTGAACATAGATGGGTTGCACGTGTAAAGGTACACCTTGCCTTAATATCGGTATGAAACACGTTTCAAGAGAGCAGCTTTGGTAAGTGGCGGTGTTCGTTATCTCTTTTATTGAAGTGTTATCGCGTAGAGTGGTGGACGGAAACATTGCAGATACCTTCCTTATCAGGCGCACAATGTAGTGAGCGGGGCTGGTTGCTCGCGGCAATATCAAACCATTTAGGTGAGTTTTCATGGTGCACCCACCATGTGCTGCTGCTGTGGTCTACACGTGACCACCATAAGCTCGTCCATCTTCACCCTGGTGAGTGACATCTGCTCGACGCCGTAAACTGTATCGCTCACTGGTCGCGCGAGTGTGTCGAGCGAGAGGTTTGGATGGCTCTCCACAACGAGATCTTGAGAGCCGATGGAGGTGAAAATGAGGTGAGAATGGAGCAGCACCGGAATGCAAGCGCTGGGGAAACGGGAGATCCCCGAGAAAACACGCCGACCAGCGGCATCGCCCGGTACGTTTCCCACGTGCGGAAATCCGGGAGTGACCCGGCCGGGGATTGAACCCGATTCGCCTCGGCGGGAGGTCAGTGGTCTGACCACTGCTTCACCGCGGCCCCTTTGCCGCCGCGTGAAGCTGTGGAAACGAGCCTCGAGTCTGATTGGTTATTGCACGTTAAGGACGTGCTACCGCCTGAGAAGTTGGTCAGCAGGAGCTGACTGGTGAACGACGTCCTGCCACATTGTTGGTCGGTGACGTGTGTATGGCTGCACCAGTTCGCAGTACACTGCACCTCTGTATTCCCAAGTAGGTATTCTGTGATTATGCTTCACACTTGTAGTAACAGTGTTGTATACACGATGATTCTCAATTAGAGCGACAAACTTCGGGGGGTGATTATTCATGAAAAAGTAAAAGGAAAACATAAGTGACACTTTATACCTAGACCGAATTTGAAGGGAGGTATGTATGAGCATTAATATATATATATATGTATGTATATATGTATATATATATATGTATGAGCATTAATATATATATATATATATATATATATATATATATATATATATATATATATTAATGCTCATACATACCATGCGTTGAAGGTTCTGACAACATACAATAATGTTCCGAGAGTTGTCGTCGTATTTTACTTCGTTACCGATATTTCTCACGAATACAGTTTAAAACCTCGTTTTTTAAAGGCTCATTTCTCCCTTTATATTCGGTTTAGGTACAGAGTTCACACATGTTTTCCTTTTACTTTTTCATGAAGAATCACTTCCCGAACTTTGTCGCTCTAATTGAGAATCATCCTGTATACAGGCAAGTCGCAATGCGTACTGCAGAAAACAGAGCGCGTCCAGTGAGGTGACAGGACATCCCGCAGTATCATACACACCTGCCGCTAGTAAGTGACATGAAGCACACACACATTGTTATTAGTCCCTATAGATGACAGAAAGTCGTACCGATATCAGTACAGTTCCGGACAAAAATTCTGCTGCAGCAACAAAAACTATGTATTTATCTGTGACTGAAAGTGTTAAGGTGGTCGTCTACTTGTAGCTATTTTAACGTCCAACGTTCAGAAGCACGGTAGAACGGTTTTTATCGCTGCTTATTGGCAATAACTGTGAATTGTTGAAAATTTTACTCTGCCCTAGTCTGAAAAGCTATTATTTTTTCCCATGTAGTGTGTCGTAAAATAGTTGGTTTAAAATACCTTAGTGTATAGCCTTCACACTTTTCGGATTCAACATAAAAAAAAAAACGCCCTATATGTATGTGTGTATATTGTGTGTGTGTGATTGTTTTCTAAATATTTCATGTATCACAACCGTTTTGTATATCTGTTAACATAAAAGTATTTTGTATTGTGTTAAAATGGTCTGTTACTTTTATTTTCTATAACGTATAATTCTCGCTTCCAATAAATAGGAAGAAAAACAAGAAAATAATAGACTTGTTGATAATGACTAGTATAGGCTGTTCGCGGTAAAATGAGCACGTTTGAGGCCTTTCAGACATTGTTTAGCCTTCCGCCACTTTTTTAAATCAATATGGCCATTTAAGTAATAAACTCAGCGTGCAAATTTCAGGGCACTCGTAAGTTAAAAGTCTAAGACTAAATAAAATACTTTTAATGACTATTATTTCAAATAAGAGGGCTTTCAAAAGAGCTCATTTTACCTTGAATAGCCCAAAAGAAATAGTTCATTGACAACGCGCCATTATAGATAATCTACATTTTACGTGTTGTTTAATATTTTTGTGCGTACTTTTAAAGGGTGATCACGAGAAGTGAGTACTTTTGAAATCAACCTTACAAGAGGTTACTGCCCCATATCTGTATATATTTATACGGGCGCCCTGAGTGACATGCGCCCAGTAAAGTAGGTAACGACGAATGGGAAGTAGTTCCTTATCTTAACGTCGAATAAAAAATTGTTTGGTAACCATTTCTGACAATTTAAATTATTTCTTTCGCTTTCAGATTTTTTTAAAATTCATCGAAGCGTAGAAATGAGCAGATATATAAAATATTTACTTTTCTAATATTTCCACAGTTTCACTTGACCAACGCATGAATAAAGTGACGAGGCCCTTGGCAATGTTAATTTTATATAAGGCCGAAGAATACACTACGTGCATACAAGTAGATCTTAAGCAGGTATTTCAAAAGTGCTAATTTTACCGTGAACAGCCTATAATTGTGCGTTATCTGCTTGTTGTAAAATGTCGAGAGCTTATTAATAAATTATAAATATGGTCTCGATTATTTACAACAAGCAGATAACACATAATTAAAAATACGCACAATAATATTAAACAATTAGTAAAATGTGCATTTTCTATAATCTTACATTGTCGGTGATTACTATGAAACTGGAATTATGACTCGAAAACGAGGGATTTTTCCAAAAAGTGATGAAGCCGATCTTTAAAGTGTCAGCTTGGCTGGAATTAATTTCTGTGTCCGAGGCCTAAAAGCGCGAGGGCGCTAAGAGCGTGCCTGGTACACGCATAGATTGTCTGCTCGCCCTTATGAACAAAGCACTGAACTGTCGTGCAGACTGTCCCACGTTTGTCTCGCCTCACAGGAGTTTCAACGGAGACTCTATCGTTTAATTGTGTAAAAATTAAAACAAAGATGTGTTTCATGCTTCTTTGTTAGGTTAAGTATGCTAAACCGAAAGTACTATAATAAAAATGATAGTAAAATAATTGTATAATCCTTTTACCACTTAAAATACTTATTGCAGACGGATAGTATTATTTGGTTATTTTTAAAGCAGTTATTTTGTCACATTTACTTATTTTGTTGTTTAAATCACTAATTTTTTTTCACAAAGTAATAGTGATTTTTAAACAGAAAACTAAAAGCTATATAAACTATTGTTATATACAAGAAATTTCAGCATTCCAATATCCCTTCAGTGAATATAACACCCATCAAAATATATCTTTAAGAATTTAAAATTCTCTCCTTGACGTCATATTTCGGGAATTCGTGCACTTCCAGACTTCTCCATATCCTTTAAATACTTGCTAGACGCCTTGAATGGGAGGTCGTCAGAAGACATGATTTTTATCGTATCTTTCCCAGTATAATGTGGAGATACGCGGAGTTAGTTTCATTTGGCGACGAATCAGATTTACGATATTTGTAGATTTCGCAGCTTTTATGGCTGGGCCACAGTTTATTTGATACGCCATAAAACCAACAAGAAACAGCGATGGGGTGGCGAGATCACGCGCAATCATGCAACAAGAGATAATGTTTCCGCCCTGCGGAAGCGAACAATAAACAAACGACTGCAGAAGACTACAAAGTTTAGAATACTGCCAGATATAGGCTGTTCACGATAAAGTGAGCAATTTCGAAATAAACCTTAGAAAAATGTCATTGGCCCTGCCTGTGTGTATTTAAACGGACTCGCTAGGTTACAGGCACCCAGTAAAGTTCTAACGATGGATGGAAAGTAGTTCCATATTTAACGTCGTGCGAAAAGTGTTAGGTAACCATTTGTGAAGACTTAAATTATTTCTTTCGCTTTATGTTTATTTAATGCATCGGAAGTGTAAAAATAATCAGATTAGTAAGATATTTACTTTTCTAACAATTTCATAGTTTCACTTGATCGACGCATGAATGAAGTGAATAGGAATACGGCAATGTTGATATTGCCTAGGGCGGAATAATACGCAATGCACATACAAGTAGATCACAAGCAGGGCTTTCAAAAGTGCTCGTTTTACCGTTAACAGCCTTTAAGAACACGTCCCTACTAATATGTACGGTGCAACCTTGTGCAGAGCAGCATATGGCTGCAATGCTGCAAGTAGTGAAGACGTTCGAGCGGATTTGACAACATGGTCTTGAACGCTTGAGACCCGGAGAGGGTGAAGCCAGGTGGACATGGAGCAGCGCCGGACTTTGAGAGCGGGGGAAACCCCTGAGAAAACCCGCAGACGAGCGGCATTATCCGGCACGATACTCTCTCATGCGAACATCCGGGAGCTACCCCGCTCGGAATAGAATCCGGCTAGACTTGGTGGAAGGCTAGCGCTCTAGCCGCTACGCAAACCGCTTCCCCAATGCTGCGAGGGAACTGGCAACGCGGTAGATAGGGATTGGCAGTCTCCTAGCCCCGACCGAGTGACGACTACCTTCCCAAGTGTACGTAAAGCTGTATGCGAGAATGTATATATGGAAACATCAGCATACACGTGGTTAAAACACTCTCGACAGGTATAGGCTGTTCACGGTAAAATTAGCACTTTCGAAAGCCCTGCTTAGGATCTACTTTTATGCACATTGCGTATTCTTCCGCCTTATGCAAAATTAACATTGCCATGGGCCTCGTCACTTTATTTATGCGTTGGTCTAGAGCATCAGTGAAATTATTACAAAAGAACTTTTTTTTTTTTTTTTTTGCAAATCTGTGCTCATTTTTACACTTCGACGCATTAAAAAAACATAAAGTGAAAAAAATAATTGAAACTTTCACAAATAGTTACCTGATACTTTTTATTGGACGTTAAGGTATGGAACTACTTTCCATTCATCGTTACCACATTTACTGGGCGCATGTCACTCAGTTTGCCCGTTAAAATGTTTGAAGGTAGGGATAGTGACATTTTTATGAGGTTGATTTCAAAAGTACTCAATTTATCGTGAACAATCTTCAACAGTTTTACCACTCGGCAGTCACATGCATTAAACATGGTAATCTAATGTGCATGGAGAAAGGTCCAGTCTCTTTATCAGAGGAGTTCTGAAAGTACTGATAACGAGTGAGGTGGTACTCATATCAAAATAGTTGTTCGGTTAACCTGGGTGCAATAGTAAACACGATACATTTTATACAAGTTGTACGACAAATACACAAATTTTGCGGTTAATGGATTCCAAAAACTGAAATTGTGTTATATGCAAACTTTGAGTATATCATGCAAAACTCATATACAGGGTGGACCGCCTAATGTGGACACTCCCAAAATTTCCGGAACGGTTGCAGATCACGAAATGCGGTTTCCGCTAAATGAAATTACGCACGGGGGCAAGTAATTTGCCGCAAAGTGACTATTCGTAACACGTGTATGGACAGAAATAATCAAGTACTGTAAGATATTTCCGCTGGAAACATACATTTACTTCACCTGCATCTGAAATAATGTGCAAAGAGAAATTGAGTGATACAGCATCTGGAATGGAAAGTAACACAGAAACGCCAAGACATAATGTGCAAATATGATTAAGTTTGTTAGGCCGGTAGCATGGGGCAGGGGACCTGTACTCACAGCTGTAAGCAAGCAACACGTGTCGTGACTCATCCTGGCAGGAACGCTTCCTAATAGCAGCATTAAGGTAAGCACTACGCTTACCTTAATGGGGTAAGGGACATGGAAAGCGATATTGGACAGAGGAGAGCACCGCAGCGGAGGGAAGACGGGCAATGTGAGTGCAAGTCCGATATCAATCCATAATATTTTATTCGGATACCAACGTATTCCACGAGATTTGTTTCCTAGTCATTAACTGTGCTGAGAAACAAGGGCGTACACATGCACAGCAAAAATAGAACAAACCAACATAAGGAGAACTGCAATCCCATCTACATGCATAGTACAGAAGAGCACAGTTATGGTTGAAATTCGTCACATTAGGTCTTTTTACAGCATGTGTTCGATGTGATTAGATGTAGAAGGCCGACTGGCGCACCCCACATTTTCATTAAAAAATCAAGCAATTCGAGGCTAAAATAAAGGTTTTTTGCTCAAAAATCACGGTTTAAAATTTAAGAACTTATGCATAAAAAAAAAAAAAACCGGAAAATTTACCCCTTTTTTCAATAATAACGTGCAGGCTTTGTGCCACCTTAATAACTTCAATTTTAAATCTTTAATAAAGTAAATTACTCACTTTTCAAGCTAATTTTCAAGTTTTCTAGAAATAGCAATTTTGCAAGCAAGCAAGCAAATTTAAGAGAAAATAAAGAATAATCAAGTGAAAAATCGAGTGAAAATGTTAAAAGTGAGAAAATTTTAATTATAAAAATGATTTTTATTTGATCAAAAATTCGTAAAATTTTTATTGCAACCACTCAATTATTGTAAAATACTCTAAAATATTGTAGTAAAATATCGAAGAATTTTGTTGATTCCTCCATTAAGTAAAATTAAAAATTTATATATCTTCAGTGATATTTTCTTTCAAATACTCATAAGGTAAATTTCGTTGGGAAATTAAAAGAACATTACAAATTGTACCAGCCTCAACGGTTTTTTTTTAAAATCAACATTATTTTATATTTGTTTTATCTTTAACTACTGCTGTTTTTCTATATATGCAGTCAATAACATACAATGGTCTCCTTCCCTAAAACTAATAATAATTGATATCGCCAAGATAGTTTCTAGTTGGCTTATAATAAAGTTCATTATTTTTATACATAGTATCCAATTTTGTTCTTGAACTTCTAAAATCATTAGAAGCGAGAAATATTTTAAGACAAAGCTCATTTTCAATATCTAGATTCCAATTTTCTTTTGAAAAAATTTCATTTCTAACAGTTTATACAAAAATACTACTCACATTACAGTGATCAAACATTAAAGCATGCACATATTGCTAGGCGCGATTATTTTTATTAGTTTGGAAACCCACAATTATAAAATCAGGCATATAAAATTGTAAATTATTAAACTGATATTTTATATTAAAGTTAAAAACCGTTGTCCCAGCAGGGATTTCTTTTTCTAAACATTGCCAATACTTAAAACCAATATGAATTTTAGGATTTTTATATATTTTTATTTAATTGCAATTGCTGTGTTAGCTTCATATTCAACAATAGGCCACAAAATTTATAATTTATGAATAAAAAATATACCTGGATCAGTATAAGTTTTATCAACTGAACCATCTGCTTTTTTAGTTCCATAAACAAATAAACAATTGTTATCAGACGAATTTCGGAAAAAAAGTGATTTTATAACCACCTTTCTAGTAAACTTCATTATAATCGCGAATAAAGCCAAACAAGTATCTTAATGGATACATTATTTCATTTATTTTATCACTACGAACAGATTTTACTCAAAATTTATTATCAACACCAGTAGACTCTAAATAATTTTGTTCACTTGGCGATCTTAGCAAAATATTCATCATTGTTGAAGTTATTCCTGGATTAACAACAGCCTCAATAATATGTCCGTGTTTTGAAATTTCTACTCTAGAAAATTGAATTGGAAAAAAATTTGAACAAACATCAATATTATCTAATTTTTCGTATTTTGCCTCATCTCCAAGTTTATCTCTCTTTTGTAGGCGATACTCTTCCAAAACATAAGCATAGTTCGGAAAAGAAAAGCCATCGCCTATGGGAATATCAAACCCGATTATATTATTGTAACTATTAGAATTCCCCCTCGTTTGATCAGTTGGGGGAAAAGTTTGTCTCTCAAAACTCTCAATGCTTTTATAACGCATTTATAAGTTAAAAAAATTATATATAAATGACAGAATAAAAAGGATTTCATCGAGTGAAATTGCTCATCGAGAAGTATAGAAATTATGAAAAGAACCATGAGGTATAAAATGAAAAAAAAAACAAGACATAAGAACTACCATTATTTCGTGAATTACAAAATATTAGCAAAAAAGTAGAACAATCAGTGAAGAAAATAAAAATTTAATAACAGTACTAGTACCTGTTGCCACAAAAAATTTATATTATCCACTAACACAAGAAGAAACATAATTTGAATAAGAATTATTTGCAGAACAAGAACCTCCTAATTTGGAAGATCAAATGGGAATTGTATCATTGAAAAATTTATCGCCTACAGCAGGTGTTTCTGCTATAAATGTCGGAAAAATAATTTCTGAAAAAAATTGCTTTTAAAACACTATGTGGTTTATGAGCAAAAAATCGTAATTTATACATTTGAGTTACAGAAGTAATGATAAATAATGATAAACTATCTGTTAATGCTAAAGAATTTACATTAACCGAAGACCTTTCTAATTTGTTAACAAAAGAAAAAGAGGAAGATCTTGTAGATGAAAAAACAGGCTAAAATAAATTTACTAATGAGGACAATAAAAATGACAAAGACATTGTTATAGACACAAATGTTGCATTCCGGAAACATAAACCTATTAATCAAATAAAAGCGAATCAAAGTTGGAAGCACGAGAGTATAATTAAACCATTTTATGATCGAATTTATGCACAGCATGTAAAAGCATGTTCAAAATCAGTGCCAAATACACACGAAAGAATTATTTCTCAAAAAACTCCTAGATCTCGTGAAAGTATAAAAAATATAATAACTTTCCCAAAGAATATATTTGGATGGACAGTGTTAGAAAATTAATTGACATATTATTAGTTATTCATGGTGAAGAAACGGCTGGAAGTAAAACAATTTAAAATGAAAAAGTAAACATTATAAATATGCTAAACAATAAATTTTCTGATTTTGTTGCCAAAAACCAAAAAGGAATTCTATATCTAATAAGAGTTTTAAATGTTCTTCCGCGCTCATTTGAGAATTCTGAACACCACGGAAAAGTCATTATAAACTGGGCATTAAACAATTTAAATTTGCCCAAAATGCATTTTCCAGGTTATAATTATTGTGAGCCATTTACAAAATTAAATGAAATATTAGAAAGAGGAGACTCAGGAGTAGACAAACTAGACGCAGCTTGCAAATATCACGATATTGCATATAGAGATCATAATGATTTTGAATCCAGGCATGAGGCTGAAATTTTTTACGTAAAGAAGCAAAAGAAATCATGTTAAATAAAGATACTCGAATTACGGGAAAAATTACTACTGCTACTGTTGCCTAAACAATGTTTACAAAAAGAAAATTAGGTTGGAAATTAATACTAAATAATACACACAAATAAAAAAAAAAAAAACTAAATAATACACACAATAATTAGTATATCTGAAAGCTGAGTATATCATATTTGGTAAATTAGGAAATTTCTCAATAATTAGACCATGCTTTTTTTAAATCTGGAAACGATGTTCATCTATTTCTGCATAATACAACTTTTTATAAAAGATAAAAGTTTTCCCCGAATATGAATTTAAAACAAAATTTATTTTATATTCATCTCCTAATCCAAATGAAGCAAAGTTCTTGGATAACCACCAATAAGATTATAACTAGGATAATCAACCATATAAATTTTTTCGTCAACAAACAGGACTAACTCACCTGATGGTCTTTGGAATATAAAAAAATTATTGAAATTCGTCGTTAGAAATTTCTTATCGAAAATTGCTTATTGATTATTTTCTTGTCTCCCAAACTTTTTGTCCAAACATTTTTATCGTATAAAATTACAAGTTAACTATCAATAATTAAAAAATGTTTTTATATATTCGTATTTGCATAAATCAATTGGTTTATTTTCATTAAAATTATTTTTTAGTGGTGGCCCATAAAAGTTTTGAATATTTTGAATATTTTTAATATCGTCTGATTGAAAACTAACCAAATCATTGTTGAGAATTGGGTACATGAGTGCATTTTTATCATTTGTATGTTGAAGACCTAATGCATGTTCAATTTCATGGATCAAAACCGCTAGTAAATTAATTTTATTTTCAGGAACGTTTTTACCATCATTATACCAATACTCCTGATTATTGATGTGAATTTCAACGAGGCTATTTTGTTTATTTGGAAAATATGCATGAGCCAGTGCACTATCAAATGGGTATAATGTATAAGGACAAACTCCGCACAGCCTATGACTATTATGTGGACCTTGTTTATATGACATAAGTATATCTGGAGAATTCGTATCGTAAACAAATTTCAAATTTATGTGTTTTTGCCAAATGTGAAAAGCCTCTTTTGTTAAATTTGCAATTGATTTATTTGCATATGCAAAATTCCATTTTTATGAGTTTTCAGTCCATTTTGCTGTTGATGAAAGGTTCACAATTATCTCATCCATAACACATCTTGGCTTGTTGATTAAATTTAGTGACTCTAAACTGTAAGCTCGGAATCCCGTCGCGGCTTTAAGTAGTCTCGCTTGCACGATTTAGAAGGTTCCCCGCAACCCGAGCGAGACTGCGAGAGGCTAGGGCATTGACCAGAAAAATTATTTCAAAGTTAACTCCTGAAATTTTAACTGCCGAAGGTCATAACACACGAGTCGCGGTAGACTTATAGCGGCGACATGCGGAGGCTTGCCTTTGTAAATCGCTGCTAACTCCTCAGGTTATCGCCCTGACCTCGTCACACTGATTCGCTCGCTTGAGCAGGAAATCGATGCAAGGCGTAAACACGTAACACTGCCCCCTCCTCAAGTATGTTGGTTCCGAACAGACTCTGCAACATTCAGACATTCGTAGAGTGCCAGTCGGTTGATGTAGACAATCTTCGGCTTCGCCCGAGAGCCTTGACGACAAATCCGAAAACCATATAATTGAGGCTCTTCAGAATCCTGTAGGGGCCTTCCCAATATTTCTGTAGCTTCGAGCACTTCTGTGGGTTGTAAAGCCACGCCAGTTGTCCTTCTTGAAATACCTCGCTTTACATTTTCCTGCCATACTGTCATCATCATGTCGATAATTATTTAGAGGTGTTGTCAAGCAAAATCATGAATGCCAACTAGTCTGAGACCTAATTGTCCAGCACAATCAGAGGCAGCAGCTTATTCTGCTGTCGGTCAGCCAAACAGCAGGTCACTAGGGAGGTGTAGGTCTCTTCCGAACTGCATAATTAATGGTGTTAACCTTGTATACTCGTGAACTGCCGAGTGGTAAGCAAGAAGAAATATGGCACCCTTGAATCCCAGTACTCTTGGTTGTCTGCCACAAAGATCGATAGGTACTTCTCAAGAGTGCGGTAAGCCTCTCGACCTTTCCATCCGACTGAGGGTGTAAGGCTGTAGTCCTAGTCTTTTTAAGGTGGCTGCCTGGGTAGGCCGCCGAACGGTGTACCTAACTTTTATTTACTGAGCGCGACTCGATCTCCATACCAATCCACTCACCGTTCTTCAGAGCTCCCGTCCTGTCGGATCTCCAAGCGACGACGCACACCAACTGAGATGACTGGTAAGCCTGCAGGGTGCAGGGGTATATGTGAAAGTGTGTATGTTGTGCTATTACATGAAGGAATGGTTTAACAGAGTAATTAGTTGAAATATTCTGTCGGTGGGCACTGGGTCATGTTGAAGCCGTAGATACGATTGTTTTTATTTTTAGAGTTCGTTTAATTGACAAGAATAAAGAAGGAAGTATTCTCGCTTGAACTATCCTATGGACAACATGTTTAGGATAAGGCCTCAGTGAATAGTGATAATTGTGTATAGCGTATGCTAGCATGGCATAAGTGTAATACCTCTCACCCATTATAATAATAACCATAAAAAATTATAATTACAAGGTCTGAAACATATGAAATGGTATATGACAGATGAAGTTAGACTATCTTGCTGAGAGGGATATGACTTTGGTGATTGTTTAGTTGTTAATTATTTGTGTGTGTACGTGCATACATAGTAAATAATCATTGCATGTTTATGCAAGTATGGACTTGCACGATTACATCATATACATGATTACATCATACAACTGCATTCCCCCTTTACCCTTCTCGAGCTTCAACAGTCGACATTGAACATGTAACACATTAGTTGAGGCAGGAGCCATCGATCAGGTAAGAAGTCAGTCGGTAAGCGTAAGTGAATGTGCAAGAATGCATTTCCCATTTTTTTAAATATTAAGTGAGTCGCTCGGGAATAAAACTAGGTAGTCCAAAACTAACATTATATTAATTACATTTACTAGTAATACAACCCAATAATAAATATTCGTTAAATTCATAAATAAAATAATATTAATTGCTCTGACCAAGAATAGAACCTGGTATTTTAAAATAACATTTAATTAATTTCTCTAAGCATGTATACAACTCAAAAAACAAATTTTTGTTAAAACCGAAAATAAAAACATATTAAGTAACCTGACCAAGAATCGAACTCGACAATCCAAAAATAACAACACATTAATTCCCCCTCGATTGTATACAACAACAAAAAAAAAAAAACCTGTTCAATTCGAAGAAAAAAAAAGTGGCTTGATCGAGAATCGAACTAGATTATCCAAAAAATAACATTAGGGGTAATTAAACCCGTAACATGAACCCAACTGAAAAATATATTTCTGTTAAATGCGAAAATAAATTTATATTAAGTGCTCGGACATAGAATCTAACTCGATAATCCAAAAATAACATTACATTAATTCCCCTAGGAAGTATCTAACTCAATTTTTTTTTGTTCAATTCGAAAATAAAATTAATTTAAGTGGCCTGACTGGGAATCAAACTTGATCATCCAAAAATGACATTACTTTATTTACCCCTAAAATGTATTTTTGTTAAATTCGAAAATAAATTAATATTAATTGCCCTGACCGGGGATCGAACTCGATAATCCAAAAATAAGATTACATTAATTACCCTTAGCTGGTATCCAACTCAAAAACAAATTTTTGTTAAATTCTAAAATAAAATTAAAATAAATGCCCTGCCCGAGAATCGAATTCGATAATAAAAAAATAAAAATATATTAATTACCCCTAGTAGGTATCCAACTCAAAAATAATTTTTTGTTAAATCCAATAATAAAATAATAGAAAGTCGTCTGTCTGAGAATCGAACTCGCTAATCCAAAAATAATGTGCATCTCGCACTTATGTCAGGTGCGCCACCCCACCCCAGTCCTATGATCCTCTTCCATGTTGAACAAATGCACCCAATGTTAATAACGATAACCCAGCAGTTTTTCCTATCCTTAGCGAGACCTCTCCCAAGTTTATCACATACAGTGGATGTTGATAAGGACGAGAATGGTCCCAAAAATACATGCCTACACTACTAGCATGCAAATACAACTATGATGAGACAGTAGCAATACGATCGCATAGGCAATAAAATTCGTTCACAATTCGGAAATATTTTCATAAACATTTGGCAGGATAAGGTAGACGATTTTATTTTGAACAATTACACATGGTGCTTAGAAAATTAAGACATTTGACCTCATGAGTGTTGATTAAATATATTTGCCCTGTTAATTTCTCTTTAATGAAAATGAAGCAGTAAGATCACAAAACTTCCACTTTGTGCACAAAATTAATACAAACCCGCTATCGCGTATCCTGTATATTAAGGCATAGTTTTTGTAGCGAACTTCTGTATAGAATATTACAGAAGACTTTCTACTTTTTACCAGGCAAACCTTTGGTAAAGAGGGACCTATTGAATTATAATAAATTAAAAATCTAAGTAATATAGTAATCATACAACAATCGAAATAAAATCTGGGCAATCTATTGATTATGCTTCGTCCCCCATTTTTCGCGGTTGCAGTATTAGTAACACAATTTCACAGAAACGGCGTAAATTCTATGAGTCATTATGATGTCTTGACCGAGATAATGCAAAGGTGTGACACTTCTGCTGTTATACTCTGTTTCATATAACTTCAATAAAATTGGACAGACGCTGTGACCAACCTACTCAGCATGTAAACAGTAAACGCCTCCATTTGTAAAGTACTGTGTCAGCTTATGGTTGTTGCAGGATGCGTGTTATTATGTTGGCGCTCTTTGCGATGATTGTAAAAGAAAATAGTAATCGAAATTAAACATTATAATGTGGAAAATTAATGATATTTACAAAATTTATGATTAAGTTACGCTCATAGACTAATACACATTTTTTCTGAGTTATAGAGCAAAGGTTTAAAAAATATTTATAAATATTATGGTAGAGCATGCGAACATCACGGTTAAGTGAAAGGTCTCCACAAATCACCGTTGAGTCTGTTGTCAATGGTCTCCACCTTCCCGATGAAAAGCCATTGTTGCCATTGTGTTCAATGATCTCTTCCGTCATAATTTATCTACATGCAGGAATTCCTTGCTGGTGATGTCGGAATATTTATGTAGTTAATTATTTGCGTATTTCATTTAAGAATAGTTTATCGTAGGTGCCTTTTTACAAGTATTCTCAGTGAAATGAATTATCGACACGTGTCTGCCGTTTTGTAAAATAAGTTTGTTGTGTGCTGTGGTCCACCTTTTTCTATGAGCAACGGAAGCGCGAGCGAAAAATTATTTACATTGTGAAGTTTGAATTAGTTGGTTTCAAGAAAAGTTAGGTGTTTTGTTAATTGCATAAGTCAGAAAATAAATTATTTCGTATCAGTAGCCGACAAGTGATTTTAGTGAATTAATCATCCAAAGTTCAGCACGTGTTTAGGAATTACGAAGTGAACAGTAAGTATGTGTGTTTTGTAAATAATGTTTTCTTAAATTGTTGTTAGAATATTTGAAATGTATTTGGACTTTTATTTGATTGAAACTCCAACGAATTTTACGTAGAAGTCATATTTGCTTAACATGTTTACAACGTGCATTTCACAAATCGATTTTAACAGTGACGTATTTATTGCGTTTTGTTCTTGCGGGAGGTTTTTAAATGTACGTGGCCTAAATAAGCGCCCTTTTAGTTTAGTTCTGTATATAAAAAATAAAATGAAATTTATCTGTTCAGCATTTCTCGCATCGGTACAAACAGCGACACATTAATCGCATTTAGTTTTTTCGATGAAGTTATAACTTTTGCGTCAGGCTAAATTTAATGCTATTTCCGTACAAATAAAATCTTCCAATGCATGATCAAAACAATGCCAGTTCCAATCGCCACTCTCATAAGAAGAATCACAAAAAAATCACGTCTCACGAAAGACGATTAAACTATAGTTCCCCAACCCAACCAATAAAATAAAACAGAAACTTAACTAGTATATTATATGATCATAACACAAATAACATAGTTGGGAATGGCAACCAGCTGTAGTAGCCTAAATACTGGACAGAAGTGGCCAGCCTTTCAGTGCTTGCCATTGGATTCGCAGTTTGTTTACAAAGATCGTTTTCTTCACTGACAGAACAGCTGTGGCGGAGGGATACATGGTGGCCGCATTTATTTTCGAGAACTGTCAACACTTATTGAAGTTATATGAAACAGAGTATATTTCAAAAGTTGTCTACACTTGGATCCTAAATTATAACTCTCGCTAAAGGCTATAAATAAATGTTGCTTTCCTTCACTGCTACAATTTATCTTGACAGGTATCTTGTGATTCGTTGTGCGTCAACACGTTATGTAGACAATTCGTCGCAGTATCTGACTGATATACTTGTTTGAGGATATCTGGCTCGTCAACTACTCCTGTTATCAGAAAGGTAACTTGGAAGCGAAAAACCAATAATAATCTTGTACTCGTGACAAATCCACGGAACGTATAAATATATAAACAGATATAAAGTGCAAAATTCATGATTTTTCATTATACCCTGACCACATCATAATTTCACACTCTCTGGTTCGAACAAACTCACTTCCAGAAATTAAATAATATACATATATAGCTACCCAAACATATATTAGTAATCATGCATATATATTTTAAGTTATTGAATGTAAAGGTAATTATATGGCTGTCCCTGTTTTTTCAAATAAATTTGATCGAGCATAGATGAAAATTAAAAGAATGAACTTTTGTTCAATCTTTGTATGTGAGTGAGAAAGGTCGATAGAGACAGTATCAGCATCCAACAGCTGAAGTGTTGATGGAGGCGATGCTGGACCAGCGACGGAATGCAATGGCGAGAAACATCAACGGCCGCCACACCCGGGACAGTCTGCACGGACATAGTACTTGCCTCCACTGGGTAACTTCGGTTCATTGCAGTGTCTCCCGTTAGCGCAGAAACACCGATTACGACTACTTTGCGTTCTTAACATAACCGCCTCTCGGAGGTGTGATTCATTGGTTGTCACTGACAAGCTTCACACGCTTTTAAAATTGTAAGAAATATATAAATATATATATTTGTAAAATAGACATTAACGTCCACGACATATCTATATATCAACTCTATACATTACATTGTAGGCGAATGTACTGACATACACAGAGTGAGTTTGGTCATGCCATGACTCGCATTCAGGAGGTTATGGGTTCGATCACGGCCGGATGCACTCTGCTTTAGACGAATGCCGATTTAGTTGTTGCATGTACACCCTCTCAGTTCTCTACTCTGTGCTCTCCTGAGAAATCCTAGATTTGGCGCGCTCAATGTACTTTGTCTTACTGAATGATATCGTAAACAATTTTTTTTTGCGTACGCTGTTCACGGATAATCGATTATCTTAGTTTATTTTTGTAGCCAAATGCGTATCCCTCCACCACCGAGACCACGGTGGCTGAGCGGTTAGACTGCTCGCTTCCCACCAAGGTGAACCCGGTTCAATCACCGGCCGGAGAAAGTCTGACTGTGTTGTTATATCTTGCCGACTTCTGTTGTGTAATGCACTTAGTTTCAATAAATATAATAGTTTGTGAGACTAACATTTGTGGACTTTCTGGTAATAAACTTCTTTCTGTATGATCGCCACTCTCAAGACTGGTCATTTTTAGTACAATAAAGTTTTCATATGAACAGCAATGATCATTCGATTTCTAACATGATTTTTACTCTACCTACCAAACGAACCATACATTTCTAGATCAAAACAAAAATATGATTACACATGATTAGAGATGATGGTTTATCGCTGGAAAAGAGGACTGTTTGCTGGGATTCAACGTACTGTACACATTTCCGACATTTTCCCTTTCTTATTGGCCGTCAAGTATGTATGAATCTACTATCCCATCTAACTGGGCCAATGAGGATTCTGGTACTCTAAAGCAAAACGTTTGTGATTGGCCTACGAAGAATTCAGAGGAGTCAAGAATTTGGTCATCCAATCATAAAAGGAAAAACTAGCTATAGTGTCATCGAAGATATGTTGACTCAAAAATTTTTCGTCATTTTCCATCATCCCTACACATGATAACCATAATGCGCAGATATTGATCACTACGTTCAGAATCGACCATCATTCAGTAAAATACGGTTTTTACCTGGCAACCAGTGATCATTTGATACCATGTGCCATTAGCTTAATTTCCGAAGAAAAGATAAGGTGTGTATCTCCCTAAAAACTTTTGAACGCGTGCACCGAATTTCACCAAACTCGGTACATTTTATAGCAGCTAGTAAGGACATGCGACTTTTACCGTTACCTACCATGCCATGAGTTTATTAAAAAAATCAGGATCAATTTAATGTTTAGGGCACCATTTAACATCTTGGAACAACTCTACCCACTTAAACAAAATTTCGCATTTTGGATGATCATATAAATAGCTAATATAGAGAGGGGTATTGCCATTGGTAAAACATTTTGAAAGCTAGCAATATGTGAAAAACTAAAGGTTTTACACCATATTTAAGAAACTATACAATTTATTACCGCCAGCTTTCGCAAATAACTAAAATTGTGGTAGGCCATGTTACTGTATGCGGTTTAAATTTATAAACCACTTATTTTCAACAAGGCGATCATATAAATATTTTGGGGTAACTTAGCATAGTCATATACAGTTTGACTTATTTCGAGCAAACTTTATACGCTGAAAGCATCAACTAAAAATGTGAAATATGCTAACATTCAGTTTGTTTAATCCACCATTTTGTAAGATAGAGCCACACGAAATATTAAAGCATTTGTGTCATACCTCGGAAAACAATCAACCTATTCCTACCAAATTTGGCAAATAAGAAATATCTACAGTACGCAGACTGATATGTCTTTGGTTAGTCAGACACTTATTTTCAAAACGGCAGGCACATAAACATTTTTCTCACTATGCTAGGTTTATCTACGAGACCGTGTCACCAATTTCAAGTAAGCTGGCAGTTAACTAATATAATGGTATGCCATGCAAGAAAATGTGTTTTAAATGGATGTCGCTTATTTAAATATGGTGGCCATGTAAATACTTTAATTAAATTTGGTATATATACCATACCATTTGACCAATTTCGACCATACTTGGTATGCCCAAAGTACTAACTATATGCATGAAATGCGCTAGCATATACTCTTTTTAATCCATCATTTCGTAAGAAGCATCTCATGAAAAATGAAGTGTCTGGGTCATAACTCGGGAAACAACCAATCGTTTCCTACCAAATTCGGCAAACACAAATAGTAGAGTACACTATGTACATTTATATGTTTTACGTGGGTAAGCCACTCAATATAAGCAATTTTTCTTTACTTTGCTAAGTCAACGAAACCATGTAACCAGTTCAAAAAAACTTTGTATGTTCGCAGTAGCCTAATTAGTACCGTAAAATATGTCTGCACAACTCTTGTATCCACCATTTTGTAAACCAGCGCTATTTCAATGTCATATCTCGGAAACAATTAACTGACTCTCACCAAATTTTGGAAACAAGTACTACCACGATAGGTCATGTGAAATTAGTTTCTACCATGTTTACCGCCCTGAGTTCTTTGTATTTATTTGCAAGTTTTTTCATCTGTATTAAAAACTGAGTCAAATGCAGTTTTAGTAAAAAGCAAAAAGCCCTATTCCTTTCTTATTACCTCTCGACTCTTTCTCCTCTGGAGGTTCCTTCACCATTGCAAATTGGATGGCGTAACGGTAAATCGTGTCAGATTTTCGGATTTGCTTTCCAGTCTTGGCAGGTGTTGATACGAAATTTTCTGATACTACAGGCTCACAGGAAAAGTTTCGTTAGCAAATAAACGTATGCGGAGAGCTTCTGCCAGTCAAAACGATCAAAATAGAACCGTTCAATCTTATAATAAAATATGCTGCCGCACTCAAAACAATTCTGACTGGTCAAAACATCAAAGACTTAAGTGTTGTATGCGGTTGTTGGAACATTCGGTTCATCATTGTCTTGGCTACGAAACGACTCTCAGTTCTCGCGGGAGATATGGCAAAATATTCAGCCAGTGCTTCTTTTGGCAAGCGAACAGGAAACAAATCGTTGTCACTTGGCACGCCGGCCGTATTTCTCAATCTTCTTCTGCCAGTTGAGTAGGAGTGTTGGAAATCTTAGGCCTTTTTTTTTTATTAGAAACAAAGATTTTTATTTCAAAATTACTTCTCACAGAAACTTTATTCACTATATGTGTACACAGTATTTGGCACTTTTATGAACAATTACTAGTTAGGTTTACCTGTTTTTGAACAAAATGATCTTCTATAACATCTATCACATGTTCCAATGTATCATCCTTAACAAGGAAAAAATTAAATAAACTAATGTTTAGGTCTTGTGAGTTGACAAATAATGTATGATCCCTTGACAACGGGATTGGGATGTGGATCGGTGGATCTGACCTTGAATGACATCGAAATATATTTTTTTCCTGTTTATCTCCTAAAATCGCTCGCATTCACTAGAAATCGTATGTTTTAGCCAAAATTATTGCATTAAAATCCCCCTCTTTTCCCCTAAAATTGTCTAGATTTTTTCAAAAAATTCGCGGTTTTTTTTTTTTTTAACATTTGAGAGAAATGTGCTTTCTCGTCATTGTGGTTGACGTGTCTCCTCGATGTGGCTGAGATACACGAAACTCAGTGACATAATGAGGAATCGATAAAAATAAAATACTTAAAAATATTTTTTTTAATTTGAATTAAAATTAATTTTATAATTAAAAATTTACAAACATTTGTATTAAATCTTATAAACCACTGGACTCTTATCATTCCATGTTGTCTCTCTCTCTCTCTTGTCTATCTCATTCTCTCTCTCTTTCTTGTCTCTCATCCCATCACTATCTCTCTTTCCTTGCTCCCTTGTCACTCTATTATTCCATAGGTTATCTCGGAGTCCTCCCGTTTTGTGATCTCCCTTTCTCCCTTTATTTCCCTTTCTCACTTTCCATCCTCACTTTCTTTCTCACTTTTGTTTCTCTCTTGTCTCTCTACCATTCCATAAGTTTTCTCGGAGTTCTCCCATTATATTGTTGTTACATTCTCTCTCTTTCATTCTGTCTTGCCGTTCTCTCTCCATCTATCTTTCGTCTTTCACGTTCGTTCGATTAGTCGCATTTACTCCGCTCCACTATATACATAGTTCCTTCATCGCCTGCTAGAGTGCACGAATTACCAGTGTGTATATCCATTTAAGAATTTAAAGATGTAATTTTACATACACGAGAATGTATATAAAAACTTACTGCAAAGTACGTTCTAGGGAGGACTTTGTAAAAAGTATTCGAATTTTAATACTATAAAAATCATCTCAATTGATATTTTTTGAAAATCAATATTTTTTAAAATATTTTACTTTATTCAATATGTTTTTACTTGTGTACGAAAATTAAGTCGAGTAGCCTTCCAACCACGCACGCATGCATGCACGCACGCGCAGACAGGTACGCCAGGGTAGATGCCCCAGCTGTGCCATGCACATGCAGTGACGTAGGCAAGCACCGTGCGGGGAAAATAAGCTTGGCCAATGACAGCATGGCACTCCGATTGTCAGCCTTGCCAATCAGTAATCAATGAAGCGATACATTTATAAATAAGTATAATTAGTATAATTTATTATATTTATTATTTGAAAAATGTCGACATATAATCTTAATATATTTTTAATGCATTTGTAATTTAAAAATCGGTTAAAAAATTCAATTCATGTAATTTACACACTTTGCCATCACAGCTGGTAACCTTAAAAAACAAATTCTCATGCAGTTACAAGAATTTGAACCCAGGACCTCTGGGACACAAGGCGGGTATGCCAGCCACTAGCTTACATAATTCCTACACTAAGCAGTAAAACCTTAATGTTGTATATTATAATTCCAAGCGAAAGTAATAATTAAATTTTTACAATTACAGAAGTATCTTTTGTGTTTAGCTATGCGAATATAATTTTCCAACTCTTAGCAGGCAGACAGTCTAGCGAACATTTTAGTTTGCAAGTAACATTTCTAGCTCTAGGAATGTATGTTTAAGCCCTATCTAACAATAGTAATTACAATACATTATATATATAATTTAACCATATCTATTTATAACAGACTGGTTATGATACAAGACTAAAATAAGAGACTAAAAAAAAACTCTGTTTATTAAACGATTTTAAAATTTACTGAATTCTTTTTAGGTTATACTGAAATTGAATGTAGAGTAGTGCAGCAGAAAAAGTTATCTCAATTTCATTTCAGGTCTCTTCCCCTCAACTGTAAGTATTATACAAGGTTAATTATTCACTGCTTCGACTATTTTTCGTACGCACAACCATACTACTCGGATTTAGGCAGGATACAACACCAGCAAGAAATTAAATACTTATTTATTTATATAATATATATTTACGTACTTCAGACTACAAACATAAAAGCAAATACCTCAAATTTTTCCTCATCTATGACGTAGTATCCTTACAGCAGCATGCTCAACTTCCATGTCATGAATTTAATCTGCTTAGACACAGCTCAAAACGGGTGCCAGGCGTTTTGCCTAACGGTGAATTTGTCTGACGGCAAATTGCCCAACGGCGAATCCCCTGAAGGCAAATTGCCTAAAGGTGATCTGCCTAACGGCGTTTTGCCTAACTATGTTTATTCTTTATTATAAGATTTGTCATAAAATGCAACTAATTAGCTCTATAATAATGCGTGTTATATCATAGATGAAAGTATATTCATACAAAAAAAAAATTTCGACTCATGAAAATTCTGAAGTATGAAAGTTACTTACTCTGGCAGAGAGCATTCTCAAGTATTATAGTTATAAAAGTAAATACTAGAGGTCGTAGAGGTGGTTTCAAACTGGCTTTCTACTCTTCCCAGAAATGGTTTCAAAATTTTCGACGTGAGGTCGTAAGCAGCTTGAATCTAAACTTTTGTGCTGTCTCTAATGGTAAAATATCTAGTTATATTTTTCTCAGTAAATTCTGAATAATTCTATGTTTTAATCTAGTTATCTGCTTCATTGTATAAAAACTGACTCCCTCTTGATAATTTCAGCTGTAATGAGTAATTGTAGTTATATTTACATGGAAAAAGGTGTTTAATACGCAAATGCAAATTATCTGTTATAATTTGGAATGAATGTCATATAATATGTTTGAAAGCAAGCTACATAACACAGGTTGCGCTCATTCGTAGAAATGAATTCCTTAAATCGTACTCAGATTTACTATGTTATGATATTTTCAAACTATAATCAGAAGGCAGGGATGCCAATCTTAACTACTTAATATTATATAAATTTTAACTTTTTTTCTTCTTCAAAGATATTCATTTTGGTACGATAGCTCATTGCGATGTTATTTTTTCTTTTCTAAAATACTTTAAATTCAAGTAGTTAGACGTAGAAACACGCAAATGCTCCGTATATCCTAATTAATTCATATTAGTTTGGGTGAATTCCAAATAAAGAATTGGATGACTGCTCTTTCTTGATTTTCCTGCTAGCTTCTGTTCCCATTCCACAGTACAACAATTTTTGGATTATCATGAGTTGGTTTGTTTCCACATGAATCTGAATGTAAGGAAACAAACCAATGAAAAGAGCGGGTTACAAGGCTAATCGACTTAATTTTCGTATTAAAAAAAAAAAAATAGAATGAATTGATTTTTAAAGTACTAAAATTCTAGTAGTATTTACGAAGTACTGTGTGGAATGTACTTTACAAAAACATTTTATATACCTTCCTGTGTATGGAAAGTTACATCTTTGAATGTGTAAATAAATATATACACTGGTGATTCGCGCACTCCAGCAAGCGATGAAGTAACTATGTAGACATTGGAGAGGAGCAAATGCGACTAATCGAACGAATGTGAGAGACAAGAGAGAAATGGAGAGAGAAAGAGAAGACAGAATGAAAGAGAGAGAACAAAACAACAAAAAAAAATGGAAATTGGAGGACGCCAATAAATCCTATGGAATGAGAGATAGACAAGAGAGAAACGAAAGAGGGAAAGAAAGACAGAAAGGAAACAGAGAAAGGGAAAGAAAGAGAGAAAGAGGGAACACAAAATGAGAGGACACCGAGAAAACCTATGGAATGATAGAGAGACAAGAGTGCAAGAGAAAGGAAAGAGAGAAACTGATTGAATGAAAGACAAAGAGAATGAGACAGAGCACGAGAGGGACAAGAGAGAAAGAGAGACAACATGGAACGATAGAGCATGAAAAAGGAGACAGAATGGTGGTATGACTTCACGATCATATGCGCCTTGAAAAGACGAGTCTGGTGATATATAATAAATAATACACATCACTTTAAATTTTTTAATTTGAAAAATATATTTAAATTTATAAAAATTTTTTTTTCCATTAATTTTGTTTTTATCGACTCCTCATTATGTGGCTGAGTTTGGTGTATCTCAGCCACATCGAAGAATCATGTCAGCCACAATGAGCAGAAAGCACACTTTTTCACAAATTTTTGTAAAAACCGGAAATATTTAAGGAAAAAGGGGAGATTTCAATTTATTTTTATCTAAAACGTACAATTTTGAGTGAAAACAAGCGATTTTGGGAGAAAAACGGGAAAAATTTTAGGTCGAGGCCATTCAAGTTCAGATCCACCAACCCACATCCAAATCCCATTGCCAAGGAACATACATTATATATCTACTCTTATGCTGTAAAAAGACGTCAAGTTACCACAAAAGTGCAGATATAAACTCCACATCCTGCAGTCATTACATTTTTGGTCATTAGCCATAATAACTCTCTCAAATAAAGCTAATCAGCAAAAACTTTCCACGGACACTATTGTATTTCGATAGTTTACACAAGCAGGGAAAATGTACACATAAACTGTACTGTAAGGCAGCAAACGACTTTCAACTTCGTATCTCGTCTTGCGTTCCGATGTACTTCGTCTTACTGATTGATACCGAGTTCAATCAGAAACATACCGTATGTTTTAATTGTACTTCAGATACTATCCTTTGCTCAACTTCACATTTTTTCCTTCTTTTTTTTTTTTTTTGTTTAATCAGCTGATAAGATAGAATTATCTTGACTGCTCTCAGCTGCAATTTTACAATCTTCTAGTTGCTGCGAGAAAGATTTCACAAATATATCCTCTGTGGTGTGAAGGCAGATTTCCTGCGAAACTACCAGAGGCTAAAATACGTTTACTTTATATAAATATAAATATTCTTGAATTGTGATATTTTTTAACGCCATTTCACCAATGACATTCCAGACATTAAATGTGAGGGTCTTGTAATGAATCTTAGTACACCACGCTACGCACATCTGAAATAAGCATACACTTTTCATTAAGTAACATTCAAAATTCAACAACTGGAGACACATTTTGTTTTTCTTTTATTTTTCATTTTCTTCCTTAAATTAAATGGTTAATAAAACCTGTCCCATAAAGACAACTCTTTTTGAACATCTTAATATAAAATGACACACACAAACCACAACCGTCAATAATCTCGTAAACTGCTTTTCTCTCGTTTCTGCCACAGCTCGAGTGGCGTGGACCCAATTTACCAACAAGGAACTGCTATCCAAAACGTGTTTTACCACCGATAAAGTTAAAATCAGTCATAGGAATTATGCATAAATTTGATGTAGTCAAACTTAAAAGAATTAAATAGGAATCGTGAATTAAATTAAATATAATACTAATGGTAATTTATGAATATTGAATACTACGTTTCATATTGTTATGCGTTTACTGCATGACGGGGCGCGGACACTATGCACGGACTCGGTTTTATGAAGGGAGAGGGGGGACCCACTTCGACCCTCCCCTCTCACCAGGCAGACCAGCTCGCAGTTCCGTCGCCGGGCGGCGGGGAATGATAACAGCTGACCCGGCTGGTGTCACAGCACCTCCCCCCTCCTGCTTGAGAAGCCGACGACTTGAGAGAATGTTATGGAAATTAGGACCCTTGGCGCAACGCGGCATTTGGTGAAATTTCTGGGCGATGATCTACAGCCCTGTAAATGTCGCAGCGGCTTGAGGGTCGGGAGTCTTTGGTATAAACCAGCTGGCTGAGTGCGGTAACCAGGAGAAGTCTGGTGCGGCGAGGGACATTGGTGGAGAGCACAGACGACGACGGGAGATTTCGAGACGACGGCGGACGAGGTGTTTGCGGTATCGACGGACGAGATGGCGTGAAACCCGACAAGTGAAGGCTACTGTGCATGGGACGCTCGGATAACTCTGGAACATTGCGGACTGGTGAGATCTGGACTAAACTGAGGTGGGGCTGTATGATAATGTGATACAGATTTTATTGTGAATACTGGTACTGTCAAATAAGGACATATAATTTATAAAGTAAATCAATAGTATTTGATACACTGTTATTGGGACTGAATTTAGTTATTTAATTACACTGATTTCTTTGGGGTAGAGGAAAAGCACCAAAACCGACATTCCACTTTGTTTATGGTCTCTAGCGTTGATCTGAAGCAATACAAACATGCATTGTGGGTATGGAATTAAACTGCATTGTGGGTATGGAATTAAACTGCATTGTGGGTATGGAATCAAACTGCATGAAATGCGACATTAGATGATTACTTAGTTTTTATAATAATGTTTCAAATATTTTCGTAAATCAGCGATTTGTTCAGCCAAGCAAAATATGAGTATGAGAAAATGTTTCCTTAAACCATCATACCATCCGAAATAATTGAATAATTACAACATACATTAAAAACACTGCAAATGATTTTTATGTATTACTATATATACTACAAATTTACTCAGTTTAGCGATAAAAATATTTACAATAATTTATCACAATGAAATAAATACGTGATTGGCAAACATCATAAGTATACACGCGATCCTCGGCACTGCTGCATTCACTGTGTGCCCAGCCTTGACATGAGAGATATGGAACCCTCTCCTCCCCACTCGTATCTTGAGAATAAAGTCGGTCACAAAAAATGCAAGCAGAATTATCACTTTCAGGGGCTTTTGGCAGTTCAAATTTGTCATCAGATAGGTATTTTCCACTAGATGAATCCTCTCTGTTGCATTCGAAAATCGACCTTCTTGCAGTCTTTCCAGTCCGTGTCACGACAGCCCGAATCATGGCATGAACTACGTACTGAACCACTACCTGAGCCATGGATTGCAGCACTGCCTCGACTTCTTTGTGCTACGGCGTCCTTTTTTATTAATCACGGTATTTAATTCACTCTTACATGGAGATGATGTAATAACTTTCCATCCAGATGCCCCTGGGTTCTACTGCCGAATTTTCGCTCCTTTGATATATGTAGGAGGTCCCACGTTTTTATTTTTCTTACGAGGCATCTAAAACAAATAAATACAGTTGAAATGAGAAAACGGTAATTTATTGTTCGTCGTGACTGGAAACATTCAAAGCAAAACATCAGGGCGTGTCGGTTTACGAACCTCCTACTTCGTAGTGTATGCCGAATTACTGAACACCCTATTCTCATTCTCACATTCCTCACTTTAATATAGGAGACGCAATAACGATATAAGTAAAAACTAAAAATTTTTAGAATCGTTCAGGCCTATACAATAACGTAGTATTGCTAAGAAATTTACTCACCGCTACAGACTTAGTCCAATATGGTCATAGCACACACAGGAAAAAAAATTGATACTTCACAAATCGCACTTTGTTCTGTTACGATGCAAATACGAGAGGAAAATGATCGCCGTGTACTTCAGTCACGTTTATGGACGTGGGCGACACGATTTTCACGGCCAGACTGGTAGAGTGCAGCACTATCGAGCTGAGAAACAGGGGTGTGACGGTTTACCAGACTTATGTCGGTTTTGGCGCTTTTCCTCGAATTGTACATTGTACTGAGTGAAGTTATTGATTGTAAATATCAGGAGATATAAATTTGTTGAGAGATATTGAGACGACAGTATTTTATTTGTAATCGTTGTAAATAAATTAGGAAATTATAGTTAACTTTTTATTTAATTAAAACCTCCATCCTTTAACGAATCTGGTTTAGCCCGATGACTTCAAGAAATTGTAACTATATGTTTCAAGGCAAGTTTCAATTTGTGTGTGTATGTAACTAACGAAACTATTATTTTTACTTGAAATTCTGTAAAATGAATCGCTAGAAAAAAGTACTCTTACCTTAACGGGACCATAAAAAGAAAATAAATGTGTAATTCTAATATCTTACAAATACCGTAGTAAATTTAATACTAATTCAAATGCTTTTAAAATATGATGATTATTCAACGCACTATCCACATATGGAAAGCAAAAAATACCAAAGGAACTAACAATTTGGTAATCGAGCGATTTCTTGTACTATTCCGTACTAGTGCATACACATTATTACCAGCAGTTAATTTTTTTATTGAAAAATTGTTAATCATATTTTCGATGTCAATCACAGTCACTTTCTAGTGTTGCGATCTCGTTCATCAAATTATATTTCCCATGTATTAATGAAATATAAAAATGCGCAAATGTGAACTAAAGTGCTAAAGTGGATCGGGAAGTTTATGTGAATTTTCTCAGTAGAATTTCGGCACAGCGAAATAAGGATTTTAGGATGTGAGATTGGTAATTATCAAGCGTTAATTTTTTAATATGCTCAGAAGAATTTTGTGTATGACAACTGTGTTTGTTTTGTTGAAATATTAAGGGCGTTCTCCACAAAAAAAATGGCTGCGACGGTTGTCGTAAAATTACCTTAAGAATCAAAAGTCACAATGAAAATGAGAATATTGCCCTACAGGAGATCGAGGGCAGGACGAGTGCGAAATAGAAAGAAACATTTAACGCACTACTAGACGCCCGATATGGCCAGGAGACTGCACACACGTGGTCTGTTCGCTCGAGGACCGATATGATGTGTGCCATTGACTCTTTCCATCGTAGAAGGCATCTGATTCGGTGCCATGTACACAAGGAGTGGGGAGCTCAGTAATGAGACCAACTGCTCTTTACGGATTAGAGCCAGTTTAGTCTCACTAGCGATTTCGGATAACAGTGATTCACAGTAAAGGTAGTACACCTAGTACGAACTGACATTAGATTGGAAATTAATATCCCCTCTATATGAAAATTACTGGTGACCCATTTTATAATGCGTAACATATCGAGCTTTTAGGGTCTATAAAGATACACAACATTTCTATAATTGTATCTGCATAAAATGGAAAAAAAAAAAACTATAACAAGTGCAGATTGAATGCCACAGTGAAAGTGGTACACTGACAAATACATGCCCCCGATTGGACTACCAGGGATGACATTTCAGGCTCATGCATTCTGAACCACGTGCGCCTTTGTTCTGTGCATGACTGCAAACATTACATTCAAATACGCTTTCGTAGATCAACATTTAGCGCGAAAGAGGTCAGACGTTTGTGGCGGTGAGAAAGCCAGCTGGTATTTTGAATTACCAAAAGGGTAAATTTATGCGTGAGGTCGGCCAAATTGTGAATCGCAATCATTCCACTGTGCAAAATATCGTTTGTCTCTTTCGTCAGTACTGTAGAATAGTGAACAAAGGGAAGCGTAGTTCCAGAAAAATGTTCATTGCATCAGACGAGCGATGAATTCAACGTCAAACAAAGACGAATCCCGCGTTAAGTAAACTAAAACTTGCCGAGGAAGTAGAAGTAGGTTTGGGGAAAAAAGCCTGCCCAGAAACCGAGATGTGGGTCCTTCGTAGAGAGGAATTCATACATCAGCAAGAAGAACAAACGTTTCAGGTTCCAGTTTGTCACGGATCACGCTGATAAATCTTTTGAGTAATGGACAACAGTAATATTTAACTATGAAAGTAAATTCAATGTGTTTGCATTGCATGGGAAGGTCAGTATCTGGCGTAAGTCAAACAAGGAGCTTGCAGAAAGAAATCCTCGGCCGACGGTTAAACACGGGGGTGGGTCTCTGATGGTATGGGGTTATATGGCGGCTTCGGGTGTGGGGAAACTCCATTTAATAGATAGTACTATGGATCAATATGTGTATTTGGACATATTGAGGAAAGAACTGACACCGAGCGCGGAGAAATAAGACTTGCGGTATTGTTACATGCTCTACCAGGACAACGACCCGAAACATAAAGGCCCATAAGGTACGCATGTGGTTACTCTATAATTGCTCCCATGTACTCGATACCTCTCCACAGTACCCAGATATAAATGTCTTTAAAAATGTTCAAAGTTTGTTAAAAGAAAATATCCGCAAACACCCAATGTCAAAACGGAATGACCTCAAAACAGCACTTCAAAATAAATGGGGTAAGATTGTGAAATATTGGTTCGATCTATGCCAGATACGCTCAAGCAGATGGAAAAGAACTGTGGTTGTCACACTAGGTACTAACTGTCCACACATACCTACATATCATTAAGAACAAGACATAAACAGACTGTAACATTTCCATTGTGGTGTACAACTTTGTCCTCAGAATGTGTAGTTTTTGGTTGTAAATTTATATATTTTTTGGTGAAGATATTTGCTTTTTCTATATGTTGTATGGTGATTGTAAATACACTTATGCACCAATACGCTCAATTTTCATATCCAAAATACTTGTATTACAATGAACTATCATAGGATAGATGTACTACTGTCACTGCGAGTCCCGTACAAATGAAAAGACCGGGGAACATGAAGTCACCCTTAGGATAGTGTGTTGTCTTTATAGCTTTTCTCATATTGCCATCAGGGTTTTAATTATTTCTGATTTAAACTATTACAATACAAAAGGAAATTAAAAGTAAAATAAATGAAATATATTCTAAGGTTGTATTTGTTTTGTCGTTTTCTCTACTGTAGTGTCAAGTTAACCTATTTCTTACTCACTGTTTTACATATGTGTTTACTAGAGTTTTCAATTGTCTGCTTTATTTTGACGTACGTACTTAAATATTAGTTTCTAGAGTGTGATAATGGTAATAAATTTGTTCACCTACCGGCCCAGGACTGCACCAGAGGCAGCCTAGGTAAGATCACCTCTTTTCCCACTGATTTATTGCAAGTAAGTCAGCTGTGCAGCCTGGTCACTCAATTGCTATATGTGCTGTCCCATTGTTGCGTATACAAATTCTACACCATACACAACACATTTCTATTTGAAAATAATATGACAATATTACAACCGAGGTTCTCCTTCTTCACGTACTTCTTTCCCGAGGTATTGTGGGCCCTTAGTTCCCCTTCATGAACGACAACGATACACGTCATCGTAAAGCCACCCTGCCGCTGAGCTACCGAGAATGGAAATATCCGTCCCTTGGATTGGCTAGCACGGTCTCCGGACCCAAGCCCATTCGAACACGTATGGGACGTTGTCTGGAGACGCGCGTCAGTATGTCGCCAGGCGTCAGCAACGATTCCGCAGCTGCGATCAGCGCACAATACCTCAAGAACGCGTCGATAGCGTCATACTGAGCGTGAACAGATGGTGCACAGCCTGCCTGCATCGCAGTCTGGGCTGGTTATATCTCCTACTGAGGACTGCATTTCTCTTGCCGCCTGTAACGTGAAAATTTTGTACGCTGTCCTGCGTTGCTCGGACCCGTTTTTTTTTTTTTTTTTTTTAAATTAAGAAAAGGTACTTTGCATCCTTCCGATTCCTTTCTTGGTCTTTCCAACCTGTTGCATCTCGACGATGTCAAGGTGTGCTCTGTACCTATTTGAAACACTGGTGCGCGAATTTACATGGGAAAACCTGCCCCATCCTTGATTTTTGCAAACTAGTGTATTACTCTGCTTGCTTGCACTCTTGGATGTATTGCCGGGTCACCAACAAATGTGTAATGAGCGGTCATTTGTAAGATTCACGCTTCATTCACTTTCAAATCATATGCAAGCAATATTTATTTTAGTTAGTATTAGTAACGAAGCGATTTCTTTAAATGGCGCATTAAATAACTATCGCTCTTCTGTGTGTGATTTGCGAAGGCTACCTTCTTTAATATCGATCGACACATGGTGAAAATTCAGCCAGACATGCCACGTACATCACCTGGTACAGCACTCGTTACTTGCTGCGTTTTTATCCCGGAATAAAACAACAAATAAAAATAATTCAAAGCTGCAAGCACACACGCTTATGCACAGAAAGTTCCTCACTGTTATAGAACATTCGAAGACGCAATTAATAAATTAAATTTCTACGCTTTATCTTTGAGATTACAAAATACCGTTATCACTATTTTCAGTCACAATCGTACTGTGAAACAATCAGCCAACCAGTGACGTTGACTATGACGCTGGCAGTGTTTGTCTCTGCTGGCACCTTGTTTGTAGTGGATAGAAGTATAGATGTAAGTTTATGTTTGTCTATGACGCTGGCAGTGTTTGTCTCTGCTCGCACCTTGTTTGTAGTGGATAGAAGTATAGATGTAAGTTTATGTTTGTCTATGACGCTGGCAGTGTTTGTCGCTGCTGGTACCTTGTTTGTAGTGGATAGAAGTATAGATGTAAGTTTATGTTTGTCTATGACGCTGGCAGTGTTTGTCGCTGCTGGTACCTTGTTTGTAGTGGATAGAAGTATAGATGTAAGTTTATGTTTGTCTATGACGCTGGCAGTGTTTGTCGCTGCTGGTACCTTGTTTGTAGTAGATAGAAGTATAGATGTAAGTTTATGTTTGACTCTGGGCTTTATTTCGAGGTTTGTGCTGCGTATTGGCCATTGCTTGTGGATGCTAACTGCTATGCTGCTGCTATTTGCTTAGTTGAAGGAGAAGCCAGTGCTGAATATGTCGTCTCCCTGCTCACTAATTATGCATTAGATAATACATGCTATACACGCCAGGGTGCTGCTGTAAATAAGTTTCACTTTATCAGTGCAATGTAGTCTACATTAAAATTTTATTTCTTGTTTTCAGATTCAGAGTCTGATAGGCCTCGCTTTATCGGGCTTCGTCATCGTGAACTACAATAACTGCATCAGTTGGATGTCAGGCATTGACTCGTTGCATTATTTTTACTTTTACAGTGAGTACCAGCACATACTTTAAAAATATGCTTGGCACATAAAACTTTCTTTTAGAAGTGGCTAATAACTGGCTACGAGGGTTGCAGCTAAAATTACCTTAAGAATCAAAAGTCATAATGAAAAACAGTTTCATGGTGACCCAGAATTTTTTTTTTTCGTGGCCACGATGTCCAGTTGTTAATATAGACCTCGCATGAAATTTTGTGCAACCAATAGAATTTTCTGTCGTTTCAGTGTTTAGTTACAACCACAGAACTACTTGTGATCACCAATAAATTCAGTGTGATCATAGGCAATAATATGTTCGTTAGCCACAACGAAAACGCCACAATTCTAGCAGCAATACTGGTTAATGATGCTCATAAAAGTGTTTTGCGGGTTTTGGCAGGTATGTATGGTTTATCAAAAATTTAAAACATAACAGAAAAAAAAATGAATGGCCAAACTAGGAATCAAACCCGGGTTCTCTCGTACACATGTTCAGTGCGCTACTACTGCACCAAGAGCTTAGCTATGCAACTTGAGCATACACATAACATATCTAATAAGTGACACACATACAAGCACCTGAACACCTCAGCTAATGAAATGTTTAATTTCTGAAATCACTCATGTGTAACATTCAGTTACTTTAAATTAATGGATTATTTAATACAGTCCTAATTTTTAAATAATATCACTAATGAATTAGTTCGTAACCTAATGAAAGAAGATGGGCACGAAAAAATATGGCGTTGCGGCTTGTCAGAAGGTGGTCACTTCCAATACGCCAGTGAGCATGAGAAGATGTATATTGGGGATCCTGGAACAGCTCTTGTTTTTCATCGAAAATCAAGCAGTTTTCGACCAAAAGCAAGCAAATTTAAGCCATAATCAAGCAACGTTCTCAACTGCTAGAAGCAGCAATTATAGATCCTCAAAAAGTAAGTAAATTAAGCCAAAATGATGCAAAAACAAGCAAATTTTTCCAATTGCCCCCAAAATGAGCATGCAGGAGTTGGCACAAGGCAAAACAAAGCAAAATTATGCAAAAAAAAAAGTAAATTTTTCACTTTCCAAGGAATTTTTCACGTTTTTTGGAAATGTCAATTTTGCATGTGAGTAATCGAAATCAAGCTCATTAAATACAATCAAATGAAATATTATCTTATTATTCTTTACATTTTATATTCGAAGCTCTACTAATTTTTTAAAAACTTCTATTTGCTCTAGATTTTCACCAATTTCTCGAAGTTCATATTTATTGTCAATGTTATCTAGGATTGATAGTTGTAAGCTTTGTAAATTTGAATGAAATTTGCGAACCATATTTTTAAGATCTTCAAATGCGTTATCTAATCTATAGGAAGGCATTTTTGACCCACTACCACCTTATAAAATGTTTGTCAAACTGCAAGATAACACAGGCATTTTAAGTTTTATTTACAAGGAAAATAAATTTATTTAGCATTATGAAAATTATCATTTATTTGATCAAAAAATAGTAAGCGTTTTAAATGTAACCACTCAACTATAAGCTCAAAAATTGTTTTTAACTATCGGGACAATTAGTTGATACCTTCATTTATTAATATTAAAAATGCATAAATCTTCAGTAATTCTTTATTTGAAATAATCATAAGTAAGATTTCGTTTACTAATTAAAGTGACATTACAAATGGTACCAGTTTCTTCAAATTTTTTATTAAATTCAACACAAATTTCTATATTTGTTTTTCTTTAACTACGGTTGTTTTTCTGTATGAACAAACAATAACATATAAAGGACTTCGCCCCCAAAATGAATAGTAATTAATATCACTATCAAAGGTTACAATTGGTTTAAAATGAAGTTCATTATTTGTAAAGTTGGTATCTAGTGTGGTTTTTGAATTTATAAATTCACTATAAGCAAGATATTGTATAAGAAAAACACTGTTTTCAATGTCTAGATTACAGTTTTCTTTAGGAAAAATTTCATTTGTACCGTGTTTAACATAAATGTTTCTCACATTACAACAATCAAACATAGTAGCATGTTTATGCTGTTCAGCACTTTTTTTCCTTCTAAATTCAAACCAACAATTGCAAAATCGAGCATGTCAAATTGTAAATTATTAAACTGATCTTTTATATCAAAGCTTAAAACGTTTGTTCCCTTAGGAACTTCTTTTTATAATAATTGCCAATAATCAAAGCTAATAGGTATTTTCGGATCTTTATATATTATTTCTTTAATTGCAATGGCCATGTTCGATTCATATTCAACAATAGGCCACACAATTTCTAATTTTTCAATTACAATTTTACCATTATCAGGACGATGTTTCGTAACTTTATCATCTTTATTAAAGTTTCATAAATAAATAAATAGCTGTTACCAGATGAATTACGAAAAAAAGTAATTTTATAGCTACCTTTCCAATAAACTCCCTAGTTTCACGAATATCGCCAAAAAAATATCTAAGAGGATAGATTATTTCATTTGTTTTATAACAAGAAACAGTTTTAACCTCTTTTGTCATTTTTTCACTAGAAGCAGATTTATCTCGATATAGATTATCAACACCAGTAAATTCTAAATAATTTTGTTCACTTGGTGATTTTAATAAAGCATTCATTATTGTTGTTATACCCGGATTATCAACAGCTTCAATAATATTTCCATGTTATGAGATTTCTGCTCTAGAAAATTGAAAAGGAAAAAAGTTTGAACAAACATCAATATTATGTTCTTCACTACATATTTTGCCTCATCTTCAACCTTATCTCTCTTTAGTAAACTAAATTGTTCATAAACATAAGCATCATTTGGAAAAGAAAAGCCATCTCCTATAGGAATATAAAACTTGATTCTATTATTGTAAACATTTAAATTCCCCCTAGTTTGATCAGTTGGGGGAAAAGTTTACCTCTCGAAGTTCTCAATGCTTTTATAATTCATTTATAAGTAAAAAAATTATATATAAATGGCAGAATAGAATGGAGTTTCTCGAGTTGAATTACTCATTAAAAGATATAAAATATATAAAACACGTCATGAAAAAGACTATGATAAAAGTAAGGAGAAAGAGCAACCATTAATTGACGAATTACGAAATATTGGTAAAAAAGTAGCAAAAGTAAGTGAGGAAAATACAAATTTAATAACAATGCTAGTCCCTGTTGCAGTAAAAAATTTAGATTATCAGTGAACACCAGATGAAACATTGTTTGAAACAGGATTATTTGCAGAACAAGATTCTCCTAACTTGGAAGAGTAAATGGGAATTGTATCATAGAAAAGTTTACCATCTATAGCAGGTGTTCCTACTATAAATCTCGGAATTGATATTGCGAAAATAATAAATATTATTAATGAACAGTATGGTTTACGTGGAGTTGAGGAAAAAATTTACATTCGTGATACACAAGTAATGATAAATAATGGTACACTATTTGTTAAGGAAAAAGAATATTTTTTTACTCCAGGACTTTGTAATTTGTTAACAGAAAAAACACAAGAAGCCCTTGAAGGTAATTACACTGCTAATAACCTTAAAAATTACACAGAAATTGTTATATTAACAAATACTTTATTTAAAAATTATATTCCTAAAAGAAAAAGGAATAATACAAGTTCAGGTGATGGCTGGAAGTATAATAATATAGTTCAGCTGATTTATGAACATTCTAAAATTATTTTTATTCAAAATCATTATCAAATACACCAGAAAAAAACATTAAGCCAAGAACTGGTGATGGTATAAAAAATACAATAGTTTGCCAAAAGAACATATTTGGATGGACAATGTTAGACAATTAATCAATAGAATGTTATTTATTCACGGCGAAGAAAAAGCTGGAAATAACAATTATTAAAATGAAAAAGTAAGCATAATGAATATATTAAACAATACATTTTCTGATTTTGTTATAAATAATCCAAAAGGAATTCCATATGTTATAAGAGTTTTAAATTTAATTCCACACTCATTTTGGAATTCTGAACACCATGGCAAAGGTATTATAAACTAGGCATTAAACAATTTATATTTGCCTGAAATGCATTTGGCTGGTTATAATTATTGTGGGCCATTTACAAAGTTAAATGAAAGACTAGAAAGAGGTGATACAGGAATAAATAAATTAGATGAAGCTTGTTAATACCTCTATATTACTTACAGACATCGTAAAGATTTAGAATCTAGACATGATTCTGATAAAGTTTTACTAAAAGAAGCTAAATGAATCATGTTAGATAAAAATACTCCAATTGGTGAAAAAATTGCTTCTGCTGCTATTGCCTCAACTAGGTTTACAAAAAGGAAAATAGGGATGGGGTAATTAAAATGTTTTATTGAATATATACATATATAACTTATAAATGAAAATAACAAATATAACTTTCAATATTCCCTTTGAGGAATTAAAAGATTTGAGTATAGATAAATTTTTAACAAATGATCAAATTGGGAGAAAAAAATAAAAAAATTGAAAGAACGCAAGGGTTTCAAATTAACTGTATCTTTGCCAACAGTCAAAAAGATGACCAAAGAAAAATTTGGAAGTGGTTTACATCATGGAGGAACTATTACCATCGTACTTGCTGCTTTAGGGACACTTAGTGTTTTAATAGGAGCAGGTAGTGCAATTTACAGTATAATTTGTAAAAATAAAAAAGAATTAGAACAAAAAAGACATAATTTTCCAATGGAAAACAAGGCTGGAAAAGGACTAGTTGCAAAAAGAGGAAGGCCAAAAAAAATTTAGCTCCATTATCTATTATCGATATCGAAGAATATGTAAAAATATTAAATATTAAACATTTCAGAAATGTTTATATGATTGATGAATTACCAAAAATAATGCACAAAATGAATGCGCTGTGGTTAATTTCGACATATCATCTAATCCAGGAACTCATTAGGTTCGCTATTTTAAAGAAAACAAAAATGTTTACTATTTTGATTCATTTGGAGGTAATATTTCTAGTAATCTAATTAATTATTTCAAAAATAGCAATTATTATTACAATGATGATCGAATTAAGGATTTTAATTCATGTATCTGTGGACATCTATGTTTAATTATATTACATCTTTTTTCTAAAGGTTTTCAGTTTAACGATATAATTTCTATGCTATTAAATGACAGATATATTTGGGAAACCATTAGTAAATTGTTTAAATAAAATTTTTTTACACTAATGCCTTTGCTTTACAAAAAAACTAACCACTTGTTTTGATTTTACAAAATCTAATGTTTTATTTTTAGAGCACAGAGTTGTTAATATAGTTGATCTCATTGACGGAAAACATGCTGTCAATAAAAGATTTTTTGATTATCATATAGCAGATTATGCTTTAGTAAAGGATGTGGATGCAAAATACAATACCATTGTTTCTGATTTAAAAACGTACGTATAATCAAAATATAATATCATTGTTTCTGCTTTACGAGACCAAATAAGCAACATTTTTGTTTGTTCAACAGATTATGTTTCTCTTCAAAATCGTAGAATTCATAATATGGCTGACCCTGTAGATTGAAAAGATGCTGCCAGTAAATGGTATTTCGATAAATATATAGCTGTTAAATTGCAAAATTTTAACAAATCAGTTTGAATTATTGTGATACACTTGTTAACTCGAAAATTAAAACATGCTAGGAAGAAAAATCACATATCTTTTATTTGCCTGCAAAGTCGAATAAAAGTAATAATAATTTTCACTTAGATAATAATAAAATTTGCTTTACTTCTTTGATGGATTCTAATGTGTACAAAATAATTACTGTTATTCCCAATTTACCTGATGATACTGTGACTGTTATTAAGGGATTTCATAAAATATATTTCAGTAAGCCTTTTTTTGTTAACATAAGTGATATTTTAACTTTTAAAATAATAAAACTAAAACATGTGAATATGATGATGGTTTTTAAATAGAGAACACTTGGTGCTTGAAGTGTAAGAAGGTCACCAAAAATAATAATATAAAAACTGAAAATATTAGAAATGGGCGACTAGTTCAGAAAATTATTTGTTAAATATGTAATTCTAATAAGTAAACATAAAACAAAAATTGCCCACTGCAAGAAGAAATTTTCCAAGAATAAAATTAATTTTGTATGGTATTGACGATTTGTGGCAAATTGATCTTGTAGAGTTGAATACTGGCAATTCAAAAGGAATATCAATTATAAACAATGGATACAAATATATAATGGCAATTATTGATTTTTTTTCAAAATATGCTTTTGCTGTACCAATTAAAGATAAAACAGCTAAAAATGTTGCAATTGCTTTGGAATCTATTTTAATTAAAAGAAAACCACATAATATTCAAAGCGATAATGGATCCGAATTATATAATAAAATATTTAATGAACATATGCAAAAAATATAATATCAATCATTATTCTTCTTTTGGCGAATCGAAAGCAAGTGTTGTTGAAAGATTTAATTGCAGGATGAAAAATAACACATGGAAGGGATTTGCTTTGAATGGAAATTATAAGTGGTTCAATATATTACATGAATTAGTGAAAGAATACAACAATAAAAGTCACAGAATATTGGAATGAAACCCATTGAAGTTAATTAAAAAATGAAAAAACTTTAATATCGTCATATGTGTTTACTGAACCGAAACTTCAAGCTAAATACAAAGTTGGCGATGTCGTTCGTGTAGGCAAACTAAATAATTTTTGAGAAGTGTTATACTGCTAATTGGTCAACAGATTTGTTTACTATTTGTAAAGTTTTAAATTATGATGTGCCTACTTACAAATTAAAAGATACTAAAGCAGAAGAAATAGAAGGCAATCTTTATGGAAATCATTAAAACAAACTATCCTGATAAATATTTGGTCATAAAAGTCCTAAAAACCAAGGCGATAAAATTAATGTAAAATGGTTAGGGTTTGATAACACACAAAACTCATGGATTAATATAACATATGTTTTGTAATATTTAAATATTTTTATAACTATCTAATTCAAATGCAAAAACATAATGCACATTGTTTTAACAGCCATTTTGACACTTGGTTTAATGTTCATTTTAACATTTGTTTTAACATTCATTTTAACGTAAACCTGTTTTCAATTTTTTTTTCAATAATAGTCTTTAATTTTATTTCTATACTTTCCTACTTTTATTTTTCTACTCAAAGCTATAGTAATAAAACCACAATCTTCATCCTAAAATTTTTCACAATACTCTTTATATAATTTATATGTCATATCCACACCAACAAAATCATTATAGATGTGTTTAAATTAATGTCATCTTGTCTAAATATACACAGAAAACTTGTATTATCTCTTACCAATTATTTAGGTATTTTAAAATATATATTTGAGCTATATAAAATATATCTAAATTTTCATGTATTCCTCTAGCGAAATAATTGCGAACAATATCTTGGTCCTCTAAAATAACATCAAATATAACCAGAGAATCATTTCACATTGATCTAAAGGAGTCATTTCATCATTATTATTTAAAAAAGTATGCAATTTTTCTTTAACTTTAAGGTTTTTGGATAGTATATAAAAATCATTTTGTAACTCAATATATCTTGGTAAATTTAAACTTTTTGAACAAACATACAATTTATTAAAATTTATCCATTATACATTATTAATAAAAAAATTTCATCAAATTAGTTTATCCACATTGCTAGGACCTACTATCATAGTCCTCATATTATCAGACAGTAATTCACCATTCTTTTAAATTTCGGAATTATCTTCATGAACTAAAACACAGGCATCCCATTTAACTTCATTTAATAAGATAATCTTTTTTTTTCAAGATGTATTATAAAGTATTTAAATTAACAAATAATAGTTATATTTTAAAGAAAAAACTTTTTTTGTGATATCATCCATTATGAAAAATCGATTGGTTTGGAAAGTTTTCATATCAAATTTTTATCTCCAAATATAAACAATAATATAATAATGACAATTGAACACATGTGTCCTAATGTTGATAAAAATGAAGTTACAACTATTCCTACAGGTCAATATGATATTGAATCTTTAAAGGAAACTATGAATTCCATTGACCCTTTTTCAACAGATAACATTGTATTAACAGTAGATAATGTGAAAAACAGAATATCTATTAAAACTAAGTTCGACATTAAATTTGATGATAGACTATCTGATATTCTTAGTTTTGGAAGAAATTTTCTTATTGAATAAGACAAAATTGTGGCAGGTACTAAACTACCTAATTTTAACACATTTAAAACAATAAATGTTCACTGTAATTTAGCATATGGTATATTTATCAAATATGTTGAATCAAATAATTTAGAAACATACATAATAGCTAGTTTTCCACCAAAAACTATGTTTGGTTTTAGAGATTATATTAGCTATGAGCCAGCAGATCCAACATTTATCAAATTAATAATGAGTTTTTTAATTCACATTGTTTTAGAAATTAGAGATGAAAATGGTAAACTGATTGATTTTGATGGTTCTGATAATGACAATGTTTTGGAGATTAAAGATGTTAAAATTGTTATACTGTTTTATTAGAAAATTCAAAGAGGGGGACTGAGGTACATAAAATAAAATTATAAATTTCGATATCCATATGGCACTGTATCTATTTTATTTTCTAGTATAATTTTCTTGTCATCATTAGGACTTAATGAAATTTTACTAACTTCTACTGTATAATTTTCATCCTTTTTGCTTCTTATTAAATTCATATTTTTATGTTGGATTTTTTTTAAAAAGGCAATTCTTATAGTTATCAAATTATATTCTCATTGACTACACATCTCTTTATTCATTTAGATTTTTTGTTTTCTTTATCGTCAACTCTATATGCATACATTTTTGCTTGTAAACCAACAAATTCTTCCATTATTTTGCCATTACATTCGTCTTTCATTTTACCTAAAACATTCTTATTGATCGCGGTATATTATATATATTATCATTTGGATAATCACTTGTATCAAATTTTTCTATCATTGTTCTCATGTCCTCGTAAAATCTTCTGTTTTTATGTTATAAATGAACGAATTGATATCTTCATAACATAATTCAATATTATTGCCATGTTTTGGTATCATCACTTTATGATCAAAATCATACATTAACTCTTTCGATATGTCTAAAATTGACATGTCCACATAAATTGGTTTATTACATTTTACACATGTTTTATTCATATGTATAGCGGCAAGGTTTTCATAAAATATAGCAATTTTCTTAAAATTTGGTTTTGCTTTTAATTTTTTTTACATTTTCTTGTGTTCCTATTAGTTATATATCCACTCTGTTTCTAATATTTTCCATAGTTTTGCCAAACACAGAATTATACATCAGCTTATAAAAATCTTTGTCAAAGTCATTTTAGCATTAGTTCTCATCTCTGCATTAATATATATATATATTTCTTCAACCAATTAGACTGATTAAACTTCAAGATCCTATGTATTTTAGTCAGTTTTAATTTATTCTTTAGGTATTGTGTCAAATTACGACAGTGTATTACATACTTTTCTTTTTTGTGTAAAGTTGTTAAAAATTTAGACTGCTTTGTTTTTGGAACTACATGTTTTGGGCAAAAAGGTATGTCTCTATGTAAATTATGGTGTTTCTTAGGATATTACAAATTAACTTTTAAAATGTAACCATGTGGCGAATCATCCTCCAAATTTGATATATGTTCATTGTAAAAATGAAATGCTGTATAATTCCCCATTCGAAACCACCATGTGGTAAATATTGTGACATTGCCCAGCCATATAAATTATTGGTATCAAGATATGTTAAATAGTTGGACTCTTGATTAAAGTCAAAATCATCTAAATACTTATTATTTGCTTTAATATATTGTTTACAGCATTGCGATATTCCACCTCTAATTCATTTTCTATCATTAAAATCATATCATAATTGTGTAATAAATCTAGTGGTTGTGTGGACATTTTTAATATTGTATCCCAAGATAATCCCGGTGCTGTTAAATACCATGACGGATCTAAATCGTATGCATTTATACATGCATTTCTAAAATTTTCAAATACATCTGCTAATAACACGTCACTTTTTAAATTATAAATCGTGGTATTCACCAAGATTTTTAAATTTTAAATTGGTTCCATACAAGTTTTGAATGTTCATATTCATCCTCACTTATAACGCTATCGTTTAATTTGTTATAATGTTCCTATTTATTGGAAGCTCAGTGTCTTCGAATTTCTTCCGACTATCCATATAATTATATGGGTAAACATTCTTTATATTGACTAAATCTCATTGATCTTTTGGAAAATGTTTCAGTTGATCTCTACTTAAATTCGAAGATAATTTAGCTAAACTACTGCCCATAAATTTAAATGTGTCTACAAGTCACATTTTTGAATTTTCTGTTTCTTTCTCAAAAATAATAAACTTCCCTTCATTATTTGCAAGTAAATCTATATTCAAGTATATTCAAGTTAGCTTGTTCATTGTTTTTTTTTCTACTCCAGTCCTAGCTCATGTGTCAACAAAACATTTCGCGACCAACGTGATTTCAAGTTTCAGTTCAGTTTGTAACTCATGGAATTAAGTATTCATTAACGTAATAAATAAAACACTTTTATACATGTTCTGGTAGAAGTAGCGTTATTTGTAATTGTTTTATGCTGTATCTCCACTTAGTTTCTTGTCCCAGAAATTCTTGTAAATTCATTGTGCCGACCTGGACAATGTGTTACTTCATACAATTTAAGTCGGTATAAATTTTGATCCTCTAATAAACTTGAAGAAACTTCGGAAGTGTGTTGCAATTCTGAAAGCTTAAATAAACGTACATGTGTTATTTAGTATATACGCGATTCCCAGTTTACGTGTTAATACTTCGGCAGGTATGTCACTCGTTTTGAAACAATGACGCCATGATAATGTTTTATACTGCTCATGAAACATTCCTTGAATGTTAGGAATAGGACAAAACAGTATTATAACGTCTGTCCGAACTGTTTTAACTTGTATGAGCCAATATATCAAACAGTGAGTACTGGCTCTCACTATCAAATTTCAATGTATAAGTTATTTGCGGCGAAATTAAATTATGCATTAAATGTGTAAATGCAGTTTCATGAAATGCATTTACATCAGGTAGGTACTATGTTTTTCGTATTCTGGTAAAGTAACGTCATATCAGTGCAGGTATTCAAATCTTATAGGCATAAAGCGATTTTTTGTAAGCCAAGTACGCATGCGTTAGCAAACATTAGTGCTATGTCCTTAAATAACTGTGTGGCTGGATAAATTTTCACTAAAATTGAATCGAGTGACAAATATAACCGTGGGATTATGCTTTGAAAATTTGGTTCTTTTCAGTTCAGCTATTTTGTTTCATGGCGACATGATAATAAGTTGTATCCGTACAGCACTCTCAATTTCTTTGTGCCTAATTTTATATTAAATTATTGATTTTTGATGTATTTATGCATTGTAATTCTACTCGTAAATGTTGTTGGAAATAAGTAATAGATAATTCTTTACGAAGGAGCACACACGCCGTATTTTCTGAAAGCGTGCCTTATGAATACGCACTTGCAACGGGCGAGTGTTTCAGCTTTTTCGAAATTCAAAGTTGGAAACGTCTTAGCGTTGTTTGATAACAGGATAAATAATAAATCTTAACACTTCTACCTAAACCAAACACATTTTCTTATGACTTCGGGTATGCAGCGGATGTATGAGCTGGCTGAGCTAAACGCCAGCTGAAAGTCACGTGGCAGGGTTTATTTTGATAGGCACGCGGAAAGATACGCAACCAACGAGCTGAAAGTAGAAATTTGGAAGTGCTTTAAAAAAAATCTCACTTTATCGTGAACAATCTTTATCGATATCATAGAAGCGAAGGTGTTGAGGTACACTGCTAGAGACTTTATTTAATATAATTTCATAAAGAACTGAAAATTCGTTCATTATTCTTGTTTCTTGAGATATTTGTGTTTAAAATATTAGACTTTTTGGTGTTAGTAGCAGTATATTCTGGGTCCTATAGTATAACACCAAGGAAATCTGCATTATTAAAGGCTCGAAAATATTCAAAGAAATCATAAAATGTAATTCTTTGAAGTCTGAAGGGACAATCCATGAACTTAAGGAATGTATCTCGCAACTTTGTGTGAACTCTTGTAAGATAATTTCACATGTGCTTGAAGTTCTGGCCACATTTAGCGGTGCAGGCTTCTCAGCGATGTAGCACGCTACCACGCACAGGTACGGAGATTGCTGCATTGGTTCGTATCTCGTTGCATACTTCCACGATTCGGGCCACGAGTTCTTCTCTGGTGTTGACTAGTGTCTCACACGTGACACTCTAGGTGGCCTCAAAGGATAGAATTTAGAGGATTTAGGCCAGGGGATCGTGGAAGCCACGCAGTGCTGACGTACGGCACAGTGCTCCGTCTTGCTGGGACAAAATTGTCGCACTAACAAAACGTCCTCTAAAATACCTGGTAGGATATATGTTAGAAATCGCAGGTAAACTGCGTCAGCTAAGTGGGTCAGGATAATGTGTGAGGAAACTAAGGCTGTTTCCGGATTGTCAGTATATACGTGTAAGTACGTGCATTTGTGTACTAGCAGTGACCTGTACTTGTGTACTATGTGACAACAGCAAACATGCGTTGCATGGTGTTTACGTTACAACTTCTATGGTCATGCATTAAAATGACATAACCATATAAACATTTGTTATTTGTTTTTGTGTCATGGTTTTGTACCGTGACATCTTACGAGTTTAGGCTGTAAAACATGCCTTTAGCCGGGAACGAGGAATTGATAGGATCGTTAGTGGGCGCAATTATTTACAGGAGGGAAATGAAAGGCGGTGCAGAAATATTGTTGTACTCTGGTTGCTTGGCTGAGCAGCAAGCAAACAGGTGTGTGTTGTTTTGAACGAAAACAAATACACAAAGATATGCCAATATAATTACTTTTTTCTGTCGTTGTACACTTTGAGTGCAAATTATACAGCAGAAAAACAAATTGCAGGAATGTAGAATGTCTTGCACCTCGGTATCCTCAGGTTATGTTTATCTGTCCAGCTTCTTTCGATTTCACAAGTATTCATACCACACCAATAGCCGTGGGATATTGCTTTATCACGTCAGTGGAAGATTGTAAACCAATTAGGGCAGTTGTTATGGGATTTATTGCGTTTATTTATCGTATGTAAAGGGGCATTGCACAGAAACTGGCATTCTTTCCTCATGTGTCTGAAACATACACATTGATAACAAAAGAAAGAAAAATACAATTCAACGGGGTTTGTTATAATAATTGGAAGCACATTTATTAAGCTGACAATTATTTACTCATACAACAGAACGACATTTTAAAAATACTTATTAAATTTTAAAACTTGCGATCTTTATAATCACAAAACGTACACGTTAATTTTCACACCTGCAATACAATATGATGACTGTTGCGTGTACGCAAGTATACACAGCAAGTATATAATTTCAAATACTTGCCTAGTATAGAGCTTGTGTGTACTATACTAGGAATTTGAACAGCGCTATTATATGCATGGTGATGTTACTTCCGGGGACAGGTACGCACAAGTGTGCATTTCTTCAGAATCTTGAAACAGCTTAAGTAATCAAGTATCCCACACCACACAATGGCACTGAATCTCACTTGATGATTTACACGTGTTGCAAGCATGCTATCCTCAGTGCACTCGTGGCTTTTCTGTCTGGTAAAGCAGGACTCGCCAGTGTACAGTTGCGTTGGAGGAAGTGCATATTTTCGACACAACGCTGCAACAAAAAAATGGCAAAACACAGCTCGCAGACCGAAGTTAGCTGGTATCATTGCACGAATCTTGCGTAGATGGAATGGTCGGTGTAGCTGTTCGTCCAGCACTCGTCACACGGCCGTGTAACCAATCCCCAGTGTCCGTAAACGGTGCGTGTGCTGGTCGATGGGTTTTCACCAACCAGTTGAAACACTAATCTTTTTGACGTGAATACGTCTTTAAGTTTGTAACCATAGTGGGAGGCAATCCAAAAAATCCGACGATAACAAAAACGGCATACAGTTTGGCATTGCAGTTCCAGTTCCGAATATATCGTCTACATTCAAAATTCAATTACACCACTCGACTGCCAAAGAATCAAAGAATATGTTACGTTTAGTGAGTGCTGTGAAGGAGGTGCAAAGGGGGGGGGGGGGGGGGGCGCAATTTTTAGTTCGTTTCGCGCGTCTCATAACATCCGCGTAGTATAACTTTTGACTATGAGAAGCTACGACGCTCGTTTGAGTTTCAATCGAGAGCTCTCGTCAAATACAATCGATTGCGTGTACAAAAAAATTTGTGTGGCGTGGTTATGGTGAAATTGTACGAGTTTAATGTAAAAAAAAAATAGAAAATTTTACAAAATGTCGGCCTATACTCGTCAAAAAGTCAAGTCGAAATACAGAAATACGTATACGGTTGGAAAGAGCATCTCAAAAGCAACCCAGTGATACCCATAAGACCCTATATGATCGAGTGAAGCGGTGCCAGGATCGTAAAATAAACATCAAGACGTCCGAGCGCGTCAACGTAGACGTATTCACGCAAAACAAACGGCCGTGTCCCCAACACAGCCACACCCCATTTTGTGGTGTCTAAATTGACCCGTTGCGAACTCGTCTTTCGTAAGCAGCAGTCTACTCTAATGAACATGATGTACGCAGGCTGTAGTCAATTGTGAAACTGTTCATGATCAAGTCTGAGTGCTGGCCTGGAATTACCGCCGGCCGCCCCATACGACATGTGCTTATCGGCTAGCTCCTGGAAGGTGTAACCTGTTGTGCCCTCTGGCTGTTAACAGCGACGCGTGGTAGCGTGGAGTTGGAAATGCCTGTACTGTATTAGCTGCGAGTCAACTGGTACAGGAAGCTTCACACGACTTCGCCAAGGATTTGCAAGTTTGGGTATCTACTGGCGTTTATCCACAACATAAAAATATTCGCGTGCTGTTACAGCCCTTATCAACAAACATTTTCATTGGTAAGACATATTTTGATTAGTCTGAATAACATTTATTCATAATAAACGCTGCCATAACGGAATTCTACCACTGAAAGAATGTCGTAATCAACAACATACTTTGTAAATAGTTTTTTTTACCTGTTTTAATTGTTGTCAGATCCCTTGACTGCTGTCCCCAAATCTTCTCAATAAACCGTCTAGCTTTAACGTATGAGAGAATGCCAAAGGTGTTGCCTACCCACGCAGGCGTGCCGCTGCACCGTTTGAAAATTGATGCACTCATTTCTTGCGTACTGTTCGTCTGAGTGTTTTTCACTAAGGCGACCACATTTTTCAATATGTACATGTTGACTTCAAACACCAAAACTGGAGAACGGCTAAGAGTTTAAATATTTTAATTGCTATTATAATCAGGCAACCACAATTTAATTACAAAATATCTTGCTTTAGGGACGCATACCTCTCTCAGTGATCGCTTTAGGCTACGAATCTTATTATATTTTTGTCTTATTTTGCATCAGAAAACACCTCACGAAGTTTGTAACGCACATTCAGGAACACATTTTATATACAGAGTATCTCTAGATATGTGGTAATAATCGAGGCAGTATAGTAGACCTGAAAACAAAACAAAATGTCGCCGTGAACGTATGTCCTAAACTATATATCTTCCGAGTTACATACCTTCCACTATTGTACTTCATCTATTCGTAACACGAACATGCCTACAGCTGCTCGAACTGGAATGTGTCATTAAGACACATTCCAGTTCGAGCAGCTGTAGGCATGTTCGTGTACCAGCAGCGATATGTCTTTGTACAAGATTTTCTCAAAATGTCCACCTTGTGGGGGCCACAATGGCTGAGCGATTAGCACGCTCGCCTCCCACCAAGGTAAACCGGGTTCAATCCCTGGCCGGGTCACCGGATTTTCGCAAGTGGGAATCGTGCCGGATGATACCGTTGATCGGTGGGTCTTCTCGGCGATCTCCCGTTTCCCTCGCCCTTTCTTTCCGGCGCCGCTCCATATTCACTTCAATCACCTTATCGGCTCTGAAGCCCTCGATGTTAAGAGCCGCCCAAATCTCTTCACTCACTCACTCCACCTTGTGCATGAACTAACTCCTGAACCCGCCACGTCATTGACTATCCGGCACGTTCAAATACTCCAGGATTTGCACATATCTGTTGGTAACCTTGTTCTACTCGCTTGAGAAGCTCCATGTCCGTAACTGGAGTTTCATAAACAATGACCTTGAGATGTAATCACAGGTAATAATAGTCCAGTGGATTGAAGTTCGGGGTTCCAAGCGCATGGCATTCAACGTGAGTCGGCCGTCAATAGTGCAGTAGGACGTGTAATAACACTCACACCATTCCAGCTGATCACATTAATAAGAATACCTCGTAAAAGATCGACTATTGCCAATACATGGGTACAATGATAGAAGGTCTGTAAGTTGAAAACCATCGACTTTAGGACATATGTTCATAAAGGCATTTTGTGTTTTTCTTTGGGTGTACTATCCACTATTACTTTCTACGTGTTTGGGTACATTCTGTATATATGCGTGTGTCTGTAAGAGATGATTGTTTAAGAGGAAATAAAACTATTTAATGTTAGGCTTAATGTCTGTTTAAAGAGAATTTTATAACTTTTTGGGGATTTAAAACACCAACGTTTAGTCTATAATCATTACCATCTTAGATTTCGTTCTTTAGTTGTTATACTTACCCGTCAACACACAATGCTGGAGAATCAACTTTAACTACTGCACCTTACAATTTAATTTTTCTTTCATTAATAACTTTTCTTTACTCTGGTGTGCTAAACGGAGGCGCACCAAACCCAAACTCAACCTCACAAATGCAAACGATGCACGCATCCACATCAAGTTGGTGGGTGTTGCCAAAATGATGTTCCTCAGAACACGGTTGTAAAAGTTTGGTAGTTGAATCCAGTGTTATCCTGCATACCACGGCTTACTCGCAAATAGTATCAATTAGATTCAAACTCCCTTTAAATACCTGCATACCACGGCTTACTCGCAAATAGTATCAATTAGATTCAAACTCCCTTTAAATACCTGCATACCACGGCTTACTCGCAAATAGTATCAATTAGATTCAAACTCCCTTTAAATACGAGAAGTTCAAGTAGTTAAAGGCAGCTAATCTGATCTCGGTTTCCCGCGGTTTCTCGCGTTCACTAGAGGGTGCCGGGGTTGTAGCTTACTGCATGCCTTGGTTGCTTTCTTCCTCGAGTCGTATTGCCTGAGTGAATGTTTCTGTTTCTCATGACCTCGCTGGCAACTAGACGTTAATGAAATTCTGAGCACTTGGTGAGGTAGCATGTTGGTCGGAGACCACTAAAATCGGGAGAACGTGTTATTCCCAGTCTCTGTGCATAACCATATGAGTTGAACTCAGGTTTCGAATTTTTATTGTAGTCGAACACGTTCGGTTTCTGATGTGCTCACGTCAGATGAATTTGTGGGCGTATGTCTGCGTAAACTAATTTATTATTTAATTTGGCAGTTGTAATCAGGCTCGAAGGCATGACTTCGTAACGGACGGGCTTGAACTTAATGAGAAAAGATGTACCTTGGAGGCTATGACAAGTCGAAATGATACAATTGCGTCAAATATTTACCACGTTTTAAGAGAAATGTAACTAAAGGTATCTAATGTTCATAAGCCAATAATGCGCTTATTTTCCGACAATTTTTCTACAGTAAAATACAATGGCAAAACATGCGTATAAGATTTTTTCGTATTACTAACTTACAATATACGTTTTATTTTTAAATTAAATGCAGAAATAAAAGGATTATTTAGAAATACAAATAAGCTGTGTTTTAGTTGTTCAGATTTTTAGCATGCCTTAAAGTGTTTGCGCATTTTGTTTAAAAAAAATGGCCTTGTGAAATCATCTACTAACCACAACACATAAAATAATGGGTTGGCTATTTTTGTTGTGTGAATTTGCATGGCGGACCAGTTTTTCGTATAAAGTACCAGTTTTTTTTTTTGTGAGGAGTTGCCATTTAACATCCTCATTGCTGTTGTGGCAGGCTGGCCCCTAGGCTGGCTCCTGCAGTTGCTCTGGCCTCCAGTGTTGCACTACGCTCTACTATACAACGCGCATAACACGATACAAAGTATCACACACGCTATAATCCATCCACGTTTACTTCACACTTTTCTGAAGCACTGATAAAGTTCTACATGCAGAATATCCCTCCGCCTTGTGCTAACTAAGCCTAACGAAGTCTAGAAAATTACAGCACAGGACAACGAAACGAATTCGTGCGCGCTCAGTAGTAATGATATTTTGCATTACTGGCCACTACCAACACACATGCTTTCTCATTGTTTTTATTCATATCTATTATGAAATAAATTATATAATTCATAAATAAAATACAGATAAAATTTTTATTTAACGAACAATACGATACTTTAGTGTTAACGGAGGTATACATAATGCTTGCGATACATGGCATATTTAGTAAATCTAAATACGTCATACATGGGGTGATTTTTCAGAGCATTGATTCAAAAAGTGTGAAGAAACAGCGAATAGACTATATCAGAATTGTCAGGGAAGTACGTTTTAGTTGCACATGTAAGAATAATGCACACATTTTGTAAAACTGTAAAATATTTTGCTACAACTAAAGCTGGACTCACAACCATCCGTCTCACCCGTCAATCATCCGTCCGTCCGTCAGTTGTCATTCGTCTGTGTTTTCGTCCGTGTTTCCTTCGCCGGATGTATATTTTGGTTGGAAATACATTTACAAGAGCGAACATTTTTAGAAAATAATATTTTTTACGTGATAAGAATTTGTAATGAATTATTGTTTAAAATTTTAAATTCTTTAATTCTCCACCAAAGATAAATAAACACATATCCACCGCCTTGAATTTTATTTCTAAATGCGTATTCTCGTCTACGGAATGTCGTCAGTAGACGGTGACCCATCCGTCTGCCCGTCATAAGTTAAAGTTTGAGAAATATTTGATGGATTGACGGATAAAAAAAGTTGCCCTGCGATTGGTTGAAGATCATGTGACCACCGGACGGACGGGCTACTGACGGATGCGACGGATGGTTGTGAATTCAGCCCTTTTTATTATGATGCTTTTAAAATTCCAAATAATAAAAGGGTGTATCCGGACAAAATTTATGATTATGAACGCTGCAGAAAGCACATTTTTTGAAACCCTCCTTTTCTTCATCAGCAAGACCGTCAAAACTATCATATGGCTTGTATTTAATAAACATTTTTTCATAACGTCAAAAAATAATTTTGATTATTGATTTTATGCACATACATTTAAACCTCAAAGTTGTCATTTTCATACCTCAACTCAATGCACATGAAATCAGTTATAAAAATATTTTGAGATAAGTGCCGATATATAGTCAATGCAACAAGAGTAAATATTATGAATGCCGTACCTGACAAATGTTTTCTTTAAAAAGTGAGCTTTATAAAGCTTACAGAAAAAAAAAAACCCTAAAATTGTGACCAGAAAGAAACATTTATTAATTCGTTTATAAAAATTTAAGTAACTGACAATCAGGACAATTGGTGGCCGATATCGACAGTTTTACATAAAGAATGAAGAGAGGAATCTTGAGTGATTATGAACAGTGACTCCGCGGAATTCGCGAGTTGATCCGCGGGTTAGTAATGTAGTAATGTATGGTGTTTACTTCTTGACTGGCCCTCGTATCTCAAGTAAGAAACACAGCTTTTTCTGGAACTGACTTAGACTATAGTCCTTATATATATATATTTCTTCTAATTATTTTTGTATGAATATTTATCTGCTGAAGTTTGTAAGAGGATTTAAATTCCACCATGTGTGTATTTATAATATGAATGTTTTATTTCCAGGGCCAAAATGCTACAGCGTAGCCGTTGATACACAGTTCAACTATGTGGATCGCACACTCAACTGGGGGATAAGTTACCTAGCTTTAAATTCTTGCTGGCTGCTTGCATCATTTTTAATGGCAGGTAAGATGCAAATTTACATAGAAATATGGACAAACGGTCTCGTGAACAAAGAACGAAGTTATTTTTAATCGCAATTCTAAATTAAATGTATTGTGGATGAATGCCAGTAATAATGATGGGCTTTCAGCTTGCATCTTTCTAAGCAACTTACTGCGAATATTAGGAAATGTACAACGTAAGATACAGTTATTTGTTATTCAGTTTGGTCGTGGTAACTAACACTTCACTCCTCGTGAAATAAGTCCCAACCTCTTATGGTTTGAGACAACTCCACGCCGCAAACCAGAATGATAGTGAGTTCACTGCAATAGCGCCTTCGCCTGTTTGCTTTCTTTTGCATAACCAGATACGTAAACCCAAAACTTGGAGTGTCAACAATCTCGTTGTAATATATGTGCACAGGGCCTTGTAAGTTTGAATTATCGATTTGGTATCTACTTGTATGTTCATATATAAGTAAATAGACACTGCGTTTTGGAATATTTTAACTACAGTTTAGCTTTCTCTTATGAAATATCAATTCCTACAAATGACGCAGGTCAAAGACCCAAAATTGAAATTCGCCGGTAGACAAGACCAGCAGACAGTAAAATGATTGTCTTAGTTAAAAACACTTGGAGAAGTATTCCACCAATAGTTTAGTCAAGTGTTTTAGATCAACTGCACAGTGCATTTTCATCTTCTCGTAAGTACATAAGACTTGAAAACTCACAGAAAAATTGTATTGTCTCGGGAGTGGAAACATTAGGGCGAGTTTTAACATCGAGGTCTTGTGAGCAGACGAGAATGAGTATGGAACAGCGCCAGAATATAAGTACGAGGGAAACGGGAGATCCCCGAGAAAACCCGCCAACCAGCCGCAACGTCTGGCACGATTCCAACATGCGCAAATCTGGGAGTGACCCCGCAGGGAATCGAACATGGAACGCCTAGGTGAAAGGCTAGTAGTCCAACCACTACATCGCCCTTGCCCCATGATTATCTCAGGATAGAACTAGTACATCCTTACAGTTCACAATTACACATAGCGGTTACTATTTTTGATAGTATGTTATTACGCAAAACGTTTATAACAGAGTTCATGTTGTTAGCCTACTTTCCGAAAGAAAGAAAAGCTTCGAAGCGTTCTAAGCCACCAAGTGTAATGACACAAAATCAAATACACTAGAAGGGTTGGTCACAAGGTCAACTCAGTAAGGGCAATAAACGAGGGCCTTAGCCTCGGTGCCCGATTAGATAGGGATATCATCCAGCGCTCGCAAAATCCGAATTATCTCCCTGACGTCATCTAAGGGCGCTCGCATGACTGGCTAGCTCATAGGTGGGATCGTCCCTTCACGTCGAGATGTCTCATTAAAGATAGTGTGGGCTGTGAGCGTTCCTGTTAGATGGATGACTTGGGCACTCTAACCCCTAGATTTAATTTTACTTTTAAGGTTTGATTCAAAAAGGGTGAAGAAACTGCAATCAGACTATATATAGCGTGAGGTTCTGGGAGGGGGAGGGGAGGGGATCGTATCCCAATACGTCGTTGTTAACAAGAACTATAAATAGATGTTCTAATGAAATCCTATTTGCTCCCCTAGTATGTGGAGTGAAAAGAGAATCACTTTCTTGTATTTCAGGGATAATTAACTCGTTAATCTCCCAGACATTTTTTGTCCACTCCTATGAGTTCGCGGCATAAGGCCGGCTTTACAGAATTGTTAAGCACGGCACGTAAGACAAGGTCGGGTATACAGCGGCCATATTGTGTGCTCCTAAGATGACAGCTGTCCGGTGTGACTCGCCGTATAAGTCTAGTTCGGCTATTATCTAGCCAAGGCGGAACAAAGAAAATTAATTTAATTAACAAAATTTAATTAATAGCCAATATTCTTGCTAACAAACTAGGTAAGTATATAGTGCTTAGTAAGGATACCAGACTTTCATAGCTTTTGACGATGCTTGGTGCTTTCTTTCAAAATGGCGGCCTTTAAATATTTAGGGTATGTCATATATCGGGAACCATTCAGCTGATTTGAACCAAATTTTGAATGTTGACAGAACATCGTAAAAGCATTAAATTTTGAATTGAATATTGTTTTAGTCTGCCATTTTGGAACATAGAGCCAAATAAATAAATAAATAAAGATTTTAAATTATATCTCGAAAACTCCAATCCTCACCCGATTTGGCATGCAAGTAACAATATGATAGGCCAGCTAAACTTTAGTAGGCCTAATTGAGCTTGATTTGGTACTCATTTTAAAAATGGTGGGCATACAATAGTTTAAGTTTATTTCATGTATCCACCATACCACTTAACCAATTTAGACCAAAATTAGTAGGCTGAAAGTATCAATTACAAGCAGCATATATGCCAACATGTAGTCACGTTTGTTAACCATTTTGTAAGATAGCACTCCATGAATAAATAATTTTTTTTTTGTCATATCTCTGTAAAAATTAACTGATTACAACAAAATTTGGCAAACAAGACGTACTGCAGCAGTTAACGTAAATTGATGTGTTTTAAGTATTTCAGACACTTATTTTAACAAATTGCGGCAATATAGACCTTTTAGCTTAGAATGCTATACCGTAGAAACCATGTCATCAATTCGAACTTAACTTTGTATGCTGGCAGTTGATATTACAACTATCAACAGTGCCTATGCGAAGCATCTTTCGTCCGCCATTTTGAAAGATATCACTACATAAATAAATATGTTCTTATATCATATATCGATAAACAATCGGCCGATTGCTATGCAATTTGGTAAGCAATTAGTAATATGGCAGATAATGTAATATGGAATGCTTTAAGAATGTCAGACATTCATTTTCAAAACGGTGACCTCATAGGCGTATTAGCTTATAATGATTTATCGTCATAACCACGTAATCAATTCTAACCTAACTTTGTATGCTGGTAGAAGACATTACAACTATCAACAGTGCCCATGCGAAGCATCTTTCGTCCGCCATTTTGTAAGATATCACTACATAAATAAATATGTTCTTATATCATATATCGATAAACAATCTGCCGATTGCTATGCAATTTGGTAAGCAATTAGTAATATGGCAGATAATGTAATATGGAATGCTTTAAGAATGTCAGACATTCATTTTCAAAACGGTGACCTAATAGGCGTTTTAGCTTATAATGATTTATCGTCATAACCACGTAATCAATTCTAACCTAACTTTGTATGCTGGTAGAAGACATTACAACTATCAACAGTGCCCATGCGAAGCATCTTTCGTCCGCCATTTTGTAAGATATCACTACATAAATAAATATGTTCTTATATCATATATCGATAAACAATCGGCCGATTGCTATGCAATTTGGTAAGCAATTAGTAATATGGCAGATAATGTAATATGAAATGCTTTAAGAATGTCAGACATTCATTTCCAAAACGGTGACCTCATAGGCACATTAGCTTATAATGATTTATCATAACCACGTAATCAATTCTAACCTAACTTTGTATGCTGGTAGAAGACATTACAACTTTGAACTTTATCTACTCAAAGCATATTTTGTACACCATTTTTAAGATAGCGCTGCATGAATAAATACATTTTTTATGTGATTCTTTAAGAAACAATTGACTTATTCTTACCAAGTTTGGCAAAAAAAGGCGGAAGATGATGTAAAATAACATGTTTTAAGTATGCCAGACAATTATTTTCAAAATAACAGTGACATAGGCATCTTAGTTTAGTATACTTTATCGTCGAAACTATGAAATCTTTTCCACCTTAATTTTGTATGTTGGCAGCTTATATTACAACTATCAAATCATTCTACACGGAACATATTTTGTCAGCCATTTTGTAAGATATAATACATGAGAAAATATAGTTTTTATGTAATATATCCTGAAACAATTGACATATTCCCACTAAATTTTGCAAACAACTTAATGTGCTATAACTACAAAACTACATTATCGATTTTAGCTTAACTTTGTATACTGACAGTATACAATCATCGAATGTCCTACTGCATAGATTTTTTGTCTGCTCTTTATGAAGATCGTCACACGTCAAATCTGAATGTTTTATGCCATATCTCAGGGACCAGTAAAACGAGTTTCATTAAATAATTCTCACAAGTAGCGCTATGGTAGTCCATATAAACTTACATGTTTTAAGTGGCTCAGTCACTTATTTTCAAAATGACGGCCCTGCAAATATTTACGGTTTGTAAAACCTATCATTTAAAAATTAAATTAATTACTTTAGATGTTGATACTCGAATCGGACTTCTGTAATGGAGTTGATTGATTGCACACTAGCTTATAGTATGAGGTTTTCTGAGTTCGAGTCCCGGGTAAAGCACGTGTGTATTTGAAATTGCCTCACTATAGTTGCATATGCTTCTGGTTTCATCTCTAATGATATTGTCTTCAACGAGACAAGTCCTACCAACCAACTCAGTTTTAAAGAAATTATTTAAAATTTAATTGCACCCATCTTGAGGAAAGTATAACTCATCAGTTATACCAGTAAGTTCTTGTAAACTTTAATACGACATCATTGTTTGGAAGTTTTATCTTTGTAATCATTTAATACATCCTCTAAGAGCAAAAATCTTGGATATAGAATATAACTTGTGAAAATAATATGTAGAGCCAATTTAAACACATGTCATATAAATGTATATTCACATATTTTCAATTCAAATGGTACTGTAATGCAACAACTCCCTCAAAATGTAACTAATATATAAAAAGTTATGTAATTATGAGGTTATTTCATAATAAAAGAAAGAAAATTAAAATATATCATACGTGATACAAATTATAAGTACCATAAAATGTTATCATATAAGTTAGTCTGATATCAACAATAGAACTAAAATAAAAGAGTGAATACTGAGAGATTAAAAATTATAATTTGTTTGTAATAAAGAGGGTAAAGTTTTATAGTTTCATTTATCCTAGCTATATGGACTGAGTGACGTTTCTCTCACACAATTGTTTCACAGCGGATTATTTTAAATTACGATTAAGGGAATATATGTAATAGGTTCATGCATGCTTGTTTGGCTACAAAAAGTAAAGTTTATCGTTAAGAAAAACTAAGCAGTAAAACACGTTCCTTCAGTTAAAATATCAGATATTCAAAATAAAATGAATCTACAAGGGAATAACTATGCATTACTTTTGGTTTAAAAGCGCGTATAACCTCAAGTACAGTCATTGTCGTATAAGTTTTAATTGATGAGTTTCTTAGATTTTTCATTAAACCACTAAAATACAAACTAGTGATACATGAAATACGAAGAGCCAGAAATTATAATCTAAACAAAGGCGAGCTTAAATTGAAAACAATGAGAGATCTCTAAATCCACAAATATAAAAAATTTGTAGTCCAATAAATTTATTACATGCCATGACAATGTTCTACTGAGCGAATATAATATACCCTTAGTTTAAATAGCTTTACCACTCGCGTACGTTTGAAATGAATGGCCTAGTATTCTCTCTTGTTTTGAGTGCAATTGCCGGACATGCCGTGAGCTTAAAGAGCTCTATTTGGGTTTACCTCTCATAATGTCGTTCTTCGCTGCCCTAAACGGAATCTTTAACTCAGCTTAAAATTAAGCCTGACGTTCTCAAACGATCTATAAAACCAAAACATGAACATTCTTTGTAGACTACATACGCCCCCGGACAATGAAAGTACCACACAACGAAGAAACCATGGGATAAGAACGAATTAATGTACAAAAATAGCGAGAGTGTGGGCTGGTATGCACGTGATTCCATGTCGGTATGTTCGCATTTGACCGCACACGCAGCAGTGATGCTGTAAGCACCGACCAGCAGCCTTAGAGTGAGTTAAGATATTTGGGTGGCTGTTACCAGCGAGATTCTCGAGAGCCGATGAGGGTGATTGAAATGAATATGGAGCGGTACCAGAATGAAGGGGCGGGGGAAACGGGAGATCCCAGAGAAAACCCGCCGACCAACGGCATCGTCCGGCACGATTCCCACATACGAAAATCTGGTGACCCGGCAGGGGATTAAACCCGGTTCGCCTTGGTGAGCAGTCTTAGACATTGGTGTGTAGCCAAAGCTATATTAACGTGAGAAGCACCAGATTATACCCAGCAAGCGTACAGGGTAAAAAATATTGCCTGTAAGACGCCGAAGACGTTGCTCGACGCGATTGACGGACTTCGAGAGAGAAGTCATAATCGGGCTAAAAACGGTCATATGGCCGTATAGGAAGGACATCATGTTGATCGTTCGGACCGTACCGTCCGATGCTGTTGGGAGCAGTGGATATGTGAAGGCATCACTACACAGAGCACCGGCTCAGGACGGAGGAGATCGACTACCAGTCGAGAGGATCGACAGATCGTGTGCCAATTGCGGAGGGAGCGTGTGGTCACCTGGTCCACAATACTGACCAGTGTGTATTCTTCTGTGTGTGCAACAACCATTTCCCGACGCCTTGCGAAGGTGAATCTGTGATCCCAGTGTCCATTACGTGTGCTGTCATTATCTCTGCAACAACGGCGGCTCCGTTTGCAGTGGTGCCAGGCCAGAGAAATGTGAATGTCACAATAGAATGCCACAGACTGACGTTGTGTGGTGTTTCGTGATGAGTTCCGCTTCGTTATGGGCACAGATGATCATCGCGCCCGGGTGCAGAGGGCCCCCCGGTGAACGCCACAATCTCAATCTAGCTATCGAGTGGCTCACTTACCCCACAGCATACATTAAGCGGTATTCACAACAGAACGTCGCGATGCGGCGCGTCGCGGTCGACGCTCGCCGCCAGCGACGAGCATTATTCGCATCTTCACAATAGAGCGATGTTCTGACGCCGGCGACACAGACCGTGCTGCCATCTGTTATCCTGCAAGGGAACATGCAATGAAATTGCTAAAAGCGAACGAAATACAGCGGATTTGTTTGCCATTTAGTTAATAAAATTGTAATTTTGTAGTCATATACACTTTTATTTAGTAAAAGTATTATATTAAAATTCGAAATGATGTAGAACATGAAATACTCTTCAGGAATCGGAAAATAAAACAAAATTTGTTTTCCTATAGATAGCTAAAATTGTTATAAATTAGCACCCCAATGAGTATTTCTGGAAACTGCTTGGTGAGTATATTTTCATTGTTTTTTTTTTATCTCAGCTTCTTGCCCGTTTATTTATTATGAAGTACGGAAATGGTATTCTTCTTATTCCCCGACGCTGGTAACGAGCGTCAAAACTAATGTTTGTCGCTCGTGCAAAGGCCTCAACGCTCGACGCTAGCGTCAAGGTTCTGATTGGCTGATGCTCGCTTTATTGTGAATACCGCTTTATGTTATGGAGAGCAATAGCCAACAATCGCCTATCCGCTAGGACAACATCTGGCACCTTCTGGGCTCCATGCCAGATCATGTAGAAGTATATACCGCAGTGCGAGAGGGTGCGATGCACTATTGAAGATAACCAGATAGCGTATCACAGAACCAAATGAAATTGTCCTGCTGCTCTATTTTTGCGATCATGTGTATTACTCGCCTGTATCACTACCTCTACATAGTTTCAGTAACATCCTCTGCGTACTTCTGTGTGCGCTAATTTTATTGTCCGGTAGTGTACACTATCTGATCAATAGTGTCCAGATACCTTCCTGTAAAAGTAAACCAGCTATGACTGCATTTTCCACTACAAAAGGAGGTAGAGGGTTCGATGTTTGTCATTGCTACATGATACCTGCAAAATGGGCTGAACAAGGAAGCTCAGTGACATCGGAAGTAGTGTAGTTATTGGTTGCCACTTCATTAAGCAACCCGCAAGGGCCATATGTTCTTCTCAAGTTTCCCATGTCGACCGTCGGGAACAGAATTGTGAAATGGAAAAGTAAAGGCACAACCACGACAAAACCAGGGTCGGGTAGGCCACGTGTGTTGACAGGGACAGTCGAGCTTGAATAAGGTGGTTTAGGGACAGCGCATATCGCCATGATACAATAACCCGTGAATTCCGCAGTGCGAAAGGCTGCTTACGATAAAGTGAGCACTTTTGAAATCAACCTTAGAAAAAATTTACTGCTCCTGTCTGCATATACTTCAACGGGCGCACTGAGCGACATGCACCTGGTAAAGTTGGTAACGATAGATGGAAAGTAGTTCCATATCTTAACTTCGAATAAAAAGTGTTAGATAACCATTCGTGATAACTTAAATTATTTATTTCGGTTTATGTTCTTTTAATGCAGAAGATGCGTGAAAAATAGCATATATATAAAATATTTACTTTGCTTAATAATTTCAGAGTTTCACTTGACCGAAGCATGAACAAAGTGATGAGGCCCACGGCAAGGTTAATTTTACATAAGGCGTAAGAATACACAACGTGCATAGAAGTAGATCTTAAGCAGGGATTTCAAAAGTACTCATTTTACCGTGAACCGTCTATACTAATTATGCAGCTAGCACGATGTTTGTGCACCGGGAGTGATTTCGAGTGACGAGTCACGCTATACCACGTGGCTGTCGGATGGAAACATTTGAATGTGGATAATGCCACGTGAATGCTACATGCCGACCAGTATAGTGCCCACGGTGACTTTCAGCGGAGATGGGGTGACTGTGGACAGTGTGTGAGTGTTTTTCATGGAAGGGACTAGGTCATCTGGGAATACTACGGGACACGGGACACGTTAAATGTGGAAGGCTGTCAGGAAATATTACTGGCTGTTTGTTGTGTACGTTGGACGACCAGTTCAGAGATGGTAACTGTGTGATTGAGCCATAGAGCACGGTCTGTTTGTGAGTGGTTTGTGGACGTAGTGCTCCGGAAACGAACTGTACGTACTCGATCTCATCGAACACCACTGGGATGAACCTGAACAGTAGCTGCGCACCAGACCCAGCTGCACTTGCTACAGCGCTGCATGAAGAATTGTCGGCTGTTCCTCAGAGACGTTCCGACATCTGTTTGACAGTTCCCCCGCGGGGTTAGAGCTGCGAGAAAGCCCCGTATTAATGTCCGCTACTGGGCAGTATATCTGAGGAACACTAGTTTCGCATGGGTGTCCGTATACTTTTGATTATATAGTGCGCACATCTGCAACCAAAGATAAGTGTGTGAGGCGATTAACTTACGCCTTCAGACATGGTGGTTATATTGAACGCAGTATAGAAAGAGGATTTACTGACCTATACTGTACAGGATAGAAAACAGTGTCCAAAAAGTGATGTACGTGTTGTAGTGTGTGACATCATTAGTTTTTGGGGCTATAACATATTCTGCAGTCTCATAGACAATGGCTACCAATACCATCAATCACAGACCTTACTGGTCCCGACGTATGCCAGCACGTTATGGTGATACAGCTCCGAACAAATGTATTTCTCATTGCAGCATTTAACATTAAATATTCATCTGTGTTAAGGAAAGCCCGAGAGGGTAAAAATGGTCAGAATTACAACAGAGCAACCCTGAGGAGAAACAACCTTTCGGCTAGGCAGCTCAGTTAGGCCTAGTGAGGTGACAGTATAACCAAATATTTCGTGTTTGAATCTCATTAAATTAAATTTAGGTTATTTTCATAATCTATGAATGATTGCAAATTATCAACAGTAGTAGGAAATACCAATTCATAGCCGAGAGTTTGGGGATTCGGAGCCATGGAGCCAACCAGCTGCCATCTCGAATTTCCTCTTTTCCCTCAAAACGTATTTTTCTTCCCTCAAAATCGACTATATTTCCCTAAAAAATATTCTTTTTCCCTAAAAATTCCCTTTTTTTACTCCAAAATTTCCGTTTTTACCCAAACAAATTTCCGCTTTTCCTGGAGCAGAAGACCGGGATTCGTGACTCCGAGCCAGGAGAGCAGGACTAAGGACTCAGGACCATTGTACTTTGACCTATGGCCGTTGCCCTTTGACCCCAAAAATTCAAAAACTCTCAAAACATCTGTAAAACTATCATCATCAAAATTATTAAAAAATCGTTAAAAATTATTTTTAAATTATTAATTTTTTAAAGCATCAATAAAAAATTATTATCCCTCATCAGCCATTTTTCCTAACAATTTCCCTTTTATCCCTAAAATATTCCTTTTTCCCTTAAGATTTCTCTTTTTTTTCATTTAAAAGTCCCCTTTTCCCTAATAACTCCAAAAAACTAGAGAAGAAATTCATAAAAGTCAGCGAGAACATGACTTTACTGACAACTACCATCATATTTGATGCAGATGATCTTGACCTGATGATCATGTTACCTTGAAAAATTGAAAACCAAAATTCAAGAAGAAATTCATAAAAGTCAGAACGCATATTACTTTACTGATTAGTACTGTCATAGTGGAACCAAATGACCTTGACCGTGGCCCCATGAAATTCCATGACCTTTGAAACAAAAACTCGAGAAAAGTCACAAGAGACCTGCTTGCAGTAACCTGGACCAAAGTATTGATGAGAAATGCACTTCTCATTTACGGGTCTTTGCATATTTAAGTAAACTCTCACTACGACTGAAATGCTTACCGTACATGTTACACAAATACGAGATACGACAGAAAGTCTTGACACAATTAAAGCACCCATGTCACCGTACATTATGGTTGAAAGGAAATGTCTTATCACAAAAGTGACACTGATGACGATGTAGTGGTTTAGGCAAAGACTCGGATGGACCTTTTGGAGATGTAGGCGCTTGAGTTAAAGAAGCAGGTAACACCGACAATGATGTTCTAGGTACCACTCCCGAAGAAGTCGATGACACGGCTGTAGCTACCATTAGCTCTGGAGTGCCCGAAGACATCGCAGATTCAGAATAAGACGTAGGTATGGAGATGCAGAAGCTAGCTGGCACATTACACCTTTCACATTAGCCGTTTTCAAACTAATCCTCTCAGCAAACCTATCTACTGCTTATAGTATACGCGTATGCAAGCCCTATCGCATCATATTGACTTTAGGCCAATCACCGAGTTGCCACATGAATGCAACTGACCAATCTCTTGAAGGAATTGAGACATCACACACCGGCCGGTAGGCAGGCTTTAGATACTAGTTCCTTGGTCATATTCCCATGCAGTTATATCTTCAACAGTTTCTTCCAGCCTAGTTCTTCTCTAAGTTTTAAATCATGGTCACAAAAATGAAGCAGACAATTGACTCCAAAATGACTCCTGATTGAGATTGCGGTGCTAATTGTGATTGCGGTGCTGATTACGATTGCGGTGCTGATTGCGGCACTGATTGCAGTGCTGATAAGGGTGCTAAGTGCTGTGCTATGTGTAGTATGTGTGTAGGTCGCAAGTTGAAATAAATTCCTCGTATTTAAAAATAAAATTATATAGTCCTGCCTCCAAAGCCAAGAGGTGGAAATTTTATTTAATAATCTCGCTTTAAAAAGTATATATCCAGGTCCCTCCTGGGGACAAACTGTACTTGCACTTTGCACAAAAAGGGCCTAGAACTACAGCAGGATCCCACCACGCTTCGCCATTGGTCAATGAACAACTTGAACTTTGTACTCAATAATCCAGCACCACTAGAGGCCCCCACCATGCTTTCCAATGCAGATCTTTGCATGTTCTTTCAATGTGTCGCCTTTCACAAACTGCATGGGTTCAATGCTTCACCGCGCGAAAAAGCACTCTTCGTACAAGCCGTTCTATCATGCCGACGAGTATTTTCACCATAGGTGAAATCTCGATCGCAGAATCTGCACTGGCAACAACCAGTTAGCGATGATGCAGTTCGCGGGTCCATGATCGGTAAGGTCAAAGGCAGACCTTCGTATTCACAATTCATTTTCGTGGTATGGGAGTACTCTGAGAAAACTCAAATACTCGTTTGCCCCAGAAGAACACATGCAGGTACTATCATTTATACAATATGTTCGGAAACTACCTGTCGAAATTCAAACCACGTCATCTGTGGACGAATAGAAACAAGAAACTCTCGTTACAAAATGTTCGGAAAGTAATTTTAGTATATTTAAATTGAAGTTGAATTTTGGCAAACGCCACCTAGTGTCCGCAGCCGGATGTACCTGTGTGCAGTACAAATTACGTGACACGAAGGCGAACGGCGGTGGTGCGAATTGCGACAAGCGCCTGTACATAGGAAACAATGAAATACGCAAGCTCACCTGCCACTGCCGTCAAGCAACAGGCTATGCCTGTGTGTGTGTGGAACAGTGGTAACCCATCCGGCCAACAGGCGAAGCGTACGGTGGGGCCATGATTCAGTTCGCCTTCGTGTCACGCAACTTGTTGTGCACACAAGTTAATACGGCTGCGGACAGCCGGCGTCGTTTGCTGGTTCGCCGGTGTCATTTGTCAAAATTCAACTTCAATTTAAACATACTAAATTGCTTTTCCGAACATTTTGTGACTAGAATATCTTGTTTATATCCGCCCACAGATGATGCGGTTTGATTTTCGACAGGTAGTTTCGGAACACGTTGTGTGTGTGTGTCTCTCTCTCTCTCTCTCTCTCTCTCTTATATATATATATATATGTGTGTGTGTTAGGAATATACATAATTATGCATGAGAGCCGGCAAGTGTTGCCATCAATGCCTCTTGCTGCATCGGTGGGTACTGATTCTTCAGGGGATTATGACGAGACAGTTAATGCCAACGATGGGATGAGAGACCTACGAGGCGTAGTAGAGTGGGCAGATGGTTTGGTGGACGAGCTATTGCGAGGCACTTGGGGAGGCGGGGGGGGGGGGACTAGAGTCAGGTTGTTGTGGGTTGGTTGCTTGCGCGGCGGATGTTGATGGCGGCTAAGCTGTGGTAAGTAGATGGCGAGGAAAGTGTGGAGCGACTAGATGCGTGATGGCCTGGGGCGAGGGTGGGGGTGGCAGGTATGTGTGTTATGTAAAGTTAATAATTAGCTTTTTTTTGGCCGGAAGATTGATTGGCTATATAGCCAATGAAATATAGATTGGGGGGGGGGGTGGTTCAGTCGGCTGGTGATTGTCGTACTAGGGAGTGGGTGTGCTTTGCCATCTTTAAAAAGAATGGAATTCTCAGTGTCACACAAATCCAACTAGGTTTGTTTTAATAGGTATGTAATTTTCCTCGATATTTTCTTTAATTTCTATAGTTTTTTTCCGATTTTATTTTAATTTTTTTGAGTTGAAGGACAGTGAGATCAAGGTTATGGCCCACCAACATTCAACATGGGTGGCGGAGTCTGTGCTGTAATATGTTCCTAAACTTTTATTAGTTTATTTCTAATTTTACCATTTTTTTGCTCGATTTATATTTTACAATCTTATTGCGGCCAATGCTTAGGTCGTCATCAACCAACATGGTTGGTGGCCATGAATGTAAGATTTCCCTTAGTATTTAGAATCAAATTTTTTTGGGATTTTCTCGATTTTTATGATTGGAAGGTGGGCAGGTAAGAGTAGGGGTTGAAAGTTATGATGAGGCTGTTTTGGCCCAAGAGAAGGGGGGGGGGGGGGTAGTGTGGGGCAACAATATATGTTCCTCAATTTTTAGAATTTTTGTTGCGATTTTTCTCGATTTTATAATAATTGCTAGGGGTTGGGAGTGGAGAGGAGGTGGGATGAGTGTAAGTTTAACGTGATACGTTCTTCAATTTTTATAATCGATACTTTTTTTTTTTGCGATCATTCTCGAATTTTTGTGATTGGGTGGATTGGGGTGAGGGGGTCGGTGGTTTGTTAATGCGGCGGAGTGAGTGTGAGGTTAACGTTATATGTTACTCAATTTTAAAAATTTATTTTCGATTTTTTATTTTATGAAAATGGCTTGGGGAAAGGGAGGAGGGGAATATGGCGACGGTGGTGGGATGAGCAACGGGTAGAGTATGGTAACATTATATGTTCTTCGATTTTTTATAATAATTGCCAGTGAGTTGGCTGCTAGGGGGTGAGGAAGGGTGAAAAAGAGTGAGACATGGGGAAAGGGTGGACGAAGGGGGGTGTGGATGTGGTAGTTGCAGGATGAAGAAGCGCAGTGGAAGGGGGGTGGGGGGTGGAGCACGTCCGCTGATCCTCCCCAGTCCACTGGACCTGGCTCGGAACCTCTAATCCTCTTACACTGATCTGAGGATCAAGTGGCTCATTGCGCTAAGAGCATCGAATCCTCATGCTCGCCTAAGGACTTTTCGGTCCTTGCTTCGAGCAGCATCCGATACGCTTTCCTCATTTTTTAATTAAAATTTTTTTTTTGTGGCAAAAGTGATTTGACAGAAAACATGCACTACCAAAGATGGAATCTGGTAACAACTCTCTACACTGCTTTGTTTTCAAATAGCAGGGGAAGTGATTTGGAACGCCATAACGAGCGACAAATTATCTTCCTGGACTGGAGCTGGGAAAGTGCATCGGAAAATCGCTGGGACGGAAACCGCAACTTGTCGGAAACAAACGAAAACAAATGAGATCTGCTCGTGCCAAACCGTGTGGGCTCAGTACCTGTGGTAAAGGTAGGGGGCTTCACACGAGAAGCTATTTCAGCTCACTATGAACAATTATTTGCCAGCCAGTTTATATTTTCACATAGGCTGTTCACGGTAAACTGAGCACTTCTCAAAACCATGCTTATATTCCACTTCTATGCCCGCTGTGTATTCTTCCGTTTTATGTAAGATTAACTGTCATGAGCCTCAGCACTTTATTCATGCGTTGGTCAAGTGAAACTGTGAAATTATTTGAAGTAAATGTCTAACAAATCTGATAATTTTTACACTTCAATTAATTAAAAAAAAAAGAAAGCGAAATAAATAATGTAAGTTATCCAAAATTGTTACCTGTCACTTTTTATTCGACTTTAAGATACGGAAATACATGCCAAATTAAAATTACGCAATATCTACGAAAAACAATCGATTTCTACCACATTTGGCAAATAATAAACACTATGGCAGGTCATGTAAACTGATAAACTTTGAGGTCAGACACACATATTTTCAAAATGGCGGCCATATAAATATCCTCTTACACTGAATATTTTATCTCAGAATATTTTATCTGCGAAACTACAAAAAAAAAAAATTAACATAACTCTGTATGCTGACAGTATTATTATATCCATCAAAATTCTCTATGCGAAACCCCATTTCTCCGTCATTTTGTAAGATAGACCCACATGAAATAATAAAAATTTTATGTCTGGTCTCGGGAAACAATCTTTTTCCAATTTTTTTTTATTTTTTATTTTTTTTTTCAAATTTTTGAAGAAGGCATATTAATTTATGTGTTTTAATTCTACAAGTCTCTTATTTTTATATTGGCGCCTGTACAAACATGTTAGCTTAGTGTGGTATATATACGAAACTATGTAACAGATTTACATTTAAATTTGTATATTGTATCTATGAAAATAATCGAATTTGATAATTCATATACTTTTTATTCTCCATTTAAGAAGATCGTCACATAAACAATGGAGGTTTTATGCCATATCTCGAGGACTAATCAACCGATGGATACAAAAATTTCAAGAAGTATTGCTGAAGTAGGGCAACGATCCCCAAACTTTTTCTGCCACGATATTCTTAATAAGCTTCTGTACCTCAAAGGAACTCCGGCTATATTTATGATTTTGACTGTAAATTTTTAACCCACAACATTCTCCATTCCTCAGCAATTTAACGTAACCAAAACTTTTATTCTGGTAAAATATATACTGCACGTATACCTAAATTGACATTTTGCTATTAACCGTTTTAAATTATAGTATACCACTTTTGCAGCGAGAGACAAAATTACATCTTTATTACGTACTCCAATACGTTTTGAGAATAATGTTGATAGTTTTGGAAAGTTAACTCACAACATCCACGACTAAAAATTATTATATATATAATTTATTTATTTATTTATTGTGGAACAATTTTGCGGAACCTTTATGTGGTTTACACAGAACCCTAAGGCGCCATAGAACACAGTTTTGGTATCGCTGCGGTAGAGTATGTAAATTAACATGTGTTATATGCGGCAGGCATATTTTAATAGGGTTTATATAAATAATAATGATTGATTTTTCATCCCCATGAAACGTTAAAAAAAAATTCAACCAAATTTTGTACGCAAGCAGTATTAATTAGAAGCACCTTTTATGCATACAGAGATCCTCTTTTGCAAGATTTGTGCAAAATAGTGTCAGGAGACTAAATGGAACATTTTGACATATTTCCGGGACAAATAAACAATTTTCAACCCAATTTTGTACAATTACAGAAGGCGATGTAAAATTGCATGACTTAAATAGAGCCAGAAATTGAGTTTCGATATGCTCGGAATATATATTTATCAATTTAACCAAACTCAATCAAACATTTTATGCTGATAGTATCTATTAAAAAACATCCTATTTCAGAAACATTTGAGGCAGTTTTTATAAGCTATTCCTGATTTTAAAAAATATAATTTTTATGCGGTATCTCGGAGACAAATCAACCGATTTCTACCAAATTTTTCACACAAGTGGCGTCACAATTGGCCTTGTAAACATATGTGATTTAACGGCTCAGACACTTATTTTCGAAATGATGGCCTTGTAAATATTTCAGGTTAGTGAACCCTAACATTAGACTTATTACATCTTAAGTTGATGCTACGAATCCTACCTCCGTGATGCAGTTAATTGCTTTGTAGCTTAATTTTGCAAGTTTTCCTGAATTCGACTCCCATGTAAGTCACTCGTGTATTTTAATAGTATTTATATTGTGTCGCATGTTTCTGGTTTCATCTTTAATGATATTGCTGTCAATGAGACGTCAACGCCTACCTGCTATCTAAGCTTTTAAGAATTTCATTAAACTGTATTTGCCCCACTATAGAGGAAATTAGGATAATTTTTGTTTTTTAAAGAACAGTAATTTTTCCGTGTTTTAACTTATCAGTTCTTTTAAATTTTTTCCCACCGTATACATAAAGTACGGAAAATAATAAATATCTAAAATTTATATCCACATAAACATACGCCTTTTTAAATTATGTATTACGAGTTTAAAAAATTACAATAAACGAAATTAAATACTGTTCATGGCATGAAGAATTTATTGTGAAATAATACTTCAAGAGAAAATATTATGTTCGTTAGGTTGCATTGTTTGAGTTATAATTCGCGTTTCCAAAAGTGTTATCGTTTCAAATCCCAACATCAGTTTTATAAACTTATTATTTATACCTTAAATTCTATGAATAGACTAGGAATGCTAGCGTTTATAAGCTATGATTATCAGTTCACAGTAACAATGCTTGCAAGAGTATACGCAGAATACGAACTATCACAGTTCTCAACTTAGTGCTAGATGACCAGTTTTAAAATTTTTGCTTGATTTTTATAATGTTTATTTTCATTATTTTCTTCGCTCACGTGTTGTTCATTTCAGTGACGTCATAAATGGCTCGTGGGAGAGACTGAAGACAGAAACTTGCCCCGACTTCATTCAAAAGAAACCATCGCCGCCAAGTTTGCGTCGACGCAAAGTATATCGATCGTGGCAAGGTGGAGTTGCCACAATCGCTCGAACGCAATCTGAAATACGGCACAACGGGCAGTTGCGATCGGAAGCAAACTGGCGCCGATTGGCAGTAAATAATACTGCTGCTGGCTGTGTCCGGCCCCATTATTGTCGGACTAGGGAGCCCCACGTGTCACGACGTCTGGTCCGGACATTACTTTCGTCCTAGCTGTTCTTGTCTCTCACGCAATTTGACGAATGTTAAGCACATGTAAATACAGGCTCATCATGGTTAACAAAGCACTCCTAAAATTCGTGCTTTGGATCTACTTTTATAGTCAATCGGTTCACTTCCACCACATCTCAAATTGACTTTGCATAACTTGATGGTTCTATCTGTGCGTAGATTAGGTGTACTCATTAGACATGTTAGAAACGCAAATGCATCACGTAAATGCCACTTCTTACTATTACGTGTACAAAATAAACGTACTATAAAATAAATAACAGTATTAACAAATTTGAACATCAAATTGTTTATACGACTCGACGTGAATTAATGGTACAAATTTTTTCCTACACAGAGAAAAAAAATGTTTGTTTGGCAAAACCAAATCAATCGTTTGTTTATAATATGCAATGAAATATTCAGTTGTTGAAGCCAAGTTAACTTGTGTATCTTATTTGGTCACACCAAAGATATATTTAGTTGATGCGACGAAATATTTTTTTTTTTTTTTTACTCTACGTACAGTAAATAGTTTAGTTAAATATAGAAAGTTGCGGAAGCCCAACCGAGATTAGAATCTGAATCAGCTGCGTTCGAACGCTACGTCCTAAGCAACTTCATATAAAGTAACTACATGCTGTTCACGATAAAGTGGTCACTTTTGAAATCAACCTCAGAAGAAAGTCGATCTCCATGCCTGCATATATTTTAACGGGCGCACTGAGTGACATACGTCCTGTAAAGTTGGTAACGATAGATGGAAAGTAGTCCCATATCTAAAAGTCGAATAAAAAATGTTAGGCAACCATTTGCGATATTTTAAATTATTTATTTCGCTTTCTGTTTTTTTTAAATGCATCAGTGCGTAATAATTAGCAGATGTATAAAATGTTTACTTTTTTAATTATTTCACAGTTTTACTTGACCGACGCATGAATGAAGTGATGAGGCCCATGGCAAAGTTAATTTTACGTAAGGCGGAAGAATACACATTGTGCATAAAAGTAGATCTCAAGCAGGGCTTTAAAAAGTGTTCATTTTACCGTGAACAGTCTTTACACACGAAGGTAGCAATGTGTTGTAAAATATATACATTAGAAATACTGGACAATGTGCGCAAATAAATTTGTCAAGTTTTATAGCTTTAATTTTACTTTCTTGTTGGACTTGTTTTATTACGATGTTTATTATTATCAAGCATCAAGGGACGCACTAACAAACATTATTACTATCCGTGTTGACACAAAATATGTAAACAATCTCTCGAGCTTTATTTTAGAACGCGGGAAATCAAATAAATGACCAAACAATTACATAGGCCTACAGTTAATTCAACAAAATATTTTGCTGTTTATTTTGAGTCAACATGGGAGTTTTGTTTATTAAAACATATTATATTTTGTTGCATGAACCAAAGTAATTTCGTTGCTTTTCAAGTTTTTTTTATCCAACAAAATATTTTATTGGGGAACTTAAAATATTTGTCATCCTATACAAACAATTCCTTTGTTGGCCTTTCTCTCAGGGCGCATAGTTGTCAACTTCATTGGGAGTGAGTCAGTCTACATGGGAGTTAAAATGTATGAAATCATTTGTGTGTATTATATATAGAAGGAGCAGTAAAGTAATGGGAAGACAGGCGCAGGATTCGGGAGACGGAAACCAGAGGCACCACCTGCCATGTTGGAATTTTTTTCCCCCAAAATCGCTCATTTCACACAAAATCGTACATTTTAGCCCAAAAATGCCTTAAAATTACCCTTTTTTTCCCTAAAAATTTCCCATTTCCAGTTAATTTCTTTAACAGAGATCGGTGTCTCAGGTGGACTTGGTTGCAGGAGAGCGGAATTTAGGACTTTTGACCTTTAATCCCAAAAATTAAAAAAAAATATTTTTTTGAATTTAAATATATTTTTTATAAATAAAATAATTTCAAGGCATAAGTATTAAGTGTTATATATCACCGGACTCGTCTCTTCAAGGCGCATACGAACGTGATGTCATATCTTTGTAGCCAGTGGCCACCATCTTTACAGCCAGTATGCCGCTATATTTGTAGCCAGTACGCCGTCATCTTGTTACTCACATTTGTTCGACGGCCATATTGGTAACCAGTAATTTGTTTTTACATAATCTTGCATTCCGAGGGTTTTCTCCAAGTGCTCCCACTTTTTCCCCTTTTGTATCCTCTTCCTCTTTCTCTCTTGTCATGTCTCTTATCTTCGTTCGACCAATTGCACACATTCTTTTGACCCCACCAGGTGACAGCTTCCCTTTTTCCCCTCAATACTGGTTATTTTCATCTTGAAATCAGTCTTTCCATTAAAAAAACTTCTTATCATAATTACCCTACAATGTATTATTAAAATTTATTTAAAAAATTATTTTAAAAAATCTAATTTTTTTTAATTCTAAAAAAAAAGTAAAATTAAAAAAAATGTAAAAATGCCAAAAAAATCTAAGAACATATAATGTTAACCTCATACTCATTCCAGCACCCTAAACATTAACCACTACGCTTACCTACCCACCTTCCAAAACAGCAAAACAAAGAAAAATCACACACAAATGAGAAAAAATGTACAAAAAATCGAAACTCCAGCATGTCTGTCATACCATCATTGCCAACAGACACCAACTAATATCATCCATCAATCAGACAAACCACCTGATTATACCAACCATCGTACCAATACAAATGCTGACCATCACACCTCAGAAATACGAAAAAAATAAATACAAAGAAAAATTACAAAAATGTACAAAATTTAATAAATCTAATAACATGCCACGTTAATCCCACTTCCGCCCCAGCACTCTAGACATGATCTCCTACTCTTATAGCTCGGCCGAGACAGCAAAATATCTCGAAAGAATGCGGATCTGCGGGTCTCACCGTGAATGAGAGAGAGAGAGAGAGGGCGGACGAGGGTAAAACCCAGCGAGCCAGTCAGAGCCGAGCAGCTGTGACATGTACACGTACAGTCTGTACTGCATGAAAATCGACAAGGCCAGTCTTGGTTGGTGGTAGTAAATAAACATAGTTCGAAGGAGCACCTATTTACTAGTATGCAAGTAGTTGACAGTTCTAAACGTGTACATATATGTGAGCGCTAGTGTAAATGTTGATAACATTATTGCTTCGTGTAGTAAGAAACGTCCCACTATTCACAGTGAAGGCCGCGAAATAATAGGAAACGTTATTTCATTTTTTGATGAAGAGAAGATATCTGGGAAACATACGTATCCGATTGAAAACGCAACAAAGCGAGCAGCAGCTGCAACAGGAAAATCTGAGGCAACAATATGTAAAATACGGAAGGAAATCAGTGTAGGAAAACTAACAGGTAAAAAACTATGTACTCCAGGGAAGAAACGGAAAAGGAACGCCCGAAATGTTGTGTTAGATTTTGATTTGTGTGTTCGATGTATAATCTAAACTTTTAATGCTTATAGGAAAGAAGTGCCTAAGTACATTAAAGAAGTTAATTTCTGTACTACAAACGGAAATTAATTTCCGCGGAAGCAAGGAAACGATGCGGCAAATCGTAAAGAAGATTGGCTTCCGATTCAAGAAATGCAAAAACAAGAGACTTGTATTAATGGATAGAACAGACATTGCTTCATGGAGGGAAAGGTATTTAAGGAAAATGAGAAAAAATGATAGTCTGGGGGAGAACAGGTCACCGGTGGTTTATGCTGACGAAACGTGGATACATGCTGCGTACACAGTCAGCAAATGTTGGCTAGATCCGCACACGCCAGGTGTGCTGAAGAACGACACGGCAAGCAAGCGATGGATGATTGTGCACGCTGGTTCGGATGCGGGATTTGTTCCTGGCACACGTATCTCATCTTTAAGTCTAAAATCAAAAGTGGCGACTAGCCCGATGAGATGAATTTTGCGAATTTTTTTTAATGGGTATCCGAAAATCTCTTACCCAATATGTCCCGTAGATACATACTTGTAATGGATAATGCATTCTATCTCTCGGTGCAGACAAACAGAGCCCCTACAATGATACGACGTAAGGCAGAAATACAAGAGTGGCTGAAGTTAAATAACATTGTATATGAGGAAGAGATGACTAAAGCAGAACTTCTCCACATCGTGAAATGTCAACGACCGGCTCCGAAGTATTGCATGGACGAACTTCTTAAAGAACATTGCCATGAAGTAGTCAGGCTCCCTCCATATCACTGCAACTTAAATGCTATCGAATATATGTGGAATATTGCCAAGTCGCGTGTGGCAAAGAGCAACGTTTCGCAAACGCTGACCAAATAAAGTCACTGACATTGAAGCCATAAACAGTATTTCTGAAAAAGATTGGAAATCAACAGTGATACATGTGAAGAGGGAAGAAGAGCAGCATTGGAAAAACGATCGTTGCATGGAAGAAGAAATTGAGAAGATTGTAATTAGTTTATGTGGTGACAGTGACAGTGACTGTGAAAGTGACAGTAGCCATGATACTGACAGCTTCAGTGACAGTAGTGTACGTGGAAATGTAGCCGATGGTGAACTTTCAGGTATTGAAGAACTTGAGTAGACGTAAGCATTTATTACCGATGCTGCGTAATTTTACAGCTCACATTACATCATTAACTGTTTCGGTAATTTGAGACACATTCCTTTCAGACAGTCCGAATTTCTTCAGTGTACACCTATCGACACGGGCGGATGCCAGGAACGCACACCAATGTACCTTCCCGGGAGTCAGAATATACACAATACACAACACTTGTTTCGAGGTACGCAGTTATTAACTTGACACTAACGTTAACAGTTGTAACTGTATTATGTATGGAAACATGTTATTACTATTATGGGGTATTTTTTAAATATCGATCTGTCAATTATTTAAATTATATGTACACTTACAGTAATGTGGGCATTGTATAATAGGACAAGGCATAAATGTGAGGAGTGTGTGTAGTAAATATAATTTGTTCATAGGTGATTTGATGCTATATTTAATTGCATATTCTGTCAACGTTATTATACCGTATGTGCGGAACTAACTGTGCTGGTTGAATTGTACCACGCCCGGGTGCCTCTACAGTTTGTTGTGTAGGCGCGTAAACAGCTTTCATCAGTAAAAGATTCACGGAAACTATGCTGCCCTTTGTGAGTGCCAATGTACTGTTGACGGTCCTCAGTAGGCTGTACTGAGTGTACCACTCACCCCCTGGGTGCGTCGCTCTAGGAAGGGAAGCGCTGCACCTTCCCCTTACGGGCTGTTTTGTTGTCGTGGCCGACTAATACCTACCCACCTTCTACTACTACAAAACAAAGAAAACCACAAAAAAGTGAGAAAAATATACAAAAAATCGTAACTTCAGCTTGCCTGCCATGTCATAATTGCCATCAGACACCAACCATAACATACAAGGTGACAACCCTAAAGCATACCAACATACTATACCATGTGAATATATCAACTAAACACCTAAGCAGATAACCATACCAACCAAAAAATATACAGCCCAAACCATTTCATTCACTCTAACCCAACCCAGTCATGCTATTAACAATACAGGCGATATCAACCACCATACCTCAGATTTACTGATAAATCATGACAGTCAACTATATTGACTACTGTTTCAGCCCATCTAACTTCGCCAATTACACATATAAACAATCTTTACCAGCCACAGTAACTAATGCATGCTATCTGTTCTACCAACCAACACTGCTTTTACCTACCTACCATACCACCCACTATAACTCTAGCATAGCTCAACTATTCGTCCACGCAGACCATACAAAGCAAAACATACAGTCCATACCAGTGACACAATCAACTTCCTCTCGTAGCACCCACCAAGCCGACTGACATCAGTCAAAATACACTTGCAACCCATACCAAACCCTTCAACTCAAGCATGACTTAGCATTACAGGACTCACCGACACACACATTCTGTCCACACCATTCGACATATACTAACAATCGCAAGACAGATATATACTGGAAAAATATATCACCTAACATACCAACCATACCATCCATGTTAACCAAAGTGTAGAAAGAAAATGTATAGTCCAGACCAACCCGCAACACAAACATTCCTATCATCAGTCAAATTAACATAACTTAACCTACTAAAGCCCAAAAATCTTAACATAACCTAACCTTCCAAAGGCCAAGCTAGCCTCCATACTGCTTATAATATACGAGTGTGGAAACCCTATGACGTCATATTGGCTTTGATAAAAGTCAGCAAGCGTAATACTTTACAGACTGCAACCGCCATTTTAGATGCATACGACACTGAGCTTGATCCCATGACCTTGAATGGCGATGCTAGGCCAGTGTACGCTTCATTCGCCATGCAGTTGATTGGTATTGAAACCGTAACTTCCTGAAACCAAGTTCATCTTTGAAGCTAAGCTGTTCACGGATAATTGAACAATTAAAAAATCCTTACTATCTTTATGCCTATTTTGTTACTCACCTTACATCATATGCTAAATTAAGGCAATATTCTAATTAATTTGTAGGACTACTTCGATTATTCTTTTGTAATCTCTGTTTTGTTTTTCGTAAGTTTTCAGCTGGAACACCCCAACGTTTAAACCTTAAACACCCACTGATACTGTCTGTTGTACCTACAGCACGTCGCCGGTACCACCAAATAAGTGAAATCAAAATACGAAAATTAAAAACCCAGTAGTTCTCACAGAGAAACATGTTTCATCGTGAAATAACATTTACAGCACTGTAATACTAATTTTAAAACTAGAATAATTAAGTCGTAAAAGTGTGAAATCATTTCAGTGTTCGCAAATTTCAATAATACACTTTTATTACAATGTTAAGAAGAGGATGTACTAAAACATTTTCTGTGACATTTTGTTTGAGCGAATACGCATATCTCGGTAAATAAATATTATGCAAATACTACTTTACTGTCAGACAAGACAAAAAACAATTATCTATGCCACTTATTTTTTTACCTTTGTCACATTAAGCGTATTCTTCGAAAAAAAAAAAAAAATTGTGAAAATGGTGTTATATCGCATTTTTAAAGCTTGTCTATGCAGTTTCCTTACGCGGCAAGAGAAAAACAAATATACGGGCGTAGTTAAATCTGTGGCCTTTCATTGCGTGTAATAAAGTCCTACTGTTGCGGATCTAATTTACACAGTACAGCGTTACGACGGCTCTACATGCCTTGCGCGTAGGAGCTATGAGGCACTCGGCGTGCGTGTTACTATCGCCCATATCGCTCCCTCGTTTCTTGACCTTGGATGCAGGAGTCCATCCCAATCTTAAGATATGGACATTTTTTCTCACACGGCTGCCGAATCAACTGGAGGTAGGCCAGTTAAAGGTTCGGGGAAAAAATGCTCATTTACGTAAGGTAATTATTTCAAAGTTTATTTTAAAACTTGCACAATTAACCGCAAACCAGCTATAAAAACTTTTGATACGTGTTCCTTGGACGATATTTGTATTCCAACATACTATTGGAAATATTTATTTTAAAAATGGAATTTCCAAATGTTAAGGATTGCTGCTATAAGTGCAAATTAATTTCCTTTCTTCCAGTTACCTCCTGCTGTAATCCAAAAAAGACGGCAACATACTTTCTGTACAGCCCGTGGATTATCGTCACCCTTTCCATTGTCATTGCTGACTTGACGGCTACAATTATATACTTCAATGACATCACTGCCATACAGGTAAAGTACGATATTTTTTTATACTCCAAAGCAATTGCTTCTGAAATATATTTAAACTCTTACAAAGTATATACACTTAAAATGCGTTACTGAAGAAGTTATATAGTTCGTATAATTAGAAGGCAAAATATAATTTGATGTATTGAGTAGTGACTTCCTTATTTTCGAAATGTTGATCAATAAAAAGACTTGCACTGCAAGTACACATGTGTAGTACTGTTCCTATTTGCATTTCATTATAGTGTCCCAAAATGTGCCCGAAAATACACTATCTACCCAAAAAGTAATTGGGCACTCGTGAAGAAGGTAATTCAGTACGGCAGTTGACTTGTGTTTCACGGCCTTCGGCGTAGGACCGCTGGTGTTTGTCCTTGGTAGCACGAACACAGAGGCCTATTGTAACATTCTGGATAATTAAATACTCCCAACATTGTGGCGTTTTTACGGAATGGACCCGTGTTACTCCCAGGATGAGAATGCCAGGTGCCATGTTTCAAGGGCTACTATGCAGTGGTACGCCGACAACAAAGTTCTCCGATTGGACTGGCCCGCCCAGAGCCCCGACCTCAACCCTATAGAACATCTTTGGGACGAATTAGATCGCTGGGTGAGGGCTCGTCAGGTGTGGCCAAAATCCATTGCTCACCTCATGGAATGGTTGCAAGAGGAATGGCGACTAATCCCCGTGGATGTCCTGCAAACACTCGTAGAGAGCATGCCAGAGAGGGTGGCTGCTTTTATAGCTGCAAGAGGTGGCCCTACGAGATTCTGACGGGGTGACAACCACCGAGCAAACATCGTGGACTGGTGCCCAATTACTTTTTCGTAGAGTGTACTTTTTACTGTTACTGTTATAACCAGTTTGGCTTGTTACTGCTCAATGCCTCGGAAATTCCAAAGGAAGCTGTTTAAACATTTTTTTGTAACCGAACTCTTAAAACTAGATTCTCGCACGAGACCCAAACCCTCCACGTCATGATGGAGATGGGGAGGTCTTGTGGTTGGCGAAACACTCTCCCCAAGGTGACCCGGATTTGGATCCCGGTGGGGTTGCTCCCAGTTTTCAGGTGTGAGAAACGCAGAGTACGTTGCCGTTAAGAACGACAGGTTTTCTCCGGGTACTCTTGTTTTGTCAACTTTTGCATTCCATCACTTCACTCTTATGTTTGGGTGTCCCTGCCTTTGAATCACAGCCATTCAGTTTTTTTTTGTAGCGAAATTCTGATTAGGCAGTCAAATAAGAACATTTCTTATAAAAGCATTCGGCCAGTAAGCAAACAAGCTACTGCTGCGAATAAGATACTGTAGTCATGTTAGTACGCAAATTGTTTTACGATTGTGATCAACTAACACTGGATTTCATATAATACTATACATATTCACATCAGTAGGTATACGAATAGCATAAACAAAATTTCAGTTTAAGAATTCTATCTTAACTGCTTTCTTAAATATTTTAACTGTACCCTACATGCACGAGAAGTATGCTCAGATTCCAGACGACGACTAGAATATAAACCATTACAACCAGCTTTCTTTTTAGTCCAGTCAAATTAGGATTTGACCCACAGCGTCAAAACGACAAGCTGAAACATTTTATAGTGTGTTAAGGAAAGGCTCCAGTTCAGTTCATGATACAAACTGTCAAAAAAAATCCCAACATGGGTTTTCAGCCATTTTGAATTTGATGTTGGCCGTGTTGGATTTTTCAAACATCTATTCAATATTATATTGTAGGATTCTCATTAGTCCTTGATATGTGCTCTTTTTTTTAAAAATGATTTCCCTTTAAGTGCGCTCGCCAAATATTACAAAAACATAATCTTCGAAATCGTAAATTAAAATCCAAAAGATTAAAAAATACTAATATGTTATTACGAAACGCGCCTCTGCCATGCATTATTTTGGAAAATGTTTCGAACAATATTTGCAGAGTATAAAAATACTTATAATAAAAAACACTAAAATTTCCAAGCAGAGAATGACTAGCCACCGACACAGTTGTTTTTAGGAGCTGGCACGCACAGCTGGGTGAACTGCAATGTAACAATGCAGGCACCACGTTTATAAATTCCCAGAGTCACAAGACCACACTTTATATCTAGTAGGTAAACAGTTATATATATAACTGTTTACTTACTATATATATATATATATATATACACATGAAGAAGAAATATGGGTCGTAGAAAGATTTACCTTTAAATAACGTAGTATGAAACATTGTAGCTCTGGACGTCAACTAGACGTTGAAGAATAAACTTCTTGATCTCCCTGGAAGATTTATAGCAACAATTTTCCGCACAACGGTCGTCGACAGTTTTTAAGTAATGCTTGTTTTTCCAATTCGTTAGCATTTATGAAAAAAAAGCTGTCTCCCTCTCACTGACTTAATATTTGTTTAGTAGCGAAATCTGCACTGCGGTGATGGCCCTTCACATGCCTTATCACATTCATGTTGATTGTCACTTTAATATTTTCCGATATCACTATCAAGATCGCCATACCCTCGTCATCCTGTATTGGTTCACTGTTACTACACCCACAACCACTGCAATAACCACGCCTTTTGGAGCACAGTAAACAACTTCTGCCGCACTCAAAATGCCGTTCACTACCTGACTTGCTGTTGCGTGTAATTAGATGTAAAATGTGTTGGCTAGCTGATTTATTAAGTGTTGGAAGATGTCTAAGGCAACTATTTTCAACCTTCCAACCCCATTCGGTGGGTGGAAGATCAATATCTCGCCCCTGCTGCACATGGTGAAACATGCGAAGCGAGTGTTGCTTGGCTGTTACAGATATTGATGTGAGGGCAGCTAATATGAAATTCGCATTGACAGGTTGCTTATAAACTGTTTTTCATTATGCTACCTGGCTTCTCTCTATACATAACGAGTTACGGGCTTTCTATCTGAGACCCGTAGATGCCCGTCATCCCCGGATATGACATGAAATAAAACTCTAGGAAGTAACGGCACTAGAATACAAGGGCGGGGGAAACGGGAGTACCCCGGCAAGCGGCATCGTCCAGCACGATTCTCACATTCGAAAACCCGGGAGTGAACCCGCCGGTGATCGAACCCTGATCGCCGTGTTGGGAGACGAGCGCCCTAACCACTGTGCCACCGCTGCCCCAAGTATTATCATAATCGTTTTTTATCTGTTTTGATGTATCCAACGTTTAATTGCCTTTAAAATATCTGTGTTTATTTTTGTATTACAGGATATGCTGGGCGATGCAATGAATCATCCCAAAGATTGGGAATTATTTATGGGCCCTATAATAATGGGGTTAATTTTTTCCCGTCTCATAATTGGATGGATAATAAACCTTGTAATACTAATATGCGTCAGTGTAGCAGTAGTACGACGTTGGAAAGAACCTGACAATAACAAGGTAAGAAAAAATGTGTGCTGGTTATTCATCACTTCTCTATTTACATTAGATAGTACATGGGTACAGAGAAAACATTTTCTTACAGAAAAAAAAAAAAAACACACAAAAAACAATTTGCTTTTATACGGCTTAACATATATGAAAAAGTTTATTCAACCAAGTTTGTTGTTTCCAGGCGGAATTCGTTGATACAGCATGAGGTTCTCATCAGCTCTGATATACATTTTATAAATGGAACAAATATTTTTGCAAATAAATTTTTTAGCCAAAATAATTTTTAGTATTAACAACTATATACGAGGGTTAGAGCATAAGTCATGACAAACGTTATTTGTGAGAATGCATGATAAAATTTTTGAAATACAGGAATGAAATATACAAATATGAAGGTATTGACTGTTCGAACAATGCAGAGTATGTATGAGTAAAGAGCATCCATAAAAATCCATAAATGACATCGTGATAATCGTCTGTTGTACAGCCACAAGAGTAAGTCCTGTTCGCAAAACGAAGATGTTATAGCAGAGTGAACAATCACAGCTACAGGACAGGAAGGAATCTTTGGAACTAGCAAAGGCCATTATAAATAAAATGTGTGCCTCTAGCCAAGAACGTCCTGATAACCCAACTAACTAACAATGCGACCGGCACATGTGTGCATCCCCACTTCTATGTCCTATTACCGGCCCTTATTTTTCTTTGTCCACTTTTCCTTTTTGTCCACCTTTCCATTTCCTTCTCTCTGATACGATGACTACATTTTTGAGGTACACATGGTAGAGTTATTGACGATTTTAACCTTAAATATTTGTGCAGTCTCGGCCAGTGCGCGATTGGTGGCGCTAGAGACACTGATTCGAACACAGGCAGTTGACATTGCATTCTTGCAAGAAGTAGCGATTCAAGATTTTATAGGGTTTCATACCTTCAATGTGTATACAAACGTTGGTGATCGGGGACGGGGGACAGCGATTATTACACGTGCGGGGTTGGAACTTGAAGACCTGCGCTACCACCCGTCAGGCCGAGTGATGTCAGGACGAATAAACTATGTGTCGCTAGTTAATGTTTATGCTCCCTCAGGCTCCCAAGCGAGATATGAAAGAAATCAGTTTTTCTTCGTGGATTTGATTCCGTTTTTCCATCCACTCTGTAATCAGTTCATACTCGGTGGAGATTTCAACTGCATAGTTCACCCCCATGATCATCAGGTTGGCATTTATCCTATTAATGCTGTCCTATCTACTTTAATAACTCGCTTAGACTTGTGTGATGTTGCATCTAACTTCCAAGGAATGCATTATACCTATGTGACTTCACAGAGTCGGTCTAGGATTGACCGATTCTACGTGAAAAAACAGCATATACATAAGGTGCATCGATATGACGTTCTTCCGGTAGCGTTCAGCTATCACTCTGCAGTGATAGTTACGTACGAAAAGTTTGCGAATGTAACACGGTTTGGCAGAGGGACATGGCGTCTAAATACGTCTTTATTAGACAGCTCAGAAGTAAAAGAGGACTTCCTAGCTAATTGGGTACGTTGACATAGCAAAAAATACTAGTTCCCCTCTGTGGCGATGTGGTGGGATGTGTGTGTATAACCGAACGTCATGAGGTTTTTTAAAAGGCATGCGTACCGACTGGCAGAAGAACGTATGGGAACACGTGCATTCTACGAACGTATGCTACACGAACTTCACCTGCAGGCAAACAATGGTGCACACATAACTCCACGTATTAGAGACACGAAACAGAAACTTATGCATTTATTGAGTGAACAGTTTAAAAATCATCATATTATGATAAATGATAAAAGTATATTCACATAAGAGAAATTAAACATGTTTAGTATCATTTAGGAAGAACAGCAAATACGACGCAAGATTATCAACCAGCTTACTGACAGTGATGGCTCTATTGTTCGGGACCGGCCGGAAATAGTGCAAACGCTTTGCAGTTACTTTGCAAATTTATACTCGAAACAAGACACGGACGATGCTCTGCTTCCATCGGTTTTGCAGGGTTGTGAAAACACAGTTAGCTGTGACAGCAAGATGGGCATAGAGGCACCATTTTTAGATGCGGAGGTTAATACAATAATACAGCAATTGCCCTCAAAAAAATCTCCTGATATTGACGGTATTCCATACGAATTTTACAAAACTTATTGGGATATTATTGGTACCGACTTCTGCGAAGTTGTTCGCGATGTGCTTGAAAAAGTGTAGTTATGCAAGTCTCTAAAAGAAGGGATAATTGTTCTTATACCCAAAATATCCTGTCCACTTAAACCCGCGGATTATAGATCAATTACATTTTTATGTGCCGATTATAATATAATTGATCGGTTTTGTGCAACCCGATTAACCAAGGGATTGTCAGATATTATTGGTCCCGGCCAGACATGTACTGTTCCAGGACGTTCCATTTTACAAGGCGTGCTTGCCCTAAGGGACATTCAATTACTTTAGTAAATACAACACAGTAAAATGGCAATCTTGAGTATTGATATGGATAAGGCATTCGATAGAGTCGATCATAAATGTTTACTTCATGTTTTGCATCATTTCGATTTTCCAGTCAATGCAGTACAGTGGGTGCGGATGGTGTGTACCGGAATTTGGTCACGGCTGTTGGTTAACGGATTCCTTACCCCACCAATTAAGATCGAGAGTTCAGTTCGACAAGGATGCCCGGTATCCATGATTTTATTTACTATCGCCATTGAACTTCTGCAGAATGCTCAGGGCCCGCTTGCAAGGATTCCCTGTAGCGAACCTGTCCTTTTTAATTAAATGCCTATGCTGATGACATCACATGTGTCGTTCGTTCAGAGCGGGAAATTACAGAGACGGCAGAATGCCTGGACCTTTTTCGCAGTGTCTCTAATCTGCGAGCGAATGCTAACAAAACTGCCGTACTGGAGCTCAGCGCGACCATAGAGCCATTTGACGACGTTTTTCCCTTTCGGAGGGCCGAAACTGTGAAAATATTGGGCATATACTTCCACGCAGACGCCACTCTTATGTTGCTTTATAATTGGAACATGACAATAAATAAACTCCGTGCTCGTCAAATAGAAATGAATTATCGTCGTACAAATATTATACAGAGGGTTACTTTAATAAATGTATTCCTACTTGCAAAGCTGTGGTATGTGTCACATATATTCTCACTACCACGTCAACAAAGTGCACAAATACTACAGATTGTTGGTCGCATGTTGTGGGAATCTTATATATTTAAATTATCTAGGCCACAACTTTACCTTTCCTTGCAAGACGGAGGCCTGAGTCTAATTAATCACGTTTTGAAGTGTGAGGCCTTATATCAGTCTTCAGCAATTGCAACAATTTTGCGCCCAGAGGACATTTACGCAGCATTACAGAAAATAATGTGGTCTGAAGTTAGACGCATGCCACTTCAATACCGTCAGGCAAAGGAAGCACTCGCAACTCTAGTAGAACTTTTACCGGAAGGGACAGTCGCATCAGCGAGATATTTGTACATTCGGGCTTCCAAAACGTCGGCAGTCATACCATCTGTTGTGAATCTCGCCCCAACCATCCACTGGAGGCGCCCATGGAAAATACTTGCCGATCCTAACCTTTCCTGGGATCTTCGAGCTGCAGCATTCAGCTCCTACAATAATATCGTGACAACTCAGCAGTGTAAATACAGCATTCACCTGACAGCTGACCCTGCTTGCCCGCTGTGTGGCAACACCGACACGGCCCTTCATAGGGTAATTTCCTGTGTTTATGCATCTCGCATCTTATAGTGGTGTCGCGTACGAGTACGAAAAATAATTCGCGATGAACGTGGAGATGTCAGCGACACGCACATGCTTCAATGCGATTTCTTCACCTTCCCCTCAGTTCGACGAAGAGCTGCGGTCTGGTTTGTACTTCATGCGATCGGTTTTTTGGTGGACCGTTCGACACCGGTGACAGTTCAAGACTTTGTCCAGCTTCTTCGTCAAGATAGGTGGAACATGGTGCGGCGTGGCACATTACGTCAGTGGTACGGCAATTTTTTATTTTCATTCTGACGTTTACGTCTACAGGAAGTGAGTGTATATCACCGAGGTTGGGTGTACGCCGTGCGCTGCCCACCCCTCGGTCCTTACAAGTGTACAGTTTAATGTTTCAGTAGTAATCGTCGATAGGTGGTAGTGTTATAAGTCAGTGTCCCATGTCAGGGTAAACGCCGTGCGCTGCCCCTCGCGTTAAATAATTCTTTATGTGTTCATTGAATTTGTCAGTAAAACCAGTTCACCAAATGTTCATATCGTTTTGTGCCCCTATGTAAAAATTGTGTAGATATTTTATTGAGTATTTTGTTATTGTTTATATTGTGGGTTGAATGTGTACTGTATAATAGGTTAAGGGTAAACGCCTATGTATATCGTTTGTGATTTAAAAAAAAAGTTAGTGCGCAGGTCTGTTCGTAGGTTCTAGCGTTCAAATTTCCGAAGGGTAGCGAGTTTTTCTAAGTGACACAAAAAAAAATTGGACAATGCATTGGTCTTTCGTGGAAGAGAACCATGGTTTGCATCCATCCACCAGCGAGTGTCGAGGATTTTATAGTTGATATTCCGGTTACTATTCGTCAGAGAATTAAAGTAATAAAAAAAAAGCGGTACTTATTCTCCGGGATATTCTTGTATTTATATTTTTTCCATTTTGTTACTTTTACCTTACTTCTATGGGATTTTCCCCCCACTTTTGTCAGGTACTTTTTCCTTACGATTAGGGAATAGTAATTTATTTGTTAGGTAAATTTATTGTACATTTAAGAGGTAATTTTACCTTACACGTAGAGGTAATTAGCTTCCCTTACATATAAGGGAATTTTCCTCAAATTGCTTTACGGTGTAGCATGCTAGGTGGTCTTAACATGTATGCCCATTCTTCAACTTCAGCAAGTACATGTGGAATTCACTTCGATTTAACTCAATGCATGGGCATGTCATCCCATGGAATCCTATGGATTTTTTGTTTCCCAATGCCGCTTTCAGCATGTAACTCTGGCAGGGTCCATCTTCGCTCGGATTCCAAGAGGTGATCAATTACTGCTCGTGACACGTCGGCCTGCATAGTCACAGGTCGTGTTACCCGTTTCCGGGCACTGGTTGCTCCGAGTCCTCACTGAAATGCTGCTACCCACCTATAGACAGTTCCAAACGGAAGATCATTATTCTCGAAGCTTCCACCAGCTACCAGCATTTCTTCTTCGTTGAAAGGTTGTTTGACGTAAGAACACTTTTCAAGTCGGGTAATATCAATACTGTACGGAGTTCACAACTGAATTACGAAATCATGGGCATAAATTAACACTACAGGGGATAATTGTATTGTACAGTTTTACGACCACCAACACAGAAAAATTTAGAAAGGGTGATCCCACATACATGTTTCTACGAAGTTTGTGAGCAAATATTTTGCCATAGTGATGTGTTTCTGCCGAGCTTTTTATGATGCCGTTAGTTTTTTTATGTCATTGTCACACAAGATAATATGCAAAATAAATGAACCGATACGGAAAAATAATTGCTCAAAAAACTGACAGAAACTTTTATCTTGGATTGTTCTTTCATGATGTTTCTATGTTGGCTACAAAAATCTGTGAACTTCAGTTAATGTATTTGGAATTGGTTTAGGTCTAACGTCCTCTTAACGACGCTTTCCGTCTGAAATCCACCCATCACACTGGCATCTAGCGATACAACCACTAACTATGGATGGTAAATTCCCGGTGACATACATTTCGTAATAATGCAGTGTAATAATGAACAACACATAGTTTCGTACCAAATATCGTTCTGTGGTCATGTATAAAAAAGTAGTTTGCTGGTTCAAACAGAGCTTTCTTTCAGAGTGGGTGACAGTAATGTTAGACGGAAGAATAAGTTCATGTTATGCTAGATTATACAGATTAATAAGAAAATATTACATGCTGTAGCGTTTACTTGGTAGATAGAAGTGATATGTCTTCATATGATGGTAAATTGAACAGTTTTGACGTACTCGCTTGAAATATAGTCAAATTTACATGTAGCTAAACACCAATACTCAGGCGTGGACCAATTGGAACTGAATAGTAGATAAAGTAAGGGAGTGAAGGGATCTGGGCAACTCTTAACATCGAGATCTTGAGAACTTGTGAGGGTGAATTGAGGTGAGTATGGAGCAGTGCCGGGATGACGGGGTGGGGAAAACGGGAGATCCTCGAGAAAACCCGCCGATAAGCGGCATCATCCGGCACGATTCCGGAGTGAACCGGCCGGCAATTGAACCCAGTGCGCCTTGGTAGGAGGCAAGCAGTCTAACCGCTCAGCCTCCGTATTCCGAAACAGTTATAATAAAATATTTATATTTCTTTAAAAAAAATACTTGCAATTAAGTACAAATATATTTTCAATGGCAAATTTCAAAAGTTTTTTATTAACTGTTAAAGAACTGCATAGATTACAGGTTACAGTTTAATTCCAAGTTTTATTTCCAGCAGACATTATCTTCTATATACTTTCAACCACCTGTGCAGGCTAAGTCAAATTATTTTGATTCTTTTCAATTTATAATTTTGAAAGTTTTTTTTTTTTTTTCATTCCTATATATTTTTTTGCGTTAACGTCTCCTTGTAGCCTAGTAGCAAACGCAAGAAAACTTAACATTTACATCTTATGACGTGCCCAGGTATTCAAGATTAATTTCGGTTACTGGTATTGCATATGGGCGAGAAATTCTAATGTGTTGCCAAACGAAGAAATGCCAAATTAAATGCATCGCACTCTACTCTTAGGTCTCTAACTCCTCCCAAAAAGGAATTTGGTTCACCGATACACAATAATTTTCAAGTGATATTATATTGCGCAATGAAAACCCCTGCCAACAACAGGTTTATTCAATATACGGAGGCCTTTTTTTTTTTTTTTTTTACTGCAGTTCATTTTCAATAAACTCAGGCTTCGTGAACTGAAACTAATGAAACTGGAGCGGAAAAAAAGTTAAAATGTGTATTTTACGTCGCACGAATATGCGCAGTGGATAAAGTCGGCGTACCTCCTGATTCATACTCTTTTAACTTATTGGGTTCCGGCTCAGTGTTGAAATTCTTGAGCGATAGTGGGGAATGGGCTTGAGCACATACAGTAAATGAAATGTGTGACAGGGCACGCAAACTAGCTGGCCAGTAGCCAACTAGAGTACAGCCATAGACTAAAGATGAGGTAGACCGATTCTTCGTCTTCTGCGCATGTACCCAACGTGATATACCCCAAACCCAGCACAACTGTCAAAGTCACATGGTCGACAGTGATGCACGTGTTTACTTACTTATTAATTTTTAAAGAGACCTGCTTATAAGCTGAGTCATGTTAGAGATAGGTTAGAACCCATCTACATTCAGAACTAACACGAGCCCCAGTGTGAAGGCAGGGAAAGGGGCCTTGCGTGTAGCTCCAGACCCGAGAGAGGCTGTCTCTTTCAGGTGTTGACGACCATGTTCTACGGATGGCAGCCCGACGGCAGGACCCAGCCTGGAGCTCCGCCACTCAAGCAGGACGACGACAGGAACGCTGGGTTCTTGCCTCGCGTGAAGCCCAACGCCGACCTGAACGCCAACACGAGTCCCGGCGACCTGCCCGTCTCCCACAACAGCCATTACCTGGGCGCGAGAGTGCACAGCCTCATCAGCCAGCAGCCCAGGGTCATGGTGCCTGACCCGAAGTACAGGTGAGTGGCCGAGCGAGGAGGCGCAGTCGTACTGGATATTCGAACTCGCATCCGAGACGACCTGGCCTCGAATCCCGGTCCAGCCATCCTAATATAAGTTTCCCATGGTTTCCCAAAAACCACTGCACACTCTAATATAAAAACAGTTGATGTTACTCCTAATCAGTGAATTTGACTGCAGGTATGATGAAACTGCTCCACTTAAGTCAGTGAATTTCTACTGATCTATTCAGTTGCCGGTGATTTCTATTGATTACTAGTGAACTTAACTGTAGCCTTGCAGCAGAACCTTAGTGCATTTACACTGATTCGCAAGTAGATAAAAGATCGTTTACTGAGGATTCAGTAAAATAATTCTACTGATTTTGAACAACTGGTTCTGATTTAGAAAGCAGGCTTCAGCATGCTGACTATCCTCTAGGATAATATCAACAGAAGGTACTAGTGAAAAGTCTGTCTAGGTATGTGATGTGGTGGGAGCCAGGTCATATAAGCACTTCGCAATGACTGACTTGGTTCCAAATTGCAGTTTACCCATGTTCGAGAGTGGTTGAGGTCATGGCTAGTTTTCATGGGTAGAGAATTCGGCAAGTTCACATTCTTGCGTCCGGCAGGATATGTACAAGCTGGAGAAGAGTGCACAGTTATCATTTACTGAAGACAACTCGTAGTTATTTAGAGACTTCGCCTGTGTAAATGGACGGCTAAAGATAGAGAGGTTGTTTCATTTATTTAGGTCCTTGACATTTTGCGATTGCTTAATAAAACAAATGTGTCGTATTGATGTTGTCGAGTTGTCCAGTTACTTCGATACTCCCCTTGTGTTGAACACTGCTGAGTCGGATAGATCTGTAGTCTATAGGACGAGGAGATATATGCTGTCGTACTGTCGTCAATAAATGAGTTCTCCGTATCCTCGTTCACACTGGACGTATGTCGCTTTGAAGCTCGTTTGAATTTGGTATCATTATACTGCAGTTGACCGCTACCATGCCATTTTGATTTATGACTAATAAGCATTTCTTTAATGTATTGCCTTTCCAACCAGGAAAGATTGCTTGATCACTAGCAATTTATGTTCTTGAAAAGGACTAAATTATCTACAAGAGTCCTTATCGCCTGCTCCTGCCATGTTGCATCTTGAAGGAGCTGGACATGAAGAACTTCGCCTGTGACTTCTTGGCCAAATTTACCCCAATCTGTGTCAACACGCACGGCATCGGCAGTTGCAAGTGATGTGGCTGGCTGCTGAGGATTTGCAGTTCCGGACAATTTTTGACACTCCCTTTTATTGGCTGGCATCTATTTTTCAGCAACGCCTGGAAAAATAGAAACGTAAAGTTTAGTATAGGCTGTTCACGGTAAAGTGGGCACTTTTGAGGCCCTAGTTACTTTTTCCTTGTAGACATTTCTTATCCTTTAAAAAAATTTTAAAATTAATATTTTATGTAAGTAATAAACGAAGTGTGTATATTCCACCGCATTCGGAAGTTAACGTCAAAGACTAAAATAAAATACATTTATGGACTATCATTCCAAATAAGGGGGCTTTCAAAAGTGCTCACTTTACCGTGAATGGCCGTTACTATTCAATTCACTGCACAAAATAAAATAATGACTGACTTGGTTCCAAACTGCAGTTTGCCCATATTCGAGAGTGAATGGGGATAGTTAGGTTTATTGGTGTATATTTTAAACCTCCCTCCAAATATGCTCAATTTCAAATAAAAGTCTAACTAATTCCTTGCCCCAATAAGCATATTCGGGTACCAAAATTAGGATGGCGAGTGAATTGCAGATAAAGATATCTAAAAATGTACTTTTATGATCTGATATATTAAGAAATGTCTGTTATTGATGCCAGGAGGCAAAATGGCGATGGCGCTACCATTAACACTGTCATTAGTATACGTCCTTAACACATTCTAAATGACATGCTTCTATCATAAAGCGGGCAATCTGTACACCGTTCTGCTCTACTATAAAAAGCAAGGTGCTAACTAATGTACAACATTCTACATAAACATGCTCTAGCAGGATAAAGAAGATAATCGTATGATACTTATAATATTTTCATAACTTCACAAATAAATATGGGTGGCTAATTTGATTTCAGCTGACGTGTATTATGCAACGAAACTGTCACGCGTAATGACCACACATGTCAACTCTTACCCAAATATTTCGTTGCCGAGGCATGAACAAAATTATACTGTACTTCTTCTGACACTCAAATACTCGTCGTGTAGTTGGTGTAATTGAACGCTTCTCCTAACCAACGTGTTTATCACTATTTAGAATATGTAACTCGGTAACAAAACGACAGTATTAAGAGCTGCTTGTCAAGTAGTTTGAGTCATGCAAATGAAAACATTTGTGTAATTGCTTCGATAAACAGTGCAGAGGGTAATTAAGAAAATAAATCCCACAAACAGTAAACACGTGCTTATAACGGATTTTTTTTTTCCAGAGAAGCTGACGTGGACCGTGAAGAAGTGAAGCTGAGCAGTAGTCCCAAAGGTTATATTCCAGGCGTCGTCAGTTCGCAGCAAAATGAGGAAGACGTGTAAGTCTATATGTATTGTGGAAACACAAACGCTGAAAATGGCTTATAGTGATTTCATCTGGGCCAAAACTATGTTTTTGTTAGCTATCTACTATTCGGTAAATATTTCTAAAATATAAGTTTAAAAATATATCAACTTTTGATTATGCATGTTTTAATTAAACACTTACTTGTGTTTGTAGCAGGGTTGATACTGAACTGGATGGAGTTATGAAAATAATCCACATGTGCACCATAGATTTTCTCACATTCCATTATCTTCGATAGTTAATTATTTTATAATAACGGTTTACTTTTATTTTCATAAATTCAATTTTATCAACACAGAATTTTCTTTATAAAGGTTTACAGGACAACACAGATATTCTTTACCAGACAGTACGCCAAGAAATATTTGAATAGTTTGGTTCGTCGGATGTAGTTGACATGAAAAGTAAAAGTGCGTTGGATTTCTTTTGTATAGCCAAAAATTATCTTCACTCAACTACTTTGAGCAACAAAAATTTGGGTTGGGTGCCTTTTGTTTACCTACAACCAGATGGGAAAACGAATCATATGTGTTAATATATTATATTAAAGTATGATGTTTAAAACGATGACCAGTGAATTGCAATTTTTGTGTTTTTTTTTTAAAATATGATCGAGTAATATTTTTCTGATAGCAACATACATCTATTTAAGATATTTCAGTGCCTTACTTCAATGGCGCATAGTTAGGGGTCACAGACCCCATCCGAAATAATAATATGGGATCGAGTTTTATTACCAGGTTGTCAAAGCCAACCTAGTTTCATTTTAGACACTTTTGTGTCAGAATCAAAACCTAAGACGACAGTAAAGTTACTCTCAATGTAAAAGAATACGATATGTGCCCTATAGTCTGTGTACGCCAAGGAAGGGTGCGACAGATAATTGTTACTTGGGTCACCGCACGGTTAGCGCCGGGCATACAGAAGGATTATAGAGCTGCCTTGTATTCGAAAATGCAGAGAAAATATATCGCAGCTTTCTTCCTAGTATTCTTTGGCCGGTATTCCAGAACTTTCAGTTTGGCAAGACTTGTGTGCTACCGTCTCGGGCGATTGTAAAGCCATGACTAATCCTTATCTGACGGAACATATTTTCTGAACATGTTTCCTCTATGACCTGAGATGGTATCGAATGTGCCACGGCTTGTTATTCGCCGCCCCGTGCGAGGCTGTAAACAAATGAAAGCGACACTGTGAAGTGTTTATACACAAACGCTTATACAGATATATATATACCTACAGGGTTTATTTGTTACGTTATCTGTATCACTGGCAGTTTGAAATAACAGTGAATAAATTGCCAGAACATAAATACAGGCCTGCTTGATCAACTGTTCGAATGCGTTGTGTTTTGCGCTCTACGTTAGCGAGAACCCATAACAAGTGTCAACATAATGAACAGTATACGGCATTTTGTGATAGTCGAATAGTTACAACAGTTTAAATTTATTATTATAACAAATAGTGTCTCATGTTGTTTGTCTAATTTAAGTCGACAAATCAACTAATACGATTAATTATTTTATATTCGTAAAATATGAATATTAAGCAAATAAACTGTTTTATAACGTATTATTTGCAGCAAATGAAATTTATTTAATTAATTGTTACTATTGCTTACCTTGAAAGAAGCACTGCAAGAACATTTACCAACATTCCCCAACTGTTATGAATAGTTGTTTCGCCGAACCAGCAAACTTACGCAATTCCATTGACAAATTATCGGTTCAGCCAGAAACATAAGATTGATTGTTTGTTTGCATACATAATGACCATACAGTGTAATATACACAGTAGTACAGGACAAGTCAAGTTACTTAAGCAACGAGAATGAAATATTTGTGACAGGTTATCCATCTGTAATTTATTGACAAATTCATGCTATATTTTTAACGCGAGTTGTACAGTATGCAAATTTTCATCTGCTAAACGTATTGTTTTTGTATTAAGCAATAAAAGTAACATAAAACTGTTATGTACGTGCCCAGAATTTTATTTAGTAGTCCTATAGATTTACCCCACTAACCCACCGAATGCATTTAACATTATTTGTTACATAAATACCGAAAATTAAATAATTCAATTATTTTATAGTTAGTTTTGAGTAATTCAGAAAGTATAAAATTTAAAAATTACTATTTTTCTGAACTCATAATAAGTGTTTTTGGTTAGTAAAATTATTCATTCAACAGTGTATGTACACAAGTCCCAAAACATAATACATGCCTGAATCTCAGTAAATTTATGAACAAAAAATGATAGGCCAAGCATGTATGGCAATTGTTATGTAAGTTGTTTACACTTTATCGATTGGATGGGTGCATGTGAACTACTATATTTGTGTAACTTCACCTTAATAATGCAAAACACTCGAGTATGACTTGTACTAGAATCATAACACGCAAACTTCAACAGTGCTATATTGGACCTGAAAATGGAAAGGTGGCCGATTTTAATTTTGTTAGTTATGTCAAAATATATTATATAAACATACTAAACCGTTACTAGCATAGAAACCTATAACGAGGAGTATTTTAAAGTACGATATGCAAGCACTACCACATACGTCACAACATTTACATGTTAATCTTGCATGACGAGTTTCACATTAATTTTTAAGAATATATTACTTACTGTTAAATTCTGTGCGTTTAATTGGTGTATTTTTTTTTACATTTGTTTTCTTTTTCTGAATGGGCAAATACAAGGAATCTGTCATTCCTGAAAGTGTTACTGCACCTTAATTCTAAATATTACTGGAATTAAATTAAAGTCCTACACCTACAAAGATTTATATTTTACAAAATATATGCTTTATCTAAGAATACCAATTTAATGTCAGTATGTGTATGCAATTAGCTGTACTCCGCCAAGGTACCATCATCTAACAATTTGTAATGCCGTGAAAAATAATCCCAGCGTGGACACAAAAAACCTACCACTTAAGACTTCCTTGCTCGAGTGATTATTCTAAATATTTGCAGAGCCTGAGTCAATAAAATTACACAGTGGCAAGCAAATATAGTATAACAGTGAGCCCCTCGTAGATATTTTAAAATATAGTCATAAGGTACAATTGTGTGACCTAGTTAATATCCAGTGAAAAAACACAACGAAATGTACTTCTCTAGAACCGTTTAAAACATGTATTTGTGTTTTAAATTAGTCTTCTGTGACACAGCGTTCATACATATTTATCTTTGTACCCTATGATTAACTCAGCTTAGGTGAAGGCTCAACACGTCTTATTGCAAATTCCCAGGTTTATTTAGGAATAGTTTCATATTCTACACTGTACATCCAAATCCTGAATGGCTAATATTTTCCAGTGATTCTGCATGAAATATTTTTATTGTGAAATTATTTTGGTATAATTACCTTGGGGTATACTCCACATGTTACTTCCAACTCTACACTATCAGTACCATTTACTGAAATGCATTGCATTCTGTTGCCTAGGTAACATTTAACTGTTAATTTTGTTACAAGTCAAATTAATTGCTGAGCACGATGCCTTATAAATTATAATCTTAAATAAACTCAAATGTGATAAACATTTATTCTTAAGCATGCCTTGTAAGTGAAATATTATTTTGTAACATACCACACATGGTTTGAAAGCTCCTCAAGGGGCTAATGACAAGCCCAGCATATTTTAAGCATGAGTGTTTGTTATATACATCAAGTACCAGACTGTAGAGCCGAGTAATAAACAGCATTTTTCAGACCTAAAAGCATTTTCCAAGATGGTATTTCCAACAGTTTTGTTTTCAAAAAGTATATAACCTGGATAATGCAAATATTTTAAAACACCATTATGTGGCTGTTTAGACCTAAGAAATTAGGGAAGGAATTGTATCTGAGAAAATCTACCTAAAATGTACCTTAATAAGTAGATGACTATTGATTGAGTAAAACAATTAGTAGAACTCTCAATTCCGTTTCTTTAGAATACATTTTCTGTGTCGTCGGTGATTACATATTCGTGGTTGTATAAACACCAGTGAGTTATTTACACTCACGTTCCTTGGTTCCTTTGGCGGAGAGTGAGTGAAGAGATTTGGGCGGCTCTTAGCATTGAGGTCTTGAGAGCCCATGAGGGTGATTGAATGAATGTGGAGCGGCGCCGGAATGAAAAGGCGGGAGAAACCGGAGATACCCGAGAAAACCCGCCGACCAACTGCATCGTCCGGCACGATTCCCACTTGCGAATATCCGGTGACCCGGCAGGGGATTGAACCTGGTTCGATTTAGTGGGAGGCGAGCGTGCTAACCGCTCAGCCACCGCGGCCCCTAGGCTCCTTTGGTAGCAGATACGCTAGGTGTACTGCATGAAATAACAAAATTTCGCGTGGAACAGTCTAATATTCCCTTATTTCTCATATTCAAGTCTAAAGTCGCACAATTTGAAGGCTAGAAAACCCCAGAAAATACTTGGCGATATAATATGTAAATCTGGAATGGGAATAAACAATATTCACGTGCTCAAAACAAGAACGTCTTATTCATACTTATAGTAAAATTATTTAATTACATATTAAAATTCCGACTTTTCTGTCACGAATATAATTAATTAATTTTAAAAAACATCAATAGTTACAAATAAATGTATGGAAAAATGCATGGAAATGTATGCAAAAAAAATGATAAGTCCGTAATATTCTCACCGAATCCACATCTACTCTCTATACACAACCCACCGTATATATTTCGCCCCCTATAAAAACATATTACATTAAAATGAGTATTTGTGAATAATACAAAATAATGATACGTCTCTTCAGTTCTATTTATGTGAAAAACCACACTAGTCTACACTTTATATTTATTTATTAATTGCTGTTCAAACAGAATAAAACGCAGTATTTGTATACATTCTTGTTTTGACTGATGGTGTTGTGAAGTACACGGGGCGGAATAGACGTGATGTGACACGCTTTGTACACTACCGGGTGATTGGTGTGAGCTAGATGGTGTTTCAAGTGAACTGAGTAGGTGTGTAACTTGTGGTATCAACCATAAACAAATTGCAAATAATCTGATTCCACATCTTCATCATGTGTGGTAGACACTGTTTCATTAGTTTTGTTTCGCCAACACGTACATCCTGGAGCACTGGCTGGGTTCAGGAACATCACGAAGTTATGATGAACAACAGTGTTCTCTCTCTCTCTCTCGCTCTCTCTACGAATACTCCACTTACCACCGAAAACACTATCAGTCAATTCAAAGACAGCTAAAGAAAACCATGCTCTCTTTCCCGAAGACTAAGACCACTAGGATTTACTACTAGGAATAACACTCTCCAAATACGTTTCATGCGTTAACAAGTTATTGCAAATAATTATAATGAACTGGATAATGTTTCTGAAATATTATATTGCCTTTAATATTATTTGCAATAGTAAGGATACTCATGAAAACTTATACTAAATATGCATGAAGTGGCCGTAATAGAAGTAGATTTTCCCTGTGATTTACATCATATTACAAAGCACTTTAAAATAATTACTTTATCAAATTACTTAAGGCCCACACCAATCTAATTGGAAGAGCAGGGCTCAAAAACACTCAGGGATCGCGGGTTAAAAAGTTAAGCAAATTCACTTGGCGTCGGCTAAAATGGCTTACTTAGTTGTACGATACAAACATTATATCAGCGGCCATTTCAAATACACCTTTACTTGTTGAAGCAGAAATCATTCGAACTCGCATGTCAATATGTGATGCAGTAGGACACAGCACTACATCATCAGTGAGTGACACGCGAGGCATCTTCGTAGTCTTCCCTAGTTTTAGGCACACGGGCCTTGGTACACGGAACACACAGTATTTTATGTACCACACTTTGATTCGCGGGAGAGGAACTATTTTACTATAATCCTAGGGTTCGCAGACCGAACAGACTCTTGTCTTTTCTTCTAAATCGTTCCGAGTGTGCTTCATAATGGTATGTTATACAATAGCGGCACTTGCCTCACCACTTTCCTTAATACGAACATACTGGGTTCGTGACACGTATCACGAACCGCCTAGTGGAAGGCTAAGACAATATGGCCTTCCAAGGCTTAAGGCGACGCTAGAATTCGGCCAATATTTGGGTTGCTACTTCGTTAAATTGTCAACAAACTCCATTGCCCTTGGAAACCGGCCTATAAACTCCAATATAACGACTATGCAAAACAATAAATGTATAAGTGATACTATAAACAGTGATAATCATAAAACACTAAATAATTATCTCTGACACATGTATAGTTGAATAAATATTCTGAACTTACGCTAGTTAGTAAAATCACATCAGCTAGACCACAAATAATAGAAATAAATTATATAACCTGTATCTGAATTAGCATATTAACTTATCAAGTCTTTCTGCACATAAATTAAGAGGTAAAATTCCAGCCGTTACATTCTTATAGGCCATTTCAGGCAGTTATCACCGCAGTGGCGTCACAAAATTAGAGACAGTCAGAGATACTCTGTGCAAAATCACACCATTTATATCTACATCGTGTGTGCATAGAAAAATAAAAACTGTTATTAATTGTTTTACGTGATATTTTTATTTCGTTATTTATTACGTGACAACTTGTGGAAAAATTATATTATATGTTTCGTGTTTGTGATGTGGAAATTGTATACGTAAAGTTTAAATGGCGCACGTGCATTTGAATAGCAGAATTACAACTTTCTGGTTATGTGTTCATACTAATAAATTAATCTACGATATTAAGCGGTCCTATCTCAGCTCTATTGTATTGTTGAAGCAGAAGTTAGAAAGTGATAAGGGATAAAATAGCACGTAGATCAAGTTCATAACCCGAATGCGAAAACACTGAACAAGAATTCAGTATTTTATGGGCGCAGTATGCAGTATGGGAACTGAATACATGGCCTTATTTTAGTTCTGGTAATAAAAATTATTTACCCTCCCTGTGTTTTAATAATATTTATCTACACATATTTATGTGCTGTTTTAAATATTCCCTGAAATATACATTTCAGACTATTTGTACTGCATACGTCAGTTGTACTGCATTATTATTTTATGAAAATATAGCATATTTTTGCAACTCGTTGATACGTGGCAAATGTTAAAACCACAGATGCGCCAAAGAAATTTCATTCATTGTGTTTCAAACCTGCAAGGAAACGTTACAAATTTGTGACATGCACATACGTACCTACATACAGAGGTACGTGACCTTTGAAAAATTACTATAGTCGGTAACGATTGTTTGCGGTTAAAACAATCCAATTCCCGCTGTCACATATGAGATTATAAAGGCCACTCCATGGCTAAACGACATTGTAGTACGCATGCCCTCACATTACTTTAGAAATTGACATGACACTAGCTGAACTACTATAAGCCTCCACAGAAACGTCGAAGCATTAGAAATACAACTTTTACTAATGCAAACAGTTTAGAACACAACGCAATTTTGAGTTTTGCACGGGACAAAAATTATTCCTAACAGCCCGGGACAACAACCAACAAGCCATGTCGTCAATAGTGCCAAGGTAAGTTGCAATTCGTCGCGCCAATGAGTGAGTGAGTGAAGAGATTTGGGTGGCTCTGAACATCGTGGTCCTGAGAACCGATGAGGGTGAAGTGAGGTGAGTATGGAGCATCGCCGGAATGAAGATCCGAGGGGGGGGGAGGAAATCCCCGAGAAAACCCGCCGACCAGCGGCATCATCCGACACGATTCACATTTGCAAAAATCCGAAGTGGACTGGCTCGAGATTGAATCTGGTTCACATGGATGGGAGGCGAGCAGTCTAACCGCTCAGCCACCGTGACCCCGTTTCCGCCACTGAAGATATGGTTTTACCGTTGTCGAAGGCGGGCTCAGTCACAAATATATTTTACACACACGATATAATATTTTCTTTGCAATATAAGGTCCTCAGATAAAAAGGGAAAAAAGTTAAATTGTGAATAATGGGTTTTGTTGAATAAATTCTGAGATGTAATTATTTCCGATAAAAATAGTCCTATATTAATATAATCGGCATTATATCGCATTGTTAAAAATTCATCGTTTAGTATTTGAATACTAAATGCAGTTATTTAAAAAAAATAGACTTTTGAACATAATACGTGTGAAAATAGGAAAGTTCGAATTAATTTTAAAACCTTAAAAGAAATCTCGCACTGACCAGGAGTTGAACCCGAAATGCATACATAGCAGCCGCATACTATACCACTTGCGCTAACAACGCATTCGTTGTAAAGCTGAATACCTGACACACAGTCACACACACACATACACACACACGCATATATATATATATATATATGTGTGTGTGTGTGTGTGTGTGTGCGCGCGCGTGCGTGCGTGTGTGTGCGTGTGCGTGTGTGTGTGTATATATACTGTTCAGCTATTACATGTTTTGCGTAGTTCCTAATGACAAAAACCTTTTAAGACATGTACATAATACCGTCATCAACTTTTATTTGCAAAATAACTAAATTGTGCTGGTTTCGTAATTTTTAGATAAATAATTGCATTGCGAATTATAACAGTCTGGACGTGTCATATGGTTTATGGATGTTCGTCACGCTACTGGCTCCGGCAAAATGACATTTCTGCGCATGCGTAGGTTTCCTTTGCGCCAAGGATAAATCACCCAGATCGGAGCCCTAACATTAAGACTTCTGGCCGTGGCTTACCTAAGGCCTTAGCTGGCATTATAACATTCAGGAATACTAATAAGGCGTGGGCATGGCTTTATCTGTACCAAAACCGTTATAAAAGCGTTCCGGAATACCGGTCTTATAGTTGGGTGGTGGCGGTGTGCTGTCCTGGTTGCAGGTTGCCGACGGGGAAGCATAAGTACCCGACAGTGGTGCGTAACCAGTTGCCATGGTCGTACTTCCAGAACCCGGAGGTGATACAACATCCAGTGCCGAAGCAGCCCGGCGTGGAGGAGGACCTAGACAGCCCACCCGTGCCCGTGCCAGACTACAGCCTGCACATCGGCAAGCGGCCCACAAACCGCTCCCGGAAGTCGTCCAGTTCAGGCTCTGACGCCTCCACTGGAAACAGCTCCTACCCGCGACCAGCCAAGGACGGCAGCCTCGAGAGGATATCCTCTGGTGAGTCAGCCCTCACTCTCAACTGGACGCTAGAGTTGAGTTAAGAAATTAGGGCGGCTCTTAAGAGGAATAAGTACTGAAACGTTTTCTGTGTAATCGTCGTTCACGCGTAAACGCGTATCTCGGTAAACAAAAATTCTGGAAATACGTCTTTTTGCCAGAAAGGATTAAAAAAAAATATATTGTCTATATCCCTATATTTTTTATTTTATCATATTAATTGAATTAATGGAGAAAATAATTCGTGAAAGGGATCAAATATCGCATATTTAAAGCTTGCCATTGCAGTTTCCTTAAGCAATAGGGGAAGACTACAATTATACGCACGTAGTTTGATCTGTGTACTTTAATCGCGTGTAATAAAGTTCCACTGTTACAGATCTAATTTGCACAGCAAATCGTTACGACGCCTTGCACGTACGTGCGATGAGGTGCTAGGAGTGCGGGTTAGTGTCGCCCGAATGGCTCCCTCGCTTCTTGACCTTGAACTGCACAGCTACATAGTCCTCTTAATAACAAGGTCTTGACAGCCGATGAAGGTGAAATGAGGTGTGAATAGAGCAGCAATGGAATGCTAGGGCGGGGTAACGGGAGATCCTCGAAAAAACCCGCCGACCAACGGCATCGTCCGGCACAATTCCCACTTGCGAAAATCCGGGAGTGACGAGGACCATGGATTGAACCCGGTTCGTCTTGGTGGGAGGCAAGCAGGCTAACCTCTCAGCCACCGCTGCCCCTCTGGGCATTAGAGCATGCCACATGACTATACAGAATATTTTGTAATTATTGTTACACACTTATAGTGGCTGTAGAGAGCATATAGCAGATACAATTTTGTTGAGTAACGTATGCCTGGAAATGCACCGTTTTGGTGCTACACGTATGACATGAATCAGGAATTTAAATACTCTGCCTCATTTAGATCAACGCGTTCCAACCCGCATACTCAATAACACCTGATGAATGCTGAATCTCTTCTGCCACGCCACAACTCGTGCAAGCAGATTTTCCTCCGAGGTTACAGCAGTCTCGTAAACAAGACTTTTCAAGCGCCTTCACATGAAAAAGTCGAGAGTAGCTAAAACTGGCGAGCGTGACTGCCAAGCGATCGGTCCACCCCGAAATATCCATATTCCCCCAAATGTTTGGTCGAGATGTCGGATTGCACGTGATAAGTGTGCTGGTGCACAATAATGTTGGAACCACATATACTCACATATCTCCTGTGGTACATTTTCTATGAACTCAACCAGAACTTCTTGCAAGAATATCATTTACACGGGACCCATTAGACGGTATGGAATAATATATGCCCCAGTCACAAGTAGTATAGAAATGCCGGTTCGAGCACAGCCCCTAGTTATCAGAAAACCAACAGCAAATTGAATGCCCAAACCATCAGAAAACCATCAGAAAAAATTACCGTTGTATTCCTGATCAAAAACATCAACTGCCAGTTCGAGCACAGCTCCAGTTATCAGAAAACCAACAGCAAATGAAATGCACGAACCATCAGAAAATCAACGGTAAATCGAATGCTCTAGTCACCAGAAAATCAATGGTAAATTGAATGCTCTAGTCATCAGAAAATCAATGGTAAATTAAATGCGCGGACCATAAGAAGACCAACGGTAAATTGAATGCTCTAGTTATCAGAAAACACCAGCTGCCGGTTCGAGAACAGCCGCAAAAAGTGACTGCAAAAGTTGCGTTAGAGTGCAACCGCAAAAAGTGACTGCAAAAGTTGCAAAGAGCGGCTCAAGAAATTTGAATACGTAAAAAAATTAAATAAAATATTGTCCATAATAAAGATGGATCAGTTGCTAAATGTTTTGAACGGAACCCAACAATTTAAGAAACTTTCCGAACTTACAATCGGACAGACCTATCCCATAGACCATGCTGAAATATCTGATACACTGTATGGATACAAACTGGTAATTACTTCTGACAATTTTAAAGTAACTTTGCCAGACAGATATCTTCAGATTTTCAGCGGAAAAAGTTTTAGATGGTGTTAATCGTGGTGGTATAAATTTTGCATATGATGGAATGGAGGATTGTGGTGCTAAACAAAGGCATTCTATTCGGTTTTTTAAAGAGTAATTGATCGTCGTATTTGACATCAGTTGATTTTAATATGTGCTCATATCTCTATAACGTTTTAATGGTTATCCAATCATTAAAACACAATTATCGCTCTGACTTCTGCAATGTGCTACAACATAGTCTAATTAAATATTTAGATAAACATATCCAAATTAGACGCATTAAAGTAGCCGAAACATTGAGTTCTTTCAATACACTTTCTATATAAATATTATTCATCCTTATAACACGAAACTTTAATATATAGAATATGACTACTTCCAATCCAAAAATATCTATGGCTTCATCTCTAATACCACTGTTCTTTCAGACAAATCAAAGTTAAATAACTTACCTTTTTCATCCTTAATTTCAACTATTATTTCATTAACTTGATTTGTTTGCACTGGGAAAAATAATGGATAAGCTGGTTCGTAATAGATCGTGTCGCCAAATCCAAATGTTGCTCTTGATTTAAAAGTGGTAATTATGCTAGTTTCTAGATGGTTATTTTCACCATGTTTTAATATCATACCATTTACTATACTACAGTGTATATTTATTGTTTCAAATGGAGCAAATTTTGGAATTGTATAGCCATAATGATCCACATTTGCTTTCAGAGTTTTATTTTCTACGAAACCCAAAAATTTTTTTTTGAACCCCGTTTTCCAAACTGTAATTTAAGCGTACATTTTACTTTCACTCTATTTGTTATTTTATCCAGCGCGAAAGATATATAATTTTCTTTCCCACCCATTGAATCTGCACTAACTGAAAAAATAGCTTTTATAGTTTTTTCAAGATCTTTTAAGCTATATAGACCAACTGGAATATCAGTTGCTGATTCCGTATCATTATGACCCACAAAATATAGCTTATTTCTCCCAGAGATAATGTTATGCATTAGATAAATAGTATAGAACTGAACTAAAGCCAATGAGTGTCCCTCTATCTCTAAAGGGTAGTGTAGTCTCTTCTTCAAAACTGATTTGTTATCTGTTAGTTTGAAAACTTTACTCATTTATTACATTATTAAAAAATGCTATTAATAAATGAGCAAGAAACATGTAGACTGGGATATTAAAATAAGAATACCAGACAAGACTGTTTCGGCAAAACGTCACGGAGAATTATCACCTAATAATATTAGGTGTTTGATTGTGGGTCCTTGTAACTGTGAGAAAACTAAACTTATGATAGATAATTTTATATATGCTCAGGGATGGTTGGACTTTGGTACTCTCTATGTATGTTCAAAAAGTCTGGACCAACCAAAATATATCAATTTAACAGTTGGTTAAATTTTTGGGAATATGTGTCACAATTCATTCATCTCATATACCTCTGTTTCGACAAAAGCAACTTCCCTGGTGGAATGTGTTACACTGGTGAAAAGAATGTGCTATCGAAACTTGGGGACATCCACAAAATTATGTAGGAACCATGTACAGAATTTGAGACGTGGCACATAATTAATCGGCCGAATACATTGTATGTACCTTCTGGGGCTGGCAAGGGCAAGGTCCATGCAGAATATGTCAAAAACTGCTATGAGACACATTCATAGCATGTGTAATGACTCGAGTACTCGTTGATGGGTTTTCTTCAACTCTATGATGTACCTCCCCTTTAAAGTCGAGATTGTGACACTTCCGTTCATCACCACAGTTGCCTCTGTTACCTTTGAAGGCACCTGGTTACTGCATCCATTGTTTTAATCTGGCAATGATCGTATGTGATGGAGTCGAGCGATAAGGAAAGCGTTCCTGATACGGGCGCCGAACAGCTCTACAATTACATTGAAATTCACAGTCAATGGACAGCATGATGGTGTTCTAAGTAAACGTGTATTCGGCCATCCTGTACTCCTGCACTGTACCACATTCATCAAAAACGGAACGGCAAGGGATTGATGGTCGAAGCAGTAAATTAGATTGTAAACAAACGACATGTGGCATCAGGTGACATTGGACGTCGCTCAGTGTTAAGCTGGGTTGCCTATTATGCGGCGGGTGTTTATAAATCTTGATTGCGCCCCCCTTGTAGTACAGCAACGGTATATTTCCGGACATAGATGCCTTATCAAGAATTTGTATACTACGTGCCCTCTACAGCCCCTAGAAGTGTATAGTAAAATGTATATCGATCACAACACAATATATATAAAATATCGCATTATTGCAATGTGAGCCAATTGTGTAGTGCACATAGTGCATAAAACGGTATCAGCGACGCGGGATGTTTTAACAATATACAATACTATAGCGATATGTGATGGTCGTATGCGATGTTGGTGATGCGTGGTGTGTTGATATGCGATGATGGAGATATTCGATGTTTGCGATATGTGGTATTGGCGATATGGGATGTTGGCTGTATGTGATATCAATATGGCCGATATTTGCGATATAGAGTCATCGATTTTCAATTATTTCCGGGAGCGATAGCACCGATATTGATATGGCCTATGTGTTTAGAAATAATATTGGAAGTGTGTATCACACAGTCCTAGCGCACTCTTTTGAAAGCCCTCTCTGACGAATAACGACACTTCGAGAGAGTATATCCAAACACTTCAGTTAATACCCACAAGGGAACATAAAAAACAATGCAAGTGAAATCATAGATATAGTCTATTGGCTGTTTATTCACCCTTTTTGAATCAAACCTTTGAAAAATCTCACCATGTATGATGTGTTTAGTTGTTTCCAACATATGTCATATATCACAAGCGTTTTATACTTGTGTTCATAAAATCTACTTTTTTTTCTCTGTTAAATTGAAATGTTATTAATATTTTATCTATATATTATAACGCTTCATTTATGAATAATTTGAATTAAAAACAGTGAGAAAATAAGTATGTTGGTAATGCTTAGTAATAAATAGTTCTTATACGAAATACTGTTACATTGAGAGCGCACGAGTGCGGTACGTTGTTCCTTTGGTGCAATTCAGTTAAGCTTAGTTTGCACGAGGCGGAGGAATATCCTTGAAGTAGAACTTTAGTGAATCTTCAGAAAAAGGTGACGTAACCGTGAATGGATTATAAAAACTTTTGTCAACTTTGTGATCCACTATTTTGCAATATTGGTGCATTTATTTCACATAATATCTTGCGGCGCGATAGCATATTATACGAATTTACCGCGTTAGAAATGGGTCGGCAGAAATACATCACTCTTGTATAATTCAGCACTTGTACTTGTTATTAAAACCATTTTGTAGGTATCGTAATTTCTATTTACCTCTGTTGGGACCTGTACAGAAGACCTGGCTATTAAGAGCCGCTCAAATCTCTCTCTTCACTCATGCATTCTCTGTTTGCGTCCATAACATTGTAAAATACGATTAATCTCTACAGGATGAAATCATGTTCCATACCCTCTTAATTTTGATCCACTTGTTTGGTTTTAACTATTACGTGTCTTCGGCATAAACCTGCGAAACACAGAGTTCATTATTGGCGTAACCTTATTCTGAATGAGCCACTTAAGTAAGGAAATTTCTTCTCAGGATGACATGTGGGTGCGAAAATATTTTCGCTAAAACCAGGTGTTTCTACTTATAAGATTGTTCTTTGTGTTTACCGTCTACCCTTCTTTTCCAGTATGTAGGAATTTCGTTATTGTAATGACGTATACAAATGCGTAGATAATATGACGTTGCTAAATTGTTTAAAATATATTTTCAAAGCGCGAATTCATATTCACACGCGGGGGCCGCAATGGTGTAGTGGTTAGACTACTCGCCTACCACCAAGGTAAACCGGGTTTGACTACCGGCGGGGCACTCCCAGCGTTTCGCATGTAGGAATCGTGCCAGACGATGCCTCTGGTCAGCGGGTTTTCTCGGGGATCTCCCGTTTCCCCTACCCTTTCATTCCGGCACTACTCCATACTCACATCACTTCACCCTCATCGGCTCACAATACCTCGATATTAAGAGCCGCCCAAATTTATTCGGTTACTCACTCACATATGTTACGAATAAAAACAAACAAATTTCAGTGCTGACCAGATTTGAAAATTGTACGTCGAATAGAACGTTAGAACACAGGGCTACTTATAATTAAGAGTCCCGGGAATTTTAGGAGTTCAAGAAATGCTATGATAGACTTTAACAATTTGTACCTTCTTGTTACTTTTGTGACTGGGCCACTCGTTTTCCCACATGCTCTGCAGAACTGTGAACCAGTTATACACATCTAGATCGAGCGAATCAGGGGAATCAAATGCTAATTTTTTTTTTTTTTTCGGAAGTTTATTTAAAAAAAAGTGTAACAGGAACAAACAAGTGATGTGTACTACTTTGCACACATGCAAACTAAAAGATTGAAGATGAATTCATGTGGGTTTCCGTGCCACCAATGTGGGGTAATGAGGTTCGTTCACCCAAGACAGCAACACGTACAGTACAACTCGCCCCAATGCTAAGAACAAGATTGTCGAGTGGTTCCTAACTTATGTATTCCCATCCCAGCACCAGCGATACCCGAAGTAGTGAGTCACAAGCTAGCTCGATAGGGTTTGAGCTCGGAGAACCTCGTCGTTCAATCCAAATGAGCAATGATGTTGGTCTCCATGTACTCATCTACAAATGCAGCCTGATGTGTATGGGCCTTACAATCCGTAAACAGGAAATCTGCGCTCACTGCACACCAGAAATCCTAACACGCACTGTTGGAGGATAGCATTTCTGTACACCTAGCCTGTTACAGACCTACTAACAAACACATGTTAGGCGCAAGTGATTCCAACATGATATCTATCAAGACGTCACCTTGTCCGTGCAAAGGACAAAGTTCTACTCTTACCTGCTCCACCCCAATGTTATATACACTGAACTACTCGGTTCGTGTTGTGGACAGTGGTCAATTGAATACATCTCTAAGGTCTCCACAAAAAACATACCCACTTGACGCAAGCAACGATATCCCTAGAAATTTGTTTCTTTGGTAACGCTCGCGTTACTAGCAAGTAGGCTAATTAAGGTGTGCTCTAATTGCTTCGACTGGCATTTAGCGCCAGATTATGATATTATCGTGGAGTTTTGAGCCTTAGGCGTCCACTACGGAAGGAATGGCTGTAGTTACCACCATGTCTAAACCCGCAAATGCGGTCAGGTGGCCACAGTTTGTACGACTAGAACACGCACACTGCCTGCTTCGTTTTGACCTGCCTGTTACAGCATTACATACCATCTGCATCTGGTCGTGCTTACAGCGCAGTATTACGGCCTGCATAGGCACTGCGTGTTCAGGCAGCACTGCAACATAACGAGATACTATTTATATGCCGGTACGAACGGCATAGTCTGACTTTTCGATACATTTCACTTTTATTCTAAATTTTTCTTTACTGGCATAAAAATAAATTGTCGGAATTCGTATTGCTTCGATGTACAGGACTCTTATTTAATCTCCACATTTGTTTGTATATACATATTTCTCGTGAGAATTTATGTATTTCGCCGTTTACAGCAGACACCTTCCAACTTGTCTTTTATAAGTAAATATGTTTGACCAATAAGTCTTATTAATGTCGAATCGTCAAGAACAGCACTGTACAGAAGGTAACCGAATAACTTTGTAAAGTGTTTCTATAAATTTATCACGAAATATAGTCAAAAGCATGCCACTCATTCTAAAGTGATTATTAATGGGGAAGTACACATTTGACTTTGGAGCTGAAACATGGAATCATAACATTAATTAACCGCGAATACTGAAGTTGCACTCTTTATTTTGCATAAAATTTTGTGGTACGAACGTTTATTTATTTAAACTACAGATTATTCACCAGCACATCACAGTAAACGAAAAAATATGTATGTGTGTGTGTGTGTGTATATATATATATATATAGTGCTAGTTACCTAAATTTAGAAAAAAATTTGCACAATATATTAGATTTAAAACAGAAGTATTAATTTTCTTTAAGTTTATCTAACCTATTCTAAGCAGCTTATTTAGTGTCATTTACACAGGATACCTTACTATGCATCTATGCACATGTAAATGAGATAGGAAAAATACTACAAATAAGCTGAATGTTGCATTGTGAATCATACTTTACGGTGCTTTTACTAATTAAGACTATTTTACTTTGCAGGTGAAGCCGATGTCCTCTACTAAAATAGACTGACCTGAAGAAATAGTGAATAGTGTTTTGCATACTTATGCATACTATTCATGTTATAGTATTAAGTTAAACAAATTGTATGTACGTGACGATTTGATAATAAGATAAATGTAAAGAAGCTGTTTATACACACCAATATCGGAAGATTTTAAAAAGTCGATTGCGGAGCAGAAAGGGTCATTTTGCAGAGCAGGAGTGGCCTTTTATGGTTACTTATGGGTCATTAAGAGGACTTTTGGAGGTCAATTAGGGGTCATTTGGGGTCATTTAAGGGACACTGAGGAGTAATTTAGCGGAGCAGGAGGATACAGTCTTGTGAGAGGTTAGTCTTTCAATAGTCAGTTGACCACTTTAAGATTCGTCATGTGTTCAAGTTGACCGATGAACTTGTATGGAAGAAACTGTTGAAGATGTATGCTCTGCAATGAGGTGTCCATATTATGAGGGGCCAATCTTGGGTGGATTCAGTTATATTGTGAGGGGACAGTCTTGTGTTGGCAGTGATAAAATGTAACTCCATCACACTTTGAAATAATAACTTCCGTATTAATCATAATTTGGATAACATTTTCAGTTTCATATACATATGTGTATTTGCCACAATTAACCTAACATTATTATTTTTTTAATATTTCATATAAAGTTATTTTCATGTTTTTTACGCACATGAAAATGCACTTTTGCATAACATCAAGAATGGTTTTAAATATTTATATATTTCTTCTTAGTTTTTTATGTATTCATGTATGTATGAATATTGAGGTCATTATAACTACATTATCTGAAAAACCTTTTATTTACATGTAATTTATTACTGTAATTTTTTTTAGTCACTAATTATATTTAAAGTTTGTTTCCTTTTTGCAAACAAACTTAAATCAGTACTTCATTATTTGGGACACAGGTATCGATCTTAATAAGAGATCTTATTAAGTTTTTTATATGCATTTTATTTAAATAACCCATACATTTTTATACAAGCACACATAAACCATCAGGAATTATTTTTAACTTGTAATTTTTTCATATCCAGTGTTCAGAAGAAATAATGACACATAATCAGAAATGTGGTTGGCATTTTGAACACCGGTAACTTACGTTTGACCAGCAAAAGCACAAACTTGACAGAGCATCGAATAATTAACCCAGGACAGATTTTAAAATCGATTTAAGTTCGGCTTTGGAAATTGAATCACTCACATATGAAAGCATGACGGTTTGCTCTAGAAATAAAAAATTCACTGCGTTATTGATGCTTAGGGCAGGTTCCGATGTTCATCGATAGTTAGCTATCTGGGAGGAGCTAGATCCAGGTACGGTCTTGAGTTTGGAGCTCGTTGATTCGAGGTGACAGGTTGCTCTACTGCGGTGGCTGAGTCTACCAACTTCATCATAGATGTATCTGCCATGGCAGCCTACGAGGTATGTATATTGGATGTTGAAGACGCACAGTTTGGCGCATGCAGGGGTGATATATCTCGACATATTGCAGGAGCTACCTCGTGGTCAGGCGAGCTTGGATTTTTGGTGTCATCGCGCATGTTAAAAACACAACACATGCCGTAGCCTGGGGTACAGTTTATCACCTGCTGGCAAGGCTCGAATGAGTCGGGATTCCCAGCACCGATCCAGTGAAAATTAGTATCGCACACATCTTCAAACTCCTTGAGCTCACTACCGGAACATTGACTATAGAAACTTGCCTTAATCCAGGTTTTACGTAATGATGTTCCTTCCGGATGGAAGCCAGCCATGTTTTCTGTCTGCCGCGAACTGGATGCTCGTCGAAGTAGTGTGGTCTGATTTACACAGGACTGGTTACAAAATGGCGAAGCTGCCTCCATCTTGTAAATCAGTCATAAAGTCGTTTCACGATCACAGCTAGCAGTAACAGATACATTGAGACAGTCTCGCTAAACGTAGCGAAACATTTACATTTGCTGCAGGTAACTTCGCCTTCCATGTCCACACTCTTTATGTCGTCATAGTTGGATGATGCAAACGTGTGCTCAGAATCCAAGTACTCTGTCAATTACATATATATTACAGAACATGCACCTATTTCATTTATGTATTGCACAGGTGAGAAACTATATATGATAGTTTGTATTTATACTACCTAACAATTCGTCTCTGTACACAGAACACCAATGTAATGCACAGGATGTGTCTCATGTTGGCATTAACCCACCCCTGTCTTTACTGCCATGACTTTCGTGCCATACACAGTTACATATTTCGGTAATTTCGTCCGGCCAGGGCGAACTGCAAAGGTGAACGTAGCACTCGTCATCTTCGCATAGCAAGCCTTCTAAAAGCTGGGAGGTAACTTGTGGCGTAAATGTATTCCACCTAAGCCGGAAATGAATATTCTCTTTGCACATTTCAACACAAGTCAAGCTGCGAATCTCGCCACACTCATATTATACACAGTGTGGGTTGTATAAGCATAATCATACCAGGAATTAGGTTCGAACATGGAGCAGCTGGGATCTTCCACTGGGTGAGAATCTAGAAGAAGGTCAATTTCCTCTCCTTCAGATCTGCTGTAGTCATCGACTTCGAACTGGTGTTCTGTCTGCTGGCTGTGGCGGCTGGAAGCCACGAGACTGGTGAACTTCTGGCAACCATAGTATATGCAGACTGGAAGATGTGCTTGCTGGTGAAGCCAATAACAGGTGATGGGGCTGCTGTCGCTGCGTATATAGCCAAAGGGTTTTCAAGATGGCTGCCAACTCACGACGTTGTTGCTAGATAGGCATTACATATGAGTGTCGAGCACAAGGTCTGCCATACCATTTTCCCACCTTCCAAGACGGAGGTGTGCTGGTCCACATTACAATGTACCATCTGTCTAATTGGATCATGACGACCGTCCGTCTTTATCTCTATCTTGTTCCTGCGCCCCAAACTTGACTCCGCGGTTTTTCTTCCGCACTTCCGCACACGTGCTTACTTGTAGTGACAGTCATCGATGTCATATAGCCAGTTCGTCTGGGCCAGACTGGTAAAGACAAAGAATGCATGAATTGTCACCAAGGCCATGGGTTTGGAAATGTACGGCATGGAAGCTCTCTGGTGGTAGATGGAAAAAAAAATTACTAGCACACTCTGCAGTGACCAATACTCTACAAATATGGATTAAAGTTGTAAATTAGTGGCCATTGAGCAGATACGATTTCTTTTGTATGGGTGGAAGGATATTTTTGATACCTAAGGACATTGATTAAATCGTGCCGTGGAGGGAGGTGAGGTGTTGAGGGTGCAGGGTTGAAAATTGAAGAGGGTCTAATGTTATATATTACTCAACTTTTAAGATTTCTATTAGATCCTTTTTTTTTTTATGAAAATGGGAATTTGAGGAAGAGGGATGGGACATTGAGGTCAATCTTAAAGTTGCAACATTCAATATGGGTGTCTGATTTAGTGATGTAAAATGTTCCTAATCTTTTATTAATTTCTTTCTATTTTTTACAATTTTTTCTCGGTTTTTCGTATTCACTGATATCTAGCTCAAGGTCAAGTTTACAAACATCCATTATGTGTGTCGAAGCCAGTGGTGTAATATGTTCTTGAACTGTTATTAGTTTATTTAAATTTTACAATTTTTCTCAACTTTTTTTAAGTTCAAGTTTGTTTGGGATAAGATTAATGTCAACAACAACTAGCGTGGGTGTCTGTCAGTAAATTAATATGTTCCTACACTTTTATTACTTATTATAACATTGTTTGCAATTTTTCCTCGGATTCTTTTTCAAGGTCATTGAGTTCAAGACCACTGGCATCAAGCATGGTTGTCTGAGTGAGTGATGTAATATGTCCCTACACTTTTATTAGTGCCTTTCAAATTTTTAAATTGTTTCTCGAATTTTTATGAGTGGGGAGTGTGATGGTGGTTGGTTTAGGGGAGGGGGGGAACGTTTATGGTGGTTGGATGAGTGTTAGAGTAACATAATGTGTTCTTCGATTATTGGAATCAATTTTTCTTTTTGCGAAATCTCACAATTATTTATGATAGAGTTTTGGGGGAGGGGACAAGTTGAGGGTGGTGGGAATAGAGTGATGTTAATGTTATATCTAGGGAAAGGAAAATTTCGCGAATTCAATGAACTGTAGGCTATACTCCACATTAAGGTGTACACTCGAGCCTCAGTTGTTTGTTCATTGGTTCCTATCCTAGAGAGTAGCCTGTGTTACTCCGCACCTGGTAGTATGGGATTCTCTACTTGTTTCCTTGCAAGTCTGCTATAGACTCAGAGTCGTCCATGGCGTGTTTAATAAACTGCAAACCAATTGCAAAGTCAACTCCAGTGTGAACATGTTTGACGTCTAACTTGTCCTGAAATTTAGAATATTTTTAGAATTTTTTCAGAATTTTTTTTGCAATTTTTCTCGATTAATTTTAATTATTGAGAAGGAAAGAGGTTGGGAGAGGTATTGGTTAGGGTTGGCGGGGGGGGGGGAAGGGGTGACGTTAACATTATATGCTCCTCGAATTTTAGAATCGTTTTAGATTTTGTGGCAATTTTTAAATTTTTGGGTTAAAGGTCATTATTAAAGTCAAGGTCATGGGTCAAGCTCAAGGTCACCAAGATCCAATATGGTGGTGGGGTGCCAACCATAGACTAAAGATGAGATAGACCGATCTCGCTGCTGCGCACAACCATTCTCCGTGTCCCAACATTGAACTGTTTTTCTGCCAACACGTTTAGCGAAATTGGCGTGGATTGAGTTTGAGGTTAGAACACTGTTTGGTAAACAAGTACTTTTGAGATGTTTTTATACTTGCTCTAATCAATTTTTAATGCTTTTTGATTACATTCAAACCTGCAAAAGTATTTAATTAATGTAATAGTGCTTGTCAATTAGAAATTAAGATGTAAACAAACACATTCATCACTGTTGACCATGTGACTTTGACAGTTGTGTACGATTGGAGTATGTCAATGTTGGGCACATGTGCAGAAGACGAATAAGTGGTCTATCGCATATATAGTCTATAGTACCATCACAATATGGCTGCACCAGTCCGCCTCGACAACAGAGGTGGCTGGTTGCTCCGAGCTCCGACTCATGAATTCTGTGCCAGTAGGAACTTTATGCTACTACTAACGTTTGCTATGATTTATTCGCCACGATATGCGCAAATCATTAAAAAACCTCCAGTTTAAATCATTCACGGAAAGGAATAAAGTGTTTCAATATGAAATCCTTGCGAGTCCCTGTTGTAATGTTGCCATACAATTTCCAAGTGCAGTTTTCATAACAATGTAACATTTTTGACGTACATGACAATGCCATCCTTATACAATGTAAACTTATACAACGATTTGTTTTGTGTTCATAGAACTGTCAAATCATATGTACTGAGAGAATAATATAAAAACAATCGCGACACAACGTATGGGGCCTAGGCGTTAGAACAGAAGATTTTTATGTTTAACAGTTCTCTGTAGACATGTGTCTCATATACTACATATAATACTAAAATATGTGGTTGAATTCTTTCTAGTGACGTGATTGTACATGGAAATATAGGAACCCTCTTTCGGGTGTCTAGTTGTGACATGAAAACATAGCATTACTGGATACTGAAGCATTTACTGTATCAATTGTGCATCATTAGTCACAGCAATTTCATAGCCAGAAATTGAAAGTAACAGTTTCGTTTTTTACTAAATTTTCAGTGGATAATAAGTTGTTCTTGTTTGGAATCATTCGTTGAGAAATAAAATATCCCTGCTCAAATGTTAACAGTGGGTATAGGAAGTTCCAAAAAAATTTTTTCTACTTAGATTGTGAATATTTTTTAAATGACACATTTGCAGCAAGGAACATATTTTTGAGCAATTTGTAGACATAGCTTAAATTTATGTAGTCATTTAACATAGTTCAGTGCGTATTGATTTCGTAACACGCAGAATATAGAGCCGGTAATCCATTTCCTGCTGTTTTCGTCCCAGCATGTCCAAGAGGTTACTCGAATACCAAGTTCCTCTTGTAGGCCAAACCTTTTACAAACCCCCATAGCAGAAAGCCTTAATCAATTCCCGGTTACTACCAACTTTTCTGAAGCCCTGCCAAACAAAGCTTAACGAAGTCTAAAAGATCATACCAGATGGACAACGCACTGCGTTCGAGTGCACTCAGTTTAATAGTATTTTGCATAAGAACTATTTCTTACTAGGCATTACCAACACACCTACGTTCTCTCTTGTTTTATTCATGAGTGAGTGAAGAGATTTGGGCGGCTCTTAACAGCGCGGTCTTGAGAGCCGACGCGGGTGATTGAGGTGAGTATGGTGCGGCAGGAGATCCCCGAGAAAACCTACCGACCAACGGCATAGTCCGGCACGATTCCCACATGCGAAAATCCGGTGACCCAGCCGGGGATTGAATCTGGATCGCCTTGGTGGTAGGCGAGCAGTCTAACCGCTCAGCCACTGCGGCCCCTCGTTTTATTTGTAATAATTACAAATGAAATATTATAATTTATAAATAAGATGTAAGTTAAGGTTCAATGTAATCCCAAATAAGATACTTTATTTTAAAAGAAGTATAAAACGCATGTGATATATTGCACACTTAAGAAACAACCAAACCCGTCATACATGGGGACATTTGTCAAAGGTTTGATTCAAAATGTGTGAATAAATCGCTAATAGTCTATATGGAGGGTATGTCTGGTGAACTTCGTGGCAAGGCAATCGGATCTTATCTTACAGTCCAGCTAAAGGCTCAAAGGGGAAGAGCGCTGTCTTGCTGTTCCAGCATTGCACATAAAAAATGTCTTCCTCTGTTGACATTGCCTTCTTTAGGAAGTCTTAGTTTCCATCAATACGACCCAGAATGTCAATGTTGGATATCTTAGATTTCGGCCAAATATCAGTCTGTAAAAGTTGGACATATGCACACGGCCTTTTATGTAGAATCCCGTGTGCAGTGATTGTTAGATGCAATCCTATGGAAGTTCGTTGGACTAATTTTGCTGTGCTCCGCAGAAACGCCTGTTGCACCCTTGTTACGTTTGTAGCACTCGGGCTTCATCGCCTTGGGCTCTTGAGAATCCGTCCAGACTTCCTGTATCACTACTGCGGTTGGGAGCACTGGGAACGTTTTGCCGTATCTTGTTCCAGTAACGACTGTAGACCAGGGTATCGGATGTGGTCTCTGCGAACCATTCCACTCACTGGCTCTTATTCTCTTATTATTTCTTTACGTACTCAATTGCATAAACAAATAATTTCATATGTGTCTACACGATGTTCAACAGACCGTTCCTTCCTATCGTTTGACGTTTCCAAAAATACAAGCAACCAACCGTCACACGAGAAAAAAGTATTAATTTCCTTAATTTATTTCCACGCTGGTGACAATAATTGTAACAGTTGATCATTCTTCCATAATGGTGGTCGGTTTTCTTTGCGCTCAGCAGTAGCGTTTATGTATTACCTGTGTATCACTGTCTGTATGCCCCGCTCCCCTTTATTTTTTCGCTTTTCGACATTTTGTAGAACTGGCCAATAACGTTATTACGTTATTATGTTTGGTGGGTGTTCTTTAGTGGCCTTTTCGGCTCAAGGGTTTAGAGGACTACGTCCGAGAAAAGAAAGCCGGCGCTAGTCAACTCGTACGTCAAAAGCGTACAGAGGCTCTTTTGATATGAGAACTGGGTGTGTTAAGTTATAATGTACGCTAATTTTGATGCAGTATATCGATATATATTGCAGCTCTGCGCCATATATTATAGTTCATAATATTTAGCTCGGCACTCAAGAGGTTCATAAAGTGCATCAAGTCATGTTGCTGTGAGCGACTTTCGCATTAATCATGACAGCTTTTGGCACTCACGGTAATTTATGTGATACACTATATTCGTTTTTTCCCCATGTTGAGTTCAGTTCAGTTCCTTGAGTTTAAATATTCGTTCTCCTGCTAGCAGTATAAGTAATTTCACTAAAAATCTGACAACCTCCGTGATAAAAAAAATAGGGGTAAGATGTAGGTGTACAGGGCCGGTATATTTTTATTTTTTTCAAAAAACATTTCATTGCAGGACGATTTTCAATGTACTTCGTAGACACTTTCAAGTCCGTGCTCTCATCTGGCTGCTGTAACATTGAGTAGCCACTTGCCTATCTAGCCGGACCACTCAGGTCACAGTTACTGCAAGAAAGAGCTTCCGTGATTGGTGCACGGACAACTATTTCGTGCGGTGGAGGAAGAGTGCTGTGGCTTAGTAGCCACACCACTCGCTTCTAACCATGATGGAGTGGGCTCGATTCTCGGCGGTCCTGGCCCGGGCTTCCGCATGTGACGAAGTTGAAGATGGAGGCGACTAAAAATTCTTCATATATCGGGATTGCAGAGCGTGCGGAGGCGATAGCGGAGCATGCTGAGCTGATTTCGGGGCGTGCGGAGCTGATTTCGGAATGTGCAGAGCTGATTGCGGAGCATGCTCTACAATGAGGAGTCAATATTGTGAGAGGTCAGGCTAGACCCCTCATGCACCGCAACTAACTCCTCATGCACCGCAATTAGGGGTCATTTTGAGGTCCCTTGTGGGTCACTTAGGGGTGATTTAGGGGTCATTAGGGATAATTTGTTGAGCCGGATAAAGCTATTTGTAAGGCATGAAGGTTTATTTGTGAGGCATGACGGGTCATTTACTGAGCAGAAGGATTCATTTGCGGAGCAGAAGGCATCATTTATGGATCATTTAGGGGTTTTTGGGGATAATTTAGGGAACAATTAGGGGTAATTTGTGCAGCAGCGGAGGACAGTCTCGTGAGAGGTCGGTCTTGCAGTAGTCATTTGTCTGCTTTAGAGTGACAATGAGTTCAAGCTGATTGAAGAACTTGTCTGGAAGGAACTGTTGAATATACACTCTCTGCAATGAGGTGTCGATCTTGTGAGGGGCCAGTCTTGGGTGGAGTCAGTCTCGTGAGGAGTCAGTCTATTTGTGAGGGGACAGTCTTGTGTTGGCTGTGATAAAATGTAACTCCTTCCAGCTTTGAAATAATCACTTCCGTATTAACCATCAGTTCGATAACAATACTCAGTTTCATATTGATAAGTGTATTTTACACAATTAACAACAAATTATTTTAAAAAAAATCTTTTACATAAGTTAATTTCATGGTTTTTTTTTATCTGCATGGGTATGCAATTTTGCTCACAACTACATAGTGCATTTTTATTTATATTTTACTTCTTAATTTTTTATTTATTTGAATTTGTAGGTATTTTGTGGCCATTATTAATTACATGTTCTAAGACATCCTATATTTTAATCTAATAAATTATATCTCTGGAATTTGTTTATTGAATCACCCTTTAAATTTTTAATTAATTATTAGTTTTATCTAAATGCTTATGCGTTTTTGCATGCAAGCTCTAAATCATCACACTGTTAACTGTGACACAGGGATCAATAAAACTAAAATATTTTAGTAAGCTTTATACATACACTACATCTACATGAATCTGACATTTATATTCAAACACACACTAACAACACGTAATATTTGAAACTTGTTATTTCATATTCATTATTCGGTGCATAGCATAACAATAAGTAATGACACGTAAACAGAAATTTGTTTGGCAATTAGAACAACGGTACCTTACATTTGTCCAGCACAAACTTCACAGACCATCGATTAATTGACAAAGGACGGGTTTAAAATAGACTTCAGTTCGTCTTTGGAAATTAAATCAGTCAGATCCTGAAACGTGCCAGTTGCCTCTGGAAACAGAAAATTCACAGCGTCATCGATGCTGAGGTCAGGTTAAGATGTTCATTGAGGTTTTACCATTTGGGAGGTGAAGGGTACGAGTGAATTCTTGTATTTGGAGTGGGGTCTCTGGGAAGCTGCTCGTGAATGCAAGGTGATAGGTTGCTGTACTGCGGTGGCTGAGTCTACCAACTCCGATGTAGATGGATCTGCCATGGCAGTCTGCTTCAAGGTATGAAGATCCGATGTCGATGACGCACAGTTTGGCGCATGTAGGGATGATTGTCTCGACATATTGCAGGAGCTAGCTCGTGGTCAGGCGATCACGGATATTTGGTGTCTTCGCGCATGTAAAAAACACAACACTCTCCATAGCCTGGGGTACAGTTGATCACTTGCTGGCAAGGCTCGAACAAGTCGGGATTCCCAGCACCGATCCAGTGCAAATTAGCATCGCATACCTCTTCTTTCCCTTTAAGCTTGCTACTCGACCAGTAACTACAGGCAACGCTACTTATTCCAGGTTTTACGTAATGATACTTTCTTGCCGGATGGAAGCCAGCCATGTTGCCTGCCTGCCGCAAACTGGATGCTTGTCGACGTAGCGGGGCCTGGTTGATATAGGACTGATTGGAAAATTGCGACGCTGCCTCCATCTCAGAAATCCGCCATGACGTCTTTTCACGATCTCGGTAAGCAGTAACAGGAACCTTGAGACGGTTACGCTGAAAGTAACGAAACATTTACATTTGCTGCAGGTAACTTCACTTTCTACGTCCAGACTGTCTACACTCTAAATTCGAACCAGGGGGAAACCACTGATTCGAAGTGAAACTCCACTACTCGAATCAGTGGAAATGGCTCCACTTAGAATTAGTGTAAAAATACTGATTGTTTCAGTGGAAAAAATTCACTGGTTGAATCAGTAACGTGAAATTATTTCACTGATTGAATAAGTGACAGCTGACTAGAGTAGCGAATTAAATATTGCTTTTATTGACTGTTGCCAAATAGTTACGTGAAATAAACATATTTAAGACAGTTTAATATATATATATATATAAAATTTAACTCATACACCCTTTCCACTTCGATTTAAGGCCGTTCGTTACCTTACCATATGCGCTACCATGCCAAATATTATAATGGAAGGAAAATATATGTCTTATAGTTTGCCGCGAAATCATGATGATTTACATTGTGTGGTGTTACTTTTCGTTCTTGGTTTAAGTGGTATCGCTAGGATTGTTGTAACTAATACTATCTATGAGTGAACTATCTTAATCACGTTATATGCAACAGAGCGCTGTGAGTTTTACATGAAAACGAAATGAAAGACGCAAAAACGGAATGAATGACTGAGTGTTCATATAACCTTCATAAAATGGCGTTTTGAAAGATGAAACACATTTTAGAAAGTGTTTTGTATTGGTTTTATTACTTTATTCGTTGTTATTTCAATTGTTACACGTTGTTTAACAGCCATTTTTAACGTTCCTTGACGGTCGTTTTTACACGCTGTTAAATGATTCATCAGTAAAAAATAAACCATCGATCCAACAGTGAAAAAAAAAAAACTTATGAATCAGTGGAAAATGTCACTAAATCAGTAGGTGAAGGAAATCTGGCATTGTTTCACTGATTCATGAGTTAAATTTACTGAAGTGACTGTCGAATCAGTCAGATACGTTTGACTGATTGAAACAATGAAATTCTCACTGATTCATATTTCGAGTATATGTCGTCGTTGTTGGACGAAGCACATGCGTGGTCTGATTCCAAGCTAGTGCTCTGTCTATTATATACATATTACACCTGTTTCATTTATGTGCCACACTAGCGAGAAACAATATTTGATGCCTTAGATTTTGCACTACGTAACAATTCGCCTCTGTGCACAGAACACAAATGTGATGTACAGGGCGTGTCTAATGTCAGCATCCAACCGGCCCTGTCTTTATTACAAGCCTTTCTTGCCATATATCGTCACAGCTTTCAGTAATTTCGTCAGGTCAGGGCGAACTGCTAAGGTGAGCGTAGTAATTGTCATATTCACATAGGAAGCTTGATTTAAGCTGGGAGGTGACTTGCGGTGAAAATGTGTCTCACCTGAGCTGGAAATGAATATTCCCATTGCAACATTTTAAAATAACTCAAGCTGCAAATCTCACCACACTCATCTTTAAAACAGATGCCATATCCTACACAGTGCTGGCTGGTATAGACGTAAACATACCGCGAATTAGGTTCGAACACGCTGCAGTCAACATCTTACACCGGGCGAGGAGGTCAACTTCCTCTCCTTCAGATCTGCTATAGTCATCGAATTCGAACTGGTACTCCGCTGGCTGTGGTGGTTGGTAGCCACGTGACTGGAAAACCTCTTGCAACCATCGCATTTACAGACTCGAATATATGCTTGCTGGCGAGGCTGAGAACTGGCGACCGGGTCAACTGCGGCTGCCAGCTCACGATGTCGTCGCTAGATAGGCTTCACACCATGAGTGGTGAGCACAAGATCTGCCATGCCATCTTCCCACTGTCAAGGATGGTGGTGTGATGATCGTCATTGCAATGCACCATCCATCTAATTGCATCGTGGCTATCGTCTATCTTTGGCTCGTGAGTGATTGTTCCTGCGCCCCGAACTTGACTCCGCTGTTCTTCTTCCAACACGCAATATCAGCTGGCTTGTAGTAACTGTCATCGATGCCTATGGCAAATTCGCCTGGGCCAACCACGGTCAAGACGAGGAATGCACGCGTTGTCAACAAGGCTATGGGTTTGTAAATGTACGACATGGGAGCTATATGGTGGTAGATACTGAAAAATAAATAACTAGCAAATTCTATAACGTCCAATACTGGAAAAAAAGAAATTTTCCGTCTTAAAATTGTAATTCTGTGGCCAATATGCAGATACGATTGACTGTTATGGGCGGAAGGAAAATTGTTGTTATGTAAAGCCAATGATTAATTTTTTGGGATGGGTGGGTAAGGGGCTGGATTTTGGGAAGGGGGATTTAATGTTATATGTTACTCGAATTTTAAGAATTTGTAGTGCAATTTGGGGCGGGGGAAATTGGGTCAAGGTTAAGATCACAAACATTATATATTCTAGGTGCCGTCAGTGGTTTAATATGTGCCTAAACGTTTATTAAGTTCGTTGAATTTTTTCATTTTTTTCCAATTTTTCGAGTTAAAGGTCATTGGGGTCAAGGTCAAGGCTACCAACATCTTACATGGGAGTCAGATTCAGTAACGTAATATGTTTGTTGATTTTTATGAATTTTTTGATATATTTTAGAATTTTTAAATGTTAATTTTCAATGTTATAGGTGTTAAGATCAAGGCCGCAAGAACCAATATGGGTATCTGTGTCAGAGATGTAATATGTTACTACACTTTTATTAGTGTATTTCGGTTTTTAATTTTTTTCTCTATATTAATGACTGTTAAGTGTGAGTGTGGTGGATGGCGAGGGGGTGTTTGTTAAAGTTGGAGGGGTGAGCGAGAGGTAGGGAGGGTAACATTATATGTTCCTCGATTTTTAGATTTTTTCAATTTTTTCGCGAGTAAAAAAATTGTGTTTAAGGTCATAGGTTAGGGTCAAGGTTGCCAAGATCCAATAGGGTGGTCGAATGCCATTACAATATGGCCGATCCAGGCCGTATCGACAACCTAGATGGCTGGCGAATCCTAAATCCTGATGCACGATACCTGCGCTAAAGTCGGTTTTACATACTACTTTTAAAAGCTGCTCACGATAAAATGAGCACTTTTGAAATCAACCTGTGAAAAATGTCACTGCTCTTACTGCCTGCACGCACATTTTAACGGGAGTGCTGACTGGCGTTAGCCCTGTAAAGTTGGTACCGGCGGAGAGAAAGTATTCCATGTCTCAACGTTGAATTAAAAGTGCTAGACAATCATTCGAAAATACTGAAATTAATTGTTCAACTTTCTATATTTTACCCTTTCGGGCCCACTTTAATATACGATTTTGGATTTTGCAAACGAAAATATGTATGATACGTGCGGTACTTAAATCGACACAACACTTGTTTCGTTGTCACAGCCAATGAGATGTAGGCGATATATTCGGCTATAATAATATGAACCTATTATGACGTAGACCAGCAAGACTTTTGTGAAAAAAATTTTCCCACGGGTACAGGCGGTTCACGGTAAAATGAGCACTCCTGACAACCCTGCTTAAGATCTACTTGTGTATCCTTCCGCCTTAAGTGAAAGTAACATTGTTGTGGGCCTCAGCACTTTATACATGCGCCGATCAAGTGGAACTGTACATTTACATGAAAAGGAAATTTGTCACAACTCTGGTAATTTTTACACTCTGATGCACTAAATAAACAGAGAGCGATATAAATAATTTAAGTTATCACAAATAGTTACCTAACAATTTTTATTCGATGTTAAGAATGGGAACTACTTTTCATCCATAATTGGCTACTTTACTGGACGCAGGTCATTCAATGCGCCGGGTTAAAATGTATGCAGTCAGGGGCAGTGATTTTTTTCTAAGGTCGATTTCAAAAGGGTCTCACTTTATCGTGAACAACCTTTAAGATCATTGGTTATTGAGCTTCGCAGTGTGCAGTACATGTCATTAATTACCTACACGAGCGTAACATACACAAATTTGTGTACTGGGTCTGAACGTGTTAATGCTTATAAGTGTATGAATTAGCAATATTGTAAGTTATTTACTTTAATGATAATTGCACAGTTTTACTTGACCGACATGACCAGGCCCACTGCAAAGTTAATTTTACATATGGCGGAAGGATACGGAATGTACATACAAGTCGGTCTTTAGCAGATCTTTCACAAGTGCTCACTTTACCGAGAACAGTCATTAGAAATTCAAACTGTGTACTTGCTAGTACCCAAACATGGTGCGTCATTGTCTTATACAGCGCGACGCCAGGGATTTCCAGCTGTGATATTTGACCTTGTCTAATCTACAACGCTGTAGCATTGAACTCCGTGGCACGTAGTACTCACAGCAGTTTCCTCGTAAATTTCGCTGACAGAAATAGGGGAATAACTGTGCTGTGTGGTGATTGTTCGTTTTTACAGGGCATTTCTCTCATCGAGCAGATATATAAACACACTGCAGCTTCCAGCATCAAGCACTCGATCTTTGGATTTCATCTGTGACTACTGAAGGTGAGTAAACATATTCAAACGAAGCATTTATGAGTATTCTAAACCTATTAGAATTATAATGCATTCAATTATACCATTTCGGAATAAACCGTGTTTCATTAATATGAAAAGCTTTGGAATACAATTAATTTTGAAACACACACTTATGCATTAGGAGCAAATAAAGAAAAATATTTTCTGGTAGCTGTGTTGGTTGAAGTCTTTGCTGTTGTACTAAATAATGGTCAAATAATTTGATTTTGGAAAACAAAGTAAGTTTCCAGTCAGAACTGGTTTCGGTAATACTGTCTTTAAACTTTGAACGCGTCATAGAGAAGATATTTCACGTGCTTTTGAAACTGTTATCAAAGAATCTTACAGTAAACAAACAAAAAATATAGCCTAGACTAATTACTCACTTATCAGTTTTTTAGTTTATATCGTATCAAGAAATGACCTTCCTTGCCATAATCCTTAGGATAAAGTACGGACAGGTGAGTCAGTTTCATATAATGCTCGGCAAATGAGAGGTGCTCATTAAATAAACCCAGGAATAATGTTATAGCAAATTATACCGTATTTCTTGGGCGCCTGATGGCACTGTATGTCGGCTGGACTCGCATTTATCGGTATATTTCTTAAATAGGCATATATGTATTTTTGACACTACTACTCAAATAAAATACAAATGACTGAATTAATAAAAAATTGTTCGTTAATACGCAATCATAAATGCATAGTTTTAATTCTTAATTTAAAGGGATTTTTAACGTGCCCTAGTTTTGTGCTAGGAAGTTTAACAGGGGACGGCTTACATACTAACTTATAACCTAATTAATATTAACGCCCATGCCTTACCCAGGATTCGAGCCCAGAGCCTCCCGCACCCCAGATCGGTGGCGCACCAAACGACCGTGCCACGGGAGGTCGGTTAAATGCACAGTTGTTTTTAATATTGTGATAAGTAAAGTAAAATGTACGTGGAAATATTCCGAGCTAAAATTATCTTCCTGCACACTTGCAGTACAAGTTTAAAGCCTGGGTGTCCCGCCGCACCTACTTGTACAGATCAGCTTCGTGAAGAACTGGTAGCGTTGCCACCTCCCACATGGGTGGATCCCCCGCTTCAAAATACCGACACTTCCGTACCGCTGAAGAGGGAATGGCAAACTATCAGAGCTCATCATTAGTTATGAACCGGGCAACTAAAGACGGGCTATGAGAGATGCAAAGCAGAATGACCGACACCTAGCGGCGGATTCCCGAACTAGAGTAATGATGATAAACACTTGGCTCTTAGATGATACTACTCAGTACCCAAATGTAAAAATACGCAGTAAAATTCAAAGGATACTCCATTAAAATCCCGCTGCCTTAAAAAAAAAAAAAAAAAAACACAGCTTGAAAGTAAAAAAGTATTGAAATGTAATCTCGAACTTGCCGAAACGTTTGCCAGACTCTGAGTACTCACACATATCTAATAAAATAATTCCAACTCATAGCATGTAAACTTTACCTGTCTTGTATTTCTCAATGCGCTCGCGCTCGCTCGCACGCACACACACACACACGCACACATTTATATCTCTGCAAACAGTCATGCACTCTCATCATCCTTGAAGAGCAAGGAGATGGCAACAAATGAAGTGTAATTTAGACGAAAAATATTTAAAAATAGTTTGTGGCACTTTGAAATTGTTTTCTTGCAATACTTTTCTGCTTATACGCCTCCATTACTTATTATAGATATAAAGTGTATTCATGTATAGTTAAATAACTTGAGCCTAAGTGCATTGAAACGTAACATGTTAGGTTCATAACAAAATCGAGATTGTAATGACGAACATATAATTTTGATTGTGAGTTTGATGTTTAGATGTGCATAAATTATTTGTGTAATTCAGCTTATTTTACATCATGCATTTTCAGATGAGTGATAGCCATAGGATACGCAGACGATGCTTCATTAGTTATATATATATATATTAAAAAGATAAATTTGAGTACATACACGGTGTAATCGATTTTGTGATATAGAAGGGCTAAATTTTCTGTTTCTATTTTTCGATTAATATTCTTGTCATGATGATTTATTATCGACACATCTGGTTCACCTGGCCACCGCACTACACTTGTCAGCTCTGAACACACTCTAATAATGATTTTTTGGCAATTTTTGTCGTAATTAAAAAAACTATGCTTTTAGACCTAAACAGCCTTCAATTCTTCTACATTTATTCTGTATCTGTAGTCAATGGGTAAAACTTAATCCAAGAAATCGCTGAAAACGAAACCAGGTACAGTTCTTCCACTGTCAAACACACGAAAAAAATCTTTCTTGCCGCCATTCGAGCTGTCTCCTAGACACTACAGTTCTGCTGCTATTGTTACAGCTCGCTGCACGGTTGCTCGTAAATAGCATTCACAGTACAGCTACGCGACGCGTCTGACGACGGACAGCCGACGGTGATTTATAAAAGCTGTTCAGAATTGAGCGACAGAATGTCGGCGGCAGTTTCAGTGTGCTCTTTGGTGTCATTTTGTTCTTCTATTCCGTAAACTTCAAGTTTGTACCTCAAAAGTCATTAACTGTAAACATTCTCCACAAATTTTAAATAGAAGTATTAGTAATAAAATTTATAAAATAAAAACGGATATTGCTTTTTGTTTACCTACAAAATGATCATATCTTACGAATGTAAACATCACGGTATAGAATTTATTAAAATAACATGGAACTTAAGTTTAATACAGTTTGCCGATTAGAAATAGTAGCTAAACTTCAATATGAAGATAGAAGCTCTAGTGTTTACAAAACTCCCCAGCCTCTTCTCTGTCGACGTTCGTCGTCGGCGATTCCAACGACTGCGTTGCCTCCAACGTCTGCGTTGCCTCCAACACCTGAGTTGCCTCCAACGCCTGTGTTGCCTCCAACGTCTGCGTTGCCTCCAATACCTGCGGTGCCTCCAACGCCTGTGTTGCCTCCAATGCCTGCATTGCCTCCAACGCCTGTGTTGCCTCCAACGTCTGCGTTGCCTCCAACACCTGCGTTGCCTCCAACGCTCGTGTTGGTCGTCTCCGGCGGCAGCGCTCTGATTGGCTAATTGGTTAATGCTCGTAACGTTGCGTCGCTGTATTGTGAATACCGCTTAAACGGGTTTATACGGGGGCCAGGGCGAGAGTCAACATAGGCCCTACCGAGAGACAGTGCGAGGAATAAGCAAATATTTATAAACGGGTTTAGAAAAAATATATAATTGTGAACGATAAAATATTTAGGCTGACTGCATAAAAAAGAAGCGAAATAAAAAGTTTAAAGAAAATTTGAGTATAAGGGGTAAAATAAAATGCTTGCTCTCAGCAGTTCACTTATATCAACGGCGAATATTTCGGCTACATTAAGAAACCTTCTCTGACGAATACAGTTTAAATCAAAGTTCTTACAGAATCTATGAAATACAGTGAAAAATGGGCTGTTAGTTGAAATGATCATTATGTTAATTGAGCAGTTCCTCTTGATAGATATTCAATTCTGTCTAGTAAGGATTTTTTCATAACAATTTTTTTTTTAATCAGCCAAATTTTTAACCAACTGCTCGAGTCGTCGACGTGAATTTCCTAATGTTTTGGAATGAGAACACCTCCTGTTTGCGTTGACAAAAATTAGGAAGCGACGCGCGTGAAAATATCCTGAATGAGCAAGGTGGTGTCTTTGTAAACCTTTGGACTTGTATTCGAGAGGTCATGGGTTCGGTTACAGATCCAGCCATTTTAATTTCGGTTTTTCATGGTTTCCCGAAATCACTCCAGACAAATACTAGGATGGTTCCGATATCTACTCCTTTCCTGCTTATCTTGGGTAACTTGCACCTTCTCTAATGACTTAGCCGTAGACGATGTGTTAAGGCCTACCTACACACCCTGCATGTCATGAAATAGTTTTTTATTTTTAAATGTAATTACTCGTATGAATAGGCGCACCCCTGGGTGGGGTAACGCTCGCCGAGTGCTGGAATTTGTAGCGGCGACCTACAGGTGCAACTCTTGAAGTTGCGAGGGAACGTAATGGTGGGGGCGACAATCACCCAGAGAATACCCACAGATTCGAACCCGGCTCACTTTACAGAGGCCGGTTGAATAACCTGGCGAGCACCACCCCAATGCAGAACTCACTCCTCGACCCACCCATGTCGTCCAGAGGGTGATCGGAGCCCGTGCTGTATACATAATCCTGATAACCAGTGTGGGGGGGGGGGGGGTAGGTGAAGGGGGTGGGTCGATGTATGAAGAAAACCACACAGTGGAGTGTCAAAACACATTGTTCTCCTCTGTAGCTTACAACCCTAAAACACTTTATGTGGCTCTCTTTGTTTATTTGCCCGATTTCATTGCACTAGAGGAAGATGGGCAACAACTTCCTTGAAGGGAACACAACAGATACTGTACATGTGTAAATTAGTAAACCACTAGTAAAATGAGTGTTTACAAGCATATGGACATCTCAGTAGATTAATACTTAAGGAATGCGAAGTTTTTTTTCCAGGAAAAGCAAGAAACAGTTATCTACAGCCACCAATTTTTAAATTTTATCCTGTTAAATATATTCAAAGCGGGAGAAAATAGTGAAAATTTTTCAAAAATAGCATTCCCTGCGCTGTTTCCTGAAGGTAAAGCAGAGACGTGCATGGTGGCAAATATGCAGTTTAATCCATTGGCTTATATCGCATGTAATGGTACCCTACTGTTACTGATCTAATTTTCGAGAAATTCAGCTCCCAGAAATGCATATCGCAATTTTGAATTCTTCCGTCGCAATGCTGCCTCCTATAACCAGACGCACCTAACGTTGATGCGTTAACTTTTTTTTTTTTTTACTAGGGATTGCCCTAAAGTGCTGGCATACGCGTCCTTCAAATGGGGCATTTGTGGTTTCAGGTGCAGTAAGATGCAGCTGTCCATACTCGTGCTGACGGCATGCCTGACCCTCTGCAGCGCGGTGCAGCATTACCAGCTTCTGGAGCCGTGGGCGACTCTGCCTGAAGAACCAGCCCCTGTCCTTGCTCCGGAGCACGGTCAGCAAGACGTCGCCACGAGCTACGGTCTCCTCCTGGTCAGTACACACACATTGTCGCTGCTCATTCCCACAGCTAAGTCTCATTGTATACCTTTGCCAGGTTATATGATACATACTTCCGTTGTTAAATAACATATATTAATGAATCGAAATAGTCTTCAATAACATAAAATTCTTCGAAGGACAGCGAAATGTTAAACTCATTTCGTAATCTCGCTGCCATCTAAGAATCGCGTGCGAAAATTCTCATTGATGAGACACTATTATACAACCATTAAATATATTGCGGTGTAAGCGAACAAATGAAAGCAAACCCCAGGCTAGGGTAAAGAGGTGCGAATGGAACCTTTGGAAACAGGAACCTATAGTCTAACTAGATCCCGTTCAACCATTAATTGGCGATGGCAGTATGAAGGGACACTTAAGCATCCAGGACAATTATCCGACACATAGAGCAAGCTCGTAGCCCTTTTCTGTTCTCGTTGTACACACATGATCATAATGCAGTATGCTCACAGCGTCTGTTAAAAGTTTCGCCCACCATGTGCAACCGACACAAACTGCGCAACGCTGCTGCAAGTTGCGGCGCACACATGCAGTGACAATAACAGCAGGTGTGGATTGAATTTGCCAGTCGGAGGACGTATCTGAGTCCGCACCACCGCGGTGTCAAGCTTCAATGTGTGGCCGATTGCACAATTCATATGGAGTGAGATCAGGTAATCATAAAGGTAATGCGAAGGGCCTGACTCTGGTAATCCAATGGTTGGGTCGAAGTGTTGGCTAACAGCTATTGCCAAATGAGATCCTGCCCTTATATGCTTTCCTCCCTTATTGTATCCTTCTGCCATACACAACATTTACGTTGTCATCGTTCATGTGAAACAGTTACATTGGTAAACATTTGAATAAAAATAAATAAATAAATAAATTCCGTATGTACACATTTAAAATTTAGTATTATTAATACGAAGTTAATTAATGTTACTATTTTTCCTAGATCGCTGTCAGTCAGTGCATGTTTTGAAATACATGTAGTTATTGGTAGATTTTTATTTCAAAGGTTGGCTTGTAAAATGCAGAGTTACCGGGTAGCGACTGTATTGACAGTGGAAGGAAAATGGAGTACAGTCAGCACGCTAGCTGCGAAAAGAGAAATTAGACAGATTTTCTGCCGATAGCATGATCAGAAACAACGTGGATATGTTATGAGATTAAATAAAACAAATGGTTTTACACTTCCTCTAACCTAGCTTCAATTGTGGGTCAGATGAAAATGAAAATGTGAACAGTCATGTTCGTTACTGCTGACAGCTGTAGAAGCTGGACTAGCGATTGGCGAGTCAATGCTGGGGATACACACAGAATACTAAATATCAGTCTCTCTCATCGTAAGTATGTGGTAGTGACAGTTGGCACAATGTTCGCAGGGGCGCATGCGGCCACGACGTTCTCTGCAGCCGGGCGCACCGCAGTTCCCACAGCCTGGTGCCGGTGGCGCTCCTGGCGGCCAGCCCGACAACAACGTGGACGTGTCAGTGACGCGAGAGCGTGGCGTCGGCACCGTGGTGGACGCGCAAGGCCGCACCAACGTCTGGCGCAGCAACGACGGCAACACACGCGTCGATGCGCACGGGCAGTGGACGCGCGTCTACGACGGCCCCGCGCGCGGACAGCGCTCCCACAACGCCGGCGTCGTCTTCTCGCACCGCTGGCGGTGATCGCCATCACCGTTCACTAACTCTGTGTGTTGTTTAATAAAGTAACTCTACCTCCAGCCCCGCAGTTGGTTTTCTCTTGTTCACTTCCTTCCCTCATTCCTGCTTCCATAGTCATGATGCCCGCAGGCCATTTACAAAGTTACAGTGGTAATGTCCCGTGAACATAACTGAATAGGGCACGGGGGCATACCTAAGTTAACTCCAAATACGTCAGTTAAAATTCACAAATTTTCTGCAAGCAAACGTTGAAAAAACTAAGAAAGGTTTCGTGGGCAACTATTTGCACATTTGGTGCAATAATTTTGCATACCATCTCGTGCAGCAACAACGTATACAGGATATAACGTCAGGTAATTCACGGATACGGACTGCACCAAACTAATCTGTGATCAAAACTTGGTAGCAAGTATTCTTTGGTAAAAAAAAGCATAAGGCTCTTAGGTTACGAGAAAGACGAATTAAAGTAGATAAAATGACTTTATTCCATGTTAAGCACATCATTCAGCATCATCATACAAAACGTCGAAACTTCAGAACAGGTCTTCGAAGTTTGCCCTGCCCATACCATTGCACTTTTCCGCACGCTGGATGCATGTAGCATGCATGGAGCTTGGGCTCGTTCCCTTGCCGCATGCCCTACAACCAACACATTAGTTGCAGAATTGCCACATCAGCTCACATTTTTATCTAGTTGGAACACCAAAAGTTTGCTAAAATGGTTTTTGTACCTTTCATGTGGTTTGTCTCGTAAACGAAGGGTCTCGTGTATTTTTATCGAAAAGTATTTCCTACTAATTTTGATCACAGATCCGTGTAGTGGTTAAGTCCTTATCCGCGAATTACTTGACAACCTGTATAGTCTAATTCGCCATTTCTTCAAACTTTTTGAACCAAACCTTTGAAAAATCACCCCATATATGACGTGTTTGTTTTTCTCCCAAACAGGACTTCAAAAAAGTTGGCATTTACAATGAATGCGCTATGTATATTTTTACTGCGTCAGAAAAAGCACGACAGTAATATGCCGCTCAGGTAAAATATTTGTTCACAGAGTTACTAAAACCGCTTATGCAGGATTGCCTTTTTTGGCTCTTTTTATATTGACTTCCATTAACTTTTAGTATACGATTAACGTTTATAGTGGTAATTTATGCCCCACGCAGTGGCCAGTGAAACGTTTTATAAATAACCGGTTCAACATGTCAAATGGATATTTGCATAGACCTGTCAAGTAAGCTATATTTTGTGGCATTGTACCTACAGTTTATTTATGTTACTGGTGTTCTGTGATATTTTTAGATTACTCTGACTCGGAAATTACTCTTCTCAGTATAGGTATGTGCAGAGACCTGCAAAATTCACGCCATTATTTGGGGACGCGTTAGAATTCAAACACGTGTACCTTCGCAAACTTTTTATGGCACCCCCTGCGTAATTCTGCGCTAATAAATGAACGCACCACAATTATGTGCCCTAATCACGTGCTGTTTGGTTAGAACATTTATGCAAAAGCCAATGGAGAAACGACCTCGGCTCTAGTGCATACAGTCTTGTGAAGTTGAGCCTGATGCCAAATAATAACGTGAATTTTGCATGCCCCATGGTATGGGATATGGAACTATAGTCCATTCGCAGTTTCTTCACTCTTTTTAAATTATATTTTTGAAAAATAACTCCTTATATGACGTGCTTAGTTGTTTCCCCTAGATATCTCATGTAACACAGCCGTTTTATACTTGTGTTAACATAGAAGTATCTTGTTTTTACGTAAATTGAACTTTTCCTAATATTTTATCTATAACATATAATAGTACATTTATAAATAATGTGAATAAAAACCGAGAAAATAGACATGTTGTTAATGCCTGGTATAGACTGTTTATGGTAAAATGAGCACTTTTGAAAGCCCTGCTTAGGATTTACATGTATGCACGTTGTGTATTATTCCGCCTTATGTAAAGTTAGCATTGCCATGGGCCTCGTCACTTTATTCTTGCATCGGTCAAATTAAACTGTGAAATTTTTAAACAAATAAATACTTTATAAATTTGCTCATTTTTGCACTTCGTTGCACTAAAAAAACATAAAGCGAAAGAAATATTTTACGTTATCATAAATGGTTATCTAACACTTTTTATTCGACGTTAAGATATGGAACTACTTTCCAGCCAACATTATCAACTTTACTGGGCGAATGTCACACAGTGCGCCCTTTAAAATATATACATGCAGGGGCAGTGACTTCTTCTAATGTTCATTTCTGAAGTGCTCAATTTATCGTTAACAGCCTTTAATAAATAGTTCTTATGAACATATTATTACACTGAGCGCGAACGAATGGGGTGTGTTTTCCCTTTGCTGTAATTTTCTATACTTATCTAAGCATTGTTTGCGCGAGGTGGAGGACTATCCTGGAAGTAGAACCTTAGCAGGTCTTCAGAAATGTTGGAAGTAACGTTGAATGGACTATACTAAAGGCGTAAGACATAAAGGCATGCCGTAAACGATCATCCCAGGATACGAGTATTTCGGAATCACTAAAGCATTCAATTATAAAAATTAGTTGTGTTGCTCGCAGCATGAGCCTGAGATCTGGATTTGGGTCCCAAGCGAGAAAAAAAAAAACACTCCTGCGCTAATTTTATGTTACGGGTGAGCTCACAACTGAAACGGTAACAGCTGACATAACCATTTCACACCACTTCAATTTATATTACAGTTAAATAGTGTGTGTGACATAAATGAACGCCAAATACGTTCACTGAAATCCACAGAAGTGTCGACCCTATAATAACAGTTGTTGCAAATTTCTTGAGCAAATATTTTGCCAGACTGGGGTAATCTCTTGTGCCGCGATTACATGTGACAACTTAATTTACTGCCTTCAGCGACGATGCATTCCTGCAGTCGTGCATAGAGACGATCATAAAGCTGTCGGGTGTCATCTTGGGGAGTAGGGTTCCGCAGTAATTTCACTTGTTGTTGCAACTGGTGGAGGTTTGTTGCCGGTATTGCAAACCGCACCAAACGCCGTCCCATCATGTCCCACACATAACAAGGCACATTATTAAAAATAACCTGTTGGTCGACAATCAGTCTGGTTTCAGAAGGAGCTTTAGCAGATGTACGGCTCTTCTTCAGGTCACTGATGACATAAAACATTACATGGATAACCGTTTGCTAACGATTTTGATATTATTAGATCTCAGTGAATCATTCAATTCCGTTGACCATGAGCTATTATTTGCAAAGCTCAAATCATATTTTAATTTCTCTGAAATATCGTTAGAATGGATTGAAAGTTACTTGTGCAGCCGTTATCAGCGAGTTGTCTGCAGAGAACCGCAATCTGCATGGCTCACAGTTAAAATTGGAGTTCCGCAGTGCTCTGTTCTGGGACCCCTTCTATTTTCTATTTTCATTAATGACCTCCCTCAGATACTAAAACATTGTAATATTACGTCATCAACTGGCACAATTAACCATGAATTGTCAAACATCTTAGGATGGTCAATAAAGCTCAGGCTACTATTAAACCCTAAGAAATCCCAGAGAATTATAATTGGATCCAAGAAACTACTCACATCACCAAACGTCACCAGCGCCCCTAATATCATACTTGATGGTGAGCCGATTCCTCTATCAAAGTCCGTAAAAAATCTGGGTGTAATTTTAAGTAAAACTTGAACATGGACAGCGCATGTCACTTACATCTGTAGACAAACAAATGTCACTTTACATTCATTAAGAAGGTTTAAAAAATAATTTACCTGCGAAATTGATGAAAACCTTAACAGAATCACTAATAATTTCATGCCTTCATTATGCTGATATAGTCTTCAGTGACCTGCATGAAGATCTAGCTCAGAGACTTCAGCGAATACAAACCAACTGTGTGCGACTTATTTTTTTATCTTGGTAAGAAATACCATATCACCAAATACAGACACACTCTCTCATGGCTTAATTTAAAAAATCGACTATCATTGCACAAGATGTGCTTGTTAAAGAGATTATTTCCAACAGGATGTCATTGATACCTCTTGTCTCGTTTCTTACCGCCCAATGCATCAAATACTCGTTCTTTCGGTCAACAAGAGCACAAAACACAACTCATTTTTCACTCCATCTTTCATCATCACCGCAACCAAACTTTTAAATTGCTTACCTTAGGAAGCAAAAGATACAAAATCAATCATTAAATTCAAAAAATTATGCGGTAACAACTTGGTCATGCTATAGATATCTAAATGAACTTGAAATGTGGGTTTCATTTAAACAATATTTATTGTGAAGGTTCCCCTTTTATAATATCTGTAACTTATTTCCTTTCTGCTTCATGCGACTGTAGTGATGGTTCTGATGCTTATTTACTGTTTAATTAATTAAATGTATTGCTAATGTATGTAGATGTGTGAATGAGCACGTGCGAGTAAACGTATTAATATCTCATTTTATGTATATTTTTAGGTAGATGATAATTTTAGACGTTTTATATTATAATTTTAAATGTCTAACATTAATTAATTTTTTGTCCTTTTCCCGTGTTTAAATAGTTATATGCGGTGATTTTCTGTCCTTCAGTGATCCTTAAAACAAATTTCAGTTATATAACTTTTGCTAGTCAATGTTATCCTGTAGTTTATTTTTTATATAGTACAATTATATGTATATGGATATATGTCAGGTGTGTATATGGTTTTGTGTATCCGTGTATGTGTTCAGAGTAATCGTGTAAGTTCACTATTAAGGTTAGTTTTATTTCAGATAAGTTTCTTTTATATATTTCATTTAAGCTTCTTTTTAAGTTTATAGTACACATTAAGTTTTGTGATTGTTTTATTTCTTTTTCTTTTCAAAAAATTAAGTGTAGGTTTATTGTGTAAAATGGTTAAGTGTAAGAGAAGTTTATAATAGCTTAACATCGGCACAAAAAAAAAAGACATTTTATTATAATAATATTATTATTCAATAGGCGACAGGCTGGCTGATCGGGCTAGCCAGGGGGAGTAGTAGGAAATAGGACATTGACTTGTAACGGCGACGTCTTAGACCCATATCACCTTAACCTTGACCCTGGTGACCTATGACCCTAAAAATGTAAAAAATTGCAAAGAAATTCTTTAAAAAATACATAAAATTTATTACGAAAATTTATATAAAAAAATTATTTAAAAATAAAAAATTATTAAAAATCGTTAAAAAATTATTAAAATCGTTAAAATGATAAAAAAATCGTTCAAAAATTATTACAAAAATTATCAAAAAACTATTTATTTATGAAAAGAGGATAAAAATTTATTAAAAAAATTATGAAACATTTAAATTCAAACCATTTTAAAAATTATATAAAATCATTATTAAAAATTGTTTGAAATTTATTTTTTAAATGATTTAAAATTATTCCAAAATTATTTTGAAATTATTAAAAAAAATTACGAAAAAATTTTATTAAGAATTTTATTCCCCTAGGCAGCCCTTTTCCTTCACAATTTCCCCTTTCCCTTTAAAATTTCCTTTTTTCCTTTAAAATTTCCCTTTTCCCTAAAAAAATGTAAAAGATTCCCGAAAAATTTATAAAAACTTATGTAAAAATTTATTTTAAAACCTTACATTTCCGGAGGTCCTACCAGCACTACCAATAACTCACAGCCGTTCGACTCCAGCATACAGCAATTACTATTGGCTGTTTACTCGGCGAACTTCCATTCCCTCACCCCCACCAATTAATCGGCGGGTCTTAACCCCCCTCATCTATACTCATTCTATCATATGCCGCCATTTTGTTTTTTCGTCTTGTGACGAACACGATTCGTCACCGGGTAATTTGGTAACTTTAGATAATTTTGCGCCACAGTATTAAAGATAGTACTCGTCTACAAGCTTATAGTGTGTTATATTGTATAGGCCGGCCTAGTGTTATGTTACATGTATATTTTCGCTGTCATGTTTTATAATACATTTTTGTATTTTTATTTATTATCGTTGCAATCTTTTACATTTTCCATATAATTTATTTTGCGTGCAATTTATAACTTTAGTGTACCGAGTCGCCACCGTACCGCGCTACGGGGAGGCATGACGTCACTTGATCGGGATGCGTCTAGCGCTGGTGTCCGGTAGCAGGCGAGTATGTCGCCGACCATGAAATGGGTAGGGCGCGCGCGTGGTGAACCACTCGTTACTGCAGTCTCTTACGAGGCGATTATGCAGACAATGTTACTTTTCGCCAAATAGAATTCTGCGTACTGTGGGTGGCGTTAGTGTACGCAGAAATATTTGTGCTAGCTCAGCAGGTGAACTTACGTGAATTGTAGCAGTAGTCTGTAAACCGGGCGCAAGGAAACTTCTGCTTATTGCAGCTACATGTAAAGACACGTAAGAATTGCCAGTTTGGTGTGAACGTATTCAGCTGTGACTGAGCTGCGGGTCTGGAAGTGTCCGTTTTAATTCCCGGTTCTGCGAAAGCTTGCTTATTGTGCCTTCATGAGGACGTATTTTATTTGTACGAGCATCGATGACTGTCGTGTCCCGGCGATCGTGTCTGCTTCGGAGGCCACCAATCTCACTTTTCGGCGTGAGGCAACGAGGCGAGCGTGCTGCGGGTGAGCTGTTCTATTCGACAGTGGTGCGGCGTGCTGGGGCTGCAAAAAGTCTTCTGCTGGGTTGGTGTGGTGAGTTCCATCATGTTCCTTCACGAAGTTTCATCCACGGAGCACGTTGATTATGTGCTGCTGCTAATGTATGAGTCGGTGTACTGTAAAGTTGTGCCCTAGAGTTCGGTGGCTTATACGACGTAGAGAAAGAGTGAAAGTTTATTGAAGTAAACTCTCGCCCGCTTATGGTTCGTTATGGCAGCGATTCTAAATATTTGGCGAATTAACTGTATAAATAATTCTTTGGCTAAATATTTTAATATTTTCCATGTACTAAAGTTGTTGCACATTGATCAAAGTGATTTGACAGGAAATTTGTGTATAATACAGTGGCATGACCATGTATTTTAGTGGCCAACATTGGTATATATAATAAATTTAGAATGCACCAGGCATTGAAAAAGGTCAGAATTTTTATGGGCATTTTATCCAAGTGTGGTTAATGAGTAACGTGTTTCCAAACTGAGTATTTCGCAGCAATTTTATTAAATATTCAATTCCAGTGAACATTGGCATGTGCGAATATTATTTCTTGAGAACCCAATTACGTGTTTTAATAGTGAATTACTCAGTTGATAAAGTCGATGTAATGAGTGGTATTAAGAATGGAGGTTTGGGCCGCGGTACGGGGAATGCTTTATGATGAGGCTGCTTTCTGCCCCGCGGGGGGTATAGGATTTTGTTGGACTGTGGAGCGCGTGAGGTAGAATTGAATTTCCTGACACCCCGCGGGTAGAGGGCATCTCAAGGCTGTGCCACTTTGCTCTTTCCTTAATATTGTGGTCCAATGCAGTCAGCTGCGATTTTTATATATGTAACAATAATGACCTCCTGGATATACAGAGTATATAAGCCCACACTTTTATTAAATCTAAATGCGGCCAACATTACAGTGGAGGATAATGAAAGTAATGATGACTGGGGCAAGAAAGTGATAGTATTAGTTAGGGGCGGGGAGGGGTGGGGTATAAGAGTAACCAATCCAACACCAGTGAAATGAATCAAGTGAAAACTTCCGTAATGGCGATGTTGCGCGGCAAATGGTTGTCTCTTACCTTAATATGGTAAAATAACTCCATGAATTCCTTGATTGTAATTCGATTAAAATTGAAACATTCTGTTACCACCAAATGGATAAACATCAACGCATGAAATTTCTTCCCAATGAAAGTTGCTTATTACAGTCAATTATAAATACGAGTACTTTAAGACGAGGTTGCTTTCTGCCCCGCGGGGGCGTATAGAATTTTTTTTTGGACTGTGTAGCGAGTGTAAGGTAGAATTAAAACTCCGGACACCGTGCGGGGTAGAGGGGGTCTCAGTCTGTTATTTGTTTACAACTTACTGGAAGTCACCATATTGGTAAGAAACATTTGATTTTTCATTCGTCATTTTTATACATTGCTGGAGGCCGCCATATTGGTAAGTTCTCACTTTAGTTCGACAATTAGTCACCGCCATTCCACCAGCCTGTTGGTAGGTGGGTTCGATTCTATATTGATAAGCTCTCAATTTCTTAAAAATTTATTTAAAACATATTTTATTAAAAATTTCATAAAAATGTATGTAAAATACATTTCGTCATGACTAATTAGTCCTCCGATTATTCTCATTCTGTTTACTCATATTTGCTCGACTGTTAGCAATCCTCCATCAAATTTTGCGTTCGTCATTTGTTTTACAGTTTCTTTCTCACACCAGACCACGTTCGTTCGACTAACCCTCGCCACTGATACTGGTTAATTAGTCACATTCGCTCCATCCCCAACACTCCCACCAATGTTTCTCATTAGCTAATTACTCACCTCCACTCGACCAATTAGTCACCTCTGCTCCATCCCCGTCAATGCTTCCCATTGGCCGATTACTCGGCTGTCTTCGGAAACGTCGTTCCACCAATGTTTCTCATTGGCTAATTAGTCACGTCCGTTCCACCCGACCAATCAGTGTTTAGTCGGCAAGCCTCCACCACCTTTGTTCGACCCCCTCCAAACTATCCGATTGGCTATGGCCAAAGATGCGTCCCCGAGGGCCTCTGGGAATAATTGTACCTCGCTATTTCGAGCAGGGAGTCCAATGATAATTTCATTTCGACGTCTGTTACAATATCCATGTCGTCGAGTACAGGAAGAACTATCAGCAACGCAGGAGACAATGGAGATAATATTCTTTAGCTCATCCACACGATATCTGCGCGAGGAGCAATGTCATCCACAACCGGCACGAACCTGATATCATCAGACAACTTGCTACAGCCAGTCAACCCGCATCCATCAGACAACCCGTACCAGCCCCCCGGAATACAGTGTATTCTCACCCAGCTTCGCAGAGAGTCCCATCAGCGCCGACTTCGAAGATAGCGCCATCGAAGAAGTGACCATCGCTTTCAAGTCACAAATTCTTTAATGAAACCAGTTAAACAAAATGTGAAAAGTAAATTTTAGAAGTATTTACGACTCATGCACGACGCAAAAATAATCAGTTAGACCACAAAAAGTATTCTTGATTTTATAGTAGCATTACTTTCAAAAAAAATAAGCGTCCTTATTTTGTAACAACTTTAAATGTGTCCACACAACAGTAGTAGGCAATTGTATATTCATGAACCGGATTTATGATTCGGAATCCGGAGCCACGGCCTCCATATTGGAATTTTTCTCTCAAAATCGCTTGTTTTACCCCAAAAACCCCTTCAGAAGTCAATTATTTTACCCAAAACTTACCTCAAAATTTTCCTTTTTTCCTATATGAAAAAAGGACCCCCCAGAAAAGGCCATTTTCAGCCCTGAGCAGGTGACCGGGATCAGTGATACTGAGCCAGAAGAGCCAGACTCACGTCTCAGGACCATTGACCTTTGACCCCGGTGACCTGTGACCGATATGTTTTTTGTTGAAGTTCTACACAATATTACGTGCGACCTGGGCCGGCGGCCACCTATAAATTAATGCGTGTATTTTATTACTGCGGAGCTATGTTAAACAGAGTGGAATCGTGTGTTACGTACAGTGCAAGGAAATATTCGAACCCCAATTTATACGAATATAGCACAGTCTTACTAGGTATATTATAGTGGATTCTTAAGCGCATTGGCATGCAAAAATAATCTTATTCTTGTGTCAAATACCGCTCACTTCGTATAGACATTTGCAAATTTTACGTCGTCATTTAATGACAGGCAACACTTTGCTACGCTATTCATTGCTTAGAAAACTTTTATTTCACTAGCTGCTTCCTTTTTAGCCTGCTTTCCAAAGGGAAAATGGGCATATGCTTTCACCTGGTAGTCTGTCTGGAATGTATGTTACACCTAATAACATCTAAACCCGAAAACAGAATTTAAAAAAAGTAGGTGCACATATAGTATTTAGTAAGAACATCAGGCTTTCATAGTTTTAGATCACACTGGGTACTTATTTTCAAAATGGTGACAATTTTGGCATTTAGGCCATATATTTCGGGAACCAACTATTCTATTTAAATAAAATTTGGAACATTGACAGTGAATTTTATTAGCATTGCATTTAGAAAGCGATAATGTTATTGGTTCTCCATTTAGTAAGATATTGTACATTGAAAAAGTAAACCTTTAACATTATATCTCGGAAACCATTTTACTGAGTTAAACCAAATTGGGTGCACTGACAGTGCATGATTACGCATTCAATAGTGATAATGATATTAACCAGGTATTTTGGCCGTATTTTGTATGTAAATAACAATTTCGTAGGTCATATATATATATATATATATATATATATATATATATATATATATATATAATTTAAATACTTAAATGGATATTGCACTTATTTTTCAAATGTTGGCTATATTTCTATTTTAAGTTAATTTGCAATATCTACAATAAAGTCAGTCTGATTTCGACCAAAATAGCTATACTGAAATTGTATTTTACACTCATCAAATGTATAAATACATAAGTAGCTTCTTTTGTACGCCATTTTGTGAAATAATGCCACATGAAAACGATTTAATCTTATATCTCTGGAAACAACCGATTCCGACCAAATAAGGCACTCGAGTAATGCTATGGTAGGTCCTGTAAACTGACATGTTTTAGTGGGTCAGATTATTACATTTAAAATAGCGATCGTATTAAACAATTTAGATTAGGCCTACTATGCTATATCTGCGATACTACGTAACAAATCTCAACTTGGCTTTGTATGTTGGCAGTACCTATTAGTATCATCAATTCTGTCTACCCAAAGGCTGCTTTGTCCCCCATTTTGTAAGACAGTGCTACACGAATGAGTAAAGTTTTGTCATATCTCGGGGAATCAATCAAACAATTCCTTCCAAATTTGGCAAACAAGTAATACTGTGGTAGGCCATGTAAATTGATAGATTATGTTTCAAGAGGGCCAGTCGCATATTTTCATAATAACGCTCATATAAATATTTCAGCATAGCGTGCTATAAGTTATCGGTAGGGCCACCTGTTTTTCGCGAAAAGATTTACTTGGAGGCTAGACTTCAATATCCTATGTGCACACTCGTGACCTTCCTGTGACTATTGGCCGCTTGTCTTTGTGTGAAGAGAGTCTGTTGCATGAGTGAGCCAGTCATAATTAAGTTTCTCCAATATTGACCGTCCGTGATTCGCGGCCCAACTAATAAGACGCGGAACAGTTCAAATGATCCAATCACGACAGGGGTTCTTAACTAAAGTGTTTTGGAACACAACTTGTCCTGAAATATTTTTGCGTAAAACAGGTTGCCATAGTTATATATATACACACACACACGCAACAACCAATTTCAACCTAACTTTGTATGCTGACAGTATATATGCAAGCATCCAGTAGACTAATAAATAAACTAATTTTCCGCCATTTAGTAAGATATCACTGCAGGAAAAGTTATGTTTATGTGTCCTACCTTGGAAAACTATTAACTGATACCTACAGAATTCAGGCGACAAGTTATACTTTTATAGCCTATCTAAATTGGTAGGTAATTGTGTTTTCAGGAAAAACTCACATTTTCAAAATCACACCAATGTAAACATTTTATGTCAGTATGCCACATGTACCAAACAATTTCAAACTAGCTAATATGTAACAGTATGTACGACAAACGTATAAAGTGCCAGTAAATCTTCCTTCTGTTCTCCAGTAATGAAAATGCCGCCACATGAGAAAATAGAGCTCTTTTGTCGTATGTCCGGGACCAATCAATTAATATCCGCCGAAATTTGTACACTGGTAGGGTTACAATTATCATTGTTTAAATTGTGTGCACCTTTATATACAGTATTGCTACAGTTTAAATAGTTTAGATAAGTTTATCATTTCTATTAAACAGTTTCATCCATTTCTGTTAATTTTTGTATATTGAGAGTATCCAATAGAATCATCAAATATGCTTATAGAGATTATCTTTCACCACTTTTCTGCAAAAAAAGTGGCAGATTACAAAATGCATAATTTATGCTACATCTTGGGAACATATCATCTTATACCCACCAAATTTTTCACACATGTAGCACTACAGTGGGCTTGTAAACTTACATTATTTAAGGTGATCAGATTTTTTTTCGGAATAGCGGAATATAAATTATTTAGATAAGTTGATAATATCTATTAAATAATTTGACATACTTCAATATCTATTAGAAGCATCAGATATACTTATAAATAGTCTTTTTTAGATTGCTTTAAACGATGGCGCCACATGAGGAACTCAAGCTTTAATGCTATATCTCGGTAACCTATCAAGCTATTATTTCCCTCAAGTTCTGCACACTGTTAATTTTACGGTAGGTCATGTAAACTTAAATGATTTAAGCGACTCACGCACTTGTTTTAAAAATTACGTACCTCTAAATCTTTGAAGTTGATAATCCCAGTCTACCAAAACTTTGGACGATTACTATAGGCTGTTCACGGTAAAATGAGCACTCTCGAAAGCCCTGATGAAAATCTATTTGTATGCACGTTGTGTATTCTTCCGCCGTATGTAAAATCAACATTGCCATGGGCCTTATTTTTAAATTGGCGGCCATGTTTAACTTTAGGGTGTTATGTCATATATCGGAAACCATTCAACCGATTTAAACAAAATGTTGTATGTTGCCAGTACGTCATGGCAGCATTGAATTTAGGGATGTATAGTGTTGTTGGTCTGCCATTTTTGAAGGTAGTACCACATTTATAAATAAATCCTTTATGCTATAGCTCGGAAACTACTAACAAAATTCATGCCAAAGTTGGTCAGTAAGTAACTATATGGTAGGCCATATAAACGTATGTGATTTTAAGTCGATTAAGCACTTATTTTCAAAATTTCTGCCTCACTAATATTTTTAATATTTTTGATATATCTACCATACCATTCATACAATTTCGACCAAATTTTGTACGCTGAAAGTATTTATTACACACATTATATACATTATTCGCATTACTATGCCAACACATATATACTTTCGTCCGCCATTTTTTAAGACAGAGCCACACGAATAAATCAAGTTCTTACGCGATACCTCGGGAAATAATTGACCGATTCCCACCAAATTTGGCAAACAAGTAGCACTGCGGCAGGTGATGTAAACTGTTATGTTTTAAGTAAGTCGGGTACTTATTTATAGAATGGTGGCTATAATAACACTCTAGCTTAGTGTGCTATGTCTACGGAACTCTGTAGCCGATCTTATATTAATGTCGTATGCTTTATCTAAGATAACTATCGAATGTGCTAACACACACATTTTTGGTCCTCTATTCACGAAGATGGTCACATGAAAATACAATGGAGGTTTTATGTAATATCTCAAGGACCAATTAACCGATTCCCACCAAATCTTTCATGCAAGTAGAGCTACAGTAGGTTATGTAAACGAACATATTTTTGGAGCGGCAGGCCTTTTTTTAAATGGCGTTAGTATAAATAATTTAAGTGGGTCAGACATTATTTTTCAAAATGACGGCCATTTCAATATTGTGATAAATTTATCACCTCTATTAAACAAGTTCACCAAATTCAGACAAACTTTTTATGCTGACAAAATCTATTAGAAGCATTGTACACAGAGCCTTTGTTTTGGCGTGTTTTCTCGGTCACATTAAGGTATGAACTGTAAGGTACAAAACATCAAACAAGAAGTTAGGTACTGACATAACTAACGAGCCCCGCGTTCTCGTGCCCATTGCAGTCTGAGGCGTTTGTGGTTCCTGGACAATGAAAGCCGACGCAACGGCATCCGCGCCGCCAGGCCAGCCCGCAGCAGACAGCGTCGAACCGTCCATTGCAGTGCTCCAGTGTCGAGCCAACACTGTGGACGATGCTGTACGGTCCGCTACGGCCATGCGGACAAGATGACGGTCATCCCTTGCTGTGGTCGCATTGCGCTATCGCTGCGTTAAGACCCTCTTCTATCCACTGGTAGCACACTCATGCATCACTGTCGTAGCAGCATGCCCTGTACGAGCCTAAATGTCACGGTATGACACACCTGTTTCCAAGAAACCGATCATTCTGTCCCGTTAGAACTCGCTCACATGCGGATATGGCGCCCTTTGACGTCGACGAAGCATACTGGCACTCGCGTTTACTTCGTTTGACGTCTCTTCACTGACTCCGCTTGGCGTAACACAAACTTTTCCGGCCACACAAGAGATGGCGCTGCTGGACATACTTATAAGCCATCTCTCTGCAATCGTAATCACTTATTGCTGGTACACTATACTACACATCCTTCAAGTATGAATTCATTCGGGCCATTATTTCTGGGTGCTGCAATTTTCATAAACAAAAGTGGACCGTGTATTAAAACAAATAAAATGTACACAAGGAAAACTTGTGTGGGCTAAATTTCCTGAGACATATAAATATGTCAAATAATATTTTATTTTTATCTACGAGTTATTTCGAAGTACATATAATGTATTCCTAATGTTTCCAGATGGACTAGGTGTTAAACGGAGTAAGAAACCATGTCAGTAATGTACTGTGGTACAAGAATGTCAAGTATTTATAAAAATACTAATGACACGAACTGCTTCAGATGGGTCGAAAAGTGATTTAATCTTTGCTATTAATTACATCTAATGTTTGCCTGTGTGGTAGTCAACCCACAAAATTGATGAGTGCTGTTCGTGTCTTCTTATCCACGATCACGCGTTTGTTGCCTCGCACTGTGCGTCACTTGCATATGAGTTTGTAATGAATATGGCTCCATACACGTGTACCGAGTACGTTGACATTACGTGTTTACTTACGGCGAAGCTCGAGATGATGAGCCAGTTACTCGTCGCCTCTGTCGAGTGTGTTTTCTGAATCACGCGATACCGTCACATACCATGACTGCCTGAGTTGATAAACGGCTGCGGGGAAACAGGCATCTTTACAATCAACAGGAACAGGTGTGAGACCCAAGAAGAACAGTTCTTACAGTAGACCGGGATCCAATGCTGGACACACAGCTGGAACAGAAAGCCAGACACGAATCAATTAAATTATAATTGAATTGATTAGCAGTATACCGGGAGTGTTTCTGTATTACAAAGGAATTGCTCGCAAGTCCAGAGGTAGTGGGAGATTCAAACTTATTGGTCCGATTTCGTTTTGTTTGTATCACGGCACGTTTCTGGACATGGTTTCCTGTTCAGATTACGTCTGCAAGCCGTAGAGACTCTCTAAAGATCTTTGTCTGCCTCGGCTTCGTCCGAAACGGGAAATCGTGGACATTGGAAAACATAAAGTGCCGGTCTGGGGGTATGGGAGGTTCTGGGTTTGAATCCTGGGCAAGGTATCGGTGGTAGTTTAAGTTAGGTCATAAGCTGTCCCCTGATAAACCTTCAGGGGGACGTTAATAAGCAATTTTCAGTACAATTAATCAACCTCGTGCAGATAGGAACAGGAATATATTAGCATAGGTGTTTCATTCGAAATAAACTAAAGTGGTTAATAATTCTAAGTACATCAGTGCCCTTCGTAGTCATTCAATGAGCATAAAAAAACAAACTCTCAGGTACATAAACTGATCTGATAAATAATAATTTGATTGCAGAGAAGAAAAGAAAGAGGATAAATAGGAAACATCTATCGTATTACATTTTAAACAAGTGTAGCATTCTCATCTCCTTCCGGACATTTATATTAAACTTGAGTTATCTATGTTGAATAACGTATTATTGAAAACGGACTGTGAACTACAAGGCCTTGCTCAAACCTATGATAGTGCTAGTAAATACAATATTTTGAAATAAATTAAGTAGTGATTTTTAATTATCTTTTCATTCGTAATTCCTTTGTGAAGCACTTAAGCTACAAGGCAAATGAAAAATTTCAATTATTATCGGCATTACTTGAAAACCTTTAATCGTAGCGGCAGGAAGTTGTAGCGCCTTGCTTTTCTGGCGTTCCAGTAGCCATAATAGCTTCCATCTGTTCGGTTTTTGACCTCAGCAGCCATATCTCTGACTATCTCCGTCTTTAGCTATAACGAAACTTTTTCAAAAAAAAAAAAAAAAAAAAAAAAAAAAAACCACATAGCATTTATTGCATATTATTGCAGAATAATAATAAAATTTTGAAAACTGTAGATACACAATAAGAAATTGTTCACATATTTACCAGACAAGTGGACAGAAAAAATAAAAAGAGGAAAAATATTTTTCAACTGTAGCAGTCTTACACATTTCCAGAAAAAATTTAAAAACATTGTAACTTTACAAAACTCCTGCCCACTCTAAATCGGAATCAGTAAATACATACTTACAGATTGCCAGTTGAAACTGCTCCATCCAGAATCTGTAAATATTTAGAAAAAGTATCACTAACTCTTCAGTTAAAATAACTTCACTAATTAAAACAGTGTTTAATAAATAGATCCTTTGTAAAGAAAAGAGCATTGTTATGTGAAATACGTTAATTACGCCTACTATTTATTTTGTCGCAAAAGAAAACTATTGTTTACACAAAAAAGTGTGAATGTGGCTGGGATCGCACATCCGCCCAGAAAGTAAAGAATGGTACAGTCTCGCCGGTCAGTCGTCCTACTAACTGCTCTACTTCACCACTGGTCAACAGTTCCTCTACTTCACCACTGGTCAACAGTTCCTCTACTTCACCACTGGTCAACAGTTCCTCTACTTCACCACTGGTCAACAGTTCCTCTACTTCACCACTGGTCAACAGATCCTCTACTTCACCACTGGTCAACAGATCCTCTACTTCACCACTGGTCAACAGTTCCTCTACTTCACCACTGGTCAACAGTTCCTCTACTTCACCACTGGTCAACAGATTCTTTACTTCACCACTGGTCAACAGTTCCTCTACTTCACCACTGGTCAACAGTTCCTCTACTTCACCACTGGTCAACAGTTCCTCTACTTCACCACTGGTCAACAGATCCTCTACTTCACCACTGGTCAACAGTTCCTCTACTTCACCACTGGTCAACAGTTCCTCTACTTCACCACTGGTCAACAGTTCCTCTACTTCACCACTGGTCAACAGTTCCTCGTACTATGGAAACTGCGAATAAGCATTAATGGCAAACGCCAATAAGTTTCGTGATGTGAAAGTACTTGATTCTGTCTAAATGTACGGAATGTTCGGAAATTAAACGCACAAACTGCGGGAGGCGATTACTTATGAAACATAAAGTCGAAAATATGCCGGACAACATTCACTCAAACATAATATTTGGAAAGACATGAGCCTGTGAACCGTGGGTTCGCTGAACGTCCACCAGTACTTTCTGCCAACGGGTTTACCCGCAGTACATCCTACGCGGCTGAAGGGTCATGCCCCATTTGGCGCGCCATGGAGCGTGTACTAGTGGAAGGCATGTCGTCGATATGACACTTCCTCAAGCCGGACAGTGCGCACAGACCGAGGACGGCCAGCATTCCCTCGTGCCTCTGCAAAATGGCAAGTATGAGTCACCTTTTTGCTGCGCACTTTGTCGGCGGTGTACAAAGCATTCTGCAAAAACACATTTTCAAAACCCAGTATTCACTGGCTCATATCTCCCTTAATATTCCGTTTGGGTTGAAGGTTACCTGTATATTTTCGACTTTATTTTTCATAAGGAATCACCTCCCACTGTTTGGGCGTTAACTTTCCGAACATCATGTATACATATTCTGCGCATGTACATGAATATGCAAGGTTCGAAAATCACTCTAAGTTAGGTTTTGTTCGTATTCTATGCCGTACAAGACAAATACAGTGGTTTCAATTTATGATGTTATTGTTGTTTACAGGTATCCGCCATTTTACAACTCAACGAGACACTACAGATTTAAACTACTATTTTGAGTAACGTATTGATCAGTAATAATATTGCTCGGCAGCGAAATAATTCAATAAGTAAAGCAGATTTACCGCAACTGAAATTTCGATTTCTGCAATTCGATCGATCAGTAATGAGAAAACGACAAATTCTATAGCAGACTGACTTGACTCTAATATTTCACTGTCAAATCAGAACAATTATTGTTAATCAATCTGTCACTTCAAAATAAGTTTTATTTTGTATATTCTCATTGGGTTGTAAAATGGCGGATACCAGAGAACAGCGACAACCTCGTTAGTTGAAACCATCGTACTTAACTTTTAAAGTATATAACATGAACTAGTTTTAACTGAATTAGCTTTAAAACTTTGCAAAGCAGGATGGGTATTTATTTCAAGAGTAAGAAATATTTCCATATCATACAACAAATTGCTGTTTGCTATTGTACGTGCTGTTAATAGCAAAATACCATAGAACTTTGTAGAGTGGCGAAGTAGCGAAATAAGTAATATGAAAGTCTATAAATGTTGTAACTAGTGTTGCATTTTGGGTCGAGGTTCGATGCTACCCACATCCAATAATTTTTTGTGTATATAATAATTTGGTTTCACATCGTAATACACTGTTCTTTAATCATAGATCATATTTATTAATCAAGTATACAACTTATTTTCTACTGTTTGGATTAGTGGACTTATTTTAACTAAAGTGATGAGTAGATTTCTTTTTCTATTAATATTGGATGGAGCAGTTTCAACTGATAATCAGTATATTTTAGATGATTCCGATTTATTGCGTGAGCGAAGAATTTTAGCGGTATTTAACAAGGAGGTCTTAAGAGCCGGATCGGGTGAAGCGAGGGGAGAATGGAACAGCGCTGGAATGAGGGGGGGGGGGGGTAAACGGGAGATCCCCAAATAAAACATGTCTACCAGCGGCATCGTCCGACACGATTCCCACATGCGAAAATCTGGCAGCAACCCCACCGGGAGTCGAACCCGGTTCGCCTAGGAGGGAGGCGAGTTGTCTAACCATTACACCTCTGTGGCCCCTATTTATTGTGTGGTAGCCACGTTCAATACTGCCCTATACGCACTTATGTACGGTTAATTCCTCATACTATGCATAAGCAGGAAATCGTTGACGCGGCCTTGGATCTAAAACCATTTTTCGCAAATTTTCTGAAATAAAATCTTTTTCTTTAAATAGTTTTTCCTAAAGGCATTTATCTCCAATGCTGTTTGCTCAAAAACTTTCACCTTAAAGGTGCTTGTCCCATTGCCATAACCAATGATGTTAAGACAAAAGACGTTTACTCCAAAAATAATCAATTGCATGTCTCAGGATTTCAGAAAATAACCATATAGTGTTACGTGACGTTAGTGCATCTTTCCTGGGCACTTGCCCAACGAAACGCAGGTTCAACGGACGAGGTGGTACCACGCCGACAGTGAACGAGAACGTTGCAATCATGTTTAACCAATTGAAAGACCATGCTCCCGTCAAGATTTCAAGCACATTAACGTTGACTTTCACAACGGCTAACGTCAAGCTGTTTATAGCTTAACAGTGATTTGTAACTGGTTCATGGATAACTGCATAATTCTAAATGCTACTTTGATGACATTTTTATCCTTACTAAAATTTATTTCTAAAATTTTTATAGTGTCACTTTTTCATATACGTATGCTGATGCTAGGCTAATGACAGTGTTAATATTTATGGCGGAACAAATTTACGTAGCGCTCAGAAAGAAGGCAGAACAAGGTTTTCATAATAATCTAAGAAATCGTGAACAAAATTAGAATCATTTTAATGAATCAGGAATAAGGGGATGGAGGATTGGAACCTCGGAGCTGTTCATGCTCTGTCATTCCGGTTAGCTGGCAACCATGTTGTGACGTCACCCGAAAACCATATTGGATGTCGAGGATCTTGACCTTGACTCCTTGCCCTTGACCTTGGATGACCTAAAACCTAAAATAATTCTAAAACAACCCAAAATAAAAATTAAAAATTAAAAAACTCGAAAGAATTTATACCAAAAACATTAATTAAAAACTTGCACGCGGAAGGTTCGGGGTTCGATGACGGGTGGAGCGACTAACACCGGGAACACACGGCACCGGAAAAAGACCGGCGCCCGTCCACGGGTGCCCGGCCGGACCCTTTTTAACTTTGCACCGTGCCGGGCGCGGCCCGTGCCCGTGTGTGCTGCCCAATGCCTCTCCGTATCATCAAAAGTGATACGGACTTGTCCGGCCCGTGGAGCTTGCCGTGTGTTCCGGCCTAAGCTCCCGACACGACCGACCCTCGCCAGGTCGGCCGGTGGTCATCTCGTCAGCCATATTGGATGTCGGCGACCGTGACCTTAACCTTGCATTGACCTCATCTACCTTCGACCTTGAAAACAAAAAAATTGCCAAAAATTCTTTAAATTCCCAAATTTTTTTTTAAACATTCCAGAAAATTTATTTAAATAAATTGCAAAAATGTTTTAAAATTATTTTAAAAATAATAAAATATTAATAAAAATTATTTGATAAACTTACATTTCCATAGGTCTCCAAATCACCGTGTCCAGTATACGACTAACCTCATCAGGTTTTGGGAGGCTCGCTTTTCGAGGGCAGAACAGTGGCAGCCATATTGATATTTAAAGGCATAGTCTACATCATATCGAGATAATGTATTTATTATCCATTTATCATCCAAGTTCTAAAAATTCTTTTTAAATAAATACATTAGATATTTTTTTAATTTGTACCGATATTGTACACTTCCCGTCAGAATAAATGAGCGACGGAAAAAGTTAAAGTCCCCTTCGGCAATCTTCGGCTTTTGAAAAGACGTATCGCCTTGGCTCTTAGACAACCAGCACACTTCACTATCTGGCCAAACGTTGAGCATCTGGCCAAACGTTGAGCGTTTTAACTGCGCCAAGAATCTCTTTAGCTTCTATTGGAGCCTCATTCTGACATCAGTTTCTTCAATTCAATATAACGCATTTAATTGGATGAAGCAACTCGTCCTGCGATTTATTAAGTTAATGCAAAAACAGAATATCTCACATAAACTCCTCACTGGAAGTCCGTGTCTAACGCGCAAACAAGTAACACTTAGGGGAATAAACAACCAATTATAAAGGCAAGCTGAGCTACAGTGTTGTGCAACATAGCTTGTCCCGAAATATTTTTTTGCGGAAATACCTCACATGAGCTCCACACTAAACGTTCGCGAGTCAAGCAAGCAGCCAGCGGAAAGAAAACCAGTTGTAAAGGCGCGTTAAGCTACAGTGTTGTGCAACATAGCTTGTCCTGAAATATTTTAGCGGAATTACCTCACATGAGCTCCACACTAAACGTTCGCGAGTCATGCAAGCAGGTAACACTTAGCAAAAAGAAAACCAATCATAAAGGCGAGCTGAGCTACAGTGTTGTACAATATAGCTTGTCTCGAGGTATGTATGCAACATTCGATGCTTCAAACAATGAAACAGTAAATGTATGTGAAATGACTATAATTACAGATAACTATAAAAGAGAAATGCACACTTCCTCTGTTAATAATTAAAATATACCCTATTCTATGTAAGACGTTATGTAGTTAAAATATTAGTATTTTATTAACGATACACAGAAATGAATTTCCTGCTGTCGCACGCATTTGCGAAAGTCGAATATCACACTTTAGCGTAATATATAATTATATTAATCAGTAACTAAGGCCACTAAACATTAATTAAACAATCGGCGCATGTTGCAGATGTAATTATTGTATGCGCACATCAAGAATGTTTCTCTTGCAACTAGCTGCTGTCTGCATGAAAAGCCACGTCCTATCTAACCGGACCAATTTCTACCTTGCCAAATCAAATCCTTGCGTAGGTTTCATCCTATCTACTGTGGCCGGCAGACGTCTGGGCATGTCCGCCATTTTACATCACTGGGACGCTACTCCCTCAGCGCGGGGGTAGATCGGTCCCTTGTGAGGGACCTTGGCCACCCAGTTGGTTATCAATTAGTTTGCGGAGGCGAGGAGAAGCTAACCCCCGCCCCCCTCCGCATCCATCAAAATTACTTCAAGCTGCCAAGCAACATTATTGTACAGGATTCCCATGGTAGCGCCTGGGAGCTGTTTCCATAACTGATTTTTACTCTCTTTTTCCCTGCCTGTACGGGATAAAAGAGAGTGGAGAAGTTAATTGATTTTATCAGCGCGGAATTTTAAAGTTCAGGACTTGTGAAGTACTGTCACGAGCTCCCTGTGAGAGAGCTAGCCACAGTTTGGTATAAAAAGCGGTCTGGGCATGTCTGAGCGAGCGGATCGTGTTATAAGGGTCTACGGGGGGTGGAGGGAAGGGGGTGGAAGAGATACGCACGTAGGTCTGGCCGTACTATCGGCTATTGCACTATCGGCTATTCCACAAACATCAGTTACGGCGGGCTCTGGTATTTGTAAGGCAATATAGGACGAAGGACGTTCGCAGAGGTACAGGAAATTTTTCCTCAGTGTTAAAAATTGGCACTTGACCATTTTATTTATATAAAACCACATATAAAAATATACAATTGGAATACTACTTAGTTTTTAACACTCGGTGCAATTCCACGTGAATTAATGTATACATACATTTTATCAAAGTATAACAAATCAGTAATTTTAGGTCAGTGCTTTTCCTTTGAAACTATAGAAAATGTTTTATATCTTTATTTGCACAAAGTCGCGAAAATGAGCGTTTTTAGTCATAGTGGACAGACCCGCACTATAAAGAATGCATACACACAGTGTTTGTAAAACAATAAATAAATAATAAAATTACGATCTACAGCATAATGTTCATCTACTGCACAAATTCCACCCAATTAATCTGTGTGTAAGAATTCTTGCCGTACTAAATGGTAGTTTATGTGAAATCGTGGTCTACATACGCCTAGGTGTTCAAATTAAAAAGCTCACGAAAATCGCAGTAAATATTTCGAGTTTATATAAAAGGGTGTTAAGTATCTTGTCGATTTATGTATTTTTCTGGAATTCCGATTCACATGCAAACTTAATGCCGCCTGTAAATATTTTTTTTTCAAATAATGCTGTCTTCAGCAGACGGTGTAACCAACATAAGAATATTTCTGTAGCATTTATGATGCAGTTATTTGTACTAACTTAACAGACTGTAATATGCGTGTGTCTATAATTTATGCCAGTAAATGTTATTCCAAATGCAATGTTCATCAAGAGAAAATATTTTCTCGATAGTGAAACAAAGATTGTGCAAATGTGTAATCCTATTTGAAAATCATTAAAAACTAAAACATTAACTGTTTAAAATTATATACCTGTCAAATTATTACACAAAGAGATTCGAAACTAACGATATCGCTAGGCTATAGTAATAAGTAAATTAGTTTGTAGGTGTTGAAGTTAAGGCCACGCGTATTTGCTCAAGAAGTAGTAGGTTCGATTTCTACTTGGAACGTATTTATTTAAATATAATATAAAAGATAATAATCTCTGTATTATATTTTTGGTATAAATAAATATATGTTTGAAAGTATGTTATATATTAATTTAGATTTTCTGGTTCCAAATGTGACTGAAATACAAGCTTGACTGTAATGTTAAATATCTATATATTGCAAGTCCACTTAGTAGGTTAGTTAATTTATTACAAGAAAAGGAATGTTACTAGTTTTCAAGGTTTTGCTTGTAAAAGTAGCATTAAATTTACACACAATTCCATATTTACAGCACTAATGTTTTTAATTCCGTAACAAATTTTTTCTCATTTTTTTCCTATTGGAAGTGACATTTCCTATGAAAGGTTGACTCCTACGGACGAGCATAAATAACACCCTTGCTCTACCCGGTATTCAAAACCGGAACTACTAACGCTCAACACTTAACCGACTACACCACAGTGGGCAGCCAATAGGTCAACCAGAACACTGTCAGTGGATATAAGAACTTATTTTAAGTGAACAAAAAGCAGCTTATCTCATTGGAGATAATTTATAAGTTACAATTTAAGTAATATTTGGTTATGTGCTGCAGCTGGCCCCGACTCCGCTTCCCCGCGCCGTAATCGGAGACCCACCTCGCCCTCCCATCTTCCTGGAACGAGATGCTCTCTTGGCTGTCTGCACCTCTTCTGGGAATCCTGCGAATGCCGACAGTGGCGAGACTTGCTGGCGTCACAGACCTCCTCTCGCCCGCTAGAGATTCCGATATGTTTAGCGACGATGTAAGAATGTTCTGGTGAGACTGGCTGGCGCCTCAGCCCTCCGCGACGTATCACGCGAGTTGGGAAGATTATAGGTGGTGGCCTAAGACCTATATATACTGCCGCAACCCAGCTGTAGGCAGTCTTTGACGGAGGCCGCCTGGCGAGTGTGCGCGAGTGAAGTTGAATGGGGACGACGACTGGAGATTGCGGGTCGACGGCGAGTGAGGTGTTCGTGGCTTGAATGGACGAGAGGGTGTGATACCGACAAGTGAAGCCTACTGTACGTGAGAGCGCTTGGAGGACTCTAGAACATTACGACTGGCGGGATATGGACTGAACTGAGGTGGGAATGAATGGAAGAGTAATACTGATTTTATTGTAAATATTCGAACTGTCAAATATGGAAACATAAATTATCAAATAATTGAATAGGTTGAGACACTGTCTATTGGGACTGATCTTTAATTATTTAATTTAATTGATTTCTTAGTCCTAATTATAAATCTTATTAATTGGTGTCAATTGTGAACAGCCAGTGATTTCAAATTATTGTGAGAATTTGAGTTTAGAGAATATCGCTGTAGTAATTGTAAATAAAAAAAGGAAATTATAATTAGTTATTTTATTTAATTAAGACCTCCATCCCTTAATGAACTTGGTAGAGCCCACTTAATTTCTAGAGAGAGAAAATGTAACAATATTAATTACTTGTTCCACATTGTACCTATAATTCACTGCTGCATTGGTTGGTATTCACTTGTATATATTTGCGCTAAATTAAATGCAGAAACTGCAGACAAAGTTTTTATAGTTTAGCTTAACCTTCATACATCACTCTATTCTTTGGAATAAAACATTGAAAATAAAAATATATCATTATCCATTTCTCAGTTCTATTTTGTGTTATTGTCCAGCAGTTACTGTACTAAATATTCTTTTATCATTTAATATAACATTATTATAGTAAAAAATTTTTTAATTCATTCTTCATTATTAAAATTAATTTATTCGCTGCTCCGTATTGTGACTGATGATTTCGACAAAAGACACAATTCGAAAATTCTGACTAGATGTATGACAGCTATGTACGACATTGCATGTTAATATTTGAATGTTTTGGATTTTTTTTAGAACTAAAACTGCTATGCTTTAAAATGTGTTCAAGTAGGCTTAGTATTACGCTGTCTCAAGCCTCTCAATGTTTGCAAATTTTGTAAACAAATGTTATCTTGAGTAATGCATTCCCGTTAAGATATTTCGTATGCCGCGCCATAAACTTTCAGATCAAATATTTATATCCTCCACTCACCCCCATTTTAATTATGAAAGATATTATGAAAATGTGGAAAAGGAACAAGTAATATGTTGATGCATCAAACCACAGAAAGTATTCCACTTCCATTGTTGTTACTTTTATATAACGTGATTTTAATTCGATAATATTTAATATTTGAACTGAAAAATTCCACTCAATTACATAAAATTATTGTATTATATCGAACAATACACGCAGATGGTAAACAAATCCTCCAGCACACACTATCACAAGAGCACTTCTACCTGTTGTTGCCAGCAAAAAGTCTCCGTGTCTGGTTTTACATGTGCTGTTACACAAGACAAATTGCCGAATGTTTTTACGTCTGCGTGAATTCACGCGCGGGATGTAATCTTGTCGCTCAGCTAGAGACCGGACCATACTGAGTTGCAGTCTAGGGAATAAGATTGGACTCATGTGCACAGACCTTTGCCGGTACCAAGATAAGTCTATATTTGTAGCCATTTTGGAAGACAGCACTACCTCAAATATAATGCTTACATAGCATTTCTCAGAAATTTTTCAACCGATTTGGCCTCAGTGAAAGTAATGCGAATGTTAAAAAGCTGTATATAATTATATTTATAACGTAGTAACCACTATGTACTGCATTATGATGCATATCTTCAAGTAAAGCTTTCATGTAGTAGTATACAAACGGGCAATCTAATAGGGGCTTGGAGCTGCGGGCAAGGGAACTAGGCAACCACCATCTTTGATGATGCCATACGGGACAAATTTCCTGTCTCCCCCCAAAAATTTTTTCATTTTCCTTCATACCCTTGATGGCCATCTTGGACCCCAATCTCCAGCTCTGTCGATATGTTGCCAGGGTGTTGGGACCCTTACACCTAGTGTCCTGGCATGTGCCGAGTCTTGTGCTGTCATTCCTTTCGGGATCTGTCGACCTAGCACCATAATGCAGTACCGAATACCAGCATCGGATTACATGTTCACCAGACCAAACATATAAGTATAGTTGACTGTAATTTTCGAACCCCATAAGATATAATTGTCAATTTCATAACACAGGTCGACGATGAGAAGGGTCGCAGAGCCAAGTATACCCCATATCTGCTTATAAGCATAGTTGACTGTAATTTCCGAATCACATAAGATTTAGTTGCTAAATTCTTAACATAGGCATCAAACTTCAACAGAACTGTTCACCATTACTATTCACAATCATAGCCATGCATTCTACAGTATCTATGACCAATAAACATGCTAAGGGAAAATTACACCATGCCTATCCTACTTCAGCAGCACAGTTTTGCATGCCTTAATATGCCAATAAGTTTGAAAAAGATGTGGTTCCTCTATCCACCAATAGTACTTTGATATCACGAGAATAGGAGGAAACATATGTTTCAACAGGTCATTAGCTCATTGTCATCACTATATTGCTGGCAACGCTTAACATACAGCTTGTTGCCAAAATGGGCCTTGATGCAATGCCAGTAGAAATCATCAGCCTTATGAAAACTCCTAAAGAGAAATCTGTGTTTAAAAAAAACATCAAAGCAGGCGAATGCTTTTCCACATAGTCCATAGTGAGGGAATTGGTTCATCGAGACAAAAAGGTCACAGTTTTTCAAGCTCACTGCATTTTTCATCTGTTATTGATTTCTGTGAAAAATGGCACATATCCCAGACCCGCGACGGCTTACCAGCTGCTAGCTGTTTTTGTGCAATTGAGGGAAGTTTGATAATGATGAGAAGTTCATTCCGAATTTTTCGGTTTACACACTTAGGTATCCAATGTCTCAGTATCAGAATTCGATGGTAGTGTGACCAGAAATGATATCCATATAAATATTTACGAGGCGAAATGCATACATATGCATTGTATGACCCAGCATCTGTGGGGTAACATTCCTGATTCTATGAAACATAATGAGACGCTGCCATGATAAAATACCGTATGTGCATTCAGGAAGACCCAGGTTCAGTTCTCAGTCCATACATCCTGATTTGAATTTTTTCCATGGTTTCTTAAAATCACTCCAGGAATAGACTTAGATGGTTACTTAACATAGGTCATGTTCTATTCCTTCCTCCGATAATGATTGTGTGTGCTGCCTGGTTGAAAACAAAGTGCAAAATATCTTTTTAACAAATTACGAAGCTTGTTGGATGCCCACCCTGGTGCCAGGCATTTTTATTACTAACTGCAAAAATAATTTACTTAGTAAGCTATTAAAAAAAGGAAACATTATACACAGCTTATAATATTTAAACTGTTTATTAATTTTTCTTAAGAGACATTTATTTGCGTTCGTAAATAGTTTATTTCGAAAATTAATGTTGCTGCTACAGTTGTTTAATAATTCGAAATATATGATAATCCCTCCATAATATCTCGATTAACTTAAAACATTCAATTCACTTTCACTTGCATTCAATGTTAAGCTACTTTTCTTGGAAAAATGAGCTTATATAATCATGCAAATGTCTGTCTGTGCTGTACTGTATGTCCCCTCATAATAACGTCCGAAACTTAATTTTGACATGGTGACTATATAAATATTTTAGGTTCATTTAGTATACCGCATGTAGCATACTGTTTTTTGGCCAATTTCAACCAAACTTGATGTGTTGAACGTATCACCTACAAGTATTGAACATGCTGGTACATTGTCTCTTTTGTCTGTAATATTGTAAGGTACCGCTACAACAAGAAAACATATTGTGTCAAATGTCAGAAAACAATAAACCTGTTACTACCTAATTTGGCAAACAAGATTCACTACGCTGACCAAATAAACTTATAAGTTTGCGTGGGTCGGTCACTTATTTTTAACATGGCGATGACATGAACGTTTTGATTACTATTCTATACCAAGGAACAAAGGAACGAAAAAAACAAAAAATAAAGGGGGGGGGGGGGGTCATAATTTTTAAATATTGCACATGTACTAGTGAATGTTATCGGAAATTTGACACAAATAACACAGCATGTTGTAAATAAACAATCGAATGAAATGAGACTTTATCAGTGTTTTAAAACCAAACATGTTATATATTACAAAATAACTGAAATAAATAGTTTCTGGACCAATATTGGTATGTTAAATGTGGTTTAACATCAAATAATACAAGCATTATTTAAGCAATTCAGCTTACCTTTCTTTTTATCATTGATAAATTGGGTACTCATATGCGCAAATATACTGACTCATAGGGTTTAATTGTGTGCATATTATCAATCATTAAAATATCGACTCAAAAATGAAAAAAAAATTTGTAGAACATTTTGTTCTCTTCATTTATGCTCTATACAATTTCCCATGCAGAAAAATATATGATAGCCGTTTGTTAAAAACTAGATGAAATATTTTGACCGGCAGCCAGTTTTCAATGAAATATATTGCAAAACTAAGAGGCTCGAGAGCATTCCGCTTGTTTTCTGACGGCGTTGACTAGTTCAAGTGCCGGATTAAAAAAATGTATACGCTAGTTCAATTACTCATAGAAAATGTGCATATTTTCTTCGTTTTATACGATAAATTTTACAAAGCACAGCCCTCTAGGAAACTGGAGAGCGGGGGTTTCTCTAGTTTTGGTTTTTATAGTCATTCAAGGTGATGGGGTGATGGTTCAGGTCGCCTGCATCTAATAGGTGGTAGTTGTTAGTAATATAATATTTTTGTTGACATTTATATATTTTCTCGCGTTTTTGTTTTCAAGGTCATTCGAAGCCATAAGGTCAAGGTTGATTTAACCTACATCTAATATGGCCATAGTAATTAGGAATGTAATCTGCTTGTTGATTTTCATGTATTTCTTGTCGAGATTTTGTTTTCAAGGTCATTAAATGTAATGGGGTCAAGGTCGAGATTGCCTCCATCTAATATGGTGTCCGTAGTGTGTAATGAATTATGTTTGCTGACTTTTATGTATTTTGTTAAGAGTGTTTTTTTCAAGGTCATTCAAAATCATTGGGTTAATGTCAACATAGTCTGCATCTATTATGGTGGTAGTTGTTACTATTGTAGTGTGCTTGTAGACTTTTATTTTTTTTGTCGAGTTTTGATTTTCAAGGTCATTCATGGTTATGGGGTCAAGGTTAAGGTAGTCTGCACCTAATACGACGTTATTGGTCTATAATGTAATATGCTTGATGACTTTAAAGTATTTTATTTGCAAATTTTTGTTTCCAAGGTCATTTATCAGGTAGTCTGCATCTAATATGGTGGTAGTAGGTAGTATTGAAATGTGCTTGCTGACTTTGATGTACATTTATCTAGATTTTGTTTTCAAGGTAATTTAAGATCAATGGGCCAGGTCACATGTATTTAATATGGTGGTAGTAGTTAGTTGTAATATGCTTGTTGACTTTTATGTATTTCTTCTCGAGATTTGGTTTTCGAGATCATTCAAGGTCAGGGTGTCAAGGACGATGGTACCTACATCCAGTATAGCAGTGGTAGTTTGTAATGAATTATTATGCTTGTTGACTTTTATGTATTTTTTCTCGAGTTTTGGTTTTCAAGGTCATTCAAGGTCGTGGGTTTGAGGTCATGGTTACCTGCATCAAATATGGCAGACAGGTGATATCTATCACGATGGCGGTCGGCCTACCTATATGGTGGTCGCCTACCAAGATGGTGGCTGCCTACGAAGATGGGGGTCACCTAACAACATGGGGGCCACCTATCAAGATAGTGGATGTGTATGGGTGAGGGGTGACCTCTGGAAAGTTCATTTTTAATACATTTTTAAACGATTTTTAATAATAATTTTAATTAATCTATAATAATAATATTTTTTAGATTTTAAGAAAGGTCTATGTGTATATTTTTAATAATACATTTTTTAGTGAATTTTTTAAAATTTTGTAAATCATTTTTAATAAATTATTGATGATTCATTTTCAACCATTTTTAAAATACATTTTTAAATATTTTTGAAATGATTTTTTGGTACTTTTAATAATATACTTTTTGGGATTAAAATTTTTTTTTATTTTTTTTTGTAGATTTTTTTGACTTATTTGGATTTTTTTGGGTTAAATGTCTAAGGTCAAGGGCAAAGGTCCTGGCCCTGTTCTCCTGCCCCTGGAGTCTCTGATCCCGGTCACCGGGGTCGTTGATCCTTGACCCTGGGTCGTTGATCCGTCTCACTGCTCCACCCACGGTCACTGATCTGCCTGGGAAAATGGGAATTTTTTAGGGGAAAAAGGGACGTTTTTATTAAACATCTAAATTTTTAGGGTCATTTCGTTCATTTTGAGGAAAAAATGACAATTTTGAGGGAAAAAAAGGGAAATTCCAACATGACGACGGGTAGTTCTTCCACTCCTATCCACATTCCCTTTGCATCAAAGTAATTACAAATTAAATTGTTATTGTGAATTTATTCATTTTCTGACTTGCACTACCAAACCTAATAAACGGAGAAGGAAGGGTTAGAAAGTAGAACGGATTGGTGGTAAATGATTAAAATTTTTTTAACAACCGCTGCGAAATAGAACTTGAGTGGATCAGGAGGGATCTTCCTGTACCACATTTTGGAACTCTGGCTCAGTAACTTTTCATTTGACTGCATGTCATATTACTAATATTTAAAACGTACCTCCTCTCCCAACCCTTTACGTCACTATAACCTCTACGATTTTGGTAGGTATGAGGTCAAAGTGCGGGGACTTTAAAGTCAGATGTTGGTAGATGTGTTATAAAGAAAATGCAATTCTCTATCTCCATTTGTGTTACAGGCACTGAATACGGTCTTCCACCGGTTAAATTTTCGGTTTTTGGTCAACGAATTCGGACTCAAACTTAGAAACTGCAATACCTTATCCAGTAAGGAAGGTAATTCATAAAGAAACAATCATTTAGTAGATATTTATATGCGTGAATGTTTCATGTGTAAGACAGTCCAAGATAACGGAAGTATCAAATTGGTATATATTTTGCTTATTTTGTAGTTGTGGGACTGACAACGATTTATAAATAAATATATATATAATGTTGGCGAATCATGTCTGTGATCACAATGTGAAATATTATCAAACAAATGTTAGTTGTGTACGCCATAACGGCTAGCATTCGCATAACATGGCGCGAAACTCTGAGAGGCCAATTGCTAGAAAGCACACTTACAAATGTATCCACCATTCAGTAAGGTGTCTGGTCGGTGTGGTGTCTGCCAGCCACCAAGTATTTCAAATTGGGTTACTTACCATTACTAGCACGAATCGCCAATGGAGGCAGTTCGGTGAGAAACCACATCATGACAAAACACTTCGAGTTGAACTGTCGAGCTTAGATGTAATGGTACTATAGACTGTTCGCGCCAAAGTGAGCTCTTAACACTTTTCGTAATGGTGCTATAACACACACATAAAACATGCAAGCAATTTTATTTATACTTCGGTTCGTGCATAAATGAAAATAAAAACTGAGTTACGACTTAATACGTAATCTTTATTGACATTTGGGTGCATACGTCCATATATAAAATGCGACAGGCATCAAGAAGTTCTCACATTAATGCAAATAGTTTCCTTCAAAATATATCTAGTAGCTCGTTGCATGTATTCTATATATTAATATGTTTTAAAAGGTGAATATTTTGAGTATTTTTAAATAACCGTAGATCTTTCAAGAGACTATAATCACTCCCACATATAATACTGTAGTAAATTCGTGTTATAACACTTTAATAATCAATCACTATTTACTGTAATCCAAATTTGGTTAAGACATGTCGGTGGATGTAAATAGGCCTTTACTTTATGAACGGAACAAATCAGGAACAGGAAAACTGCGTGGATTATTTTGAGGACAAGCTAAACTTTACTCACTTATAGACCTGATCTACCTTTGCATTGGATTACAGTTAGCAAGGCTCACTTAGGAATGTGTGAAGTAAATACGAAACTGGCAAGGAAAGACGTTTAGGGATCACGCTCTGTATGTTTTAGAGTAATATTGGCCACTTACTGGAGAAACGAACAGTGAATATACAGTAGTTGATCGGGTATTCATTGGACTGCGAAGTCTAGACTACAGGCCATTCATTTCGAGACATTTCATGGTCTCTAATTATCATACATATGAAAACATTATTCCATATGATATATTATTTAATGATTTTAGTGATTATCACTTTATGTTTTCAAAGATCTCGTGTGTGTTGGGAAGGGGAATCATAACGTAACACCTCCTTTCATATTTACAATTATGCATGATTTGGAAGTAATTTTTTCCAATCGTCCAGTGTGGTATGTTCGAATTTACCATATACTATTTGTTTCTCAGATCTGATACAGGCTAGTTCATAATTCCGAAGGTTTCACCACTAATTTACTTTAACTGCATTACATATAATGTGTTCGAACATATTCGGACAAAACTGAGCTCACAGAACTATTATTTGAGTTGTGTATCCTTTTTCCTCCAAAGCCATGTGTTGCTTCAGTGCTTAGCCACGCCCACTCCGCGACACGTGCCTGTGACTTGGGAGGGGGCAGCCTGCCGAACATACCCGAAGGGGACTTAGAAATATTTTCAGCTACACGAGATCGCTCATTTTTTGTGACGAGAAGTGTACATAGAGTAATGAGGAAAAATGCAAAATGTTCTTATTCTTTTACTACGTATCCAGTTCCCTTTCTTGAAGTCTAATTACTATATGATGTCAGAATACGTCAATTATTCGTTGTCTCGATTGTGACGTGGGTATAAGTATGGTATTCAGAATTTCTATTTAAAACAAGCGTAAGTGGAAAATCCAAGCATATATGTGTAGTAACAACCTGCCCAAGTCATGTTATAATCATTGTATGGATCAGCATCTATAAATACTTTTATGGTCATACTTGGCGTTAATTGAAGTACCAATAGTGCTAGGCCCTTGAGACTTGGTATGTACGAGGGTGATAAACAGTCTATCTATCATGCTCTTTTTGATCATCAATCCATCAATATTCAGCAAATTTTTCCATAAATCCGCACCACAATAAGCACGAAAACACCACAATTATCACCACACTCACCATAATCAGCACCATACATCCGACAATCAGCATCACACACACTGCGTTCAGTACAACACACACACATTACAATAAGCACTGCACATGCATCACAACCATCATCACACACACCACAATCGGTACCACAATCACCAATCCACACTCCAAAATCCACACCAATTCACACACAAATCCACACACCAATTCACACAACAAACCACAACAATATACACACCAATCCACACATATGCACACCTATCCTCACTTATCTACACCAATCCACACGCTAATCCACACCAATCCACATACCAGTCCACACACCAATTCATGTGCTAATCCGCATTAATACACACACCAATCTATAACCCAATCCCCAAACAAATCCATATACAAATCTACACAGCAATCGACACAGCAACCCAAACCAATCCACACACCATTCTTCCGCAATCCTCCTCCGCAATTCACACCAATCCTTCAATAAATCCCATCCTTATATCAATCCCAATTCTACGATCGAGCCCAATACTTCGATCGATCCTTCGATCATTTCTTCGTTTTGTCCCCACCCATGTGTATAGAAATTAAATTCGTTCGCCAACTGTCTCCAAATTTGTACATGTCGGCAGAAGTAATGTTTTTATACAGTCCACCATTCATTCATTTTCATATATGTTCTGTTTACGAATCTTTACTTTAATTGTCGAGTGCTCATAGCACCACTTTAAAGTTATGAGGGATAAAAGGATACGGCACAAGAAATTAAAACATATTAATTTTATTTTAAAAATATTATTTTTTTTGCACATTCAAATATCAAAAGAAAACAGTTCATTACATCAAGTAATATATCCCAAATCCTTTAATTCTCTAATTATTCCTTTAAAGATGAAAGCCACTGACGATGTGACATCAAGTATGTCATGTACGACTGCATGCATAGCTTCGACAGCCTACAAATCTCATGGAAAACAGTGCTCTTACTGTGCGAAGACCTTCGGTAAAAGTTGCGATGTGCGGCGACATGAGAAGAGTGATTGTTTGAAGAACTTATTTTATGCTTTTTGTAGCTGCTATAAGTGTCCCAGACAGTTCACTCGGTGTGCTATATTAAATAAACACACCAAGGCTGACAAATGTATTGGTCTTTCGCCCACTGAGAAACAGCATGTGTTGAACTCGTTACCTCCAGTCAATACGCTATATGTCCATAAACGACAAGATGAAACATTACGGCAATGGCCACATACAATGTATGCAAGGTAATGGATTAATGACCCACACCAATAACTGCAATGATTCGTCTTTAAAGATCCAACAAGTGTTGTCGTCAATACCTCTTTCTGCATCGGTGGGTACTGATTCGCCAAGCGATTATGGCGAGACAGCAATAGTGCTGGAAATGATGCTGATTTTCTCGACATTCCCATACATTTCACCGAGTTTCCTTCGACTAGTGGTGTGAAGAAAGCAGAAGGCGTCAAGAACGCTCGTTACATATTTCTCGAAGACACAAATGAACTTGTTGATAGACTCAGAATCTGATCGCTTTCCAACAAGGTGGACATTTATCGCACATTAACGACATAGCATCAATAATTAGAGAACTGAAAGATCGTGGATATATTGCATAATGTGGCGAACTGCTTTATTTTGATGTAGTATTGTGCTAAAAAAAATATTTCCAAAATATAATAATTGTGTTTTAATTTTTTGTGCTGTGTCCTTTCATCCCTCAAAACTTTATAGTGGCAATATGAACACTCGACTATTAAAATAAAGATTCGCATACAGAATAATAATAAATACTTTAAGTATAACAACGAATGGCTAATGGACTGTAAAAAATATTAATTCTGCCGAACTGTACAAATTTGGAGTCAGTTTGCGAACGAATGTAATATTTATGCATATCGGTGGGGACAAACCAAAGGATTGATCGAAGGATTGGGATCGATCGAAGGATTGGGATTGACCGAAGGATTGGTGTGGATTGATGTGGATTGCGAAAGAGAATTGCAAAAGCATGGCGCATGGATTGGTCTGAATTGGTGTGTACATTGATTTGGGGACTGATTTGTGGATTTGTTTGTGGATTGGTGTGGATATGTATGTATTGGTGTGTGCATTGTTGTGTATGTTGGCATGGTTTGTTTTTTGGATGGTTGTGTAGATTGTTGTGTGTATCGGTGTAAATTTTAGTGTGGATTTTGGTGATGTAGATTGGCGATTGTGGTACCGATTGTTGTATGTGTGGTGCCGATTTTGGTGCATGTGGTGCTGATTGTGGTGTGTGTAGTACTGATTGTGGTGTGTGTAGTGCTGATTGTGGTGCGTGTTGTTCTGATTGTAGTGTGTGGTGCTGATTGTGGTGTGTGGTGCTGATTGTGGTGTGTGGTGCTGATTGTGGTGTGTGGTGCTGATTGTGGTGTGTGGTGCTGATTGTGGTGTGTGTGGTGCTGATCATGGTGTATGTGGTGCTGATTGTGGTGTGTGTGGTGCTGATCATGGTGTATGTGGTGCTGATTGTGGTGTGTGTAGTATTGCGCTTATTGTGGTGTAGATTGATGGAAAAATTGCGAAAGATTGATGGATTGATGTTCAAGATGTCCAAGTCTCAAGGCTTTAGCAATATTGGTATTTCAATCAACGCCAAGTATGAATACATAACTATTGATAGATGCTGATCTAAACCATGATTACAGCATTACTTGGACAGGTGGTTGCTACTTGTATGGGCTTGCATTGGTCACATATACTTGATTAAAAAAAGTCTGAGTAGTATATGTACACCTGCATCACAGTCGAGACTATGAATAAATAACATATTCTGGCATCATATAATAATTAGACTTCAAGAGAGAAACTGAATTTGTAGTAACTTTATAAGAGAATTTCGAATGTTTCCGCATTACTATATGCACAATTACGGTACAAATAAATGCCTATAAATCTCCATATGGCCACCACTCTTCTGCCTTCAAAAAGCGTGCCTCCCAAAAATCTGGTGAGGTTAGTAGTATACTGGACACGGCGCTGTGGGAACTTCTGGAAATGTAAGGTTATAACATAATTTTTCTAAATGTTTTATTAATTTTTAAATAACTTTAAAATAATTTTTAAATTTTATTTTTTGGAATGTTTAAACATTTTTGTGGGAATATTTAGAATTTGTTGCGAGATTTTGGGTTCAAAGTCAAAGGTAAATGGCGTCAATGTCAAGGGTCAAAGTCAGGGTCGCTGAAATCCAACATGGCTGACGAGATGGCCCCCGGCCAACCTGGAGAGGGTTGATCGTGTCGGGAGCTTAGTCGCTCCACGCGTCATTGATCCCCGAACCTTCCGCGTGTGAGTATTTTAATATATTTTTAATACAATTTTTTTCGGATTGTTAAAAAATATTTAGAATTTTTTTGTTAGTTTTGAAGTTCTTTCAGGTTCAAGGTCATCCAAGGTCACGCGTACAGGGTCATGGTCAATGTTGCGTATCAAGATAAATGTCATGAACATCCAATATGGCAGTCGGGTGACGTCATAATATGGCGGCTGGCCAACCGGAATGACAGATCATGAACAGCTCCGAGGCTCCGATCCCCCATCCCCTTACGACGAACTCATCTAAATGGTTCTACTAACCAAATATTAAAGGAAAAATTTTATTTGAAGAGTAGCGCCTACAGCTCCCAAGAAATAGAAAACGTCAACAAATGACTAAAACCACTTCCCGCAATGAAATGAAATTTTACGTTGCTGACTAACATCGTAAATATTTATTGTGCTCTATAATTACCCTTACAAAAATATTCCATTCGTATTTCCTTCTAACGATCTTATTTGTCTACGGCTTCTTACTGTTTCCAACACAGTTGTTTTAAATCTTGTAATTGCACTATCACTACTTTTTTTCCTTCTTTTTGGAAAAAAAGTTACTATAGGCTGTTCTCGTTAAAGTGAGCACTTTTGAAAGCCCTGCTTAAGATCTACTTGCATACACGTTGTGTGTTCTTCTGCCTTATGTAAAATTAATGTTGACATGGGCCTCGTCACTTTATTCATGCGTCAGGTCAAGTGAAACTGTTAAATAATTAGAAAAGTTAATATTTCACAAATCTGCTCATTTTTACACTCCGATGAGTTAATAAATTCAGAAAGCGAGAGAAATAATTTAAGTTATCACAAATGGTTACCTAACACTTTTTGTTCGACGTTAATATATGGAACTACTTGCCCCTCCATCGTTACCAACTTTACTGGACGCATGTCACTCTTGGGGCCGTTAAAATATTTGCAGCTAGGGGCAGTGAATTTTCACTAAAGTTAGTTTCAAAAATGCTCACTTTATCGTGAACAGCCTTTATCGAGTCATACAGGATGATACATAAGATTTTATGATCCACATTCTTCAATACGCCTTACACTGCAGGTAATAATATTAGTAAATACTTATTGTAAATAGAGGCCTACTGATATTTTATAGATCTGTGCAAAAGAAACATAGTTGCTGCGCCATGCACTCACTCATATAACTCAGAAATCTAATGTTTAACTTAGTAAATGATATAATTAACAATAGATTAACTTTTGTTAACTAAAACGTAACAGTCACGTCGCCTATAATCGTCCAATTTATAATTTTGGTATATTCTGTTACTAATTTCATTTTATAACTGAAAAATTTTGCGACACCTTGTTAACAAAATCACGTAATAAATTTACTGCGTCACAATTTGATTTTACTGAGTGATCTGAAAGAAAAATATTCTTTTCATTATCGTTGTAAATATTATCAGTTAAATTGTGCGTTGATTGTGGTACGAAGGATAAATTCACGCACATTTCTTATGGATAATGGTTCTCCTTCGAACTGGGCATGGCAAGCACACAAGCAATTCTACGTTAGTGTACTAAGCTTGCTGCAGGTAGAGCATTTTAAACTCATTTAGTTGGAATCTAGATAGCGGAAATTCCTTCTCTCTGGCCTACAGACATGCTGCAGTGAGATTAACTCGCTACAGATAACAACTATCTTGCTGATAGCATCTCTCCGTAAAAGCAAAAAAGCTACAGCTGTCTCATTAACATTCTCAGCAGCGCAAAAAACGTTAGTGTTCACAAAAAAAAGTTGTAATATATGTGTTTCACATATTTGATACTTACGGCAAGTTGTGTCTATGCAATTGAATTGTTTTGAATACTGCCTGCTATCGAAATCAAGTGAATAAACCCAATACAGAAAGTGTCACTCAAAAAGAGGCGCATATTTCTCAGCAGTCTAAAAACAACACGTACGCTGAGCATACTCTACTGTGTCTACCTTAAAACAGAAGATAATTTTTTTCATTATCTTTGCGGGAGAAATCAGCACCGATATAACGTATAAGAAACATGTTTTCTTGTTTAACGAAACCACTCTTTGAGATGGTGTCCAAGAAGCCCCTTTTCCGTCTACTTCTAGCCGCTGAAGAAAAACGAGCCTCTTTGGCAAGGAATGATTTTTCGGATAGACGAGGTGATACACAGCGTGAGCCAGACTTAACTAGCCAAAATGCAGGAGGCGAATCCTTGTAGAAAATAAGCTGGAGTGTAGCTACATTTACAACACTACAATGTGGTGAATATTAAGGGGGTACAAGGTGTTGAAAATAGAATTTGGAAATTAATATAATTAATATACATGAGGTGGAGCAACCAAAATTTTCTCTGAGTGAACATCATCTCTGAAGTACTGTCTTATGTTTCGAATGTAAAGGGAGCGGACAGTTGTGTGTCATAGAATGGGCAGAGCGTATAGCAACATTTTCACTAACCCTGCAACACTATATGCCGTGGTGATGCTTCTGTGCCAAGATATCGATCACTAGCTACACTGATATGTTATGAAATAACTAAGTCAAGGACTATCGCGAGAATAATACACTATCGACCAAAAAGTAATTGGGCACCTGGCCACAATATTTGCTAGGTGGTTGACAGCCCGTTAGAATCTCGTAGGGCCACCTCTTGCAACTATAACAGCAGCCACCATGTCTGGCATGCTCTCTACGAGTGTTTGCAGGACATCCACGGGGATTTGTCGCCATTCCTCTTGCAACCATTCCATGAGTTGAGCAATGGATTTTGGCCGTCCCTGACGAGCCCTCACCCGGCGATCAATTTCGTCCCAAAGATGTTCTATAGGGTTGAGGTCGGGGTTCTGGGCTGGCCAATCCAATCGGCGAACATTGTTGTCGGCGTACCACTGCATAGTAGCCCTTGAAACATGGCACCTGGTATTGTCATCTTGGAAGTAACACGGGTCCATTCCGTAAAAAACGCCACAATGTTGGGAGTATTTCATTATCCAGAATGTTACAATAGGCCTCTGTGTTCATGCTACCACGGACTAATGCCAGCGATCCTACGCCGAAGGCCGTGAAACTGCCCCACACCATCACTCCACCACCACCGAATTTCCTAGTTGGCATTATACACTCCGGCAGAAGCTGTTCCCTAGGTAGACGCCACACCCATACACATCCATCGGACCGGAATAATGTAAACCTTGACTCATCACTACACAGAATCGATTTCCACTGCTCCAGTGTCCAGTTGCGTCGATCCAAATACCACCTGAGTCACCGAGCTGTATTTCTTGTCTCGATATAGGGCTTGTGTGCAGCTGCTCTTCCAAAATATCCAAGTCAGTGTTCTCCGTACGCAATGTTCCAATGGAAACCAATACTCCTGTTGCTGCATGAATCTCCTGTCGGATGGTAGCCATGGGTTGTGCCCTATTTTTGACAATTTCCGGTTTCAGGGTTCTGCGATTTCTGTCGGTCAATATTGGAGGTCGCCCAGAACGTGCACCATTGGCACAATGACCATCGACCTCCCACTTACGCAGGATGAATGCGACCGTTGATTTGGGCCCTTCCGTGCAATCGCCCGGGTAGACAGCCCACTGAAATGGCAGCCCACAATCACGCCCTTATAGAAGTCCGATAGCTCTGTACCTAGTGCCATCTCCTTGCCAACTGGTTCTACGTCAGCCTGCAGTGTATGGCGGCCACACAAGTCAACTGACGTACTGAATTACCTATCTTCATAGGTGCCCAATTACTTGTTGATCAGTAGTGTATATACTATATTTGGTAATGATATCCTGCAGAACTACTTAGGACTCTTCAGTTAGTAAAATTCTTACTGATATATTGTGATACTGAAGAGTTTGTAGTACTGCAATTAGATTCAACATTTTTAATGCATTCCGAGTGGTGACAAGTGAACACATTTTTAAAAAACTTTTTCACTGTCTGTTCAGATATTTGTGGTATATCATAGACATCGAGAAATACAGGCGCATAAACATTGTGAGCATTAATTATCTCTCCTGCTATACTGTTAGCATATTCTTTCGGGGTATCATAATCGCTGAGCCACCGGTATACACTAATAGCCATTGGTATAAGCATCCCATGACGTGACAAAAAATTAAATATGCGAATGGTCTAAATGTGTACATAATATATTGTGAAAGGTATTCTGTTCATTTCGCACGAATTCACAATATGAAGAGGCATTTAGGGAAATGTTAAGTGGATTGATAAATAGGTGAGTTTGTCACCCACGATAATGAAAGAATGTTAATTCTTAGCTCAGAAATAGAGAAGTGACTGTGGGCTGTGCTAGTGAAAGGATGACAGGTATCGCTAGCGACATACATCCATGCGGTAAAGTCAGTTAGTGTGAAATGTACGAATTTAGAAAAAAATATAGTCATGTTAGCTCTGAAGACCAGTATTGATGACATAACACAAATTATGAAATTATAATTGTTTATGTATTGATAAAGGCAATTCGACGACGTATTGATTAAGAAGAAGATACTGATGATAATTTTCCATATTGTGAGCTGATTCACAAGAGAAATGCACATATGTGGAGACTACAATCTAGTGATCATGTTTGCCAGCACCTCGCATCTTACATGTTGGAGAAGAAAGAAATGCAATACAGTATGTATAAATATGATGCTATATAAACTCTCGAAATAAAATTAATTTAAAGTTTTTAACCCATCAATATTATGAGTTGAGGACTTCGTAACTGGAGGCGATCCAGGATTATGCGAATGGTGATTTTGCATTCATATTCTCAGACCGACTCGGAGAAACCTAAGTAAATCTTTAACTTACATATCTGCATTACCAAAACAATGATACATCAACAAGGTATTTCACGAAACTATCAAAATTCCCAGTGCTCTCGTCAAAGATACTGTTGGTGTGAACAAGATAACCTAGTACAAGACCACTAGATATATGTATTTTCGTATGATAGGGATTAATTCGGAATGAATTATGATGCTGATAGCTTTATGAAGACCTGGAAGTTAGACTAAACAAATTAACTAAAATAAAATCTAAACACTGAATGAAAGTCGATACAATGAACTATCTAACTCCTCATTGATCGCATTTAGTTACAATAAATATCCTGACCTTGATCGAAGGTTGTATATTATAGAGCATTAATAAATAATTTTTAATTTGTGTAATGCTCCTGGCTTGAGTTATTAAGTCGTTCAATTTTTCTCAAATTACTGATTGCTATGCAACTAACACTCCGCTACCAGCATTGTTTACATAAGAGATAATTCTATCAATACAAGCGCGGTTTCAGGATAAATCCGACATTATTATAAAATCATATGATAATTATGATTTTACATTTAACATGGCCTGCTTTAAAATGGCTGTCAACTCATCGCACAGGTTTAATGTACTTTACATTAATTGTTTGAATGCTCCGAGCTGAACGCTACCCCCAAAAGTTGTGGGTTACATAAAAATGTCCTAAGTTATGTCTGTCTAATGTCCACGTGGGGTCATGGCGAAAGACGTCACAGTGTTAAAGTAAACAAATAATTACATTTTTGAGAGACACAACTGAAGGATCCCACATTAGGTGGTTGCATTGAGTGAGGTGGGACAATGACGTGGTTAGGTTTATAGCCGAAATCTGCAGAACTTGCGCCAATGGCGTCACTGATAAGCAGAATACAAGTGGTTGTCGGGGGACACCGAGAGGTAATGACACTGCGTTTACGCACCATTCATGCTGTGCACAGACGGATTGAGTATGCCACGTAGAAGAAAATGACAACCTTACGAACAGGTTTCCGCCTTTGACCTCAGGAGAACCTGGGCTTATCAGGATTTCGGATTCTAGTATCGCAAATTTCATTCTCGGATCAGAATAAATGCAACCATAGTGACCCACATATGAGGTAAGTGGGTCGAGGAAGGATGAGCTAAGAATGTGCGTGAAGTATACGGCTCTGTCACACCAACGAGCACGAGGGTAGACATCTGGTGTGCGTGAGGATGATGGATTATACAGTCAAATCGAACACTCTAACGAATTCATGAGTAGGTGTATAATGCTCCACTCCACTTTTTAGGGATATTTCTTCAATAATTACAACAAAAAATGCAGTACACTAAATAGGGATATTTTGCCTAAAAGCACAGGGAAAAATTAAAAAAATTTAAATCTGAAATTCGATGAAAAAACCGTGAAATCACGTAAAAAAAAAGAAAGCTAAAATCAAGGTATTTGAGGACTAAATTTAAGCTCTAAAAGTTTTTTTTGAAAATGAGCTCTAAAAAATGGGCAATTTTAAGGGGAAAAAAAGGAAATTTTAGCAGTTTTTCATAAATGTGCGCACACGACTTGGCAAAGGTAAAACAAGACAATTATGCAAAATCAAACAAATTTAAGGCTAAAACAAGTAAATCAGATGAAAACATAAATGATAGAATCTGAATATTAAACTTAATATCATGTACATATTTTCCATTTTTCATTTCTTTTAAACCTTTATACACTATAAAAACTCGCCCCTCTTTCATCATTTTTAAGCTATTTTCATCAATTATCTTTGCATAACGATCTGGTAAAGTGATTTTATAATTACCATCTCAAATGAAATTAATCTTTTCACCGAACTTAGATTCCTATAAGTACGAAAGTATCTTTTCTTTACTTTCAGCTACCCAGTTTCTGCTAATTTTTCATTTTCCAATTTTTTACCAGATTTTAACTATTTTTGCTAAAGAAATCCTGCACAAATGTACAAAAACTAAAATTACCGAATTTTAACCATTTTTATTAAAATCGCTTCTGATACTTCATTAAATTTTATTATTAAATTTTTTTATTTAATAAATAATAGCTGAAAACAAAATGTCTGCAACTAAATATTCTATTACAGAATTATTAGGCAATGAAAATTAACCAACTAATGAACTATATGGTTTATGGTTATTAATAGAAAATTAAAATAATAATAATCTTGTTACAAATCTTGGATATTATATACACAAATTGAGAACAAAAACTCGTGGTAATAATAAGTAGGTAGACGTTTGCAAGTTACAGTACTCTATTGATTCCTTGTTACACATTTCCATACATTAACCTAAACTAGGTGCTCAAAATGGCGGCCCTCTGTTTGATTACAGATGTTGCAATGCCGATGAAATGCTTGGCAGATCCCTCTCGAAGATTTCAGGAGTGGCCTGAACTTCATTTAATGCCGCCAGTATTCATTCTACGAGGACATCGTAGTTCTCCACAAGTGTAGAGTACACACAGCTCAGGAAGAAATCGACTGGCTTGAGGTCGGGTGACCATGGCGGTCGTGGTACACTTAACGCCAAATGTTTCAGTGAGGTGTTGACGAACACGATGGTTGAAACGTGGAGCGGTGCCATCATGTTGAAACCACATGTTGACTCTTATGTTCAGCTGCACATTTGCTAGCAGCTGCCGTAGCTCGTTTACCAGGAAGTTTTGATATGCATGACCGTATAAACGAGCTGGAAAGAAAAAAGTTTCGAAAACTTGGTCTTGGAAGATGCCAGCCCATACGTTCATGCAAACTGTTGTTGGTGATATGTGGCCACGATAGCACATGGATTTTCATCTGCGCACGCATGGTTGTTGTGAGTATTGAAATAGCCACCTCTCGTAAAACATGCTTCGTCTGTAAACAACACACACGTTGCTAACTTTGGATCGGCAACTCACATCTGCATAAACCATTGTGCGAATTGCATACGGAGCTCAAAGTTAGCTGGTCCAAGTGCCTGTACCTTTTGCATGTGGAATGGACGTAGTCTGTGCTTATTGAGCACTCTATACATGGAGGTGTGGCTGACGTCCATATCGTGAGCGACTGCACGTGTGTTTGTGGACAGGTTCGCATAAACTCTGTCCAGTGTCTTTTCAAAATGCTGCATACGATTACCGCTTGCCTTGTGGCCCTCGTGCGGTGGATGGAAGGTCCAATACTTATAAGGTTGCTGATGTAGTCTCTGGACCAGAGTGTGATTTGGCTGCCGTCTGTTGGGGAAGTGTTCCTGATAAAAACGTGCAGCTATGCACCTAAAGCCTCTAGCTTCACCGTTCAGCAAATACTCATCCGCCAGTTCTCATAATGAATAAGTGTCCATGTCTAGTCTGGTGTACGAAGCGCAGTCATGGCGAGAACACAACTGTTACGACTCAGGCAAAGACAACGGTGCAGGTCTGTGGTAACAAAGGAACATAACTAACTGCGCACAGCACATGCGATCAAGTGCTGTTCTCAGTACTTTTTATATTGCATACCTCTTCGGGATGGAGGCCAAGCTCTGAAACCAGCTCTCATGTTCACTAGCTTCATATGACTATGCATGATCAACAGCATAAATGTGATATGCGCGACCTGAAATACCTACCTTCCAAGCGCATCGAACTATAATTATTTATATTTGTTGAAACTCCTGGCGTCTCAACATAGCGTCTCCAGACATCCACTCTCTAACAGAAATTGTTCATCATTACATTACCCAGCACCCCTATAAGTTTGCCATAGTTATTTTGTAACTTTCTGAATAAATATCTACCTAATTATACTATGAAATATGAGAAGGGGGTAATATTATTACTAGTCAGCTATCAGTATCATAGGCGAGTGATTGCACTGAGAGTGTGACAAAGTTAAAACTGGATTTGTATATTATAATTTTCACAATAAAATGTAGTTAATATACATTCAAAACTTTTAGGATACGGAAAGATACTACACATGTTTTGGCAGAAGAAACTAAATGATTGCAACAAACTTCAAGGAAATGCCTGTAAAGTTAGTATAGACCATAATAAAAAGTTATAGAACACAACAAAATGGGAAGCAAATATTTTTATTTTAAAATAAATATGTTTCAATAGAAAGATTTAAATTATTTTTGTGTTGCGCTTGTCAAACAAAAATGGCGAAATAACAGCAAAAGAATAATTCTATTTATAAGTTTTTAAGAATTTTTGCGATATCTGGAAATTTTTTTTAAGTTCAGATAATCAATGGTAAAGGCCAACGTAACCTACAAACAGCATATGTGATATATATAACTGCAATAATGGATCATTAACAATTTTTTCTTTGTTTCATGAAACCATGCTTGGTGCTGGTGTCCCAGCAGCCCCCTTTCCAGTTTAATTCTAGCCAATCAAGAAATCTGAGCCTCTTTGACAAGGAATGGTTCTACGGACAGACGAGGTGATGTATAATGTGAACCAGGATTCATTTGCCACTCCAGGAGGTGACTCCTTGTGGAGAATAAAGTGAGGCATACATTGACAACACTATCATGTGGCGAATATTAAGGAAGTTCGAAATGTTAAAAATCGAATTTTGAAATTAATAAATGTAAATATTACAGAAAGTACATGAGATGGAGCGACCAAAATCGGAATGGTGTTTCACGAATCGGAGATTGTGAAACACCATTGTGTAAATTTTATTGGTCAAATCGTTCTTCATTGCGTAAGTAGCGGTGGTCACCCTCATTTCACAGGGAAATTTTAACAATAGGCGGTAAAGAAAATTACGAGGCACATTATGACCCACTGTGGCACAATGACGACAAAAGGTCCTCTTGTCCGAACTCGCTCTGGTAAACCGTTTTCGAGAGAAAGCCTCTTAAAATTTCGAAGGTGCGGTGTAGCCCTGCGGGGGTAGGCAACATATCTGTCACCCGCAACACACTATGTGGATGTACATCCACATGTAATGGTTAATGTAAATGAGGACACCGTGGGAAATAAGGAATGGGATGACACAATTGTACATAGTATATATTTATTATTGCAGCATTTACAACAACTGTTCGATTTACCATCCCCCAAATAACATACGGCAGATCAGGTTTGCCTAGACTCATCCATAAATGTCTGGTATGGCACATACAGAATCAAGTGCGGCTATTACACGTGAGACGAGATCATCCTCACTAGCTATAGGCGTCTCGAAGACCAGGGAGTTGACATGACCATATATTAAAAAACCCAGCAGAGTCAGGTCTGGAGATTAGGCCGGCCAATGGATGGGCCCACCTCTGCCAATCCAGTGGCCTGTAAATGTGACGTCGAGATGACGCGTACGGCCCCATCGTGCTGAAACCACATGGCGTGGCGAATGACAAGAGGTACTCCTTCCAGCAACTCCGGCAATACCTCCTGCAGGAACGTCAGATAATGGGCTCCACTGAGGCAGTCGGGTAGCAAATATTGCCCCAACAAGTGATTGCTGACAATGCCGGGCTCACATGTTAACATGTTGCCGATGAGGTTCATGTGAGGGGGATTAGCGTGCGTCCCGACGTGGCTGTTCCTGCTGTTGAAGAGTCCATCCCTGATGTAACAGGCCTCATCTGTGAAGAGCACAGTCGATGCTAAGTTTGAACGTACACTGTGTTCTTGGAGCAACCATTCGCAGAATGTAACACGCGGCACGTAATCACGTTCGCTAAGAATGTGGATCTTCCTTGTGTGGTAGGGGTGCATGCGATTCTCGTGCAGAACTCGCAGGATCGTTGAATGGCTAACACCCACAGCCCGTGAGCTAACAGACGGTTCATGCTGCACACGGCCAAGCACGTCCTCGTCAAATGCCGCCGTTCGCTTTGTCCGTGGCGCTCCAGCATCCGGCCTCGTCACTGTCGTTGAGCCTTTATCCCGCAATCCCTGATGGTGCAGTACAAATGTCGCACGGGAGGGTTGACGTCGTGATGGGTAGTGCTGCCGGTACAGCTCCACTGCTTACCTTGCATTCGTGTTGGCTGCTCCGTACACGAGGTGCATGTAGGTTAGCTCCACTCGCGTAGAACGTTCCATGCTTGCACAACCAGATGTAGGACATACTGACTTGCCAGTAGCCAAGGCCACCTCCACGCAAGCACCGGGTACATCCTCACATGTTTCATCCGCCATGTGCGTGATGCGAATGACTTATGTGTTGCCTACCCCCGCTGGGTTACCTTCGAATTTTGAGTGGCGGAGCGAGTTCGGGCAAGAGACCTTTTGACTTCTTTGTGTCATGGTGGGACGTAATGTACCTCTACTTTTTCTTTACCGCTTTGTATTTCACAGTTCTCTGCGAAAACAGGATGACTACCCCTACTTACGCAATTAAGGGTGATGATTTGACCGACGAAATTTACACATATTTACGGTCTCTGATTCATGAACTACCGTTCCCATTTTGGTTGCTCCATCTCAAGTACTCTCTGCAATATTTACATTTATTCATTTCAAAAGACGATTTTAAACACCGTATGCCTTACTTAATATTCACCACATGATAGTGTTGTCATTGTATACCGCTCCTCCTTTTCCACAAGGAATCACCTACTGGAGTTTGGCTCGTAAATTGTTGTGGGTTTTGTATATTTATTTGTAACAATTTAGGCAAAATTGCTTTCACAAATGGTAGTCTCAAGCTGTATTAATTTTGTTGTTTCAAACATCACTACTTTAAACGTACACTGCATTTCTCTCAAAAAATATCAATGAACCTCAAATAATTATTACCTTGTAGGTACATATAATGAATCTCATTTCGAAGCACTGTAAGACACTGTTTGACACTTGCGGGTAACTTTTGCACAAATGTTAAATAAATATATTTGCCTTTTTTACTGTCATTACGAAACATTATTTGTTCTATTGCTGAACTCTTTGAATGAAGCAACTAAATGGGGAAGATATTATTTTAGGTCATAAATGCTCTTAAAGCAAATACGCTCATCTACAACTGTGTCTATGTCAACCATCAGGGCGAAAGTATCCCCTTCTTGCGGCAGAGAGTAATTTTTGGCGGTGTTGGGGAAGTTAATCACCACCGACAGACACCCCTCTCGCCTGGAGAGAGGGAGGTGAATCTCGCATTATTAATGAAAAGCGCACTTGTAATCTGAAGTGCAGTGCCAACACACGTCAGTTTTTTTTCTCATAAGGCGACTTCTTGGTGACGAGATCAGCGAGCCGCGCCACCAGATAAGCAGCGATGTCCGGCAAACAAGTGCGACCAGGAGCATGCCAGGGTAGAGTGGTAACTCGGCACTATAACAGCGTTTACACGATCAAAACCTTTTGATAATATGTTGCAAGCTCGCAGAATTCAACTGGCGAAATAGGAACGTTACTGCTTAAGTTCGGTCAATACAAATGCATTGTGTAGGCCGTATTCGATCGAAATGTAAACAGTAGTCTGTTTATACGTATTTTCTTGCTATCCGCGGTTGTTTTCTTGAAGCAGGTCAGTGCAAATTAATATTGTTGTGCATAATTTGAAAGAAACATTTTAAGATATGTTGAGTTAAAAAGTATGATTTTCGGTGATTGGCTAGACTTAAAACATCCAAAAAATTTCCACTGCAGTAAGGATTAGCGACTCCATTGTATTTTGTATAAGGGTTGAACCAATGCGTTGGAGACATTTTTACTGTTTACTTCTTTCTAAGTTTTTATACTGTGTCAAACCCTTAACGAGAGAACCTTATTTTATTAATTTGTTTACATAAGTAGGTTATACGACACTACTAACGATAGAACACGGTGTAAACATTGTTATGTTGGCCAACAAAGTTCGTGACGTCACCAGAATGTACTTTTTTTTTTGTTAATGCTGGCCTACCTTTTTCTGGGCAAAATTACTGATTGCGTCGTTTTTTTTTGCAACTGTTTCGTACAACAAAATGCATTTGAGATGATAAAAGTTGTACCCACGAACATTAAACACGAAATTGTGATCATTTTTATGCTGATATTTATAAAATTTACGTGGAATGAGATAACAGACATGTATGGCATATATATATATATATATATATATATATATATATATATATATATATATATATATATATATATATATATAGAGAGAGAGAGAGAGAGAGAGAGAGAGAGAGAGAGAGAGAGAGAGAGAGAGATAGACAATACTGTGCTATCACAATAAAAATTTATATATGTAACAAAGCTCGCATTTTTACAATACGCAAACAGAAAAATTATGTGAAGTCATTTAGTGAATGTATAATACTTACTTTTGCACACTGGTAAACAGTATCTAAAACTGTTTTTATAACAATTTTCCTTGAAAATTTCAATGGAGTCAGATGAGCGTCAAGTTGTCGGAAATGTCCCTTATGACAACTCTGAAAAGTTTGTAACCCTGACATGAAGTTGGGGTTCTACGATCATACAACTTTGATATAATTTTGCACAGTCGAACAGAAAATTTGCGTGATCTAAGAATTCAAGCCAGAGGAAATTAGTAAATTAAAAAAAAATTATGTGATCTTTGAATGAATAATACAATGGGGGTGAATGAGAGGATGGAGAGTTTTTGACAATAGCAATTGCGATGCAGATGTCTGTCATGGAAAAAACAGGACTTAACACAGAAAATACTTAAAAAAGACAAGCAACCTCGTCCATATGATGATTGTCTTTTTAAAGTATTTTTCGTGCTCAGTCCTGTTTTTTTCATGACAGACATCTGTATCGCAATGGCGAATGTTCAAAAATCTCCATCTTGTAAAACATTAATTTTATTTGCTGTATAATTTACAACTTTAGTTTACGAGCAGGATATGTATTACAAATAAGTGTGATTAATGATCAGTCAGAAGCAATGGAACCACTTTGCTTCAGTTTTTAGATTATTAAATTTTCTATTTATTTATTTTTTAGTCTAACCTCCAGCTCTTTATCAAGCGACCAGAGTTTTAATTTACTATCCGAATTAATTTCTATAGAATTAAAATACCTTTACAATACTTCGTATTTCTGAATTAATCGGCTTATACGCCAGTCGCCAGCAACATACGCAGGGAGAAAAGATACTGTATATATCTCGACAGGCGCTACTCCCACAAACACACGGCTGACATTCGATTAGAGCATCAGAGTAAACGTACGTGATCGTTTACGTGGTAAATTGCTGACACCGTTTGTAAATATTCAGTTGATTTCCGAATAAGTCTGAGATTCAGTGTATGTGACGTCCTGCCCTACGTCCATACGGGATAATTCTTTCAGCCACAGGACACGGGAAATCCCGTACACTGCTGGACAAGTTGGCAACCCTAGGATTCGTTTACGCAGGCCGTATTACTTTTTCTACTGTCGGTTGCTGATACTACTGACAAGAGTTCAACTGGGTTCACAAGGGAAAAATGAAGCATTATGTTATGCGTTGTGACGTGTATAGAAGAAAAGAAAGTGTGTCATTTTATTGTAGTGGACACAGCCGCCCCTCATTCTAAGACACTCCAGTAAACAGGCGGCAAGGTAGTTCACTAAACACCACACATATATAAGAGGCAGGCAGGGCGTCGCCCCCACCCTTTGTCACTCTCGCCGACGACGAGCTCCTGAGGCTGCAGCCGCCCGAAGGAGGTGTCGTGGCGCAGAACAGCAGAGGGCTGCGATCCAGGGGCGAGACCAAAGAGGACTGCACGACATTCGCCATCGAGAACTGGGGCTAGAGGAGCTCCTGCCCGTTCGATATAATACACAGTTGTAAGACGACTCATACACTACGGCGCAGGTCCAGGACGAGAGAATCCTTAAGGCGGTACTTATAGTCACTAGAGCGATCAGCTCACTTAAGGCTAGGGACTCCTTTGAGAGGAACCAGTAAGATCAAATTAAAGTATTGTGTTGAGTTTACATTGTGTTAATCAAACGATGATTCAGTATCCAAATTGTGTATAATTGAGTGAATAAATCTGTAATGTTTTATAAAAGCTTGTGTCGCCTACCTTAATGGTATATGAGTAATTGCTACCCCCACGTTACCGTCCTAGAGTGAATTATTATGTTGTATTAAGAGTCTAAGTGTATGAGCAAGTATATAAGTAGGTATAGCACCCAAGAGGAAGTATTACATGGCGGAGTCAGCTATAAGCATTCTGTGGTACTTCAGTATATTAATTATATTAGTCTGACTTCTAGAGCAGAACATTATGTACGTATTGGTTTCCAATGAAACTTAGCAGGCTGTGTGCGTTGTTGGGATTTCCTTAAGGGGGTAGCATCCCCTTCATCTTCGAATTTTCTTACAAACCTTCGTAATGAAAATGTATGACCAGAAATAAAACATCGAAGCTAGACATGACATAGACGACTACTTAACGATTTTTTTTAATTTGTAGGGTTTCAAACATACCTGTATTTTCCCGCGTGGAACTGAAATTATTAAGTAGTTAGATAATGTTTGATAACGGTTACAGATATGAAACTAATCATGTAGGAAAAATAAGTGGGATTTCTAAATAACTGTTAAAAGGTTCCCTATATCTTGACCAGATTGGATTTTAATTATTGTCTCCGAAAATTAAGTTAATTAGGAAAATACGTGAATCCAAGATGGCAAGGATACTTCTCCCTTAATCTAAATAGTTATATTCTATATCGTAAGTGAAACTTGTGAGGCGACGACCAATTAGAACAGTGCAGTCCGTATTGTTGGCGGGAATATGTAATTTACAGTAACGTAAGTATTAAAGATATTAGAAAGGCGTGAGTGTGGACATTTATACTATTATTCTGGTCACAAAAAATATATAATCTGATAGAAAGTGTCCGCTTTGTAGTATCACCTGCTTAAATATGGCTGCGTTATTCGAGGTTAGGTCAAGAACAAAAGTAAACAGGACAAGCTTGTTGCAAGTTTCCATTGGCTAGAATTATGAATTATCAGGGTGAATATTGAATCGTAAATCCGGAAAACGTTGTCCCACTTGCGATAACCGCAGTTACTGCCTAATTATTAACTCATAATGTTTTTATTATAATTATTTACTGAAGCTGCTGATAATTGGTGACGAGAGTGGTTCGCCGTCTGGGTTTGAGGCTACACATTCTGCTGAGACCACTAATTATTTGTAATGTGTCTACTTTTCTACTTCAAAAAATTCCGAACCCACTCAATTCTCCTTTTTTGAGATTCTGCTTCCAAATTTTATTTTTCTACCCGTTTTGCAGTTTTCCAGTATTTAAAATGTAGAACTTCTGAGCTATAGAGTTGATGTTGAAAAGAGAGAAGTGCAATGAGAAGAGGTTGTTGATGCGGAAATTGTTCCATGTGTGTGTGCTCGCATGCGCATGCTCTTTTGTATGTGCCTGTGAGAGTGAGCGAGAGCGAGAGAGAGTTATAGAGAGAGAGAGAGTTATATATATAAATAGAGAGAGAGAGAGAGAGAGAGAGAGAGAGAGAGAGAGAGAGAGAGAGAGAGAGAGATCAGTGAGTGGGATATCGGCGAGTGGAATTTATCATAAGATAGAAGACCTATGTAAACATAGCCATATGCCATGGTTTTATCATCTACTGACTCAGTCTACCCAGAAGAAAATTTTTAAGCCAGATATAATTATCTTCGCAAAGCACGCAGCAAAGATAGCAAGCAATTACTGTCTCAGTATTCTGTTTTGCCCATAAACTAAATATGAGATAGTCCGTTTATTCAAAAACTTTGACAAAACTGTCAAAGTCACATGGTCAACAGTGATGGACGGGGACTGCAGCTCAAAGAATTTTTTTTTCTTTTGTATTGTAACTGGAAATACACATACTGTATGCTAGTTTTTTGAGAATGAGTGAAGCTAGAGAATGAATCAGGGAAAAAAAATTATATATGAAATTTACAAGTCAAAATGGGAACAGTCTGAAAACTAAAAGGGTTGATAATCAAGAAGTAAACAAGAAAGATGGGGGGGGGGGGTGGCAAGGGGGCGGGGGAGTTGAGGGGACATTGCATAGTATAGAAAATCTCGTGATGCCGACATTAATATTCAGGCCCTACAAGTAGAGCATGCTGAGCGTACGTGTTGTTTTTAGACTGCTGAAACTTTGAAATCTGTTTTACTAATCTGATGTAATAAGTTTTTTTTTTTTACATATGTGTTAAAATATATATTTTTTTTGGTACCGTATTTGATTGAGAGATCGCGTACACAAATGTGTGTTTACATAGTTGGAAAATGGAAATATAATATGAAGTCACTTTGATACACTTTCCTGTTATGTTATTATTTTTTTAATTTCACCTACTTCAGTAGTTGAAAATATAAAATTTTTATTGGCCGGCATAGAACGCAGTCTAATATACTGTTGTTTGGGGTTGTAGCATGGGATTTATGTTTTTAATACTTGAAAAAAATATGATTTTACATGTATATCTATCGAAAATATGATTTTATTTTAATTCGAAATTCTACTGTAATCTATTTATTTTAAGTTGGTTCCTGTAGGGTTGGCAGCACTGCACTAATGTGGAGTACAGGCGGTCTCAGCAGTATCAGACGACCGAAATCAACGGTGATAAATATTGATTATATTCAAGAAACTGTAGCATTGCATTTATCTGCTGAGGATGCGGAAAGAATAGGATAGGTTTGTATTAAATTATTTTCACTTGAATTGAATATCCAGTCTTTACAAAATAATCTCCCTGTCGTCTAAATACACGTCCACTGCTAACGACGTGAGAACAAACATTATATATACTGCTGGCAATGCTGATGAGTTTTCCGCCACCGAGACCCACTGACTGGCGGTTGGCGTTCCTAAATTGTTTGCTACTGATCGGTCGCCTCAGCGCTGTCAATAGGAAAAGTAATGTAGCACCTACTGGAGTAGCTGAGCCATGAGCGCGTCGGGTAGGTATATGTAGTTCATGGTAAACTGAACCCTTTCCAAAGCCCTGCTTAATTTCAACTTGTACGTACGTTGTGTATTATTCTACTAATTAACAGTGCCACGAGCCTCATCACTTTATTAGTGCGTCGGTCAAAGTTAGGGGCTAATTGAAAATTGCTAAAAAAAAAAGCATGTGTTATAAAAATAAAATTTTCTTACTCTTAACTTATATGCATTAAAAAACAGAAAGTAAAAGAAAATATTTAAGTATTCACTTATGTTTTACTTAACACACTTAATTTAACGTTAGCACATAGAACTAGTCTCCTTACGGTATTGCTAACTTTACTAGGCCCGTGACAGCTAGTTTTCCATTAAAATTCACATCAAGGCGATCCGGGTTCAATCCCCGGCCGGGTCACTCCGGATTTTCGCACGTGGGAATCGTGCCGGACGATGCTATTGATCGGTGGGTTTTCTCGGGGATCTCCCGATTGCCCCACCCTTTTATTCCGGCGCTGCTCCGGACTCACCTCAATCCCCCTCATCGGTTCCCAAGAACTCGATGTGAAGAGCCGTCCAAATCTCTTCACTCACTCACTCATCCTATTAAAATATGCGCAGGTAGAGGCAGTAGTGACCTTTTGCAAAGGTTGATTTTAAAAAAATGCTTGCTTTACAGTGAACGACCTTCAGGGTGAGTGCAATGAAGATGACGGTGGCCTCAAGTCAGCTGTTATCAGTGGCAGCATGAGCGTCAGTGTCTTCGCGGACGCGGGGGGGGAGAAGGGCGGGCGATAAGTGCTGCGGTGCTCTTCAACAGGCAGTCGCAGATTGGAGATTGTCGGCTCCGGCCATGGCGGTTACACCTGTCTTCGGCACAGTCGCCACATTCGCCGCCGTCCTCGGGCTGGTGAGTGCGTCGAGCCACGCAGCTCGTCCCTACCGACAAGAAAACATCGCGACTTCGATTACACGTCGGCTACTTCGAACTCCTTTGTAGATACACCATATGCATGGTAATCGATTATTTCATCGCGTGTAATCGATTTTTGGAAATGATTGCTTTTCTTTAGATTAATGGGTATATCGATTAATGTCATTCAATTATTAAAAAAATATACATAATAACGAGTAGAGAATCTGTAAGCAGTACGCCTGCTATGACATCATTTTCCACTTACTATTTTCTTCTGTGGTGTAACATTAACATATCAACAAGAATCTACTTTTTGCGAGTTTTAATTTTTGTGTAATCGACTATTCAAAACTGATTAATCGGTTTCATTAACCGCATCGTTATGGTTTAATCGATAGGTGACTAATCAATAATCTTGTTCCTATTCCACTCCCTAGCTCAACGGCTTCATTTCCTCAGTGAGACTCGTGACCGTAGGGCGGGTAGGTGTGAGCACGGAATGCGCCCAGGCAAGCCGTAATGAAAGGCAGATGTATTGATTAAAGATTACAGAGTTTGGGATTTATTTATTATTCTTGAATCCCAGCAAGCCTAAGAGCATACCGGTGTGTATCAGATATACTGGGGAGTACCAAAACTGATTTTTTTCCATCTCGTCAGCATTGTGCACTGATTTCCGACGTGTCGGCGTGTCGCCGAACTCCCCTCACCATCCCAAAAGTTCTTTATAAAACACGCGCGAGGGGAATATTGAAATGCGAAGTTACTACCTGTGTATTTAGTAAAGTATACTATTGAATTTTAAACTTTAAAATTCAACACAAAAATATTCAGCAACTCGTAAAATGTAAAGTTTCCATAATCGTACACTGTCAGTAATTACTATTAATCCGAAATTATGACAAGAAAACGGAGAAATCCTGCAAAAGACGTGAAACCGAGCAGAGCTGCAGAAGAAAGAAATAATCTATATGTTTTTGTGTTTATGCACCGGGAATGATCAGGAATCCTCGCTCGCCTATATGCTGTCCACGGTAGACTGAGTACTTTGGGAAGCCATGTTGAAGATCTACTTTCCTTCTTGTTTTTTTATCCTTCTGCCATATGTACAATTTACAATGTCGCGCACATCATCGCTTTATTTACGCACCAGTTAAGTGAAAACTTGAAATTCTTGCGAACGTAAATGTGTTACAAATATTCCAATTTTTATCTCTAATGTTTATAATGAAAAATAAGACAGAAAAAATTGTGTTTATCATACATTTTAACATTTTACTCGCAATAAAACGTGAAGACATAGATCTAGTTTACTTGATTCATTTGAAACTTACCTAGAAGCCTGAATGCCAGTGTGTACGGCAACACACACACACACACACACACACACACCCCACACACACACATACATACGTTAACTGCATATATATATGCAGTTAGTTAACTGCATATATATATGCAGTTAACGAGCAGTGATAATTTTTTTCTTCCAAACATTGATTTCGATAGTGCCAACTTAACCGTGAACGCTTTTTAAAATGTAAGGTTTGGGAAGGTTTACATTGACGAACTGAGCCAAGCCAGGTGTTTTGCTTGAATTAAGATTTAAAACAATTGGCGGGGCAGATGGGCGGAGAGTGGGTAACTAAATAACGTGCTTCCGGCCGGAACGGAATTGACAACCTCCTGGATGTTTACCACACTTGTGGCAGCATTAGAAGGCGCGATCGGATTGCTGAAGAGGAGCCGTGAATAGTGGGTGATGGCGAACACATTCGTACAGGACAGTAGCACACTATTCTCTGTGCATACACTACCAAGTAGAAACACATCCAGGTAAAGGTGTTTCCGCGGCAAAATATATGCTGAACAATGGTTCTATTATTCTGAGTTCTTACGAAACATATATATCATATTTCTGACTATTAAATATAACGTTATTTTCAGCAAAATCAATTTCGGTAGCATTTGTTCTGCATAGTAACCGGTCAGGATCATAATTTTCCTTTTGGTTGGTCACAAAAATTACAAAAACAAGCCCTCGCAAAGAAAGTATTTACCCCTGAAAACAATGCAGTCAGCTAATTAAAGGTACTTACATTATCGTGTAGATGAAAGTGTTTTCATACGAAGTTTTAAATAAGGAAATATTTTGCAGTATGTTAGTCTACGACTGCCACAATTCGATATATTTACATAAGTTGCCATGTGTATGAAAACGGACTGCAACAGCTACATCAGTTTCGTTTTTGTAATTGGTTTTATTTTAGAATCTGAAGAATTTACTTTGTGTGTGAAAATGTATACGTATGCAAATAGCTGTATACTCCTGATTCTTATTACACCTCGTATCCTGCTAAACCGCGCTCTATTAAATGTGATGTTGAACGAGATAACAATTATTTTACCAGAATGAAGTTAAAAATTGTTTTGACAGATTCTACCAAATATTTTATTTATGCCGATAGTAACAGCCAAAAAAAAAAAAAAATAATCGTTTCATAACCTTTAATAGATTTAACCTACTTAAAACACCGTGTTTTATAAATTTCGCATTTTTCAGTAAAAATAAATTTTGACTTTTTGGTTAACATATTAAATAATGCTTCAAAAGTTTGAAAACATATGCTAAGTAGCAGGATTTTAAAATATGTCCATTGAGTACAAACTACATGTTAACCCATGCCATTCAGTAACTTAACCAAATCCTGAAACTAATTTGTACATATTAATAAATTTTACTCTCCACGCACAAAAAACAAAATCATGATTTTCGCAGGTAACTGCAAACAAAAGTAGACAGCTAAGACTAATTTCATTGGTCTTAACTGAAATACACAGACGTTAAAATATTTACTGTGTTTAAAGCAAATACGAAATAAAGTGTTTTCTGCGCTCGACATTGCCCGATGTCGAATAATTATTGCAACATGTTCCATGTCTTAAAACATTGCGCTTAGTTCTGGAACTGAAAACCGAGCGTACACTTAAATTAAATTATTCGTAAATTTTCCACATCAATGTATATGTACAGTGAAAAAGTGCGAATGGTAAATTATTTTCCCAGAAATATATGGCAGCGTTCCTGTATTTTCTCAGAAAAGAGTCAAATGAGTAGGGAAGTTGCCAACTTCGTATTGAAAAAACGCTTAAGATTCCAGTATTTGCCGTCTGACATGTGGTATTATTCCCATACTACGTTTAGGTTAAAAACTTCCATTGCACTTTAGGAAGTTTACAACAACATTTTTACAGTGTATAGACAGTGCATTCCGATAAGGAGATGCGGGGTTCTCGTTCTTTGAGAGCAAATACAGACGTACGAAGTTTCGTGTTTATTTTACTCCTTCTCGAGGGCGCGATAATCGTCAAACAGTCTTGTGCACTTGAGGATGGAGTACAGCGCAGCAGTTGGAGGCCGTGTTGTTCACATGTCGATTGCTTCTCATTTTTCTGGACAAATGCGGGGTGGAAAAACATGTATAATAAGTGACAATGTAGAGTTGATACTGGAGTCTCAGCTCCCACAGCTACGGCGCGACTTTCTGTTGAAAATACAGAAATAAAACCATAAATTTTAAAATTTGTAAAGTACCGAAAGTACCTTGCTGACAGCATGGCAGAGCGTCTTTTGTATGAAGCATATAGTACGTGGCAAATTACGTGTACGTTTGGAAAATGGGCAGTCGTCTGTAAACTGCAAATTTTAAGGGGCGGCATTCAGACTAGAGTCGTAAATAAAAACTAATCTGCTAACTAAAAAAATATTTTTATGCTATTCCTTATTTTTTCCATCGTGAATGCAATTATAACCGATTTATCTATTTCGTTCAATATTTGCATTACTGAGAAGCAAGTGCAGCTCAGATTCAAGACATTTCATGAAGACGTAGCGATGATTTTTCGAAATCCCAATATGCTGCGAAATAGCATAAACTGTTAAAGTAGGTGTGGTGGTTTCTATCATATGCGTTTCTGCAACAGACAAACTCGGAGTGGGGGGAGAGAGAGAGAGAGAGAGAGAGAGAGAGCGTGAGAGTGACAATGGAGGGGGGAGTGCGCGGGGGAGAATTGGGAAGCTAGAGAACCGATGAGTGTGAAGCGAGGTGGGTATGGAGCAATGGCGGAATACAAGTGCGGGGAAGGGAGAGACGGGACATCTCCGTGGAAACACGCAGATCAGCGACATCGTCCTGCGCGATTCCCAAGTGTGAAAATCTGGGGGAGCGACCCAACCTGGAATCGAACCCGGTTCGCCTTGGAGGGAGGCGAGCTCCCTAGCCTCTGCGCACCGCGGCCCTTACCAGCTTGGAATTTTATTTTAACGTCAGAAATTACAGGAAGCTTTAATGCAACAAGATTTCACGATCTTAGTGAGCTCTGATCCACATGGCTATTCGTTTATATTTATGGATAGTCACTAGTGACAGGTGCCTGTGGGATGGGTAACAGAATCTTCAACGTTTCAGTCTTCTACGCACGGGATCGCGATGTATTACAGAACGTGGTCAATGTTGTTCTTGACGTTAACGGCACGGGACCCTTTCCCGTCGTGTTGGCATTGCTTATCAAAGCGACGTGAAGAACTATGAGATAGATTACATGTCTTATGACACTCCAGTGTGTGGCCGCGGAGGATTTACTGTCTGGCGCTATCCACTCGTGAGGTCTCCATTTTGATCCTGCAACGACAGAAAACATACATTTTTAATCGAATGTTTTCCCCCAGGATGTATACTCAGTGGTGTCCAAATGTAAGTATAATCAGCAAAACAGATACCTGAAATAATTAGAAATGGAATATAGTCTACTCGCGTTTTCTTCACACTTTTTGAGTCAAACTTTTGAATCAGACCATGTATGACAATTAGGTTATTTCCTAAATATAAGCGTTTTATAATTCTGTTAACTTATAAGTGCCATATTTTTGGTTACATTAAACGTATACTCACATATTTCACATAAATTATAATATTTAGTTTACATTTACTTAATATGGATGAAAACAATAAGAGAATATGTGTGTTGGTAAGTCTAATAAGAAATCATCCTTATCCAAATATTATTAAACTGAGTGCGCAGGAATGCGGTGCGTTGTCTCTGTGGTGTAATTTGGGGCGGACGAATATTCTGGAAGGAGGGTTTCAGAAAAGTTCGATTAAATGTCAAGACAGGTGTCCGATTGGGCCTTTTTCGAAAGGTTATTAGAAATCCGGAACCTGTGACAAATAGAGTATAACGTCGATATGAGGCATTTGTGATTTTTAAGGATAGTTACATCCTTTACGTATTATCCTGAGTTCCTAATGTCTCCATTTAGTGATATAGTTTGTCATATATTCTTTTCAAATCGACATGTGGACTGATTATGCTTAATTTTGAACACTACCATATATATATATATATATATAACTTTGTACAGTTACTTCGTAATAACAAATATGCTTTAGAGGATATAATAACAATGTCGAAGACAAACAAGAACTTAATTATTGCATTTAGCGCTCTTAGATAGTAGTAGCATGTACAGGAAAAATTATAAAGAGTGCGACTTTGTCTACATCTCCTTTCAAAGCTTCACAAGGTCAAAGATCTGAGATGCCGACGTGACAGTTTGTCATCTTATAATGCTCTGCTATCTTTGTTCACGTGGGATGTAAGTGCGCGTTAAATTGCCGTGTTTTGTTATTTGTAATGCGTCAGTTTTTGTGTCAAAACAAAACTGTAATTTGAAGCACATAATTTTTAACTTCAAGTGCAGTTTGTCTCTCCAAAGTTGTTCATACTTTACGGTAATTTCTTAATTTACAAAATGCATCATAAACACTAAATGTTTTAGTATACATCTAATTATATTAATAATTTTTTTAAATAACTTTGAATATTGTAAATGACAAAATGACAAGTTAAATTTGTTAGTAGAGAACTATTGCAGATCTTGGCACAGCACAATAATTTAACTAAAATTCACACAAATTTCTCACTTTCAAGCAACAATTTTTCAATCTCTTCTTCAAACATGATTCATCTCGTTAATCTCACCATAAAAATCGACATAATTTGACACAAGTCTTCATTCTCAATATGCAGACTTTTTTAAAAACATACTTTGTTCACGCTTTGATTAGTGGTCCATTTTCAGGGTGAATGAGGCTACAATTATGGCCAATAAGGCAAATATTTACTTTAAATTTTAAAGGCAAATCAATTAGTAAAAAATATCACAAGAAAGTATGAAAATTCTTGGAATTTCGTCAAAAATATGATGATTTAGCTTGAAAATGAATCTTTAAAGAACCACACACAAAGAGTGAACACAGGTTGAAAATTGATTTTGATTTTTACCCTAAATATTATTGATTTTGAATTGCGCTTTGGAAAATTTGACGGGTAATTAAAATTTTGTTTGAATTTGGCTTAAAATTTGTTGAATTTTAGTTAAATTATTGAGTTGCACCAAGATCTGCAATAAACCTCTAATGATGTATAAAAAAAGGTGTTCATATAAACACATGTGACATTTTTAAAAAATTACAAAAGGTTTACAAGCAAGCTAATGCCACGCCAGGGACCTCCTAGGTTTGCAAGCAAATTAATGCGGATGGCAGTGACCTACTATGTATTTTTCCGGCCATATTTAGCATCAACAAAATTCCAATTGGAGAAACCTCCCACTTAACCGGCCTGCCTTTTTACATTTTTTTTTAGTGAAGTGGGAGGTTTTTATTTTTATTATTTATTATGGTACTCCATTCTCATATGCTGTAGCACCTTCGACATATGAGACCACCCCAGCATATACAACTGATACACTACAGTGTAGTGTGTAGAGCATTTTTTTGCTGAGGCTTCAGAAGTACCATTTTTTTTGCATCAACGCCCATATACTGAGCGTATGGGCGAGAACAATGAAATAGATTTTGGCTCAAATTTGGAATGGTTTGGTGATAACTTAATAAATGTGGGCACCTTCATTCACATTCATTAAATTGTCCTCTGAACCAGGGATCGAACCCCGAATCTCGATCTATAAACCAAGCACTCAGCCACTGAGCAAAAGTGGCTGAGCAAGTGAGGTGCCGATAAAAAAATGCTGCATGTGGCGAGATACAAGATTAGTAATGAGTGTGTTCGATGCTTTGGTGAGGAAATAATTTTATTCACTCCTGCTGCATGCATTCTCAACTGTGTTCTCTGCAAGGAGTAAACTTTCTGCATCTTTGTGGTTGCACTCGCTGAGAGCAGCACCACAGATATCAACACAGTCTGATAACATGTTTCTTGTTGCAGACAGAGCTCATTGCGAGCTTGCTGAGGAGGAAAATTTGCTTTGTCAAAGTTACTGTCGCAGACAGAATGCGCCATGCGGCCTCCCAGTGCAGATATAGTATTTTTTTCACTACAAGAGTGTGCTGAAGTTTACTTGTTGACGAGAGAGCAGATAAGCTTTTTTCTGTCACTACGAGAATGTCCTGCAGTTCAGTTGTGCAGGTGGTTCACATAAACTAAAGATGAAGTTGTAATATTGGACTATAAAAATCAAGAGCATGTTATTATCAAGTATGTATATGAAGAAGATAGGCTAATTTGTAAAAGTCATTGCTTGTTGCAGCTTCACAACTACACAAATATTGAATTCACAAGAGAGTTAAAATACAAAATATTTTATTTGACTTCGGTATTTTTCATTATCCATTTTTCTACTCAAATCTAGGGTTAAAGAACCATAATTTTCATCCCAGCACTTGGCACATATCTCTTTAATTACTCTACAAAAGTCATGTCTCCTCCAACAAAATCGCAATTTATATGTCTCAAATTGGTTTCATCTTGTCGAAATATACACAGAAAATTTGTGTTATCTCGTACTAACTGCTTAAAGATGCTGGAATATGTTTTTTGCATGATAAAAAAGATCAATATTTTTATGCCGACCTCTAGTAAAATATTTAAGGCTACATCTTGTTCATCCAACATTACACCATTAAAAGTTACAAGAGGATTATTTTCACATTGATCTAGTGAAACAATTTTACCATTGCTACTTAAAAATAAGCCATATTTTTATTAAAATTGTTTGGATATCACTTCAAAATCATCTTGTAATTGAATATATTTTGGCTGATTCAAACTTTTAGAGCAAACATAGCATTTATTAAAATTTAGCCATTCTGTCTTATAAATAAAATTAATTATTAAATTCGTCTTCTCGCTGTTTCTGTACCCAACTATCATTCCTCTAATATCATCAGGCAATAACTCACCATTTTTTTTATTCTTGGAAGTTCCCTCAGAAATCAAAATACCAACACCCTAGTCAAAACTTTAATTTATTACAATTATTTTTGCAATAAATGGATAATAAAAATGTTTTCAAGTAAACAAACAATATTTCTATTCTAAAGAAGAAACTTCACTATGAAATAATTCATAAAGATAATGCAATGGCATTAATTAATATTCATGCAAAATTTAAACTCCAAATGTAGAGAATAAAACTATAACTACAATTGAAAAAATAAGTCCTATTGTTGATAAAAATACCGTTATAAATATACCAAGAGGCCAATATGATGTTGAATCATTAAAAGAAGCTATACATTCCATTGAGCCATTTTCAACAAATAACATTGAGATAACAACAGACAATGTTAAAAATAAAATTACAATTAAACCAAGTTTGATATTGAACTTGATGATATTTTGGTTTTGAGAGAAAATTAAATATTAAAAATGAAAAAAATTGTAGGCACTAAAATGCCTAATTTTTCCATTCAAAACAATCAATTTTCATTGTAATTTGGCATATGGCATGTTTAAAAAATATGATGAATCTAGTCACTTGGAGACTAAATGCTAGTTTCATCAAAAACTATGTTTGGTTTTAGAGACTATGTTATTTATGAACCCCCATATCCAATTTTTTATAAAATTAATAATGAGCAATTTATTAACATTTTTCTATAAATTAGGGACGAAAATGGTAAATTAATTGATTTTGATGGCTATGATATCGATGTTGTTTTGTAAATTAAGGATGTTTAAAACTTTGCCATATTTATCAATGATTGTGGTCTATATCAATTATTTATTTTATCATTAAAAAATAATATGTATATAAAAACACATATTTCCCCACATTCAAAATGGCCGTATCACTAGAAAAACAACTAGAGAACCTGCAACAAGGATATTGCAATAAAATTACTACATTATTTGATTTAAATAATTTAACTTTTAATAGTAAAAAAGTTAAGATTGTGTTGGATGATAAAAATGAGCACTGATTTTGTGGCGAAGATGTTGCTGAAATGTTAGAGTATTCTAACACAAAAAAAAAAAACCTCTACAAAATTTTGTTCTGCCAAAACATAAAGTATTTTTATCATAAATACTTAAAAAATTTTAAAACAACTATAATATAAATTGTCATGCTGGTAAAGCAGTTTATATCAATAAAAAAGGATTAATACAATTATTGGTAAAGTCTAGACAAGCTAATGCATCAATGGTAAAACAAATTTCTAAGCGGCTTAACCTAAACATAAATTTCTTGAAAAAAAAAAAAAAAAAAAAAAAAAAAAAACTAAATATATATATTATTATTTCTTGTTTTAAACATTTAAATTATAAACACCAATATACTATAGACAATTGTAGAATAGATTTATATTTTCCAGTAATAAAATTAGCTACTGAGTGTGACAAATTTAACCATAAAGATAAAAGTGTTGCTTATAAAATAGAGAGGCAAAAGTATATAGAGACCCAATTAATTTGTAAATTTATAAGATTAAATCCCGATGAGATACATTTTAATATAGGTGACTTGTTAATCATATTGTAGTGCTTTTATCACAACTCCCATTAATAAAATTATAAATTTCGATATCCATATTGCAGTGTATCAATTTATTTTCTAGTATAATTCTCTTGTTATGACAAGGACTCAAGAGCTATTTTATTAACTTCTACTGTATATATTTTGTGTTTCTCGCTTCTTTTCTAATTCACTGTCCTATACGGAATTTTCTCATCAAACACACATTTCTTATAGTCATCCTAATTAATCCTATTGTTGACTACACATTTTTTCACACCTTTTGCTCTTTTGTTTTGTTTATCCTCAACTCTGTATGTATACATCTTTGATCGCAAACCAACCCATTCTTTAATTACATTGCCATTGCACTCATACTTCATTTTGCCTAATTTTTTTTTACTTATTTGTAGCATGTTATAAATATTGTCTTTTGGATAATAACTTGTATCAAATGTATCCAACATTTACTTCATGTCTTCATAAAAATCTTCTGTTTTAATGTTATAAAAATAAGAGTCAGTATCTTGAAAACACAATTCAATTTTATCACCATATATTGGCTTCATAATTTTATAGTGGAAATCATACATTAAGTCCTTTTCAAAATCATTTTTTGCATTAGTCATAATCAATGTATTAACATCCGTGTACTTCTTTAACCAATCAGATTGATTAAATGCCAATATTCTATGTATTTTTGTAAGCTTCAGTCCATTATTTAGGCACTGTTTCAAACTACGATAATGTAATTTATAATTTTATTTTTTATACAAATTTGTTATAGATTCATTGGTACTTTGAACTAACTTATTTTCTGGACAAAATGGAGGATATTTGTGTAAATTATGTAGTTCTTGTGGATATTCTAAATCAACTTCCAATATATAACCAAACTCAGAAACATTTTTCAAATTTATTTATTTTTAATTCCAGTAATCTAAATCATATAACGCATAGTAGGCCTACACCCACTCGAAACCTCCATATGGTAAATGATGCGACATTGCCCAACCATATAAATTATTCGCATCGAGATAAGCTAAATAATTTGTTTCTTGATTTGAGTTAATATCTTCCAAATATTTGTTATTTGCTTTATCTTATTATATATATATATATATACATTTTTTTATGTATCTTAGAACTTAAAATGAATTTATAGCGAACAACATTATGAATTTCCGAGAAATTTCATTATGGAATTCTGGTGATATTTTAAAATACATATAGCTATAACAACAATATTCTACTTGAAAGACAGAATGTAATTGGCGCACTACGAAATATATTTAAAAAAATCATAATTCCACTAATTGCACTTTTAAAATTTTTTCCAATTCTTTTCTTTTATACTGAGCCATTATGTACCTAGAACCATAAGACAAAGTATCAAATGAGTCTAATATATAGAACATAATTAGCTTATTTGTAGTCTTAACTTGTAATTTTGTCGTTTACAATAATCAAAGTTATTAAAAAATAAATAATGTAATAAGATGTGAACTAAAAACATTTAATGTTTATGAATCATTTTGTAAATTCAAATATGATCGTAAAGCATAGACAAACTGCACTTGAAGTTGAAAATCATGTACTTCAAACGACAGTTTTGTTTTGACACAAAAACCGACGCATTACAAAGAACGAAAGCACGACAATTTAACGCGCACTTACATCCCGCCTGAACAAAGACAGCAGAGCATTATAAGATGACAAGTTGTCACATCGGCATCTTTGATCTTTGCTTGGGAAGCTTTGACGGGAAATGTAGACAAGCTACAAATGTACAAGATACTAATACCTAAGCACACTAAAAGCAATCATTGTGTTCTCGTTTATCTTCGTTATATCCTATAACTCATGTTTGTTATTACTGAATAATTGCTAATAGTTGTATATATCGTGGTGTTCAAAATTATGCATAACAGGTCAACATGTTGATTTGATAGGCATATGCCTATCAAATCAACATGTTTATGCCTATCAAATCAACATGTTGACTTGTTATGCTTAATTTTGAACACCGTGATATATATAATATATTATATATAATTTATTATATATATTATATAAATAACAAAATTGCTTTATGATTTTGTTTCACAACTATTTAAAATATTAAAATACTTACCTTTTCATTATAATTTTTGTTCTGTATTAGTTTTCTATACGCACTCAGAATTATTTTGTTAAGTTAGTAGTATGTTTGCTATGAATGAAATCTGTTGGTTACACATTCTTGTTATTAAAAGGTAAGGTTAAAAAAAATGATATGAACTTAGCACCCTAGGGCTATGTAACACCCACAGCGTGACAGGCTTTTGAAATGGAACCTGGCAACGTACGACATTTTTCCCACGTGAAAAATTCCAGGCTGGTCCCTCCAGGAATGCAGCCTGTATATTGTTGTGGTGGGAATCCGGCGAGTTAACCACTCGGCCGCAGTGGCTTTCCATTGAATTAGTAAATATAACTCACGTTACTCAGTTACTTTGTAAAAATATTTTACTGATAGAGGCTACCATTGGAAATACATCGTGTTCCTAAAACATGTGGGGACAAACTTCGGCAGGCAATTCCTTACTTAAATTAAAATACGAAAATATATGTACGATTTATCCCCTAAAGTTGGAGCTATGCGTCCCAAAATTTGAGTTTTAAAAGCGTTTAATTGAAAATGAACAACGCGGTTGATAGTATCATCACCTTTCTTTTTGGAAATGGCTGTTGGCACCTTGTGTTTGCATAAAACTTTGTAATACTACTTTATAAGCAATTTTTAAGACAACCTGTGAACCAGTGGGTACGTCTAAATTAACAAAATAGGCTGACTTGTAGGAACATTCTCGAGTGAGCCGTTTATAAGATAATTCACGTTGAACATTCAAAACAGAACGTGTGTTACATAATAGGTAAGTAAACCACAATACAGAGTAAGGAAATAAAAATTAGAGTTTTTCCGGGGTGCACAGCCTCCTTGATAATCGCTTGACGAGGAAAGTTTTAAGTACACTTTAGTCTTATATTTTCGTTGGGAATGCACTGCCGAAATTTGTCCCCATGTGTTAGAAACACATTTTATAAACCTACAAGCCCCGAAATTTACAGAAATACGATAATATATCAATATTTCTTTAGAATAGCATGCCAAGTGCATAAGCGTGTTAATTATACATCTAAAAATTCACTAACATAAACTAATCGCTAAAACCTTTCAACCTTTTTAGAAACAACAATGCAACCATAAATTTAGTCACATAATTTAAAAGGCTTAACCACGTCTTCATATGATTGGAAATGAAAAATTTCAAGTTATAACAGCCAATATGTTGCTTATATTTGCAGGAAAGAACAACATGTTTGCGAAATAAAAAAGTAATTTTCATAAGAAATAATTTTCTTTTACTAAATGAGAAATGGAGGATTGTTATTCCCAAATTCACTCAGAATTCTGTCAGTTTTTCAGCCACGTCCTTGGTTTATGGCAATGTTGACCCCATTTTGCACTTTGTATTGAAAGAGCGAATACCACATCCGAAAACATGTCTTTTTTTAAATCCCACATACAATATTACAAAAAAAATCAGCACATTTGATTTTTCCCATTTCTGCCATTACTTGTTAACTACAGTTTCAAACATGACACCTGGAGGTTAGAGTCTGACACATAATAATTAATTATAATTCACAAACGAAAAAAGTGTTAACCCACCAGAAAGGAATGAAACGAAACTTTATATGCGAAAGGTTATTTGATATTTCTACAGTGATGACAATGTCAGATCACACAGACAACAAAGTTGGCAGAATGAACAAATTACAGAATCCATGGCGTAGATACTTGCACATATTTGGTTTGGAAGGTAGTCATACAGCTGTAATATACTCTCCTTAGACAAGTCGCTCCACAGCTGTTATAACTACCTCTTAAATATTTTAGAGATCGGACCAGGTGGGAGACAATGTCCGAGCTCCGGGCTGGTCCCACATATCGGGGACACATCCGGGAACCTTGCTGGTATATGACGCCGGCATTTAATAAGCACGAGTTGTGTGTGGACGTGAATTGCTTTGTTGAAGGACTGTTTCAGGCCTCTGTTTCATGAGGGCTAAGACGCAGGAAGTTACTGACGACGCTGCGCCGCCAGGGTCCCACGAATAACTACCAAAAGTGACCTTAGGTCACGCCTTATGCCTTCCTACATAGTGAAAATTACATTTAGTGCCCATCCTCTGTTACAACCAACTTTTCTAAAGCCCTGATAAAGTTCTACTTCCAGAATATTCCTCCACCTCATGCAAACAAAGCTTAACCGAGTTTAGAAAAATACACCATAGGGACATGCACCCACATTAGTTAGCACTCAGTGTAATAATATTTTGCATAAGAACTATTTCTTACTATTAGCGTTACGAACATATATTTTTTATCCCTATTTTATTCATATTAATTGTAAATAATACATCATAGTTTATTAATAAAGGATAAGTAAAATTTAATCGAACGAAAACAGGTAATTTTTATGTTAACGCGAGTGATAAATGACATAATTACGAAACATTTAAGCATGTCATACTTGTGTGATTTTTCAACGGTTTGATTCAAAAAGTGCGAAGAAACCACGAATAGACTTTACTTCTTACAAAGTATTCTTTTTAAACTAGTCACCGAAGATTTTATTGTGCCTCTTCTACAGAAGTATTGTGATTTCACAGCATATTGTTTTGGAAAACATGCAACATTGGTTATTTAGATCTATATTAAAAATAATCTTGAAGTCTACAACACTTGCTTAGTGAAGTTCAACGTTAGTTCTACACATTCCATAGTAAGACAACTGTAGTGTTACAAACATAATCTTTGGCACCTAGTTTTCAAAGATTTCCTTGTGTAAAGACAAACAATGCATGCTATGCCGCCAGAAGTAATACCGGCTTGTCTCTCCAGAACGCTGACAGTATGTGACGTCTCCTCAGCACCGCATTACTCGCACATGACAGTCGTCCGTGGCAATGCAGATCTTGTATTCATCGCTAACTTGATGCGAAGTCCTTCGTCGTTGTTCAATATTTCCCGTTTACAGAACCACTCCAATGTGCTGATTCTGCTCTTGTGTTAACGACAGTCTAGGCGTGTGACAGTGAATCCCTAGTCCAACAGAAGTTAGTCGCCTAGATACGACGCGGGAATACAAGGGGCATTGTAGTGTCCAGTAACTGCGTCCATATAGGTAGCATAATGCGTTAGAATAATACGGCGTTCCTGTCTTAGGCCGTGTCCCAATTCGCCGAGAGAGTACTCTCTAGCTCACTCTTGACGTCACAGAGAGTCCTCTATGCTGTCCCAACTCCGAGGAGAGACCGCGAGAGGGAGAGTGAACGACGATGTACGCTCGGTGCTCACTCTCACACCCTCTCTGACAGCCATGTTGTTTTCAAGTCTAACCTCAAATATCCAGACATATTGTTGTTTCTAAAGATGCGTTAGACATATTTTATCGACCTAACTTCATCGTTGTGATTTTAAATGTGTAATAACAACAATATTCCGTTTGATATGGAACATAACAAATTATGATGTTACTATGCTCACATTTAATTTAGGTTAATTGTGTGCATATTATTAAATACCGCGCTTTGCACATAAAAATTATGTCCACAATCATTCAAAAATGTAAAAAATTAGTATAAGTTACTATATCATAAAATACTGTAAATTTATTTGAGGAAAGTGAAAGTCCAGCAATATTTCATTTTTCACTATTTATTACATTTCTGTCAGAGAAATAATGCCGAAGGCTTACAGAGAGTACAAGTCTCAATTCGCTAAAGTGAGCCGGAGTGTGCCAGAGTGAGAGTGGCGAGTGAGAGTTGAGACACGGCCTGAGTGTGGTCTGTCTTTTTTGAACTTCGCGACGTGTGTGTATGTCCTCGTGTACTCATTGGTTTCAACGTGTAGCTGCTGTGACATAGGAATGTCCCACATGTCTGACAGTGGCGGCACGATACCTCCACCCGGCCTCAAGCAGGCCCACATTGCGACTCCTGCCGAACTTCGTCGAGTGCTGGCGATGCTCTCTAATGCGTCCACGAGGCTTACTCTGTGCTCGGCGACCTTCCCTCACTGTGTTGACTGTCTGACACTCTGCTCACGCCTTATAACTCTATCGCTATGATCGCAGATGGAACTGCAGCTCTTCAAATATAGAGGGTATGGCCATTTAACCAGTCATGGCCACATTGTCCCCATCCAGACTCGCGGAGCGCACCGCTAGCAGCGAAGGAGCGAATGCAACTCGTCACTCAACTCACTCGCTCTCGAATATTATTTTTAAAAATATCATAAAAATTACTCCACTAATCGTACACATCTTGGAGATTCCTAAGGAATTGCCGTATTTCACCCAAACGGTATGGTTGACCAGTAAAATATTAAGAACTCACAACTAATTTTTTTCCGAAAAGCCTGCTAAAACATGAAATAATAAAATATGCCCTAAAATCGCGAGTTTTGCGAAAAAATTAGATATTTACACTACCTTACCCTAAAAAACATATTCAATTTTAATGTTCCGCTGAAAATTTTTTTATAATAAGTTCAATAGCTTTTACGAGGCGGGTGAAATGTTTTATATGTCGCGCAGGTTTATGACTATGCATCGCCGCTTTAGAAAAATGTACTTTTTACAGACGTTACGTACTCAGCTAGCCCCTGACAGTTTTACGAAAATTGGGTAGTATATTATTTTGTCGAATTAATGTTTTTACAAGTATTACAAAAAATAATACATGAACAAATTAAAGAATTTTAACGATGTTGTTTTAATCTCTGGTAAAGTTATTCTGTAATCCTGTTGAATATAAGTTTTATTTGCAACAAAATACACTTCACAATTTTAAGTATTTTTCTGATAGTGCAAGGAGTCATTGGGCCTGGATGAACTGCAAAGCCGTCAGTTTGCGACGAACAAGACAGCTATAAACTGCCACAGTGATTATGCAATCCAAGTTTTGATTGTAATATGACGAGATGTAAAAATAAATCAGCAACTGGTTGATGACATAGGAGAAATGAGAGCTCTCAGATGAACCATCATACAAATGCTGTATTTATTCTGCATGGTATACACCATCATTTACGTTTTACGTAAGTAACAGGCCCTTAATCACGGTATACGTATTATACCCCTCAGTCTTCCGTATCAAAAATAACAAGATATGTTATGTTTGTTTTTATACAATTACTTCAACCCTTTCGGACCCACTTTGATTCACAGTTTTAGATGTTGTAAACAAAAATATTTATGAAGCGTGCTGTACTTAAGTCGTCACAAAACTTGTTTCGTTGTCACACCGAATGAGTGTAGGCTATATGTTCGGCTATAATAATATGAACCAAATATGACCTAGATTTGTAAGACGTTACGTGAATAATTTTGCCACAGGTAAGATCATTGCTTATTGAGCTTCGCAGTAAGCAGTACAGAACATTTATTACCTACGCGTGCGTAATGTACACAAATGTGTACAATGAGTCTGAATGTGTTAATATACATACTATGTTTGGCTGCTGCAACATACGAACCATTAAGATATTATGCTGAGATGCCAAAAAAAAAAAAAAATTTGATAGAGAAATTATATATAGCTTAGTGTCAAAAATAAAATTCATGAACAATGATATACAATATGCACAACTTACTTAAAAAACAAAGTTAAATAATCGGTGATTCTAATAATAGACCCAACAAAGAGCAGCACTATTTCCTGGTATCGAAACATTTCTTCGGTTTTTTTTGTAGCCCAATTGCTTTACTTTCAGCAATTCTTTCGTTTGAAGGTAGCCCTTTTCAGCTCACGTATTACACCCATTAGCGCAATAACTCGGCGTCGTTATCAATTTCGAAGTGCAAGACGTGTTTTTCCCATTACAACTGCATTATACCGCGTGGCTCAGGTGGGGACAAGATGGCGTCGCTCTACGTCTCAGCCAATCACCGCGTTATGTTGGCTGCATCCGCTCGGACAATCAGTGGCCATACTCTGCTATGTGCAGAGATCTGAATGGAACCACTGATACAATCTGGTGGACGTTCTAGACGTTACACATAATTGAAAATCGTAATCATTTACACACTCAGCGATGGTGTGCATGGGTACGTAATGTCCAATTTTACAACATTTTTTGGGTGCTGTACTTTTTTTGGTTAATTTATTCCAATACTTAAAACCGGAAAGGCAGTCAAGATGGTTTTAACTTTAAAATTAAGATGTTTAGTGTTGCATAAAAAGTTGTATAAAACGAAACACTATTGCTTAAAGTGTACGGAACACATATTAGATAAGCAGCAACGAAATCCCTTTCAACTGAAAATCATAATTCTGTATGAATTGAAATTGTGAACTCTTAGAGGACAGGTGTCCTAGGAGTGCGCACAGCTTCCTTTAAGAGTACGCATCGGTACCCATCACATTTAAAGTTTCCACACCCTTCGCAGCGCGAGCAATTTTCGTGCCACCATCGTTTACATTTGCATCCAATCCTCTAAAATCGGCTCTTGATAGCGTTCATCACAACCTGGACAAAAATATTGCCTTCGACTTCTTCTTGTAAAATTTCGTGAGAAAATTCGGTGGAGAAAAATAATGTGGATATGTGTAGAAGAATGAGATATATGTAAACCAGAATGTGTGTAGGATAATGCGTGTTTGACCTTTTCACCTTTATAACTTACTCTCAACGGCGTATCGGTCGTCTCAGGAACTCTGCAGGGACATGTGAATGCACTGGCATTCACAACACATGAAACTTTCAAACTTTTCAAGAAGCACTTCATTTATATTATTATTTCTGTAAATGAAAATCTGATTGGTGTGGTGCAGCATTGCTAATAAAATAAATCAAAATGTTACTAATTACCTTTAATTCAAAGCACAGAAATATAAATTTAAAAAATCAAAATGGAACTGTTTAACTGTGTATGGAAAATTCAATCAGTTAATTAAAATTCAGTTCTGCAATTAATTTAAACTTATTAAAATATTACCACCATTCGAAAACAGGAATTACTTTAATTGAAAAATAACATAATATTTACTGTCTTTAAGCTGCTTTCAAAATTATTAGGTTAACTATATATTTATTAAACTGTGTTCAGATTGATAGTGTCTGTAGTTCAAATGCCTCTTAAACAAGTTCTACGTAGTGAGCACCATTAAACGATAGCATTACACATTCTGATCACTATCCCACATATCTGACTTAAGAGGGCACGGGACATAAATTAATGCCATCGAGGTTTATCGTATTTGGCTAATTTTATGGAAGCCAATAGAGAAAACAAAGAAAGGGCAACCATACAGAATAGTTTTTACTAACACAGAAAAGTTTTTACTAACTACGAGAGCAAATATTTTACCTGAGTGAGGTTATTCTGCCGAGATATTTCTGACGCCGTTAATTTTTGTGTGTTTTCGTGGCCTAAGACATTACGCTAAATTTATACAGTAATACTGCAAAATACTTGGTCGTTAAGTTGGCGAAACCTATTCTCTAGGATTGACATTTTTACTTTTTTCTATGTTGGCTTTCAAAAACCTGTAAACATCAATTTACGTACTAGGTGTTAATTTATGTCCCACTCCCCCTTAAGTTCGTTATCTCCTAAAAAATGATAGCAAAGTCTTAAATGTTCTCCAACAAAGTTAAGTTCTAATCAAAATTAGTAAACTAGTTCTTCTCTCCCAATTTAAGATGAAATCAAATGTAAAGTTCAAACGTTTTTGCTCTGGTAGCTAGCTCAAATCGGTTAGCTTGTGACTACTAGACTGAATTAATAAGGACATCTGTGCTGTTACTTAATCTTCCAAAAATAATATTAACTGTCACAAACATTTTGGGGGCAATAATAAATCTGTCAAACACAAGTTTATATGTCCGGAAATTAGGTGGCGTCATCTTAATCTGAAGCCACACTTACGCTACCAACATTGCGTCAGTGTAGGTTCTCCTCGTAGACAGCGTCCATTCATAAAATTAACTAACGTAGGTAGGCTTTGGCCTCTTCTTCACTTGCCAAGCTAGCCTGTATATTATACTCACTTCAGGGTACAAAAACACCGTTCTAAACTATGATGATGCCGGGGATTTCGCCCACATCTCTGGATCGTCAGATCCGTACCCAGAAGCCCTTGACTTCCGGTATCTCCGTTATCAAGTCTTATTAATGGGGCTCAGCTACTTCCGGTCCATTACATCACAAAAATAGCTTAACACCAAATACAATTAAAACGGCAAATAAAAGAAAACAAACGGTATTGAAAATAAAAATAATAAATACTGAGATGTGAAAAACTCTGAAAAATCATTGTCACATACTTAAAGTAAGCAGCTAAAATACTCAGAATAATATCCTGGCTTAGCATTGAGTAACCTACATTAATATAAAAACACTGAAAAAGAATGGTGGGTTCTGACTTAAATTGCACTTTTGAAAAATAATAAAATCTGATATGTGAAATTGCAGAATTATTCGAATTAAAATGAATAAGTGTTTAAACTTAGCCAAAAATATGTAGGTGTCGTACAGTACAAAATAACACAATACAAAACAACACACGTGTTTATTTTCATACTAGCTGTGTGATATGTAAATGAGCGTAGATGGATCAGTCACAAACTTGTATGGTGGTAGGCCAGGAGGGAAGATGCTGTTGATGAACTCCACTGGATAATGGACTGCATCGTCCATGTCTACAATTGTGTCCACAGATTCGCACTGCATGTCTATCCCTTCGAACAACTAAAACAAACAATGCTAATGGTTTTTGCATCTTGTTAACGTCGCTCATTCCTCGTAACATCTTCTGTGGTAAAATATATTTCAAGTATTTGTTGACTCACTTTAAAACTGCACAACGAAATGGGATAAACTGATTTTTTCCTTCTAAACATCTTTAGTATTAACGGTATTGGAATATTTTTCAAATTATAACTAGTATTTTCGTGAACAAAAAGCTCTTATCTTTTGGAAAACCAGATATAAAATAACGTCCTCTCCACTTCTATATAATATGGTATTTTCACAGTTCTTCAGATAATTCCCAAGTTTTTCGTTCTGGCAGTTCTGTTCGCAAGAAACCAATTCGATCTTAATCCAAAATGACATATGAAATTATTAACGGTGGAATAAAATGTGATACATACTATATATAATGTCGTAAGCAAAAAAAAAACAGCGAATCGTATTTCACTTAACTGCACAGTTGATCAAAATGAGATGTTTTATCACAGATCCTGCTCAATCCTTACAGTTTGTCTGTTACTGTAAAGGAAATTGAACAATTTGTTTCATAGTAAGAGACGGGTCTTCTTTGTATTCATAATTTGATCGGGTGATGTGTTTTTGTAAATTATGTTGGTATGAAAGTTACAGGCATCGAAGCGATGTAATGTAGGTAACATAGCAAAAACACATTCCACTATTTTCACCTTCTTAAAAGATTTGAATTTCTACAAATTAAAAAATCCGTTTTTATTATTGGTATTTTTGTAGCCAGCGTTTGGAAGCAAAGAGCTTAAGGATATTCTATAGAGTTATTGAAGAATTCTCCGAAAATACTTTTATGCTTTTTCGCCATATTCGGGGTGGAATTTCGAACAATGCTGAAATTAGTTTTTGTGTTTAGGTAGCCAATCTTTTGAGTAAATTACTAAGGATATATAATCTGGTATTTGAGATATTTACGAGCCCTTGGAAACACATTTTACCTATTTCCACCACCTTAGGTTTTTAATTTAAAAAAAATTCTAAAATTAATTGCCTTTTGGAGCCATGATCATAAACATATCCCATCGGGTTAGTGAGCTATTGAGGAATCCTGGAAAACCACATGTTACACATTTTTATCCCCTTAAGGGTGGAATTCCAAAAAATTCTCGAATCAATTTTTATACATTTATATAGGCTAAGTTGTATTGTAAAGCGAAGATCACATCAATATCCTATCGGGTTAATGAGATACTAATGTGTGCTTGAAAACACATTTTATCACATTTCATTCACTTAAGGGTCGAATTTTAAAAAATCCTATAGTCAATTTTTACGTGTTTATATATGTAACCTTTTGAAGCTAAGAATATAACGATATATGGCAAGTTTAATGAGCTACTGATGTGTCCTTGAAAACACGTTTGACTCCTTTTCATCCCTTAGGAGTTTCATTTAAAAAAAAACATATTAGTTTTTAGGCATTTATATAAGTGTTATTTTAAATAAAAGAACCTAACGATGCTGAATCGGGTTAATGAGCTAGAGAGGAGTCCTTGAAAACATATTTTACCCTTTTTCAGCATCTTAGGACTGGATGTCAGAATTCTAAAAAATTGTAGGCTTTTATATAAGAAGTAATTTTAAGCAAAGTATATATCGGTATCTCATCGGGATAGTGGGCTATTGATGAGTGTTTCGAAGCTAAGAGCATACCGACGCCTCTTCGGGTTAATGCGTTATTGAGGAGTACTCGAAAACATATATTACCCCTTCTGACATTCTTAGATGCCTAATTTCAGAAAATCTATTTTTTTTGTGGGTGCCGGCAAACTAAGTGGAATCCATTACTAAGTTTTTATGTTTTTTGCATCCAGTTTTTGCGTTGATGAGTGCGTCAGTCAGTCCAGAACTACATTATACAACAACTACGTGACTATAGTTGGTTGAATTTAATTATAAATTTCGTGTGAAAAATATTCAACGCTGTCGTTGTTTGTGTTTCACCTTTTACTTCACTGCAAATTCAATAAAAACATTAAGTGATTTTATTTTTGTTCGCGTCGCACTCAAAATCACGTACCCACTGTGCGATCAAGTGGCGCACTTCCCACATGTTGGTAACGTTTGGTTTAGAGCTAGCTGTCTCCCTTCGCGAGGGTACATATACAAGGTGCGCCTAGCATAAAGCAGCGATGGTTCATGCTCATCGTCACAGAAAGTCTTTGCGTTGCAGGTATTTTATGAGAGGTATGACTGCGTTGCTACAGCAGACAGCACGTATGACGTGACCGTCTCATATGACGTGACCGTCTCAGGCCTCCAGCTATTACAAAAATATCGCTACGCCACTGTATCGCACACCGTAAAAAATAATGGGAAAATCACTTGATAAGTGTAAGTTAATATTCGAAAACTTGTGGGGGAAACATAGTTTTCCTCGCGGGTAAGATAAAAAATACCGCACTCTGGAGTAAAATTCACATACTTGGTGGTGGAAAATTCCACACATGGATGGAAAAAATTCCTTACGACGCGTGCATCTCTTCAGCATCCTCAACAGCTTAGCGGGGAGACGTGCGGAAGAAACAATCTTATAACACGCTAATGTTCACTGGTGCTGTCATGCTGTCGTCGTGGTGTAGTGGGTAGAGCGTCGGCCTAATGTGAGAGAGGACCATGGCTCGTGCCCACCCACCAGCAAGTGTCGAGGATTGTTGTGTTAAGGTTTCGGTTATTCTTTGTAAGAGGATATAGGTAATAAAAAATTAACGATATTAATACTACGGGATATTAAAAGTACTATTATTTTATTATACAATACAGTTAATTTTCCTTACTTGTTTCGGATTTCCCCCCTCCCTAATTTTGTCAGGTAATTTACCCGTACGATTACGGGATAGTACTTTACTTGTTAAGTAAGTTTACTCTACATTTAAGAGATTATTTTACATTACGTGTAAAGTTAATTAGCTTCCCTTACATGTAAGGGAATTTTACCTCAAATGGTTTTTTTTACAATATAACTAATAATAGATGATTTTCTTTACGCAGCTCAGCTCTTTCATACAGTCGATTAGAAACATTTTGAAAAATTATTTAACCTTGAAATGTTAAATTAAGCAAAATGTATTATTATGCATAACTGCAGCGTGGTTACTTTAAATCGACTCTTGTTTCAATATACTTCGACATAGGTTTAGCGTAAACAGTAATATTGAGGATGATGTGAGCCCAAAACAGTTAACCCCATCTAACATTCAATAGTGTATTGCCACTGCATTTGCAAACGTATTGACTTACAATATCGTAATTCTAAGCTATAAATACTTATCCTGCTGCAGTTTGAAAATTTTACGTTTATTGTTAATGTTAAAAAAAAATGTCGTGTTGAATATAAAATAGAAGAATTAAAAATAGTAGTCATTGTTTGTTAATGGGATTTGTTTTATATTTTTGTTTAAAACATATTTTGCCATTTAAGGGGCTTCCAGCTTTATTTTGTGATTCGTGAAAGTCTATAAAACAATCAGGAAATTACTCTCACGTATAGAAATACCAGTAATTTTTCACTATTCAGTCAGTTGATAATTTAATCATTTATAACTTTAGCTAGATTAAAAGTTGTAAATTTCCAGTTTTTTCTAGATGTCTAAGGAGCATGTTGGTGATGAAATTGTAATTTCGTCTAAAAAACATTCTTCGTTGATGGTTTTCTTTCAGCAAGCCTGACTTCGCAAGTTAGTACATGTTTTCCACTTAGTAAGTGCTATCTTTACTCTTGACATGTTCACAGACACCTGATAAGTGACGCGCTCAGCATCACAAGATAACTTAGTTACTTGCATGTTGATAATCAGTTCCAACTTACAAGTTCTCTCTAATTAGCTCCTGTTTCAGTCAAGGGCACTAAGTCACTGTTTCTGATGCATATAGATACATGTTAAATAATATCAGGTTTTTTTTAATCAGTTATATAGACGTGATACGCATATTGCATTCAGATTAAAATAATTATACAAATTCATAAACAAAAACTGCATTTGCGTCATTATACGAATTTTTGTAAATACACGCAAAATATGCCACAAAATTTTATTCAAATACAAACCACACTTATTTTTCCACTGAAAGAACATTTCGAAATACGTTATATAGCACTTATCAGATAACGTAGTTGTTCACAGTCTCCTCACGAATAGGTAAAATGATTAATCTCACGAGTTCTATTTTTACTGAACCTACACTATTAAAATATACAAACTGAATAGTTAACATATCAAATTACAAAGTACTTGGATAAAACTGGCTTTTTTACAAATCGATAAATCTGATTGTGTGTTACGTATCATAGCCATGAAAAAATTTGTAAGTGAACCGGGCGATTGCATTTAATCGTCGAAGAAGCAGTTCACCCAAAAAAATAAGTTGCGTTTAAATGAAAGGGAAAAGTGAAAAAAAAAAAAAGAAGTGTGGTGTTTGTCCGACGGAAATTCGAGGCACCGTTTGTGAGATATGGCCAGATACAGCGGAGCAGGTAGGATCATGAGACTTGATAGTAGCCAAAAACCCCGACGACCTGCGCCGCTGTCCAGCTGTGCTGGCTGGCCACGCCCATCCATCAGTAGGGTAGCAGAAGTGGCACTGGTCAGGGTGTTTGTAACGATCAACCAACTGTTCTTTGTTTATTCTTCTTTCTTACCACTACAGGTTCCGTGCGTCATGCCACGTAAATAGGTCGATATACGTTGTTTGTCGGAAGCGGTTCAGTGTTGTGTGTTTGGATGCAATGAAAAAAGCGATAACAGTAAGTCCGCATGTATTTCTTTTCGTTCGTTTCCAAATCGAGATAAATCGCCGAAGCTATTCAAGCAATGGGAATCAAAAATAAGTCGTAATAATTTTAAACCAACGAAGAATGGAAAGGTGTGCTCTAAACATTCCAAAAGAGAAAATTTGATGAATGTTACCTCTTAAAATGTGAATATATGCCTGGCGAAAAACACAAACCTACTTTTAAAAGTGTGCCACACCATCTTTATTTTTAAAATGCCAGTCAAGAGAATCTGGTGTAAATGCATCAGAAGCCGGCCCTTCAAAACGAAAAAAGTCGACGTATGAGAGGAAGCAAGTAGTAAGTGAAGCAGTACAAAATTATCGTGAGTCTGTGGGACATTTTGTAGAAGACGGTAGAATAGGAGAGAATGTTGATAATAATGCGAAAAGTATCCAGCGCGAGTTAGGTAACGAAGTCGTAAGACTGAAAGATTGTGATACGGATGTATAAGATGGTGAAAATATTGATATAGGCGATTCACGGTAAAGTGAGCACTTCTTAAGGCCCTGCTAAAATTTCCCTGTCAACTAATTTTTATCTTTCCGCCAATTTTTAATATGAACATTGCAATATAACTAATAAACACAGCGTATACATTTCACCACTCTTAAAAGTATCGTCTGAGGCTGCAATGAAATATATTTATTAGGGATTAACACATTTTGAAAAGGCCTTAAAAAGTGCTCACTTTACCGTGAATGGCCTATACTAATACATGGTTTACTTTACCGGATGAATGTGTAGCCTCATGCAGAGAAAATTATACTGAGTATGAAGGTTCTCAAACCGAGTTTGTTAATGTTGTATGTGTATTTTGGTCAGCTTTACAATTGCTATTTAAAAACGGCACCATATGTAACCATCCGGCAACAAAATTCACTATAAAAAATGGAGCCTCTCTTACTGTTACTACCTGCTGTCACAAATTGTCACACGTGCATTTGGAGTTCTCAAGAACGAAATAAAAGCTGCCTACTTGGCAATGCGGCTATTACTTCAGCTCGCCGTTTTGTTCAGCCGGCCATACGTTACACATTTTATGAGTTATGCAAAACCCTTTTTGAAGGCCTGTCGGTAGAAGACCTAAAAGTTGCGGGGGACGGATAGTATGATTCGCCAGGCTTCAGCGCTAAATATATCACCTACAGCATTATGGACCTTTCCAGTGATAAAATAATCGATTTTTACCGTGCTGCAGAGAGGAATGGCAAATGGCGATTTAGAAAAATCAGCTTGTGAAGTTGTAAAGAAATTGTACGAACAATTGAAAATCAATGCAGGCTATTCCTTATGGACAGGCACAGTGGGCTACGGAAACTCGTAAGAACTGAGTATCCTGATGTAACGCATCAGTTTGACTTGTGGCATTGAACTAAAATCTTAGCAAAAAAAAAAAAAAAAAAAAAAACGTCATCTAAGAGCTGTAAGCATCTGCAAAAGTGGAATGATAATACAATCAACCATTTTTGGCGGTCTACAGAAACATGTAACTGTAACACTGAAGAACTTGTGGAAAGATTTATGTCAGTTCATCACCACATCTGTAGTCGACACACCTGGGAGGGTGAAAACTTCACTCGGTGTCAGCATCCTGCTTATGAAAATCATGTTACTGGCTAAGCAAAAAATATGATGAATGCAAGATCCTGAAAAAAAATACCCTCACTGACAAACAATTTCTTTCTGACCTTATGTATACGAATTTGTTTTTACATACAACAAACTAGAAGCTTTCCATAACGAGAGATTAAAGTATTTACGAAAGAGAAAATATTTGACTTATGCTGGTATGGTAACGCGGCAATGATTATTGATTACAATGCAAATGTATTTAGGTCTGCTTCGGGCTTGAGATTGCAGTACTCTAAAGCTACAAAGAAATATGTTTTAAATAAAGTGTACAAGAAAATTCTCATTCATGGAGTATTCGCTTCAAGAGTTTATTTTGTAAACAGCACGATTTTGAGGACGAATTTGAGCGAGATGTGCCAATAAATACTGCACCAGTTCCAAGGTTACCACAAGTGTTTACCGATAATGACGAGCTATAGATAGCCATCATTGGTAAAAGCGTTAGAGGAGGGGTTTGGAGTATGACACACTGCGAAGGTCACACAGTGTCACTAACAATCCAGGAGTGGATCGTATGTCTTATGTGGATATGGTTTATAGTGCTTTGTAAATATAGTTTTTTTTTTTTTTTTTAGAAACGTTATTTTAGGTAGTGTAGTGATATAATTTCTAAGTTTCATTTTATAAGTGTCAAAGGTTACCCATTTGAACCCCTGCTCGTAATGACGATGCTGAAAACGACGATGACGACGAAAGGTATAACGACGACGTCGTTAATCTCAGCAGACTGTGGGATTCGTCTTGGCGTGAGTGCCTACACTGTTAAGTTATGCCCTCAGAAAAGGAGAGCATTTGCTGTTGGGAAAGACGTTAAGTAGAATGTATGAAAGGAACTAAACTGTGTGTAACATTTCACGTATCTTTCGAATATTTAGTACTAAATCAAGACGTGCTGCACATCCCTCGTAATTCCTTACCATTAAATGCACATAATGGAAGGAAAATGATTGATCTAACCAAATACGTACATAGTTCAAATACAGGGCGATATGCTTAGTCAGCTATTGGATAAGAAAATAGGGCAGTAATACCATCCTGCATGGATCGCAAGATCGAAATAGCTTCCAGGAACCTGATGGCAACTATGTAGGTTTAAAGGTGTAACCAGATGCTAATACTCCAAAATGGCCAGCTTAATGGGCAGAATTAACAGGTGGTTATAATTAACTTTTTACTTTTGTTGACGGGAAGCGACGTAACCTGTGCTTCGCTGGGCAGTTAAATAACATAACATCCTTCTTTCTTGTGTTGTTTTGTAACGTGTTTCGTGTTATTATTGAAGGCTGTGATTTTTGTCGTAACTTCATATGCAGGATGGTCTTCCTAACGTGGACATCCCAAAATTCCCGGAATGGTTGCAAATCACGAAATGCTGTTTCCGCTAAATGAAATTACGTATGGGAGCAAGCAATTTGCTGTAAAGGGACTATTCGTAACACCTGTATTAAAAGATGTAATTAACCACATATGACTTTTCTCCTGGAAAAAATACATTTATTTTAAACGGCATCTGAAAGTACGCTCAAAGAGGAATTAAGTGATATAGCACATGCATTGGAAAGTAACACAGAAACGCCAAGAAATATGTGAAAATATGATTCAGTTAGGTGGGCCGGTAACATAGGCCAGTGGACCTGTGCCAGTTCAGTTGTAAGCAAGCAACACGCGCCGTGACTCATCCTAGCGGGACCGTTTCCTAATAGCAGAGAGCAGCATCAGTCCCCGTATTGTGTTATGGTAAGTGGTATTGCTGTGTGTGGCTGTACTTACGCAATGAATTTCACGAATGAGGAAAACTGGATGCTCTACTTATTTACAGTGAGTGTGGCAGAAATGCAAAGCTGTCCAAATATATGGTTAAAGGTAGCCTAATCGGGTGCTCATCTCACGGCAAACGATACGAAGAATTTTCACACGTTTCTTGTCACGAGGTGATTGGAAATCCACAACACGATGCGACTAATTACTGGTACGGGTGAGACGCATCAACACGATGAGTTGGAACGTGTCGATGCAAACTTCCACATGGGTGCGCGAGAACTTTCCAGGTTCATAGGAATATGTAAAACAAGTGTGTTATGGATACTGCGACAAGGGAAATTACATTCATATCACGTGGCTCTTCATCAGGCATTACATGAAGGTGATTTCCAGCAGCGTGTTTTGTTTTGTAGGTTTGTTCTGATTTCATAAGGGATAACAGCAAATTTTTGAAGTACATACTATTCACAGATGAAGCGATCTTCACAACTATGGGCACGTAAATTTACGAAATATTCACTACTTCACGATGGAGAATCCTCTTTGGGTGTAGCACGTGGAGCACCAGCGACAGTGGAAAGTGAAGGTGTGTTGTGGAATCGTTAGATACTACATAATAGAGCCGTACTTCATTCAAGGGACAGTGACCTGCTGTACATACCACCATTTCCTCAGAAAGACCTTACCGGCACTCTGAAAGACATATCGCTCGATATAGGTCGTGATATGTGGTTTCAACATGATGGTTATCCTGCAAATTTTGCTTTGGTGGTGAGGCAAGTGTTAAATGAAACATTTCCAAACCGGTGGTTTGGGCATGGTTGTGTTGTAAGAGGGCCAGCTCGCTCCCCCGACCACAAACCTCTCGATTATTCTCTGCGGGGAACACTGGAAGATAGAGTGCACAACACAGTTCCTATGACGCCAGAAGACTTGCAGGAATGCAGTGCGGCAGCTTGCAGAGGCATTACGTCAGACACACTTCAGGCCGCTCGTGACTCGCTACATACGTGTTTACAGATGTGTATTGCTGCCGATGGTAAACACAGTGAACACATGCTGTGAAAAGATCTCATGCGAAGCATTTCAACCACAACTGTGCTTTTTTTTTGTACTACACATACAGATGCGTTTGCATTTTTTCTTAGGTTTGTTTGTTCTATTTTCGTTGTGCATTTGTACGCACCCGTTACTCAGTACAGTTAATGACTAGGAAACAAATCTCCTGAATTACATTGGTATCTGAATAAAATCTAATGTATTGGTATCATACTTGCACTCACATTGCTCATCTTCCCTCCACTGCGGTGCTTTCCTTTGTCAAATCTCGCATTCAGTGCCCCTTGCAACATCAAGGTAAGCGCTACGCTACTATAAGGAAGCGGTTCCGCCAGGATGAATCACGGCGCATGTTGATTGCTTACAACTGTGAGTACAGGTCCCCTGCCCCATGCTACCGGCCCACTTAACTTAATATGTGCTCATTATTTCTGTGTTAATTTCCATTCCATATGCTATATAACTTCATTCCTCTTTGTGCGTACTTTCAGCTGTCATTGAAATAAATGTATGTTTTCAGAGGAAAAATCATGTGTGGTTTGTTTATTTCTGTGCATACACGTGTTACGAATAGTCATATTGCTGAAAATTACTTGCCCTCGTACGTAATTTAATTTAGTGAAAACAGCATTTCGTGATCTGGAACCGTTCCGAAAATTTTGGATCATAATGTATAATATCTCATAATATAATGCTGGCACACCGCACATCCCGAAGGCACCGTCTGGCTGCTATTACACCACTAGCTTTTTTTATATCCACTTATATATCTTTGTTGCAGGTAATCCGATCATCCCGCGATGAAAACTAATCTTCTTATAATTTTTAATCTATTTAATAAAACATTAAATGAAAATCGAATTTTTGGTAAACTGTTCCTTTAAGTTATTAGTTATCTATAAATTAAAACTTTGTTTGCAATATCTTAAACTAGAATATTTACATTCGCGTTATAAATAGTTTCCGATTTATATTAACTCTTTACATAGTAGACAGTGTCTTTTTAAAATTGTTATTAGGTTATGTACTGTAAAATGTGTGTAAGTATTTTATACTAGAGGACCCAGCCCTTTACCTTTTTTTTTGTAATGTCACGTGGCTAGAACAGTTACCATGTTAAAAGAATTTGGTTATCATACAAAGACTGAAAAAAATATTGCACAGATATATATGTAGGTAATAATGAAATGATATGAAATTTAACTCAACATTAATGCCACTGTGGTCCCATTTAATATTTTTCTAACCACTTAGCAACTAAGGCCCCACTTGGAATCGCTCTATCCACTGAGCCACTGTGACCCTACTTAATTAACTCAACATTGAAGTGAGACGTTTAAAGTAAGCAAAAATGATATATCATTGCCTTCATATCTCTATGCAATATTCTCTATGCATTAATACAAAACTTTTCATTGGGAAAAAGTAATAATAAATTAGTTTTTTGGGGTAAAAGTTAATGATTGAATAATCTGAACTTGACGTGTATTTTACTCTGAGGAATTGCTCTGCAAAATTTGAAGAACTTCTGTTGAGTTTCAAGGGACTTAAATGCATTAAAGACGGACAGACAGACAGACAGAGATGGTCTACTTATTATATAGGATTCTCAACTTTTACGAATTTATCTCACGGGGCTTTTATATTTGTGTAATATTTAATGTAAATAAATATTTTATTTGACATTTTTAAAATATAGGTTTTGTTTTTAAATTTTTATTTTTAAAATTTGTTTCATACATTTGTTGTGCAGCTGTGTTGCTGCGCTGTTGTGCGTAACAACTTACTAACGTTTATTGTTTCACGTCTAGCCTGAGGAAAGCCACAGATTCCAGGCCCCCGAAACCTCGTGAACTTTTTATTAAATTTTTTCCTTTATGGCCCGATTTCTCCGCTTATGTTACCTTTGGTTTTTTTTTTGTTAGTTTAACATTATTGCCCGTAAATCTCTGTTATTCAATTAGCTAGGATAGTATATTTTTGGGCGTTTTTCACTGAGGCGTTTCTCTTTTGTGGTAATTTTTCGTTTAATAACTTTCCTTCATTTCTATATTGTTTATTGTCTGTTGTAGATTTTTCAATGAGTTTTCTGATGTGCATTGCTTCGTGTTTCTTTGTCGTCCGATTGTTCTATTTGTGTTAGTTTTATCGTTAAATTTATTCTTACTCACGTTCAGGAATGTACTTACCCAGTCCGTTCAAATTGTGTTGTTGATCTTGCTGGCGATCAGTTGGCCTCCAGGTAGCATAGAAAATATTCGATATTACAGAACTCATGTAAGACGCTGCATGAAAGATCTGTCATGACTTTAAGTTCTGCCATGAATCTCGGTTCTTCGTTATCGCGGATGATTGTCTTGCGCGAGTATGGCAACTCCGAGGAAACAAAACACACCCTTCCAACGTTGTGGAGAGACATACACCGACAATACTCCCGCTGGCATGGATGGAACCTGACGGCACAACGGAACATCAGCTACATCGTGTGTCCTCATGTGTTACGCCTCATAGAATAAGGTCCTCGTACAGTCGTTCGAAAAGACAACGCTCAACCACGAACAGAGCATGTGCCTATGCAGTGCTTGGGTGAAACTGAGGCCGTGTCTCAGTTTCAAGAATACACTTTCGAGAGCAATTCTTCGCTCTCTCTCGCGCCCTCACTTTGTGAAATTAAGACAACCACTATCTCTTTTCTCCCCGACGTCATGTAGACAGCTGATGCTAAAAAGGAGAGAAATCATGTTCAGCTAAAATCAAGGCCATCGCTATTGGAAATAATTTATAAACCTTAAAAAAATTCACAAATATTTATAGCAATATCGGAATAATTGTCAGCGCATAAAATACTTTTATTTTAGTTTTATACATTGCCGTCGTTTAGCAGTGAGGTGAAAAAAAAACGAGTCATTAGTCAGAAATCCTTATTCGTATTTTTATCTGCACACAGTTGGAATTATTCACTTACAGGTAAAATGCAACGCGATTTTAGCCCAGAGAGCTACTATGAACTCATTCGAACATAGAAACAGTGTTAGGAAATATGGCACGTAGTCAGAGAGTGCGAGAGAGCGCCAGCGGGTACACATCTTCGTGCTCTCTCCGTGTTCTCGCTTTTTCGCTCTCTCTCCGACGAATTGAGACGACCAGAGAGCGTTCTCTCGGACGTCATAACGACGTGTCCGCAAGAGCGAGAGCACGAGAGAGCGCTCTCTGTGGTGATTGAGACACGGCCTAAGGTACTGTCAGCAATGTTTCCCGATTTGTCCCCATAGAATATGTGGACTAAAGGATTTTCACGGCAAAGTGAGCACCTTTGAAATCTACCTTTGAAAAATGTCGCGGCCCCTACCTGCGTATATTTTAACAGGCGCTCTGACTGTCACGCGCACAGCAAAGCTGGCAATGACGGATAGAAAGGAGTTCAATTTGTTAACGTTAAATTACAAGGGTTAAGTAAATATTTACGAATACCGAAATAATTTATTCAAGATTGTTTGAATGCATATAAATGTAAAAATAAAAACATTTCTAAAAAATATTTATTTTTCTAACACTTTTATAATTGGCCTTGACCGACGCACGAATAAAGTATTAAGGCACACGGTAACGTTATTTGTTCATACGGTGGAATAATACACAACGTGCAAACAAGTAGATCTTAAGCATGGCTTTCAAAAGTGCTCACCTTACCGTGAAAAACCTATAGCAGTCATCCCGTATTGCCAACTCTGCTGTCAGTGTGATCTCTTATTGTAATCAGTCACATGAATTTTCAGCACGTTCAGTCTCATTTCATCTTATGTTTACACGAGCGTACATCAAAGGAAGTATACAGTATGCTGCGCTTGACGTCGGTAAAAAGAATTATAAATAATTTAGAACCATTCGATCCATTAGAGAATTTCTCCGCGTTTTAAACCTAATTTTCTGGTCCGGCGCAAGATCGCTCTGAAATCTCCTCAATTTCGTCGTACCACTACAGTGATTCGTAGAGTGCATAACCATTTGTGGCCGTAGACAGGAATTTTAGTTTTCGTTGGCAAAATAAAATAACGTTTCGTATCCAGACATTTTGTGTCCTTTGAATAACAAACATAATAGTTCTTAAGTATCGACAGCTACATGGGCGACGTGGTGGTAATACTCAAAACATTATGAAAATCAATTTATTTTCAGAAGTAGTTCTACAAACTCCCTTCGCGAAGGCCATCACGATATTGTTATTAGTGCTTGAAGCAATAACATTTTGTTCCGAATGTGAAGTATGGATGGGCTACGACGCTTGTAAGTTAGTCTATTGCCAACTTAATCCCATTAGCACGAGCTCTATCGCTTTTCATTGCCGCTTTAAGCGATTAAATTTGATTTTTAAATATAATATTTACAACCATGTGGAATAATGAAGAACAAGTAAGGCATGAAGAAATAAACAACAACAGCCCACTTAAACTGGATGACTAAGTAGGTTGTTGCGGACAAAACAGAAATAAGTATTTTTCGACCTTTGTGATAATTTTTTGTACGGCTAAGTAATCAACAGCTCATGGACGCCTAGAGCCGCGAAGCGTGATGGTAATAATCGAAAACATAGTGCGAAATCATGTTAAGCTAAAATCACGGTCGTCGCTATTGTAAATTTTATATATATATATATATATATATATATATATATATATATATATATATATATATATATATATATATATATTATATTACAGGCAGTGTTTTTTTTATCCGAACAATGGTGTCACGCAGATAACATCAAGCTATTGCCCCTTCCTGTAAAATACCTCAGAATTCATTTATTTCCGTGGCGTCATTCTATGTTTTGCTCTAATCTTTCTCCAAAGTAGACTTCAACAAATACTTCCATTGCTACAGGTTCGGTTGAAAACGAGTGCCGTCATTGTGAATTCACACTGCCATATTGAACAATAACTTCCACTGAAAGACAGCGTCACAGCTGCGGACCTGTGACGTGATACCAGAAACAATATATCAGATAACTGGCTGATATCTTATCACATGGACTCTCCCACTATGCGAAATCTTGACGAGACACGATCCAGGTCACAGGCTGTATTCGGAAATTCGTCAGTCTCGGATGTACTTGGAACAGCACATAAGAAACAAACGGAAACTAGGTAGTGAACTTAAACGAGAGTGCCCATAATTGATTATCTGAAAGGGTGGAAGCATTTCAGAGTACAAATTAGCCAATGGCATTGCTGATGGGCATAAAACGTGTTTTTGTTTATGCCGGAAATTCGATTCAAATTGCTAATACATTTGAATAATTGCAGAATAGGTAATAGGTGTCTGAGGGACCGTGAAGATACGCATATCACGTGACAAATGTTTAAAGAAAGATACATTTGAATATACTGCATAGTAAGAATCCTTTCCCTGGCGAGAGAGGGCGGTTAGGACCGCATCCTCCCTTTCACATAGATATTGAGGGACGTTCGACCTAATTACTCATTACTGAGAATAAAGAAACTAATTTTTTTCGACGTAAAATACTTTTTTTTTTATAGATTGTTGTGTTAAGCTTTTTTAATTACCGCCAGGCGCTAATGTTAAATCAACAATTTATTTAAAATGAAATAAACGAGTTTTAAAACATCGTATTTCCATCTTCTCCTATCAGTAAAAGCACGTGAAGTTTCAGAGCTACGATTGACCGTTTACACGATGTAGGCTACAGCTGGTTTCGCTAGACAAAAGCTCACTTGGCAACGTGTAAGGTAGATACACGAACAACCTCGTGTACGTAACACACGTCTGCACAGAACGTTTACAAAAATGTGCCGTTCATAGTGATTGTACTCGTCCTGTGTTCAACCAATCACACACGGCTGGAAATAGACTTGATTCCAGTGAGATTTATTAGCAAATAACATTTCGTTTCATTTTATTTGCATCCTTTTTCTGTCAGTATGTACTGCACAGGATGTAACTTTCCTGAAGTTCTGCTAAAGGTCTACTTTCAGACTATTTCCCCACCTTATGCAAACGAATTTTAAAAAGTCTAATAAATTACACAAAAGGCCAAAACACCAAATTTGCACGCTCTCAGTTTAATAATATTTTGCATGATAACTATTTATTACTAGGAATTACTGACAACCCTATTTTGTCGATTTTAATTCGTATTAGTTATAAATGAAATATTATTTATTGATTAAACATAAGCACAATTTCAGTTTTAATAAAAAATAAGATGAATTTATGTTAACAGAGGCAGAAAACGCTTGTGATGTAAGACTTATTTATAAAACAACCAAAAACGTCATACCTAGTAGTAGGGAATAGAGCATTAAAAGACAACGCGTTCTGGGATCGGATTCGGATTCGGAGGAGCCAATATCATGTTCCGTTACCGGCCGCTATATGGGATTATATTGACCTTGATATTTGATCCGTGACCTTGATATTGACCCCGGTGACCTCTGACACCAAAAAGCTAAAAATTTCGAAGAAATTCTAAAAAAAAAAAAAAAAATAACGAAAAATCTCATTTAAAAAAAATATTTAGAAATTAAAAAAATCGATGAAAAAATTAAAGAGGTCATTTTAGAATTTATTTTAATGAGATTTTACTAAAAACAAATTTCTTAATTAATTAGTCGTTAATCCCGGCCGCCATTTTCCCCTTTTTCCTTTAAAATTTTCCTTTTTCCCTCGAAATTTCCCTTTCTTCCCTAAAATTTCGCTCAAGAAATTTTTATTAAAAAAATCATTTAAAAATTTTTATTTAAAGAAAACTTATGTATGTTACTGCCTTTCTCCCGTCCGTTCGACCACCTTCATTCGACTAACCCTAGCCATTGATACTGGCTAATTAGTCGGTTCCCCACCACCCCCCACCACTCCAGCCTTGCAATATATTTAAGTGCACAATTATCCAATTGGCTAATTACTCACTTTTCGCTCAATCCAATGATCCTCATTGGCTAATTAGTATGCCAATTCTTCCCATTGGCTGTTTACTCCCTCTGATCGACTCCCACCACCACGTGACAACCCTCCCGTTTGGATGATTATCTCAGGTTTCTTCGGAAACCTTCGTGACGCCAATGATTCTCACTGGCTAATTAGTCACGTCCGTTCCACCCCACCAATCAGAGTTTAGTCGAACACCCTCCACCTACTCTGGCCGAACAATTACTCACCTGTGTTCGATCCCCTCCACCCCTGCCAATCTATCAGATTGGCTAATTACTCACTTTTCGCTCGATCCAATGATTCTCACAGGCTAATTAGCCACTGCCGTTCCATCCCCTCCAATATCTTCGATTGGCTTTATAAGGCGCATCCCCGAGGGCATCCGGGGAAAAGTTGCACCTCGCTATTTCGAGAGGAGACCCCGGTGATCATTTCTGAACTTGTAAGTGCCAAATGTCTGTTACGGTAGCCATGTCATCAAGTACAGAAGAAACCCTTAGCATCGCAGAAGACACTGGAGACAATATTCTTCAGCTCATCCGCACGATATTGGCACGAGGAGCAACGTCGTCTACGTATAAGAACCCACGACCATCAGGCAACCTGCTACTGCCAATCAACCCGCATCCTTAGTCAACTCGTACCAGCCCCCAGGATATAGTGTATTCTCACCCAGCTTCGCAGAGATTCCCATTAGCTCTGACTTCGAGGACAGCGACATCGAAGAAGTGACCGTTGCTGAATTTTCTCCAATCAGGTCAGAAGACACGAGCAAGTAATGTGAACTGAATTGGGGGTACCGGCACGTAAGTTTTCGAGCTGCTAGAGGCGTTCTGCAAATTAAATTTTGCGACAGCATAATTCACTGGCTATGCTGCTACGATGAGTTCGAAGGCTGTTAAATTCTGAACACACTAACATGCAGATACAACTGTTACGTGTACAATTTATGCCCCGACTCTACGCTTCCCTGTTCGCTGGAGGAGTTGGTAAAACAAACTTGCTACGTTCGCTTAAGCAGTGAATGAATGTACGAAAGTGTATTGTACGAAATGTTCCGAGAAAATAAAAATAATAACATATGTAAATGGCTGGAGAAATGCGATCGACATAACCACGTCGTGAAAAGGCATGGATTTTCGGACTGGTCCTCCAACTGCACGCCGTATGCATACGAAGTGCACCTAGGCTCGAGCCCCAGACTTTTCACCAAGTTTTCTCGCAATGATGGAGCGCGTCCAGGCGACAAGTTTAATCCAGAGAAACAATACGCAAGTATATCTCTTCTACTGCACGGCGTAACCTACACGGACCAGCCGTCAGCTATCATGACCGTGGAGAGATGTGACGAAAATGTCTATTTCCTCCTCCTTGAAAGAATAATAATCTATGGTAAGGTGTTTGAATTAACAGTGCAAGATTGCGATAGTGACGATTGCGCGGTTCATATGTGCCGTCTACAAATAAAGTTCCCCACAAACATTGGAAATATGAAAAAAGAAATTGCGGGCGAAAGACGTACAACCAAGCATGACAGACAAAATTGCGAAATTACTCGCGAAATCAAAACAAAATGACAAACTCTTTAATGCATGTTCGGAACGGAGTGACGGTGCCTGGCACAGTTTGGAGTTACATCTTCGAACCCGTGGCCAGATGCGCTTGTGTGTGCTTGGGCATACGAGCTTTGCTCTATCTATAGAAGAACCCAGGTGATGAAAACCTCCCATTCCCCCCTTAACTTTTGTGTTCAGTTGAAACACTATGTGTAAACAACAAAATTCTGGACATGAGTAATAGTATGGAGGGGAAAGAAAAGTATCTTAGGCATAAGGAAAATCATTATCTCATTATTTTTTTTATTTTTTTTTTCAGTAAAATGTTCGTTATATATATATATATAAATTTTGTAATATTCATGTTTACCAAGTTTGTCAGTAAATATGTTTATCGTGTAAAATATAATTTCCTTTTTAAGCAGTTTGTGTTTAATTACAATTTACAGTGTATGTATTTATATTCTTTTCTTTCAACTCTTTTACAAGTACGATTTATGTATTTATATTATTTTCTTTCAATTTTTTTGCAAGTACGATGTATGTATATATATATTGTTTTCTTTCAATTGTTTTGTGTGCAAGTATGATGTATCTATATATACACTAAAAATAAGTATTTTTATCATACAAGTGCGTGTGTAATATATTTTTTTTCGTAGTAAAAATCATATTAAGAAATGGCAAAGTATCTCTGTTGCTGCTGCTGCATGCAATCGATACAGAGAGAGAGAGAGAGAGAGAGAGAGAGAGAGAGAGAGAGAGAGAGTCGGGTGCAGACCTTGCAACGTGTGGCAGAATTAAGATCGACATGCAAACACTTCCTCTCTCCGTCAGCTTTCTTGTTCTCTTTCAATCTTCACACACAAACACACACACACACACACACACACACTTGCGTGTGCTAGTTAATATAGATCAGTTCCATCGTGCAGTGTGCAATTTTAATTTAAAAGTGAATGCCGCCTCTTTACAAGGCTATTTGTTGTAATAAGAAATAAGAACTAAAAAAAGTGCGGCAAATTTAAGAGTAATTTTTTTTAGGGTTTTTATGATTGTAGGTAATAGGAACTGTTTAACAAAAAACTATTGTACATACTTGTCCCGTTCTCCAAGGTAAATGCAAGCGCAATATATACAGATTGTTTACTAAAAAAACTTACTTACGTTTCTGTTTACACAGGGAAAAAATAAAGTACTAAAAAACACACACACAGTTATAAGATAAATAACTCATAGTTGTATTACGTTTTACATTCGCACAAATGTCTCGATTTAATGGAGATTCTCGGTCGGTAGAAATAGTTTCACAAGTCGTTCCATGTAACATTTCACCTCTGTAAATACACGCACAAAGTTAGACAGTTCTAGGTGCACATTGGCAACATCATTACGTAACGCGAGTAATATCGTTTCAAAGTTATTTAAACACTGACGAATCTCATCACCATCGGGTTGAAGGGAGGGCGTGATAGCATCGAGAGGCAGTGGAGACCACGTCATGTCCTCCCATATTTTGTCATTGATAGGATCAACATCAGAGACTGGCGAGTGTCGTATCGGCACAGGCGAGTCCATCACTCTGTGAGTCTCTGTTGGTGTTCTTGTTTGCACATGTAGAACAGTAATTTAGGTCGATCTACGTTCTCGCTGCGGTATGAAGACAGCTTCCAGCAGCAGTGAACCCTCAGTGATGGTGTTGTCACATGTAGCCAACTCACCCGTCTCGTAGCCATGAAAGGGCGGAGGCTGGGGACCCTGGAAGGACGCCGCCACCTGGAAGGGTACCGTCTCGGTGCTCCGGCCGGGTGCCGCCTGGAAGGGTACCGTCTGGATGCTCCGATCGGGTGCTGCCTGGAAGGGTGCCGTCTGGGTGCTCCGGCCGGGTGCCGCCTGGAAGGGTACCGTCTGGATGCTCCGATCGGGTGCTGCCTGGAAGGATACCGTCTGGATGCTCCGATCGGGTGCTGCCTGGAAGGGTGCCGTCTGGGTGCTCCGGCCGGGTGCCGCCTGGAATGGTACCGTCTGGATGCTCCGATCGGGTTTTGCCTGGAAGGGTGCCGTCTGGGTGCTCCGGCCGGGTGCCACCTGGAATGGTACCGTCTGGATGCTCCGATCGGGTGCTGCCTGGAAGGGTGCCGTCTGGGTTCTCCGGCCGGGTGCTGCCTGGAAGGGTACCGTCTGGATGCTCCGATAGGGTGCTGCCTGGAAGGGTGCCGTCTGGGTGATTCGTAAGGACGCTTCCGTGGCGATTCTAGACGCTCTTATAGGTGCCATCTGGATACTACCATGGTCTCCGTTTGTGCAGTGCCATGCCGTCCTGAGATGGAGGTATCCGCCTTTTCGATCAACTCCCCCGCCGCAATTAGGAGGGTATCGTCACACTCGGACCAGAAATAGAACAACGACATGGCGAAGATGGGTTCTAGATAATTTCCATAGCCACAGAACAGAAAAAAATCTTCAACACCGATACCGTGACGAAATCACTTGTTGGCTGCAGGCAGCGGCCTCAAGAAAAGAAATTCGTGCATCTGCTTACACGTGTCACACCAGGACACGGCATCATCGTCCTTTGGCACCACGTCACCCCGTTTCTCCGCCCGATGCGCCTCGCACCATACATGGAGGTGCCGTTGCCGAGTGTACCTGGGCTCTATTCCGTGCCAATTACACCCTGTGCATAGTGCATACACTCTAAAACACGTCAAGTACTTTGTAATATTCACCGACATACGTTTCACTGCCTGATGCTGTACAACAATGGCGCATCAACGTCCACACTAAAGCTTATGAGCAGGGGTCCAAATCCTTCCTTCCCTTAATGCTCCACATACTCCCACACAGCCTGACTCCCCTTCAGGATGTGCTTTGTTTCCTCGCGAATACAAAGAAAGTTACCTATAATCTCCACTTTATTTCTAGATATGAAGGTCCTTAAATAAGTTAACGTATCAGTTCGTCTTTTTTTTAAACTGTATACATATTGTTTACATTAAAGCATTAATATGTTATCGACGAAATTCTGCAAATAGTCAATAGCAATGTAATTCGGCCGGGGGGGGGGGGCACAGGCAGGTAAATGGAGTGGGAGGTGTTCCGCACCATAAGCGCCACGTCGTATCTCCCAGGAGAGAGGATACTGACGAAACTGCACATCGCGCATTATAGCGGGAACACAGTTAGCCGCCAGGAAACATGTATTAATTCTAGCGGAAGGTATTTTTTTTATATTGGTTTAAAGTATATGTGTGCCAGGGCTGGGCCAAACGGATGTCGTGGAGAATTACTTTGCGCAAGCCTTTCCTGTTTCATGCTGGCCTTCTAGTGCTTTATGGCACGAGAGGGGCTTCTTCTGTTCCCACCGACCAATCCTATAGATAAAATTTATTTTCTCCAAACTTAATTTATTTAGAAAAAAAATTATTAAAAATATTTAAAAAGTCTTTAAGAAAATTAATACAATACACAACCTAGTCAGTTTTGATATACATGCATATTTTATTTACGCAAATTACAAACAAACTACAAAGGCGACAGCTTTATTTATTTTTTAGAAATTCAATCTGCCTGTCAAAATACGTTTGTAAAAAATTTGTAACAGTCTTCAACGTTCGATCCGGCAGAGTAGCACTGGAATCTTAGGAACTTTTTCTTTCAAGTTGAGGTCAGCTGCAGACGAACTCATGTCGGCGACGACTGCAGCAGGTGACGTCACACGTGAACGTTTGCCGGGACGAACTTCACAGTCCGTTGCAGGTCTCCTGGAAATGTTTTTCTCATACATCGCAGGGTCGACACGACGACAAGACCTTCAACGTTTAGTGGAGACAGTTTGCGCCGACACCTCATTGGTAGTGTTCCCCCTCCCCCCTTTCCGATTTACACCGTTTGGTGTGGAACCATTTGGTGTGGAACAATTTTGTGTGGAAAAATTCTGTGAGGAGCAGTTCTTGGGGGAGCAGCCCTGGGCGGAGCAGCCCTGGGCGTGAATTTCGATGTTCGTAAAGTCATCTCGACTCGAAGTTGCTGCGAATTCCAGAACCTGGTCCACTGTTGCTGGAAGAGGCGTATCCCACTTCATGTGATGAACCAAGCAATTTCCAAGTGTAGCAAGTTATTAACTGTTGCGCAGGTTCGCCCGAATTCGTCGTATATAGCCAGTGTTCTTAACCGTCGCCTTCTTCTTCGTATATAAGTAGCGATCCAGACTCCCAGAACAAATATACGATTTTAGAGTCGTCCGGGAATGACAGGGTGTACAAGTTCTCCGGGTGAAAGGGTGTCATCTTGCTTCCACGGTGACATGTACTCGACTAGCGAATAATTTATTTTAGGCTTCTATTTATATACATTCTTTCGCGTCGTGGAATGACGTCATATTACACACTACCAAAGAGAGATATATATACATATATACACCACACGCATATATATATATATATATATATATAATATGTTACATCTTTGCACATACCGCTTGTAAAGTAACTGCACCTTTCTCGAGGCGCTCACCAAAGAACTGGGATAAGTTTCTTTCCTTAGTTTATGAAGAAAATAACAGCCATATTCGCTCTGTAAGTTGAATTATCTCCACTTTAACAAATTACCCGACCATTTTTTTTTCTCTGTTCATGAAGTCTTGCAGATTACAGTACATAATTACGACTGAAACGTACGTATCCACAACTCACATATCTACTTACATGTTTGACAGATGTAGATATATGAATGTGTGTATATATATATATATATATATATATATATATATATATATATATATATATATATATATATATATATATATAGTAAGTAGTTAACTGATTATTTTTACCAGGCCGGAAAAACAATCACACTGAACAATCCTGTTGTGGAGTATCAACCAGTAGGCAGAGGTGTTTACGGGCACATTTTACTTGGTGATTATATCAATGCGGCAGTCGACCGTTCCATTCATCATGCGCTTGTTTTGCTTCGATGTATCGAATACTAGCAAAGGTGCCATGTCTCAGAAATTTTTGGGGCTCAGAGCGGGATGCGCCTCGCGTCCATAGTACGAAGATTGGAATTGCGAATACATATAATATGCTAGCAGGTAATGCCCATTTTCAATGTTTGCGTTCAAATCCACGTACGGGTAGCTTTCACTATTCAAAAATATCTCAAAGTTTTCGACCTTGCAGTGGTCGAACGTAGACTTGTCGGCTCTGATACTATGCTGTTTGTTCGTCTGAAGACCCAGTACGACCTAGCGTGGTTTTCCCGTGATGGACGGCGTCTTCAAGATCCAGTGATTTCGCGTGGCGGCGGGCAAGGCCGGGCAAGTGACCAGGCTCCAACTTCTGAATGCTATTTCGATCACTTTGTCTTTCTTGGCATAATTCAACAACTGGGCACATTCACGAGTGCTCGGGGTCACGTGTGGGATGAACCATTATATGGTGTCCAAAGTAGGAGAGACGGGCTGCGGGTTTTCTCCTACTCCCAACGCAGCATCCAAATGCGATGTGGATATAATTATAACCAGCTCCTGCCTCGCTCCTATTATTATTTTCTTATAATCCTCGGCAAATCCCAACAGCATGGTGAGTGGAACGCACACTTCGAACCTGCCTTCGTCGTAAATGCGAACACTGTAATTATCTTCGATTCCTCAGCCTGTCATCTTGGCTATGGAGAGATGGCTAGATGTGAGCGATAGGTAATGTTTTATCGATGAGTTTATGCCCACATCACAAGACTGGTCGATCGTGATTAATCTCGTTCATTACTCGCTTGAGAAGGTACAGGAGTCAATTTCATACCAACTTGGTGGTGGTCGGGTTGGTCCCGTCCACCTTCGTTAGCCTGACTCTTATGCGCACAAAGGACTGGCTAGACAGGGTGTAAATATCTTGTCGTTGTATAGGTTTTCTAACCTCCCTTCTGAGAGGGAAAGGTCCAGCAAGATAAGGTTCATTACAGTGAATTTCGATTTTATCAAGTTTATCGCCAAATTCTAGGTGCTGATCAACGTCGAGAATTTCGTCTGCCATGCCGATTTGCTTGTAAACCGAAATAGACATGGAGGAACTTTGCATTTTCAGGTGTTAGCACAATGCTACCTCGCAGCTTACTGACCTCGGGTTCGATGTACTGCGAGTTTCTATACATTTTTGTCTTCCCAGATAAATTTAGTTCCATCGTTTCAGGTGTAATCGTAGCGTTATTTCTTCGTTTCGGAAATTTATCAATTCCCCGTTTTGGTCCACGATCGAAATGGCTACTTCGTGGATGCTCTTTGCAACGATCGACACGTAAATGAGCGTTCTCGGAGATTCTACTATTTTATATCCAGGACTTACTGTGGGAGCAAACTCGTAAATAGTACTGCTCGGTTTCCAATTCACGTAACTGCAACTTGCCAAGGTACAGTTTATCTGTATGATGTTGACTGGAAATATATTTACGGTCCACGACGACTCGTGTTTCATTCCCGCTTCGTACACTCTGGCTTCGAAACCTAGCATGGGTCCGATGGTATCCGGTCCCGTGAAATCTATATTTGCGGTGCAAAACATTTCAACCTGCAGGGTATTCGGACTCCCATGCAGTTCGAATGCAATGTCATGCGTTAGCGATTTCTTTATGAAGTACTCCGTATCCTTCAGCTCGTATTCTCCGGTGGGAATGCTGATTTCTTTCGCTTCTCATGCCACTATGTACCGAAATGTGGAATTCACGTTTTCTTCTATGTTGGATATTGAGTTGTACATTTGAAAGTCTACTAGCCCCACACACCATTCAACCTCCATCTCCAAGGAAGGGTAAAAGCTAGCCCTCAGCTCGGATGTTTCACTACACAGAATAATAGACACCCGCATACTGATAGGATCGGTATGCTGGCACAACGCATTATATGCCCAGTTTATCACTAGAAATCTCGATCGCTTAAAAATCGCAGGCACAAGTGTCCACTGTCCCACATGTTGGGCATCTGCTCTGTTTCGTAGTTTTAAGTAAGATTACAATTTTTCAGGTACTCGCACAGTTCGGGCGGAGGGCGCAAATTCCCAAAACTGTCGTAGTATATTGCTTGTTTGTTGTGTTTTACGTAAGATACCCAGTGCGTGCCAGGTCCGGCTGTCGTGTCGAGATTAATTACGGCACATTCGTGTATCTTGGGTTTAGCGGGCACAGCATCTCTCGTAAACACATCTATAAATTAGGCATTTTCAATTTGCGCGCGAACAGTTCCAAATCCATGTTCGTCAGTGGACGTCTAGGCAGCATCGCTGTGATTTCCTTCTTCGATTGGTGTCCCCTATTTTTTCCTCCCAGCATTTGATCCCCTTCCTTCTCCTCTTTCTCAATACGAGTGGCAAATAAAGAGTCCTTTGCCATTATTTTACCCATGGTGATAGCTTCCAACGTTCTGTTATGGCGATGCTCCATGCTCCATCACCCCATCACCCCATCGCCCAATCGCCCCATCGTCCTATCGTCCCATAGCCCCATAGCTCCATCGCCCCATAGCCCCATAGTCTCATAGCTCCATAGCTCTAGTACTCCATAGCTCCATCACCCCATCGCCCCATCGCCCCATCGCCCATAGTTCTGTAGCTCCATAGCTCCATCGCACATAGTTCTGTAGCTCCATAGCTCCATCGCCCCATTGTCCCATCGCCCCATCAATCTTTCGCAATCTTTCACAATCTTTCGGTTTGTACCCTCCGTACATATGTATAGAAATTACATTGGTTCACCAACTGTATGATGCATCCATATATTAGTTTATATATTCAGTATTTAATATCATCCATTTGTCGTATGGCACGTGTCCGATGCCGGTTAACATGTATAAATAAGATCCTTTTATACAGAAGTAAAATGCCAATGATGCATCTGCTGTGCCTCTTCAGCGGTAAAGAATTCACAGCATTGCGGAATTTACGGCGACATGAAATAACGACCTGCGGAATGAAATGTTCGAGTGTTACTTTTGAATGTCAATTCTGCCATAGACATTTTTCTAGGAGTGATGCGTTAAAGACACATTCTAAAACTTGTAGCACTGGTTCTCTGCAAGTACGATTGGCTCCATTTGTTCCAGAAGATCGTAGTGGTAACATACGGATCTCCAAGCAAGATGTTACGCTACCCATACGCATTCATGATGAAGATGAAGCTATCTCCCACGAATCACGTAACGGTGCCATGTTGCCTACTAGTGTGCGAGGTCTGATTTGTGGCAAGACATGCGTCCTACTGAGCCTGCTGGAGGAACCGAATGGGCTTCGGTTCGAGAACATGTACATTTATTCGAAATCGCTCCATCAACCGGAATACCAACGGCTGACACGAGTACTGCAAGCTGTTGAATGTATGAAATATTTCCCCTGCAGTGATAATGAAGCCATCGTGCCACCGAGCGAAGCTCTTCGAAACTCGATATTTGTCTTCGACGACATTACCTGCGAAAAACAAACTTGCATTCAAGAGCATTTTAACATGGGGTGGCATGCGTACATGGACTGTGTGTACCTTGGCCAGACTTATTCTCGCGTACCCAAACAACTGCTTCGCGATAATGCTAATGTGTTTGTGCTGTTTCGCATGGACGACACTAATTTTCGCCACGTTTACGACGAACAGGTCAATAAGGACATGACATTTGCAAATTTCAAAAATATGTGTGCCTTGTACTGGAAAGAGAAATACAGATTTTTGTCGATCGTAAAGGACTGTCCACTATATAATGGGAGGTACAGGCATGGGTTCTATCAGTTTATCCTAAGAACGCAACGATGAGTCACGGAAGCATTTCCAAATTTGGCGACATCGTTCGCCACGATGACCACGAATGTAGCCAAAATCACTTCGCTCCTGCACGTAGAGAAGACTTGTCTCTTATCGGTCGAAAATTGGAAAGTTTGTAGAAGAAACTGGTTGTAGATTTGGTAGCTATCGACAAGCACATAGGGGGTGCAGAGGCTTGGATAATAGACTTGATCAACGTATCGAATTAGCAGAGACAAGAAGAATTGAAGAAGCTGCAATATTTTTTCCGTCAAACCTAGCTACGAAAACCGATGTCGGGGCACCACGATTAAGCATTTTCGGGGGGGGGGGGATTGTGAATTATTGACTCCAAACAAAGGTGATATATACAGATATATACATGTAAGAAAAGTCTTTTTCACTCAGTGAACGATGGATAACCGAGCCAAACTGGCGAGCGAGATTCAGCGAGCGATCGAGGTGGTACGGGCCAAATACTTACTCGAGAAACTAACAGAATGGCTGCCGAAACACGAAGGGAGGAGGCTCTCAAACCTTTACCCTCCAGCTAGGCGAAATTAGAAAAAGAAACCGAGTGGCGATGCGTGCGTTGATATCAAACGTGAAATCAAGGTGGAAGAACCGACATCCATGCATAAACGGAAATGAAGTCCGGAACTGAACGAATCAGAAGGTGCCATGACTAGCAACTAAGATGATTTGCCACTGATCGATTTACTAGGTGCACATGAAAGGAAACGAATCCGGGAGCGTGGACCTGAGTTGGGTAATCTTCTATCTCATTACAGCGCTTCCTACTCTGACTGTACTGGCGACAAGACTTATGGTTTGCAGAAAAGTGGTGTAAAATGGTTTCTCGGAAACAAGGAAGTATTGTTTTTACCTAAAGATGTGCTGGAGATCAGCAAGCGCAAGGTGAAAATCACACAGGGATTGAGCGAACTTCTGTTTCGTAGGCGACCCGGGTACTACTCTGAATCGGATTTGCACAAGTACCGCTGCCTGCTGCAGTTCAGTCGTGCTCATTATGCCGAGAATATCCCCTCAACGCGATGATTTAAGGATGTAACGCACACAAAATTTCCAATTATCGCCGAACTGTTTCCCAAGGTATGTGAAATTGATGGATTGGGATTGACTCTGAAATTGGAGAGTGAAGAAAAAATTCCATATCAGTATTGGAACGATCCGAACGAGTTGGTAGATAGGCTGAGACTTTTGGTCGCTTCACAATCTGCAGGAAACTGCTCGCACACCAACAAAATAATTTCCATCATCGAAGAACTCTCAGAGGTGGGTTACGTTTCGAGATGAACAAGTATGCAGTTGCCTACGAGTTGCACAAATACTCCAGGATAAATTACCCACGAAGAAAATACGTCATGAAACGGTTGGACGAAACTTACCAATCTGACCTGTTCGAGATGCAAGACTTTGCTTGTGCAAATAAAGGACACTGGTACATTTTGACCATGATCGATACCTATTGCAAATTCGCCTGGGCCAGACCGCTCAAATCGAACAATTCATGCGATGTGGCGGCAGATGTAGCTAGCGTGCTGCGCAAAGGGCGCGTACCGAAAAATTTCCACACCAACGACGGGAAAGAATACTGCAATGCTATGTTCCGTACCCTGATGAAGAAACATAACATCAATCACTATTCTACTTTCTCTGGGCTTAAGACTAGCATTAGCGAACATTTTCACAGGACTCTAAAGGCTAAACTGTGGAGACATTTCACGGCGAATGGAAACTACAAGTGGTTGACACTACTCCCGAAACTTGTACGCGAGTATAATTCTACCGTTCATTCTACCACTCGCATGCAGCCTGAAGACGTTAAGAACAACTCCCTGCTTCGGACTGTGTACGCTATTCCGAAGAGGAGGGACCAGCACAAGCCCAAAGTCAAGATCGGCGACTTTGTGCGGATTTCGAAAAAATGTGAAATTTTGCAGAAAGGCTTCCGCCAGAACTGGTCTGCAGAGATGTACAAGGTGGTGCATATACGACATGCATACCCATGCATGTTTTACCTCGAGGACCTACATGGCGAACCCATTATTGGTGGATTTTTCGCCGAAGAGATCTGGCCTACATGGTTTCCAGACGTACCGGGGTGGGTACCAGGTGCCGAACCTGGACCTTCTGTATGGGTTGGTGATGTGTATACTTTTTTCATAACTGAGTTTGTTCCTTCTGTATAATTAAAAAAAAAAAAAATTGGGTTTGTTCCCCAGGACAATCTAGAGCCGTACGTGTTTTTCCCACCAGAACTATACCATATTTTATCTCGTTCGTGTGTGCAGTATATACGTTTCTTACCAGTACTGTGCCATTTTTGTTTCGTCGTTCTGTGTGCAATTTTTTCTTACCAGTGCTGTACCATATTATCTCTCTACAAACGTAAGCCATACTTATTTCACGGCTGGGGCGCGACATATTACATGCTGATTGAATATGCGTCCCGCTCGCTGTTGGAATGCTTCATGCATCTGGCCAGTGAAGGATGCTGTGGCAGGATGCCACATTTCCGCTGAGGTGCAAAAGTGCTGACTTGCAAACTCCCTTCCGGCTAGCACGCTCGCCAGCCGGTGATGCACGCCAGCAGAGACAATTGAAGTGGCTTGGAGCCTTGCTTAGTTTTAAAAACACATTCAATTATGTTCATAAAAAAACTTAGTATGTGTGTATATATATAATTGTTTGTGAAGGCTCGCGTAATTCCCTCTTTTCCTATAAATTGTACCTTCCATTCAGTCCACCTTTACGATACAGCAACTTTTAAACACATATGTATGTATACCAGCCGTGTATTTTTTTAAAAAACGCTGATACTAAATATTTTCTTTACCATTATTTTTTTTTTTTAACAAAACATAACGTATACACTTTGGTTTGCTCGTTGTCGTCGCTGTACGAGATGACAATCTGCTTGATGATGCACGAGTCCAGCGTGCGAAACCCTTGCATGTCGCAAAACACTTTTTTTTTCTTCACAGACAATATAAATTTTTTACAAATATTATTTCACACTGTGTTCACTCGTGTTCTGGGCTAGCTTCCTCGTCGCTGGGTACTGCTTGCCAGTAGAAGACTTGTACGGAGTCTTCCACGGGGAAGTTGGTCGCTGCCAGGGCTGTTCTGCGTGCCTTGCACCAGCCCCTGCGGTATGGCGTGTCGGGAACTGAGGTGGTGGTACAGCCCTCGAAACACTCCTTGCACGGGAGGCAGTCTCGTATGTCTTCGTCCAGCTGTAGGTAGGCTGACAAATACTTGAATACTGTCGAAATTTCGTAAGGTGCGTACGTGAGCAGGAACTCTTTCGGCAGATACGGTAACTCGTCCCGTTTGTGCAGGGCTCTAAGTGACTATCCTTCCGAATGCCAAAATTGCCGAAAGGATTTTATGACCGTTTGGACAACATGCGTACATTTCTAAGAGCGAGGTGCAACTGTTTCCCGGAGGCCCTCGGGATGCGCCTTATAGAGTCAATCGAAGAGATTGGAGGGGGTTGAACGGCGACGACTGATTAGCCAATGAGAATCATTGGATCGAACGAAAAGTGAGTAATTAGCCAATCGGGTAGATTGGCGGGGGTGGACGGGATCGAACAGACGTGAGTAATTAGCCAATGGGAAACATTGGCTGACTAATTAGCCAAAGAGAATCATTGGCGTCACGAAGGTTTCTGAAGATACCCGAGATAATCATCCAATCTGGAGGGCTGTCACGTGGTGGAGGGAGTAGAACAGAGTGAGTAAACAACCAATGGGAAGCATTGGTGTACTAATCAGCCAATGAGAGTCATTGGATCGAGCGAAGTGACTAATTAGCCAATGAGAGTCATTGGAGGGGATGGAGAGGAACCAACAGTTGAACAAACGTGACTAATTAGCCAATGAGAAACATTGGCGGGGATGGGATGGATGTGAGTAATTAGCCAATGAGAATAATTGGCGGCCATGGAGGGGTTCGTACAGAGGTGAATAATTAGCCAATGGGGAACATTGGCCGACTAATTAACCAACGATAATCATTGGCGGGGTGGAGGGGATGGCGCAAAGCGACTAATTAGCCGATGAGCATAATTGGATAGAGCGAAAAGTGAGTAATTAGTCAATCGGATAGATTGGCGGAGTAATTGTGCACTTATTGCAAGGCTGAAGTGGTTGGGATGGAGGGGAACCGACTAATTAGCCAGTATTAATGGCTAGGGTTAGTCGAACGAAGGTGATCGAACGGACGTGAGAGAGGCAGTAACATACGTAATTTGTTTTCAAATAAAATGTTTTAAAAATTTTTTTATGAAAATTCTCGAGGGAAATTTTTATGGAAAATAGGGAAATTTCGCGGTAAAAAGGAAAAAATGTCCGCTGGGGTAAAGACTTTTTAATTAAGATTTTCTTTAAAATGATTTTTTACATAAACATTTTTTAAGGGAAATTTCGAGGGGGAAAAATGGGAAAATAGCCGGGGTTAAAGACTTTTTAATAAAAAAAATTTTCAATGATTTTTTAATAAAAAAAATTCTTGTCGAGTTTTTTTAGGGAAACACAGGGAAATTTCGAAGGAAGAAAGGGAAACATGGCCGCTGGTGTTAATGACTTTTTAATTAAGAGACTTTCAAAATAAAATTTCATAAAAATAAATTTTAAAACAATTTTTGAAAAAATTTCAACAATTTTTATTTAAATTTTTTAATAATAAATTTTTATAAATTTCCTAAACGATTTTTAATTTCTTAAACGATTTTTAATTAAAATTTTCTTTGTAAATTAAAAAAAATTAGAATTTCTTCGCCATTTTTTGGGGTTTGGGGCCACAAGTCTCCAGGGTCAAGATCAAGGTCATGGGTAAAAGGTCAAGGACAAGGTCAATGACAGCCAAGAGGGCGGCAGGTGATGTAACAAGATGCCAGCTCCTCAGAATCCGAATCCAATCCCGGATCCCGTTGTCTTTCAATATTGTATTTCCTACTACTATACCTACATGGAGTGGTCCTTCAAATGTTTGATTCAAAAAGTATGAATGTACTATGCATATAATTTAAATGTATATTTAAATGAGTATTGAATATAAGATCGTACGTTTTCTTTTAGAGATAGCATATTCTATCTAATGCAATAATTTAATTCATTTTTATCTTTTCTCGTTCACTCATATTTGCTGAAGACCTTACGTACGGGACAAGAAATAGAATATTGCAATTACCTACAAGTCTAAAAGTCGAGGATGTTTCTACACGACGCATACGCGATGACCATCAACTGTTTCGTAAAAACACTTTTTCTTCATTTTGATAATATACATTCATTACGTACATGGTTTTAATTATAAACCGACCTTTACAACTCCCAGCATTCTTTTCTTGAGCATGTGCACACAGCGAGGATTATAGAAACATGAACAGGACCTCGCACCGGCAGTTACCGGCTGGCGTAATATAAATTATCTACATTCGATAATTGGAATGGGGCAAATGATAAATTAAGGTTTATAAGAGGCTATATTTTTTTTTAGTAGAAATAGAAGTCGCGTGTTTGGAAACTACGTAACACTGCAAACGTAAATAGACCGTAGAGCATATGCGCATAGTTCGTACACCTTTAAAATATTCTGTGTATTCACAGAAAAACTGACGGAATTGTACGTTACATTAATACGAAACACGGAACTTCTACGCATTTCGTCATACCTTAGGATTTCGGGAACGAACAGTGCAAAGTATACACAAAGCTTTATCCAACACTGTAAGCACAAATTTTTTATTTCTGCGTCAGATAGGATTTGATCGCCACCTATAAGTATCTGTTCATTAAATCATGGAAAAGGAGCACAATAAGGCACCTAATTAGCAATTCTTAAAACACTCAAACTTTACTACAAACTGAAAAAGTTAACGTGTCACATTTCTATAAATAACGTATTTGTACACGAGATTGTTGCAAGAGGTTATGGGTAAGAGTCGCATACTATAACAATGTTTTATTCGTATTCAAATCTTGCTCCAGAATAAAATATTGTAATATTTTAAAATTATTTTATATACACTATTAAACGATATTTATTTTTTGTAAGTACAGAAAAAAAAACTAACAAATTTAAGGAGAGATTCCATGAATTCACAGAATCTTGTGTGGAATAAAGGAAAAATCCGTTATTGAAAAAGCGACGTGTCTGTAATTTTGTGGAGAATTTTGTATAACTTTTTACAAGTGCTTTTCCATCATTTCATAAAAAAATTGTTTTCTCACATTTTTGGCCTACATGTGTTGACACTGTCTAACTAAACCGACTCTTACTAAAAGAAATTTTCGTCAGAAGTGTTATGGAAGGGGGGTTATCGCTAGGGTTTAGGGTTGTTGCGAATGCAAAGAGCCATCGATCTGGGCCCTGTAAGGGCTAAGGACACTGTAATTAATGTACGTTTAAACCTCGCCCTTGAGAATCTCTCCTAGGAGGGGAAATGTGACAGCGAATAAGAGGATTGAAGAGATTTGGGCTCTTAACAGCGAGGTTTGGAGAGCCGATGAGGGCGATTGAAGTGAATATAGAGTGGCGCCGGAATGGAGGGGCCAGGGAAATGGGAAATCCCCAAGAAGACCCGCCGACCATTGGCATCGTCCAGCACGATTCTACTTGCGAAAATCCGGTGACCAGGCCGGCGATTGAACCAGGATCGCTTTGGTGGGAGACGAGCGTGCTAATCGCTCAGCCACCGTAGCCTCTACGAGTCAGAAGAAACAGCTTCGTTGTATTCAGGTCATCTGGGTCGTTCACGCAAGATCGTTGCGCTCAGGTGGCGAGAAGGAAGTGCGAAACAATGGTTCGAGCCCAATCCCTGACACAGAGGTAGCCTGTCTAGTGGTTCGGAGCCCACAAGAGTGAGGCGATAATGTTGTATTTTAAATACACTGACATTACAAAAGTCATGGGATAGCACTATGTATCTGAATGACTCGTGGTGCTACCGCTGCAGAACGATATTTCACGGCCTAAACCGTTCTCAGTTATGAACAGGTGTTCGTGTCATTCGGATTGACTGTTGTTTACATGCTCATGGCAAAACGACGTGAGTTATCAGTTATCAGAGTTCGAACGGGGCATTATTATGGGTGCCAGAATGATGGGACATCCAATTTCAGAAGTCGTGGAGACTTTCAATATTCCTCGATCCATGGTGTCACGTGTATACAGGCAATATCAAAATCAAGGCGTTGCGATCCACTGTGGACAAAGCAGTGGTCGTCCAATGTTACTTGATGATCGTGGCCGGCGGAGGTTGGGTATAATCGTCCGTGCTAACATAACATGAATGCTTGTTCAAATCACAGCCAAATTCAATGCAAGATGTGTCAGACGTGTTTATAGTATAACTGTGCAGCGTGCATTAGCTTCCATGGGATATGGAAGCAGATAACCCACCAGAGTGCCCCTCTTAATAGCACGACACCGGGCACAACACCTCACTTGGGCTCGTGAAGTTGCTAATTGGACCCTTGAGGACTGGAAATATGTGGCCTCGTCCGATGAGTCACGATACAGGTTGTTTCGGGATGATGGTAGGGTTCGGGTATTGCGCAAACCCAATGAGGCCATGGATCCCAGTTGTCAACAAGGCACCGTCCAGTCTGGTGGTGGCTATGTAATGGTGTGGGGTGTGTTAACATGATATGGGTTGGGTCCATTTGTCCATGTACCCACAAAACTCAATTGTAACCACTACAAAACACTCCTTGGTGACCATTTACGCCCTTCGTGGACTTCAGTTTTCCTGACAGCGTTTGAATGTTCCAACACGATAATGCGCCGTCTCATCGGGCTGCGATATCCAGGACTGGTTCGAAGAGCATTCTGGAGAGTTCCAGCGAATGGAGTGGCCAGCATGTTTCCCCGACATGAACCCAATCAAGCATTTATGGGACGTGGTAGAGAGAGCCATTCGCACTCAAGATCATGCACCCAGAAATACCAGGGAACTTTGGGCAGCTATTCAGACAGTGTGGCTAAACATCTTTCCAGTGGTCTTCAGTTCACTTGTGGAGTCCAGTCCACGTCAAGTTACTGCACTTCTTCAGGTTATAGAGAGCCCTACACGTAATTAGACGGGTATCCTATGACTTTTGTCATGTCAGTGTACATGTACATTACTGTGAGTTATAAAACCATAAAATATAGCATTCCAAATACATAATATTTTGGTCAGAACAGTAGGGTCTACTTTTACTGAGTCACGATTTACTCGCTTCTCGTAATCCCACGAAACTATTAAAAGAGAGCTGTGAAATTCGGGTTATTCTCTGGCAGTACACAGCACGGTATGCTTCGCCGTCCTATATTCAAGCCACTGGCAACGGTTTATTTCGTAAAATATTCAGTTCATTCTCCTGTATTACATACTGTTTGTTATCGTGTTCTGTATAGCCTTGAGAACAGCGCATGTGGTGTGAAACGCACGGTGCTTGCGAGACATAACTAATAAATAGCAGGTAAGCCGAGATGATGTACGAAACAATCGTATAAATAAATTATGGAGTTTGAGAGAGGCCAAATAATAGGACAGCGAGAGGCAGAGAGGATGACGTGCCAGATTGCCCGCCATTTGAGTCGTTTGGAGGTTGGAGTTACAGGATGGCTAGTGTTAGAGAAAACAGAGAAGACCTGGAAAATCAGGGAATTTTACCTTTCCGGAAAGGTCAGGGAAATATCAGGAAGATTGACGTGAGGTAAGAGAACATAAATAATCTCATTAATTGTATTGCGCATTTTCTTGGTTTATTCGACCTTCGTAATGTAATTTAAAATCCTGAGGCTATTATGTTGCTTTCCTTGTAATCAGAACGATGTATTGTTATACATATTTTCTTGCCTTTGGTACGGAAAGTACTGACCCAGTGAAAAATGCGATTTTGGATGCCACCTTAAGAATTTTCAAATACAATATTAAGTGAAATAATATTGTAAACACTTGCAGTGGTACGTAGTGAATTGTTACATTGCATAATATTTTTTGTCGTTGTATTACGACGTCGTTTCTGGCACTGAGATAGCTTGTATTCCAGCTCAGCGTCACTTTTTTTCACGTGCTGAATCTATATATACTATTATTTTTATGAATATTTTTGCTGTGTATGTTGATTAAGAGAAAGAAGCGGCATACCTGGAAAACCAGGGAATTTTCCATAGGGAGACTGCTAGCCACCCTGAGTTTTATTGTGTTAAGAACATTGAGTAGGTAAAGGTACCCATATTAGGCGGACCGGACAACCCCGACAGGCTATCAGCAGGAAGGACAGTTTGACTGTCAGAGGCACAAACAGAGTTAGAGACTTCCTTGTCCACCATCCAGTGACCTGTGGCAACTTTACTAGAGCGCCGTGTTCATCAGGATCATTTCCAGGTACCTAGAGCAAGCGAATCTGCGATCCCGTCGACGTTTATGTGATTTACAACTAACGCCTCATCATCGGTGCCTTCGTTCGCACTGGTATTAGCAGAGAGGCACGTAGAACGCTGCAAACTAGTGACATTGTTGTTAGCGACGAATTACTTCTTTGAATGGGAGTAGATGACCACGAAGCTAGAGTTGAGAGAACTGCAGATGAGCTCTACAAGTCTTGTCTTTTTCTTACAGCGGAGCTCTTTCTTTTCTGCTGGCATGGCGATCTGGGTAGCCATTGAGTACGATCGTCTTTCGCCACTGGTTAGTGATACGAGGGTCACTGAACTCACATTGGTATGTACAAGAAGATGTACGAGACAGCAATACGAACAAGAGAGGTCAGAATAGGGCAACGAGAGCTAGGGAGGAAGTTACGCCGAATTTCCCGCAATTTCGGGCCGTTCGGTCTTCACAGTGAGATTATATTGGAAGCATTAGACACGTGAAGGTGCCTATACTACCGACCCTGGCTGAGTGTCCAGGGACTAGTATCAAGCATGTAATGATCGCCGCACGTAGCTTTGGCTTCCCAGAAGTATGCTTCAACACTTCCATAGCTTGTTGTTCGATCACATCATTTTTTGCCCATCGAACATCGGTAGGACCAGATGGTTCACCAACTACGTCACGTAAAAGTGTTTGTCAAGTATAGTGTACTGTACAGCAGCTGTGTGGGTAAATCTACAGCAGATAACGCATTGCCTTTGATTCCATGACGCATGCGTCATGGAAGAGGCAGTCCGATGAGTAATAAAGTTTCCTTGCTGTGCCGCAAATGGGAGCAACATTGCCTGATACAGTAATATTGGAATCGTGCCTTTCTTTTGTCTATATTATAATACATATGAAAATTCATTTGAATAAAATTAATACTTGTCGGTGTCCAAATTTTTATGGCAAAGAGTGCCTGGTAAATATGTAACACTCACTTTCGTATTATACAGTACGTTCCAGCACTTCTGACTATTAACTGCCGCTTAAACCATATTTAATAGTGACAAGCAGACTACAAGGAAATCTGTACATACGAAAAAAAATGTCATCATAAGCGACTTATCTTGTTGTGATACTTGTGTATTATCGGTTTGAGATAGCGAAAACATCCATTCCATTTTAGTTTAGGACGTATTTCATTTTTTAATATTTTAATTCATTCAGCCGAAGGTTGATAAACATTAAATTACACATTCTTAATTCGGTTTCCCAATGTCTGTAGCAGTGGGTCGTCTTTTTATATTGTATGGAGCTTCTTATGACTCATAACTTCACACCTGCGAGAGTTATCTTTGCACTTACGCAATAATGGTGACATAAATAAGATTTTAGAATAATATCCTTACTAATACCGATTCTACGCAGTAAATAATACATGTTGTCTTCCACATGTTCATCAACGTATTCTTGTAATTGTCAGTAGTATTATTTTAGTTTTGTGTGTTGCCTGTTCTTGTTACTTTGTATTGATGTACAAAAAAGTAACTAGTGGCTGTTGTGCAAAAACCTGCAACTATAGAGACGATATTTTATTTTATCAGTGATGTCTAAGATATTCGGATATTTCTCCGGATATTTTCCTGCAATAAAGCAGTTAACATCACAAATATGTCTTCCTTATATCTACACTAAAACTTTAAAGTGAACGAAGTTGAGTATTTAATTACAGTAAAAAAAAAAATTTCTGGTAAACTTCCTAAACTGAAATAGAAATTATTTACCCATATGTCGTATGGAAATAATAGCACACATCTAGCTACAAATACAGAATGTTTAGCGTCGCTACTATACAAATTTGGGAAGTTTCCTATGCATTTGATGGTTTCCTCAACAAATGTAGAAACTCTATCATGAATGCATGGGTAATAATTTTACCATTCGCGCTTTCTCACTCTACGTATAAACTCATAAAGTAAATTTGCAAATAATTTCTTAGATTGTACGCAGAACTGTGTTTAGTGTGTGCTGAGATTTAGTTGCAGTCTATTAAGGCTAAAAAGAAGTTCTTAAAAGCTTAAATGGTAGGTAGGCCCTGAAGTCTCGTTGACAGCAATATTATTAGAGATGAGACCAAAAACATGTGCAACAGCAATTAGGCAATTACAAATACACATGTGCCTTACCCGTGACTCGAACCCAGTAAACCTCGTACCATACGCTATCATGCAACGAAATATATTACGGAGGTAGGATTCCTAGAATCAACTTTGGATGTAATCAGTCTAAAGATCTTAATGATAGGGTTAACTAACCTGAAATATTTACAAAGCCATCATTTTGAAAATATGCGCCTGAGCCACTTTAAACTCCCAAGTTTGCATAGCCTGTCGTAGCGTCATTTGTGAGAAAAATTTGGTGGGAATCGGTTAAGTGTTTCTCAACATATGGCATAAAAATGTTATTTTCTCATTTGGTGATATCGTACAAAAAGGCATAATTAGAGGCTCTGTATGCGATGCTTCTGATAGACACTGTCAGCATACAAAGTTCGGTTGAATTTGGTTAAATTGTTTAACAAAAATTACTAACTTATATAAATTATTTATACGGTTGCCATTTTGAAAATCAGACCTTGGCCCACTTATTTCATGTACTTTTATACGACCTTTTGTAGCACTTTTGGTGTGCGGTAATTGGTTGAAATTAGTTAAATGTTTCCATAACTATGGCATAACCGTTCCATTTTCTCACCCGACACCATTTTTAAAAAAGGCCAGCAAAAATTGCTCTTTGTACGGACAACTGTTGCTTATAATGAATACTGTTAGCATATAAAATTTAGTTGTGTTTTGTTGAATTGTTTAATATACATAACATTAATTTAGGAAATATACTAATCTAAATTATTTATATTAACGGAAATTAAAAAGAAAAGGCCGGTTCCACCTAACTATGTACTTTTACGTGACCTATCGTAGCACTATTGGCATAAAAATTTGGTGGGAATATGTGATTAGTCGTCGACATTTTTTCATGTGACTATGTTCATAAACGTCGGCCAAAAAGGACATTTATTATACAGCACACTTGATGATTCTCTAAGATACTGCTAGCATAATATAGAGTTCGGTTGAAATTACATTAATTTTTAAAATAAGAGTGAGACTACCACCTTATAACTAGAGCCACGAGTTTTTCGCGAATCCGGAGGCGAGGTAGATTCCAATCACTTGTTCTTTCCTCCTACTGTTGTGAATTGGCGACAGTTCTTTACACACGCCCCGTTTAACTGTGAGCCTGTAATAAGCAGGAAGCAGTAGCGTAAGTGAGTGTTTAACATTCATGTACAGAGGCCTCACTCGATCACAGCAGTCAATAAGTAAACGATAATGTCTCAAGTATATAGATGGCTGTCCAGCCTAACGCATACATTAGATGGACCACAAAAGTATTCCTTGTTACACGAGTTTGGTTGAAATTACATAATTGCATTTTGAGATGGAACATAACATCTTAATTTTGCACGTGGTGATATATTCCAAAAGGTTGAGAATAGAGTTTATGTATTAGCTAATTTGATGTATAGATACTGCCAGCATACGAAGCTAAGTTGTAATTGGTTACATGTTTTCGGAGTTTTAGCATACCAAACATAACAGTTTATATGGCTGTCAAATTGAAAATAAGTGTCATACCCAATTAAGTTTTTGTGTTTAATCCCCGTGAAGGCCAGCGTACAAATGAACCAACTTGCGTATTAGAATGTGTAAGTATTCTTTCATTTGAAAGTTTCTCATGCCGAAGACGTTGAATATAGCCAATGTTTTCTAAAATACTTAAACTGGCGTATGTTTTCATGAAGTTCGCAAACCTCTGGTTCAAAGTTAGTTTCTCTCCTGAAGCTCTCAGCTCGATGCCCGGCAGGATCACCACCGGATGTTTGAAACGTGGCGGAAATTGTAGTTGTCTGGTGTTCTTTCTCAGACTGCTGCCGCCTCCCCCCTCCCCTACCTACATTTCTTCTAAGGTCCATCCTAGGATATGTATCATTCAGTGTCAGTCTGGAAGGACGAGGAGCGCATATAAGTGCCATCTCGTATGCCCGTATCCTGAAGTAATGGACGTTACCGCCACCCTAGGCCAGTGTCTATTCCATACACGCAGGGTAAACAATGCTTACCCTCAACATAGGGGAAATGTTTGTCACTGTATAGTTTTCGTCTTACCTTTAAACACAATTAATTCTGAGTTTCCCGTTTCCGATTCGAGAAACAGAGTTTTCGTAACTCCCGTACTGTACACGCATAGTGCTGCTATCTAGTATTTTTTGTACACAAACGGGAGAGACTAGCGATGAATCGAACTCGCAAGCAACAACACGCCACATGCTCGACCGCGTTCTTTCGGCAGGGTAAGCAGTCGTTCTGTTTGCGTCCTCCAGTCCTACATTTTTTGTTGGAAAGTGGATGAAATTTTTTCTGGAAAACTGGAGTTTTCTTATAATTTGTAATATGCACGCGAAATAATATCAAGTTCAATTATTATTACATTAATTTCGTTTTCGTTTTTATAACTAATGTTAGGTATTATTAAATGGCAAATACATGTGGAGGGTAAGCAAAGCTGGAAGTTGCATTTGTTAGTAGAAATTGCTTAACCTGTAAAAACAACTCACTACACGCCACTGCGGCTTAGGTGCACTGTCGACTCGACATTTGTAATAGCTATGGAAAGCCTCGCAGAGCGCGAATCTTCAAAGTGTCATAGTCTGAACTATTAATACATTTTGATGGGGTTAGATTTAGTGACACGGTGTTTTAATACTGGTAACTATGGTCTACTTCAATATTTGTTGGAGCCTAAAGTTTTAGATTTAAAAATTGCCAACTTTTTACGATAAATTAGGGATATAAACAACAAAAGCAGTAAATATACTAGAACATCGTCTTAAAATAAACAAAATAATATTACCACCAGCTCTGTAATATTGAAACTTATATAGACACCCAAAACAGATATAAAATATCAGAATTTTTTACGAAAGCTTTTAAGAAAGTGAAATTCGGTTAAAATTAAACAATTTTGTAAATTGTTACAAACGTAAATTTTAAAACAACAATCTGGCATATGTATTGATATTGTGGTTTCTATACGTTGTAATTCGAGAGAAAAAAAAACAGGCAAATTATATTCAAAAACTATACATTGTATTAACTATTTTTTTTGTGTGGCATAGCTTTTTCAATTTAGATACGTAGTCAATCAAATAATCCCCTTGGAAATAATACTAAATAGTTGTTATTTCGGGGATTCGCAATCCGCGAGACATTTCCATGGCTCAATATGTTTATTCGGAAGTTATATGAAACTCTCTAAATCAATGAATTTTATGTTACAGGTTCAAGGAATCCTTTGGAGCGCCGCCTCGATAGTCGGAATAATTGCCTGCACGACATGCATTTTCAACTGGGGAGATGGAACAGTTACGACAAATAATGCTTTTAATTTATACGTTTCTGGTAAGAACTCAGTGGTTGTAATAACTTTCAATATTACATTTAAAAAAGTCATTTGGTTGGACTATATAAAACATATAAAATATTTATCACTTGTCTCATTTTTATCAGAAATACCTAGATAAAATTTTTACTTGTTACATAATATTCACTAGTGTGTAACAACAGGTGTGGGATCTCTAGCATTCTCTGCCGTGGGGTGTTGGATTTGTTGGGTTATTTATGTTCCTGGCTCACTTGGATGCTAAACAGGAGAATACGAGTTATTACAGTGTGTGTTTTATGCAAATTCTAAATTAGAATTGGAACCCATGTTATTTCAGAAGTTCAAGTTGTTAGTTGCAGTAGTTTTTTTTTTTTTTTTTACTACCTACAAACTTGTTCAACGCTAAAATTTTATTTTAACTTACTTTTATATATTCCTAACCGACGGCTTTGTTTGACAGCTTTATAATGCAAGAAAATTTCAGTACCTCTAATTTACATTCGTTTTTACAGTGTCTGTAGATACACTCATCTGTATCATGCATGGGATGTTTCATTTTCCAGTGTATCTTGTGCCTAGTCAGTTTCCGGAGATAAGATTACGCAGTAATAAAACAGCTGTCTTAACTACGTACGTCACTTTAACAGCCAACAAGGCATCTTGCTCTGATGATACACAACTCCTAAAATAATCACTGAAATTTGTTAATAAAATATATATATATGACTTGGAAGGGACCCTCTGGAACATATTCCGCCAGAAACCTCAGCCCACCACATTACCTCTCGTTGCCACTGAGTATGCCTTAAAGTAGCACAGAGAAAAAAAGGAGAAATCAGAGATACCCGTCTGGGTAATATGGTGAATATCAAATAAGTTTTCATAGTATTTTTAACTGTTTTTTTTTTTTTTTTTTTTTTTTTTTTTTAGGAAAGGCACGTGATGACATCCATGGCCTAGGCTCCTATAAGTTGTTACCTTCGAAACAACGAGGTGTTGGTTCGAACCACGGGAAAGCCAAGAATACATGCATGTAGGGGCAGTGACTTTTTATAAGGTTCATTTCTGAAGTGCTCACTATATCGTGGACAGCCTTTAAATTCGAACAGGTGGAAGCGAGACTCATCCAAAAACACGGTATATTGCCACTCTGTATGCCAGTGGGTGTGTAGATGAGCCCATTGTTGCCTGAGTCGTCGATGGTTCAGACTCAAGGGAGTTCTCCTCATAGTAATGCATGCACGCAGTCACCTGTGAAACAGACGCCACCGAACCTTGGAAGGAGACATTGTCAGATCTGTTGCACAGTGTTCCGACGTTCTGCTAACACTCGGCGTGAAGCTGAACGGTCCGCCACTGCCCGTGGTGACAAATTTTGTGGTCCAATTAAAGGGATTTAGATTCTCTGTTTTTTCTTAAATCCATTGCTCCTACACTGGCATCACTCTCGTAGCATTATGCCCTGTAATGGCAGCAATCTCGCGGTATGAAAATTCATCACAAAAGTAAATCATTCGGACCCGTCCAGACTCCATGAAGTGCTTAGAAAGGTACCCTTCCACGTCGACGAAGCATACTGACTTCAGTAGGAACGTTTACAACTCACTGTAAACAACTACATATACTAGTCTGGGCTTTATACAGTCCTTTATTTATACGCTTGTATATGTTAGTTCAGGTGGCACTGCTACGTCTAATCGTGCTCAATCATTCTCACTTTAATCATCTGCATATCACACCTGTTTTCCATTTCGCGTTCGTTTCATTGCACGGTATTGTATTTTTCACACACACACGTACAGAGCACTTTTTTTTTTAACTTGAATTTATTTCTTTTGAAAATTCTTGGTGAATTAAATTGTCGAAATTAATCTAATTTGCGCTGGCAGTTAATATTTGTGTGTAAGTCTTGCTGCTGCATTAAGGACTTTGCGACAAATTTTTACATTGGTGTGTTATGTCTTGTAGAGGATAATGTTTTGTAGGGAGGTTGAATTTTTGTTAAAGATTGTTTGAAATAAAGGACATTTATTTATGTTTCAGGGGGTATTAACCACAGCTAACTTGCCAAGACTCCAATAGAACAAAAAATATTTTTCATAAACAAGGTTGCTAATTTTGTTTATAGATATATTTTAAACATGTTTTCGCTGAAGCCTGACGTTGAATTTTTATTCATATAAGTACAAATTTGTTATGGTTATTCAACTTAAATTTTATATGTGGTAACTGAGTTAATGCTTTAACTGTGGACATTTCAATAACATCTTCATTCATTTTTGTTCCAGGCAGTGCCTGCGGTGACACCACCCTGCAAACCCAGTATGGTGCCATGTCTGCAGAATGGTTTCTTGTGTGGTCGTGTCTCATCCTCTCATTCAACTTCATCTGGTTCTGCTGCTCAGTATGGTTCCTCGTAGGTACGTTAGCGTATCGTCTCATGTTTTATGTATCTAAAAATAAAGTAAAGTATTTAGATACATAAAATATTACCGATAGTTTTTATTAATTTCCAATTATTTATTGAACAGGAAAGATATTACAGGCAAGGGTCGCGGATGTGAGCTCTTTCCTTGGCCCATAACATTGTACACTGTGTATTTGGTTAAACACAATATACTCCATAGTAATCGTTTATAAAACACCTAGTATTTTACTTGAGTCTAACAAATAAATTACAATAATGATTTCTTTATGAGCAAACAACTTTAGATCTTTTATATGAAGAAATAAACTCAGCAGAAGGAATCCCCCGCCAGCATAATATACATCAAACTATAGCAATTCTGAGACATTTCTTGGTAGAGCGACTCTGAAAAATGAAGGAAGATTGGCGCTGTAACTTAGTGAATTAAGTGCAAACAGCATGATCTTCAGCACCCGAAGTTTGATGTACAAAATGTTTAATGATTCTGGAGGAGCGGCATAATATACTGGATGCATATATACCATATTACTACTTGCATGCATGTAGAATGTGATGAGTTAGTTTGAGGAGATACTGAGATCAATTTTATTTTCACTTTTCTGTTGATGCTCTGTTCCAACGTTGGACTGGAGAGATTTTCAATACATGTATATTCAGTAAGTAAACTATTTTATATATTAAAATCGGTTAAATGGTTTCAGAGATACAACATATAAAATAGTAAGTTACAATTTTGAAAATAGGTTTCATATCGTTTTAAAATGCCTTAGTTGAGGCGAGCTGCCATTGTACTTTGTGTATACCATATTTATTTGGATTCGTTTCGGTAGTTCCAGCCATACAATAAAAAGTTTATTACAAGATTTCATTTCACTTGCATCGTTTGTATGTACTGTGTCTGCACGACCTCTGTGCAATGCAATGAATTGGTGTGCAGTCTGCCTGCAGCGCATTACTGTTCGTCAGGTTGCAACCCGAAGTGTGGAAGGGGCCAGCAGTGTTTAATTTCACTTTTTTTTAGTCTTTTCAGTCTCGCCTTTTTTTTTTTTTTTTTAGATCACAGTTAGTCAGGTTGTAGCCCAAAGTTTGAAAGGGAACACCAGTGTTTAGCTGCAAATTTTTAGTTTTTTAGTCTAACAAGTGTATAAGTAGTCTATATATAATAATAACAAAAATTTTGCTGAGACTGAAAATTGAAAATTAAATTAACTATAAAAACATTTTAAAACTAACCTTTTATTAATAAATGAACTAAAAAGAGAAAAATAATTTAAGTAGTTACAGAATTTGTAGAACTTTTAAGATGTGGTCGAAAAGCCGTAATAAAATTTGCTACAAATTATTATGTTTATATGGATTTATATTCAGTATATAAAAGCTTGGTAAGAATAGTTAAGAGTCTTACTCAAGATATGTTCTTACTACACTTGCGCAAATTAGTTATACGTTCCATATTGCAAATAGTTAACAGACTTATGCATGGCATGTGCTTGCTACGAATACACAAATGAAGTATATATTCTATATTGTGAAAAGTTAAGATTCTTACTCGAGATATATGCTTACTACGCTTACGCAAATAGGGTATATGTTCTATATTGCGCCAAGCTTTTATATACTAAATATAAATTGATAAAAACATAATAATTTGTAGGAAAAGTTTATTACGGCTTTTCAACCACATCTTACAAGTTCTACAAATTCTGTAACCGTTATATATATTGTTTCTCTTTTTAGTTTATTTATAAATAAAAAAATTGGTTTAAAAAAATTTATTTTTATTATTTTTTTACAGGTAAAATTAGCTATCAAAATGACACCCGTAACAAGACATCAAAGAGCAGCCTGACAAAAGTACAAAAAAAAAAAAACGCAGAATACGATTTTTAAACCTTCATTAGCACACTTAGAGAAAATTTAAATTTCTAAATTATGCCACACCAATTTCAGAAAGTATATAAATAATATGTTTGGTTTCAACTCAACAATAATTTTTGATGTTACCAAAACTACATAACATATCTTATTGGAATATCACGGTATGGGTTGCCTGTATAATTATTTCAAGTTTGAAAATGAAATTTACTCATAAAATTATGATGCCTAGCAGATGAATCTAATATGCCACTGCACTTATACTCTCCATATATTAAACAAAATACTTGAAATTCCTTTCTTAATTTACTAACAGTATTCTTATATAAAATATATACCATTCACATAAGCACATTGCTTCTTGCCATGTCAGTTATTGGATGCAATAATATCTAACGTGTTTTCATTAACACAAAAGTAGTCAGTTACTTCTGAATATAAATAATATAAATGTGTGCAAAACTTAAGGACTAAGAGAAATTAACATAAGAGTGGATTGAACAGGCAGAATTAACTTAAATATCAGTCAGAAGATCGCCTAGGGTCTGATCTGGTAGAGAATGGGTATGTACGCCGCATGGCGCACTGTAGGCGTGTTCGACCTAAGCTCGAGCATTGCAGTGGAAGCTATTGCACTTTGTACATGGAGTTGGACGACGTCTAGTTGCTGTCTGATGTCTACTGTGACTAACAGACAGACCCGTAGATTTGGAAGACTTTACCAAAGGTAGAACTATTAGCAAGTTGAAAGAAGGCCAAAGAGTGACTAGTATTTGCCGAGGAGTTCGGGATATCGCACAGCTTCATTTCACGAACTTGGACGGCGTTTATGATAACAGGAACAGCTGTGAGAAGGTTTAGTAGTGGTCGTGAATGAGCAACCAGAGGACAGGTATATTGTCCTGCCGGCGAGGATATATCGACGGCAGACTATGGATCAAACAAGTAGGTAGGTAGATAAGTGAGCTTAACGTCTCGTTGACAGCGAGGTCGTTAGAGACGGCGAAAGTTTCGCAGGGAAGAGGGATTGGAGACGGATTGTGAAGGAATCGGCCATGGCCTTTGTTTAAGGACCCATCCCAGCATTCGCCTGTAGCGATTTCGGAAAACCCTGGAACACCGAAACCAGAATGGCCTGACCGGGAATCGAACCGGAGTCCTCCCGAATGCGAGTCCATACGGGGGAAACAGCAAGACACATACTGGACGCCCAATATCGCGTTTCACCGTGACCATGAGACTGTACCACAAGTGGTTTGTTCTGTCGGCGACCAGCGCGATGTTATCCGTGAACGCCTGCCGGTCGGAAACGGCGGTCGTTGTGGTGCCGGGAATAAATGGACGGAGGAGCTCATCACTGGGGTCAAGTTCTCTTTATGGATGAGAACCGATTTAGTCTCACTGGCGATTACGAACATCTCTCTCTCTCTCTCTCTTTATATATATACATCAAGTTAGCGTGCTGTGAATATATCGAGGAGCCATCGCTCCTTCTAGGAGTGGGGAGAATACAAAAAGCTACGACAAGCTTAAGTTATTTGGCTCGGTGTTGGATGGCGCCACAGATAATCAAATAACAAAAGCGATTATAGAATTTCCTGGTTTAGGATTAGGTAACTGACATCAAAGAGGAGGAGAAAATCTTTCATATCTTCTACAATTTCCTTCTACAATGCATTGGCGTGCAAAAATTAAGAATTAAGTACGGGGCAGGTTTTCACATGTAACGTCGTGCAGCAACGTTTAAGACGCAGTAGGTACAAAGAATACTATAGCATCATCGAGATGCAAGAGTTGATGTTGGGGCCCGGATGGCCACCAAGTGTTATGACTCCCCAAACGAGAACTCTGCAACCTGCAAACCGACGAGGGGCGTTTGCGTGTTCCCCGCTCTCTCCATATATTTTCTCGGACTATTTTGACTGATTCGCTCACAACTAAACTGGAAGCCTGCATGCCAGCGTGTACTGTCGCATGCACGTAGTTACGGGAAGCGATTATTTTCAAAGGTTGGTATAAAAAGTGTTTACTTTATTGTGAACAGACTTTATATGCCACTATTACAAAATACTGTCATTGGACATTGTTAGAGAAATAATAAATGGTATTTGTAACCGCTTAATTGAGGGCGTAGGTTACCTACTTTTCATTTAACATGGCTAACCAGTCCTTAGAAAATAGGAAAATAATAAAGATTTTACGCAAACATACTTTCACCACAGTCTGTGGATGCGGTCGCACAACATATGTTGTGAGTTTGTGAATTTTTAGTCCGTATCTTGGAAGGAAAGAAGATTATACTAGTAGAAGAGATGTGGAGTGCTGAGGGCAGTCTTGTACCCGAAAGAGCAGAAGTTTACTAATTTAAAGAAACATAACAAGATAAATCTTTTCTGCATGCAGCAGATGAGTTTTATGTAATTAAGATGGTTTCTGCTTCACAATTTATTAAGTTAGAGAAAAGCATGACTCTTTAACTTCTTTTGGGGTTGGGGCGAGACGGTTAAAAATACGTCAACTTCAAAACTTCGGGGGCGAGGGAGTAAAATGTTCCCCTGTGCCAGACCCCCCCCCCCCAAGCTTTTACACTCCCGCACACTTGATTGCACCTCCGTTTTGTGGCATGTTTATTATAATATTGGCTATTGGCTAGGAGCCCTCCAAGAAGTTTCAAACAAATAGTGAATCATTTGCGGAAGTAGCAATAACATTCGGGTGTTTTGAAGTTTAGATTGTATGGTAATGATCCCCGAATGCTGCAGGTATTCTATTCCATTGATCGCACTCTTCGCTGCACGAGACAGTACACGGAGAGTGGGCATGACTGGGAAGTGGGCGGGGGGGGGGGGGGGAGGCGACTGTTGACGCCACCTGTCCGTGTTACATTCCTTTCATAAAAATATATGTGTAAATATGCTTATTATTCCCACCTTTCACTCAGGGTTTCCTACCCCAGCGACAGACCTGTCGTTCCGGTTAACCCGAAGAATGGGTGGAGTTAGATGTGAGGTAGGAGTGGAGCCGCAGTGAAATGAAGAAGTGAAGGAAGGGGAAGCGCCCCCCGAGAAAACCCCACCCTGGTAGTACCAACCACACCCTCTGGGGCTAGGGCGTGATTGAATCGGCAACCCCAAAGGTGGCAGAGTACAGTCTGGACCATTACGTCAACTGCGGGTGCTTTCTTCTTATAACACTCTGAAAAATATCTAATAATTACTTATACACCATTCAAGTGCTGTCAGCTTATGTTTTCCTTATCTTTAATTTTCGCAGGTTTGAAGCAACACAAAGTGAAACATATTCAGATGGAACTGCTTGCATGGAACCTGATAACCTTGTGTATATGTATCCTGGATTTAGCTGCCACCATAAGGTTTGGAATAGATTTCGAAATTTTGCAGGTTGGTTGCCTTTACAACATTACTATGGATTTGAGTACTATAGTGTAAATTTTTTTTAGAATAATTTGTGCACGCTACGCCAAGGGTAGTGAATCCATTTCAGCGGATCGTAACTATTTTATAGGTTTTAAATGCATTGTCCGCAAGAACGAAACATTGGTTAATCGAGACTGAAATTTATCTGTAAAGCCTGCATGCCACGATAAAGTTTTTCCTACACTTTGGGGCCAGATCTGCTAGCCGAGCCTGGAATAACAACTCCATCTAACGATACTTGTTGCCGCACAAATAAAGACGAGTGCAATTTTTTATGATTTTACTTCTGTAACTGTGGTTCAAAAACAATATACAATCACGACTTTAGCATTATGCATTTATGTGCAGAGCCTTATCGTTTTATTGTTATAACTGGAACTTTTGCGTTAAATAAACATGAATGTTTACCATAATTTTCACACAACGCTGTTTTAGAATCAGTAGAGATTTTCGTGTTTATTGTTATTTTCGATTTATACCTGTTTAATAAATAGTCTTACTCTCTTTATTAAAACAAAAGAAACAAATAGACTCTACCACACATTCTCTCTCTTTTTCTCTCTTACTCTCTCTCTCTCTCTATATATATATATATCTACTCTATCTCTCTCTATCCACCTATCTCTCTCTATCTATCTATCTCAATCTATCTATCTCGCTCTATCTATATCTCACTATCTCTCTCTGATTGACTAAAATTTCGGCCTTGTAGGATCAATTGAAAATTGCACACACCCAGTCTTGAAAACTGCAAGCAGATGACCACATCTTCCATGGAACCATCCATACAGGCGTCTATGTAGACTTGCATGGGACCATCCGTACAGGCGTCTATGCAGACTTGCATGGAATCAGCCAAGGAATCTTCCATTGCGACATAAAGACTTTACTGTTAACGTGTGAAAAGTTGTATCTTAGTGCAATGTTTCCCGTAGTTCTTGGAAGAAAAAAATCCCAACCGCTCCGGGACTGCTCCTCTGTCAAGGAATCGTAATGCGCAACGCGTTTACTGATCTAGGAACACGTCAGATTGAAATTTTACGTCAGTACGGTCATTGCGACGAAATTACAGAATGATCGTGTGTGAACAGCTGATCTTCCTTGCACTGTCTCCATATTCATTGTATCTTCAGGACATGGAGGACATCAAACTGAAACAGACCGAAACTAAATACGTTAACTCGTTAGCTCTGTGCCATTTTCGGCCGTCTTGAAACGAGTTCACTAGTTTTGTGTATCCATTAACACAATTTAATTTAGTAAAATTTAATTTTCCACCTAATTTTTCATTTTTTCAATTTATAAAGCGAGCGACATTCGAAAAAAAAAATCTTTGTGCTATGTTTTAATGAACTGCGTATAAATATTTAATAGGTATTACTTTCCAGAGTAGATATTTCCTCATAACTTATACTATGCCTACAGGAGTTTGTCCTTCTGAATACTTTACACCTGTGTTTCAGCTGATTACAGGCAAGTCAAAAATACGTGTCAATTAATTACATAATGTGAGAAGAACTTCATGGCTTCTATAATTACCCAGCAAATATTTATTTTCGTCAAAAATCGTTGTGTAGTATATGCTTCCGTATTCTTCGGAGTTCATTCAGGAAAACCTTGTACCTGATTAGGAACAATGACTTCTTTTTTTTTTGAGCCGGAATGAGTACAGTAATACGTATACTGTATATAAATACGTATTCTAATCTAACCTACATGTTTTTTTTTAAGTGAAAAGATCGGCACTGTCGTGGAGCTCAGATGAGCAAAGAGATAAATCTACTAGGGCGTGTTGTATTCAGGTTCGTGTTACGTGTACTTTCATAAGATGGCTAATCTTTTCTTCCCAAAGATTATTTACATTTAACAGATGAGTTGAATGATCATTTAATACGCCGTCGTGTAAAGAATTGCGAAGTGTTTTACTAAATGGAATTTCAATACTTTCTTCGAGCTAAAATTCGTAAACTGAATGCCCCAAAAAACTCTCTGAAAGTAGGGATTTAACTAATTTATTTGATAGGGAACATGTACCTTCCCGCCCAAAAGCATATTCTCTTTGTCATACCCTTTGGACGATGGCTACCTTGTATTTCGTTGACCTTGATCTTCCTTTTACCTCGGCCTTAAGAAGATAAAATATCAGGTTGGCCTTTGGCCGAAAGAAGAGATAGCAGAAGCATTTGAAGAATAAGAACTACTCCCAACTAAACTGTGTATTTTAAATTATGTTCTGTATAATTATTATATAAGTAATTCTACGTACACTCTGTTCATTACGCTGTCAAAATTTGAACTCGTTATTTTTAACGTCGGTTACAATAGTGGTTACAACTTGCATATTAATAAGCAACAAACTGTTCTTCTTTATGATTCTTATTTCCCATACTAGAAGCATGGTATAATAATATGCATTGTACATTAAGTAAAACAAGCATTTCTGCTTACAGGTAATTCCATTTTATCATTAGTTTCACAAATGCATAGATATGTTGAATATATCTTAGGACTCTTAAACTACCACTTCAATAAATAAGGCACAGTTTAGAAAATATAGTTATGCACGCCCACTGTCATCTTTCATGAAAGGGTTTAGACTACTGTGCAGTGGGCCATGCACTGTTCTTCAGTAAAATATGTAAATTTTCGAAATTAAGAATAACTTCGAACTAGCAATAGAAGTTTCATAGCAAACCGACCTGTAGTACACAATGTGTTCCCTTTCCGCTTGTGTGGGTACCCTGTCACTGCACAGTCAAGGTGATGGAACCAGAATAATGTTGACGAATATTGCTATGTTCCCAGAGTGACAGAGTGGCAAGGTTATATATATATATGCATATATACACTTATACACACACTTTATATATATATATATATATAATATATATATATAACTCATGATTGCCACTCGTCTGGAAAACCTGGGGAACAGGAAAATTTCAGGGAATTCGTAAACTGTCAGGGAAATCAGGGGAATGTCATGTACACTCTAAGAAATTATTTGTATATTTACCATATCAGCGTATACGTACAGTGACAAAGCGCAAATAGCATAATATTTTCCCATACATGCATGGTAACATTCCTACAGTTGCTCGGGAAATAGTCTAATGCGTAGGAAAGTTCCCAATTTTGTGTAGTAGCGATACTAAACATTCCCGTATTTCCAGCCTGATACGTATTATTATTACCACATACTTTATTGGTTAAAAACTTCCATTAAAGGTTAGGAAATTTGCCAAAAATATTTTACGTTGTAGTATTGAACCAGTAGTGAAATATCAGAGAATAGTATGATATGCAAGAGATATATGGCTTATCTGTTATTCCGAAAACAATATTAGCATCCACTGCAAGAATACATTTTTGAACGGTATATGTGGTTTTTCTGGTGCCCTTTAGTTAAATATTTACATTGTTACTTTTGTAGCGCAGCTAACTGCCGCAACGCCACGTTTGACTGCGGCATGTTGAAACTAGATAATGGTACAGTTACTGTAATTTTGTCAACGTGAAAACCTTTTTTTTTATTTCGTTATAATTATTATATTAATACATACGATTGCAATAAAGAGAAGTGGTTATAGGTTTAAAAAAAAAAAAAAAAAAGTGACTTTCATTTGTGTATGAGCCACTGCGTGTACTACCAAAGTGGTGTGAAATACAGTTTTGATACTAAACCAGATATTTAGTATTTTGTTTGCAATATCTATACAGGATGGGGCAGAATTCAACTGGCAAACTTGGTGAGGCGTTTCCTTATGCTAATTGAAAACTTTCTACCTACATTGAGCAATACTTCCTGCGTGCGTCCACGGTTAGCTGCTGTGCCCACTGCATGGACGGCGCTAGAGGACATTTCTAACAAGTAACTGTAAACAACATGTACATTCAGTTTATATGCTTACCGTAATGAGGCTGCCTGTCTGTTACTGTAGGTGCGAGATTCCCTGCAGGAACTATTGGTGTAGTCCATGCACCTGGCATTGTATAGCCGCCGCAGAAAGTTTTGTGTGAGTTCTGCACGAAGATGGTGGGTCCCGGGCAGTTGCAACGCTATGACAATTTTCGTGTCATACTGCTTAATAAACAAGCATCAAACGTTCATAATTACTGACGGTAAAAAAGTTTTCTGCAGTAGGAAGGTGGCAACCACTGTTATTTTCATTGCGGGGGGAAGGTATTAATGAGATATCGCTCTTCGACTGACTATCCCGATAACAATGAAATAATGTTCGAAGAATTGTATCTTACTTTTACTTCGTTTCCAATATTTTGCAAAAAGTACAGTTTAAAATCATAATTTTCAAGTGCTCGTATTTCCCTTAATATTCCATATAGGTGTAATATGCGATATATATATATATATATATATATATATATATATATATATATATATATATGACTTTGCATAAGACTCTGTATAATACCTCACGAATTTCGTCGGTCGAATTCTGCCCCATTCTATATAGGGTGTTCTGTTAAAGTGCACAGTGTTTCAAGATTTTAGTTGGGTTATTTTGGTTTAAAAGTCTGCTATGAAGCAAAGGAATCTATTGTAACAGGGAAATATCTTAAAAAGGACAGGTAAATTTTTTTAAATATAGGAATCAGGAAAATGCCAGGGAATTTTCAGATGGAGAAAAAAGTTGCAGCCTTGATATATGTCGGATGAGTAAAGAGGGCAATTTATTCTCAAAGGCTAATACCTAAGACAAGTCATTCTGTAGAAGTACGTTTCGTGTGCTGATAGACCTTTGTCTACGAAATAATTCCGCAGTTATCAACGAAAAACAGCTATAATGCTCTTGTCAGTTTACCTAATTTTCAATCTTTAACAAAATATTATATTTCATAAAATTGAATGCTGCATTTAATGTCTGTGTATGTTACTACTCGTAATTCTAAGCAAAGCATTATTTTTTTCCCCACAGAGGGCAGACTTGGGGAAGTTCTATCAAGTTGCACCCGCTGTTCTGATGGCAGTAACGGCCAGAGGATTCGTGCTCTACATATTCAACGTAGCTCTGTTCATTTCGCTATCCGTCATGGGTTGCCGTATCTACAAGGAAACGAAAGAGGTAATGGGGCTCATCTCACGCGACGTAAGTATTAAATTCTTTAGATCCAAGTATTACATTATATTAGACTTTAACTAACATAATAATGGGCGATGTCTTAAATTAACCTTGTTTGATTTGTTATATTTACGTATACATAAAAAAAAACATGAAAACGTCCGCCGTACCGAGTGGTAGGCTAAAAAATAAATCATGGGTACGAGGCCTTTCACTTAGAGGTGTTTTTCGAACCGAAAATTCTCCATAAATTCCTAAAATAATGCAAGTTATAATAATTATATATATTTCCTAATTTAAGACTACATTTTAACGGTATTAGTAATTAGAGAAAATAATTATTTAAGTGACAAACTTGATAAAAAGTGACTGGGATAAATCGCAAGGTCTAAGAACTGTAGGCTATGCTCTATACTAACTTTACTTAAGTATATATATCAACTATTCATTGGCTTCTTACTCCCATACTGAGAGCAATTGTACTGGCTCGGAGTTAAGAAGACCTCAAATAGGTCATGGACCAATAAAAAAAAAAAAGGTTTGGCTATGTTGGGGACACGGCCGTTTGTTCTGCGTGAATATGGCTACGTTGACGCGCTCGGACGCCTTGTATTTTTTACGTTCCCGGCACCGCTTCACTCGACCATATAAGGTTTTATGGGTATCACTGGATTGATTTGTAGATGCTCTTTCCAACCGTGTACGATTTAAGTATTTCGACTTGGCTTTTTAACGAGTTGTAGGCCGAAATTTTTTTAAGTTTTCTTAATTTTTTACAATAAACTGATACAATTTCACTATAACCACGCAACAGAAATGTTTTTAATACACGCAATCGATTGATCTTGATGAGAGCTGTCGATTGAAACTTAAACGAGCGTCGTAGCTCCTCCTAGTAAAAAGTTATACTACGCATAAGTTATGAGACGCGGGGAAACGAACTCAAAATTGCGGCGCCACCCCTCCCCCTCCCACCCATCGCGCGGTGCTTCGCAGTCCTCGCTCAACGTAACATAATCTTTGATCCTTTGGAAAACGAGTTGTGTAATTGTGTTTTGAATGTAGACCATAGATTCGGAGCTGCAATGCCAAACTTCATCCCTGGATTTTGTTATCATTGTATTTTCTGGATTGCCTCTCACTATGGTCGCAAATTTAAAGATGTATTCACGCCAAAAGTGTTACAAACGTACACATACTCAAAGCCTAATTTGTCTGAAAATGAATCTGCGGACTTTTTACGTCTAACTTATGTTTTCTTCCTAAATTTTTTAGTCTCTCTTGGATTCACCGTAACACTACTCAGACTTTCACAGATACTCCGCGAGTAACTTAATTAATACTGCTGAAACTTCTACCTACTTACTTTCTTTATACCCGCCATTCTGTGTCACTTCTCAGTATATAACATTGCGATTGGCCTTACAGCTGGTATAGGCTGTTTACCGTTAAAAGAGAACTACAGAATTACGTTTCGGCTTATTTTGTAACGTCAGGTAATATGTTAATTTAGTATTATAATCGATTTGTTGACAATATACATGCGCCGATTAATTTGAACGTAATTAGAAATAGGCGTGCCTTCAGAGTATGCCAGGTGGGCTATCCTCCCACCCCCTCCCCCACCTTCCCCTCCCGCCCACTATCCTACAAATGTAGCTCTTTAAATTTTCAGGGGCCACAGTGGCTGAGCGGTTAGACTGCTCGCATCCCACCAAGGCGAACCGGGTTCAATCCCCGGCCGGGTCACCGGATTTCCGCAAGTGGGAATCGTGCCGGACGATGCCATTGGTCAGCGGGTCTTCTCGGGGATCTCCCGTTTCCCCCGCTTCCCCATACTCACCTCGTTCACCCTTATCGGCTCTCAAGACCACGATGTTAAGAGTCGCCCAAATCTCTTCATTCACTCACAATTAGTCAATTTTTTTTTTTACGTACAAAACGGAAAACTGGTCGTGCGAACTTTTCTGTCTGGCAGCCCAATGACGTCACGAGCGCACGGAAGCGATCACAGACCTTTCTCGTGTCGCACCAGGAATCTAACGTAGCTTCGAAAACACGGGGAAATATTGTAATGGCTTCGTTCAGTGCGCATTATTACTAATGTTCATTGGTACAGGGGTTTTCTCTCGTATTCTACCTTCCCCGTTACCTTTTCCGGCTAACTCCTTTATTCTCCAGGTTAGCCAGAAACGAGGGTTCTTGTCATACGAGTAGAGAGTAGCCAGCTCCGCGTAGCGCCAGGATCCTTCCGCCTTATCCATTATGACACTTCTTTTGCTTAAACGGTGTGAAAACGTGGTTACTGTAAACGACTTTTAAGTTGCTCCTTATCAATAACCTCGCTTTATCTCTAGAGGATATTTTAATTTTATTAAAGGCCTTGTCTACCAAGCCGACAGCCGAGAACTGCAAATGGGGGAATCAATGTAAACGAAATTCCTTCTCATTGCGTCAATTTTTAAGATAACTATTTCACACAAAAAGTACTCTATGTGACATTTCTTAAGGAATGTTGCTATGATAAGATATCTTTCCGATTGTTTTGTTTAATATGTTTTTCTAAAATGTAATAGTGAACTTATATGTAAGTATTTTTTTTTCTCTCTCTCTTCTCTCTCTCTCTCTCTCTCTCTCTCTCTCTCTCTCTCTCTCTCTCTCTCTCTCTCTCTCTCTCTCTCTCTCTCTCTCTTCAAAAATAATTTTATATAGCAATATTCTCTGATAAAGTGGCTTCAAAATGTTCTTTTTAGTAGTTATCTTAAAAATTGTCTCAATCAAAAGGAATTTCGCTTAACATAGATTCCCTATTTGAAGTTCGCGGCTGCTGGCTTGGTAGGCCGGGCCATTGAGGGTGGAAATTGAATTTACGATTGATCTTAGTCAGAATAAAACAGGTGCATGTCACCACCCCCCCTCCCCCCCTCCCCCATCATCTGCGATCGCAATAAAATTTTGTAGTTTATTTTTGCTCAATTTGTTCTAATTTGTGCAGCAAATATTGGAGTTTGTGCTAATCTGGTTTCTGAGATATTAGCATATCAAAGTAGGGGGTGGGGGGCTGTGGCTTGCAATACCCTCTTACCCCTCCCCCTTGAAACCAATTTCTATTAAAATAAAAATTGGTAGTTTATTTGTGTTTTGTGCTCAGGTAGTGATAATTTGTAACAAAAATATTTTATTATGTTATATTCTTGTAACTGAGATTTAGGAAATATATATATCATGTAGTATTTTTTGGTGGGAAAGGGAATGCGCGCGGATTCATACTAGGCCTCCACTTTCACGTTTTGGAATTAAAATATTTTTTATTCATGTTGCCCAAGTTTTGATAAAAGTATAGGATTATGCGCTATTCGCTTGGGGAATAAAAAAAGAGTGAGTAGAGGGCTGTATTCATGACAGCTTTCTACTTTCTTTTCTTTAATCGCACACACACACACACACACACATACATACATATATATATATAAGACTTTATGCTTTCATGGCTATTGAGATTTTTTTTAAGGGGGGTGTTGTTTCATACTGCTTCTCTACTTTCGCTAATCATACTTCCCCCAATCACAATAAAAAAATACGTTATTTATTTTTGCTCAGGTTGTGCTAACTAGACCTTAAAATATGAGATGATGTTATAACTTGTTTAGTGATGCATCGGCATATTGTTTTTATTGGGTGTGTGGTACATTATACTAGTTCCCAATGCGTCTTATCATAGTTAATGTAAATCATTTGTTTGAAATTTTTTGTGATAAATTGTACTGCAATTACTAGAGTTTGTGTTATTAGGTTTCTCTGAAGTAGGGGAATTTAGCCAATTGAATTGGTAAAAGGGGGGGGGGGGGGGGTTGATGGAGTAGTATGGCTGGATTCATGCTAGCTCTCTACTTCTACCAATCACAATAAAAGTTATGTGTTTATTTGTTCTTAGTTTGTGTTAATTTTTGAAGTGTATGTTTGTGGGAGCTACTCACCTCTTTTTATGCCATTTATCTGTATCTGTTAGTGTTATTGCATTGACTTGTTTACCTATTTACCAATGTCTTGTCTTGCTGGGATGTGTCGCAGAGGAACCCAAGGCATACAGCGAGAGTAAATTTGCTAATCAATGATAAGGATATATCTTAAGCATTTTGCAGTTGGTTCAAGTTTTGAGCGTATTGATAATGCAAATGTTCTGTTAGTTCAGTTTTATGGGCATTATGTGCTGTTCTGCAAAGAGCGGAATGAAGGCAGTTAGATTTCTCTTGCTTCTTTCCCCCCTTCATCATCCCCCAGCCCAGTAAGGTGTAAATTAAAATAAAGTGATTTGAGATTTGCATATGTTGAATGGTCTTACAGTTTACTACTGATCTTAGTATTCCTCCACGAAAACATTTTTTTAGAAACACCTACATCCAGCTATATTCATCTCAAAAGTACAAAAAAATGAAATAAATTTTATGTTCAATGGTTAAAATTTAATGATTCATGTGATTATTGGGGTTAGTAAAATTGATTTAATTATGTAAAATGTGCAATGTTTACTTTTTAAAATAATAGTGTTAATAATATTTCCACGCCACTGAACGAAGTCGTACATTGGTAAGCCACTGGATTCGCTTCTTTTTGGACAATGGTCTGATCCGTGGTCATGCCACCCTCAATTTGATTTTTCATGATTTCCAAAATCACTTCACGTTAACACTGGTATGGTTTCTCAGGTCTATTCATTCCCCGTTCCTGGCTCCGTGAGCAAGTTAATGTATCTTAGTAACTGCAGTATTGAGGTTATATTAAAACTAATTTAACAATTTTTGCTGTAAAATGTTTTTTTGTACAATTTCACTACAAATTGTATAGCTTTTTTTATTCTTTCTCCAAAAAATGTAATTGTCTATTTAGTGCGACATCCAAGTTGTTTTATTTTTTATTAGTAATTGTATATAATTTATTATTTTGCCATAAATGCTATTCCATTAGGAAATTTTATTACGTTTTGAAACCAAGATATAATAAATTAAAAATATAAGAATTAAATTTGAAATAAATATGTGAAATAAATAATTAACAAATAAATAATTATATAAAACAATATTTAATTTCGTATTTCCAATCAATAACTTGTCAAAAAAAATCGTCATCCAAGATTTGGTAAAACCTTTCTTCAAATTTTTCATACTTCTTTTCTACAAAAGAACTCACTGCAAAAAAATTCACCATTAATTTCATATATATATATATATATATATATATATATATATATATATATATATATAATTATTATTAAGCAGATACATCAATCCCTTTTTCAGTATGTAGCCTCTTTAATCCAGATGAGCTACACTTTACAATTTAGCGTCACATAGGTTGTTTCCGCCGTTGTCCATATGTCATCACTTCTTCCAGCAGTATGTCCAGCCCACTGCCACTTTAGGGTCTTCATTCTTTCTAGGATGTCCCTGACTAGTTACTGATCGAATGTAGTCAGTTCTCTTCTTGTCTCTTCTTGTAAATCCGAGCATTGCTCTTTCCATACCTCTTTGGGCAGTTCTCAGTTTTTGCTTTGCTTGACAGTTCAGGGTCCAAGTTTGACAAGCATATGTGAGGAAAGGTAGTACGCATTGATCAAATACCTGCTTTTTAAGGTACACTGGCATGTTTCATTTAAAAACTATGGATTTTCTTCAATATACTCTCCAGCCTAATTTTATACGTCGATAGATCTCAGGCATCGAGTCGCCATTCACGTTGATTAGTTGGCCAAGATAGATATAGTGTTCTACAGTCTCAATATCAATGTCATTGGTGATCACCTTGTCTTTTGCTACCCATTTATTTTGCATGATTTTAGTTCTAGAGAGGTTTATTTTAAGGCCTACTTCTCTGCATACTATATATAGCTCATATATATATAAACACACACACACATAGGTAGTTTGGTACTGAGTTCGATTCCTTCACAAGACATTTAAAATCTTTATTGTTTGTTTCCTAACCCTCGGGCTCTGACAATAGGTGGGTGGATATACACCCTACAAACTGTCGGGTGTATATAATAATGTAATTATAAATATGAGTAAAATGTAGGTATGCAATTTATTGCAATGTCACAAAAATAAATGAGCTGTATCAACACACCTACAAAATTTTTATTCTGATAATACATTGAATGTATTTGTAGTATATGTGAATATAATTTAGATAATGAGTTACAAAAGTGAACCAAATGAAATGTATGTGTAGGCAAATAATTTTATATAAAGTATATTGTTAACATAATCCAGTTTTTACATTATGTATTTTCACAAAGATATGGTATGTAGATAATTTCACCAAATGTAACAACATTTGTCAAATAATAGACAAAAACATACTTGGGCAATTATGAAATTAGTCTGTATGAACCTAATACATTTTTTCCTTGAAGCAAAGTTTGACGAAGACACAAAACTATGACTTCATTAAACTCTTAAAATTTACATTACAAAATTAGGTTTACAAAGTGAAAAATATTAATTTTGAGAATTAATATACATTACCGGCGATACTATCGTGATTTCATTTACAATGCTAGTCTAAAGTTCAGTGCTAAAAAAAAATTGTCGTACACGAATTTAATAAACTTGAATGATACAAGTTAATGCTATGGGTAGCGCAACAAGTGGTATCCTCAGCTAACGTACCAAGTAACAAGAAGGTACTATTGACATAACTAATGAGTCTTCTTTCCTCAACATGGGAGCAATTAATTTTTAAATAAGTTCTTTATAGCATAGCTAGTTCGTAGGACTTGACTTTTTTTGAAAGCAACTAACATTAAGAAGGAAAGAAGAAACTTATGCAACAATATTACGACAGTTACAAATACACACGTGCCTTACCCGGGACTTGAGCCCATAAACTCTCGTACGATAAGCTAGCATGCAGTCCACTGCATTGCGAAGGTCGAATTCTGAGCATCAACTTCGGATTTAATCAATCTAGTCTTTCAAATGATAGATTTTACTAACCTAAAATATCTACAGGGCCATCATTTTGAAAAAAAAATTATGTCTGAGCCACTTAAAACATGTAGGTTTGCATGGCTTACCATAGCATTACTAGTGTGAAGAATTAGGTGGAAATGAGACATGAATGGTCAGACGTCACGTAAAACACTGAAAACCATTATATAAAAATATTCAGAAATAAATTAAAGTATTACATTAAGCACTGTTTTGTTGCCATACTACTTAGTCTTATACTTGGCCTTTAACCTACAAAACACGTATGTTTACACAGTGTGTATGTCTCTCATACTGTATACTTCTCGCCACATTCGTGTGTGTTTTTATTATATATTTTGTTCTTTATGTTAAGTAATATTATATTAAACAAAACACTGGAAAAGAAAATATGTATTATTTTGCCACACTTCGTTAAGGATAAGAACAAAGTTCGTGGACGTGCTATCGTCCCTGACCTCTGACACTTGGTTCAATTAGCCATTTGTTAGGTTATGTTGACACATGGCACACTCTTAAAATAAACAATGTGCAAACTAAATACCTAAAGACCTTACTGGATATTTCCTGTGCGAGAATATTAAATCTAGGTATCCTAGTGTGGTACGGTGCATGTTAGTGCATGCAAGAAAATGTTTGTTTACAAACACGTAACAGTCACCACAGCCCAATAGATCAATTACCCTCTTATCTCTAATTCTCATGTGCAAGATTTGTGTACACGTCACTTACAACACATTTGAACTCTTTAATAAACACAACATTGAAATACAAACATTACATGAGAACACTGCACTATCAAAACATATATAAACACACGTGGTCACGAAGGTAGTATGGCGCACGTCTGACAGACGCACTGTTACACACTGAAAAATTATTACATTCAAAAAAGGCCATTTCAAAAATAAACACAGTAATATTACACTTCAAATATTACAGTTCACTGCACTGAGGCACTTCACACAGGTGCACGGGACACACGCTGGTGCTCTGGTATCTCACATGTTGTGCGATGTATTGGCAGTTGTGCTGTCTGCATGACGAATGGGCTAGTGCTGACCAGTTCACGTCATATGTATATGGAAATAACTTTTTTTAAAGAGTTTTGCATACATTTTTGTTAAAAGTATTGCATTATAAATAACTCTTATGATCGGTTTAATTATCGAGATGGTTTTTTTTTTTTATATTGTTACAATTTCTCTCTCTAGAAATTTAGTGGGCTATACCAAGTTCGTTAAGGGATGGAGATCTTAATTAAATTAAATAAATAATTATAATTTTTTAATTTTATTTATAATAACTACAGTAAAAATCCTCTTAACTCAACTAGTCACAATAAATTGAAATCACTTACTGTTCACAATTGACACCAATAAATAAAATTTATATTTACGACAAAGAAATCAATGAAATTAAATAATTAAAGATCAGTCCTAATAGACAGTATATCAACTTATTCAATTATTTCATAATTTACGCCTCCATATTTGACAGTCCGAATATTTACAATAAAATCAGTATTACTCTTACATTCAGCCCCACCTCAGTTCAGTCATGTCCTGCCAGTCGCAATGTTATAGAGTCTCCCAAGCGCCCTCGCGCACAGTAGGCTTCACTTGTCGGTTTCACACCCTCTCGTATAATCAAGCCCCGAACACCTCACTCGTCGTCGTCCCGCAATCTCCAGTCGACGTCCACACTTCTTTTTGCTCGCGCACACTCAGCCAGGAGGCCTTCTGTGTGCATGCATGGGTGTGCGTTTGTTTAGGGTGAAGTCTAAGTATGTTTTGCTGTATTGCGATAGCTTAGTAGATATTTTCTGTAGCATGAAATGTAAAGTTGCTATTTCCATGGGTTGTATGGTTACCCTCGCAGGCTGTGGTTTTAGGTGTTGGGCTGTTGGGGAACAAATGTTTTGTCATCAACATGCATCGCCTAGCGGCAATGTTGCAAGTAGTGTTGCACTCCCCTATCTCTTCGCACTCATCTCTTTGGCAAGTTGGTTGGCCGCAGTCGCATCTACCATTCGAGAGTTCTATTCTATCTGGATGTTCGCTAGATATGTGCGTGTGGTCTCTATCTTGTTTTTTAAAACTAATCTATATGACGACTTGGGTTTTATTTACATGATTACACATTAATATTGATATGTAAGTCGTAAAATGAGATATGCATATTCACCCTCACCGTGATTTGAAGCAAATAATGTGATACTATAAATGTCAATATAGCTTGTTAGGGTTGAAGTAGACATGCCATAGTACATATATTTAAACTTTGTCGAAGCAATAATTCATCCAATACCAAAACTCAGTATCCTTGGGAGATGAAGCACAGTATTAAATCGTGATTAACTTCGATTGGATTTTCTGGAAATCTTTTCAGATTGGTAAATGTATGGGAAATTAGTTTAACATCCAACATTATTTATTTTGATCATAAACCAGTAATGCCAACAAAAACTTTTGTGGTGCTATGTCGACGATCTGTAATAGCTTGGTAGAGAACTGATGAATTTGGCATGGGAGTTGTAGACAGAGTGAGATAGGTTATGAAAGGCAAATTGTTTTAAGTGCTTGTTGTGTACTGTGTTTGATAATAACAATATTGTTGGTATGTAAGTTTAATCATAATATCAAACATATATTATTTGGAAGTTAGCGTTGGTTATGGTAAGATGTGTCCTTAAGGTAAAATTATTCTTGGTATTGGTTCACTGTGTAAATGGTAGCTACATATATTACTTCATTATGTGAATATAGTCTTAGTCTCTTTGATAGGATATGAAGCAAGGCATACATTCTCAATCCTAAATATGTCATCCATCCACGTTTGCCGTGTTTCATTGTTTGATAGGTTGTTGGTTTCAGCTCATTACGCACTACTTGCATTTGGATATTCATTACATTAATACTGTCGATAGTTTACTTGATATGCAACTAACCTATCTACTTATCCTGTATGTATCTTGAAAAAATTCATTTATACTACTTGAGTGTGGTTGTTTCATTACATGTATATAGTCTCATTAATTAAACGTTATTTGTTACACGAATACATATATTCATTCTTGATGGATGATGAAGCGAATCTTCACGTCTCTTGATGTAAGCTTAGACTGGATTCCATTATTTATCTTCAAGATAAAACACATTGATTAATGGTCCTTGCAAGTGTGTAATGGGTATTTATGCAAGTGTATAAGACATTGGTTAATGCATAATGAGTACTTGCTACTTATGCATATGCATAGTTGGCGAGTGTGTACTTCGTAAATATTCAATGCACAATTTTTGCAATAATTATACCATTAATTAATCTAATTAAATACATTTTTATTTGTAATATTCTTGGAATCCAATACGGCAGTCGAATGCAGATGAGTAATTAGCCAATGGGAAAACATTGGATTGAACAAATGTGAGTAATTGGGTCTCACATGATGAATTGGTCGAATTAAGGTGAGAGATAAACAAATGACAGTATGCAAAATGGAGGTGCGATAAAAATACCCTTTGGTATATACCAATGGGCTTAGTCAGGTGTTTTTTTCTTCATAGGGTGATGATGTGTAATTTTTCTCAATGCACAAGTGTACACATAAAATGTAGTTATCTTGAATGGGAAAACAACCTAGTATCAATCTTCCCATTGGTCTTCAGAGCTTGAGAGTTAGGAAAAAATAATAGCAATCCAAAAATTAAAAATCTAAAAGTTCTGTTCGGAAAACAAACTCACTAGCATTCCAAAAATTAAAATTAATTAACTGCCCCCATTCCGATAATCGAACTGAGTATTGATCCACCCACCTATTGTCAGAGCCCGAGGGTTAGGAAACAAACAATAAATATTTTACATGTCTTGTGAAGGAATCGAACTCAGTACCAAACTACCTATTGGTCATCATAATCCGAGGCTTCGGAAACAAATAATAAACATTTTAAATTTCCTGTCTGGGAATCGAACTCAGTGCTAATCTGCCCATCGGTCATCGTAGCCCGAGGGTTATGAAACAAATAATACATATTTGAAATGTCTTGTCCTAGAATTTAACTCAGTATCAATCTGGTCACCGTTTGTCAGAGCCCGTGATTTAGGAAACAAATAATAAATATTTTTTATGTCTTGTCCGGGAATCGACCTCAAAACCAATCTACCCACCGGTTGTTAGAGCCTTCAGGCAAGGAAATATTAAATATTTTAAATATCTTGTTCGGAAATCGAACTCAATAGCTGTCCGGTCACCAGTTATGAGAGTTACCTCCTCTTTCAGCTCTCCAAGCCATGATGCTCGCCAACACAACTCCTGAGCTCACCGGTAAGTTCCTAGGGTGTTGTGGTGACAATGGAAGGGGAAGGGATGGTAGGTTAAAGTGCGTTCCCTCCACCCTCCTCCATCCCACTCCTAATTGGTTGTGATGAAGCATCTGACGAGATGAAATGTCAGTCGCTGTTCAGCTGTCGGGACATCGACACGTGTGGTTGCGCAACCTCTCACTTTCTCTCTGATGAGTCTGTATGCATGATAGTGTAAGTAAGTTCATTTCCCCCTTCACTCATTATTAGTGGTGAACTGGCATTTCACAGAAATTCCCAATTACTCAAAAATTGTCCAAGTCCAAAAAAAACTAACTTAAGTGTCTTGCCCGAGCATCAAACTCAAAACCAAAATTTCCAAAATTGTCCTATCCAGTAATCGAAAATGAAATTTCCATAATTTCCCAAGTACACAAAATATTTCAAATTCTTCAAAAATATACATGGTTGTGATTTGAACCCGGTAGTCAAAAATTTACTATTAAAAAATTAATGCAATACCCGGGAATCGAAATCAAAACCTAAATTTCTCAAAAATCCGAAATTTTCCAAAAATTATTAAGTGCCCTCAGTGTGAATCGAACTCAAAATTTCTCAAATCCAATATTTAAAAAATTATTAGAATTTCAAAATCATCCCTGCCCTGGAATTTAAGCCGGAATTCCCAAATCCAAAATAAATATTTCCAAAATTAAAATTCAAAGTTTCCCTCACCACGACTCGAAACCAGTAACCTAAAAATAAAATTTCGAAGAATTGCACTCACTGGTCATCGAACTAAAAGTGGAGCGCACTGGAAGTCTATGTGAAAAAAAAATATATTTATAAGAATTTCACCTGCCGTGCATCGAACTGAAAACCAAAAATTTCCAAATTACAAAAATTACAAATATTAAGTGCCCTGTCTGGGAATAAAACCCAGTAATCTAAAAGTAAATAATTGCACGTGCCGAGAATCGAACTAGAAGTGCACTGCACCAGAAGTGCAACCGGAATTGCATCTGCAAAAATCTGCAACTATAAGTGCATGTGTAAAAATTTCGCGAATGTAAGTCACGCTGTGCTAAAAATAGAAAAGTAGATCAAATTCCCATTCGTAAGTAGGCATTTATGTCAAAAAAGTGCTTCTGTAAGTATGTGACCGGTGCATCCATAAGTATGTCACCAGGTCAAAGTTCCAAGTGGGCCAGAACTGGTTCGCCCCTACTACTTGTTGCAATGGCAACCAATAGCTGGTAACATAATTTTGGTGTGCGCTACAGTGGTTTCCAAATATTATTGTCATATAATAGCTTTTTCCCAGTTTTTTGGTATATTGCGGAAAAGAATATGAGCCATATTGTAATTCCTCGACGCAAGACCAGGGAAGTTAGATGTGGTCTCCCCTGGCCGGAACTTTATGTTATTTTTAATTATTTCACAAATCCGGCTTTGAATACAGGCCTCCCGATGAGGCACAAGACGTGCCGTGGATTTTGACAAGATAATCTGTACGGGCCAAAGGTGTGCATTTGTTTTATTTCATTTATTTGTTATTCGACGCGCGAATAAGTTATTTAATGCCAAAGCTTTTATAAGGCACTTAAGACCTGAGAGCCTTATTTAGGAAGGACTAAAGTAAGGAAAATAGGTTCAATAGATTATATTTTTATATTTTCACCTGGATTCATCAGAACATTTTACTACAAAGATCATCAATCTACGCTGGTTTTATAATTATGCCAGTTAAGTGAGAAACCGAGTTGAGCAGTGTCAGATATACTTTATTTACACATTTATTTCTCACCGACGTAATTTTTGCTGGCATAAAAGACCTGAGACATAATTTTTCCTTTGCTTTACCGATGCAATATTATGTCAATTTTTAATGTGAACTTAATCAATTCAGTTTATAAAAATTTTGAACAAGCCAAGCTAGTGCTGGCAACTAACCGATAAATTCAAAGTATTCCTATGAAATATTGATATCCGTAACTTAATTGCATATTAGTGAATAACTAACACTTTCAGTCATATAACACTAAAATGTTATTCTTCTTTCAATTAAATACTAATCAAATACTCTCTACTCTTCTAACTATTTATGATATGGTAGTCTCAGTAATAATTTATTCTGTGAGTTGTCTTGGTTCCGCGTTTACCAATTGTAGGCTGTGTAATCAAACAGCTGAGTTTTGCTCCTATCAGTATCTCTCGTTAGAACAATATATTTTAATGTGTGTGTTTGTGTGATTTTAGGTATTATGAAGCCGGGCAATACATTCGTATACAAGCGTGTCACAATAATACAACGGCTTTTTTTAATTCATACTAAAAGTAAATGTATTTTAGAACAAAAAGATTTTAAAGAACCCGAAACCTTAAAATAAATGAATATTTACCGTGTTTGGCATATTTTAATCGAGTTTCCGCTATTACATAGGTACGCACAACGAATTTTAATTAAGTCACGTTTTCCTCGTCTGATTTACTTTCATATTCACGACAAACGGTCAAAACGTCTAGATGTAATATTTTCGGGACAAAATCGCACAAATTAGAAAGAAGCAAATTACAGAACGATTATTAAAATCACAAATGGAGTGGATGGTAATATAACCCCAAATACCCAGCACGATATGCCAATGTACCTCTATAACTAGAATAGCATAATCTCCAATATTTGCGTCTCAAATTAGCACAAACTGAGCACAAATAAACTAAATAATATACAAAATTTTATAATGATTTGGGGGGGGGGGGCTAGCACATCCCCCCATTCCTTGGTATGCAAATATCTCAGTTATTAAATTAGCGTAAACATCAATATTTGCGGCACACAAAAGCACAAACTGAGTACAACTAAACTACAATTTTTTATTTGATCGATGTCTAGGGGGTGGAGGGGGAGCATGTCCCCAGGCTCCACCATTGTACGTTAATGTCTCAGTAACTATATTAGCACAAACTCTAATATTTGCGGCACAAGTTAGCACAAACTGAGCACAAATAAACTACAAAAATTTATTGCGATCGGAGGAGGTGGGGTAGGGGGCTGGTGACATGCACCTGAACAAAACCCATAAACGGCACACACATCAGTCACTTTCATGAGTTTCAAACCCAGGACTCATCGCATCGTAAGCTTGTGTTCCAAAAGAACTACGGAATGTTAGTTACTGTAGGTATATGGGGATCACTAGCAGAATATCACATGTCCTTCATCCCGAAGTACCCAAAACATCCACCACCTGGATGGATCAGCCCCCAATTCCGGCCTTACAGACCAGTGAGATTGTTCACATAGTGCACTATGCCCATCCTAGACTATAAGTTGATCTATCAAGATCCGTAGTTATTCCTGGGAACACATCGAATATAGCTACTATATGTCATATGATCAACGTAACTGAACAACTGCATAAATTATATGGCCAAATGTCACCAGACTTCCATTACTGTTGTTTACAAAGGTACCGGCTGTATAGCTAATATTATGTTGTCGCTATCTTTGTTGATATTACAGAAGTAGTCCACTTCATCAGTTGAAGCTCTCCACGGAGTTCTGGTGTACAACCAGGGTAATTTGTTTCCATTCTGCATTTATCATGGTGAACAGTTGACGTGTCTCTGTTGGTCGAGGGGTGCATGCTATCGACGTTCCAGCTAATCCCTTTGATGTCCTGTTGGGTTCAAGCCATGAAGTTGAGCAGGTCGTGTAGGCAGTCCAACCTTACTGTCTTCAAATCATGATGCAATTTGCCTTTCTTTACGAATAGGAGAATTATATGACGCTTATACAGGAAATTGCACACTCTACACTGTCACCACAGTGTGGTAAGCATAATTTTGCCCAAAACAGTCATTCTACATACCGGAGTTAAGCGATAGGTCTATCAAAACAACGACGCAAACCCAAACCAAGGCAGAGAGCTCCGCACCATTACACTACCATCACGAGATTTCGCTGTGTATACAACACATACAGGTAAATTCCGTTCGCCAAGCATTCTACAGGTTTAAACACGTCCATCTGGATACGGTCAAGTAGAGTCACTCACTCATCACTCCATACGACCTTCTTCCACTGCCTCAGTCTTGTGACGGTGTGGTTTTAACCTCTCCAAATGACGTCGGTCTTTGATACGTGTGATTGTATAGTCATTGGCTTCCTGACAGTCTTTTCTCTGGCGTTTGTGCCCGAGATGACGGAAGTCTGCTGCAGTCGCTAACATGGGCTCCTTACAATTTGCTTCGCACAACACACTTCAAAGTTTACTGGTCTCAAAGAAATAATTTTTCGAACGCCTAGAGCAGTGCTTGGGGCCACCACTTCTACGACGTGTCCACTTAACAGTGACATCGCTAGCAGTGGACCATGGCTCGTTTTACTGGTGATAAATATATCTAACCAGATGCCCCACAGCGTACACATATTTCCCCGTTGACTCTTTGCGACAGCAAAAACGTGCACTGTGTTAAAGCATTTGTGAAAGGAGACGTTATTTTAAGAAAGACATTTAGATACATATGTTTCTTATCCCAAATTATTTCCAGTGTGCAATTACTTTATACGTTGTCTTTTACGATGACGAGTGAGCAACAGTTTGGAGTAAATTTTCGCAAATCCCTCCGTCCAGTGCATTCATTATTTTGCTGTCATGAGAAAACTGCATTGCTTGTCGGAGAACGTCTGCACATTCATTTTGTTGGGCGACAGCATTCATAATGCGAGCTGGCAGTTTATCACGTGTAGCTACCACTTGTTTATATAGTTCACTTTTCATCCAACCCCACAAACAACAGTCTGACGGGTTAGGTCTGAAGATCGTGGTAGCCAGTTAATGGGACCACAAACACCAATCCACGAATTAAGGAATATACGTTCAATATGTTGCTTCGTAAGTCTTGAAGAATGTGGAAACCCTGTTATGCTGAACGTACATAGCCAACCGTGTGGCTAAATGAATGTTATCTAATTGTTCCTGTAATGTATACCGTAAAAATTGCAAACAACTTTGTCCTGCGGTTCGATGATTTAAAATAAAGGGGCCGATCAACATTTTATTAATCATACCGCATCACACATTGATGGAGAAACGAACTTAGAAAATAGTTTCCACTGTAGCATGTGGATTTTCGTACGATCATCGATAACTGATGCATGTACTGTTGACCCCATCCTGGATAAAAGTGGTTTCATTAGTAAATAGCAATGTAAGAAGCACTTCATGATGTCCAATTAACTAGTGACATAATGTCACAATTGACAATTAACTAGTAACATAATTCGAAGCGAATCATCCTGCTTCCTATGTGAATATGTTGCACAAGCTATGGGTGGAAAGGGCACTAGCCCTCGTTATGCAGTGTGTTCTCCATACACGTGATTCGTGAAACACCGAGACTTGCGGAAAGTCTGCTCCTGCTAGTTGTGTGGCTATACTGAACCATGTAAAGAATGCATTCGTCATGCTGCACGTCGTGTTGATGGCCTCGTTTCGATACCAAATGAGCTCGTTGGGGGGTTTACCACTTCCTTATTGTAACCTCTGGAAAAAAACTGTACGGTCTGGAACCCGGCGTGTAGAAAAACGCCGATGGTATTCTTCGATAGCAGTAGGCTCATTACCGTCGCAGAAGTTATAAACATACAACATATCTGTGTATTCCTCATTCGAACAAATGCATGGCATTTTCAGCAGACAATTATATGTTCAAGATGGTCGAGTGTATCGCTTCTGCATGATACAACACGGAACCAGTAACTCACAATCAAATTGGCCAGTGCGTTACGCCAATTTCAAACACATGATCGTAAACCATTTGGGATAGGGCACATGTGTACATTAACTTGTTTGCTTAAAATAACCTCTCCAGTCACCCTCCGGAACGACTTTGCTTCCTGGAACACTATGTGTAGTATCTACGCAAGGGAAGTTCACTGTAAGCAAAGAAGTGTCCCGTGACTTTTGCCTCCTAGTGTTTTCTTCAAAGTGTTTAGTATCTTACCAAATTGAAAATCAATAAATTTTTTTAGTTATTTTAAGCGTGCCACACTACTTTGCATTTTCGTTATCTCCCCAGCTTCAAAGTTTGTAACATGTGTATACATTAAAGTCTTATATACGTACGTATCAAGTTTCTCTGGCACAGTTAGTCTTAAAACATTGCAGTTGTTGGTTCACGGTAAGACACTTGCTAAGTATCGATTGTTGCATCCGATAAAGAAAATTATTCTATGTCTTAGCGTTAGGTGGCACGTTTAGCTCATTGGCCACTGAAATGAATTCATTTTTCGTATTATATTACCAAAGGAAGAACGGTCGTACCAGCAACTCAATTTCACAGTGTAATTTGAGTGATGCGTGGATACTATGGGTTGTTGATTGCTAATCGAGCATTTAGTGTCTATTTTTCTGACAACTGTGCAGCTATCCTTCCACCATAAGTACCTACAACTGAAATTTGCTATAGATCACATGGGTAGTATTTATGCGGCGAGGAAATGAAAGTGTGTCATAATTACCGACGTAAGAATGTTGTTAATTTTCCCATTTTTCACTCTCACATAAATAAAATAAATTGAAACCCAAATTAATAATTTCAGTATCCGCAAATTAAAACCTTAACACTTTGTTATGAAATAATTTATGATTATTCCACACATTAAAGGAGTTATAGGGGCGTCGTACAAAATAACTCAGGTAGACCACAACAGTATAAGATGGGGGTTTATTGAATTATTAAGAACGTACAGACCATAACTATTTAACTACATACATTACTATGGGGAACTTTATAGAAATAATAGAATGTTATCTAATTATGATAAGAACCACGCCACTTAAAAGCTAATTGGAGAGTCCCCGCCTTATTCATGTGTTCGTAAGCCGAGTCAGGTGACGGTTAACGACGGCTGGACATACCCATCTCCAGACTTCTCTTTGGACGATGCCCCGATGACAAAAGATTACGCTGTCCTATATCAGGTTTACGGCCTCGTTTACTGGCTGATGGACGGGGTTCCTACTTTAACTTTCGCAAGGTATTTCAGCAATCATGGCTTGTGTCCTGGATTAATGTTTTAAGGTGTGATCAGGCAAGCCGTCGAGCTAAGGCCTGATCACACAGTTCACAACAACCTGTAATGAGATGTTAAAACACTGAACTAGTGTATTTTTTACTACAAGGCTGCGTACTATACTGACAGCTTGTGGGCCAATGCGTCCGTTACGATGTACGCGGTTGCAGGTAAGAAAATATTCAAAAATGGATTTCAAAAGTGTTTGATAAGTGATTTGCAGAAAGTAGAAACCATGAGGCAGACTGAGTGTCGTGTTCTGCGTATGTTATCGGCTCTCTAGGAGACCCCGTGGTTAGCAGCCGCTCAAGTCTCTCAACTCAGCTCAGCTCATTCTGCATTTCAAAAATTGGCTTACGAACTGCTCACAGCAGTGTTAAAAACACGTATTCAAATAGTACCGTAGACACTTGTTTACATTGAATTATTCGACAGATTTGTGCCTTTGAAAATGTAATTTAACTTGACATTTCAGCGCCGGTGTTAATGTGGTCACTCGTGCTAAACATTGGTTCAACATTGGTTTTGACCGTTCACGTGGTGAATCAGCAGTTCACTGCAGGATCGTGCTTATTTGGGAAAGGAGATGCGAGGGCGAGAATCTTCCCTTCCATCTGTGAATCGTTGAATGGAGGCGAACTCCTCTGGACTGGCGATTTTGTGCTCCGAATGTGACGTTGCAGTTGTAAAACAGTACATTTATTAAGGTACGTCGTTTTCACTCAAGTTTTCTCACTGTTGGTTTATAAAATGAGTTAAAAACCAAGTTTACTTTGCGAATAAGAATGTCTGAGTTTTATTATTAAAATTAGTTGCTTTTGGTTGAAGGGATTAAAATACTATTTTTTAACATCAGCAGATTTTATGCTGTGCACAACTCTGGTTTATTATTGGGTCCAAGAAGGTGGTAAATGCACAACTGGCAAGCTCACTCTACCCTCTGTGCCAGAAACCACTCAGGGCCTACAATAGTGCTCAATTAACAGTGAGCTAACTACAGTTGTACCAACGTGGGCGGCGAAGTTGATTCTTACGCCAGCTCACATTGGGTGACGTTTTGGGTTCGAATCCCGGCTAAGGGGTGAATACATGTGCCGTATTTAGTTGCTAATGTAGATTAAGTTTAGTGTGTGACGAGTTCTATCTCCTCACAACTAGCGTACTGGCATAAAATAACGACTTTCATCATCGACGATTAAAAAATATTGCTTGCCCGACCCAGTGAACCATTCTGCATTTCGTATGGGTAGTCTATACCCTAGAAATCTCGTCATAACGTAGGCCAGGGTTAGTCTTAGAGTTGTTCGAGGGCAGTGTTTCTTTTCGTCTAATTTCATTTCATCCAGGGAAATGCAGTTACTCGTATATTTTGAAACATATTGCAAGTCACCCATAAGAATATGATATTTTGTCAATCGCTGAAAATTATGCATTTATATTACCAGCCATACTGCAGAAAAAAATATGAAGTTCATAATTTTTAAATCACTTTGTTTTATCTCGTCGCCAAACTAGTATGTAGCTTATGTGCCTCTGTTAGACTTTTAAATAGTTTTAATTCTAGCTAAATATGTAAAGATGGTCAGGCAACAGTTATTTTTAATTAGTTTCTAAATTTATCAACAAATACAAAATAATTGTATCCTATACAATATTTTTCAAGTGGTTATTTGGATCATAATTTCCGTCCTTCTTGTGTTTTTAAGGATCAGAAGCAGCTCACTCAGCGCTCTACTGAAACAAGTTTATTTCAATCTTCGTCTGCCGATAACAGTCTTAGGTACTAAACAAGCTCTAATTACTTATACATCTAAATCTCATTGCCCTCAACCTCATGTTTTTTGTATCAAATTAGATCATGTTATGTAAAATTAAGGTATGTCACTCCTGAAAATGTGAATACTAACCTAAAACCATTTATTGTCAGTGATTTTATTAGAAGTATGGAGTTTATGTCTTATTGTATAGGAATCAGAGCGCCTGTTATTACTGAAAGGCAATGGGGTTCCAACCCCAATCCTAAGTACGCATCTTATTTTGTTTGTCTTCTGCACTCTCCTGCTTAACGTAACTCACAAAAAGTTATAGTATATTAACCATCACCTCATATAATGAGGAGATTGGAGTTAAATAAAAACATGACCATGTTATTACTTATATTTACTTAGTATTGAATCATGTTAGAACGGGTTTGAGAACGACAAAAATCTTTATGTGAGTAGCCACAATATATCTAAGTAAAAAACATGAAGATTTCCATATCGTGAATCGCTTTGTATTTCCACATTCGTAAGTGTGTGAGTGGTGTTGGGGGGCGAATGAAAGCAACGTCATTAATGCACACAAAAAGTATGGAAAATGGAAAAACGTTATGCCAGGACAAATACACGAAACAATATTTAAAAAAATGTACGTAGAAACATTCAATGGCAAAACACATCCAGACCAGCTATCTAAAAGTGCATGTGCCGAGACACACACAGTGCAAATTCACATAAAAAATTATTACAGGAAACATACAGAAACAAACACAATAATTACAACACCAAACGTAATATCACAACGAATTAAAAAGAACCAACTCTCGTAAAAAAGGGAGTATGTCGCCTACAGATGTACCCCCATCACTCAATAGTTGTCAAATCCCGCCTGGGAAGTCAAAAGTGCGGCAAGACAGGCTATGGCTGTGGCGCTCCAACAACGTGCGCAGTCAATGTATCACCACAGACATCACAAACAGGCAGGGCTTCCCCACCAAGCAGGTGTCCATGAGAGGCATGGGTGTGGCTGATCCAAAGATGGTACATCACAACCAACTGTCCGAGCGGAATCTGGCCAAGTGACCACAGGGTTCCAGATTAGTATGTAAGAATTCAAAGTTTTGATTATTGGGAGAGCTCGTCACTTCCTTTTCCGAGTACCTCAGATGTATTGGCGTACAAGCATGCAGCGCATCACACACAGGTACACGAATGGCTTAAGGTGGAAGGTTGCTGGCTTCGTTAACTGCTGCAATGACTGCCACATTTCCAGGAATACCCACGTTTTCCGGTACCCACAGGGAAACATTCTGATTCCCTTTACTCTCCATCTCCGCCAATAACTCTCTTAACAGAGAAAGAAGTGAGTAGAGCAAGAGCAAGATTGTCATCGCACCCATTGAGCCGGAATACACGAGATAATTCCGTAGGAATTCCTGACTGATATCAACACAGAGCTTCAGAAATAGCATACAGCTCAGCGGTTAAAAAGCTGCAAGACGATTGCAACCGAAACAAATACCTGTTTGCAGCCACAATGAAGGCACAGCATCCACCTTTGTAAAACCACCTTGGCATGAGGTGATACTCAGGAGACAGGAGTATTTGGGCTGTGCTCGACGACCGAGTTCTTCAGCGACGATGAGCATGAAGCGAGGTTAGCAATCGAATGCAAAGGTCGGGGAAATGGGAGTGCCCAGAGAAAACCCACCGATAATCATTAATGTCCTACATGTTTCCTGCATATAGGAATAGAACCTGGTTCACTGTACCTACTGTAAGGCGAGTGATCTGTTCTATACTTCACTGCGCCCAAGTGCCATCGAAGAACTTAAAGTGGTTCTCTTTTCTTTGTTTCTCCTTAAAAAACGCAAATTAATATTACATTAATAATTATGTGTAAGTACTTTTAAATTAATCAAAAGTTTGTTTGCCTAAATTAAAATATGCACCCCATTACACACTATGCTCTTTAATATTATAGCACAAGACACAAGAGTGAATTGTACTTTTGTTTAGAAAGGTCAGAAAATATATGTTTCATATTTATAAATATATTACAGTGTGCAACTTGACAGGGAGTTTTTTAGATACTAATATATAATTTGAATGTCGTTTGTCACTCCTTTTTCCATTGCCAAGTCAATGCATGCGATGCTGTTAAATATTTGACTTAGAAGTAAAATGTACTCTCATTTTTTGTAATATCTAACTCAGCAAGCTCTTGTCCTTGACATTGGGCCTAGCTTACGATGCTTAGAAATGTGGTATTGGCTCTTGGATATTTATAGTTTTTCGTTTACTTCTTAGCTAATTCGTTTGAATAAATGCACTATAAATAATCGAGGAGAGCTGAGATTGGTAATTATAATGAAAACCAAAATAATGCAGTAAAAGTTTACATTTTTTACAAGTTTGGATTAATACTTTGTAGGGGAAATGTATAGAAGGGCAGGTATGCATGACTGAAACCAAATATGTTGACTTTATAAATGTAGACTACTTAATTCCTGAGACATGAGGGAGAAAAATTTGAATAAACAGTGTTATTGTTTGTAAATTATGTGGAACCCAGTGCTGCTAATGTTTGGGCCTGTGGGATGGCAGTTCCAGGCCGGCAGAGAGTAGCTACTCCACCGATCCGAGACCCTGGAGCGCGTGGAGCGATGACAGTGTGCCATGGCACATGCCTCGCATTACCATCCGTCCACAGCCACAGCACCTGGTTCCGCGGGTACCGATCCCGCTGACGCCACCGCCCAGGATCATACCCGACCCCGACTACAGCCCATTCCCCGCCCACCGGTCGCCCAACATGCAGTCCCCCTCGCAGGAGAGAGTTCCACCCAGGTCTGTGCTCAAGAAGCCCCACTACCAGCTGGGCCGTACTGTCCTGTGAGCGGCCATTCTCTCTGTGCTGCTGGGCCATCCCTCTTGTAGCCTTGTCCTCGCAAAGAGCCCATTAACCTGTGAGTGGTCCTCCTAAGTCCATCCTCTTTTTATCCATCCCCTTAAATGGGCCACACTCTCCTGTGAGCAGACCTGCAATATATGCTGCATTTTCCTGTGAATGGCCTTCTTAAGTCCGTTATCATTAAGCCTCCCATTATATGAGCTGCCTCCCCTATGCTGGTGGACCATTCCTCGTTAAAGTCCACCTTCATAAAGCCTTCCCCTTAGATAAGACTCACCATCTTGAGAGAGACCCTCCCATATGTTCCCTGCAAGGACCCCTCCCCTTCTTCAAATGTGTGATATGTGTATGTTCCTTGGGACAGTCCTACCCTAAATGCCACTAAATCATTCACATTATAAGCCCATCCTTAGGAGGCCTTGTATCCAAATGTATCATACCATCATATCGACCAGTCCATTTTTAACAGGGAGCCAGACAGACATTCCTTCACATAATCTTTTAATAAAACTATTTCAATGGAATTCATGCGAATATTCTTCTAAAGTTATAACATCATAATATCTCAGTCCTGAAACCCAAATTTCCCCACATCGGGATAAAATATTCTGGCTCCCTGCAGAAAACCAGATTGAATCCAATCATAATACCATTCCACTACAGGATTATACAGAGAAAGGTAACTAATTACCTTTCTCTGTGCACTGCTGGGCCGTCTATCTCCTAGGTCTCCTATAAGGTACTCTTCTTCCGCCACATGAGGCACATCATCTCGAGAGTGGTTCTACCATGTGTGACGCTGAACCATGCTCTTCCAAGTCTGTCCTCAAGATGCTTTTTCCCACATATTGGGGGCATTGTTGTGTGAGTGGCATTCTCATATACATCCTGGTGGACAATCACCCGCCTAGATCCATCGTAATGAATCCTTCCACCAAGATCGACGCCATTCTGTGAGCGGCCTTCTTTAATTCACTGTTCTTTCTTTGTCAGTCCTTTGTCAGTATGAGGCCTTTGCTGCACCAAGTGAGACATCCCGAATTGTGTGAGACAACTCCTCTGCATGTTGCTATACCACTCGCATCGCTTAGGTGTCTCAAGAGTTCTCCACTATGGGTGTGAACTCGTTATCGCAGACTGCGCAACTGTGCTCACTGTGTGCAAGTTGGGGAACGAGAGATCATCTGGACTGCTGATGATGCGTTATGTATTATCTTATCAGCAAAAACTCGTCGGCTGTTCAGTCTTGTGAGAATATGGTGAAAATATTGATGCAGATATTTTGTTTTTTTTATGTGGATACTTGCACTTTCTTACCACTCGTTTGCAGAGTAGTTCACTTCCCTATGCTCTGGGATCATGATCACCACTGGTTATCTATATATTTAAAAAAAGTGAAAACTATTTTTGTGGAAGTTTTGGAGAACCAAAGAAAACTTTATTTATGATGTCAAAGTACGATGTCATCATTACTGAAAATCACTCCAGCTGCATTATTTTTTTAATGTATTGGTAAACAGAAATGTAAATACACTGACGAACATATCTCATTCACTTCAACGAGCAAGCTGGTCCACCAAACTCAATTGTCAACCTGGCAGCGTAATTGTGATTTTCATTGTCTGCCGTATGACTTGACTGATTAAAATAGCTTATAAATTAGTTAGTAATTGATTCTAACAATAATAATACAATGTTATGCTAGGAATGTAAATTATGGATATCTATGTAGCTTATATGTGGCAATAATCTCATGTATTCGGATTCAATAAATTGTATCATGACATGTTATGTTAGCAGTATATTTCTAAGACAGCCAGTCTCGTTACAAGGAATACTTGAATATTGTCAACTAAATGGGGAATATCAATATCAAATTCTGATTCTGCCTTGGAATTTAGTTTTTAGTATAATATATTTTCATAATTCTGTTGTAGCGAATAAAATAACTAATAAAAGATAAATATGTCTTTGTGGTTTCCTGCACATTTACAAATCTCGCTGTTTCCTCCAACCTGGATTCACTTAATTCCTTTAATTATAATAACTTTAAATATTTGTATAATATTACTGCCTATGCCATTCCTTCGATTTTAGGAAGATGGGAGGACTGCTGTTTTCCATTTCTGTTGACCATTTTTCAGTTTTTATACTCTTTATATAAAACTATATTTAACTTTAGAAAACTTAATAAGTTTCATATTTTTTATCAGATCCACAGGCAGTTTTGCTCTCGCAAACATACTGAAAAACACAAACTAATATAAATGCAGCAATTTTATGCACTCGTGGCATAAAAGTGGTAAAAATAAAATGTACCATATGTGTTGAAAGACTGTGCGACTCTTGCAATGGTTACAATATCAGATTACACAGTTTTAAAAGTACGTTCATGCTGCTGGTTCCATGCCAGTCGGACATAGCATCCCCTCGGAGCTCGATATATGCGCCGATAGGGTCGTTATTTCCTCTCCTGAGAAAACTTGTCCCAAAGCTGCTGCAACTATCATGCAGATAGGCACCTGGAAGAAGTTATCGTCTCAGCTGATCCCACTAAATTTCTGTTGGCGAGAGATAGGGGGAACTTGATGGTCACAAGAGTACCTCAACATTATGTATGCATTCTACGCACATGTGTATCGACGAATGCATGTAATTTTTAAAAACTCTACTAGGGTACTTTCTCACGAGGGGGAACACATACCCATACAACATCGTACTGATGTACTGCTGTGCCATCAGGGACCCCTAATCACTACCAATGGTATCCTGAAGGTGTACTGTATGGCTGCCCGCACCACGATGCTAGGAGAAATACCAGTGTATTTCTCCACTACATAGGCAAAATGAGTCCTCCCTCCTATACGTTGCCATGGTTACCACGGTGACCCACGGCAATGCAGGATCGAGGTTCATCACTAAATATGATATGATGCTACTCATTATATCCTGACAATGGCACCACTTTGAGTCCCAGCAACGGAGAGACCAGAAGGCCATTGCTAGTCCATCCATCGTCTGCTGATAGTCAAATGGGGCCATGGTAAAAATAAGTTTAAAACATTAAAACAATTGTCTTACAGTATTTAAATTTACGCTAAAAATGTAAGTTGATGTGGAACTATGCATTATTTTAAAAGTATTTTGAATCAGCTTATGAGAAAAGGAGAACTTTTTCCCGCATATGTCGAGCTGACATTTATTACGTATGAATGAGTACCTATTCTTCAGAAATCGATTCTACACCAAGTCATCTAGCGATCTCGCACATCACGAAGAACTGCACCTGCTTGCTGATACAGTGGTTCTTGATTTTAGGTTCATTTCAGGCAATCCTATTATTATTTATGTTATTTAAATTAACATTTTTGTAATATTTGCATAGTAGCTTGTAAATTGTCATAACGTCTAGATGTAAACATAAGGGAAAATTGCTAGAAAAAATTGCAGATCTTAGCCTGGTAAACAGAAAGGACAATAGGTTTATACAAATGTTTGAAGTGAAAGCATGGCTGAGGGTGGTCGCCTCCGTTTGTTTTGGTACCATTCATTCTAAGAAGATGATCCGCCCCTGCTGCAATACACTTCGCGCATCAAGCCGGCTGGAGCCTAAACTGCCCCCAATATTTTGCTTATACCAGTTTTTGCCCCCGGTCCAATTTCAGAATGCGAAGGGAAATATTTCGTACTACAAAGCACGATCTGTATCTTCCTGATCTTCCTTAAATTGTTATAGCTGCAGTGCCTTTCTTCTTAATACCTAGGCACTGCCGAGAATGAGGGAAGAGATTTGGACGTCTCTTAGCAGGGAGGTCTTGAGAGTCGATGAGGGTGATTGAAGTGAATATGAAGCTGCCCCAGAATGAAGGGGCGAGGGAAACGGGAGATCCCCGAGAAACTCCGCCGACCAATGGTATCGTCCGGCACGATTCCCACTTGCGAAAATCCGGTGACCCGGCCGGGGATTAAACCTGGTTCGCCTTGGTGGGAGGTGAGCATGCTAATTGCTCATTAACCGTGGCCCCAGAAATTCTAATGCTTGGACCGGACTCGAACCCCCGATTTTTTTTATTAAAAGTCCGATGTGCTAACCACTGGACCATCGAGCTCACACACTGCCGAGAAGATTTGTACACAATGGCGAAGAAAAATACCCACAAATAACATCAACACTTGATGTAAAAGTAAGGATGTGAATATTTTAATGTGGGTGTGAGCCCCTCACTTCCTGTTCGTCCTAAAATCCACCGAGCCTACACTAAAGTAATAAAGGGATACCTGTAAGCACCTCAACTGTGTAGGTACATTCCAATAGGGCGCACATCTCGACCACTAGGTTAATTTAACTTGCCAGTTATCCATTCATCTAGATGCCAGCAAATATAATTTACAGTCTAAAATACATTCACAGAGTGAACAAAACACTATGGCTGGTTGCACTACACTACAGTTCAACTCAAAGACGCAGGAAAAACGACTTGATAGCCGGGGGAGGGGGGGGGGAGGCCCCGCCCCCAAATATACTAGCGGCATTTCGTGAATACATGTTCCTCTAGCGAACTGAACTTTTTTGGCCCAGAGACTCAGAGAGCCCCGCTCGCCAGTTGAGGTCAGCAGATCCCGGATATGGCCAGTACCCAGGAACACTCCGAGCCATCGGGCATGTCCAACGGCTATAATCCATTCACGGATACTTCACACTTTTCTGAAACCCTGCTAAAGTTCTATTTCCATGATATTCCTCAACGTTGTGAAAACTAAGCTAGAAAATTACACCAAAGGACAACAAACCAAATTCGCGCGCAAGAATTTGTAATAATATTTGGTTTGAGAACTATGTATTATAGGCGCTATCAACACACATGTTTTTAAAAATATTTATTGTAAATGAAATAGAATTTATAAATAAAATATTGGTAAGTAGTAGGGACGGGGGGGGGGGGGGTCATTTCACTTTTGATTAATCGGATTAACCATTTGGTATCAAATTGATATCAAAAGGGTTAATCCTTAATACGATCCTAATCCGATCAAAATTGTTAATTCAATTTTACTCCGATCAAAATTTTTTGATTAATCCTTAATCCAATCGATTTTTAATTTTTTTTAAATTCCGATTTCATAAAATGTAAAGAAAATTTGATTGATGCGATTAATTTAATTAAACAATCAAAAATTGCTGTGTATAGTTGTACTTTAATTTATTCCTTTCTTTTTTGGGTGGAGAGCAGCTCTGGTAGATGTTGACATGACGACGACTGGCACCTGAGTGAGGTGTGGCGTTTTGGGGACAGGGTATATATATGTACTGAGTTGTGTGCAAGAGTGGCATAAGTGTTAATTTTTTGGGTTGGTAGTGATATTGCTTGTAGATGGTGGTGGGATATAGGCGATTTTTTTGGCAATATTAATTAAACAGAAAGAGAAAACGATGTATAGTTAACACACATAAGAGATTTGGGAGTGTTTAAACGAATACAGCCGAAATATATTTCAAACGAGATATACCTATCAATATAAATATATAACAAGAGAGAGAAGTATAATGAACACAACTATGCGAATAACCTTATTTCATAAAGAAACAAGTGATAAATGATCACAACTATGTGAGTCTCCAAATGTCCTAAAGGAACTTAATTAACGAAGCAAAAATGTCCCTATCTATATATAAATTAAACGGCTAACAAACACAAGTGCATGACTATCACTAAACGAATTACGGAACCCAGATATCCTGTTTTTATTCTAATAAATGAAATTGCACAAGCACCTCTCCCAAAAGACGTCCATCCACCTGTAAGACTGGTGAATTAATGGCATTAGTTTAGGATGTGCGGACTCCTATAAGTTGTTTCGAGCGCCTCTTGGCAGGCGACCTATCACAATAAAAGATTAGCGAATTCCGTAGTTAATACTCGTAGAGGAACTTCTGAAATGGAATCCATACATTAAACGACGATCATTAGAAAATAATTAATTAATTAACACGCCTAAAAAAGAAAATGTTTAACAGTCAGTGGTTTTTATATATGTCAATTCTCCTGGGAGGTCGCTGCAGCACTGACTTGGATATACCACTTACGTCGAGTTATAAGCTGAATGAGGTGCTCAGAGCAAACACTACCTTCATGTGCATCACGTAATGAAATCGCACAATCACCTCTCCCAAAACACATCTGGTTGGCTGTGATGTTAGTCAATGAAGGAGATGTGGAGCTTGCGGCCGAGTTGAAATTACTGCAAAAACTAGGAAACATTTGTAATGGTTATGAAATAGCAATTAAACGACAAGAGACTATAATACACTACGCCCTACAACAGACAATGAATTGATTGGATACAATACACCTTTTCACAATACGTAACGATTAAGCACTTCCAGTTATCATGGACAAATAAAGATTTCCAAATTCGCCTTTTGAATTATATGATTTAAATTTTAACCATACACACAAGTATGTCTCCCCTTCACTTGTGCATGTACATTAAATGATTTTAAAACACGTCCGTTCGATGTGGAGTATGATGTATGAATGAGTTAAGCATAGCACTTACGTTGTCTTATAAAGCTGTGTGTGTTGAGAGCCTTATTATAGACGTGGAGTACTGTCCACATCTGACAGACAACTGATTTGAAATAATGGGAAAGATTTGTAAAAGAAGGAAACATTTTTAATGTTTATGAAAAAGCAATTAAAAAAAGAGAGCTGAACACACACACAACTATTTGAATGGATAAAACTTACACTACTTTAATTAAAATAAATAATTCACTTTTATGAAATCCAAAAACTTCCTCGAAAAAAAATAATTAAAAATAATGGATGTACTAAAATTTTCCATTAACTGTGTGGAATCTATTACACTAGTTAATGAAACAACAGTTGAAAATGCTATGAACTTTCGTCGACCAAGCTCAGAAATGGGGTTTACGTGATAAGCTCTTATAGAATTATTTTGAAATAACAGATGCACTATATCGGTTTAATGAGAAGTGAAGCCTGCTGACCACCTACCCCTTCGATCGTTGCATGGGACACTGGCAGAACGCTGCAATGGGTGAATAGATGCTTCAGAGGAGAAAGTGATATATACATGTATCAACTGTGAGGTTTGGCATCAAACTAACGTGGCGATGGTCAGTGAGAGATGGTCAGATCGCTCCTGCCTGCTTACACCCCACCCCCCTACTACACCAGACTACGTCTTTGGTTTGCTCGAGAACTGTCTGCACTACCTGTTTCGGCGGTGTCCCCCTCCCCCCATTAAGCCCGAAATGCATTTTCAGATAGTTGGGATACTGCTCTGCCCACAGAGGGCGCTATACACCCCCCTAATCACACCTCTACTCCAGAGCATGTGTTTTCCGAGACTACAGGTTCCTTGCACCCTCTATCGATCCAATGCCCCTACCTGCAAAACCTGGCTAAGGCTAAGTTGCCCCACCCCCTCCAAACCCTGAGGCCAGAGGGCATGTTTTCCAAGACGATAGCTTCCTTGAAAACCACCCCCCGGCTTCCCCACCCCAGAACACATCTTTATACATCACGTCAGAGAGTCTCCAACTACCAGACACCCCTCTGACTAGCGAATTTAGAACTCACCCTGCCTGGCTAGTCTTCCTCTCCCCTCTACTCTACAAACTTTCACTTTCGCTCGGACACTGACTTGCTCAGAAAGGAAGCTTCCTCCTATTTTTCGAGATGCAAGAGTCTGTCTTATTTGCAGCGAAATAAAATTTCACAAGTCCCACAGATGAAATTTATATTCCTCAACACTAGGAATTAAATCTTATCCGATATTTCAATCCCCACATAAAATTCCAAGAAATTTTATATACTTTAATATAATAAGATTTAAGCTGAAACCAATAACATTCAAGTTTAATACTATAAACTTTGAAAACATTTTATCCCATTTTCCATCAAACTTATTAATTTTAAGTTTAAAGTATTTCCACGAGTATTAATTTCACAGCAACACAATTACAAGAGATATTTTCATTTGCTAAATTTTTAACATTGATAGAACATAATTATTTATTTTTCCAAACACGCATCTTTCGATTTAAGGAATACACAAGTTAAACTTTTCCAACCATTGAAAACCTACATTAAACAAACCTATGTTAAACCCAAATGTCTTTAAATTAAGGGGGATAGTAAACATACATATCCAATTCGTTTTAAATATTTGTGCATATTTTTACATGTAGATTTCTCCTTAAGTTTCCTAGACAAGAATTTCGACTGTACTATGTAGCTTAAAATGTGTAAATATTTGAACGAATAAAAACTTATTTACAAATAAATTTCCATAGAAATTAATGTTGGCGTAATATTACTGAAATAGCACAAATCCTGCTTGAAATGACTGCTATCGAAGCTGAAATCTGTTAAATGTCATGATATTTCAACTTAGATTTGAAAAAGTTACCATTTTAAGCAAATTTAAAGGAAATCTATGGCCATTTTTCAACATAAGTGTAGTGTTTTAAAAAAAAAACCTTTAAATTTGGTTTTCTGAGGTTATGTAAAGTATGATTATGTTTTACCAGCAGAGATCATCGTGTTGAATTATCACCAGCAACAGCAATAGTTGCAATCTGGTTGCTGTGAAAAAATATTTTTTTAAAAAGTTTGCTGGACTCTGCCACTGGCTGCTGCAGAGTTGAAGGGAAGAGGGAAAACGTTCTTGGAGCTGTGGTGTGTCTCTAAGAGCTCTTTCTACCTGGCTCTGAAAGGGTACTTATGCCAGTCCACTCTCAGTTTCTTCTGTCCCCCAGGATCCTTCAAGTTGACTGGCAGGTCGACGGAGGTATTATGAAGATACTACGCCTTCCTTTTCCTTATGTTTCAAATTTATTAATTCAAATTTTGGATTATTTTATCCATCACTTTTGTAATTCCCCCCTTCAGTCGTTCAAAGTTGTATGATTAAATTTTATTAAATTTTTTAAATATGTATACTATTTTTTTCTCCCTCATTGAGAAGGAAGTAAGAAACTTGTGTTTTTTTTTCGTGGAAGTGATCAAACAGGTATCCTGCTACCTGGCATTAAATTATTTTTAAGCTCCAGACCTGAAAATCTTACCATTACTGCTAAACATTCACTCCTCTTTATGTTTACCAAAATTTTTGTTTCAAAGTTCTCTTTACTACTAGTAAATCAACTCTCATCATACACAAGATATGACACAAGGATTTCAAAACTAATAAATAACAAGTCACAATACTTCTTTTTAACATTGAACATTTTTTAATTTAAAAAATTCATAAAACACACATTAGTTAACATTCGCAAGACAAAGTCTTTACATATTCACATCAAACGTTCTAGGATCGGAAAACATTAAACATGTTACCACTGAAACCCTTACAACCATAAAAAAAATCGTTACTTCACCAATAATACAGTTAATTACACACTTTTCAACATGTAACCACTGAAACCCTTACAAGCTTAAAAAAATCGTCCCTTCAAGTTACGTCACTAATCATGCAATTAATTACTAACTTTTTCAACATGTTACCACTGAAAGCCCTACCAGCTAATAAACCAATTTTCCATCTTACATCTTAAAACTGTTATATAATATCAACAAATTCATGTCATGACTGAAAATCATTAAACATTTTTACAATTTATGTGTGAAAGCCATAGCAGCTTATTAACCAATACTCCATATTACGTCTTAAAAATGTTAAATAATCACAACAAAATAATGTTACGATTGAAAATCACTAAACATTTTTTACCATTTACATGTGAAAGCTTACAAGCTTATTAACCAAAACTCCATCTTACGTCTTAAACTATTTAATAATCACAACAAAATCATGAGTAGATCTTAAAAACCAATTCTGGCACAGCACACTTTTTGGGGTTATTTCTTATGAAATTTAAACAAAAAATGCAGTACACTAAACAGGGTTATTTAGTCTAAAAGTGCAGGAAAAAATCAAAAACTCATAATCTTAAATTCGATGAAAAATTATGAAAATCAAGCCAATAAAAGCTAAAATTAAGGTATTTGAGGGTTAAATCTAAGCTTTAAAAGCTTTATACAAATGAGATAAAAAAAAAAAGCAATTTTAAACAAAAAAGCAAGAAAATTTTAGTAGTTTATCAAAAATGAGTGTGCAGGATGTGACACTAGGTAAAACATGCAAAATTATACAAAAATCATGTACATTTTTCGTTTTCAAAAATGCTAATTTTGCAAGAAAAAATATGCCTTTATCACGATCGATCGCAATTTACTGAAAAAGATTGTTCGCAAAAATCACAGTGGGGGAAGTTTCGATTCGTCGTACTTGATCACAGACAAGTTGATTCAATATACTCTTTCGATCATGGAAGAAGAAAACATGGAGCCTGTCAACCAGATGATTGAACTAAAAAAAAAAATCTCCCTTCCGACTACATCAGAAAAAAATGCCAAGTTTCTGAATCATAAAATCATGTATCCTACCAGTTTAGAAATTCTATGTAAATGCCAGGATGAAATCCCAACAGTATTTGCCGTTTTTCGATATCTATACAGCAGTAATGTGCAGTAATTAAAGTTTGAGCTTGCTGCATTGTGTACAAATGTAAACGACATGGAACAAAAAACTTGAAAAAAATTGTAATTATATATATATCAGCACTTTTGGTACTAATATACTGTCGAAAATGGAAGAAAATAAATAAACAATTAAAAAATACGTAGGGAATTTTCAAGAGGTAAATATTGGAGCTACAAATAAAACCCCTCTCTCTTTTGATCGCATAAAAATGAAGCTATTGTTCAAAGTGTGTGTTTGGTTATTTGGGGCACAATTCTAGGTTTGTGTATGTGCACACTTAAAATGTGTGTTTAAAACATGTGCTCGATTAAGAAAGATGTCTTCATTTGGTTAACCTTCTTGTTTTAAAATAATCACATTTGTAGATAATGAATTTTTAAAAAATAATCACAGATATATTTTAAAATTTTTATTTACATATAAATTACTATATATATTATATATATATACACATGGTCGTCAACAGGGTGAGAAATTATTCTGTCAAAATTGGATCCAATCCATTAGACATTAAAACTTTAGGGAGATGATGATTCATCAATTCGTAAAATTCTATCTCAAATTCACTTGTCGGATAGTGTAAGAACCATTCCTTTGGCAGTAAATATGCCATTTCGAAATTTACATTACACTTGTATCCTTTTCGAAAATTGTGGACAAAGAAAAGCTTGGTGGAATAAATCAGAATATAACCGATCGGAATTTGATCACCTATTACCTTTAATAAAATGTATGGTTCCAACTCACACTCGTTCAGCAGACTGTTTATCTTTAAATTTAATTGTCTTTTCAAACAGCGACCGTGGGGAACTTTGATCAGTAATACATTCTTTCCTGCGGAATTCATTCGCCTTCAGTGCATGCTCTTCACTCACAGAACATTGATTTGAGAGTGAGAAAAAAATGAAATCCCATACTGTATAACTTTGTTATTTTTGTAGAGTTTTTTTACACGCATGTGTGTATCTGTACGACCCACAGTTTATATATTTTAAACACGTATGTGTATATATCAGAATGAATCTCCCCAACTCAGCAGAAGATCATCGTCAACCATGTCGGGAAGAGAGGATGTTCTCGAAAAAACTTTCACCACATCATATATCCTGTGGCTGAATGCGTCGATATTGATGGTAATCAGCAATGGATCTTTACACCAAGAATAATTCAACAACATTTTTGTCATAGCAGGACTGACAATCAATTTGTGTTCCATCATTCAAACCCTAACATTGATTGTTTGGCGAAGGCAGCTACTGTCCCCATTCGACTTGATTGGATTATGCATCGGCTGCTTGGAATTACTAATTTTACAACTCTATGAAGATTTAATATTTGGAAATGAAATGATATCTACAAATCATCACGACAGTCTTTAGTTTGACTTGCCTGATGTTTATCACTTTGCGAGTTTTTGCCCGACAATAACAAGTTGTTTTACTCGAAAGCATTTCGGGTGTGGGGAAGACTATGGTGTCTACTCGATTGTTTAATTTTCTCCAGTTTCTGGAGGCATATCCCCCATACAAGAACAAGAACGAGAATACTCTCTCCAGTCGCTGTATACCATCGACTTGGAAAACGAACTAATGTGCTAAGTTCAATTGCTGAAGAAAAGTAACATGATTCTAGATCGCTCTCTATCCTTGCAGTTTGTGTATGGGTTGTTATTCGATTACAATGGCCAACATGCCGATCTGCATACGTTTAAACAAAATGTGTTGCCCATCTTACAACTTTGTGAGGAATGTTTTATTTCACATACACAAAAGGTTCCTGCATAAATTTTCCATTATGTGTTGCAAAGTTGAAATTAAATGGTGTCTCGCCATGGACATTCCATTTACGAAGGAATTGATCAAGAGAAGAAACACTTTTGAAGTCACCAATGGGTTCAACATGGAAAACTACATTACTAATCAAAATGTATTTATTGCTTGGTTTGCCTTCCTGTTAGATGAAGATGTTTTGTTTGTGAAAAAGTATGTATCTAATAAATTAACAAAAATAAAAGCATAAATAAAAAAAAATAGTATATATACAGTATATATATTTACGATATGAATATTTTACTTATAACAGTGATTTTTTTTACATGTTGCACATTTGGAATGTGTAAATAGACATTCGATGCATGAAATGTAATGCCCGCAAGGTAGAAAAACAACCTTCAATTCTCTTTGGTAACAAATCTTGCATAAATTGGATTTTGTTGTTCATCTTCATTGTTGCCACTGCTGCTACCCACACATTTCTCTAAGTCGTTGTTTGTGGAATTATCGCCTTTGCTTCTGCCCACACATTTCTTCAAATCGTTGTTCGCAGAATTTGCCGTCACCTCGTTCTCTTTTTGCTCAAGCCGTTGTATTCTTTCCACCGAGTTTTGTAGATGAGACCTTCTCCTTTTGCCAAAAGGATAAATTTCCACTCGGGATACCAAAAACCATGTTCTATCCAAGGATCGTCTTCATCTTCCCAATGTGGCAATCTACTGTTACCACAGTGAAAACTAGTCACTAGATCACCGAAACCCGTGTAAAAGAACCTGCATTACTTAGCCGTTTCGGGTCTTGAACTAGGATGTAGGCCATTGTTATATTTTGAATGTTTTTATTCGTGCTTCACACACATTGTATCCAGGATAGGTGTGTTATTTTTTGTTGTTTTGCAAGAGTTAATATATGGCATCAGCATCGACATCGTCGTCCCTGATGTCGTTCTTACAAACATTTCTACCATCCTCGAAATTCGCAGTCATAACAGGATATAACCTTTATCATGTTAACGTACAGACATTCAATCATTGAGTAATTGTAAACATGTTCTATCCAAAGGTCATCTTTCTCCATCCAGTGATAATATTTGCAACGACAATAAAAGTAAATAACCGTATCGTTGTCCTGTGTGTAAATGAAACCAGCTTGGTTATGTTGTTTCGGTCGTTGTTTCATCGCCTTGGGCCAAAACTCGTACGTTGCCAACCACGATTCAAACAAATTATCAGGATACCTCGAACCTATATATTCCACAATACCCGCTTCTTCGAAACACGCTGTTCACAATCCCATAAACGCAGATTGCACAGCATTGGAGGGCCGTTGTCAATGTTTGTGAAAGGCATACTCAAAACTAACCATAATTATTTTCCTCCTCTCTCTCTTCCTCCCACCTTTTTTACGGTAGCCTTATATATGAGATAAGTTTACAAAGTATGCACAAAGTACTGCATGAATGATTCGTTAATCGTTACCTGGGAAATAACAAAGTCTTTGATTTATATAAAATTTGTTTTTCATTTAGATACAAACCATCATCTCTCAAGGGTAAACCATTCTATTCAATGTGCACATTTATACCCATTTGGTACATTTCCTTATCAATTTCGACAGCAATTTCGTTCGAGTAGAGTTTCGAGGAATTGATTATGTCTTTAAATTCGAGCATACCATCAAGCAAAACCAATTTATCCCCGAGTCCAAGGTAGTGATGGATGTTTCATTTGGTGCCACTCAAAACGATCAGAATTCAATTTTCGTCCGATAAACTCTGTGATTTTAATGAGTAAAGAAAAGGGAGCGATTCGCCATGAAAATCATTAATGATGCCATTTGCGAACTCATAAGTTTTCTGGTTCACCTCGCAAAAGAAACTGTATGTTTTCCTCGAGCCGTACTTGAAATAAACAAAGAGACAAAATGTTTCCAAAGTATCGACCATTGGTTCGACCAAGTCGTAAACGTGGGGCACGTCGACAATCAGCTTGTCCAATGGTTCGCGGCTCGTCTCGTCATCGAACCATTTCAAGCTGTAAATGTTGCGAAACAATTCATATAATTGATGAAACTCGTGTGTTTTGCGTAAACGTCGCTTATGCATGTACAAAATATGTGCTTTGGTAACTTTCAATTTCAGTTTATTAAAGGGTATGTAAATTCTGTAAATGGGAGACATGTTGATTATCTCGTCCTTGATGGCGACTGCATCCGAAACCACCTACAATAGTTCCGTATCTCCAGCGATGTCGGCATTCTGATTTTTCAGGATCAACAGCAAGACAAACAGTAAATCTGTCGTCGCAAAAGCCACTCGATCGATGACGATGATCGAGGCTGGATGTATCACTGTATCTCGTTTGAGTAAAATGACGGTCTCCCAAACCAGATTGATGAATTTCTCATTTTGTCCATCCACAAGGTCGGTCAGGTCAAAGAGGATGATTTGAGAGACATTCAGGTCGATGCCTAGCGATGTCATCCATGTCTGAGGAACAATGATTTCGTTTGGCCATAGATCAGCTCGTAAAACGATTTGACTGCGCAAATATTTTATTCGCGAAGACAATAAATTCCGACGCATCTGGCCCCTGCTGCCTTGAACCATTGTCTTTATCGAACCATTACAAAATGGAATGTCGAAAAAATTATGAATCTCGACAAATGTTTGTTTGATATAGCGAGAAATTTGCTCGTCCAAGGCGTAAATAGCTTGTTCATTAACCGTGCATAACCCACTGACTTTGCACAATTCTAACAAGAGTAAAAATGCATATATTTTCTTCCAGTTGGTGTAAATTTGACTGCATTGCCACGTCTTTATTAGATCTATTAAATGGCAGTACCATTTTCCAGGGGATTCTGGAAACAATACAATTAGGGAATCAAACAAATCCATAATGGAATGCAATTTTTTTTCGAAATGTACTGGTGATTCCCAATCATCTTGAACAGGATGACCAATTCGGCCATTTCGTAAGTTTCCAGAACGTTTTTAAACTTGGAAATTGATTCCTTCGAGTGCATTTTCAAGTTGGGAATAACAAAACAGCACAGATCCTCGAAATTATTATTTAATATTTCCATGACCTTGCAATTCGACCGACAGTAAATGTATGGAAATTTTGTTTGTACGATGCAAATACCAGATTGTTTTGCACATCGACTAAAGCACTATTCTTTGAATTTTTCCTAAACCACCAACTGTTGAGGATGCACCTAATTTGTTTTGTGCTGATTGGCTATTTTGTTTTTTTTGCTTTTTCCAGGGTAATGCCAGACATTCTATACTTCATTTTATTGTGTGTGTGTGTGTTTCACGTGATAAACAAAGGCTTATATGCCCTATTTCGTTGTTTCCCCCCACCCTTTTTTTTCATCCATCAAGTGAGACTCTCAAAACTCGAAAAAAATTCCAAACAAAAATGTGCGGCAAGTAAAATAATTACGTGAGGCAAATTTGAGAGTAACGAAGCAAATCTATTGGCATAATCTTAAGGCAAACCTGAAAATTGCCTCAAATTTGCTTTAAGGTTATCCCGTAATTTTTCATTTTATTACGGCATAATCTTGAGGCAAAGTTGAGGCATTCTCAATATTGCCTTAAGAACTGCATGAGGCAAAGTTGAGGTTGCCTCATCTTTCTCTTCTCATTCCCTCTGATTAGACTTATTCACTCACATAGTTTTGTGAAGCTACCCATGATGCGAATGGATGGTGTTGAAGAAAAACATCCAGTATTGGCATCGTTGCCATCTTCATATCATAGGGCATCGACTGTGAATGTACCATCCGAGGTAATGATGAGTCATTTATAGGCGACCTTGAAAATTGTTACTAATCTGCATCAAAAATCAGCCAGATGTTTATCAATTTAATAATGTTTCCATAACGGCATATCTCCAGTTTAAGAAATGGTTCCAAAAAGTCGCCCAAGTAGACAATTTTCCCACAAATTTTTCTTTAAATGCACAATAATGGCGTAAAACATATTTGATGTTTATTGTGATGACAGAGGTAAAGGAAGTCGTCTAAAAGTTCAAGTCTGCAACCGCCCAATGCCATTTATCATTTTTTTCAACATATGTGACACTAAAACATCCATCGGCGAATGCGAAAAGCCACTGCGATCATTTTCAATTATATTGATTGAATACATGATAAAAGGAACAAAAAAATTATTTTAGAAAACTTGATGGAATTTATACACAATTTTTCTTTTGGGCGATGTTGTGCCAAATGGACCAACGTGGGAGATGTTCGATATTTGCTCATTCTACCCTACAACGCAATGATGATGAATTGTAGTGGGACATTAGCAATTCTACTCTCAAAAGGAAAATCAAATAAAACTAACATGACTCGACTAGTGGAAATTGGTGATAAATGCCAGGGACAAAGTTTTGAAAAAACTATACACCTTAAACCCTCGACTTTGTTAAAAATACTATACACGAACAAATGCGAAATTGATTACTTATTTGATGATACAACACCCACACAGTATTTGGCAGTGCAAATCAACAAAAGACTACTCGAACTGAGCATAATAAAAATCTGACATTGGGTATTTATAGTTTAGTTATTTTTAGTTTCACATGATCAAAAAAAAATATTTTTTGCCACTGCCTTGTTTTTTTTTTAAGTAGAGAAAACATTCGAGTGCTCTACAATTCTCATTCTTCACTAAGTGACTTTCGCCGACAGTGTCATGATTGTAGCAATATTGGCAATGGAAATGAAGTTGGTAACAATGAAACCTATAGAAACGATACAGTTTATAATAACAGTGATGTTAATGGTCGTGATGGCGATGCTACCAACAAAAATGATGATAGTGACAACATCAGCAATGGTTATGATGGGAAAGTTTGTACTATCAACAATGGTAATGACGACAATGATGATTGGAATTTTACATTATTACAAAAAAATTTCCGTTAAAAATAAACAAGTGTATATGAAATAAAAATTATTGAGGAAAAAAGGCATTGTTTATTGTTTAGTTCCTCAAAACTTTTTCACAATGTGTCATCATCGACATTTCTTCCCCTCCCCTTCTACCACTTTCAACAACCAATCATATCATAGCAATTCATTTCCCCTCCCTTTCCCTCTTCACTATTTGCCTCTATGGTGGCAAAATCTGGAAAAAAAAAAGACCTGAGTTGACGATAAGAGCTGGACAGAGAAACATTGACTTTCTTCCTCCCAGAGCAGAAGGAATATTGTAAGAACAAAAGGTAAGGTATTTAATAAATATATCATATATTTACACCTTATAAAATATTAATATTTAAAAGGTATATGTAATAGATATATTGCCTTTTTATCCTTACTTTATTCACCTTCTGCTCTGGAGTGGAGATGTATCTTTGTCCAACTCTTGTCCTCACTTGACACCCTTTTCCAGATTTTGCCACCATATAGGCAAATTTTGAAGAGGGGAAGGGAGGAGAAATGAAATGTTGTGACATGATTGGTTTTTGAAAGTGAACAGGGTGGGTGGAGAAAGGTGATTATAACACACACTGGCAAGTTTTTTCTTGGAACCAAACATATGTGATTGCAACACACACTGGCAAGTTTTTCTTGGAACCAAACATATGAGTTTTTTTCTCAGAGCCAACAGATGTGATTGCACAAGTTTTATTTCAGATCCAAAGAGATGTGATTGCAACACTGGTGAGTTTTTTTCTCAGAACCAAACATACATGTCCATAATTGAAATGGGGATATAAAATGGTGTGATCTAATTGTTTGTTGAATAAAGTGGTTGGGGAATCAACAACCAATTACATTGTGGTATTTCATTTCCTTCACCCTTCCCTTCTTCCCAGTTTTCCTATATTGTGACGAAATCTGGAAAAAAGACCTCAGCCGATGGCGAAAGCTGTACAGAGAAACATCAACTTTCCTCCTCCCAGAGAAGAAGGAATACAGCAAGAACAAAAGGTAAGTTATTTAATAAATATACCTTTTAAAATGTTAATATTTTAGAAGATATATATATAATAAGGTATATTTATTAAATAACTTATGTTCTTAACCTTACCTTATTCCTCTTCTGCTCTGGAGTCGATATGGTTCTTCGTTCAGCTCTTGTCCTCAACTGACATCTTTTTTCCAAGATTTCGCCACCATATAGGCAAACTGTGAAAAGATGAAGGGAGGCGAAATGAAATACTGAGGGCGGAATGAAATATTGCAACATGATTGCCTGTTGATTGTCCTTTTAACCTCCTGTGTGCAGCCTTAAACCCTGCATATAGGTTACACTCAATTATAGGATTAATCTTGGATTAAGCCTATGTTGGTTATTCGACTTGGGCTATGATGTCAGACTCGTTCGTCGACTTAGGTAATGACACACAAAAGTTTCCCTTTCGAAACCTTTGGTTATTATGTCAGACTTGTTCATCGACTTGGTTTATGATGTCAAATGAGGTGGACTTTGGGCCTCCTCAAATACCACACAAAGGTTGTACTTGTTTGTTGACTTGGGTTGTGATTTCACACTCCTTTGTCTTAGGTTATGATGTCACATTCATTCGTCGTCTTAGGTTATGATGTCACACTCATCAACTTCGGTTATGACATCACACTTGTTCGATGCCTTAGCACATTGTGATGACACACTTATTCGTCGACTTAGGTCATGGTGTCACATTTTTTCATAGGAGTAATCCTAAGTATTAGTCGACTTAAGTTATGATGTCACACAAACATTGTCCTTTCGAAACCTTTGGTTATGACATCACACACGTTCGTCGACTTAGGCTATAACATCACACAGAACTGGCACATGTGCCTGGTGATATCATCCTCGTTTGTTGACTTAGGTTACGATGTCACACAGAACTGGCACTTGTGCCTGGGGACATAAAACTTGTTCGAGGAATTAGGTTAAGATGTCACACTCATTTGTTGACATGGGTTATGATGCCATACAAAGGCTGTATTTGTATAGCCTTTTTATGACATCACACTCGTTTGTTGCCTTAGGTTATGATATAATTTGAAGACTGCAATTGTGCAGCCTTTGGTTATGATGTCACACTTGTTCATTGACTAATGAGATGGCTTTTGGGCCACCTCAGATGTGTTCATCGACTTTGGTTATGAAGTCACACTCGTTCGATGCCTTAGTGCATCATGACATCAAACTCATTTGTCGACTTAGATTATGACATTAACTCATTCATCGAATTAGATTATAACATTATACTCGTTCGATGCCTTAGTGTGTCGTGATGTCACCCTCGTTCGTCTACTTAGTTTATGATGTCACACAATCCTAAAAAAAATAAAAAGTGTATTTTTACAAATTGAAAATAAAATTATTTTCTTAATAATTTTTTTAGTTTTTTTTAACATATGCCTATATAATATGTAAAAAAAGCACTAACATTCACATTGTACATGATGGTATTGTCACTGGTTTATCTCGATGTGAAGACCCTGGTAGATAAAAGTTCCATCAAATTGAGCGTGAACGAAGTATGCAAACTTTTATGTTTGGATATTGAAAACAACAGGAGAAACAAATTTTTCTGGAACATTGAACAAAATCAAAAGGTTTTAATTTACGACGATATATTGGATTGGATGGGTTATATTGGTACTTATAATCATAATTTTTTTTATCGAAATTACTCATAAAGCACCCAGACCTCCAATATGACTAAATTTGCGACTAACATAAAAAAAACTGTACTATGTTATGAGTGCTATAGAATTTGAAAAAAGTTAATGTTGATGAAAACCAACAAGGGGACAAAAATACGACTATTATTTAATTAGTACAAAAAAACATGTAATATAAAGACTACGAAGACTATTTCGAAAGACATGAAAATGAATTATTTCAAAGGACAAATAAAACTTTTTTGATCAAATCACAACTTTATCTAATCAAGTGGACAGTTTAGTGTGCACAGTTTAACAAGAGTGTTAGAAATCTAAACAAGAAAGACAATTGGCACTCGAACGCGAAAGATAGGCCTAATAGGAATGTCAAAAAGCCGAACAAGAAAGACAGTTGGCACTCGAACGCGAAAGAAAGGCTGAACAGGAGCGTCGGAAAGCATAACAGGAACAATTACTTGCACTCGAATGTAAAAACAAAGTGGAATAGGCGCGTCAATGAGCTCAGGAACAAGAACACAAGATTGCCAACATTTTGCACACCAACAACAGAATGTTGGTCGAAACTGTGGCTCCGCTGATTATACCACATCCCAAAGCTACATGTAAGCTCAATCGTATCGGAGTGTACTGTTTCAATAGCAAACTGGATCGACCTTATGAATGACCACAATCAAAAATAAAAACAAAAATAGAAAGGCGACCGTTTGATAAATCGAGTTGTTACTGGTTGTTATTTCATACGGCACCAAATCGACAGTTAAAAAACCAGAGAAAACAAAGCAACAAAAGATGGCCATTTTTTGCGAAAATTGAAGGTGTACGACGACGTGGGCTGCAGCGTCAACATCACCATAGTTATCAAGGATAAACTAAGATCGAAACATAATCATTTCAATGGTCGATGCTGCAAATTTGATGTTAGAGGTAATACATGTATGTTGTTGCTCGATCGAGAAGATGATATTGGGAATCACCGACACAGAGTTTATAAATTTTGTTGAAGCATGTATTCACATTTCCACAAATCTGGCCCATAATTTGGCTAACAAAAACGAGCAAATGTCGGTTGTTCTAAAACAAATAAAAAAATTCATAACTGGAAACAAATTAAAAAAACTAGATTATAAATTGGTGTATATAATAGGTCGAGTAACTGATACTATTCAGTATGGATAAACAACTCATCGATGAATTGTCATACAACTATCCTCTTCTCTTTTATGAAAATATTCATCGCGAAGCAAGAGCTCCAAAATATTCAACTTTGGGATCTGCGGCTTGTGATTTATCTGCCATCGCAGATATCACATTGGGTCCAGGAGAACGATGTGCACTACCTTTGGGTCTTTATTTACTGTATCCCGCTGGTCATTTTTGGTACATGATTCCTCATACTTCGACTGGAAAACAAGAAATTCAACTTTATGCCACCTCCTGATCATATAGGAGCGACACATAAGCCCTATATTCAATATCGATGGCCCATTTCTTAAACTGGTTAAGAGTGAGCAGAAAATTTTGCCCTATGCTGTTGGCCCTTATATATGTTAACAAATATTCAACTAGCAACACAACTAGTTTTTTCTCTTCTAATGTAATGTTGAGAGCCCAGGTATATTCATTGACTGACTGATGGAACTGCAAGATAATCTCAATATTCCTTTGAAATCGGCAAACATTACTTTTCTCTAGGCCCTACCTCGCGCTTTCGGGACACAAATTTTCCCATAACTTTTCTTTAACAACTCGCCATTATTCCCTATTCTCAACTCCAACAGCAATAATTTCTGTGATGACACCAACACTTTTATTTGTTATTGCCTGAAGTAAACTCATATCATTTGCGAAAAATTTTTTGCCAATGTACTTTATCAAATAGGAAACCAAAATTCAAAATGCTTGTAGCACCGCAATCATGAAGTGGTTTAAATGTGTCGAGGGATGAAATAACGATTGTTCACGCGACGTTGCTATCTAGATGTTTTTTGACTAGGTCCATTTGACTCCCCTCTCTATGCCACGCACTAGCATTGCTATTTTCCTCCACAATTGATCTATACTTAGAGTTTCCTTGACCATGATGTCAACGGCCATTAAATTAGTCAACAGAGTGGGTTTCCCGACCTTATAAACCCACGACATCATAATTAAAAAAATTAACTAACTTACCATTACCTCCATGAAATTGTGCAAACAAAAGCTAGCAGAGCAGCACAGATTTAAGATGCCTTTTCCCCATCAGGGTGCAGGCTGCTCAAAAATACCTCACTCATCCAGTTACACCAACTAATCCTACACCTTGCCATGGGGCAAAAGTGATCTCGGCTTCAAAACTTTTGAGCACTAATTTAATGACTAACTGCAAATATAAATATTATGGTTGTTATCTAGAAAATTTAAAGCAGCAGAGTCTTTCTTTCCCATAAAAAAGTTGCAAGAGGCCATCACTATGATAATCGAGTCTATTGAAAGTTTCTTTTTTAGTTACCATTATTTATATAAAAATGTTTGCTTTTATTTACATCAATATTTCATCATTTGAACAAAGTTAGATAAATATCATACATCAAAAAATATCTGACCACAATGCCAAAGTTCCATTCCATTCCAATTCATTTTTACGGCGATGCAAATATTTTTCACACAACACAATTATTTTCACAATACTGACAAAAGTTTAAAATACTTAAAATGTTTGACCATATTAAACTTGTAAACAGTAACCATAAATAATACCATGTCTCAGCCCTTATTTTTAGTGTCAACATTACTGAATGTTCTTACACAATAATTAAATTCCTGGCTCCGTTTTCTTACTACACAAAATGCATTTGATGTCGTTCTCCAAATGGGCCTCACATAGGTTGTGATGATCTTTACATGAACTGTGAAAATCACTGATGCTGACTCCCACAAAAATTAACATGCGCAGAACAACTCGTCTCATACCTGGTGAAATTTGACCCATCCAATATGCGAAGTCTCAGAAGCAAACCTCCAGCTACTCACCGCCTACGGCAGCGATGACCGGTACCCATATGAACCTCCTCATCTGCAGCAATTGAATCGGCCCTTGGGCGGCCACAGCAACACTTGGCGACTCAGGCGACATTAATTTTAGAAATTGCATTCCCAGCACGACAAATATTGAAGACTTAATTTCTCGGGCATGCAAAATATTCTGAACTAACTTCACATGCCCGCCAAGGATGATTTACAGAGTTTACTACTATGCCGACGACCAAGTCAAATGGTCCACAGGCATTTGCACAATTTTAAAGTAAACACAATATCCACTCAGCAAACAAACTGTCAATATACTTTGCCCACATTACTCATTACTGTTACTACAATGAAGTTTGTGTAAGTTCGCAAAGACCGTCCCATGACTACACCAGTGTTCTTTCCACTCCATTCAACCAGAGGAAAAAGTTACTTTCGTTAACACATTCTTACTCTGATCAACATTAATAAATGGTTTTCAAACATCTCTACAATATTCTGTCAGCTGGCCACACACCCATCACACCATCTTGTAAAATTCTGTTCCAGCATACTTGAGATTAATTCGCACCAGCAATGTGCACACATGCCCAAGGTCAGGGCTAGGCACCTTCTGCCTGCTCGGGCAGAACAGCTGTCACCCCTTCCCCTCCCCTTTTGCTTCCCCACCCATGCCACATGGTCTCGATGTCGCACTGTGCATAGAGTGCATTCTGACAGCGACTTTTACAATAAAAGAAGTACTATACAACCTGTGTATCGGTTATTCATATCCATTAATATATGAGTAGCACCATATAAAATATAAAAATATTAGAATAAATAAATACCTAATAAGAGTAAGAATAGGCCAACCTAAAATGTATTAATATACCACACAGTTAAATTTGCACCATACAAATACTAACCAATACTTTGTCCATATTACCCAGGTTGACAATCATGGCTAAAAAATTTAATAAAAATCCTAACAATATTCTGAGATGACCACACTCATCTCAAAGAAGGAAAGGAACAAGCATAGTAATATAATAAATATACTGTATTAAATATTAATATTTTATATTATATATGTATACTTTATTAAATATTAATATTTAATAAGGTATATTTCTAATATAACTTACTTTTTATCCTTACCTTATTCCTTTTGCTCTGGAAGAGGAGAGATGGTTCTTGGTTCAGCTCTTGTCCTCGACTGATGTCTTTTTATTTCAGATTTCGCCACCATATAGGTAAACTGACATGTGGAGAAGGGAGGGGAGAGGAAATTGTGTACTCTGATTGGTTGTTGAAAGTGGGAGTGGGGAAGGAATGGTGCAATCTGATTAGTTGTGGGAATAGGGAGGTGACAAAGGAATTATTGATCATAGAACACTCTGGCAAAGTCTTGCAGAACTAGAGTAACTTATTTGTAGGTCCCTATACAGAAAATTAGTATTCAAAATACATCTTGCAAATAAAAGGGAATAAAACTGCTGTGTTTTTTTTTTTAGTTGGATTGAAGAGTTAATATATTGGGACAGACTTCCCACCCACCCTCACTTTCAACAACTCATCAGACTGCACAAGTCACTATCAAAACCACCAGATTGGCTTTGGATTCCAATTATCACAGATAATTACAGGTCTGCATCTGGAGAGTAAATCAAGGGATATGTTTCCAACCTTGCAATTACTAAATATAATGTGGAATAAATACAAACTTTTTTTGATTATATAATGGTTAGAATCGCAAAATAGACATATTATGGTTTAGTGGTATGTTTTGGACCTCGGTTCGACATGGGAGTTGAAGATTTCGAAAACTGTATGAAAATTTTGGATATGAAACATGTTTTCAAAGACTTGTATTACTCCAAACACAAATGCCCTCCTAATCAATTTTCCGCTTTGAAAATAAAAAAATTATGGAGCAATGGGAGCGATGGCCATCGGGGAATTGGTTGTCATGGCCTGTAAGAGATTTTAACATTTTCAAGAAAGTCAAGAAAAGCCTTATAATTACTGAAGAAAAGCTATTTGTCAACTTTGCCGACCTGCATTTATTTGTTTGCCTGTGGACCGAACCAAGTGTGAAAATGCTAAAATTTTATCGGCAATTTGAATTGAAATATTATCACTACCTACACTCAAAGTATTCATTGTCGAAGAAAATTGAACAAACATTACGAGATTTAGAAAATTACCTGGGTAGTGATCGAAAACAAGAACTGACTGAAATAATAAACAAGATTTTCGCGATTCAATTCCAATGGTTCATTCCTCATGTAGCTGCCAAGATTACCACGATGACTGTCGAATGTGAAAAAGAAATTAGTTTTTATGAATGTGAATGCAGATGAGAAATCCACTATCACATTTGAAAAAAAAAATATGTTTTGCTAAAAAAAAAACACTGTATTATGTTGTATGTAAATTATTAAATTAATAAACAATTGCTAAAAAAGTTTTAGAAATATCTTGTGTCCTTTCCCTCTTTTTCAATAATTCACTTTCTTGGTTTTCATGTTTGAGCTCTTTCTATATGTTCATCAAACCAACAAGTTTCTCATCATACACATTTTCCCTCATGAGCCAAAATTTACTCGTGCCATAACAAGGAGACTCGACATTAATTTGCCTGTGATGTATTGTATTCACAGCTTGATTTAAAGATCCCATGTACGATTGTTGAGAGAAGGGTGCCAATAAAAAATATTAATGGCTTCCCCAAAACCAAGTAATGTATATACAATTACCATTGTTTATCCGCATACCCTTTTCCAGTTTGTCACAGTTACAGTTTACGAGCGAATATATGAAATTAATGCGATAATCTACAGCTACACAGTTTAATTGAAACGAGTTTGTCTGTATAATTTCGAAACTATTCAAGTTGTTTCCAAAATTATTAATAATTTCAAGCATTTGTTGCAACGTCTGTAACAAATCGACACTTTTTTTTACATCATCTAAATTTTGTATTGTTTTATTAATCGTATTGCATAAAATTACAAAATTAACAGCTTTTTTAAAAGCATCACCCTTATTTTCGTATTCATTTTATTAAAATTTGATAATTTTTTCCATTATATATATATTTATTCTTATCTCTTGACTCATAAGATTTTGTGAAATGAAAAAGGAAACTTTTTTTTTTTTTAAGTCTTCTAGGTATTGGTATACCTTACCATTTTTAAAATATTTACCAATATAATTGTAAACAACTAACATATGTAAAAAAAAAAAAAAAGTATAGATTATCCTGAATTGCATGCAAAATCTATCTATTCGTAATAAAAAAGGCAAACTTTGTCAATGGAGCTTCATTTACGTCCAACGATTCTCCAACTTTGAATACATACAACACTCCTTTTGGATTTTCGCACGATGCTCCCGAAGAGTGTTTGAATATGAAATGAGAAAACGATGTGGTGGAAACTTGCAATGACTTGACTAGGATTATTTCAATCATATACAATTCACCAAAGGCCTCGCCGAGTAATTTGTGGGACAGTTTCTTACACACCAATCCGCAAAATATTCTAAACTGCATCTGTAACAATTTTTCGACAATTACAAAAAATATTTTGCGAGTAAAATAAAAGGTGTGTAATATCTTACATCATCGCCGAAGGGTACATGACAAGCAGATTTGTAATCGTGCCTTATTTGAAATATCAAAGTTAAGTGTTGAACATTGATGTGGAAAGGACTGTGCAATTATTGCGTAGTTCTCTCACTTGCTTTGCTCTCATCCAACCGAAAATCTCCATTCACCATTCGCTGGACACGTCTTCGTCATGAGACTATCTTTTCGAGCTGAATTGTAAAATCCAAATGGTCCAATGACATCCACTACGAGATACAATGAAATATCCTTCCTACAATCTATTTAATCCACAAGAATTTGGATTGCCTGTGTGCAGCAGCAGAATTTTCAACGAAATACCTTCATATACGAATCACTCAACAATATTCAAAACAACATTGGTGACATTTGGCCGAATAAGAGCAACCACATACACTTGCTAACGTTAACATATTCGATTTTAAATATGGGATTCAGTCTCCTCTATATGGACTTTTCAACCAACTCGCAAAACGTAAGGATAAATAACCGAACCAATATCGGAATATCTGTGAAAATATGAACATCACACCCAAAGTCTTGAAATTGGGTAAAACCTTCTCTCTCATCTCATCTTCCCATAATAAAAATGTTTGAAATTTTGCAACCAGTGGAAATGGGAAGAATGTACAAAGAAACTAAACAACAACTGATGAATAATTTCAATAAATTTCACAGGTTTATGTGTCATTCGTACACAGACACTGTACATTCATCCACAATTACCAACTCTTTGGGAAAATTTTGGAATTAGTGTCCGAATCAGGTAAAGAAGTGTATCACAATCAACAAAAATAAAAACAAAACATTTTAACAATAGGCACGACTTTTCAATGAACAAAGAACTGAAGAAATGTGCCTAATTCGCAGATTACGATAAAATTAGTGATATCGATGGAAAACATGCCATCTTTATTACATCTCTAACGATACTAGGTTACATTTGGTCAGATAAACATTTTGTGCCAGTAAAAAAAATTCATCCTCTCTTTAAAAGATGCTATTATAGTCTACCTAATGTATTCTTTAGCAATCATTGTATGATAAGAATGTATATCAATTCGAATTCATTGATCTTTTTCAAGAATCGCGAAAGAGGATGCGAACGATGAATCAGGTCCCATTTAAGTACATGAATTTCATGGAAAATGGTGGTATTTTGGCAGATTTCCAAGATTTAATTTCATATTTAATTTTTGGGTACTTGTCAAAAACTCGAGCATATGGCATTGCTGTTTGCAACACGTTGGTGAGCGAACTGAAACGTATCGATCACTCCTACCAAAAACCCTTTAAAATGTCCATGATCACTTCGGCTTATCGGCGAGCAGCTAAATTGAACCGCTACGATGCACAGATCTTGTATTTAAACGATGGAAGTCCCATCACCCCAGTACGAAAAAAAACAATAGTCTACAAATCGACCAAAGTCCAAAACTCTTGCTTTGGAATAACGCAAAAAAAAAACACACAACTATTCGAAAAATGTGCATGCCGAATTTCTTGAACGACTAGAATGCTTCCTACTCATCGGAAGGGGAATTGATGCTTTTAATTGATTTCCTGTGCAAGATAGGTAGACAAAAAAAAAACTAAATTTTGTCCCTGACGGTAAGTCAAGTTAATGAATTTATTGAAAGTGAAAAAACTGAAATTAAAACAAAAACAAAAACATGTGTATTCCTTCACAGTTTATGCATACACTGAATGTGTTCATGAATCATCCATTGCGTCTATTTGAATAGACTCTTTGTCACCAGATACGAAAAACTCAGTTTGGTTTACATTTCCTTGTATAAAAAATTAATAGGAGTGAGGCTCGATCGGGGAGTGTTGTTGCATGCCTGACGAAATAATTTTTCTGTGCGTGGAGTGTGGTCGATCCGAGATTAGCTCAAAATGCACTTGGGCACAGTAAAAAAATTCCCACATTGAATTATGTAAATAAACAAATGTTGAATGATACCGACCTTCGACAAATTTTACTCAATCAACTCACGTACAATAAAAAAAATATAACATAATAAAAAAGAATTTTTGTTATTGGCAACTCGATGGTATATAACTGCAGGAACGCATCAAACCCGACCAATCAGTCTTTATCGTCGCGAAAAGAGCATCATGTCGACGAGGTGCCCACCATGTGCCCACCAACCTTCCACCTGCCAATGTTGTATTTGTGGATACAATGCTCAGTGTATTGACGCATATCATTTAACTTCGCATACATCAGCAATAAAGAGATTGTCTGTTCCGAATTCCTCGATGGAAATCGGCGGATGGCGAGAGGGTGAAGATGCTGATGCTGCTGCCGCTGCTGCCATCAATGTTCATGTTGCAGATGTTGAAGTTCACTCAATCTGGCTTGTCGACTTTCAGGGTTTCAAAATTCTTCAAACCTTTTACATAAAGGAGTTGGCTATTTTTGTCATTGACACGAATCGCATACAATACCACATTTTTGGACCTCTGTGCAAACTAACTTGTCTCAGTGCCGAAACCAAATCAGTCATCCAACACTCGATTTTGCAAGCTCATGGAATACGCTGGTATGAAGGCTGGGCGCCTTACAAGAGTGCATTGAGCATTGCGCAAAAACTAGTGAGAAATTACAAACTCATCTACGTTTCTAGTTTGGAAAAGTACAAGATTTTACATAGTCAATTTCTGTCCCCATGACTATTCGATAACTCAATCCATGACCTCGAAAATCGTATACCACATTTTCTAGAGGAGTGAAGTATGCAGCTGGCTCGGTACTATGCCCACAATGTATCACCCACCATGGACTGTGTGTGATGGAAATGTGTGTATTTTTAATTTTATTTTATCTAAAAAAATGTATATTTGTAAAATGTGTTTTTTGTATGTAATTTTGTATGTTTTTGTATAAAAGGTTTAATCATGACCCTAAATAAAGAAAAAATTAACAACTACATTAATACTATTTTGGATTCTCAAAAAAAATCCTACCTTAAACGATGATTCCTACTCCACTCAAATATATAACAAAATCTTGTATCATACGCAAGATAAAGAAATATTCAATAGTTACATACCAAAATCGACAAAAAATTGTATATTCAGTTTAAAAAACCACATGAAATGTACGTGGTCTTAAAAGAGGCAATCAATCAACACTCGTTTATACATTTTGTCTTTTTTTTCTTGCATGAAATTATAGACCAAGTGGTTCTCGACGATCAGGATAGACACCCATTCATAATGAACCGATTAATTTTGGCAGTGACTCAATTTCTAGACAATTTCCCAAGGACGGAAACCTTGTTTCGACGAAAACACTGACAAAACTCCGTCGTGGTGGAGGAGATTTCGACTTAATTGACGACATTTCGAATAATTCGCCCATTTATGTGTTTATCGTTTATCACTTTACAAAATCCATTCTCGAAGTGTTTATACAAGATTTAAAGAATATTGACGAAACTTTTGACGATGTGGAAAAATTGAGACTATTGGACGAGACAGTCAATCCCAATGATTATTTCGAAGTTTCGAAAAATACTGCTACGATTGGAGAGGTCGAGGGTGCCAAAAATAAAGACGAGTTTCACGCGGAAAACGACCAAGTGTTTGATCTGCTCGATCCGAACACGGCCGCGATAGAAGCGAATGATGGCAATCATGGTAAAGATATGTGATATATGATAGTGAAGATGAATGCAAGTTACATAACATATGTACTGATTGGGAGAATTTTAACAAAGTCATAGTATCGGCCATTGTTCACCGCAAAGATCACGCCGATGAGAACGAGCTGCTCGAAATTAGCGAATTAAAGGAATCCGAAACCGAAACTTTTTTTTTTTTTTTTTTTTTTTTTTTTTTTCGAAATCTGACGAACAGGTTACAACACCGACCAATTTAAATTTCCACAAAAATGAACAGAAATCGAACTTGTAAATGCTGACGAATCCACAATGGTACTAGTGGAACTGAATTCCTACAGAATCGAGCCCGAAACCACATTCAGTGAAAACGAATCGGAAACCGAAATTGACCACGAGGAAATAGTAACACTGCAATTAATCGAAGAAATTACTTTAGACAAGCCTGTATTGGAGGAATTAAAAAAAAAATAAATAAAAAATAAAATGGAAACGGAATTGCACAAATCTCTGAGCGTAATTGAAACCAATCCCAAAGAACCAAACAAATCGATGGGGGGGGGGGGGGTGGAAACGGATCTGGGCGATATTAAAACTGAAATCGAGCTTTTCGAAAAAGGCGAAAATAATAGTAAGAAAGTACACAGGGATAAATTTCCATTATAGTTACTCTATTTGATAGGAAATTACGTGTTTGATTGATTGAAAAAATAAGACTTAATGAAAAATATTATTTTAATTTGTTGTGTATGAATTTCCCTTATGGTGGCTACGCTTTGCATACATGCAACACATTGGATGATTCCCAAAAAATATGGCGATCGAAGAAAGCATGAAACTTTTTCAAATAATGGCATGTTTCACAAGACGGTCGATTGTCTATCAATACCGTTTCGCTGTATCGATTTGTTAGATTGCCAAGTTTTATGCGACCTATCAAAAATGTATTTCGATTGCGATGAAAACAAATGCACTCCACGAATAAAAGCATTACCCACCGCAGTAACAACAACAATAACCCAACAATCACACACAACCTCTTCCCATCGTGCAAGCATCGTTCCGTGTGATTCCAATCACAGAATAGTCAGAGTGTTGAAAAGAACCGATCCTTTGGAAATTGAATGGGTGTGTATATCGACTTACCCACTCACGTGGAACAATGACGGGACTCAGAGACCGTAGGCCTGCAAGGATAGAATTGTCAAGAGCGATCTGACAATGCCCAATTTTAAACTAAACACTTGTAAATGTAGGGTCGATATGATATTGGGTGTTTTCGAATTTCAACCATAGGTACAGAGATGTTTCCCATCAACCCATGTTATTTTCCTGATAAACTTTCATGAAATTCAAAATATTAGTAATAATCCATAAGATATATGTATTTATATATATTTTATTTATTATTATGGATAACCGGGGTTGTTGTAGTTTTGATTTATTTTTCCATACAGATGTGATACTTTATACCGGAAGTTTACAAAAGAAGCGAAAATGAATTTCCTATTAAATTTCGAATATTATTTTCCACAATACCTTTATATCTCAATAAAAATCAATTTTGAAAAGCACACAGTTAATTTCCAAGTGTTAAATCAGCAATTTGAAACTGAAGTCTTTATGTACACGAATAGAAACTGTTCCAATGTCGGCATTATTCAATTCGCCAGTCGTGACCACGGAGTTGGAGACCCGTCTTGACAAAGATAATAAATGGCCCTACTTTTTTCACCAACAGGTACTCATTCACGAATTAGGTCACGTGTTGGGTTTATACGACAATAAAAGAAATGATAGCGTGATGCACGATTCGACAAAACACGATAAATTTACGAGTTTTGATTTACACAACAATATTTCTAAGTATCTGTTTTTGAGAAAAAAAAGTAAATTAAGATAAAAAAAAGTGTATAGATTTTTTTTTTCGAGTGCGAAAAAAAAAGGAGGTAAGGCAATATATGTGACTACATTTCAAACAGAGATCAGAAAGCGAGAACTCGCGATAAACAGTGCATGTGTAAAGTCACTGTGTGTTCTTGCCAACGAGAACTAAAAAAATGTATAAGATATTGGATTTGAAAAATCATCATTTTTTGTACAACAACCTTCAAAATTGTTAATCTTTTGGATAAAAAAATTAATATATGGTTCAAAGCAAAAACTGTTGCCGGATTACTGGGATGCGAAAACAGCATGAAAGCTATTACGGACAACGTGAAAGAGAAATATAGAACAACTCCCAACGAAATGTCAACAAATGCAACTTCAGTTGTAATTGTCAACGAGCAGCCCCACACCATCTTCATCAACGAACCGGGTATCTACAGACTGATCATGTATTCCAAAATGCCCTTTGCGAAAAATTCTCACGATTTTATTTGCGAACACATTCTCCCCTGCATTCGCGGAGGTAAACAACACATGTTTCAGAATCACATCGAGTATTTGACAAAACAACCCCGAGAAAGAACCAATGACGCGGAAGTTATGAAGAGATAATTATTGACTCGAGCTGTAAAAGAGGTTGTAATCGCCAATACCATCAAAGAAAATTCAGAAAAAGTAAGCAACAGTTTGAAACCAAATTTCTTAGTACTGAAATTGAATGCAGACAATTTTGATTTTCCGTATTATGTAATTTGCGTATAAAAAAGAAACTTGAAAAGGCACCTCAACTTGATTCGAAAGAAACATCCCAAGTGCAAGGAATTGCTCCATTTAGTGTATAATTCACCATCTCGAAACATGTAAGGTTGAGTCAAGAACGCATTGAGCGCACACTTGAAATTTTGCAAAAATTACTTTATGATTAAAAATGCTGAATTTACAGAAAATTAAATGTTGATTCAAATTGGTAATATGGAAAGATAAAGTGTATATGTAAGTATATATGTATTTGTTTGGTTGTAAAAAAATAATTGATATAATTTTTTTATTTTTAATTATGCTCGATTTACTGAAATTATTTTACGTGTATGTAGTAACCATTTCCAACTACTTGCCCCACTCTATGTTTTTTTTTTAATTTGTATAACTTTTTACTCATACTAGTACTTCGTCTTCTTCATCTGCGTCGAATGGGTGATGATGATCTTTTATGCGAAGGACTCTGAGATATAATCCTACTACGGCTACGTCGTCTTCGTCTACTTTGTTTTGGCATGATCAAGTTCTTGTATATATATATATATATATATATATATATATATATATATATATATATATATATATATATATGTGTGTGTGTGTGTGTGTGTGTGTGTGTGTTTGTGTGTGTGTGTGCGTGTGTGTGTTTTTGAAATTATTTATTTAGTAAATTTTCGATAATATTACCCAAAATGCAAACTGCAAGCACGTACTTGTATTTATCATGGAAATTTTTATAAAAATTTACCTTGTTTTGTGTAAACATTACACAACAAGTTTAGTTCTTGTAGATAACGCTCAGACCTCAGCGAATTCGAAATGTTTTCTTGAATCTCTTCAAAAACTCTTATCATTTTGGTCAGGATATAGGTTGAGTTTCAAAAAGTAGAATTATTTACCATACGCACCCAGTCTCCTATTTTGAGCTTCGAGAAATAAATTATCTGCGAAGAACCCAAACTCTCCTTTCTCTGGATAACCGAGTTGGGTGATTGAAGTATCGGGAAGAAAGTCGTGATTAAATGTCATCGTGTCCAGCTTACCATTTGACATAATTGACAAATCCTGCAAACCCCGGTAAATACTGTAAATACTTGAGCCTAGAGTAGGCATAGATCCGGTGGCAGAAGAAGACGAAGACGACATCTTATCCACAAACTTATCGTTGAAAATGTCGTATTCCTCATTTTCATCTCCAACTTTGGGAACATGCTGATTGTCGGGTGCCGCCATCACCTGATCATCACCACCCACTCTAGGCATTGTCATTTCTGGAGATGTAGACATTTCATCGCTGTGGTAACTATCAACGTCGTTGAGCGAAATTCGACGACACAGTTGTCTATGTTCTTTGCATTCCTCTCTGAGTTTTTGTTTGATTGATTTAACCAAATGATTATGCTTGAATGGTTGGCGTAAATGATTTTCAGAGTTGTCATCGACGATTTTAGAATGGGGTGGTATTTGACGATTGATTAAAGATAATCCCGCCCTCTCTCCTTTATCGAAACCTTCAGATGGCAAGCAATTACCTTCGTCCCTTCTGGTTTCGTCATCAACCAGGCAGCCATCATCGTCATTACCGTGATTCGACACTTCATCAATTCGAGTTTGTGGAACAGACTCAAACACGTTTGTTGTCGAGACATGATGATGGCGAGGGGATTGCAGGCGAGTTACGGGAGTATCGGGAAAGTTGATTTTAGGTCGCAGTGTACGTGTTCGATTGGAATCTTGTGATTGTGGGCATCTGGGTAATTATCGGGATAGAGTTGGGTGTCTCAGATGAGCTTATGATGTAAATATAAAATTTTTCATAAATATTTGCGAAAATGCAACACATGCAAAAAGTATTTTAAGATCATTTTGACAAACCTTGTTTTTCTCTGTAGGATTAAACACCAGTATAGCCTCCTCGTCATTGTGTTCAAGTTTTCAACGAGTCGATAAACTTAGATCGACATAAAACAAGTTGGCCACTTTGCGAATCATCATATTTAATATAACAGTACTGAAAATGGGTAAATCCATAAATATTTGTGGAGGTAATTGATGTTGGTCGTTGTAACGAAATCTTAAATAACACATTATTAGATTTGTACGAACACTGTCGAATTTTAAAATAATTGTAATCTAATTTTTTTTCTTGGCAAAAATTTTTAACATATAACTGAGATGAAAGTCATTAATTTTTTGTAGGGGTTATAACTTATAGTGAAAAAATTAAGTCCTTTAATTTAGTTATTATATATACGTGTATGTGTGTATATATATGTATATATTATAAGTACATTGATTCATTTACGACACAAATAATTTTATTTACATATATACATACAAAAGCAGATTTATTTAGACAATACAATGATACTCTGTATTCTCAATATTGAGAATCAAATTTTCTGGCAAGATATTTCCAAATAAAATGTACATTTGTTAGAGAACATCTTTGTTGATACGCTTTTCGATTATGAAAACCGCAGGTGCCACATTCTATGGGAAATTCCCACGCAGCTATTACGAGTTTCTCGGCGGGCACTCCCAACTGCAACAGAAAGTGGATTTTTTGAACACATCTCACGACGATGTGTCGGATCCTACTTTCATGTACGATTTTGTGAATTGTTTCAATGTTCATCATCGGATATTGCTCGTTACATGGAAGATTCCAAGGTATGTCATGTATTATCTGGTAGAGATACAAATTTTTCCCAAATTAACCCAACATACTTGTACGCAGGTGTGATAATGGAACTGGTCTTTGAACATGAGTCATGTAAATACCATTTTCGCAGTACATCCACATTCTAGGGGAACGTTTTCACCAGCATAAATGCCAAATTGAATTTTGATGACCATCGTTTATCCAGTTCCAAATCCACTTCATTCATAGATGATATTTTGATGTAGTTTAATTGTGGAATTTTTTTCAAAGTCGTTGCTTGATTGAATTGTTCAAGAAATTCTGGATAATGCAAGTTTTCTATGGTAGCTTCTTTCCAGAAACTGATCTCATTATAGTCCTCAGCCCAGTCCTGGGGTGATTGTTCAATGTTCATTTCGATATGAAATGGGTTTTGGCATTTTTCTTGTATACACACATGTTTGTGTACAAAAAAAGTAAAGAATCGAGTTATTTATTGCAATCTTACATATTTCCCTTTTTACATATTTAGCAGTTAGATCTCAAACCAAACGAACCATGGGTAGGGCACAGTTCCAAGTTTTTTTTTTTTTTTTTTTTTTTTAGATTGACATTGGCAAATTTTTCCAAGTCTGTTTGAACTGCTCATGTAACAAACTATTTTCTTCCTGGGCACTCTCATTGTTTTTTTCGTAAATAACTAGCTAGCTCTTCATTTGCTACAATAATATATTTAATCCATGCATCATTCAATATTGAACAAACTGTTTGAGTTCGGTGTCTTTCTCGTTAATTTCCCAGGGTATTCCATGCACTTTCATGTACAAATTGCAATTTTGTTCGAGATCCTTAGACATGCTCTTTACCAAGTGTATGTATGGAACAGGTCAAGGTATATACAAAATGCTTGACCCTCGTTGTGTAGCATATCAAACCCCAATTGATATTTTTTTCTGTGATATCTGCCAAATTTGAAATCGACAACCAAAATAGAAGCTAGATTAATATTTTCCAGCAGCTTACGTTTTTGTTCTGGCCTTTTTCTGTTCAGAGAAGGTCTTTTTTGTCCTCTTTACTATAGTCACTCGAAGACCCTGAACTCCCATCACTGTTGTTGGTACTACTTTGTAATTTCCTTTTTGAACTAAACTTTTGCTCTTTCTTTATATCAAACTTTTTCTCTTCCTTTATATAAAATTCTTGATCTTTCTTTATATGACTTTTGTTCTTTCTTTATACAAGACTATTGTTATTCCTTTACATCTTCATCCATAGAATGTATCTCTCCATCTTCATCACCAGTGTCACTATCAGTATTCCATGCCGAACGCCGCATTTGCTGTTAATAATGTCTTCAGTCGTCTCTCGAGAAATGTTCTATAGGTTCAGCTTCAAGTTTACCATTCAAAGGCTGTAGTTGATGCTCTTTAGGTTCAACTCCATGCCCATTAAACTTTTTGTTGAAATATTAACTCACTGCTGGAAATGGTCAATGTAGTTATCACTTGGAAACTTTTCGCAGTCACTGCAACTGCACGAATGACCGTTCTGTTATTTCCAACACCCTTATATACGATACCACGAAAAAAAAAATTATAAGACAAAAAACCACCATCCTTATCATGTACGGAATTACTCATTAATTTTTTCACCATTTCTAAAACCCGAGTTTACCAAAGAGCTTGTGACATCGCCGAAAATAATTTTGATTATTTCAGTATTATACACTTTATGTAACACTGCGTTCTAATTGCAACACATTGAAGATTCCAATGGAATGTTTTTACTGGCGATTTAATGTTTATTACATTCGTTGCATCATAAACGGAAAAAGTAACATCGATGGAAATTTTAAACATAATTAAAGGTGAATACGTTCGCTATCCAAACAACGTGCGAAAAAATATCTCTATGGTGATGGACATTCTCAACTAATGGCCGGCTTTGATGTGACCATACAAGAATATGGCGAAACTTTAATGACTACCGAAATGCATAGGGGATGGAAAGGTTCGAAATCGGCTTTGATGTGTATATGGTTACATTTAATGTTGGCTGGCGAAAATAATCACAATACAAATGATGAATACGCCAATCTTTACCAGATTTTACTAGAAAAAATTCATTTTTTTCGTGCTGTTTTCCATGTGTTTCGATGAATACAGAAACAAAAAATCAATTCTTAAAATACTCGTAGAAAATAAATTCCCATTAGATTATATAATGGTATTAATTAATTCGAGCATCGAAGGGGAAAAAAAAACCAATTCACAGATATAAAGCACCCCAGCGGTGATAGTTTTACTAACACTCGAGTATCGGCAGTTGAAATTACGCATATTGGGCCGAGAGGAAAAACAAAAAACACTTATTTCGGTAAACAAAACCACTTAACGGTGGGTAATTGAAAACAACTACACAGAGGGTGGCGATGGGGGATGATAGAGGCGGTGAGTTCGTTAAATGTAAGCAAGATTCGAGACACGAGAAAATGGGCGAGTTTATCAAAATCTACAAAAGCGTTTTTTTTTCTTCATAAATTATATATATTTACATGTTATTCGTGAAAATTCTGTTTAAGGAGACATGCCTGGATTTGTTTGCAACGATGGACAAAATCAACCTCGTAGAAATATGTAAAACGTTATTTACAAATTTCAATCATATATTATCGGTTGTGGTTACAAGAATTAATATACGAAAATAAACACTTCGGTTATTTTAATTTTGGCAGGATAGTGGAAAAGACTGTTTCCGAAAAAAGAAAATCGAGTTGAATCGCTGATGAGATTAATTCTTGAAATGCGAAAACGAAACGATGAGTATTGGCGACAAATGACCCAGGATAATAGATAACATTTGTCATCGCTAGGAACGCATTATTTCGGAAAAGGTCCGTTTCTCACCTGCTTAAAACGTTGCAATGTAATATGCATATCACGAATGTATTTGCAATAAACAAAAAAAGATTCTTTTTTTTCATGGCAGTTTGTTTTTTTCATTTCCTCCCTCACCTTTTTAAAAACAACAATTTAAAAATAGTTTTTTTTTACAGTATAATTTTTTTCCCTTCATTCAAACACAACAGGTCAATGTAGTTGTATGAGACCAACGAATACTTTTGTAGTGGCGGGCTCGTGTTTTTCCTCGGATAAAACAAACGGTGTAATTGATGAATTTAGTTTTGTAGCCAATGTTTATGCCTTTTGTGTTGTACAGAACATCGAGTCCTTTTACCGGCTTGTTGAAGTGCTCCGATTTTATCTGGAATTCCATCACTTTATTATCATAAAACCAGTCGTTTAAAATGTGTTTAGCACCCAAATTTTGTAAACACACTTCGAAATCGTCCAAATTTATTCTCTGCAAGTTTGACGGTGATGTGATCAAACAAACAATTTGTTAACGTTTAACATTCCCGTATCGCTAATACTTTTTACGTAAGACCATGCTCTGTATATATACAAATTTATGCATCTATGAAAACGATGAAGACAAAAGTAACACGTTGTTATTGGCTCATTTGTCGGAAATTGTGCAAAAATAATCCCTCTTTTTTGCGGTGAAAATGCAATTTTAAAGAACGTCGATAATCTTCCCCCTCGATACAATTTTCGACGATTACTCGGACGTTGTGTTTGTCAACTACAATTTCGTGGAACTCGAGCCACCTTCGTACAGAGCGCGTTATTACTTGTGTAATTACATTGACGAATTAAATTTGGAAATTCTTCTCTCTCCGCACACATCTCGATCCCCTGATACTAAACAAGAGTTCGTTTGACAATTCGGGTGTCTTGTACAGGCGTTTCACACCCTATGTCACCCAAAGCCATTTCGATTCGATAGAGTTAATTTCCAATATAGGAACATCCATAATCACATTTGTTCCCTTTGACGACGGCATGCACGATGTGGAGCGAATTAACCTCGAAATGTTGAAACTTTTTTACCAATGTATCAATACAATGGCCAATTTCGAGTTGAGGGATGATTACACTGTCCTGCCTCAGATTTCATATTTGTGCTCAAACAGGGAATTTTAGCACTACCTAAATATACTCTGTCACGAAGAGGACTTAGTCAACATCCTATTTGAAAACCAACAAAGTGAAAATGGAATTTATTCAATCATTTTTATGACAAACACCAATTTCTTTACCCAAATATCCGTCTCGTCGAAAGGACGCCGGCTGATTCCATTCTCCATCGGGAATTGTCCAAATTGGCGACCAATCCCGATGGGATTCTCACCTAGTTGTACCTGAAACACAATGATAAAATTTCTTCCTTCCTATGACGGGGACAAAAGTGAAAACAAAAAAGTGGGAAAAGAAGAACAGATAATTTTTTTCAATGCTTGCTTATATATAAGAAAGCATGCTATGACAAACTCCAGAGATTAGGTCTCTGTCGGAAATGGATCTCGACAACCTAGAGCAGAAAGTCATTAAAGTGGACCGATGTTTGAGTAAGCTACAAGGCCTGTTTGTGAAAATTGTAAAGATTGCCATGGCGAGAGAGACAATGGCAATCACGTCAGAGACGATCGAGCCAACATCGACTATGGAGGCTGCGGAGAAAACGGCTAGAGAGGTTCAAGTCCCAACCGCCGATGTTGGCGAACCCATAAAAAAATCAGAAACTAATTACAAACAAAAACATCCTGTAAAGAAGGATGAGGGGTCGTCGCCATCAACAACCCAACCATCATCACCAGAAGATTCCATCCAGGCCCATCATAGTGGTGAGGAAAATGAATCCTGCAAACAAAAAAGAAAAAAACTTTGAAAGATGAGTTCCCATCGAAAAAAAACCGAGTAAAACGGAAAAGCTAGAAAATCATTCGACCATTCTTACAGATGTATTGATCGTATTGAATGCATCGGAGCGCTCGAGTAAGAGCAAAGCCGTCGATTCGGAATTGGTCAAACAGTTGCTGACTCCGAAAATTCCTATAGATTTGCACATCAAGTGTACTCAACAGTACGTAAATATAGTCGCTCAAACTAAGAGGGGAGACAAAATCGAAACCAACACACTACTATATAAATTTTGCAATCACCAAAAATAAAAACAAACCATGTAATTATAAAATATGAAAACACTCGAACGAAGCGGTCTATTTGTTATAGAATCACTAAAACACATACTTGTAATTTCCCGTAAATATCAGTATAAAATTACCGAATGTAGGCTGTTTCAATTCCTTCAGATTCCACGAGGATGTGTTGAAAATAAGGAAAGTTTGTTTTTTGCTGAGAGTCGTGAATTCCAGATTTAACAATAAGCCCAGATTCGCTTCCCTACATGAATCGTGTAATTAATTTATTTCACAAGTGTCTGATTTCCCATAAGACCCTTTAATAATATTCTTTGAGATTTTCAATGATCCCAATGTTCAGGAAGCAATCAAAACTTTTTTCACAATTATGTTAAAGGTATTCTTGCGTCAATTGCAAAATAGAAAGATGAAGACGAATGGTAATGAATATGCTGGTAATTTTCAACTCGAATAGAGTATACAAATAAAATTTCTTTAAAAAAAGGAGAGAAATCATCCGATATGGACAATCACTCGGTAAATTATTGCAAACTAATTTCCATGTATCAGTCTCGGGGGATTATCGGTGATGTAACCCTGTATTAATTTTATGACCAATTTGGTTTGTAATCTTTTGTCACGTGGAATGAGGCCAAAACAAAATTTACATAAATTTTCAACAACTCTATCATCCAACAAGGTATTAAAAAATCTGTCCCAAACATCGCCTTCATTAAAAGTAAAATTTGAGGATTTTCATAAATAAAACCAAAAGGGAAATTTCTAATACCCTTCTCCACTTTTTGGCAAAAAAAAGTAATGCAAAAAAAAATTTTTCTTTTGCTTTGGCGAGTACGTATGAATTATCGGTGTAGAAACAATTTGTCTCACACCATGGCACTCATCGTTCCTGCATGGTTCAAATATCAATTGGTCCATGGTAGTGAAGAAGCGGCTGGTTACTACTTGAAGGCGACTCACGACATTTAAATTCAACCAGGCCAAGTGGCGAATGTCGATGTCGGCCTGGCTTGTAAAATACCCAAAGGCTATTTCGGCTTTGTTACGAGTTGTCCGGGGCTGACATTCATCCGTCGAATATATGCCTATAATGGAGTTATAGATTCAGACTACAGGGGAGATATTTTCGTGCAGCTGGAAAATCGAGGAAATTCGACATTCAAACCCGAGAAAGGATCTCGTATAGCTCAACTACTCATAATGACACACATGATAGTATTGTTTGTACCGACAGATTAAAATATTGATGAATTTTACAATACACGACGAGGCACCTCAGGCATTGGATCTTCTTCATCACCACCACTGCCATCATCACCACCACATACACCGAGGCAAACCATCAAAGCGAATCCTGTGGCCCATCGAAAAGAACCCATCTGGATGCCATTTTCCTTTCCCGAGCGGCATCACTTGCTGTCGGCAGAAATGCAACAGTATTAGTTAAAATTAAAACCAAGATCAAGGTCAAAATGATTTTTGCGAACAATCTTTTTCTGTAAATTGCGATCTATTGTGAAAATGATATGTTTTCTCAACAGCTCGTTTCCAACAAACAGAAGTTGGGAGTTTGTCTTGATCTTGTCGACAACGTTCAAATTGACGAGGTTAATGTTTGAACCAAGTAAATTAAATAACTGAAGTTATTTCATCAACAGTCGGATAAAGTTGGTAATTTCATCATCTTTCGAGCGATAATTATTCGCATTCACCTTTATTTGATCGTTGCAATAAAACTTGAAGTAGTTGCCATTAATTTCACCCAACATTGAAACAAACTTTACAGCGAAATCATCCTCGACAATGCACGGTAGACATGTTTTGTTCTCGACCCGTTGATATTTCGCAGCTGTTTTCCCTTCTGGTTGTTGGTTGATTGGTGCTTGAATAAATGATTCAATGTGTTCAGCTTCTTCATCATCACAACATTCATAATTTTTTTGCCTGACTGATTTGTATTCTGCTATGATACTGGCAGATGTATTATTGCTATTGTTGAATTGACACTGCTGTTGTTCAAGTTGCTGCTGTTGCTGTTGTTGTTCAGTAGTTTTACTAGGTGCATTCATCGTGCCGAGTTTCTTCTGAGCAACTGGTAAAGTAACAACGATTCACCGCCTCTTTTATAGCAGCTATTTCGAGCAAAAAAATATATTTTATGTATTAATTTCATTTTTTTTTTAAATTCTATTTCGTTCTTTTTAATTTTTATTTCAACGTATTTTCTAAAGCCAATGGACAATAGATATTAATCACATATAAAATCGCATGTTCGCATTAATAGTTTGCAGGGTCCTTAATTGTGTCGAAAGAGCAAGGTATTTTTAATTGCTTGTAAAAAGAATGATCAGTATTTAGGTTTATGCATGGGCATACTATACTGAATATCAACTATTTGTTTGCTTCGATTAAGCTACGATTCAATACTTTAATTTTCGTGTTTTTTTTTCTCGTATTATTGAGTTTGTATTGACCATTCTCAAGGAGGGTAGCACATCTTCGTAGTGCCAATCAGTGAACTTTCCAGCCTCTGGAAATTTCGAGTGCATTACCAGAGCATATAGGCCAGACTCAGAGATGAAGATGCTATGAGGTTGCCAGTTGTTGATTGGGATGTCAAAGGCACCTTTCAAATTCGACCAAGTTCTTGTCCATTAATTTTTTACATGTTCTAAAATTGCATTACATGGTTTTTCATATCTAAGAAATGATGCGATATATTTTCCCTTGAACCAAATTGTTCGATACCATTACGTAGTTTACTCAAACATCGGTCCACATTAACGACATTCTGCTCTACGTTGTCGAGATCCATTTCTGACGGAGACCTAATCTCTGGAGTTTGTCGTTGCATGCTTTCTTATATATAAGTATGTTTTGAAAAAAAAAAGATATATTCTTCTTCTCCCACTTTTATGTTTTCACTTTTTCCCCCTTCATAGGAAGGAAGAAATTTTATCATTGTGTTTCAGGTACAACTTTTCATAGGTACCAGTGGCTGGAAATCCATCATGACCAGTCGTCAACTTCGCCAATTCTCGATGAGGCATAGAATCGGCCGGCGGCCTTTCAACGAGATGGATATTTGGGTAAAGAAATTGGTGTTTGTCGTAAAGATGATTGAAAAAATTCCATTTTCACTTTATTGATTTTCAAATAGGATGTTGACCAAGTCCTCTTCACGACAGAGTAGATTTAGGTAGTCCTCAAATTCCCTGTTTGAGCAAGAGTACGTAATCTGGGGCAGAACAGAGTAATCATCCCTCAACTCGAAATTTGCAGTTTTATTTATACATTGGTAAAAACATTTCAACATTTCGAGGTTAATTCGCTCCACGTCATGCATGAGGTCGTAAATGGGAACAAGCATGATTATGTATTTTCGTATCTTGGAAATTAACTTTATCGAATCGAAATGGCAGTGGGTGACGTAGGGTGTGAAACGCCTGTACAAGACACCCGAATTGTAAAACGATCTCTTGTTTAGTATCAGGGGTTCGAGATGTGTGTGGAGAGAGTAGAATTTCCAAGTTTGATTCGTCAATGTAATTACACAAGTAATGTGCGAATGTGGCTCGAGTTCCACGAAATTGCAGTTGACAAACACAATGTCCGAGTAATCGTCGAGAATGGTATCGAGGGGGAAGAATATTGACGTTCACTGCAAAAAGAGACGGATTATTTTTGTAAAATGTTCAACAAATGTGTCAACAACGTGCTTTCGTCTTCGTCGTTTTTATCAATGCATAATTTTGTATATATACAGAGCATTGTCTTATTTCAAGATGTATATATAGGGTATTATGAAAAAAAAAAACACACCTATGTAAAAAGTATTAGCAATATGGGAATGTTAAATGTAAACAAATTATTGTTTGATTACATCACCTCAAACTCGCAGAGAATAAATTTCGTGACTTGGTTGTATGTTTCGGGCCTTGGTACTACATCGGAGTGGGCGATTTCGAAGCGTGTTTACAAAATTTGCGTGCTAAACACATTTCAAACGGCCGGTATTATGATAACGAAGTGTCGGAATTCGATATAAAATCGGAGCACTTCAAAAACCCGGTAAAATTATTCCATGTTCTATACAACACAAAAGGAATAAACATTGGCTACAAAACTAAATTTATCAATTACTTTGAACTACACAGTTTGTTTTGTCTGTGGAAAAACATGTGCCTGCCACTAGAAAACGTGTACCTGCAGCTGCAATTAAACTTTAATTAACATTATTACCTTTCAAAAATGTTTTAATGAGAGACGTTTCTGTGCCAATCGTACAAAAAATAGAAACCTACCTAACAAATATTTTGGATCTGGGATGAAATGAGAAACTCGTGGAAAACATAAACTATGTTTTCGTGTCCAATGACGAAACATCCATTTCCCATAAGTCGATAAATATTAACATGATGGTTGTTGAAGGCGAACGAAATTACTCTCCTTTTGTGAGTGATTGTAGAATTACTTTATTCTGTGATGTTGTCAATAAATTAATGAGATAATGATTTGTAAAAAAGTTTTTTTTTTTTTATAAAAAATGGATTAGTTTCGAGATAATCCACTTGTGTGTGTTGTAATCGACACTACCCCTCTCCTTTCCTTCTGCTCTGGGGAGGAAGAGTGATGTTTCTATGTTCAGCTCTCGCCCTTGTTTAACATCTTTTTTCCATATTTCACTTATAGGCAAAATTGAAAGGATGAGAAAAAAAGGGGGGGGGGGATAAAATGCTGTAATGTAATTGGTTGTTGAAAGGAGGGGGTAGATAAAATTTCAATCATGGAGCACTCTGACGAAATCTCACAGACTAGTTCTACAACATTTCGCCTAATTATGAATGTCTTATTAGTCCTAATTCTGGATGGGTATAATTATTTACACAATATTTCACCTAATCAAGGATAGGTTTTATCAGTTCTGTTATAACAAAGAAATACAATTTAATATTTTTTAGTGATTTAATTTATTCTATAATAAATATTAAATGTTAATTTTATTTAATACTAAATATAAAGAATTGAATTTCAAAGGGTACATTTGTGGGGAAAACACCTACAATTCCTAGTTAAAGTAACCCAATTATGATGTTGCTTTGTAATAAAGGTGTTAATTGTTTTTTTCTGGGGGGGGGGGCAAGGAATGATAAATAACTTTATATTGTTTAAAAAAATGAATTTTGGCATTATATCAATTATGGGGACCCTAAATTGAATTTTGGAAAGGGAACAATTCTGGCACTCTCTTAAAAATTCGACTGTTTTTTTCACTTTTGGTTTACCAAGTCTGGAATTAAATTAGGTGGTTGTTTATACCAAAAAAAGAGTAGAAATCAGCAATGTTGTGGGTGAAATGACATCCAGTTGGTTATACACACACACGCACACACACACACACACACACACACACACACACACACACATATATATATATATATATATATATATATATATATATATATATATATATATAATATATATATATATATAGGAAAAAATATACAAGATGTAAATTATTGTAATAGATATGAAATAATATTCAGTAAAAAAATCGAATTTTATAGAGGGGTCCTTTTGTACATGGACCCTCGCCCACAATATTCATAACCTCACTATGATGTTTTATATTGGAGGTGTTGGTTATGGGGGTCAAGGGGAATTGGACAAACTTTTCATTATAAATATAAAAAAATTGAATTTTTGCATTGTACTTATTTTGAGGATCCAAAATTGAATTTTGGAAAGGGAACAATTCTGGCCACTCCTTCAAAATACAACCATGTTTTTTCCCCCGCTTTTGGTTTACGAAGTCTGGAATTATATCAGGTGATTGTTTATACCAAAAAAAAAAAAGAATAGTTGACTTTATATATATGTTCTTCACATTCGATTGCAATTTTACAGTCGAAATTCTGGTAATTTTTTTATAATTTATTTTCATTATTTGTTTTATTTTTTATTTTACAGAAATTACATTTTATTCGAGATTTTCGGTGGTGTGATTATTTTATGCACAAACAATACGACTTGCTCTGAGTCCATGGCATCCAAAATGTGCACAATGTTATTACAGGCAGAATACGGTATGTTTGATTCCTTCAGTCAATCTTTCACACAATTCAACATGTTCACACCGTTCGGGGCATATCTCTTCCTGTACAGTTCCTTGGCATTTGGATTTTTGTCATTGAGCCATTTCAGAGATTTGGCAAATGATTAGTATTGGCATCGGGTGAAGGCGATTTCTCGGTTCGTTTCGTCCAGCACATAAACAGTCAAAGTGTGTAACAAATTATCAGATTTGGGTTTAATGATCACATCCTGGGCAATCTCGGCGATGCGATGAGAGAGTACCATGGCAAGCTATCTTGCTTTTTCAGAATCTTTTCTGGCAATTAAGAATACTTCATTTGTAAATATAATATTTTTTTGCCAATATCAACGATTTGTTTGCTTCGATTTAGCCACGATTCAATACTTTAATATTCTTATTTTTTTAGTCGTATTGAGTTTGTATTGACCATTTATTCTCAAGGAGGTTAGCACATCTTCGTAGACCCAATCAGTGAACTTTTCAGCCTCTGGTAATTTCGTGCGCATTACCAAAGCATATAGGCCAGGCTCAAAAAGATGGAGATGCTATGAGGTAGCCAGTTGTTGACTGGGATGTCAAAGGCACCTTTCAAATTCGACCATGTTCTTGTCTATTTATTATTTACATGTTTTTAAATTGCTTTACGTTGTTTTTAATATCTAAGAAATGATGCGATATATTTTCCCATGAACCAAAATTGTTCGATTCCATTATGGTCGACCAGTATGAAAATCCAACAGTTGAAACTTTGGAAGTCTGAGAATGGAAAAGACAGTTCGACCAACAACATTGTGAGCGAAATGATATCCAGTTGCTTATATATAGGAAAAAATATTATACAAGGTGTAAATTATTGTAATAAATATGATATAATATTCAGCAAAAAATTGAATTTTAGAAGGAGCCCCTATTTGTATAAGGATCCTCACCTACAATAATTATAACCCCATTATGATATTGGTTTGTAGTAAAGATGTTAGTTGGCGATTGGGGGGGGGGGGGGGGTCAAGGGGAGTCAGATAAACTTTGTGTTGTAAAAATAAAAAATTGAATTTTTAACTGAGGAAAAAGGAAGCAATTCCAGCAGCTCCCTTCGAAATTCAACCACATTCATTTCACATCAACCTACATACTCTTCCGTTGCATCAACTGTTCGCTTATACTCAATAAATCATGCAATGTATTTCCCCTTCAACAAAAAGTTTGTTCGATTCCATTACAATCCACTAGTGTAATTTCTAATTTCGAAAGCTGAAATGACCTCCCGTCCAATGACATTGTGTGTATAATAGTTGTTGCTTATACATAGACAAACTGTTTACCAAAAAAAATTTCAATCATGTGATGAAGTAAGGTCTATTTTTTCTAATGATTTTCTTGTCTCTCTTTTGTCAATTCAATCATAGTTTTTATAACATCATGCACATTGAAATTCTCAGTGTCTCGATCGACAAACATGCAATTTAATTGTTTCTCGGTGTATTTTTTGCCTGTCGATTTCATATTCTACATTGCTGTATTTGTGATTATATTCGTCGCTTTTGACTGCATTTTTATAATCCAAAAAGTACAAACCTATTCAGTAATTATTGATTGTATATTGTAACTTGTAGTTCAGATGTTTGAAACAATTCACAATTATGCTGATGTAATCTTGTTCCTTTGTTCTCGAAACGAGATTCAGTTTCAAGTCGAATTTTTGATCAGTTTTCGCAGCAGGTATTTCGATTTGGGCATTCTCGAATTTTGTATCAATAAATTCAATCCTTTTTTATTGATGAACATTGCATGTTGCCAATTGGAGGGAGTTTCAAGTGCGAGCGCCAATCCCTTTAACACATTGACTGCTATGGCAGCTATGGTAATAGGATTGCTCTAGCCAAAACCGTTTTTTCTCTCAAACACATTGATAGTATTGGAAACAATTATTTTCTATAAATTTTGTTTGGTTATCTGCTTTATTATTGTAATAATGAACAAAAATGTATCAGTCACATATGTCTGACATGGCCCTATTGTGTGATGACTTAATTACACTGCCCTGTCAGACACATACGGCTGACATCATAAAAGACATGAACTGTCTGATTGATTGTGAAATCCATTTGAAATCATGAATCTTATGCATTACCAGGCACAACCAATAATGCGCATGCTCTCTCAGCTCTGTTGTGGTTGTGTAAAAATCACAAGTTCATCAAGTAGATACTGTCTCTCACATAATTCTCATAGCTTTATTCTGCTGACCAAGAGAGGCCATGACAATTGTGTCGAAATATTCACCAGAGGCCATGTTCTCACACTACGATGTAAAATCCTATTTGGTGTCAATTAGGAATGCCTGACACAGCCTGTTCTGAAATGGAGTGTGTCATACGTATCTGTCTGACATGGCCTTGCAAGAATATAGTGGTGTCAGTCAGATATATCTGACATAGCAGTCAAAGTGTTAAATCTGTCCACGTTCTTTTCCATTTTGGCTTGACAAAATTTTAAATTGCATTTCATGTTTTTTTTTATATCCGAGAAATGAAGCGATATCTTTCCCTTTGAACCAAAATTTTTCATTACCGTTACCATCGACGACCATTGAAATCCCAGAATTAAAATTCTGGTTTCTCGACAACTGAAGGGTCCACTTAACCAACGGCATTTCGTTTAAAATAGTTTTATGAAATTACATTTAATTCTTTATATACACACAAAAACCAGGAGCTTTTTTATCAGTTTGTATTTAGCAATGATTTTAGAATACAAATATTTTCAAAATTATTTGTATCGAAGCAAAATTCTTGAATTTTCTTCAATTTCTCTCTTTCATTTGGTATGAGCCGGATCAAATTATTTTCTATGCTTTTATTTTTATTCATGTATGCATAAACTTTAATTTTGAATTCTTTAGCAATTTGTTTCTATTATGAAATTTTGAATTCTTCTAAATTCTATGGAATGTTTTTTTCTGGAATAAATGCATAATTAACTATTTGTTCCACTAAAGCATTTCTGTTTAGATTATAATGTTTTTTTGATTTTTAGTACTTTTCCGATAGCTTTTAATTTTTTTTAAATTTAATGCTTCCATTTTCGGATGGTTAGTTTAAACTTTGTCAATCATCTCTATCAGTTCTCGTTTTCTTTTACAGGAATATCCTCTGATATTTCATTTGTTTTGCCATTTCCTCAATTCAGTGCATGTTTTATTATAAAGTTCTGTATTCTGGATGTCATATTTTGTGAGTATATAATCGTTAGAACATCTAATCCAGCTCTTTTCCAAACTGTTTACATTATTCCCCTAGATTATTTTTTTAAATTGAATTTTTTGAGCTATTTTCACAATACCCGTTAAATCCAACAGTCGAATTATTATTTGGTAATTCGACAACCGAAGAGATCTCCTGTCCAACAATGTTGCAGCTGTAACAGTTTTATGAAAATTCCAACTGCTTAAATATACACAAAAAACAAATAAATAAAAATAGTCTATTTTTAACATGTGCCCTGTAATTGGCACCCTTTCAAAATTCCAATTTTATATTCTCTTAATGAAGAAACTGTAGTTGAATTTTAACTAATAGACCATTGCCAAAATGTGACAATTATGCCGTAAAGAGATAAGAGAATGTAAACAAAAAAACCGTATTTAATAGGTCTAAGTGTTATTTTTATATTTTTCGGATTGTCGCTGGCCTATTCTGATAATTTGACAAACATAAGAGTAATGTCTGGTATTGTTTTGATAGGCGTGGGAAATTTATGTAACCAATTACTACATCTCGAGTAAATGAAAAAAAAATATATTTACAAACGAAATATAAAAATGTTTTATTTACAAAAAAAAATATACATTTGTGAAATACGTATATAGTACATTTAGACAATGTGACTTATTGTCAGTCATCTTCTATTTTGTTGCGGGAATTTCTCCATCTTGCGATTCTAATCCACGGAAAATTTTCTTCAGCCGGCCCACTGATGCGGAGTTTTGACCTGCAGCAGTTCAGTCGAACCGTCTCTTCTGTTGCGGGTCCGCACGAAACACTGAATGTAAAGTCTTTAATACACTTTGTATTCAATTTTGTTGCCATTGTAAATCGTCTAATTTTGCCATTACATTATCGTGGAACCACAAGTGCAATAATTTAGAATTTCTCTCTGCACACATAAATCCACGATTGTGTCTCCAACTATTATAATGGCCTGCGTTCCCATATATAGTTACCAGAGTTTTCAGCGATGGGCACTTGTATGTTTTTTGTAAATCCAGAATTTCATGATAATGGTCGTATTTACACAGCTTCTTTAACCACTCAATCTTATGTGAATCAGCCACAAACACTATATGTTTATTACAATGGCGCCTTACCAATTTAAACACATCTCTTTCAATTTCATCATAGGGAATTTCCCCATCTCGCCATCACAACTGGTGACAATTTTCCTAAAACCAGTTTTTTTTTTTTTTTTTTTTTTTTTAATACTATCCAACACTTTCCATGGATACGAAGATTTGAAGAGCCGTCTTTCGGCGAAACCATCGATATTGGTGACTGCCAGTTCTTTCAGCACATACTCGCCGTTGTTATCACGGAAACCTTGCAAATTGCAGAACATGTAGTATGAGTGTTTAATACTTGAGTGTGTATCAAGTGCTGGATCGAAAGCAAATGATTTGTCTTGGCCGATTCCGGTGGTGGATGTCTTGCACAATTAATTGAAAAAAAAAACAATGACATAACATCATTCATAGTTTTTTTTTCCGACATGAAGCCAACTCACTGATGCGGAGTTTTAACTGCAGTTCAGTCGAACAGTCTCTTCTGTCGTGAACCCATAACAAGCACTGGATTTTTTTTTGTAAAAATTTTTGTATCAATTGATGCTATTCGCTTTTTTTTTTTTTATGGATAACTTCTTATCTTGCTACTACATTATAGTGGATACAACGGTACATCAATCTCGCATGTCTAGGTGCACAAACGAACCCATTCCGGTTTCTATTACACTTGCATTCCCAACCCTCGTACATCGCCGCTAACTTCTTGAATTATGGCCACCCAAACGTTTTTTTGTATGTCCACGACGTTCAGATTATGATCATGTTTGCATAATTTTTCTAACCATCTCTTATGCTCTATACCAGCAACGAATACTGGATTATACAAGCAATATTGTCTTATTAAGTAAAATACTTTATATTCAATTTTTCTCATAGCCAATTATTCGTTTTTTGATTTTTAACATCAAACACTGCCAATCGATGCGGAGATTTGAACAACCACAGTTCAGTCCAACCATTCTTGTAGGTGACTGCCAGCTCCTTTAGCACATGTTCGCAGTTTATGCCGTAAAAACCCTGTAAGTAACAAAACATTTCGTACGCCTAGCTCATACTTGAGAGTGTATCAAGTACTGGTTCGAAAGCAAGTGATCTGACTTCACAGATGCCATCGTACCTGCCGTAGTCGTGATTTTTTTTTTTACAATACCTCGATGGATGTCTTGCATAATTCATTAAAAAAATAATGACATAAGATCATTTATAGTTGTTTTTTTTTCTGACATGAAATATATATATATATGAAAAATATTCCGATGTTGCTGTTAGTAATGCTTTGGACGACTGGGAATCATTTTGCAAGACCAAGCTAAAGGTTAATGCCATCGAATCTAGATTGTACGATAGCAACCAACAGAATACCGAATTTCTGTTGGTGAAACACCGCACTGTAAATTTTCTAAACATGAACTTTTTTCGATATTGGTTCATCAGCGTAAATAACCGTGAATGGCATCCCGGTACTCAGGGAGTTGCCAAAATTTTTGTCGATTCTTAGGATGCGTATTGTGCTGTAGTGGAAATTAAGGAGTTTTACAAGTTTTGCACGTATCATTACTTAAAAAATTTGTTTGAACAAGATAAAGTTTTTAATATTTTTACCAGCAACTGCGAATTAATCGTTGGTTATTATTGGGAAACTACTCGTTATTTTTGGCCACGTATTGTTTCGTTTTATTTTTTATTACACATTCGTTTTTATTTATCACGGTTTGTTGTAGTCTGTTATTTTCATTGATATTTCTCTTGATACGAAAAAAAAAAGTTAAATAACCAAATGCAAACACACAAAAAATATATATTGAGTGTGAAACTATATATATATATATATATATATATATATATATATATATATATATATATATATATATATATATATATATATATATATATATATATATAAAGCATATTCCCTCCCAGGGAGCAAAACAGAATGGACACTCTCTAGTTAAAAAATTTAGTTTATTCTCACTACAAGAAGAACTCGATGTGTAGAAGCAACTCGAATAGAAACATTGACGAATACATGGAGTTGATTACAAAGTTATTGCATACTTGGACACTGCCATCACATCTGACGGCTCTTCAAGAAGCATTTATAATTAATCTGTTGCACGATTATGAAAAAAAAATGAGACATTGATGGGCGAACGAGTTAACTGATAGATTCGTTCCAAGCATCTACCAGATCGTATAAATCATTCAGTAATGAGTTGTAATTGATAATTTATTTTTATTTTATTTTTCGTGTTTGGTACGTAATAGTATTTTTTAACGTTGACCGGTATGTCGTAACCATCCGTATTCAAATTATGCACCGAATTGTCTATTGAAATGTACAAGCCTGTTGTTATCAGAAGTTGTTGGCGAACGATGGATACAGATTTCGTTCTTCTATGCAACCCATATAAAATTTTGCAAATTTATTGGCTTGTGGAAACTGTTCGACAAACGTTTTTGCATGCATATCGTAGCCCTCCGTCCACAGCACCACTTTAAAGTCTTTTACCAAAGTCCCTACGAAATGATTGGTTCCTTGAAATTCGTTTTTACGTTCGTCTATTAAAGTGCAATACAAATCGATAACTGCGATGTCCTGCGTTCGCCTTTTCTTTGTGATTTTTTTTTTTGCTCTTTTATCGGCTAGTTTACGATCGCCTTCGTCTGCGCTGGAAATTCTCTGATTACGAAATCCTTTTCTCATACCACCGTATCTGGAATCGCCAACCACATCGGAATCTTCACCATCGCTTCTGATTTGTAAAGCAGAGGAAACCATGTCTCTTGCATTTAGAAGAAAAAAAACAATAAGGAAATACGAGGATTATTCGCACAAAAAAGAATGTATAAAGTATTATCGATCAATGGCAAATATCAAAACTGTTGTCATCGGATAATACCGATTGAATTTTTGCTCACATTTTGCTCGGATTGTTGAACAATGCCAAAACTTTGAGAAATGCTCATCCGTGCGTATCTGGACCCTTGTATTACCTTATGTTTGCCAAGGCGGTAGTGAATTTCGGCCAAATGAGCATTTTTATCAACAACGATCATGTTTTTTTCCCCTCCATTTCTCGAAATGAATTTCATGCGCGTGGAAATTGTTCGGTTGTTGGAATGCAGGTACACGCAGTTGTAATTTTATTGGCGTGAGACACTTGCGTTCGATTAACTTCAATGTGTTGCAAAAAAAATATTTTTGGCATCAGCGTACCGTACCTCAAATATAATTTCCACATCTCCCACGAATTGCATTTCCACATCCCCCACGAATGCCACTTCCACATCCCCCACGACTGTCAGTTGGTGATCGTCGAATGGTTCACGGAACTCGTGGTGCAAGCGGTTTATGCAAAAACGTCTGGTTTTGCGGAGACCATGCACCTTCTTCTACAGTGGATGTGGTTAGATTCTTTGATGACTTTGACCGATAATTAGAAGAAAAAAAATGATTCTCGGTTAAAAAATAATCTTTGCTTAATATCGAGCATTTGAACTATGTGTTAAACGGTACAACACCTTTGATTCAAACTTACACATCCGATGGCCGAGTTTTATACATGTTAGATAAAAGCATGAACGAAATGGTATGGAAATTGATTATTTTGAAAAGGTTTGATAACTATCTCAAATATAAATTTAATTTATCTAAACTAGTCGACCTGCTACTCTCCATCTATTCGTTGTGGTTCATTTACATTAATGAAATTGACAAAATGGTCCAATTGCAATTGGAACTGGAAGCCATCGAGTCCGAACTACAAAATCGAATTTCGGTAAATACTTTTAAAAATACCTTTGATTATTTCTACCTTATTGAATGGGTGGTTATTTTACGATTGTATTTGTGTTGAAGCAGCCGATATTGGCTGGTATATTTCAAGTGTATTGGCTTTGAAAGTAATCCTTTCATTGTAACTTTTTTTCCTAAGAGTGTGTGGGGGAAAGAAGTGCATTGATAGATTCCTACTCGATTAGCATCATTCTTCAAGCTGTATTGTCGCTTGTAATATTGTTGGTTTATTGGTTTTTACTAGATGCGAAAACTCCAAAATTAGATCCCATGAAATCATGTAAAGATTTGTTTATGTTGAATCCAGTCTAAAATAAAAAACTGAAATTTTGTCACTTTGTGTTAAAAGAATAAGTATTGCGAGTATGAAGTTTTTGCGATGGGCACAGAGAATGTAGAAAGCTTGAAAATAGAGGTGAATTTTATCGGCGAATCGGACAAAACACCTCGCGAACAGGGATGAAATTTTGAAAAACAAAAATGGTTCAAACGTAGTCACAGGCAAACACAATTGCCAAAACTCGTCAAAGTCGGGACGGATTATAAAATCCAGCTATGCAGTGATTTAAACCCCCTAAACTTTGCATCGATCTCCCCGAAACTGAGCATTTCCGAAGGCCTGTAGTTGATGTACGGTGAGTGTAGTAATCCGAATCAGGCCAATTACAAAACTTACAAATAGTATTGTAACTTGATGAACATCAATGGTTCCGAATCTGCAAACAAAAACAAAAAAATCGAGGATACGAATAGTTGGTTCACTACTGGAACAGACCTTTGAACACCACCTTAGTCGTCAGCTGCATGCATCGTTACTACAAACAGTGACTGGCGCGGGTACAGTTAGTTTGGCAGCATGGTGAGAGAATATAGTTTGATTGTTTTAACATATTTTTTTAATCTATTGCTTAAAAATGGGAGTAGGATAGATTCCGAGAAAGTCTGTTCCAGTCGTGAACGGACTATATATGAAATGCAGGGGCGATCGCAAATGGATTTTGGAAGAATGCCCAAAGAATACAATTTTTGATGGCACCGCATGCAGTACGAGCGATGATGTGATAAGAATGGAACAGGATATTGGCAACGCTTGTGTCGACAAGTTGAGCAAAATCAGATTGCCTTACGCGGACGATGCCTACGTCGTTTATAATTACGGATGACCAGAAATCGTCAAATGTGAGCACAGGTTATCTAAAAGCCGAATAAACTATCTGCAACCACAATGTTTGCAAAACGAAAATGTTTATATCGTGCACCCGTATAAGATCAATGCCTTTTTTTTGGCCGAAATGGAGAAGTCGAACAATTTAAGAATGTTATCAAAAAATAAAATAATTGTAATACAAATGCGATAGATGTCGTCTGACTTATCCCTACGTCGATAAAGTTTTCAATGCAGAAACGGGCCGTTATGAAAATCCCACTCTCGATTTCCTTCCCGTTCCCTGTAATTTTCCCGAATACCCATCGCTGCAGTTAACATTAAAAATAGTGCTGGATACGAACGAATTGATTTTATACACACAACACGATAAGAATAAACAACCGGCCATCGAGCATCAGAAAACTTTCTTAAAACGGCAAAATAGTGTGTCGAGGTGTGAGAATGTTCACGCGAAAAAAAATCATTTCGGTAAAGTTCCTTTCGAAGATAGTATAATATCCGATAAACCTACACTAAAATTCCAATATAGGGAATACACTATAGAATTAAGGTAGTGTTAGGCGACATTTTCCGCAGGTGTTTTATTGGTCGACTTTACGGGAATCATCGATGCCAAGAAGAAATTTTCTTCAATTTTATGCAAAGGGTATAGCAAATACAGAACATTCAATACCAAAAAATATACGCGAAAATACAAAGAGTTTGCAAATTGGGCCGAGAAGGTGAGAGATGTTCATGCAATTGACTTTATTGTTGCGAGAAATACACTACAAGTTTTTAAATGGTACCTTCAATTTTCAAAGTCTTTTAAATTTGTTCACAGTTGGCTCGAGGCGATGAGACGATACACGAACAAAAAATTTATTCACAAATATCCACTTTTACAAAACTATCAAAATGATTAATTTTCACACATTTTTCCTGGAAGGGTCAATTATGTAAGGTATGCATTGGCTTTTTGATAGGATTCGATCGCGATTCTTAGATTGTGGCATACTTCACTGATAATTTTATTTTCGACAGCCAAGTTAATCAAATACATTCCAGCGAGAGAAAGGGTCGCTTTTACTTGATTGTTGTCGTATTTTTGTTCTAATAACTGTTTACACAAATGTCTATGCTATAAAGTAATTCCTTGGGTATTAATGGCTTTATTATTGTTTTGCCCCATTCCTTTGCCAAATTGATGATGTATTCGTCGGACAATGGGGCTGTTTGGTTCGACAATGGCGATGAATCGTTTTCTCCCCTCGTAGCAAATTGCAACCCATCGGATAATGTAGCGACTTGTGGAACAAGGGTTAAATTCCCCTCGGGAAGAATGTTTATTTGAATTTGAGTCGTCCGGTCGAATTCGACCGGTGCGTTTAATTCATTTATCCGAGTTGGTTCGTTTCCGTTACCGCTTCCCCCAGCCATTACTTCTTCATTCGAAGGGATTAGATAGTGTGATCGCAAGGCATTGAACATCAAATCATCGAGTGACTTTTGTTGACTACAACACACAGACGAGTTTTCAGGAGACTGGAAGGGTAAAAAGTCCAACAGGTTGTAATCGGGCGAAATGTTCTGAATCGAAAATGGCAATGTTGAGGATGTAGTTAATTCTTGTTGTTGTTGTAATTGGGGATTATATGTCACCGCTCTTGTTAAAGTCGATTGAATTATTTGTGGTTTTACTTGCATCGTGTCTAGATCGATCGAGGATACACCTTGCAAATGCGGAATATGCATCGCATTGAAACCAGACTTTCTACCTGCTGTGATTTAAAATGTCGTGGTGTATTCACACAGATCGAATCCGCGACTTTTATTCGTTTGGTTGGCTGGTGTAATTTTCTATTTGGAAAATCAAATGTGAAAATTTCGTACCCCGCTGATGAAAGATGATTTATGGTATCAAAGTAACTCGATTAGTTATTGTGCCCGTGGGATCGTTTGTGCACGAATTTGCGACTGATGCCCACTTCTTGCACGTGTCCATAGTTTTCAAAATTGTGATTGTTGATCAGTAGAACTTTCACTTTGAATCAATCTTGAACCTAGTGGCTATTGGCTAGGTAAAAATTAAACACCAAGACTTTTGCAACACCGTCAAACCCATATCGAATGAATTGATGACGTTTCGAATTTCTGCCTGGGGTTTGAAACTGAAAACTTGGATTTGGTTTTTGAAAGTAAAACTTATTCCCCAACGATTTCGATGTTTTACTTCACGCTCATTGTTGGCATTGTCGTGATAGTCGAATGCGAAATTCTCATTGCCTGTGAATTGAAGATATTGCTCATATTGTTCGATATTGTGCTTTCGCTTCACTAATTTCGTTCGACGAGCACCCACCAAGGTTTAGTGGTAATAATTGACTGATTGATCCAACACTGGAGAAATATTCTTAAACAAATATAGCACATTATCAATATTGGCTTTATTTAAATTTAAGAGGAAATTATACTTTATAACCGTTAGGCCTAAATCGAGAGTTTCAAGGATGTTGCAAATCGCTAAATCAGCATCAGAGCTGTGAATATGGATGTGGTAGTTATAAATAATAACACTTTCACAACGATTTCGCCAGACATGATTTTAAATCTTGTATTATGTATTATGGTAGTTTATAATTTTGAACATTTGTTTTCCCAACGGGAAGTATTTGAACGTATCGAGTGTAACGAATATGAAGAGGAAAATATATTAGGTGACAAGAGCACCGAACTCAAACTCGTGGGTTATATACATATATTATATATATATATAAATAAATATATATATATAAAACAACTTGTCAAAAATATTTTTTTATTAATACATTTGTTTATGAAACTTGATTGTTGGCATATACATTAGATACATCGGAAATTTCATCAGTTCGAGAAAAAACAAAGACTTTTTATAAAATCCTTCGAAATGTTCCTTCAAGGTGTTGAAATATGCATTCTTGAATGTTGATTCGCTCAGTGGTAGAAATTCGTGTCTGAGTTCGCTGACGACATACGTTTTGTTCTTTTCCAAATTTTCCGATATTATACGACAAAGTTCGTAGTCGATTTTTTTCTATTGTTGCATTTTTCCAAAGCCGCTTTCATAAATGCATCGAATGGAGATTGTAAAGGTGGAACTAATTTAATGTGTTTGATGAACAAGTGGGTGTTGAGTACAGGCTGTTCTTCGATGGATCCGTTCAGCCACATTTGAACAAGAGTGTATGTTGTTAGGAGATTGCGTTGTTCAAGGATTTGACCAAACCGCATTATATTTTCGAGCACATCTTCGTATTTCTAATCGAAGATGGATTTTATAATTTCCATGTACTGATGACTGATCGCTCCATCATTTACCATTTCTGACTCTAGTCGACCGAGCTCTGCGAAATGTATAGCCACTCGTTTCTTAGCCACCGAGGTATTTAGCGAACAAGAAGAATCACCGACCGCTTTTTTAGTTTGTGTGATGGTCATATGGATTACCGTTAAAATTTCCACGAATCGAGATATGTAATTTTTAAGTTTTTGCGCCAGTTCTTTGGGACCGTCATCTGGCTCTATTCGCATGTCAATGTGAGGAGTGGACATTTCAGTCATGGTATTTACATTAGGTCTGTAAATTAATGGGTGGTGGTTGTTGTGGAGGGGAAGAGTTTAGTGGCCGAGAAGAAGATTGCTGGTTTGTTATGAGAATGTCAGATTCGATGTACTGTGGTCTGAGTGGCTGAAGTTGCAACGATGGAAGCAAGATTCTTTGCTGTTGATGTTGTTGCAAAAAAAAAAAAAAAATCTTATAAGTACTGCGGAAAACTCAGATAAAAAAAAACAATGAATGAAAACGTTCACGCCATCGTAGAAGCCTGTCTGATTCAGTTTACATGTGCGCCGAAAATCGCATTCGGCGAACACACAAAAGTGGAGAAATTATATAAAATGCTGAACAGTGCGGAATTCTTGTCATCTTCGCTATAAAAAAAAAAAAAAAAAAAAAAACCACTAATCACTTTGCAGAAAGGTGACAAACTTTTAAATTATGTAGAGACTACACTCTTTGGTTTAGGTGAAGAATTTAAAAAAATTTTAACATAGAAGGAAGATAAATACACTATTTACAAATCGTGGGTGTACTTGGTACAAAATGGGTAATTTTGAGATGCGCTCTGCTATCGAAAAATAATCTCGAACATTTAACGGCTCAGTTTGGAAATTTATTTCTGGCTTACTTTCGGAATCCCAAGAATGCGAGTGATTTATTTGGAGGAGAATCAAATTCGGACATTACGTCCGAGCTAGATCTGTGGCAAATCAAACACAAATTTTCTTTCAAGAATGTATATGGCCACGGCCAGTTGAAAGCAGATCACGTCCAAATGGACAGCCAAACTATACCAACTCAACATCAGGCTCACCATCGGTAATACCGAAAGAAAATTTGCCAATTTATTCAAGATGACCATCGAGAACCAGAACCAGCGATTCGTGATATTTCTGGACGAACGACGAGATAGTTTCGCAAAACTAGGCGACTCCACCTTATTTTCGAAGTGTGGCAATTACCCAATAAACAGTTCTCGAGGGAGGCATTCAAATGAAAAATAACGTTTTAATTATAGCTGCAACCAATTACAAAAAATCAATAAGACCTACAATCCTCGACCGAACCCATGCCTTTTACTTTATCGACTTGGCCTCGGAGGAAGAATGCCGCGGCTCATTAATTGGTCTCTTGCAGTTGTTTAAGAATCTTCATCTTAAGGAATGGGCTGAAGAATACCAACATCGGGTGATTGATAATATTTCTCTACCTGTACGCTTCACTTTTCGAAACGTTATGGCCGTACATGATATGGCGAGATTGGAAAACTTTAAAGATGAGCCATTTTCGTTCGCGATCGTCAATCACTCGCTACTCGTAGATACCAAAGTAAAATTATGCGAATCAACACATTTCGCATGAAGCGGCGTTAAAATTACTTGAAAATGCAAACGAATCGACAGTGTTGACTTTGCATCTCGAAACCATCTACATACTGTGTCAGAGCAGCATCCTGACAAACGATCCAATTTTCTTCAAGCCAAACTTGGATAATTTTAAAATCAATTGCTAATACAAGAACAACGAACTCGGAAGAATACAAACAATTTCAAGATGACAAGAAGTAAAGCGATAAAACAATTTTTATTGGTTATCGATTGTGTGAATAAAACATTTCACAGTCACATTTTCGTCAAAATCAACTACCGACAATAACTTGTAATTCGGTATATTTGCGTGCATTTGCAGTAGATACATTTCGGCGATTTTCCATCCGCACGTGGTCGAAAATAGGTTTTTTTCCTTGTTGAATATATAACGATAAATGTTTTGCTGCATTGAGTACTTGTTTAGTTGTGATGCTAATACGTTACATAGAGGTCCCAGTCCATAATCGCCACGAGACTCTTCGAAATTCTTTGGTGAACATTTCCAATCGACCATAATCAAATCACCCTATTTGGACTTGAAAAGCATGTCGATTGTTCCACAAAGAGCGAAATCAACATCTCTTACTCTGAGCTCCGATGCATAAGGTGTCCAGCCATTGCCTTGTCTAACATCACGGTCAAAATAAAAAAATTGTGTAAACATATCGTCTATCGTATCGGGTAGTTTTTGTTCGTTCGATTTGTAGTAATTTTCGATATTTGCATGTAATTGAACTCTCAAATCAATAGCTTCTCTACTGATTTTTTCCCATTTTTCCTCGATGGCGGCTACTGGATTGTTCTGGTTCGGAGATTAGCGTATATGGCCCGATGGAATACTTGGGCGAATTCGCAATGTAAGAGGCAATTTTCTTTGACTGAAATTTTGGAAAGGTGTTTGAAACACATGTCAAATGTTTTGTGTGGATCATTGCATACCGAATACGTGTGAGTTGTTTCCTCTAGAGATACCAAATCGTACAGATCTTCCAGTTCTATATGCCCCAACATTGTTATTTTCTTACGAAAGAAAAACAACTAATGCGGAACAAATAAGTGCTATTGTCTCTTTATATATCCCTTTTTTTTAATATCTATTTTTTTTCAATGCAACAATGTGTAAAGAATATCCTTATCCTGGTTAACAAAGGAATTTGGAAAAATATTTAAATGTTTAAAAGTTTTCACAATCTCCATTCCCAACGAACACCAAATATCATTCAGTCGTAGTGCTAAATAAATTGATCTTTGAACACTCGTAAATTTCGAGGTGTTTGTAAAACGAGAGTAACTGTAATTTTAAATTAAAAGTGTACAACTCGTTGACTTTTTCCAAGACTATTGTACCTATCGGACTCTGGTCGACATTTTTCAAATAGAGTAACAATTCCTTCTTGTCATTGTCGAGGAATTGGTCTAATCGGGTCTTATCGTAACTCTGCTTCTTTCGGATAAAATAGTGTAGAGTTTTTCTATGCACAACATCTTGAAACTCGTAATAAATGCGGTCTGTAGAATACGGATTATGATTACTAAACTTGAGTAGATCAGTCATACACTTAACTAATAAGAAATAATTTTTAAAATGGGCCAAATATTTTCAGTAAATTTCGAAGAAGGGTACTTAAAAAGGATAAAGTCGAAATGCGCTGAACTTCCGAAAACTTGTGTGGATGACAAATCGCGACTAGGTGAGTTGTGCATTGCGACAGACAACTTTATTCGAAGCTAGCAGATACTTGACTCATCTCATACATAAGTCAATTACGTCAACATTGTGGATTGCTGGACAAAATTAAAATAGAAATTGATGAGTGTTTGCCTTCAGTGATTCGACGAGATTACTGACGATTGCTTTGGTGATAAACAGCACAAGTTTTTTTAAATTCGAGGAAACATTGATGAAACAGCTTAGGGGTGAAGTCACGGACAAAAACACGGGAAAATGCAAACTAATCAACAAGAATTGAGTGTGAGACATCAACAATGTGTTGAAAGTTTGGCGTGTTCAGTTCGAGATCGGTCAATAAATTTACATTAATGGGATCTAATATCGCGCGGATTCATTTTGGTGAAGAGCGAGAATATCAGTTTGCCATTTGCCATTGTGTGTGCGAACCGCTTGTTGAAATCATCGATTACTCCGAGCAGAGAATCCAACTCGGAGTTCAATTCGAAAGAATAGACGAGGGGCACAAAATTTAGTGGAAAGCTGAAGTACCAGCCATACGCTTATGAGATAAGATCCAACTGTTTGTTTAATGTGTAGTCGTTAGTTTTTTTGGTTCACAACAGCCATAACCGCTTGAGATTGATTTTGCGCATAGATTGTAAATAATTTTTTGGTTTTTCAAATCACATGGAAAGTGATTTCTAAAATTGGTGGTTAAATAGTCAGTTAATGGAAGGCCGGCAAGGGAGTTTGATGGGCGATCAATTATACGATAAGTTGCCAAAATATTTGACAGTAATTTGAAAAATGCCATTCAGTTAAATTGGGTATCTGCTACAAGATTTCGTACACCTCAAGCACCTTGAGTATGGGGTTCCCGTTGTCCGTGCTCGTTATTTCCTCTTATATTTCTTTTACTCCTTAACCACAAACGAGGAAAATTTATTAGGTAGGCGGCAAAACCCCAAAATAATGACCCCACCTACAAAAATTCATCCGTAATACAAATACCGAAATATGTTTTTCGTACAGCCGAATACATCGCCGCCAAAAGCCTTAACATTCTCCATCTCTTTGCCCAATATATCGTCGACCGCATCCGTCCACGAGGCATCGACACAACGATATTCCATGGTAATGTCTGTCACTGGAGGATCGTTTCGAGCACTGTCACAATGAACGTACGCAACGTCACCATCCGCCTCCCAAACACCGGGCGTGTTTTACCTCGTCGCATAAAACTTTACTGTCGCATAAATCAAAGTAACTATCGTCGGAAAACGTCCGACAACTGAGATGATTGACTTTGCACACTTTGAGTTTTCCATTGTCGTTTTCGTAGCGAATGCATCCGCTAATCGCCTTCCTGTAACTATCGATGTAGGCGACCAGACCCGAAAATCCGACGACTGAAAAGAGGCGTAACTGATAAGTTTTATTTTCCGAGAGATTTTTTTTTTTTTTTCTTTGGTGAGTTTGGGATCTGCAATGATCAGTTTTACAACATCGTTATCATTAGCGACTTTATTCAATGCTGTATTCAATGAGTTTAGTTGTTTGGATCCGAGCTGGATTTTATCCAACACATAACCCGGTAATATTTTTACTTCGTACGATAAAACTTTACGCATTTTTTCGTCGAGACGGATTTTCGAATCGATTTGACCGAAAGCAGCATCAAACTGGCCTTTCTTGATCTTGCTCATAAATTCACCAATCGTGATGTTGCCGATTCGTAATATTTTCAATAATTTTTCAAGCTATACAAGATTGATTGTTCAAAATATTGTTGAAATCTAAATTGTCTGGTAAATTCGTGACGAGCGAGTGTTGAATTGTTGCACGTTTACCCGCCTTGTTGACATTACCGGCGAATTTACCGATAGCCTTCCCCATTGTTACAGGGTTATACTTATTTTTTTCCTAACTCACAAGTTAGAGGTTTGGAAAGTTTGACGGCGACGATGGCAAGATAGACTGCCAAGATAAGATTAAAAATAATCAACAACCCGGTGATCGGTTCCACACAAGTTTTAATACTTGCTATAAACAATAATATGTTAATGATTAGTATTACTACCGATGTACATATTATTAGCTGTTTAATATTATTACATTTTGGGTTTAACAAATTATTTAAGGAAAATATGAGTGATTATTAACAAAAAAAAATATTTCTTAATATAAGTTATTAGTTAATATTAGTTATTGTTTTATAGCGTAAATCTCGATTTGGTAGAAGAAAACGTTAGTAAATTTATTGTAGTTTGGTTGTTTTTTCCAGCATCCGTATTTCCACATTATCAGTTAACACGCCGTTCTTGCAAAAATCCAAATTACATGTACATTCGTCTGTTTTGAGCGTGGTTTCGCATGGTAGAGATGTTGGAAAATGTTTTGGCGAAGGCGATATTGGTCGAGATAAAATGTATGCATGTTGTTTATCACTCTTCTAAGGTGGTCATATCTGCGTGTATCGTTTGCAAGCGGTTTACAAAAAATATGTAAGCGAATATCATCACAAATATCAATACACCAGAAAAATGATTACACATTTTTTTATTTCCTTAGTTTTCTTATTTTTGTGTTTTCACAATTCAGTGAAATCGATAATATGCACATCATATACAATGTTTTGATTATATATTCGAATACAAATATCGAGAAAAAAAACACAACATATGTTTATTGTAGTCAGCATCACCTCAAAACAACCAGAGCCCCATACTAAATTCTTATTTTACCTATTTGTTTTCGCCGATTTAATTTCTTGGTTGACTACAAGTTTCTGCAGCAACATTAGTAGTTTTTGTAGTTAATGATGAGACACTAGTACCAAAACGCATAGTCATGGAAGAACAACTCGCAATTATTTTCGATATATGGTAAATTATCTACATACGATTCAGCAGTAAATTTTAAGTTTTCAGTATCTAAAACCAATTTGTCTTCTTCAGACGTGATAGAGTTTTTGTGGAATAAATTGTTTGTGTTTGCACCATCGTCGAATTGCAAACGATCTTCTAGAACTCCAGGGCAAGCATTTGAAATGATGACGATGTCCCTCTGGATATTTTCAACGACTTGGAAACCATTACTTTCGTTAAATAAATTGACTATATCTTTATTGAAAACGATATCGCTATCTCCCATAAACAAATTGATAATCTTCACCACTAGTGTGTGTTTTCCATCGGGCATGGCTTCCAACTACTTGCTCAAACAATACAAATAAGATAAAATTGCTTTGAATAGTACTATTCGATGAAAATAGTGTTCGTGATTGTCATGGGTGTTGTCAATGGTTATCTTCCCCGGACCTTTATTCTCGTAAATGGCAGAAATCCCTGAAATACCAACAAAGGATGAGAGGTTTACGACATAATGTCGACCATCAATCGCATTTGATGGAACTAGTTCGTTAACCGAAGGTTTGTATAAAGATGCCGTAACCACGAAATCATCATTGTTGTTGGCATTCACATAATTTTTTGGGTTTTCACTAATGACAAATCGTAGTGTTTTATTCGACCTGGTCGTTTGGACAATAGCTTCGTTTTTGTTCCTCTCGTAGAGCGGGAATGTGTTTTGATCTCCTATACAAATATATTGATACATGGAACTACTGGATGTAAAGTGAAATTCATATGAAACACCAATAAGTTGTCTATTTAGTTTGTTTTCCTCAAAATTATCGCTTATCCCAGCCGTCATTACAAAAATAGGCGTGTATTTGGTCAATTGGATTTTAAATGGGGCCAAATTCGTCACTAAAAAGCGGGCAAATTGTTCAGAAACATTATGAAAAAAGATGAAAATTAGAGAACGCTTCAGTGACACAAAGTAATTGATTAGCTCATCATTCAAGTTTAACGAATTTCGCAGTTTATTGATAGCTGTTACATGAACATTCTTACGACCCACCAACCTTAATTCGTGGTTGTTTATTATGTGCCAATTAAAAGTCACTGGTGAATAAACAGCTTTCCCCAACGATTCAAACACTCCCTTTTGACTATTTTGCTCGTAGTTATTTGGTTCGAATGAAAAGTTAACATTAGCCATGCTTACATCCAACTGCAAAATTTTGCCTTGTTTAATATTAATTTGGAAAAATCAATCGCAAATGTATCAGTGGAAGAAGTAGAGAAAGAGGGGGAGGATGGGGATGGAAACTGTGATCGTCATTTCGTCGCTTAGTAACAGATGTTTTTTTAGATGGCATATTATAAAATAATGTGTGTTTTAAAGAACAAACATTTCGTGCTGTTATTGCACATTTTAAATGTACTTTTTGATCCTGGGATTGCCCATCAGAGATACTGAATTGCTTTTGACTTGAAACAAAAAGGTAATGTTGTATTTGTTGATTAGTTCCATTGTCTCTCCTATTAAAAGCACTGAAGCGGATCGAATGAGTGCAAAATACTGGTGTTTATTAGTATTCAAATCAGTATATTCGATTTCGTCATTCACCATGATAGTCTTTGTATTTGATATTTGATTGTAATTTTGGAATTTCATAGAAAAATTTTTAGTATGACTACGAGAGGGACAAATGTAAGAATTTATACCGGATGGAACATAAACAATTACGTATTCTTCTTTTAACTTATCGAGAACTGGAATCTGAGTTGTGCTGACCGCTAGCGATGTAGAACTATCGATCACTACTTTGACTAAATCGTTATTCGGTGTCACCGCTACACTATTATTTTGTAGCACGAAATACTCGACGGGAAGGTTTTTAAAATTAGTATCGGATTTATAAAACTGAGACGTGCATTTGAAAAACAAGTGCTTGTTTGATAGGTGTTGTAAATTATTAATGATTTGTTCCCAGCAACCAGTCATTGACTTCAACGAGAACGGAAATTGACAATTTTCCCATTTCAGTATTGGGTTGTAAACGAACCGCTTTATAGGTGTAATCAAACGTTTTCGCCACGATCGCTTCAATAGTTAACTTTGAAGTATGTGGTGTTCAAATTTTACCCTTGATATACGACTTGACCGCCGCAGTAGTTTGAGAATCCAACCCATAGGTAACATTACTATCGATTTGGATGATGGTTGACATGATTAATTGAAAAGTTATCACGTTTTTAAATTTAATAATAGAATTATTTACGTCCGTGTAGTTCATCACGAAAACTATATATCCTTCAAAAGCGAATTCTACTCATTTACCTGATTTAGAGCCAACATCCTGCATCAACCTGGTTAAATATACAGTCTCGCGAGGTTGTAAGTTTTTCGTAAGTATAACGAATTCAGTTTTCTTAGTAACGATTACTTTGTCAAAACTAGTAATCATTTTGGCGATGTCTTTAAACGAATTCAGTTCGGCAACCATTATGTAATTCTTGTATTTATCCAATATATCGGTATTATTATAACTCAAACGAGGTTGAGAAACTTTAAGTGACTTGAATTCGGGTGGATTTAGAAATACTTGTCTATTTTCTGATTCGATTTCCGCCAAGTCGATAATATTCTCGAAGAAACTTTATCCACATTATATATAGGAAATCAAATGGTTCAGCGCAATTTTGGTTTAACGGACAAATAATGCGGTGTGGGTCGTTTGCCAATAGGCCAATGTGCGAACGTTTAAAAGTCACATAATTTGTTTCCAAATCGTGTAAACATTGTGATGTAATTAAAAATGTTTGTTTAATACGTTTAATTTCATATCCCTTTTTTCCGTCTCTTCTTCATATAAATTATCGAAATTTTTGCCTCAAAGTTTAGAAAAAAAGGCATAGTCATTCAATGATGGAAAATTTTGTAAACTGTAAATAAAGTTTTTATAATCGGTTCATTCTATCGTGTTAGTAAGAAAAAAATGTTTCGAATATTCATATGTTAGACCTTCTGAAATTGTAGAATGCCCCTTTTTTAAATTGGCACCACCTAAATTGTTATTGTTTTGAAAACTCTGCGAACTTCCCATATTTTAATTGAGAGTCTTATATACCAAAAAATACATTACCTTTTTTTGAAACTCATAATCTTTTTAGTTACACTATATCGAACCAAAAAATTTTTTTGTACTTTTTATGGACAAAAAATGTACTATAAAAGGTTCAGTTTATAAGAAACTTTGTTTATTATACCGGCAACATCCACGGTGAAAGTTTTAAAATATTACAATCGTCCCTTTATTTTTTTTAGCTGTTCCTCGAAAATCTCCTCAGCAAACAAAAAACCCATTTCACAGATCAATACCCTTGGAAAAATTGTCGAATATAAATTACGAGTGAAGCATGGCCTTCCGGCTAAACGAGACTGATGTTCATGTTTTAGAGATGTGTTGAATAGTAATGAAATGTGTTTATGGGCGCAACAAATTCCGTGTGAAAATCTCGAGGACAAGTTAATTACCCTTGTGTATTCCTCAAATTCCGAACCGAAAGTTGTGGAAACAACAGCAAATTTTACATCGGCAAAGTTAACTCTTTCAATGGAACAAGAACTTGTTAAAACAACTTTATTTACGTGGCTCGACGAGAATGATGGTGAGTTGGCTACACTTAAATACATAACGTTATATGGTCCTGCCGGCAGTGGGAAATCTACATTAGTGCATATTTTTCTCTAAGGAAAAAAAATACAGTGTTTTTTACACGACCCCGCAACACATTATGTTGCGAAATAACTGTCGGCAGATGAAACTAGCAAATTTATAGTTGAAATTTTCCAAACGGTGAAGCACGCTTTTAGTAAACCACTGATTGTATTTTGTGGAGATCAGTATTGGCTAGAGCCGTTTATGACAAACAAACCCAACGAAATATCGCTTATTCGCGAACTATGCGGCGATAATTTTTCCTAACCACACAGTTTAGGAACATGGATTCGACATACCATAAATTTCTGACAACTTCAAATACCGCTCCGAATAGGAAGAAACTGCTTACACGTCATTTCGGCGTACACAATCGTAACACGAGTTGTTTCACTCTGGTTTTTGAGTATCCGGTAGAGTTGTTGGCAACTGTGATTGAGCCGAAAATCAAAACAGCTTCACGTTTGGTACTCAGCGCAAAAGAGATTATGAACTGGGCGGAGGAAAACTTGGTAAAGTTTCCTGGATTTCTTTTCTTTGTCTTTACAGATATCGAAGCACATTATTTCAATTTAAGTGTGTCGATTGCTGTTATCGCTCAAATAAAAAAATTTCTAAAGGAATGTAGCTGCCGGCTTGACGTGACTGAGATGGACAAACCGAGTATTTTCAAGAATCGTCCCTGGTTCACGCAGATTTTTTTTTAAACCTTAAAAAAATATTGATAGAGGAAAAGAATGAAAACCTCAAACCCGCCTACTTGCCGCTAATCGTCGGTGTTCCCTACCGCAGTTTAATTCATGGTCATGGAGTATGCATCGGTGAAGTTTTATGTTATTTGGGACATTTGGGACACGTTTCTTCAAGATGAATCTCTATGCGATAGATAAATTTGCTTTCAACACGCATTTGAAGCTACTAAAAACAGTAAATTCTTGTTAAATGGTTTCCCGCTTCAAATGACGTATGGAAATACAGTTCAGAACAGTAAGGATTAACAATTGATAATGACATTTATGCAAATTTGACGGGATGCACACTAGACGAAATTTATGTAGTCTTATCCGGAACAACAAACATGAATAAATTGAAATTTATTCAATAGTAAATACATTTTTGTAACTATTGTAAATACATCAATGAATAATTTGTTTCTCCTAACTTGTTGTGATTTTCTGTCTTTATCCTTTTTATCCTACTTTTCCCAACCTTATGTGAAACGTTTTTTTTACATGTTGTATTTGTATATAAGAAAATGAATAAAACACAACAAACATACGCATTTACTATTATGGGATCAATTTTATTAATTGGAATTTTAGGGTTTGTTTTATGGAAATTTAAAAGTAAAAACAAAGGCTCGTTGAGTACTCAATTTGGTGCGAGTACATCTTTCAGAGGTGTTACTAATTCAGGAGCTGCAGCAGCCGGTAATTAAGTAAATTAATACTACACTATGAAAAAAATAATAATACCTTGTGATCTTTGCGATTAGAGAGTTTTCAAAGTTAAAAGCTCGGATAAAATTAAATAAAAACATGATACATTCTAAATGTGTGAAATCGGTTGAATTTATAAAACTAAATCCGCCGCTGTACTTGGATTTTTTACATCTGACAGTTGTCATAAATAGTACCTATTTTTACGATTCCGTATTGAGGTTAAAATGCGTAAATATATATTCGTTAATGACTGAACGTGATAAACTCGCTTCTGAAATAAAATTTAAAATTTCGCATTTAACCCATCGTTTAAATTTTTTATATCTTAAGCAGTACAGTATCCAACAAAATAGTTTGTGCTCGTACGTCATTCGCGAAAATTATAAAACAATTTTGAGAGACGAACAACAGGCAGAAAATGAAAATATTAAACACAGTTGACAAAATTACTATACAAAGATTATTCCCTATAATTTCAAATTGAGGAGTTTAGGAATAAGGTTATTTCTGTATGACACAAGTACGAAAAAGATATTCAATCACGTGAAAAAGAAAATTGATACCTTTTTAAATTTCCGCGAAGACGTATTGACTGATGTAGAGACATTATGGGAGGGTGTTCCAAAGACAATCAATCCCCAAAAACACGTAAATCTATGGCACCTCTTATCGATACCTCGAGTTATTCTCAAATTTTAGAAATAATGTCTGCATTCCTCACTTACCTTTGGTAAAATACGATGAAAACGCCATTCAAACATCGGTGCAGCAAGATTTTTTGGTTTTCCCGCAATCATTTGCGATCCGAGCTCGGTCGTCATAGCACATGATGGACAAATATACAACCGACAATCGCTCTATGTAATTTTGAGTTTTTTTACTATCGTTTGCCAATATATAGATAGGAACTATGAATGAAGGAAATAAACAACTCTACGTGGATTGGGTCAACTCATAGTTAGTTTAATTATTGTAATTCCACTCGGTATATACATTTGGAAAAATCACCACAATTTTGACACCTCTATAATATAATTGGACGAGGAGTGTGGTGGGGTGGAAAGAAAAAAACTACATCTCCACCACGACCACGTCTCTGGAAAATGAATTTACTACCGAATCCGACGATTTTACAAATACCAACGAATCTAGTTTAACCGACGAAAAAATATCATCTGTACGGTCATCAATCATCAAGCTGAGAGAGGCGAGCATGATTCGTTTTAACACGGCAAAGAGGTACACTATGAATATTCCCAGAGGTGTATTTACACGGTTAATATTTAAAAATTTTAAACCATTAAATTTCGGAGAATTTAATACAATTTCCGACCTTTTGGACGAACATTCGCAAACTATATTCACGGCTCGTCTAAACGATAATGAAAACGGGCAAGTCAAGGGTTCGTTGGATGTCAATTAAATAAATTAGAAAACTTTACTCGACCAACCGCTAATTAACAAACAATTTTACATTGAATGGACGTTTGAAAATGGAATCGAATTAGTTTACGGGCCCGATAAACGAATCGTGACTGCATCCCTCGAGGCATCCAGAAACCTCAAAGTCTTTTCAATCAGTTTCGTCACTAATGCCAAAACTATTTTGAAATTTGAAAAGTAATAAGCAAATGTTAAAATGTAATATGTTTCATCAGTGGTCGCTGCGCTATTTGGTATCTTTGATAAACAGAAGCTAACTCCAATTACCCGACTGCTGAGGTCGAGAGCGCGAGTCGCACTGCTCTTTCATGAGTCCGTCTGTCATTTACATGAAAATGTTTTGAAAGTTAAAAAGTATAAAAAAGTTTGCAACGAAACTGGCGTAATTATTGCGGAGACAAAACAAGTGGCGTTACATTTTAACATTTCGCATAAATCTAAGCTCAATATTTTTACACTACGATAATTTATAAAAATAAATAAAAAATCTTGCATGGTGCGTGTATAAAACGAGACGATTGAACCAAGGGATCGCACTCGCTCTCTGCAAATTACAGAGTGAAAACACCATGATAACCAGCGAAGACACCATGAGAGCCAGCAAAGACACCATGAGACCCAGCGAAGACTCCATGAGAACCAGCAAAGACACCATGAAAGCCAGCGAAGACACCATGAGAGCCAGCGAAGGCACCATTAGAACCAGCGAAAACACCATGAGAGCCAGCAAAGACACCATGAGAGCCAGCGAAGGCACCATTAGAACCAGCGAAAACACCATGAGAGCCAGCAAAGACACCATGAGAGCTAGCGAAGACACCATGAAAGCCAGCGAAGACACCATGAGAGCCAGCAAAGACACCATGAGAGCCAGCAAAGACACCATGAGAACCAGCGAAGACGCCGTGAGAACCAGCGAAGACACCATGAGAGCCAGCAAAGACACCATGAGAGGCAGTGAAAACACCATGAGAGCCAGCAAAGACACCATGAGAGGCAGTGAAAACACCATGAGAGCCAGCAAAGACACCATGAGAGGCAGTGAAAACACCATGAGAGCCAGCAAAGACACCAGGAGAGCCAGTGAAGACACCATGAGAGCCAGCTGTGAAAACAAGATTTGTTTGACGAAGATGAAATGTCACAGGTGAGTTTAGCTGCTTATCGTGGTTGGCTAGATAAACTTATACACATGAAGGAGATGAGGGTAAATTTCGAAGAAAAAGATTTTGGTGGTAAATTTCCAATTCAGCGAGCAGCAGCGGTGGGGAATTTGGAAAGAAGGGGTCAGTGTTTTGGCTAAATAATCAAATGGTATAACCGTATTAGGGCATGCCAATTACTGTTTTGAAAACTGGCCGGTACTTGTGTATTTGGTGCAAACAGTGGACGAGGTAATGGATGAACTTCACAAAGACTCGAAATTGTTGCTGACAGCGGCTAATGAAGATCGTGAACACATTGTGCATTATTTAGTTGAGAAAAGCTTAGGTGACCCGGTTTTCTTGAAAAAGGACTTATTACTGAAATCCACGGTCCAAGATGGTTTAGTGAATGTTGTAGATTATTTACTAGAAAATGGAGCCAATGTCTTGTGTAGGGGACGTGACAACAGTACTCTATTACACGAAGTTGTATCTAGTAAAAATAAATCGACAGTTTTGTGTTTTTTGGATTATATAAAAAAGGCATTGCATAGTGACGAGGGAAAAATGGAAGATTTCCTGAATACCAAGGACAAATATGGTGAAACCGGAATTATGTGGGTAACATCTAACGAAATTTGTGAAATTTTAATTGAATATTGGCCAAAATCTTAAACAAAATTAAAGAAGAAACACGAATGTAAATATTTTTTATAAACTCTTAAATAAAAATATAAATAATATGTAAATAATTTTTATGTATACATATTTTATAAAATAAAACTATATAAAAATTAAAATTCTGTTTTTTTTTTTTGCAAATAAACATGTACAGGTTAATTAATTATAATACAAAATCTGAACCATATTTCTGATACTTTCTTTGATCTGTTTTTCTAAGATTATAACGAGTCTTTCGGGTTGTTTCTCGCTGTAATTCACGACGAGAAATATCAGTCATCTTGATTGGTTTAGGATTCTTTCTTCGATGTTGGGAGACGTCTGTTGTTGATATTCTACTCGAACGCTTACTCGGTGCTTGTTTTTGCTTGGCATGACTGGGGTCGGGTGCTGATTTGCGTTTTGTACCTCTTTGTTGATGGACGTCAGAAGTTGTTTGAGATCTCGACTGGTGGTTAACGACTGTAGATCTGTGTCTTTGCGATCTTCGAACAGTACTGTTGGCAAAAAAATAAATAAATATTACTATCAAATATAATAATTACAATCACATTAGAGTAAATAATTATAATAAATGTCAATGATAATTACATAGATTCGTGCAAAGAGGTTGATGGTCCTGGGGCTGAAGAAGTTGATGGTCCCGGAGCTGAAGAAGTTGATGTAGCCGAAAGCGTCTCGTCCATTTCCTCCACATCCTCCGTGTCTGTTTCCTCCTCCATTTGGCTGGAACTCAAGAAGTTCACCACGGATCCGTGAGGAAAAAATCCAAAAGACGGTGATTGTTCCGTATTGCGTATCTAAATCGCAAAAAAAAAACCATTGTATTATGTATCCAATTGTAAAAAAAAAACGAGACAAAAAACCTCCAATAATGTATCCAACCACGGCCCAGAAAAAGCCCAAATAAAATACAAAGCTTCCCCCTGCGTATGCAGCGCATTTTGAAAAAGCTTGTTTTTACCAAAAGTTTTCCTTTGCGTATCCAGGTGACAAAACGTGCATGACTGAAAAGGACGACTTTGCGTATACAAGCGGAAGGGTGAAAATCGGTGCCACGCCCCACTGGTTTCGAATTGCGTATCCAGCTGAGTCGGCAGGAAATTTCGACCTACACCCAATTATTTCCTATAACGTATCCAAACCGGAAACAGAATATATGGTAGAAGACCCCATTTGTTTACCGTGGAGGATCTAGATGCCAAAAGTAACTATTGCTAAAAGTTTCCTATCGTGTATCTAAAAAATTAATTTTTTCGCCTTATTCTCGTCCCTGTTTAAATACACAGTATTCGCGATGGAATATTTTTTGTTTATTTTAAATTGAATATTTATTAAATATTAACTTTTTTTTTTATATTAGCCATTTAATATACATAGTTTCATATGTACGCAATCACTAAAAGGTTACACCAAAATCGTGTACCTTTAAAAATTCAATGTTTTAAGTAAATCTAACAATTTAATACGCAATGTTTCACATGTACGCCATCACCAAAGGGTAAGGTAAAACGGTGTACAGTTAGAAATTCATTTTTTTAAAATAAATGTAACAATTTAATACACAATTTTTGACATGTACGCCATCACTAAAGGGGTACGGTAAAACGGTGTACAGTTAAAGATTCTATTTTTTATAAATGTATCAGTATAGATTTTAAATTTTGTATATACGCAATCACTTTTTTTTTATCAATTACCTCAACACTCGAAACTGGCAGGTCCAAAGTCCGCAAAAACAACAGCGTATGCAATTGCATCCACCGCCAGCAGAACCGGTTATGACAGACACGACCGCGCTATGCCTTTTCCGGATCGCGAATCTTATAAATAAATTTACCTCAATAATTGAAACTGGCAGATCCAAGTTTTTGCGGATGCAATAGATGCACGTACATCCGTCGTCGCCGGGCGGACCCATCATGACCTAATCGACTATTTTAGGCCTTTTTCCAGGTCATGAATGAATGCTTACACAAACAGCATGTCACACACACTTTTTTTTAAATTAAAACACACAGAAAATCAATAAAACTTCTTTTTAACTTTCACAAGCAGCATCTCTATTAAACTTTTTTTAAACGAAAACAAACAGCATGTCAATCAAACATTATTTTTTAACTAACAGCTACACAGTCTCACTCGCACCTGTAAATTAAAACCCACAGCAAGCCTTTCATTCTTTTCTTTAACACTTTGACTGCCACGTCAGACATATCTGACTGACACCACTCTATTCTTGCAAGGCCACGTCAGATATATACAGGTGACACACTTCATTTCAGAACAGTCTGTGTCAGGCATTCCTAACTGACACCAAATGGGATTTTACATTGAAGTGTGAGAACATGGTCTCTGGTGAATCTTTTGACACAATTCTCATGGCCTCTCTTGGTCAGCAGAATAAAGCTATGAGAATTATGCGAGACACAGTATTTACTTGATGCACTTGTGATTTACACACAACCACAACGGAGATGAGAGAGCATGCGCATTATTGGTTGTGCCTGGTGATGAATAGGATTCATGATTTCAAATGAATTTCACAATCAGATAGACAATTCATGCCTTTAATGATGTCAGTCATATGTGTCTGACACGGCCGTGTAATGAAGTCATCACACCATAGGGCCACGTCAGACGTATGTGACGGACACATTTTATTGTTAATTTTTACAATTATAAAGTAGGTAACCACATGTAATGTACATAAAATAATTTTATCCAATACTACCAATGTGTTTGAGAGAAAAAACGTACTTTGTATGGGGAAATACTATTACCATAGCTGACATGGCAATCAATGTGTTAAACTGAAACAAACTGCACATCAATTAAACATAAATTTTTAATTAAATCAAACAGCTACTAAATTAAGCATTAAATTTAACTTGAATCAAACAGCAACTCAATTAACCATTAATTTAAACTTGAATCAAATAGCAGCTCATTCTCACTCACATCTGCAATTGAAATCAAACAGCAACGCAGTCACACTTTAATTTTATACTGTAATGACAACCGCAACACAATTAACTTTTTTAAAACTATAACTGCAACGGCAACTCAATATTGCTCGTGCCTGTAAATTAAAAGAACAATAACAACAGATACCTGTCGAAAGTAGGATAGCCTTCGTCGCCATCCCCTCTGCGCCGATTACGATGGTTCATATCGGCGATGTCAATCAGTAAAGTGTGCAGTAGTTCTCCGTACCAATTTTTTTTTTTCCATGCGTATTCCGCCAGGTAGTAGACCCAATTTTTTTTTTTCCGTCGGCCAAAACAGGGAATGCTGTATCGCATAGAACACCAACTTCGCTCAATGTTTTGAGTGTGCACCCTCAATGTCTCGCCCTCTTCGTCTTTAGCGTGTTTCGAGTGTTTACCATTCCGCTCTTTTCACTGCAAACAAATTCCCTCGGGTGATTCACCTGCGTGTGACGGTAGCCGTGAATGTACACAAATTCCCTCAGGTGATTCACCTGCGTGTGACGGTAGCCGTGAATGTACACAAATTCCCTCGGGTGATTCACCTGCGTGTGACGGTAGCCGCGAATGTCCAAGTTGCTGTAACTGCGTCAGCGGTCTGAAATTGTCGTCGTGCCTGGAGCGATCCACTCGCGAATGATTTTGGTCAGGGTCGCCGCGTTCCTCTTTTCCACCGGCACCAGGAAGAATTTCGTTAAGATCGTCCCGCTGCACTCCGCCGAAAACCCACTGGCCGTGGACTTTGTGTCCTTCGCGGTTCTTGCGTTTGCCCAATTTCGACTCGTCGATCTCGACCACTTTGCCCGGTCTACCGATGCGTTTCTTGTGCATCAACGCCCAGTCCATGCGCACTTGGTGGCAGAAACTTGACCAGGCGACAACTGTCTTTCCCGAGAACAAAAGTTCGTTCACTATAGTCTGCTGTCGAGGGTATTTGATCAGGCACCAGAGCAAACACAATTCGATTATCTTGCCCGAATACAAGTTTGAATCTCCTACGAAACTGCCCTGTCTCGCCGACACTTTAAAGTCACATTTAGTACCGTCCTTCATTACCCTTCGGCACCAGTAAGACAAGCCCCTGTTTTCCACCAATTTCGCTTCGCCATTCCCGCATTTTTGGCACCGTATCGTCTATTTGAGATTGTCGTACTCTATAAGAAACGTGTTTATGTCTGGCGAGTAATGAATAACTTCCCCGGCATTCAACATTGTGTTTTTACATCCCGCGTACACCATATTGCGATACGCAAGAGAAAATTTGCGAAAAAAAATTGCTTGGATACGCGATACGGAACAATCGTTGCCAAATTTGGATACGCTAAACGGAACTTCGCCGGATAGGCAAAGTAAACAATTAGGATAGATACATTGTAGTACACATTGAATGTTTGTATGGTTTTCCCATTACGATACGTAAAACAGAACAGTTACCAATTTTAGGCTATGAGGAGACAACTGCACTGGAAGGATTTGCCGTGATCGTTGGCCGAATGACCCTGAGGAACGAGTCAGCTCTCCGACTTCACGATATTGTCAGCCTGACAATATCTGGCGCCCTGGGTAATTATCTCCACCGAGATTCCAAAACTACATTCACCGTTCCTCACCCAACCAATATCCTTATTGACCAACACATTGGCATTATCCGCCAGCCTTCTGCGCATTAGACAAACGTAAAATGTCGCCCAACTTTGGTGCAAATCCTCATTTTAGAATTTGAACAATTTTTCTACAATTTTCCAGCAGCAAAAATATTTTTCCAAAATTTTCCCGCAATTTTCTCGCATTTCCCCTTGATTTACCCACAACGAGGGAATGGCGTGGTCAACCAGGTGACCCACACGGCTCGTGGCAGCGCCGAGACGCCTTCTAGATGCCTCCAACAACGCCAGGAGGGTCGCACGTGGTAAGCAGGAATAGCACGCCAAAACAGCTTAGTGCCGCCATAACTTCAGGATAAGGGGGTAGTGGCAAGAAAGTGGCGAGGATCTGCCATCTTTGGACATCGGTGTGACATCACAGCAGTGTGACAAAGGACAAAGGGCGAGCGCGCCAACCTACCCCTCCACCCGCGCCCCAAGGAGGGAGAAGTAGAAATGAGAAGATGGAGAAAAATCTGGCCGCTCTTCCCCCCACTTTCTCCACCGCATGCCGAGTGGAACAGCTGAGAGCCCGACGTCCGTTTACCCCTGCCCGCACCGTGAATCCCTATTTACTAAAGCTGTGGACATATTACACATTGGCATATCTCTGCGTAACATCATTACTAGACCGTCTGACGTTTGCCACTTTTCTGGAATTTGGATAGCGCTAGACTCAGTGGGTGACGTTATCACACAACAGTCAAAATTGAGAATAATGCCGTACTGAGTTAGGAAATATGTTCATAATATTAAAGGTTTGATCAGTCCTTTAACAATCAATACATTTGCCAGCTTGGTCGAGCCCTGTCCCTCAATAGTAATAACAGTCTGTATGTTTATCAGACTTGCTTTGTACATAGCTCCAAATATCTTTAATTGCGAAATAGGCAAAATAGGCAATCGGCAATTGCAACTTTCAATCTCATTAATTAAGGTCTCACTGGCGCAATTGATCTCAGCTCCACTGTTCAGAAGTGTATAGGAACTAATATACCGCAAACTTTCAATGGCACTTCAGGGCACAAAGATACTCTACTGTTACACAGGCACATCTCATCGTCGCGTAGCAAAAACACGCATTTAGTCTCATCCATGCTTAAGCTAAACAAAATAGCTTGATTACCATTGCTCTTGCCGTTAGTGACATTTACTTGGTCGTGAGTTTCCATAGTGGTTCACACATTACATACATTGTCTACAGGTGCCCTTTTCGAAACTGTCTGGGTTATTGTAGGGACACTAATTACACCAACCCAGTCTGGTTTAACGCCAGCCATGACAGACATTTCTACAGCCCCTTATACATTTCTGTTCCTCTGAACATTAGGCAGTGGAAACGGTGGCGCACATTTCTTGCAAAATATCCTGTTTGTAATGCCTGATCGTTCCAGGATACAAAACATGATTTCGTGGGTGGTGGTGTGGATAGGTTTACAACAGAGCGATTTTGCCACTGAACAGCACGATTCTGACCGAAATGTTAATTGCTTACTAGCTGCAAATTACCAATGAGATTGACTGACCATGAGGAGTTATATCTGCTCATATTTCGTACATTAGGTGGTGAATTCGGCCTCGATCGGTCACCGGAATTACCTATTTTTGCACATGCATATACATTTCCGTTGGAATGTATGCAGGTATTCGGTCTTGGTGACTCATTCTTAGGTTTCCTAGTTTTCTTTTTCTTCCTGTACCCAGGTTTACACCTGCCGCTTTGTGCATTTCGATTCGTCATGAAGTGTCAGCTGTCCCGAACAGGATATGGTCCAAATATTTCACCTTGTTCACTCTCTCGTTCGCACCCCAGGAAATTCACTCTAGGATTACTATTCCCTGCCGTGTATTGCTCCTGCCCCTGGTGGTTAAGTGTGTGACGGACCTTGATAAAGAGGTGGTTGCCTTGGTTGCATTCCACGCTACATCTCTCGCGTTGCCGTAACTTTCGCATATTCAGTATGATCAACTCTAAACAGCTGCTGCCTAAAGTCAGTCGGATTAGTGAACAGCCTCTCGGCCCACCTATCCTGATATCTAGGCTGAAGCTACGCGATTATAACGTCCGCTAACTCTTCGTCACCCATAGGCGCGTCCAAGTGCCTGGTTCGATCATACACTTCGCTAACATGCTTTACCAAGGTTGTGCTTTTTCTTGGGTCGTACCACTCCAAGTACAAACAAACCCTTAAATTTCCTTGGATTCTCGGGTTCTAGAATTCCTCCAGTAACAATCTTTTAAACTGAGCAGGAGATGTTACACCTGATTTTTCAATCTTCTACCAGAAAAATGCCATGGACTTCAAATTTAACCTGACACAAAATAGCAGTTGAATTTCGCGCAGGCCAGACAATTTAGCATACTCTTCCAGCTTTCGCAGATAAGTTAATGGGTTTTCTAAGCTATTCCCAGGAAAAGGAGGCATCCCTACAGACCATATCTTAGCCGGTTGATGTATCAGTGCTGCTGTAGGATGCACGATAGCTGACATCGTAGATTGCATTTCTGCCTCAGTTACATGAATATTCCTACTTGAACTAGTGCTTAATTGGATAATACGAGTGTCTTCAGGACTGTGACACGACGGACTGTAGTAGATGTATAATGGGGATCCTGGACCACCTCACTTTTTAAGGATATTTCTTCTATAATTATAACAAAAATGCAGTACACTAAATAAGGTTATTTTGTCTAAATGTACACGAAAAGATAACACAAAATCTGAAATTTGACGAACAAATAGTCAAAATCATGTAAATTAAAGCCAAAATAAAGGTATTCGAGGGCTAAATTTAAGCTCTAAAAGCTTTTTAAAAAGGAGTTCTAAAAAATGAGCAATTTTAAGCAAAAAAAAAAAGGAAAATATTAGCAGTTTTTAAAAAAATGTGCTCACATAAGTTGACACAGGTAAAACAATCCAAATTATGCAAAAATGAAATGCAATAAAAAAAATATTTAAGTAAACAAAATTTTTATATTTTTTACAGAATTCAATATCATGTGCAGATTTTCCATTTTTTAGTTCTTTTCAACATTTATACTTTATAAAAACTTGTTTGTCGTTTATTAATTAAAAATAATTTTTATCAAACAGGCTTACATAGCGATCTAGTAAAGTCTTTTTATACTTTGATCAAGGTCCTGTAGTTTTGCAAATTCATACTGTTTATCTTGGCAAGCAGTCATTCCATTTTTGTTCATGTATAAAGAAAATTTTAATCAAGAAAATAAAAAAGTATAATTAAAAATATTGAGTTATTTTAATATTAAATTAAAAAAATTATAATAATATTCTGGGCAGGGGAAAATTTCCCCCGTCATGCAAATTAATAATATTAAAATGATAAAATAAAAGAAAAATTATAATTTAAAAATAATACAATATTACAGTAACAATATAAAAATAATACAGTATTTTAAATTATTTTTTTAATTTTCTTAATTAATTTTTTTACAAATAAACAAAAATGGAATCGCAACACAAGATGGAAAATACTAAAATTTGTAAAAAGTGCAATGAATTATTAAATATAGAGAATTTTTACTTTAATCAAAACACAAAAGATAAGCATTATAACATCTCTAAAAGTGCTGTATCAAAAAGGTACAAAACATTATGAATAAAATGAAGAGGAGGTAATGTATGAATTTGGAAAATATGTCTATGATACATTTCTCAAAACACATAAAAATTCTAAATTTCATAGTAAAGCACTAGATAATTTAAATGGAACTCAGCATGATAATTATACAACAAAAACATGTAAAATGTGTAAAGAGACTAAAGCTATAAAACTATTTTATCTTCTTATCTTCATAAAAATATTAAGGACCAAAATATAATAAAATGTAAAGCTTGTTATAATTAATATATGAAGGAATATATGAAGAAAATATAATCATAGTGAGAAGCTAAATAATTAATAAATATTGCTTTTGATAGTAATATTAACTAAAACATTTGTGTTATTTTGATAAAAACAATTATTTTACCAAATATTCCATAGAAATTAAAATACAATTAAATTTATTTTCCTTATAAATACAACTATAAAAATTGAGGCTTTTTATAACAACTGTTTTGAATGGTGATGGGATGAGGATATCGAGACGTATTGCTAACTATTTTAAAATAGAATATATTACTACACTAAGGAAAAACGATCTAATAAAACTCTTATACCATTTTTATGCCACTGGTTATAGACAAGCAGAGAATAATTAAGCAGATAAAAAGAACAAATAATAATATTTCAAAAGTACCCTTGAATGATGCAATATCGATGAATTATATCCCAAAGATAAAAAAAAAAATTAATATAAATATTTCTATTCTATAATAAATATTTTGCTAACAAAAAAAGTGTAAGAAGAAGTAACAAAAATTACTTAGTTAATAAAGTTTTTAAAAGTAGGATATGAACATATAACATTGAAAATACTTTCATCATATATTGATCTACCAGAAATGATTAAAAATAATAAAGCATGCATAACTGTATAGAATAATGATCAAAAATGCTATCTTTGGGCATTATTTCCACAAGACAGTCTTTCAGATAAAATAACTAAATATAAAAACTTGGGACTTAATATTCATGAAGTAATAGATAAATATGTATATCCTATTAAAATTGATGATCTACCAAAAATAGAAAATCAAATTGATGCAGCTAAGAACGTATACTCTATTGATGAAAAATCTATAGTATATACACTAAAACTCACAAAAATAAAATGGAAAAACATATTAATTTACTTCATTTCAAAGATGATACAAACTCACATTATTGTTGGATAAAAGATTTACAGAAACTGCTTTCTGCACAAAAAAAATCATAAAAGTAAAACTTATATGTGATATGTGTCTTTAATTCTTTTATTCCCAATAAGAAATAAATAAATATATTGAAGATTGTTCTACAAATTAAGCTGTAAAAATCACTTTACCCCCAAAAGGAGACCACAAAAATTTAAAAATTATAAACATACATTGAAGATACAATTCACAATATATGCAGATTTTGAATCAATAATAAACAATATATCAACAACTAAACCAATTCGAAATTAAATTTATAAATTTAAATTAATAAAAAATATATAGTTTTAACAGAGGATGACATCGACAATGATTTTTATAAAGAAATATTCAAAGAAAGATAAATTCTTACTAATAAACAAATCGTTTAAAATTAAACGATGAATCATACACAATGAAATATCAATTACACAAAGCATCTGGTTTTTGTTATTATATTATATCTAATTATGTTGATTATAAGCCCCCAGTAGTATATCGAGGTCCAAATGCTCATAAAATATTTATACAATCAATAAAAAGAGAGGTAGAAGAAATTGGGGAAATATATTCACACATTGAACAAGTGTATCTACTAACAAAAGAAGAAAAAATATTATATAAGAACACAAATGAATGTACTGTTAGTGTATATGCAGAGGACAATAAAAAAGTACACCATCGTTATCATATAAGTGGAAAATTCATTAATCTTGTATGCAATGATTGTAATCTACAATTAAAATTACCCAATTAAGTTCCAAATTATTTTCATAATTTAGGAGGCTGTGATGCACATTTATTTATTAAAGAGTTTTGATATCATGATAAAAATATATAATTAATTGCAAACAATGAAAAAAGTTTATAACTTTCGGGAAAAAAACAGAAAATTTGAAGATGCGATTCATAGACACATTCAGATTTATGGCTAGTAATTTACATAAATTATTAGATGATATCTAAAGATCAAATGTAAAGATCAAATGAAACACACACAAAAACATTTTCCAAAAGAACATGTAGACTTAGTTATTAAATAAAGTGTTTATCCATATGATCATATGGATAGTTGGAAAAAAATTGAAGAAACAGAACTTCCACTAACGAGCTAATTCTACAATAAATTAAACGAATCTGATATAACTGATGCTGATTTTGAACATGCAAAATGTGTATGGAACCAATTTAAGATTAACAATCTTGGCGAGTGCCAAAATTTATATTTAAAAAGTGATATATTATTGTTAGCAGATATATTCGAAAATTTTAGAAATACATGTATAAATTCTTATGATTTAGATCCTGCATGGTAATTTACAGCACTAGCTTTATCATGAGATGCAATGTTAAAAATGACTTAACAACCACTAGATTTACTATGCAATTGTGATATGATTTTAATGATTGGGAAAGGAATAGGAGGTGGAATATCACAATATTGTAAGCAACATGTTAAAGCTAATAACAAATATTTAGACGATTTTAATGCTAATAATTTATGTGGTTGAGCAATGTCACAATATTTACCATATGGTGGTTTCGACTGGGTTTATTATACATTATATGATTTAGATTAGTGGAGTATGGCTATATATTAGAAGTTTATTAAGAATATCCACAAGACCTACATAATTTACATAAAGATCTTCCATTTTGCCCAAAAAATATGGTAGTTCCAAAAACAAATCAATCTAAATTATTAACAACTTTAGATAATAAAGAAAAGTATGTAATTCACTATTGTAATTTAAAACAGTGTCTAAAAAATGGTTTAAAAATTACTAAAATACATAGAATAAAAAAATTTGAGCAGTCCAATTGGTTAAAAAAATATTGATTTAAATACAGCAATGAGAACTAATGCTAAAAATGATTTTGAAAATATGTTTATAAGCTCATGAATTATTCAGTGTTTGGTAAAACTATGGAAAATATTAGACACAGAGTTGATATAATACTAGTATCAGATGCTGAAAAATGTGAAAAATTAGTAGCAAAACTAGATTTCAAAAGAAGTATTATATTTAGTGAAGATTTTGGAGCTATACATATGAATAAAACAAATGTAAAATTTAATAAACCAATTTATGCAGGTATGTTAATTTTAGATATTTCAAAAGCATTAATTTATCATTTTCATTATAACATAATAAAACAAAATATGGTGATAAAATTGAATTATGTTACCAAGATACAGATTCATACATTTATAACATAAAAACAGAAGATTTTACAAAGGGATGAAGTCAATGACAGGAAAATGTGATACAAGTGATTATCTAAATAAGAATGTATATAACATGCCCCAAATAAATAAAAAAGTTTTACGAAAAATGAAAGATGAATGTAATGGTAAAATAATGAAAGAATTTGTTGGTTCAAGATAAAAAAAGTATGCTTATAAAGAAAACAAAAAAAAAATCTCAAGGTGTGAAAAAATGTGTAGTCAAATAGCGAATTACATTTAATGACTATAAGAATTGTTTGTTTAAAGATGAAATACAATATAGAACAATGAATCTAATAGGAGTGAAAAACATGAAATATATACCATCGAAGTTAATAAAATAGCATTAAGTCCGTATAACAAAAGAATTATATTAGAAAGTATAATAGATACACTACCATATGGATATTATAAAGGATAATATTCAATTAAATTTTTTATTTTTATATATTTTAAGCTTCTTTAGTTTCTAAGACATCATTATCAGCACCATCAAAATCAATCAGTTTGTCATTTTAATCTCTAATTTCCAAAACAATATGATTAAACATCTCATTTTGATTTTATAAAAAAACTAGATTTGCAAGCTCATTATTTATATAATCTCTAAAACCAAGCATAGTTTTTGGTGGAAAATTCGCAATTATGTCAGTTTCTAAATGATTAGATAAATCATATTTTATGAACATACCATATGCTAAATTACAGTGAATATTTATTGTTTTAAATGAATTAAAATTTTGTAATTTAGTGCCTACAACAATGTTGTCTTTTTCAACACCAAGAACATCAGATAATCGATCATGAAATATAATATCTAATTTACATTTGATAGATATACAATTTATAGATTTTCTGCTAATAATTCAATATTATTTGTTGAAAATGTATCGATTGAATTTATAGTTTCTTTTAATGATGCAACATCATATTAACCTCTCGAAATAGTTATAATTTCATTTTTTCAACAACAGTTCTCATTTTTCAATTGTTGTTATAGTATTATTATTTATTTTTGGCATTAAAAATCTTGTATGAAAACGGATTAATTCAATCTATTTTTCATCTCGCATAATAATAATAATGAAGTTTTTTCTTTAAAATAAAACTATTGCTGGTCTACTTAAATACTTTATTATCAATTTATATAACAGATTAACATATAAATGCAAAAACTGACTGGGGTGTTGGTGTCCTAATTTCCGAAGTGGTACCAAAAAAAAAAATTGAATTTTTGCCTGATAATATTCACGTAGTAATTGTTGGCCTGAGCTCTTGTGAAAAACCAATTTGATAATTAATATTATTTATAAAACAGCTTGGTTAAATTTTAATAAACTCTATGTTTGTTCAAAAAGTTTTAACCAACCTAAATATATTCAGTTACATAATTATATCAATGAAGTGGTCAAGAAACTAAAAATTAAAGAAAAAATTACTCTCTTTTTATAATACTGGAGAAAAGCCTACTTTAGACAAGTGCACAAATGGATTCGCTACTTATATTTGAAGATGTTATTTAGAAAATCAAGACATTATTCGCGATTATTTTAAACGTAGCAGACATAAAAATATTGATGAATTATTTTGCCAAACATATTCAAAAATACCCAAACAATTGGTTAAAGATAATACAAATATTTTGTGTATATTTTAGCAACAGGAAACTAAATGAAAGCATATTTTTAATGATTTAGTCGGTGGAACATGCCATTTGAGAAATTAAAAAATACATGTTCTAAATGTTGGAATGAAGATTATGGTTTTATTACTATAGATTTGAGTAGAAAAATAAAAGAAGGGAAGCATAGAAATAAAATTAACATTTTAAAATTTCTGGAAATATATTTATGTTAAAACAAAAAACAACACGATGACACAATGAAAACAACACAACAAATATGGTGAACCAATGTCAGGTGGTTAAATGCAATGAACAATATGTTATTGCATTAAACAAATGACAATACAACAATGATGCTACATCAATAGTGAACGAACATTGAAACAGTTAGAAATGTGATGAATGTTACATTATTGGGTTTTTGAAATTATACAAATGGCAGTGATATTAATCCATGACTTATGTGTGTTATCAAAACCTAACCACTTTACATACATTTTTTCACCTTCAGTTTTAAAAAATTTTCGGCAAAGTATTTATTTGGGTAGTCAGTTCTCATAATTTCATATTCATAAAAACTTCCATTATTTCTTCTCCATTAATAACTTTAATTTGTAAGTTTCTATATAATAATTAAAAAATTTATTTATAGTAAATAATTCTGTCAACCAATTAGCATTTTATCCTTTTTCAAAAAAAAATTCAGTTTGCTCACATGAACAACATCGCCAAATTTATATTTTAGTTTAAAACACAAAATTTGTTTGCAAAGCATTTTTTTTATTTTTCATTAACTTCAATTGGCTTCATACCAATAGTTCTATGTTTCAATTATTGTATTCTTTCACTAATTCATCCAATTTATTTACCCACTTGTACTTACAATTCAAAGCAGATTTTTTCATGTCATATTTTTAAAAGTTCGATTGAATCTTTCAACAGCACTAGCATTTAATTCAGAAAATGCAGAATAATCGTTGATATTAAATAATTAATAATTTTCAATTTTATATGCCTGATTTTGTAATTGTGGGTTTCCAAACTAATAAAAATAATCGCGCCTAGCAATATGTGCATGCTTCAATGTTTGATCACTGAATATGAAAAATATTTTTGTTAAAAACGGTAGAAATAAAATTTTTCCAAAAGAAAATTGGAATCTAGATGTCGAAAATGATCTTTGTCTTAACATGTTTCTTGCTTTTAATGATTTTAGAAATTCAAGAACAAAATTAAATACTATATATATATATATATATATATATATATATATATATATATATATATATATATATATATATAATGGACATTATTATAAGGCAACTACAAATTATAATGGCGATATCAATTATTATTTATTTTGGGGACGAAGACCTTTATATATTAATTAACTACCAATATAGAAAAACAGCAGTAGTTTAAGATAAAACAAATATATAAATTAGTGTAGATTTTAAAAAAGCTCTTGAGACTGGTAAAATTTGTAATGTTGTTTTAATTAGCCAACAAAATTTAACTTATGATTGCGGGAAAGAAAATATCACTGATGATACATAATTTTTATATTTTATTAAATGGATAATGTAAACGATTTTACAGAAATGAGAAATTGTTTCGATGTTTTAATACATTTTTTTTAGACTCATAGTTGAGTGGTCGCATTAAACATTTTTACAAGTTTTTAGAAATAAAGATGAATTATTTGATTGAATAAAAAATAATAATTAAAATTAAAATTTTCTTATCTAATAAATGACCTTTTATTTTTGTCATATTATCAGTAACCGGCACGCCGTATACTGAAATTCCATAATGAATAAAGCGTAAAATATTGTTTGTAATAAACACATTTTTTTTCTTCAAATAAAGGAACCCAAATATCTTTGAACATAATTCCTAAATTAATATTATAATTATTGTTTTTAATAAATTAAAGAATATTTAAACAATAGTATCACATTTTTATAAAAGATATATAAATAGTTAAAATTATAAACTGATCAAGTTATAAATCTTTTAGAAGTTTGGGATATTGGATATGAAATTATAAAACCAGAATCTTTTATTGATAAAGAAGTGGACCTTGTTCATTTCAAAATTGTTTTCAAAATCGATCAAAATGATTTATGATCAAATAAATTTTCTGATTTTAAAGATAATGTTTATGGTTTGGATTGTTGTGATGGTTGGGATTATGGATTCAGTAATGGCTATGCTTCAGATTTTTCTTTATTTTTAGACTTTAAAAAATTTTATTGGTGTTTTACTTTTGTTGAATAGAATTTATAAATTCTCTCAATTATCTTTTCATTTGATTTGCTTGTTTAAGCCTTAAATTTGCTTGATTTTTTGCATAATTTTGCTTGTTTTACTTGTGTCAAATCGTGTGCGTACATTTTTGAAAAACTACTAAATTTCTTTTGCTTAAAATTCCTCGTTTTTGAAAAATTCTTTTTAAAGAGCTTTTAGAGCTTAAATTGAGCCCTCAAATACCTTGATTTTGACTTTCATTTACATTATTTTCATGATTTTTTCGTCGAATTTCAGATTTTAAGTTTTAACTTTTCCTGTACTTTTAGACAAAATTAAGTGTACTGCATTTTTGTTGTAACTATAGAAGAAATATCCCTAAAATGGGGTGGTCCAGGATCCGCATTATACATCTACTTACTGTCGTTACTAGCATGTTGCAAGTTTAGTAAGCGATCATCCAGCTGTCTAATACGGCTTTGAATTTCACTACTTTTCTCCTCCAAATTAGTCTGTGCCTTAACATATTCTGATTGAGAATTTAACAATTTATTCTCCACGTTTCTAGTAAACTCAACAAGTTGCTGATTTACTTCGGAAAAAATACTGGCGTTATTGCTTGGTGGTGTAAGTACTTGTTAACTTTCTACTTGTTCCGTGCGAGAATTAATACTAGAAACATGCAGTTCCGCACTTTCCTTAACTAACACAACATTAACAGCTAACTTCATCACCTCACTTTCTGTTTGTTCGCTAGCTTTTTCTACGTTCTCGCGTAGGTCTGCAATTCGCGATTATACTGTTTCGTGCGAAATAGACGATCGGGTACTAAGATCAAGCAATGTCTCGTCGAACTCTGTAGTTCATCTATTTTGCTAGAACACTTTTGCTTCCTTTGCCCTTGAGTGTCCTCCCCTTGCGTTTTCAGCGGAATTACATCCCTCATGAGTGTTTTTTCACTTCTGCTAACTTTGCTCCTGTTTAGCTAGTCTGGAATCAACAGCCGCAAACTTATCTTGCAATTCAGACTTTTGTTCATCAAACTTAGTATCAAACTAAGCATTGAGCTTACTCGAATCAGCTTTTAATCCCTTAAACCGTGTGTTAGAATTAGCTTTTAATTCCTCAAACTGAGCATTACAATCTGCTTTTAGCTGTGCACTAAACCTGTCAAGCTGTGCGCTAAACATTGACATCATGCTGCGGAAGTCGCTATTATCACTGGCACGATAACTTGTAGTAGTTACATACCTCGTTTCTGGAGTAGCATGTCCTCTAGCATTTGTTTCAATCCCCAGGCTTTCTTCACTACTAGCTCTGTTTACCCATTACACAGTGTCGCCATTTAGCAGGCTATCACATCCTTCTAAATCCTCATTGATAAATATTGGAGTTTCTAATAAGCTCATAGTTTCTGAAACTTTTTCTTCCGCGTCGCTCGTCAAACTTTCCCTACACTTGGTCTCTCTTGTCGAATACGTACTCATTTTTATTCTTCAGTTAGACAACTCTTCCTACATGTATTCGTGTGTGTTATAAAGCTTATATGTATGTGAGTAGACAGCTTGTCTGGGCGGGCACTTACGTTTGGCGCCACTTAATTCTATGGGATTATTGCTACAGTGTTAACGCTGTAGGAGTAGTGGTATGTATATAGTGTAAGTAGTGTTATGAAAAATAACCAGGCCTACTTTTGCACACATGTGAATAATACTCTGATTGGCTTCTCTCTTGGAATTCGTAGGATTTGGTTAGGTAGAGTATTATCACGACCATCACCACAGAATACTCAATAGAAAAATTAAAAACAATATAAATGTACGAAACCATATTTGGTGAGCCCAGAGAACACACAAAAAACAACATGGAGAAGAGAGAATAGTATTCAGACTGCTTGGCGCCAGGCGTTTAGCTATGAATGAGAGTAGGGAATGTCAAGGGTAGCGTCATAGCGCCACATCTCCAGCTTTAGTTAGATTGCTTGTTTTGGTAGAAGCAATGAAATTCTTAGTGATACCTTTCTTTAGATAAGCTTAATCATAGCTTACTTAGATTCTCAGTATGCATGTACTAGAAATATCCAGGTATACTACTGACAAATAACTCTAGATATCATTGAAACATTTTTACTAAAATGAAAATAAAATTCACACATGGAAACGCTGCAATATACAAGAAAAATTTACCCATAACACTTTTAAAATTTAATTGTACAATAGCCTACATACAAGTAAACAAGATTTTTCTCAATATTGGTATATCAGAGTTTCACACTGTGAAATAATTACGATGTCATTGCCACCAGTGGTGATATTCTGAACAAATATTCTTAAGCAGTTCAGACTGAAGACTCTTGAGAAAATTTACTGTTTCAGATTCCAAGATTGACCTTAAAATGTAATATTCAAATATACTCTCACTGCAATTGTTCTGCGGAACGGCTGAGTTCGTGGATTTGCTAGTCCGAGGCAAATATTACGTAGAATTTCATGGGGTAGAACATTGAAATGAACTGGGTTCACCAGTCTTTAAAATATTACGTTAATTTTCAACTCAGTTCAAAATTGTTAAAGACTCAGGCCGTACAGTAATGAAATGTCTCTTCGCAACATACAATTAAGTTAATCAGAAACTCTGATGTGGAGTTGGGCCCCAGGTGGTGACATTGCGTGTGTATTACCCCATTACAACTGGTTCAAGTCCTGGTTAAGCCTCAGACCCGGCGTTGGCGTCATCGGTTCATCAGTGGTACATCACTCTGAATTCCCTAGCTTTCATATCTCTTCGCAAACTGATCTGAGGTTTCCTGCCTTTAAACTCACAAGATTTGCAACACATTAACTACGGTAACCACATTATCACGGCCCTAGGAACTCCAGATGTCAGGACCTCCTTTCTGATGCCGTTACTCACATGGGAGACCCTTTGTAACAAGACAGGGGGTCTAACCCCTCGCTCCACCCACGCTATACTGATAACGGAAGCCTTGGATTAACAATGGGCAAATCCTGCCCTCTTAATAGGCCGAAATCGTCAATTTAAAATTACCGTGGCCAATACTAAAATAAAATGTCAGGTATGTTCACAAACTTACTCATAGTGCAAAGTCAAGTCGCTGAACTGTATTAGTTCGCACTGAACACTGAATTATGAGAAGTAAAATTACATTCGTGTGGTGAAAAATAATGTCAACAACATATTGAAGTTAGGTGTAAACACGACATAATCCTTGACTGCAAAACATTGGTAGGTGATCAATACGTTGTAAAATTATCGGAAAATTGTAAATAATATTATTTTGACACATATTTAGTAAACAGATCAGTTATTTCCCAAATATAAATATTATGGTGCCAAAATAGACAAATAACATAGAGCAATTAATCTCGTAATTTTAACAGTATGAAAATAAACTCGACGAGGTCTGAAATACTGAGTATTACAAAGCTGACTTTGTGATGGAAGGGCATCGTATTGCGGACCTAGGTTACATTTTGATGAAGCTAAAAGAGCTCGGGAATCATAATACTACTTTTGGTTGTTCACTACGACTGGAAGTCTGCAACGAAATCTGGCGTGGATTGTCCTCGGAATTACTCTTTAGTTATAGTATGTGCAATGGAAAATTTTTAATAGTCGAGCAAGGTCAAAAGTAACAAGTAAGCTTTAATTGAGTTCAAAGAAATAACTAATGAAAGAATTGGTCTCAAGAAGATGCCAGGAGATCGCGAATGTTCGGCTGTCATTAATGGCAATAAGGGTTCTGGCTACACAATCTTCAATTGCTTAACAAACCTCAAAGTCAAACATAACAGTCAAAACTTAAAATTCTCCTCGTCGAAGTTACAATTAATTTCAAATGATCTCCAAACTTTAGCTGTCATCACTTTATATTTAAATGTTTCGAATAAATCAAATTTCCTACCATCAAAATTTTACCTCTAAAATATTTTAATTTCATACATTCCGAAGGAGAAACTCTTACCTCAAACACTGTTACTTCAATAACTCTTACCTCCTTAACTTTTACATTATAGATCCTCTACGTCATAACTTTTAAAAACGTAAAAAAAATTCTACCACCTAAATTTACATACCACTACATCTACAAAAATCTAGTACTTATCTCTTTGCTAACTACATGGTGTAGAGCCACTCAAGGCTCCTCCGGCATCTATTCAAACCATCTCACACACAGCTGAGACATCCGACTCTCTCTACTGCTACTTCAAGACTCTTTCTGGTGCGACCGATGCCACGCGATCAGATGTATCACCTACACTGCCACATTGTTGTTGCTGGTTGGTCGTCAGCGTATCACTTCGCTGCCGCCAACACCTCGCCTCACCCAGCAGTGCATATGCTACCTACTCTTTTCCCCTCAGGTACCCTAGAGGCAGTGCACGAACGTCTCTCAGCCGTGCGCCCTCAGTGGATTCAAGCACCACTCCACCGCCAACTGCCTGCCTTTGCCGTGTCCTCGTCCGGTCAGCCTCTGTGCATGTGAAACCCATCTGGCGCCTGGACTGGCCGAACGAGAACCCAGGTTAGCACGAGTTCATGGCCGTGATGCGTAATCGCAAGGGTCCCAAGCTAACCTGAAGTTCCCTAACCAACCTCTGGCTATAAAATGGGTGAGTTTTAAAATTTAGGGGGAAAAAAAAACTACAAGTTAAAAAAATTTATGAAAACACAACTACCAAGTTACAGCCAAAAAGATCCTAAATACACAACACTTAACCCAAAGCTGAATGACTCGCGGAAAAAAATTACTGAAATTCTCGAAAAATTATTAAAACATTACAAAAAACTACAAACACAAAAAAAAAAAAAAAAAAAAACCAAAAGACTCGCATGCGAACATAAAAGAGGGACAAACCGAACCAAAAGACAGCAAACAACAAATCCACGATGAATATCTAATTTAACGAAAATTTTAACCAAACAATTTAAGAAGAAAGAGTGAGCGAGAAAAGGTTGTGGGGTTGGGGGGAGGGGGCAACTTTGTAACATCTCCCGACGCTTCGATGAATTTGTGACTTCGCAAATTCGATTTTAAAAACAAAACCCAAGACAATTAACTAATTTTTTTTCAAAAGATTACATTAGATACTCAAAAAATAATATTTTTTTCTACAGGTGGAAAGGATGAGACTCTACTTCAAGTCCTCCGAAAAAAAAAAAAAAAAACGCAAAATTACAGCAACACACAACTAAAGTCTCTCATTAAAGATCCTGTTCTACTAACAGCCGGCTTTATAACTAGGAACAAATTACTTATGAATATCCTTTTTCAAAACGTAAAACTAGAAATTGAGTATTTTCTGAATGTACGCATTTATAAAAAAAATTAATTCGTAATCGAAAATACATTAACATTTAAGTCCTAATTAACAACAAAAAAGGACAAATCTTAACAGGACACATCACTGTTTTCAAAACAAAACAATTCTAGACTGTCTACCTAATGACAATGTGCCATGAGACATGGCACTGGGATGGCATCGCTCACTGCCGCACACCCTGGTAGTTCATGGCAGGATATGTGACTCCTACATCTCTCTTCACAGCTACTGTCCACCTATCCCCACTCACAGAACATTACCACCCTTGCCACAGCAGGATGTGGGAGTGCACGATCCTCATGCCCCTCTGGCCAGCCCTTTCTGTCCAGTCCAGGAACCACATGTACACCAACTGCGAAGCTGCTATATTCTGCCTAACATAAATTTGTCTTATTACAGAACAAAACAAAGCACACACGGCTTCCAAAACAACAGGTTTCAGAGAAAATAAAAACGTAAAAACAATAATTGCATTGGGCTTTTAACACAATGTTACACAAACTATCAACAAAAAAAAAAAACAGGCTTCTGCTCTGTGCTTTCAAGATTTGCGTACTTCTTTTCTGACATTTCTCAGCCAGGTAAATTTCCATTTCCGTTTCCCAGTTTCTTTTCAGCTTATGGGCACTCACTGTTCTTTTGTTGGCAAAGAAAATTAAAATAAAATAAATATCTACTCATGAAAAAAAAAAAATTAATGCATTTGAGAAATATTACATTCACCTGCTAAAATTTATCAACAGCCGCAGCCAGCATCTTCCTATGTTTATGTCTCTTATACGGCTTGACGTCACTAACTTGGCTCTGTTGACAGCTGGGCACATCAACACTGCTACGTCACCTTGTCTTTAGCGTCCGCTATACTGCAACATTTTTGGCAAAACAAATATAGGTATCTGATCTTTCAATACTAATTGTATTTCGCCTTGCGACTTTAAATTTACGAACGTCCGAACTTTCACTTTCAGATAACCTAACGACTATTACAACACGATGCCTAATGCACAAAAAAAAATAAACATCGACTTCGTTGGAAACAATGCACTTGGTGCCATCTTGCGATCATCACGCGAACTACATCTGAGGTTGCGGCGCTGCGGCAGCAAGTGCTCCTAATTAAACCAGAAGTTACTTTAATTCCCAAATGATCAAGCTTTATTATATCGGCAATACTGCTTCAATACAGTTAAATTACAAAATTGTACTGTACCAAAACATCTTTTATCTAAAATTAAACAAATTTTAAACAACAGAATTTAAAAAAATCTCTGTTCTTGTAGTTATAAAAATTTTAATAATACACTTCAAACTCAATTACTTTTCGCGAAACTTAAATTCACCACTTCGCCGCTGGAGGGGAGCTGCTTCGCCGAGGAGATTCCGGCAATTAAATTATAGTGTGCTCTCTTTTGTTTTTATTTTTCAGGTTCGCCGACGACAGGAGTGCCGTGCAGCGTGGTTCCGTGGGACGTTCCCGTTAATTTCTATTTAGGTGAACCCCGGCAGTACTGCTTACTGGACTCGGGCGAGGGGGAGGTCTGGAATGGACCCCCCACCCGTGACCCCGAGCCAGGGCGTAAACAGGATGTCGTCCTCCGGGACAGGCATCCACCCCCCTCCTGCTAGTATTATTAATTTGCAGGGGGACAGCCGCGCCCTGATTTTGGCGATGCGAGAGATCGCGTCGTCCACCGCCGCCACCACCCCCTTGGCGGGTAGCGCGGAGGGAGGGGGAACCCTTCCTTCGGCGTCGCTTCCTCGGGGGACGGGGGCGTCGTTCCTCCCTCCCCCCACATCCCAATCCCTTCACGCCACCGCACCCTCTCACCATGCTACACCCGCACCCCGCGCACTTGCTCCCCCTTCAACATAGGTTCGTCGTCGCTGCCGACGCATTCCTCCGCCGCCACGACGGCCAGCGTGGTTACCACGCTCGCCTGCTCCGCCACGACTACCGTCACCTCGTCGTTGCCCCGGACGACCATCGCCGCCACAACATCCCGCAGTTCCGGTCGCGCCAGCCCGCGCGACCGTGTCACGCGCTGCGCCTCGCGTGACGCGTCGTTGGAATTCCCGGAACTCCCGATGCGTCACACGCACCAGTCCCAACCGGCCGAGGCCGGCCAACCGCTCTCATCATCCTCGCACCTTTCAACCTCCCTGCCCCACATGCCGCCCCACGATTCTCCGCCTCCATCCCTCTATCCCACAGTCACCGTCACCTCACACCCCTCGACTAATATTTCTTCTTCTTCCCACAGGCTCGCCGGACCCTCGACGCCTATGGACCAGGACGGTTTCGTCGTCCCCAAGAGGACGTCCAAGCGCTCCCGAGTCGTCCGCCCCACCGCCCAACTTCCGCTCGACAACAAGTTCTCCTCACTGGACTCCATCGTCGCGGACACGGATGACGCCACATCCGAACGCTCGCCATCACCTTCGCCACCGGACCGCCGCCGCCGCCGCCGCAAGCCGGCCACTCTACGTGTCCCGGCCGCCACCGCCGCAACCGACGCCGCCCCCACCATCACCCCTCCGACACCGAAATCAACCACGCCTCGTATGCCGCCCATCGCCTGCCTCGTGGCTATCGAGAAACAGCCGTTTCTCAATGCCAAACACCTACAATCTCTCCTCACCGGCACACTCTCCATGACCTCCGTACGCGATCGCACGTCGTTCTACACCACGAACGCGCGCGATCACGAGTTTCTTTTCAATCACCTTTCATCTCTCGGCTTCTCGCCCTACACGTCGCGTCGTCCTGATGAACGACAGGACCGCGTCGTTCTGAAGCGACTCCCCCTCACCACATCACCAGAGGAAGTCCAGGCGGAATTGACCGCCCTCAAGCTGCCTGTATCCTCAGTCACCCGCCTCCGCTCTTCAGACACCGCCGCCACCGCATCATTCCTAATCACTACGACACGGGTAGGAGAAGCCTCACTCTTTTACCCGCTTCGCTCCATCGGCTGCTGGGTCGTTTCCATCGAGCCATATCGCGGCTCATCACGTACCCCACAGTGCTACAGATGCCAAGGCCTTGGACACTCGTCACTGCGCTGCGCCCGCCGTCTCGCCTGCTTCCGCTGCGCCGGGGAACACTGGTCCCGGGACTGCGCCTCCAAGGACGCCGCCCCCAAGTGCTGCCTCTGCGACGGCCCTCACAAGGCCACCGATCCCGCCTGTCCCAACCACGTCCGCTACGCCCTTCGTCATCCTCGCCGCACACCCGCCGCCGCCATCCCGCCCCTTCTCGCGCCTCCAGACCTCACGTCCTTGCGCGAATTCCCCGCCGCCCCCAAGGTCAACCCTTGGCTCGCCCGCGCGCAAGCGCGCGCCCAGCCCCCCGCCCCCGCCACCTCGTCATCCGCGCGAGTCCCGTTACCGTTACCTCGCCCGTCCCGTTACCTGCTCCCGCTGCCCACGTCCCGTTACCTGCTCCCCTCGCCAACCCGTCCACGGCTCCCGGTCAACCCCGCGCGCCTGCTGCAGCTTGCGTTCCCGACGCGCCCGTTTCCTCCCTTACAGACTCCCTGCACGACATCATCGCATTCATCCGCCAATTCCTCCCGTTAATACGCTCCACCATCACCGCCCTTTCCCGTGCCCGCTCCCCAACCGAAAAACTGGACATTCTCCTGAACGTGTTCCTCCAGTTTTTCGATGGACCCCCCTCCCCCCCTTAAGTTCCTACTCTGGAATACGTGCTCTCTCCTTCCCAAACTCTCCGACCTTCATTCCCTTCTCCGCGATCACCGCCCCGACGTCGTGTTCCTCACCGAAACCTGGCTCACCCCCGCCCTTCCGCTCCAAGTACCGGGGTACGCCGTCCACCGCTGTGACCGCGCCGGTCACGGGGGTGGGGTGGCCCTCCTCCTTAAATCCGCCATCGCCCATCACCGCCGTATCGTTCCTACCTCGCCCGCGGCTGAGGCGGTCGCCGTGCGTCTGCACGGCCGCCCCTACCCGATCACCCTCGTCGCCCTATACCTCCCGCCTAATTTTCCTTTCCCGACCGACGCCGTCGAAGCCCTCGGCAGGATCGATGTACACGTCGTTCTTGCCGGCGACTTCAACGCTTCCCACCCGTCCTGGGGTGCCCTTCCACGAACCGCCGGGGCACCTCGTTACGTCAGCTTCTCCGCCGCTCCAAACTCCAGCTCACCGCCCCCCCCCCCACCCCCACCTATCATCCCGCCCACCGCAACCGCCGCCCTTCCACCCTCGATTTCACCATTTCAACGCACCGTCCCATCGTCTCCGACGTCCGCTCCTTAGCCGCCGGCCCATCCGATCACTCTCCAGTCCTCGGCCTCATCCACTACCGTCCTCACGCCCGGCCCATTTTCCCTCGCTTCAACTTCCGTTCCGCCAACTGGTACGCCTACCAAACCTCCCTTCACGATTCCCTCGACCTCGCCGCCCCCTTCTCCACCCCCGACGACATCGATCGCAACACCTCCCTCCTTTCCGACGCTATCACCGCCGCCGCCAACGACCACATTCCCCTCCTCCGGCCCCCCTCCCCTCCCGGAGCGCATCCGCAACGCACTGTCCCTGCGGAACCGCTTTCGCGGCCGCTGGCAGGCATCCCGCCTCCCGCAGGATAGGAGCTCATACCTCCTCCTGCGGGGCTGGTGCCGCCGGCTGGTCCGGAAGTGGAAAGCCGATCAGGAGACCTTGCGCCTGCAATCGCTTACTCACTCAGACGGTTCCCTCTGGACCCACCTCCGCCGCCTGAAATCCGCCCCCACAACCTTCCCGCCTCTCGCCACTCCCCCTACCCTCGCCGAGACGGCCGCGGAGAAATCCGAGGCCATCTCGGCGTTCCTTCACACCACCTTCGCCTCCGTCCCGCTTCCCGCGCTTTCCTCCGACTCTTCCGAGGACGAGGAACATCCCTACACCCTCTCCGATCACGTCACCCTTCCCCTCCTGCCCCCCCGCCCGTCTTTCCGTCTCGCGACCCCGCGGGAAATTTTCCTCATCCTCTCTCGCCTCCGCCTATCCGCCGCCCCCGGCCCCGACTCCATCCCGGCCCCCCTCCTTCGCGCTCTCTCCCGCGCACCGCCACCGTCTTCCTTACCCGCCTCGTGAACGCCATCCTCCTCCAGTGTCACTACCCCACCCCCTGGAAATCCGCGATCGTTGTCCCGATACCAAAACCCGGCAAACCCCCCGAACTCCCCTCATCCTACCGGCCCATTTCTCTCCTCTCCATCCTCTCCAAGGTGGCCGAAAAAGTCATCTACAACCGCCTCCTCCTTGCCGTCACCGCCGCCGACATCCTCCCAAACCACCAGTTTGGCTTCCGCCCCCTCCACTCCACCTCCCACGCCATCGCCCGGGTGGGACGCGTCGCGGTGACTGGATTCTCCCGGCGCCAACACACGGGCATGGTGCTCCTCGACCTCGCGAAAGCGTTCGATTCCGTTCCGCACCAACAACTCATTTCCCGCCTCTCCTCCATGGCCATCCCGCCTCACCTCACCCGCCTGCTCTGCTCGTTCCTGGGAGATCGCTCCTACCGGGTGCGGGTGGAGGGCGCCCTTTCCGCCCCCCGACGCATTCCCGCCGGGGTCCCGCAAGGCTCCATTCTCAGCCCCCTCCTCTTCTCACTCCACATTTCCGACCTCAAAGTCCCTCCCGGTACCCACATGATCCAGTACGCTGACGACACCTGCCTCCTCTCCTCCTCCGTCCACGAGCACATGCTCGGGGACCGCCTCAGCCGCGGCCTCACCTCCATCCAGACCCAGCTCCTAGCCCACGGCATCGGACTCAATCCTTCCAAGTCCGAGGCCGTCCTCTTCTCCCGCCTCCACCCCGCCGAGGATCACCCACCCCGCCTTTCCGCCTCCGTCATTCCTTGGAAACCCCAAGCCCGCTACCTCGGCGTCCTTTTCGATTCCCGTTTCAACTTCATCTCCCACCTCGACTCCGTCACCACCAAAGCCCGCACCGCCATGATCCACCTCGCCCCCGTCCTCCGCCCTTCCGCAGGAACCCCGTCCTCCATCCGCACGACCGTCTTCCGCACCTTCGTCATCCCCATTCTCACCTACGCCTGCCCCGCCTGGTCCCACGTCACCACCCACGCGCTCCGCCCGCCCACCCACATCTTCTTCCGATCCCTTCGCCTCATCCACCGCCTCCCCCTCCCCGTCACCCGAGACCAGGTCCTCGCCACCGCCCGCGTCCCGCACTTCCACACCATCCTCGCCACCCTCACCGACCGTTTCCGGCGTTCCTGCACCCGCCACCTCACCAACCCCCTCATCCGTCAACTCTCCAACCCGCTACCGCCTACCCCGTATCCTCATCGTCCGCTCCTTTCAACGCAGCACTTGGTTCCCGCCGCCGAGGACGAAGAGGACGCCGAGGACCATGGACCACCGCCGGACACCTGACGAAGGCCAAGGCCAAGGCTGACTTAGCGCTGCCCCCATCACCCCCGTCACTTTCTTCGCCCCACTTGACGTCCCATCACCTTTTCTCCCCCAATTAACTGACATACATTTCCGCCCCGAATTAAAAATGAAATAATCTCCCCCTCATGCGTGCCCAGTCTCCAAGGTAAGCACGCTCCCCAATAACTTGGTAAGATTTTTCCTCCCCAGCAGCCCCGCCCTTACACTTCTCGCCCCCTCATCATCATTCAAGCCCATATGTACCTCCCGGTCGGAGGGGCTTTTCCCCACACGAACACTCCAGGGCTCACAAAAAAAAAAAAAAAAAAAAAAAAAATTAATTATATAAACCCTTGCACTCCAGTCATGGGAAAGCTACTTATATCGAAAATTTAACTTCATTTGGCTATTAACCTCCGCTTTTTATACCAAACTGTCGCTAGCTCTCTCACAGGGAGCTCGTGACAGTACTTCTCAAGTCCTGAACTTTAAAATTCCGCGCTGATAAATTCAATTAACTTCACCACTCTCTTTTATCCCGTACAGGCAGGGAAAAAGAGAGTAAAATTCAGCTATGGAAACAGCTCCCAGGCGCTACCCTGGGAATCCTGTACAAGAATGCAAGCTTGTTGCAGCTTAAAATATGTTTGATGGAGGAGGAGGGGGGAGGGGGTTAGCTTCTCCTCGCCTCCGCAATCTAACTGACAACCAACTGGTTGGCCAAGGTCCCTCACAAGGGACCGATCTACCCCCGCGCCGAGGGAGTAGCGTCCCAGTGATGTAAAATGGCTTTCGTAACTGCTCAGCCTTCTAACGTCACTGCTCTGCCTCAAACTATAAAATGATCCAACACACTATCTTACCTGAACACTATCATCTACAAACAACATTACAGTTTATAATCCCTGGTATTACAACTCTACACAATTATCATACTCCTGTTACAAAGCTATATTCATGCTCCCTCGCACGCTATGGGTGCTAATCGCCATAACAGCAATAAAAAAATTAGTAACTTTAGCAACAAACCTATGCGCGTTCAAACTATAAATTAATACACCAAAATAAGGACTATTCCTAAATGATTAAATCTACATTGCTACTTGGTGTCGACTACAAGAGCATCCAGTAGGGCATCTACAGATCTGCTAACTACGGTACGCATATCGTACGTACGACAGCGTACACCTGTTTTCCTAAAAGGCTTTGAGAACATCTACACAAAAATTTATAAAAACCAATTAACTAACCTAATTAATGAATTATCACAACTGATTTACAAAAACGTTATTGCATGTACATCAGTGAAACCTACCTACCGCTGGCTAGTAAAAAAAAAAAAAAAAAAAAAAAAAAAAAAAAAAAAAAAAAAAAAAAAACAGGAAAGTTCCTAACATATAAAAAAAAAAAGTGAAAATATTCTAGGCCAAAACTACTAACCAGCGCCTAACACCAATTGTGAAGGATGTGAAAAAAGGAAGGAGACCAGCTAAAAACATATAATACCCGGCACCTCCAACAATTGTGCAGAATACTTAAATAACAAAAAAAAAGGGGGAAAACACACAAAATCTTGAAAAAAATCTTATACTTTTACTCGGCAATGAAACCAATTGAGAATTGTGGAAAATTAAGAAAGAGAAACTAAACTTCTTATTAACTAACAGCAAAACTAAAGTTAGTATATAGAAACAGAGTAGCTAGTGGCGGCGGGACTAAATGACTACTACATGGTCATCATCACACAAAATATCTAAACCTCTTCTAAAGCTCTCAAATTCATCTTATAGCATCCCTAATGCTTCAAAACATCAAGAAAAACTTATAAATAAAAAATTATCATCATCATCAACTCCTCAAATGGCGAAAAGGGACTTCTATCAATAACTCAATCAACTTTTGGGTAACCATGACGGGGGAGGGGGGGTGGCTCCACCACTGGACTATTATCAGGGGCCGTCCTGACGCCCTAGAATAACGAATACTTAACCCAAACACTGTAGGGCACATAAGATGACTAATACTAAGCATCATTTCACTCACTTGGCGGAATTTAAATCTTTAAACGGGTCACACTGATTTATAAATTTAAAAATAAATGTAATTAGATAGAATAACTTTTGTGATGAGGAAATTGGATTAAATTGGCTACTAAATAAAATAATTATGTTTTCAAAATATTAATGAAGTCTTAAATACATTGGTTTCAAAATAAATTTATAAAAAGAAAGACAATTATTTCAGTTTCTGTTCCTTACAGTTTCAAACATGAATAAAACATCCATTAAAAAATGTTATTATATCTGTAACTGTAAATTCTCAAATAGACTTTTAAATCCGATTTTGCGTCTTTCAAAAAATAATATTTTCTCCTCTGACTTCTTTAGCAGCAACGGATTACCCCAGAAAAACTGTTACACATTTACCCTGCCAAACTACTGGTACACATATCATCGAACGGGCGAGGAATGATGTCACTGTACTAAAATAAAACATCGCGACAGTTCGGCTGTCATTACCGGCAATAAGGGTTCTGAGTTCTGACCACATAATTTTCAAGGGCTTAGCAATCCTCTACGTCAAACATAATAGCCAAAACTCAAAAATCCTCCTCACCGAAGTTAAAATTAATTTCAAAACTTCTCCAAACTTTAGCTTCCATATTGAAATTACTAGGTATGAAAGCGATCATTTTTCATTTTTAAATTAATTATGTAACCAGTCAGAGCATCAAATACAATGCAGTGATAACCTTACAACAGGGCATGTTTTAATTATAGAATATCTGTATCAAACCCCGTTCCTTGGGCGCGACTTCTCGCTGTGTTTTCTATAAGGCCTGGTGCACGAGTCGGTATACCAGCCGCTATATGGGCCGCCATGGAAGATTCATATTACACGAGAGCAATACGCGTAATAGCATTTGATACCCTTGCTTCTGTGGGTGCGCAGCGTGTGGTTTGTAGTAAATATGAAGCCCATTCGTAGAACTGCTACCACTTAATGAATTGCGTACGCCTATTAAAAAAAACTAGCTAAAACAATTTAATATTGCTATATTACTGTTCGCCTTTTACATAAACTGATTGCTTACTCGTACAGATTCATTAATGTTTTGGAAATGACGTGAAGTCACTGGAGTACGGGTGTGTTATTTTTAATTTTGGCGATAATTGCTGGCCAGCTGCAAAATATAGGTTTTTCTATACGTGCCGGAATATTATTCGCATATAAAATTTTATAATTAAAAAAATTGGGTCCGAGGGAGTTTCGAACACAAGCCCAAATGTTACATCACACCACTGCACTACCCGTTCACATACAAAGTGTGTAGTTTATATACTGTACGTACAGTAAACAGTTTGAAATAATTTTTGCATATAGTAGCTAATAAGTATTTATAATGGTTTTAAACAGTATTTAAAAGTGGTCATCGCCAATATTATTCGCTGTTGTCGCATTTTAAATCAATTTGAAAGAGTTTCAACCTCACGGATGTAAAATCTAGATGGTCGCGACCTTTTTGATAGCTTCATCAACTCGTTTCAAGTATTAGCCTCGGGGAGTGCCCTCGCTTTGAAACTGAGATGTGATTGGCTAAGTACGAAACTTGGCATGGAACCTGCCACGAAAAAAAGGACGAGTCCAATTACCAAACCAAGGCCGTGTCTCAATTTAAAAAATACTCTCTCGAGAGAGCACTCTTTCGCACAACCTGGCGAGAGCACTGCTTTGCGCTTTCACGTGCTTTCGCTCTAGGAATTGAGACACTCTTTCTTTTCTCTCCGACGTCAGGCAAAAAGATGATGCCAAAATACACGAAATTATGTTAAGTTAAATTCGCGACCATTGCTATTGTAAGTAATTTATGTCTGTTCAAAATAATTCACAAATAATTATAACACTACCAGAACAATCATCAGTGCATAAAATATAATAATTTTTGTTTTATATTTTACCATAATGTTGCACCAAAGTGACAAAAAAACGAGATTTAGTCAAAAATCCGTATTTATATTTTTATAAATACATGTTGTGTGTGTTATTTTGCTGTTTAAAGCAGATGGAATCATACACTTACAGTTAAAATGCAACGTGGTTTTGGCCCAGCAAGCTACTATAACCTTATTCAAACACAGAAGTAGTAGGGGCCTGATGGTTTCACCCCACTTTTGACTAATCGGAATATCACTTTGATGTCAAATTGATATATCGGATTAAGGATTATTCCGATATTAATCAGAGGGTAGGGGAGCATCATGGTAGGTCCAAACCCTCTGAGGTCTTGTGTTGTACTGAGGTGTGATGTGTTGAGTTTGGTGCAAGAGTGTGCAAAGTGTGTTACTTTTATTAATTTTTGGGTTGGAGCGTCATGGTAGGTCCTCTCTCTCGGAGGTCTGGTGTAGTACTAAGGTGTGAAGTATTGGTGAAGGGATGTATATAGGTATTTTGTGGTGGACTTTCTTCCCGTTTACCGTCTCGCAGACGACTGAGGTAATGGCGTATTTCTGCGAAGTAAAATTATTAGGAACTATGTAATGAAAGACGATATATTTCATTGAATAATATTCTGAAACCTAGACCGTGATTTGACTAACCCATCCTGTATGGTAGTAATGACAAACAAGAAAGAATGGCATGTGATTCGTCGACAAACAGAATATATTAAGTATCGGAAATAAAAGAATGCGATTTACACTCAAATACACCACAAGTGTTTACAAATCCAATTAAAAGGAACGCAACTACGCGGCTATCACAAATGGATAACAATTATGTTTACGACGTACTTACTAGATGAAACAACGAACATAAAAAAATATGAACAACTACTTTGCTATAAATAAATTAAACAAATCAAATACTAAGGAATCGCAAATACTAATGACAAAGTAATTACAGAGGCCAGATATCCTGGCGTCATAGAGAAATCAAGTAACGAGTTATACCTACATTGAAGGCAAAAACTATTTCCCTACAAATAAATCAAACGAATCGCAAATGAGAAACGATTTACAGACCCCAGGTATCCTGGTGGCATAGAGAAATCAAGCAACGAGTTAATAGAATTATATCTACAGCGAATTAAAAACACAACTGTTTAGAATATACACATACCTTGCAACATTAAATGTTTTTAATACACATCCGTTTGGTTGAGAGGTCGCTGCAAGAATGAGTCTAGTGTATCACTTGTGACGAATTATAAGCTAGGCGAGGTTTTGGTAGCAAACAGAGTGTTCTCGGCCGCTGTCGACTAAGGTTATGGCAGAAACTTCTCGACATTAAAATAACTGAACATTACGTCACAAATCAATACTAATTATTTATTCCTGTTAACGAAATCAGCTGTTTATATTTCCACTGGAAGCTAATCACAATACTAGACACGTATAGCTTATAATTTAATACGGAACAATCTAGCACTTCCGGTTAACATGGACAAATAAATTAAATAAAGATTTTCCAAACTGAAGAGAACCTCGCAAGTCACACTATTCATACACATTCTGAATTATACCTACAGCAAAGTCAAAAACATATCCTATTTCCCTATGAATCTAGGTGTTTTTAATTTATGAGCTATGAAAAGCGCAAGTATTTAAAAAATACAAACTTACTAACCAAGTATTATAAAATAATTAAATTATAACCAAACACAATAGCGTACTAGCCATACACGCACCTCTCCCTCATCGCCTGACAGATCTACAATGGACAAATATGTAATATCTAATGACTTATCCTCAAAACTGGTTTACCACCGCGAATAAATTTCCCTAATGTTAGTAGATGTATTTAAAAAATAATTCACTTTTAACAAACAATAAATCTTCCATTGAAGCTTATTGATACTCGTATTGTGTGGAAGACAATTCGGTATAATTATGACGTAGGTTAAAAAAACTGAAATTGCCTATAATTAGTGAGGAACTCAAAATATAATTATTACGATATGCCTGAATGTTTTGAATTAAACAGTCCAGAAACTTCCTCGAAGAAAAACAATAAAATTATTTTTAATCAATAATTACTTATGTTTAAAAAAATAATCGACAAACGTAAATGCAGTGTGTCTGTCCGAACAGTTTTAACACACCAAGTCCTGCATCGCGTACAAAAAACTTTTTTTAAATCGCCGATTAAAAATTTCAGAAAAGGAATTCACTTTTTCCGATATGAATATTATTAACATGCATTAAAAATGAAAGCGCTTAATGAGAATCGCTGTTAGTCATCGCAGCCAGGCAGGTCCGCTGCTCTGGTAAGGCTGCGCTGCGCCGTGACGTGCCACCAGATTCCAGCGTGCGGTGAAGTTGTAGGTCATAACAGCAGAGACTGGTGACGTGTACAGAGCGAGAACTGACGAAACACTAAAATGGTCTCTCTAGGTTGCTGGCCAGCGGGGACGGTTGGAAGATACTGCTAGAAACCACTTTGCCCTACCCCTAAACGCATGTTTGTCCAGTACGAGCCATACGCACAGACAACACAAAGTCTAGTCTTCCTGGGATTTGTTCCAAAACTTAAATAACAGCATTGCTATTTACAGAAATTTCGCAGTGAATGTTCATAATAGATAGAAGTTTCACGTTATTATGTGAGAGACATTAGTCACTTGACTCTCTTTATTGAAACACTAATCCATCCTAGGTAAAAGTGTCCTTTTCTTTATTAATACTGACAAGGGATTGATAACATATGTTACATACCTTAAAATGCTCTTGAAATTAGTTTCAAGTTTTATATTATTTCTGTGGGGGCCTTGAGCCCACAAAGGGTCCGCCTTCTGTAAGTACGCTCCTGGATAACATTATATTCTAACTCTTAACTATTTATTTGCCTACCATTTTGGAAATAAGGGTATAACAAAATAAAATCACACCTGGTTAAGACGGGTAACAATATAGAAGATGTTCGGAAACTACCTGTCGAAATTCAAACCACAGCATTTGTGGACGAACAGAAAAAAGAGACTCTAGTCATGACATGTTTGAAAAGACCATTTAATATGTTTAAATTGAAGTCTAATTTCGGCAAACGATGCAGGGTACCCGCAGCCGTACGTGCCTGCGTGCACAACAAGTTGCATGACACGAAGGCGAATGGCAGTGGCGCGACTTGCGACCAGCGCCTGTACATAGGCAACCTTGAATAGCCTAAGCTCGCCTGTCACCGCGGTGACGCCTGTGTGTGGTACAGTGGCAACCCACTAGACAAACAGGCGGCGCAGTGTGCCGCGTGCAGCACTGCCGTGAATAAGTTCGCATTCATGTTATGCAACTTGTTGTGCACGCAGGTAAATACGGCTTCGGACAGCCAGCGTCGTTTGCCGAAATCCACTTCAATCTAAATATACAAAATGGCCTTTCCAAACATTTTGTGACTAGGGTTTCTTGTTTCTGTTCGCCCACTGATGCTGTGGTTTGAATTTCGACAGGTAGTTTCTGAACATCTTGCATATGGGTGCAAATTAGGCGACAATCAGCTGAATGGTGTTAGTAGTAGATTTAAATATTTTATTTCAGAAGGTGCTATCTAACAAAATAGTTATCATATGACGTCATTAATTGCCGCATGCCATGTTAGCAATGCGTACATCCAGGATACTAAGTGTGAATGTCATGTATTATACAAAGTCAAAGCACATTGCCTAAAATATTTATTTGTTCGCCACTTCGAAAATAATCCACATAACTGCTGAAAGAATACCTTTTTAGATGGCCCATCAAACTTTTAGCAGTAATAAGTGCAGCGGTTCACCGGATTGTAATTTGAGATAGCCTATTTAATTATTCAAATTTTTGTCTTTTTATAGTAGAGGACAAAAGAAGTAGTAATTTATCATATGCATGCGTTTTTAATAATTACTATCGCTGCCAGGTTGGGCTGAAATGGGTGAAATGGTTCGGTCGGTGGATATGACATTTAAACCTTCAATACTTATATGGCCACCATTTCCAAAATAATTTACTAACATTTTAGGGGCCATGGTGGCCGAGTGATTAGCATGCTTGTCTCCCACCAAGGCGAACCAGGCACAATCCCCGGCTGGGTCACCGGATTTTCGCAAGTGGGAATCGTGCCGGATGATGCCGCTGGTTGCCGGGTTTTCTCAGGGATCTCCCCCCCCCCTTCATTCCGGTGCAGCTCCATGTTCACTTCAATCACCCTCATAGATTCTCAAGACTTCGCTGTTAAGAGCAGCCCAAATCTCTTCACTCACTAACATTCTAATATATATGTCCAAGAGGTATTTCTATGACATTCTGTTTAGTGAATTTGACGGAAATTGGTTAAGGGGTTCAAGAGATACAGCATTAAGACATTAGTTTTTTTTTTTTTCTGGGTGTTGCTATCTTCCAAAATGGAGCACCAATGAAGACACACATTCCTAAAATTTGTGCTGACAGTATGGGCTGTCAACGCAACCGTGTTTGTTAAAACAGGATTAATTATTCCTGAGGTATAAAAAAGCACACAAAAATGTACAGTGATGCCATTTGAAAATTAACATTCCAGCAATGTCGGAAAATATATATAAGTACACTTGGTAGGTATCGAGTAAGTTTATCGAGTATGGTGAAACTCAACGTAGGGGTTCGAAATGGTTCAGGGGCACACACACACACACACACACACAACCTACACTTATCTCCTGGCTTCCTAGTTCTAGTGGAGGGCCCGGCGGGGGAACTCTTTCTATATGCTGATCATGGTTTATTGAGTGCGTTTCAAATTAATCTTTGAAAAATGTACTAGTAGCTGTCCTTACTTGCTGCATATTACATTTTACTGGGCAAACTGGCTCGCGCGATGCGCCCAGCACAGTTGGTTAAGACGGAGGGGAAGAGGTTCCATGTTTTGAAGTTGAAATGGAGGTATTAGGTAAACGTTTGTAGATATTGATATAACGTATTTCGCATTCTGTCTTTTTTACACACAGGTATGTGAAAAAATTAACAAATCTGTACAATACTTTTTTTTCTTCCTTATCATTTTCGTCCTACTTAACCGACGCATGAATAAGGTTATCACGCCCACTGCAATATTAATTTCACATGGTTGGAGGAATGCGCCTACAAGTATATCTTAAGCAGTCCTCTGAAATGTGCTCAGTTTACTGTGAACACCACTTAGCGAGTATATTGGTGTGAGGAGTGTGGTGGACAGCGCCGTTGTGTGCGGGTTTCATCAGAGCATTCCCTCTTCCTGCTCGATTTCATTCCTCCTCTGCTCCATCCTTATTTCACCTCATCAATTCTTCTGGCTGGAACTGCCCTCGGGTAGGGCAGCCGGCTGCGCCTAAGCGCCAACTTCCTCTCATCCATATTGATCCTGATAATGCGGACAACACAACAACGTCAAGAATTACATTATTTTATTTCAGCATTCTATACAGGAGTTTGAACTACAGCAAAAAATGTACTTAGTTTATAAATACACATTTAATCCAAAATTCAACTTAAAAACATACTTTTACTTCAAGAATATTTCTGCATAACTCGTTGCCATCTCTGTACAAAATCGCAGATGTACAAGAAATAACTATACATGCTGCGAGTATCGTATCACGAACTAAAAGATTAAATAGAAATTAGGTTGCATTTTTGTTTTCCTGTGAATAAATAATGATGATAAAGGAGGAATTGAAACTCCTGCAAACCATCTAACACGAGCACTACCAAAACCACGGTTTTTTACTAACTTAAATAATATATGTGCCACTCAGAAACCAAACAGACTTACTCCATACAAGACGAAACTGGGAAAATTTATGTTAAAGTTAACGTACAAATGAGAATTCTGCGTTATACAAATGATAATGTTTATTGTATTAAATATTCTCTTGGTATTACTAAATTCGATGTTGGTTTAATTTTTTTTTCAAAATACGTGTTACAATATTTAAAATTTGATTTTTCAATGATTTGCATCATGATTTAGGTAGAGTTAATCACATTGTCAACTGAAAAAGTACACATAATTTTGCTTGTGGAGATAATCAAATTGTCAACTGAAAAAAGAAACATAATTCTTCCTTTTTAAGTTAACCTGTATGATGGTACTACTCATAATTGTAAATAATGTCATCACTATCGTCATTTACGATGTTCTCTTCATGAATGGCTACTAGATTTCTGTAGTAAGTGCGGTTTACTGTAGGGATATACTTCAGAAGAGACATCATATCAACCCTTTTTGCTTTTGTTATTGGGCTGATGTTTGGGTACAGTGGACAATGCTCAACATTAGCTAACACAGATACCCACAAATGATTTTGTTAAATCTACTTCCATGAAAGGAAATTCTTCAGAAAATATGGTCTTGAACTGAAGTTTCTGTGGATGATGACTTTCGAGTCAAATCCATCTTATTCCAAACCAATTAACGGGTATTCCATCAACTGTCTTTTTGCGATTTGTAATGGAATCTCCGAGAGTCTTTGTAGACAAAAAATCATCATGTTTCATTTCAACTACAACAAAAGGGTTTCTTTATTTACATAGTCGGATCACATCATACCAATCGTCTGGAGAGAATATGGTCTGTGTTTTTCGTGCTTTACCCTCTATAACTCCAAAATCAGAGTCATTTGGTAGGTAGCTGTGGCCAGGTACCAAAACTTTTTAATCTATTACATCTCCTTTGACATCACGGCTTTGAACCAACTTCATGATACAACTATTTTGATGTTCCTGTTTTGCCCATTGCATGAATCTAAATAAGTTATAATGTGCTTATGTTTGCAGGCGTTCGACATTATTTGTTTCTTGAGACATGTTGCTACCTCTTGAAATTCTCTAGATCCCTCTGTTTCAGGCCACACATACATGAATCCGTTCTCATGATTGAAACTGTGACATCCGAAATTATAAACGTACAAATTTCTCTCATAATACGCAACGGATGTCGATAATTTTGGAAACGGCAATGCCTTCTGGAGATCAAAAGTAAACACATAAGTGTCTTCATCTGCTTGCATTTGGTCAGCTTTCATTGAATCCCTTGTCCTCTGAGCCTTCCTAAGGTGAAGTTCCTTGTCTATCTCAAGCTGCTTTTTCTCTTCTAGTGTAGCATTCATAATCTTAATTTGGAGGTCATCACAAACTTGACACGTATCTTTGGCTAATGTTTTGAAATGAAGGTTGAATTTAGTTGAGAAAACGAGGTAGTACATATTTTATTTTACTGGTTTATTATTTTTGGCACTGTACTGAGACACATACAGTTATTTTTTTTTATGGTTAGATCAGAATCCAAATATTTACGATTTGGATTATGGGCTCTGGTTTAGTGTATCTCAACATCAGATGTATCTATTTTGTTGCCAGGTATTTTGTGACCTCGTCCATCCAGCACAGCACTTATTTCATCCTTTGAACACACATTGTATATACGTCCATCACTGTTACAGTTCTGGGAACTTTCGAGTGATTGACTGGACGTCGTCGATTGATAGCACTAAAACTTTACACTACCCTTTATAAAAATATTCAGGTTACTTTGGTCAGTAACTGAATAGAATGATTCAAAATAATTTGTCTTTGTGTAGCGGAAATTTTTTTTCATGACATTTCAAGCATAGCCACATATTATATCATGAAACCGTTTCTCTTCAATGCATTTCCCACTTCTGTTAATATAAGCATTGCCTGTCAGCCACTTCTTTGTCTCCCTATTCCTAGCCCATTCTTATGGATTACGAGCACGTTTACGTCCCCTTTCGACAACTGCAGTACTATCTGGAGCACTGGGTTGTGCAACTGCTGCACTTCGAGATACACTCGGTTGGGAGAACGCTGTATCCCCGTTTACAATACATTGGACCACTGCATCATCTCCTAGTACAGTACGTTGGAAAACTGTTGTATCTCTTGAGCCACTGAGTTGGGAACATGCTGAATCTTCTTGCAATGTGTATTGTGTCTTTTGAAGTACTGGGTTGGGAAACTACTGTACCACTGGCACACAACAACAGAAATAAACTTTGCAAGTAAAATAAGGACGACATCAACACTGTTTACAACTAAACAAACCACGGAAAAAATATGACGTATGGAGTTTGTCACTTTGCCTTCTGAAAGTTAACTCGTTTTTCTGTATGGCCAACTAAAATGCAGCCACCTTTAGAATAATAATGAACTTTTAAGTTATTCATGTTGGCCACTGAAAAGAGAAGGCTTCTTACGTTGCTTGGCTACAATTTCATTTTAAAAATGGACTTAGTCGGTTTGGCTTCTGAGTGGCTCATATAGAGAGTGAGGAACCTACGGCATGCCACCTGAATAACAGTTCCACGTTCAGTCGTAGTAGAAAATGTTTCAGACAAAATTTCCTTGTGTCCAAGGCGCTAATAACTTGATAGTGACAAATTCCCCGTACGTGGAAGGGTAAAGAATATACAAAGGTCAAATTCATTAATTTAGATGGAATGATAGTTTACATTAACGCTCATTGGCAGTGCGTTTGAAAATGTAATACAAAATCGCTGAAGGCAGTTGACGAAGCAAACTGTGCCACCACACGGAACAATGGGCTGACGTAGCGCCGTCCTTTAGCTCGCGTTTTTTGAAACAAACACTAGTCTCAGACTACGCTTCTTTTGTTATTTTATTATGATATCAGGAGTTTAAATTGATGACCTTGTGCATTGAAAAATACGTTAAAGCGATTCTAAGCGTCGAATTTCGTCTGGGCTTATCGCAGAACAAGCTCGCGTTATACAGCATTTAATGTCTTCGGCAGTTTTTGGTGGGTGTTTGTAGACCTGTTGTTTTAATATTCCCAGATAAAAGTCCATAGGCGTTAAGTCTGGGGAACGTGTAGGCCATTTCATGTTTCCAAACCGACCGATACAACGACCACCAACAGTTCTTTTAAGACCGTTGTAATTCTCTGTGCAGAATGAGCGGGACATCCATCGTGTTCGTACCACATGGCTTGCCTTATGTTCAGTAGGATGTCTGCCAATAGCTGCGGCAAATATAATCGTATTTATTACATATTTATACGCACTGTCTAGGGATGTTAATAAAAACTATCATTCCATTGGAAGTAATTAACTTGACCTTTTGTAAGTTCTTTACCCTCCCACGTACGAGGAACTTATCACTATCAAGTTATTAGAGGCTTGTACCCAAACAACTTTTGTCTGAAAAATTTTCTTCTATCACTGAAAGCGGCAGTGTTATTTAGGTGGTCTTCTTGAGATGCCTCGTCCTGTATAGAGTAACAGTTCACTAAAACTGAATAACACTCGTAAAATACGAATAATAGTACAAAAGGAACACCAGTTTCAAATATCTTCGATCTTAATGAGTGAGATATTAACTTGATACGAAATCATATAAACAAACCAACAGCTCTATAAAAGGAATATGATATGTAGAAAACGTGAATTTCAAGTCTCCGAATCAGGGAATGCTTATAAAATGGTTATATATAATCTTAAATAAAAATTACTGTAAATTAAAAATCAATATTCTACGCGGGCCTGTTCAAGATGCTAAAATATGGACTTGTGCTCAATAAAACGAAAGTTATCAATATACCAATTTTAAATCAGACACTATTAACGATCTACAACTACAATCACAAAAATATAAAATCTGACAAATACTTCTTTGTTAGTGTCTTTACTAAAGAAACTTGTAGAGCTGCAGGAATAATAAAACAATTGCGTTTTGAAGCTGTTATAATTTGATACCGAAGCTATTCGTTTCTTGACTTTCGGAACCGTATTTGAAAAGGCTTTTAAACAGAGCACTGCTGATGCAAATGGGGTAAATGAATGGTTTTTAAAGATGTCTGGTTTTAATAGATTGAAGAAGTGTTAACGTCTAGTCAGTAATTATATTTAAGGTTTTTTCAAAAAATATCCCACTTTTTACATGCAAAATAAAATAACTTAATTGGTTAGGATCTGTGCGCATTATATATGAAGTAATAACTTATCATTAAATGGGCTACTTAGACTAAATAGTAAGCAGTTTCCGCACTACTTGAGCGTTGGTAACTTTACGTGTAAAGTATATGGAGCAACTCTGGCTGGCATTAAACAAATAAAGTATAATACTTGCAATATGTATGGGCGTGTACGTGTGACACAGGAACCGCTGTAATTTGGGGGAAATTCCACAGGGCGTAAAAAAAAACTATGTATTACAAGTACGTATGGGAAATGACTGGTTTATTTACTCCTGAGAAATTTCAATCCTCTCTGACATTCATCATGTAATACCTAGTTAGACAGTACGTTAGTGACTTACAGACTGCACTTAATTCTGTAACTTATTTACGAGCTAAGAATCTTGACTATACGTAGGCACAATAGTCACCACTGTATAAGAGTACTTGGTTTCGGTTAAGCAAAGTTCCTAGACTGTGTTTATGTATATATTAATCATATACGTTCAGTAATTCTTCATCAAGAACTTGATTGGGAAATTACTCAGGCATATAAGTAAACCTTATTCCAGCTGGGTATAGATTGTCGTATAAAATTCTTTGAATTGTAGTTGATTTAGCATTAAAGAAAGAAATAGATAAAGCTCCTGCAAATCTTTTGCTGTTTACTTACCTTGCTGTAAGGATAAATCATGTCAACTGCAAATGTTAAAATGTTGAAATTAAGATAGTAAAATTACTTTCTTTTTATGTACTCTTTACTATAGTATATCAGTATGTTACTATCCCTGATACTGTAAGATAAATACTTAAATTACTTCGGTCACATTTCCATAATCTGCCTTTAGAAAATAAAAATCAAATTAAGCAAGGCTCAAAGTATTTGAAAACGGCAAGTGAGGCCAAGTTTTCAGGAATCGCACTAGAATATATATTTGTAATGGGAATGAAAAATCACGGAAAAATTCCATATCCCCTTTTCACCGTGTTGTTACCTGGGATCAAGCCCATAACATTCCGAACTAAAATTCGTTATGCTTCCATACAACCAATCAACCTAGATCCCAGCCCATAACAACCGGAGGTTAGATTGAAAAACTTTAACTACTGCGCCAAAATTCATAATATTCATTCTTTATATCCAGATTATAATGAATGAAAATTAAATACAAAGTGATTTCTCATACAGTATATTTTAATTGAATGGTATTTAAGAATAAGAAGTTTGTAATATTCCTTGTATGTGATTTGTTTTTAATGTTCTACAGAATATTAATGTTAATTTAACTTTGTTAAAAAGCGTCTACATTTAGCCTAACTATTCTTAACAATTTTGTTCGCAATTTTGTAGGATATCACTACATGAAAAAAATTAAGTTTCCATGTAATGTCTCTGGAAGTAATAATCCTGTTTATTCTAAATTTGGCAAACAAATAGTACTATAGTAGGCCATGTAAACTGATATGTTTTAACAGGGTCACATATTTATTTTCAAAATGGCTGCTTTATAAATATTTTATGTTTATTTACTATTTCTACAGAACCAGGAAACCAATTCCAACTTAACTTCTTACGGTACCAGTATTTATTACTAACATCATATATGTCCACACAGAGCCTCCCTTATCCGCAACTTTGTGAGATAGCGCTACATGAATAAATAAAGATTTTACGCTATCTCGGGAAACCATTATCCGATACCAACCAAGATTTGTGAAACAAGTAGTTGTGCAAAAGTCCATGCGAACTCGCATTTTAAGTCGATCAGACAGTTATTTTCAAAATAACGATCAAGTAAATATTTGAACTTAGTTTGCTATATCTACGAAACTGTGTAACCAAATTCACTAACTTTGCATGCAGTCAGTATTTATAACAACCATCAAATGCGACTACCCAGAGCCTATTGTGTCCGCCATATTGTAAGATAGTGCCATACGAATAAATATATTTTACGGCTTTATCTTGGTAAAGAATCAACAGGCTCCTACCAAATTTTGCAAACAAGTATTACTATGATAGACCATGTAAAATTATAGCCTATGTTTTAAAAGGGCCAGACACTTATTTTAAAACAGCGGCCATGATATATCTATAAAATCATGTAAAGGTTCTTCACGATAAAGTGAGCATTTTAGAAATTAACCTTAGAAAAATTTCACTGCCCCTGCATGCACGTATTTTAACGGGCGCACTGAGTGACATTCGCCCAGTAAAGATGGTAACAATAGATGGAAAGCAGTTCCATATATTAACGTCAAATGAAAAGTGTTAAGTAATCGTTTGTGAAAACTTAAAATTATTTCTTTCGCTTTCTGTTTTTTTTTAATGCGCCGAAGTGTAAAAATAAGCAGATTTGTAAAGTATTTACTTTGTTAGTGATTGCACAGTTTCATTTGACCAACGCATGAGTAAAGTGATGAGACCCATGGCAATGTTAATTCTACATAAGGCGGAAGAATACACGACGTGTATACAAGTAGATCTTAAGCAAGGCTTTCTAAAGTGCTCATTTTACCGTGAACAGCCTATAACTAATTTCAGCTTGACTTTGTATGATGGCATTATTTATGTAAACATCAAATTAGCTAGTAGATAAACTCTTTTGTGTGTCAGTTTGGAAAATAACACCATGAGAATGTTAGCTTTTATGTAATATATCGTGAAATATAAAATTGATTCCCACCAAATTCAGGCACATATTATTCTTTTGTAGTTTATCTAAATCAATTTATCTGACTTAGGGGTTAGTCACACGTTTAAAAAATAACAGTCATGTTAATATATTAGGTTAGAGTGTCATATGACCCAAAATTATTTCAACCAAAATTTATATGCCGCCAGTATCTGCGACAAACATAAAATGTACAAATACATACTTTTATGTAAACCATTTATAATCTAGCAGCACGTGAGAAAATAGTGCTTTAATGCCATTTATCAAGAATCAACTAACCGTTATCCATTAAATTTTGCATACAAGTAGTCCTATGTTAGGCGATGTAAAATTGTGTGTTTTAAGTGAGGCAGACATTTTTTTTTCATTTAGAGGTGATTAAAATAATTTAGATTAGTGTATCATATATAAAACAATTTAACATCATTCAACCGAACTTTTTATGCTGCCAGTATAGATAAGAAGCATTATATGTGACAATAGAAAGCTTCTTTTGTCGCCCTTTTTGTAATATTTGCGCCAGATAAGGAAAGCGAACATTTAACGTATTTCGGAAACTATTCAACTTAATTCACTGCAAACTTTACACGCAAGAAATGTTACAGTAAGCTATGAAAATTTACATAAATTAAGCGGGTCAGAAACTTATTTTCAAAATGGCGGCTATTTTTAGATTAATCTAGATAAAGTTGTCATATTTATTAAACAATTTAACCATATTAAACCAAAACTTTTACGCTGACAGTATCTATTAAAATTATCATAAAACATGTCTCTATAGTTCCTCTATTTTTAGGCATTTTAGTACGATACTGTCAAGTAAGAAAATAAAGTTTTTATGCGAGATCTCAGGAATCAACAAACCAGTTACCACCTAAATTCTCACACAAGTAACGCTACAGTAGCGCTACATGATTTAAGTTGCCCAGAGACTTATTTTAAAAATGATGGCGCTGTGAAGATTTGAGATAAGAAAACCCCCATGTACAGAAGCATTAAACTGATTACAACTGAAATTGATGCTCCAAATCCTACCTTCTTAATGCAGTTGGTTGCATTACAGCTTACAGTAAGCGGATTTCTAAGTTCGGGTCCCGAGTAAGGCATCTCTTTATTGGCGATTGTCTCACTAGTGTTCCATATGTTTGTGGTTCAATTTGTTATTATGTCGCTACCAATGATATGCCAAAGTCCCCTACTTTCTAAGCGTTTAAGAACGCAATCAAGATGATTTGCATCTAAGCAGAATAAGTTACGCTCATTAGTTATATTAGTAAATTTATGTTATCGCATTTAAGTCCACGTTTTATATTGCAACCGTAAAAATATTCACACTTTTGTTCAAACTTTAAATATTAGCATTGACGAAATTTTTCGGAAATAAATTCCCTTTTTAATACTTCACACCAATACTGAGCTTTGTTATAGATATAAAATATATCTGCATCTTTCAAAATAGCGGCGACACACATTTTCGAACGAATCACAAGGATCTAAACATTTTTTAAGCTCTATGATCAAGTTTGAACTCATGCAACATTCCAACTTCCGATAAATGAGTCAATTAAGAAAACTTTCTTCCTATTTAATATCATATTATCAATTAATAGGTTGTCTTCTATATATAGGATTCTTACCTAAATTATTGTTTCAAACTAAAATTAATTTAAGTAGTGCTAACATTGATTATAATTTACTATTATCTACGAGTAATATATACAGTCTCAATATTAACAAACTGAGAACCAGAATTAAATATTGTTAGTAAAATATTTAATTCCAAGTCAACAATACAATTAATAATTATGTATAATTGATAGGTTTATGAGCTATTTCGTATTGTGTAAAATACAACACTGTAACACATCCTATGTAAACTGCAGATATACTGAAAATCGCGATATATTTTCCTTTAATTGGGATCTTTAACGGCTATAATTTACGGTTGCACTGGCTCCGTGCAGTAGGAATTGGAGGGGGGGGGGGGGTGCATGCCAGCAGTGTGCATTTCGGTTATTTTTTCCCCTAACAACAGGCATTTCTTCCTATCAGGGATACTTGTAAAAATTTGGCAATATATATTCTAAATGTTTTATGTAAACAGTTTAATTCATTTATTATTTATTTGTGTTCAGGCTTTGATACCATTCTTTTAACGATGTTTTCTATGCATTTCTACAATTACACCAAAATGCATTTTTTTATATCTGGAATATTATGTACACAAATCAATTATTTCTGTCAAAAGGTATTGTTTATATTAGAAAATACTATTTCAGGATGTAGGAGTTTAATATATATCTTACATGTTATTTGTTTTTAAAATTTTTCTAGTACGTAAATTTTAATTTAACTTAACCTAAATGCGTCCAAATGTATCCCATTAGGGCCTAAATACAAATATTTGGCCATTGAAACGCGGTGTTTTTTCTTGCAATATACCAGCCTGCTTACGTTTTTTTCTGTTTTTTTTTTTTTTTATTGTTGTTCAGGAGATTTTCTAATAAATCAACGCTGTACTGCAAGAATTACAAAATTAAATGCTACAGGGCAGCTAGCAAAAACATTTTACTGGGCCACTACGAGTACAAAACACTTAATTTTGTCTTAAATATTTAAATATCTTTTAGTGTAAATTTTCATGTCTTCTAACTCTTAAAACATTAGAAAACTGTATTAGTTTATAAATGTTGTCTATTGAAATGTTGAATAAAAGAGCGGTATAAGTGGCAACTAACCGTAGCCTTTTACAAGGAATACAGGTAACAGGTGCGTTACTTTTAAATGAAATAGAAACTAACTAACCTGCTGCTGCGATGGTCTACCGTGGGTAGAAGCCCGTGGCCGTTTCTCAAAAAACCACGCAGGCTGACAAAACCCCTGAGCGAACTTGTTTCGCTGCCTGTCTCGAGTCATCAGGACAGCAGCTTCCGAGAAGTACGCGGCGGTCGTTGATGAAACACGGTCGCTTTCCCTCTCCGGCAAAACCACAAGGGTCAGGCAGGCGCTGTTGGGAAGGGAGGCGGTAGAACACGTTCACCGACGCAAGACCTCTTTGACGTAACACGCCCGAGAACGACGCCCGTAACCCGGAATCACGAGAGGAGTTAAGTCATGTCAAGGCGAATTAACGTCACTTTTAATTGTGGCTTTTTGACGTCTCCGCTTGTGATTGGAGGCTAAGCGCAGTGGGTATTACACATTACGCTAATGTCATTAATTTAATAGGGGCTTTTTAACGCCACAGCTTTATACCTGGATGCTAATCGCAGTACGCCTTACGTACATCACGTAAATGAACTCAGATCTAAGTACGACACACAAATCCATGACATACAGGATTCTTACCTTGAACTCAAGGTCTGGCTACTCCTTAACGAGCTCATAGATATAAAGCACCGTAATTCCTTGTTTAATTCACTATAAGAAAACTAATATAAGACGTAACACCATAATTTGTAATGTGTACTGTGTTCAGAAACACTGAACAAAATTTGCGTGTTATCGCTGGCATGGCAAGGGACAAAAGAGTCCCTATGGATATTTGTCCGGGAATGCCCAGGAAACCCACAATATCGATATATAACATGGCATACCTACTACCGTCCCAATCAGAGCTGACGCTTGAACTAAAGCCGTGTCCGAAATCGTCGTTTGGAAATTTAAGGTTTTGGAATTCGAACGCCACCGAGCAGCGCTCCTAGTTTCAGTTATAGAACTGCATTACAGAATAAATCGATTTTTCTTTGCTTCTTAGGCAGCGAAAAAAAAATCACAAGTACTTTCTCTCTAATAATTACAAAATGGTTTCGTTTACTCGCCCCTGTAATCAAAACCTACATTAAAAATATAATTTTATGAGGTTTTGATCCTTTTTTTTTCACAATAAGTCTCAAATATAATTTACTTCACAAATAAAATTAGTTAAACCAACTATATTACACACTTGTGATTTATCGTTATATTTTCCTTCTTGGCTATTTGTTTTTATTTGCTTAGTATGCTTTATAAAAATCTTGAAATAAAACGTAAACAATAGCAAACGCTTTTGCGGAGGTATGTGAGGATTTATCGTGCTTCTCCAGCTCAGTAAATTTCGTCCCTAAATCCCCAAATAATAAGGGCCTAAACTTGGTGACATGGTCGATTTAGTAACCTAAATAATAGTTTGGTAGCTGTTTCGGACACGGCCTAAGCAAACGTTGTACCATTTAAGCACAGACTTGCGGATCCTCTGAAATTTTCTTGGTTCATTTCGAAAAGCATTAAAGGCGTGGTCGTATCGTTCAGGCGTCGCTCAGAGCTCGGTAGTGGTTGAGCATAAACCACACCTCCACACATGACCAAAGGCAGAGATCGAGAGGATTCAAATCCGGCGAGTGTGCTGGCCATGTTACTAGCCCCCCCCCCCCCCCCCGCAGCAGATCAACCTTCCGGTGAACTTGTGGTCAAGATAGCGACGTACAGGCACTCTGAGGTGGGCCGGTGCATCGTCATGTCATGTAGGCCCATAAATCACATACATTGTCGTACCACCAGTAGCACCTTCTCCAAAAACACACACAACGTGTGCCTCAGAAACCCCGCATTAAGTGGCCTTGGAAGAATGTAAGGCCTGAGAAGATAGAATCCAAGCTCAACAAATAATACACAATCGCCGTTGATGCCTGGATTCAATCATAGCCTGGAGCTTCCTCTCTGTCCACACGTTTGAATTGTCAAAGTTTACGATTCCGTCCCTCCCGAAGGTGACTTCTACCGAGAACCGAAAGTAAATATGACGCTCATTTGTATGATGGAGTAACGACAAAATTCTTTCCTTGGGAGACAATCAGCTTATATTATTCCCTATACCCTTCGCAAGTGATAAGGGGACTATGGCTCACACCATCAAGTGTCCCACATCCATTTGACGGGTGACCTTTCTTGTTCGCTTGCAATGTCACGTGAAATACGTTTCTCCAAATCCGCAAATTTTGTGACTTACAAGTGGTAATTTGTTATATCAGGATGCACAGTATGTGGGATGATTGGAGGGTGATCGCGAGCACATTGCAGCTAAGCTACTAGAGATTGAAACTGATACCAAAGTTAAACCATGTTTTCGATGACTGGAGAAATAGTTCTGGGTTTTGGAAAGATTATTTCAGCACATGTTGCAGATAGCTATATTGCAAACTCAATAAGGTTTATTTTTGTAGTGTAAATGTACCAAATAGTTTTATCCGTAGATCATATATTAAATGAAAGCTGCTAAACCATGTGCTGTTGTAACACTTCGAATGGCGTTATAAAAATGTATTTTTTAAATCTATTCTCACTATTTTAAAATAAATTCTTGTAGAACTTTTAATTGCCATTGCTCTCGTGAGACATCATAATGCATAATGTTTTCTACAGGATGCTCAGAAATTCCCCTTACAAACTCCTAGTACTTGTAGACGGGACTGAGTAGAATATCTTGTGAACAGGAACCCAAGTCCGGAAACGTACCGTTTCCGTGCTATTTCAAATCAGGTGTATCACTCGTCCACTTCCGCTGAGGGAAAGACGTCTACCCTGCCTCGGGCCCCATTCACGCGCCTTTGTGTCTCCGATGAACTTGGTTGAGTACACGTTTGCGAAATACACAGACATGATCCTTGTGTCTAGTGCAGCTGAAGGTAATGGGAGAGCAGCTCGTCGGCTGTATCAAGAGCGTTAGCCACAACTTGCGACACCATCGCATACCCTTTTTGCCGCAGTCAACGCAACGGCTCCGAGAATAAGGTACCTTCACCGCCCGTTCCCACGTCGCGATCTGTTCACAGATGAATGTAAATTCATTAGGAACAATGTTCTCGATTCTCGAAACAGCCATGTCTGGGCAGACGAAAACCCTAATACCATGTGCATGACCAAGGATTCCAGCACAGATTTTCTATCAATGTGTGGTCAGGTATTCTGTGCGGTCATGTGTAAAATACCTGATTTGGAATGGTTATAGCATGGAAACGGTATATCTCCGGACATGGGTTCCTATTCAAAAGATCATCTACTAAGTCCCCTCTACAAGTCCTAGGAATTTGCAAGGGGAATTTCTCAGCATTCTGTATACCTACTTATCTTAAAATTATGGAGACGTGAAATCTTGTCTCCAATATATTTTACAGTTTCAGGTCGCACCATGTATCACAATATGTAAATATAATAGCAGGTTATTCGAAAATAAATGGCCAAAATTCATTATTCCCACATTTGACCCTCCTTACCTCCTATTGCATAGGGCGAATATAACAGTGAGTAATGCCAGTTAAATTTTTCAATAATAGGAAGCCTTCACGCCGTCAACAGTGTAGCTGCAAGTGCCACGTATTAATGTGTTTTATGGAACATGTCAGAGTAGCTTGATTTGGGCGTCAATTTTACACGCGTTCTAACTGCAACATACGATGGCAAATACATATTGTAATGTGAAGAGCGTACGGGACGTAGAGCAATTTCAGGACGCACATTTGCGTCGCCGGTTTAAAATAATGTCATCCATATTTCCTGTGCATTCGTTGTTTCGTCAATAAAATTGATTTATATTTTTTCTTGAATTCCTTCACGGAGGTAATTTATTAAATTCCTCTGGTAACTCGTTCCAGGGATTGCTGGCCCTGTTTATGAACGATCGCTTGAACGTGTTGTTGTGTCGAGGTGTCTAAGAATTTGTTGTGTGTATAGTGAGCAATATCAGATATCTCTACTGCTATATTGGGAGTGGTATATAGTCCCATCTCGAATGAGAAACACAGTGGTTTGGTAATAATGATTATTTTGGAACTATTAAATATATGACGACAAATTATTTTTTCTGTATAAGTAAATCTTCGAATTGTCCGAACTGTGGTTATACTTCCCCATTCTATCGGTGTTAAATATATTTCTTAAAATGAGAAAATTGCATAACTTTGCACATGGTTTTCAGTTAACTGGAAAAGAAATGCTTGAAACAAAAATAATGGTGGAATAACTTTCTGAGTAAAACCATGCCAAAAATAAAAGGTATCGTCACAGCATTGAATTTAAGACATTTAACTAAAACTGTACGTATTTTTTGCGCACTTTGAGGCCCGTCTCCTGCTGCTGCCTAATCGCTACGTGATTGTCCTCGTCTCGGCACCAAGTTCTGGCCCAGAAGGGAGGGGATGGCTGGTAGTGGCCTGCCGCAGTACGCGAGGTACTGTCTGCTCTCAATACCCGGCGTATATGTTGTGTTTTCCAAGTCGAACGTGGGTCCGTGGCTGGTATAGAGGCTAGGGCTCTTGTCTATCACTCAGGTGATCTCGGTTCAACTCCCGACGGGACTACACTCGAATTTTCACACGTGAAAATAATGTTCGAAGATGCTTCTGTTGCGTGGATTTTCTCGGGCGTGTCTCGTTTTTCTTCGCGTTGCATTTCAGCGTTGAATACATTCTTCTCAACTTCATCCTCCCTGGTTCTCACACGAGACTTTTACTGCCGCGCAAAATCTCTGAACTCTCAAATTAAACACGGAACTGACTTAGCCGGGTAACTGGTCAAGTACCTATACAAACTTCTTAGTTATAATATAATAGCTAAAACGATTTACAAGCTAACAACCATATAAGGACTAGACCGTGTATGCAAGTATACGAAAGTTTGTCAAACTTACCTTTCAAGTGCGCTTAATTTATATATATTTTCTTTAATTATAAAATTATTGTTTCTCCGATAGCTATATGGAGATACATATGTGGAACCTTTGCTCGATTACTATTCCTATATATGGAAATACGTGGGACGGTGAGTGTTACCCTGTGAATCGTATGACTGTACTACAGTAAGGGAGGTTTTGCCTATTTTGTTACTTACTTTTCAGTTCCAGGCAAATTTTACATTTTTTAAATATACGCTTTTATAACTTTCCGTCTATTCATTACAGCCAATGTGTGTCTCGGCTGCTGATTGAACCTCATATTATGCTTGCTGCACATGTTAAAAGGACCTCTGAAAATAACTTGCCTCATTTATATTACATTTTGCACAACCGATGATAACTATTACAAAGAATCAACATAGTATAGGTCAAGTGCACTTTGCTAAAACCAAATTACTGAACTGTCGCAATGTTTATTATCATGCTATATATATTTTTTCCCGCCGATATATTTGATGACAAGCATGCATTAGCGTTGCCGGAATGTGGACAGTACAAAATCGTTTGGCAAATAATGTACATCATATATGAAATTACAGTATATGATTTACGCCCTAGATAAAATTTATTTTGCTCAGTGGTTAGTGTAAGAGTGAATGTTGCAATAAATTAATTTTAAATTCATATTTATTGTAATAGTACATCGTTATGCATGAAAAAGTATCAATCGTAAACCAATAAAAACAAGTGTATCGTTATAAAGCATGAAAACATAAAAACAATAAGATTAATTTTGTTTCCTGTTCGTAAAAACGTGTTGGTGTATCCACAACTAATATGATTGGGGTGAAGCATCAAACTCTAAGGAACTACTACTTTTATTTTAAAAGTATATTTATCACGTTATTGAAACTTTACGTAACACATAACATTTCAATTGCCAAACTTTGCTTTAAAACCATATGTATGGAGGGTAGCGAACATTTTATTAACTATATAAGTTACCGTTATTCTGTAATTTAGCTATGAATGAAGTAGGTATTATTCACAATTTTGAATTACAAAATGCGATAAACGTGAAAATTGTCATATTTAATGCAGAAAAAACTTTTAACATATTTTTTGATATTTTAATAATAAATACGTCCAATTTTATTACGAGCGAAATGTTTCACTTCAATGTTTAATCGACGAAAGGTTTCATAACTAAGTCACCATGATGGCAGAGTATGGCTTCATAGTTTATTTGAGCAACATCAATGTAACATTCGCCTAAATAAACGTTTCCATTATGATTTCGAAAGTATTTATGCGTATTATTGCCGAAGAAACTTGAGAAGCTAGCTACTGTGTGTATGTTACGTTTACTAATAAATTATGGCTATTTCCTTTTACAAGGCATACAACCAATTGTGATGCCCGAGCGGTCTAGGGCTGAGCACAAACACTCAATAATAAATTATCTAGGTCAATTTAACACATTTAATTAAATCAAGCACTGAAACTGTTACACTTTTGATTATACATCTACTTACTTGGCGATATGGCGGAAGACGATATGGGAATTGTTAATATAAAACGAAATACAATCTCGGTTGGAAGCAATAATATGATATAGCCACGGTGATGAAGGAGAGTGGAGTCTCAGCGCTGCTCAGGCGAGTCGTCCCAGGCGGTGATGTGCAGTCTCTGGCGTCCTCTGCTGAAGTCTCTCGCCTTCAGGCCGTGCATGGCATAATAAAGCAACATGAGTGTAGTGGGGAGAAGTCTCCCTCCATCAAGAAGTCGCACATGAGCAGTGTGTCACCAATGAGACGTAATGGCGAGAAGAGTCGCCAACCAATGAGAGAGCAAGGTTAAGGCATTAGCCAATGAACTGGAACTTTGCACACGGCCCCAAAGTGTGGTATTGAAATCATGTGACGGGAAAATAGCGCGTGATTCCAGGATTCATGGGACGAAAATTTCGTGGAAAACAGGACGTATTTTCCGTCCAAAGTGGTTAGCAATCGCAGTCACGAGGTGCTGAAATCACCACAGGCAGTATTAGAGGGGATACAGCATCCTGTCACAGGCACCGCACAACCTGATAAGTTGCGAAAATACTTCACTAAAATGTTCTCTCTGTGAACTGGAAAGCTGCGGAGTGTCCACGGCACTACATTACGCCCTCTTTTAGAAAAGTTTTATTCGAGCTGAGCAAAACTTTAGAAAGATATGTGGCTGAATTTATATATGACTTGGTCATCAAAGTGAAGCTGGTAGAAGTGTAGAGACTGGGAGTGCAACTGTTCTATCAACTACAGGATATGGACTCGCCAGCAACAGAAATTCAGGTTTCTGGTCGACCAACTAACAGCCATTAGTGTAGCAGCGATGTTGACACAGGAGTCTTCTTACTTGAAACTGTATGAAATTGCTTCCATACTCGCGGTCAACTGAATCATAAAAGTAAATAAAAGGGAATTAATTAATTACTATTTCATCAAATAACTTTAAAATTGACTGAACTCAAAATGGGGAGTACCTTGTCACCTTCCTGATTATTTAAGTTCGCCTTTGTAATTTTCCAAAGTGCAGCTGAAACAAATCTGGTACACAATATACATATTGGATAACATTTAACACCAACACTTGTTACAAATATTTGTTACAGATCCATCTTGTGTACCAAGACTATTAAATAGTTCGATCACCTTTTTTGTAGTGTTCATGGAGAAATTGAACTAAGAAATATTATTTTGTGGAATATAGATATGTTCATAACACAATGTATCTTTTGTTCATTGATTAATTTTAAAGTATCTCTCGTTTTCATTCATTAAGCTTACAATAGTAAAAAATGTTTTCAAACTTGAGTTAAATTATCTTTAGAAAAAATCACTCAATCATTGCATTACAATCAAACAAATGAATAAACATATTAGGACATTTTAAGTTTGTTGCTCTCTGGAATATCGGATTCCTAGTGTAATATTACTTGATATAGCATAAAATTTTCAAAATTGCGCGCACTATACTCGGCTTTTCAATGACTCTACTTTCATTTTGCCTCTGGGAATGAACATTTAATCACTTCCACGTATCATGGAATACTTACAGCAAGTAGTGTCTGTCGTTCTCGATGTCGGCTGCGGGGCTGGAACTGTGCTCGAAACAGCACACATCTCCATGGCATCTGCTTGATCCTCGGGAAGTTGGGCAGACTCTGTTGTCTCAGCTACCTTCCGACGCGGGAGACAGGCGCGTGAACACCTGGTCAGTGTCTCACACAGGCGCCGTTTCAGGAACTAGATGACGAGTACCAGACATCCCATCATAATGAATCCCACCAAGTAGTGACTGTGGCGTTCGATGTGTTGACTCAGAAACTTTCTTTGTTTTAAATCTTGAATGACCGACATGAGATGATTCAACTCTACATCGTACTCTGTATTTAGCTCTGACAGACTAATATTGAAGTCGGTTTTCATGTATGCAACGAACACTTGTTCACTATTTGTTAATAAGGACTGAACTGGAGAAAACTTGACGCCATTCACTTTGTATTTGATACGTGTTACCTTGTTACTGTGTGGTAACAACTGAATTCTCTCATTCATTATCAGACAACTGCTTACCTGGGACATGACTCCCTGCGCCGAGACAAATTCCTCCACCAGGCGTGCTTTACTCTTTTCATTAGGACACATTTTAGTAACTTTCATCTTTCCCGGTACTGAATAAATCCAACTATCGCCATCTACTGATCTAATAAACACTGGTACGAACTCGTTACCTAGAACTTCTCTTTTACACATTTTATAATCGTAACCAGGTTGTGACAATATTACATTTCACTAGACAATTTGGAACCTTTATGGAAAATGTCGGTACATTAGCTGGACAAACTATATTATTCCCGCCTTTACATTGACTCATGTCTGCTTCAAACATTAACACATAGAACTGCCTGTTCTCTGACAGCGCGATATAGGGTGCAACTGGCACTATCTGAATGTATTTCTCTAAACTTCTCTCAAACACGGGAAACGGGCGAGCTCTATAAATCGTGAAATACCTATTCGCGGATCTCAAAGGAAACTCAATTATCAACTGTATACTATCAATTGTAGCAAGTGCATGTACCGTCTTTACTTCATAATAATTGTAAACCTGATCTAAATCAGTTCCTGCTATCAAAGTCTTGTCCGCGGGTAATTTAATTTAAGAGCAATACCTCGAATAATTTCTAACAAATTCCCTGGAGTCAATAACAAAGTGGGTAACTTACGAATCGCTATGATATCCAATGCTACTTTTATTTTTGTTACCTCTTGTTTATGAGACTGAAGAGTTAATTCTAATTCTCTCAGCAAACTACTGTATTTAAGTGCTTCACCTAAATTGCTAATTGTTATTCTGTGATTTTTTCTCAATCATTGAGGCTGTTAAAGTATTCCAAGCATTCATGAGGTTCAAAGTTGTTATTACTTTCGCTAACTCTTTTGCTAAAATGCCTACGTCTTTCAAGATTTTCTCTACTCTGGCATTCATTCCTTTCACGAAAGTTAATTGTTTCTCTACTATACGAATCAATTTTTCTTGTCTCGTCCCCAACTCACTAGTGACTTGGTGAATACGGACATAATCATAATTCGTAAGTGTACCAAATACAAATTTCAGAATACTACCACCTGCATTAATCAAACCTCTCTTTTCGCGAGACGATTTTCTGGGCAATATCAAAGTTAATTAATTTACTTCCTCCTCTAGTTCTTCAATTAGTCTATCAAGAACATCTATCTCTGAACGTGGTTTTTCAATCTCTTGGCTTCCAGAAAACTTCATCCCTTTAATTATGTCCAGTTGGTCCCTAAATTCCTGATTAATACTCTCCAATTTTCTTATGGGTATGACTAGCACTATTGTCCATCTGTCTCCTGTTAATACGACGTCCCTTTATTGGACCAGAATCACGCCAGCGCCTATGGTGTGATCTGTAATGCAAAGCAATATACCTCTTATTTAGTTTTTCGCATTGAACTCGTAATTATCATCAAATTCTAGGTTACATTATACTCGGAGGCTACGCATCACTTACTTCTGCTTCCTCCTCTTCCACTGAGGGGTTTCTTACATTTGAACGCAAATTATACCTCACACTAGGTTCACATATTTTCTCACGAATTTTCACTTTTAAATAACGCGACGGTTCCCAAACGTCGTAAGTTTCTACATTATCATAACACTCACTATCATCGAGGGTACTGTCGTCCCTAGGGCATTCAACACTCATTTCCTCTACTTCACCTATTTCTGCTAACTCTGTTATGTCTGCTAAAATCGGGCGTGACTTTGAGCCTTTATTTTCTTCAATATTTTCCTCACTTAATTCTTTATCACTTTCACTATCGCAAAATTTCTCCACTGTTTCTACTTCATCAATAATCCGCGGGGCTTTTTCCCTACACGCTGTGTCTCGGCCTAGACATGAGCTCCTTGGCTCTATAGAAATTTTAGACCACTTTAATCTATCACTGTGCACAATAACTTTTCTCTTGTCTAATGATACTTCAAATGTAACTGAGCTCAGTTTTCTTAAAATCTTATGAGGTCCAGACCAAAACTTATGCAACTTAGACACTCTGCCTTTCTTAACACTTGTCGTGTGTAGATAAACGTAATCATCTACCTCAATATCTGGTGATTTTGACTTCTTGTAATAATACTCTTTTTGTCTCTCAAAAGCTACTTTATTCCTTTTGCTAGCTACTTCATGTGCTTCTTTTAACTTATTACTCAAAATATCTACGTGCTCCTTGGCTGTCATACCTCCTTCTAACACATTAGGCTGACTACTCAATTCATCTAAAGGGGGTAGCCTAACTTATTTCCCATACAACAAATAATGTGGGTTATAACCCGTCATTGAATGAGGAACCGCCCTATATGCGTGCACTGCATATGGCAAATATTCTTCCCAATTACTACCGTATTCATCTACGTAATAAGATATCATGTCCACTAGGGTTCGATGAAGTCTCTCAACACGTCCGTTACATTGTGGTCTGAAAGGGGTCGTCTGTAACTTATTAATTTTTAACACTTTGCACGTATCTAACATCAATGTAGACACAACATTTCTCCCTTGATCTGTCAGCAGGCTTTGAGGACAACCATTCCTTCAAATTATCTGCTGTACAAAATACTTCGCACTGTTTCCGCAGTTTGATCGGGAATTGGTATCGCTTCACAGTACCTTGTGAAATAATCAGTAAATGTCAACACATTTTTATTCCCTTTCTCACTCATCGGTAAGGGACCTAAAATATCTTAAGAGACACCAACTGAAATGGGGAATTTACTTGCGGTAAAGAACCTATCAGTGCTTTCGTCATTTTCATACTTTTTCTCCTAAGACAATCATCGCACCTCACAATATATTCATCTACATCTTTATTCAATGTTGGCCACCAGTACAAAGATTTGAGAAGGTTCTGAGTTCGCTTCATGCCTTGGTGAGCAGAAAATGGAGTGCATGGTGATGACTAATTACTCTGGTCACGAGCGACTTTGGAACAACTACTAAAATTTTGTCCTCTTCGCGTTTGTATAGGATGCCTTCCCTATCAATACAGGAATTTTCCTTAGCTGCCTCATTAATTATACTTAGACATGTTTCATCTTCCCTCTGTTCTTCCTTAATTATTTCTGTAGTTAAATCTTCTGAATTTATCGCATTTGCCATTCGCGACAAACAATCTGAATTCACGTGTTTCTTGCCTGGTTAATGGAATCTTCAAAATCAAACTCTGCTAAACGAAGTGCCCATCCAGTGAGTCTCGAACTAGGGTCTTTCAAATTGACTAACCATCTCAATTCAGCATGATCAGTAATAACGGTAAATCTACGCCCGTACAAATATGCTCTGAACTGTTGTGTGGCAAAAACTAAAGCTCACAATTTTTTTTTCTGTTACACTGTAATTCATTTTTGCTGAATTTAATTATCTACTGGCATAGGCGATCGGTTTCTCGTGTCCGTTCCTCAGCGCCTATGGCATAATTACTAGCATCTGTACTCATAATAAATTGTTGGAAAAAACTGGATAAAAAAGAATCGGATATGAAATTAATTTTGCTCTTAACATTTTAAAAGCTTCCCCTTGTTCTGCTCTCCAAATGAATGGTTCATCTTTCTTAGTTAACTTCGTCAATGGTCTTGCAAAAACTGCGAAATTCGGTACAAATTTCCTATAATACTGAAATAAACCTACCACTGAGCGAACTTCTGTCACATTTTTAGGTCTGGGGAGTTCTTTAATTGCTTGTATATTTTTCTGATTTCGTTCTACGCCTTTTGAACTTACAACATGCCCTAAGTATTCTACACTATCTTGTACAAATGAGCACTTACTCGGCTGGATTCGCAAATTACCTTCCTCTAATCTTCCCAAAAGTTTACTCATGCGCTCGACATGTTCTATCACAATACTACTAAATATTATAATGTCATCAAGGTATACTGAACACTGATCACCTAATAAACCTGTTAGAACATAGTTCTCCATTAACCTCTCAAATGTAGCTGGGGCATTACACAGTCCAAACGGGAGTCTATTAAATTCATATTCCCCCATGAATGTAGGAAAACTCGTTTTCCCCCTATCACTTTCTTCTAATTCAATTTGGAAGTAGCCACTCCCTAAGTTCAATGTCGAAAAATATTTCGACACGTGCAAGGAATCTAACGTCTCCGTGACATTCAGAATTGGATAAGGATCCTGCTTTTTAACTTTGTTTAACTGACGGAAATCTATATAAAATCTCATTTTAAAAGAACCGTCTTTATTTTCCTGTTTCACCATCACTACGGGAAACTGCCAAGGTGATTTACTCTCTGAGATAATATTTTTATCAAGCATGTCATTTATTTGCTCTGCAATTACTGGTATCAATGCATGCGGTACTCTATATGGATTCTGCTTTATTGGTCTGTCCACTCCTGTATATATCTTATGTTTCAATAAATTCGTGCACCCGAAATTTGAACTACCTTCCACTTTAAATATATCTGCAAACTTGATTAACACTGGGAACATTATATTAAGGTCACTCTTACTCAAATGTTTCGGTTTATCTCTAACAATTTTCTTTACGTCTATAAATTCATCTTTTGGTAGTTCTAGAAACATTTTACCCTTCTGCTTCACTGATTCACTATTATTTGCCGTGTGAGTTTCAAAACTCTGACTACCTTGAGTCACTTAACAATTTGGCACAATTAATCTTTTATTCTCTCCATTCGATGATTTACACATATTTTCCATGCGAGTTTCACATCTTTGACTACCTTGAATCTGTACATAATTCGGCCCATTTATTCTCATTTTACGTGAAAAATCTGACATTGGTACAGATTTTTCATTTACGCGCGTACTTTCAAAGTGAACTTCTCTGTTTTTACTACTTTTTTACCTTACTCTGACATCTCAAATTATCTCGACACTTCAAATTATCCCGACACATCAAATTATTACGACATATCAAACTTTTCCGACAGGACTCGGGCTTTTCATTTGGAATCGGAACTTCCTCTGCTCGGCATACACTATCTCGTCGGATTTTGGGAACACAGCGACAAAATCTGTCCTGTTCCATGACCTCGCTAACTAATTCACTCACTTTATGGCTAACACAACTCGAGAGGATTACTGCTTCGGAGCCTGGAAGCGAACACTTTTTATCTTTGTTTCTAGGGACATCTGCGAGGATTTTCTCCAGTGGTTCTATTTGTGGCGACACTAAATCACTTTGTTCCGACCCAAGACTTATACAACTTTCGGATATTCGGGGTACGCTATTTATGCATAGTGCTCCAGCAACGTCACTGACAAGTGTGGCAAATCCTATTACCATACCATTTGCACGATGAGCATCTCATTTGTAATGTTCACGATTTTCGTCACTGCCCTTACTGATTTTACTAACGCCCTGTGAGGTTTCCTTAAACTTTCACTGTGAGATTTCCTTGAACCCTCAGCTTGACCTACCCTGTCAGTAGTCCTCTCGACATGACCGCCTACTTCACATGTCGCTCCTGCATCTTCCGCCCGACTAGGACACCATGTCCTCTTGCTCCCTTTTAGGTGATCGCGATGAGGAACGAAACACTGGGACGCATCCCTTTGACCCGAAACAAAGGGGATAACACACTGATAACTCACCCTCATAAGCATCTTCTTTTCCACTACACAGGTACCCTGACGGTCGTTCACCCCATCCTCCAGATTCGTCTCGCTGAATCTATTACATGTCCCTATAGAGTTTCTAGCCGTACTGCTCCTACAATACACCTAGTTCTCTGGGAGGATCTTACCAGTAAGAATTAAGTTGCATATTGCCCTTGCCACACGAATGCCCGGTACATTCGTCAATGTCGGTTCGATAAGAAGCAATTTCGAGTCAGCATCCCAACCCGCCGTGTGCAAAGCAACATGTATCACTGTCTCCGATTTTGGTGGCAGAATCGTTTGCTGTGTCATTTTCACTTCATTGTATTGATTTCCGTTCACAGATCCGGATCCAAGTTCAGAGATGGCCAGGCTCTCAGCTTGTTTCCGCTGCTCTTTCTCAATTATGCTATTTATTGATTTATATGTATCTAAGTCAAACGTATTTTAGAGATACAATGCATGTTCTTTCCAGTCGATTCTGGCATCATAATAGCAGAGAATATCGGTTCCAAGTATTCCCTCGAAAGCAAGCTCTAAAGTGCACACAAGGAACCAATATGGGTAACATTGACCATTTACCCACAACTCTACATACTGAGTACCTGCGATCTGGAGAGTCTCTCCAGTTACGCCTTTCGCTCCTATCTGAGATTCATCGATAATATTCCCGCTGATTCTAGGTCAAACGAGAGATATATCGGACCCTGTGTCAATTAAGAACGAGTGAGACTGACCCTCGACAAGAACTGATACTATGGTCTCTTTTCCCCCTACAACTGTAATTACCGCCGTGCGGTGCGCGGGGCTGACACTCGGCTTCTCGCGGTTGGGTGATCACTACTTATATTCTCGCGAGTTTCTCTAATGTCGTGACCTACGTTTCTAGGTACTTGGGCTCGTTGTGGGGTTCCCAAACTTCGGCATTCTCTGATCATATGCCCAAAACGTCCGCAGTTAAAACATATAATATTGCTGTTATTACACTGTTCTTGTCTGTAACTCATGTTCTTGGGAGAAACACCTGCTCCCGATAGACTCTTTATACTGTTACTGCTATCAATCGAACCACGGTAACATGAGTTATAACCTCTTCCAAAACCTCTGCTAATGGAAGTATTTTCGCCACTTCTCGCGTTACCCCATGCCACACTTGTTTGCTGGGAGACTATGTTATACACCTTTCTCCTCCTCTGAGGATCATTAAATTTTGTTTTGCTTTCCTGATGCGCCTCTGTAACCTCTAACGCTATAGCCATTCGTTCAGCTTCGTCCATGGTTTGTGATATCTTATATCTCAACTGCTGGCATACATTACCTTGTAACCCATCAGTGAAAGCTGCTAGTAACATCTTTTTAGCTTACTGATTCAAAATTTCTTGTTTCTCTGGCCCATCTAAATGCTGAACTGTTTTCTTGCATAATTTACGACACCTATCTGCAAATGTCTGCACATCCTAATTATGTTTCTGCCTAACATTGTGCAGCATGTAATAATGAAATTGCAACGGCTGATTTTCCTTGAATCTGTCGTTCGAATCATCTTTCAACATTTTAAATGTTATGTCCCCTCTTAATCTAGGACATTTCGCAATAAAACGTGACTCTAAACCTTTCAATTTCCTTTTCGCTAATATTATTTTGTTCTTATCTGAAAGATTTCCTAGGCTTGCTGCGCTTTCTAGAAAGTCGTGTACCGGTAACGAACCTTTTCGCCAGTCCATTTTTCTACTAATTAAATAACCACCAAATCTTTAACTTGAGCTGGTACTTGAGCTTGTGCTGGTATCGCGTGGGCTAGTTGACGACGTCTTTCGTCCTTCATGTCAACTAGAAAAGTGCTACTGCCACATACTCAATTTTATTCATTCAATTTCGAACGAGGAATCCAAGTCTTATGATCGCGAGTCCGTTTCTTAGGAGTATCGTAATGTGTACTACTACTTGTGGGTTTAGTTTCATGAATCGTGCTCGAATTTTCTCTCTTAGGAACGGCAATATGTTCCTCACGTGAAGAACTAGTAGGCGCTTGCTCGCGTTTTACGTTCGCGTCTTGTGAAGTCGAAGGCTCTGTGTTCGCAACTAGTTCAAGCCTTTCTATCTAGAATTCTGGATAAACACGATCTCGAGGTATGAACCTCTTCACTATACGAATTTCAATTTCCAACACTACCCATCAAGAAGAATTTTCGTACCCGTATACGGGAGTCGGAGAAGATCGCTTTGTTTTTCCCTTGAAAGCTATTTCCAGTCCTGAATCTGTAGTTAATGCGTTCAACTTAGCACGAAATGGCTCTACTTGAGACAAGTCAAAAGATGCGTTCTTTTGAAAACATTTCTGTATCAATTTATATGAATACTCTTCTAAACCCTTCAATGCCTCTTACTACTAGTTAAAACTACATAGATTGTCAAAACTGTAAACTCAACCACTTTCCCTTCTTGCCTCTGAAAAAATAATAACCGCCTTAGCAAAACGCTTTAGTGCTTTTGCAAAATACAGCAAAGAAGTGGAGCTGAATCCAGATAATTTCTGCAATATTCAACTCTGACCCAAGTACGCGGTGTTATATCTTCCAAATCTACGTGACAATCAACATTACCAATTACTCTGTTATTCGTAGGTCCGTGGATATACTCAACCTACAGTACACGTGTTCGTTATAATCCTGCAAATCTCCTCTTTCACGAACTATCGTATTAGATTCGTCAACTGGAATGCGCACGATCCTAAACGCTTCAGGACACGTTAATAAGTCCCACTCAGCAACACTGCTCAGCTCAATTACTATCTCACGATTCGCATTCATAGCACAACGTGCGAATAAAATAAAACCACTGAATTTCAATTCGTCGGAGGAAAACCTAACACTGTTTTCAACAACCTATCACCTATCACCTACAACCTATAAACCTATAACCCTTCGAAGTGGGTTCAGTTAACTATCCAAAACGCTGCCACCAGTTTGTGATGCCCGAGCGATCTAGGGCTGAGCACAAACACTCGATAAGAAATTATCTAGGTCAATTTAACACTTTTAATTAAATCAAGCACTGAAACTGTTACACTTTTGATTATACATCTACTTACTTGGCGATATGGCGGAAGACGATATGGGAATTGTTAATATAAAACGAAATACAATCTCGGTTGGAAGCAATAATATGATATAGCCACGGTGATGAAGGAGAGTGGAGTCTCAGCGCAGCTCAGGCGAGTCGTCCCAGGCGGTGATGTGCAGTCTCTGGCGTCCTCTGCTGAAGTCTCTCGTCTTCAGGCCGTGCATGGCATAACAAAGCAACATGAGTGTAGTGGGGAGAAGTCTCCCTCCATCAAGAAGTCGCACATGAGCAGTGTGTCACCAATGAGACGTAATGGCGAGAAGAGTCGCCAACCAATGAGAGAGCAAGATTAAGGCATTAGCCAATGAACTGGAACTTTGCACACGGCCCCAAAGTGTGGTATTGAAATCATGTGACGGGAAAATAGCGCGTGATTCCAGGATTCATGGGACGAAAATTTCGTGGAAAACAGGACGTTTTTCCCGTCCAAAGTGGTTAGCGATCGCAGTCACACGGTGCTGAAATCACTGCAGGCAGTAGAGCGGATACAGCTTCCTGTCGCAGGCACCGCAGAATCTGATAAGTTGCGAAAATACTTCACTAAAATGTTCTCTCTCTGAACTGGAAAACTGGCGGAGTGCCCGCGACACTACACAATAAATACCCAGTGATTATATTGCATGGAAAATCTCGTAACATTGCATTTATTTCACTAAGAAAGTGAAAAAAAATTGTGTTTTTTAGATAAGTAGTCTTGAATACACAAAGACTCTTTAATCATTTGCTTTGCGTACACTTATCATTAAACTAGTCATTATGCAAAAAGTTTTCAGTGAAACTAATTCTTTAATGTTTTATTTCTACGCCTTTAAAAGCTGTTGCGTGCAGACGTTATCTAATTGATAAGCTTATTGCGTGTGTAATTTTGTTTTGATTTTTTTTAACTATACCTATTACTGAATAGGAGTGGAGGGAATCAAGGCATGCTAACAGCAAGTCTGATGTTTATTTTAATCGGTAGGAGGTCTATTATTTTATCATAATAGAAAGTTTTCTTTGAGATATCCTTAAGTGTTTGTCACAATAAAATAACTCCAATGCTATCAGTTGCGGCGCCAGAGTAAAGTTGTTAATGTATGCAATTAGATTACAAGGCTCCTAGTAAATAAACAAGAAGTTTTTCATAAATAAATGAGCCTACTTTTCTCTACATGGCTGCAAATAAATTTTAGTGAAGTCCTTAAAAACTTATACGGTAGGTAGGCATTGACGTCTCATTGACAGCAATATCATTAGAGATGAAACCAAAACATGTGAAACAGAACAAAGACGATTAAAATACACGAGTGACTTACCCGGGATTCGAATTCAGAAAATCTCGTAATATTAAATTAGCTTGCAATAAACTTCAACATGGAGGTAATAATATTAGGAACACCAACTATCACAACTGGCGTAGTGCTATTGTTTGCCGAATCTGGTAAAAATCGGTTGTTTGTTCGGAGATATCGCATAATTTTAATTTATCATGTGATACTATTTTACAAAATGGTGGACAAAAGAGATTTTGTGTGAACATATTAGATGATTGTAATATATATATCTACAGAGAGCATATAAAGTTTCATTGGAATTAAATACATTGTTTCGACGATATAACATACAAAATTAAAATAGTTATATAGCCGACATTTTGAAAACAAGTATTTGACATACCTAAAACACATAAGTGGACATAACTTACCACAATACTACTCGTTTGCCGTATTTGGTAGGAATAGGTCACTTGTTTCCCGAGATATGATATAAAAACTTTAATTATTCGTGTAGCACTGTTTTAAAAAATGAAGGACAAAAGAGGCTCCATGTAGACACATTATATGTTTGTTACATATACTCCCAGCATACAAAGTTAAGTTGGAATTCATTAAATTGTTTTAAATATACAACGTACTATTATAAAATAACTAGAAGGCCGCCATTTAGAAATATGTGCATGATATACTTGAAACATATTTGTACATATAAACTGCCTCATTACTACTAGTTTAAGAAATTTGGTAGTATTCTGTCCATTGTTTCCCGTGATATTAAACAAAAAATAAACTTATTCATGTAGCGCTATCTTACAAAATGGCTTTAAATTCGGTTGTTGTTTGGCTTATAAGATACTTGTAGTAGATAAAGTCAGCATTCAAAATTTGGTTTAAATCGGTTGAATTGTTTTCGAGATAAGACATCACCCTTAATTTAAAATGGCCGCCATTTTTTAAGTAAGTGCCCTGCACGATCGAAAACTACAAAAATCAGGTGTCCTTATTTAGTACTATATGTGTACCGAGTATGGTGAAATTCGGTTCACACGTTCAAAAATTGAAAGAGGACTTACACACACGCACAGACACACAAACACCAACACATACTCACACATATTCACAGATACATATACAGCCTCCCCCCCCCCCCAAGACTTTCTTTCCTTCGGAAAGTAGGCTGAAAAGTACCTGATCCCAATTCACTGTCTAAGATTGAGGTCATATTGCAATTGGTCATATATGATATGAAAAAGTGTAAGCTTTTCTTTGCAAACAGAAATATAAATTTAATTAAACATGAAAACATATTTTTTCAGTAATTTTATTTCAGAAAGTTTGGAGAATTTTGGGGTCCGGACACATTTACACAGTACCATATAGTGCTGTTCTGTGTTGGTGACATTCTGAAATCTGATTGGCCGTACATGTCTGCATTGACACCACTGGTCACGTGGGTCAATAATATTTCAAAATGGTACCAGCACAACGCAAAGCCTTCTGTAGAAATTACTTGAGGAAACACACACACACAGATAATTCATTAGAAAACATTAGTTTCATTTATTGTATACTATTGACGATGAGAAAATATTACTCCCTATTATATGTTGATTTAAAACTGAAGTCACATTATTTATGTTCGAAAACTAAGATTTTTTAAATAAAATTGTTTTATTCAAAGCATAAAAATATCCAAAGTATGATGTTATTAGCAACTAGTAATGTATACATCAGACACTTAAATTGTTACCTCATACAAAATGCTAACATAATTACTTTGGAGTAATATATAGTATTTATCTTTACTTCTTTTTAACGCACACTATTATTACTGTATATTGGTGTAACAAATTGTAACATTGACATTTGATATAAATGCATGTTTTTTCTTTGAAAGTAGCAATATCGCATTTTACTGTGTACTAATTTTTACATGACATGTCTAAACAAAATGGCTATTTTTATACGATATTAGATTGCCATTAAAAATAAGTTATTTAAGGAAATGCTTTCTTCATGTAAGAATACGGATCCTTTAATTATTTTTAACCAAAACAAATTATATATTTGGAATCGTGTTTACTACCTTATTTTCCAGGCGTCTAACTAAAAATTTGATGAGGGACTGACTTGTGAGAATTCTTTGGGATTCATTTGAGGACATGCTGTAATTCGAGGATGCATATAATTGATTTACATTCGCAAATGGTTCGCAGTTTTTTTTCAGACACGCTGTGGAGGAATATAAACTAACAACAAATATCCAAGAAAACAAGTTCCGAGTACCACACAAGCCGAGGTGAAACAGAGTTACACTTTAAAATAAACACATAAAATTTATGCGTAAATGTATTATTTGGTATGAGTAATTTCCAAAGCAGGGTTGGTTGATTTAAAAAAAAATTATTAATATTATATACGGAGATTTGTACATGGCTTATTACTAATGGTTTTGTATATCATAGTTCACATTTACAGTCTTGCGTATAAGGCATTTCACTGTCTTCCAACATCTGTTTCTACTTTGATATGTTTATATGTTTATAAAAAACACAACTTTAGCTGTTTTTTTCATTTCCCAATTTATTTCGTAGTTTGGATCCACACCCAAAGTTGGAAATACTCTCTCCACTCCTGCAGATGAAGCTGTTGCTGTAAAAAGTTGCTCCAAAATTTTCATTGTCCTCTGCTGTTGTTTACGAAGCAGTTTATGCTTGTGATCTCCATCACTGTAGAACAGATACATTGTTTAACACCTCGTCAGGGAACAGGTATATTTGAAAAGGATCGCTTCTAGTTAGACACTATTTTACTATTACATGAAGCAGTCCACTACCACTATATGTCTGGTCTGCGAAAGTCATTGCAGTTTGTCTTTATTCTGTTGTAAGTTGAAAGTTTTTTTTCAAATATGGGTCTAACAGAGATGCCAGCAGTTGTGCTGGGGTCACAGCTTGAAAATAAGGTTTCTTGAATTTTGCAATTACATTTCCATCCACTTGGAGTGCAGTAAGATCTGTATCCAATTGTTTCCATATGTGGACACTTTGTGACAAAGTACAGTGTTTTTTTTTTGTTGCGCTCTGTCGAAGGCAACAGTAATGGGTTTCGATTTTGACAGCGAATCTTCTGCTGAACGTTACACACCAATATGTCACCTTTTGTTGAACAGTGGCGTCAGTTTTAGGTTTATGTTCGTCACATATCTTTTACTAAGATTGTCCAATTCTTTACATATCCCTCCAGCGAATCTGAAAGGGCATTTCATTTTTTTTTTCCCCCGATGGTAAAGTGAGTCCAGAAGCTGATGAGTTATTTTCTTTTTTAAATAGTGACGAAGCAAAATGATTGTTTCTGAAATATGATATGATGGACATAACGTCTTCAGTCAAATTGTTGACATTTAAATCTTGGTTCAACAGATTAAGAAGGTGATCACAACATCCATATGTTATAATGTCTTCTGTAGTTGAATTTTGTAATGCTTTCCTCATTTCAAACATATTTGCGGCATTTGACTGTCACAAAACATCTAACGTAGAAACCAACTTCTTTTTCACATTTTCTTACTGTTTCCAAGGTTATTTCTTGCAAAAATATTTAGAGTATGAGGGAGACCTGATGTGTTCACTGTATCATATAAAATCGAATTTCCATTTTGACTTGTAATTGTAAAGTACACTATGGGTTCAGTATGAAAGTTAAACCAACCACCCATGCTGATATTAACAGTTTGTCCAAAAAGAGGCTCAAGTAATTTCTGTTTTTCACTAACAATTTCGTCTAGATGGTTATCCCCCCCCCCCCCCCCTCCAACTGACAGACGTGACGACGGGGCTCATAACCTGGACGCATTTTGTCACAAATATTCTTAAATTCTTAGTGATCTACTGCTCGGAAAGGAGTGTTGGTTGCAAAAAATATTTAGCCACTTGCTTGTCTATGTCATGTTTCATTTGAGGAGACGTTTTAGTAATCAATGTTGTCATTTTCATTTGTTTGTTTACTGCAGATTCTGAGTCGGAATGTTTTCTTTTTTTGATTTTCATCTGCCGATCCTTTCTTCAATTTGAGATGTGAAAGCTGCCAAGTTTCTTGTGTGTCAGTCGAAGAGGATGGTTCCTTATCTAAAATAAAATACAATCAAAATTTTTTATCTATTTTTTATTTTTATATTAATATTTTAATCATAAATAAAACTACACATACGTTTTATAGACCCCTCCCTCATTACTACTATTATATGAAGTACTGTAGGCAAGCTTTAATCTGGTTAGTGCAGGCAGTTCTTACGAGTCATTTTAGCTTCATAATGCACAATTCCATTCTGTAATAGTGTTTGCTTTTCGAGCAGGAATCATCATAAAATGTCATAATAAGCTATGAAACCTAGTAAAGTCATTTCATTATATTGTGTATTAGTTAAATTTAAATATTAAAGGTTTCTAATAAATTAGTAAGAAATAAATTTACTTTTTTTTTTTTTACATAAACACTGTCAAGACTTGTGTATAGAAGGAACACAGAATTTATATGAACTTAGGAGGTACAATAGGGGTGCCTATAAACTACGATAATAACTATGTATATATATATCCTCGGAAGTGGCAGGAAAAGTAACCCTTAATATGGGTTTATTATGAAAATATTACTGTACCGCTACTACTAATACACTAGCTACCAAAAAGTAATTGGACACCCGTGAAAATAGGTATCAGTACGTCAGTTGACTTGTGTTTCGCGTCCTTCAGCGTAGGACCGCTGGTGTTTGTCCGTAGTAGCATGAACACAGGGGCATATTGTAACATTCTGGATAATGAAATGCTCCCAACATTGTGGCATTTTTACACAATGGACCCGTGTTACATCCAGGATGGCAATGCCACGTGCCATGTTTCAAGGGCTACTATGCAGTGGTACGCCGACAACAATGTTCGCCGACTGGACTGACCCGCCCAGAGCCCCGACCTTAACCCTATGGAACATCTTTAGGACGAATTGGATCGCCGGGTGAAGGCTCGTCAGGCGCGGCCAAAATTCATTGCTCAACTCATGGAATGGTTGCAAGAGGAATGGCGACGAATCCCCGTGGATGTCCTGCAAACACTCGTAGAGAGCATGCCAGAGAGGGTGGCTGCTGTTATAGCCGCAAGAGGTGGCCCTACGAGATTCTAATGGGGTGACAACCACCGAGCAAACATTGGGGACAGGTGCCCAATTACTTTTTGGTAGATAGATTGTATTGTGTTGTTAAGGGATTCTTAATGTTCCCCGGTTTTATACTTGAAAACTTAGCAGGGGACGGCTTACAGACTAACTTAGCACCTAACTCAAATTAATACGCGTGCCTTACCTGGGATTCAAACCCAGAGCCTCCCGCACACCAGATCGGTGGCGCACCAATCGACTGCGCCACGGGAGGTCAGCTGCTGCTACTACTAATAATTATTGTAATAATAAGTCAAATTTAGTTTTGAATATTGTTGGAAACCAAAAGATTGGCAACTGTTTGATAAAAACACCTAATGTTCATTTTGCATGTAACCAGCTCGAATTTTACCTGGTAGGATAACAATATTAGAATACTAAAAAATACCAGTTGTTAATATTGTGCAAAACAATTTATTGCTGTATATTTTTTAGTATTAAAACTGCTGAGAAAATAATAACATTGCATATTGTATGTACTAAAAAAAAAAAATACCAGCACTACTTGACCCTTATTTCTTGAAATATATTAACTCCCTAGTGACAAATTTTATTTAATATAGGTTTTAATGTTCTATCTGGCACAGTATTGTCACAGTACTTAGACCTCTATTGTTTACTTAAAAAGAAATGTGTTTGCTCTAGGCTTATTAACCTTCGGGTGCAATGCAGATAATTTATTTTATAGCATAGTGATCTGAAGGGAATGAATGAGCTTCACTGTACATTATGTGGTAGTGACTATCACTACCAATATAAGCTGTTCACAGTAATTTGAGCACTTTTGAAATAAACTTTTTAAGAATGTTTTTGTTGCTGTGTGTATATAAAAGGGACACACTGGCTGGCATGCATCCAGACTGGCTGGTAGTAACTGGAGAAGTATCCACGGTTTGACTAATTATAATATGTAATGTATGTAAGTCTATATATTTAATAATACTGATGTTATTTTATGTCCGTTTATGTTCAAACACTTAAAGCCTAAATTTTTAAAACGTAGTTAATATTTTTGTTCCTGATAATTTCAAATATTCACTTGTCCAACACATGAATAAAGTGACGATGCATGTGTAATGTCAATTTGACATATGACGGAAAGATACACATTTGGTAGAGAAGTAGATCCTGAGCATGGCTTATCAAAACTGTTCAATTGAAAGTGAACAACATGTTGGTAACCAACACTGACATATCAGTCTGCTGAAACAAGTTTATATGATGAACTAATTAATGGGATATTGGTTTCTTACGAGTAATTCTTTAATTCGCTCAACTAATCCTTGCATTTGAAGACCACAGTGTTAATATGTAGCTTTCTTCCCTACGCCTTCTTTCTTCTCCAAGAAATCATCGAAAACCAAATATATTTTCCTCCCTACTTGTTTACTTAACTTGAAACCAAGTAGTGAAAAAGATTGGTAGTTCCAACCACTATGAGTCACACTAAACGAGGCACTAGCAGCATAAACTCTGTATTAAAATCATCGTTCCACTTGAACAGCGAAAATTTAAGGTGCAAATTTACCATGAAAATACGCACAATTGCCATTTTTCAGTGGCCATACTTGAGTAAACGTATACCAAAAATGTGTTATTTATTTCAACTAACAAATAACTAGAAGTGTTTTCTTGTTGGACCTACTTGCAGATCTGAGGACACCGAACACGAAATTAAAAATGAATATGCTTCCCACAGTAGATGAAATTCTAAAACTGCCAGACAGAGAAAACGATGTTCATTTGTGTACGGCATGTAAGCCCATTGGTACCTGTAGCTTTCAGGATTCTTTCTGGTAAACACGGTGTCCGAGTGCGACTTGCCTGGGACGAAAAATGTTATTACATCATTTGGAAAACAGCATCCAATTTAGCTGTAGTTTTACCTCTTAAATCATTAATAAAATAAGTTAATCATGTTTCTAAATCATTATTTTGTTTTCTCCGATCTGTTTGCATAACTAAGCCATTTTTTTTAAAATCAATTCATCATTTATATATTTCATTATTTCTTCCATTTGTGTTTCAAGGTGTTTTGTGAAACTAGCACTTACCACTTCATTAATTACAAGTCTTAAATTATCTTGCATTACTGCAAGTTGTGTTGTAAAAATTATGTTTGTCGAATCATTAAAGTCCTTACTAAATCCGTTTCATAAATTTTTTTATTCTGAATTCATTACTCTGCAAATCATTACTAATATTTATTAACATTTTTGCAATTACACTCGCATTTTTATAAACGTTATCATTCCTATCAACTAACTTTATTAATTTCTGTTGAATAACGCTCGATTGCGATTTCAACACGTTTAGCATGATGGCGTTTAAGTCTTCCACGTAACGTTTATTTACCGCATCAGTATCTTTCACAACCATATCCACATTATGTGATATATGTCCATTCTAATCACAATTCCCATCGCCATTTTTGGTTAAACGACTGTTGTAATTATTGCATTTTATACAGCTATTTCCAAACTTTGAAATACGGTACTCATTATTCTTGCTCGGGAAGTAAAAAACCGTCCAACCCAGGCCTATATCTGCCTTGATATAAGGGAAGCATTGGTACAAATACCAAAAAAAAACCGTATCAGTTTTTCCATCAGTAAAAACACAATTCTTCATATGTTGTGAATGTCATATCGTCTAAAACATGGTCATTGTAAATATGTTGCAGGCTCATATTGTCAATTTTAAACACAATTATAATATTTGCATTATCGTGCATATTATGTTTTGGAATACCTGTGTAACTTAGTGATAGATAAAAACAATCAACATTTGAATGTCGACCAAAACTAAAATATTTCTGTATTTCACCCTGCGATTCACACCAAAGATCGTCAAAAATAAATATGGAGGCACAATATCTTCTTTATTTGTAAAAGGGAAATATTGCATTCCTTCAATCAGAAATAAAATTCTCTCTAATCGTTGATATTTCTCTTGTTATATCGTTTTAGAAAACACATATACATTTTCAAATTTAAGTCCATTTGGATGTTCCAACAGTGACATAATAACACAAGCCTTTCAACATTAAGAAGGACAGCTTATTATAGAGCTTATATTTGATGGTAAAAGAATACAATGTTGCTGTTCAATTATATTTTCTGTCGTATTTACAATTACAGGAAGATATACATTTTGTTTTTTAATCTTCATTTTTACAGTATTGTGTAACATAATGTACTAACATAAAAGTATAAATGAGGGTCTATTTATAGGCTTGCGTTCAGTTGAAAATAATGCATTGTTATAAATGTTATAAAAATAAGGCTGTGGAGTGTTGAATACTTTGACTAATAAATTACCATTTCAGTTGCATTTACCGAAGTACAATTATTGTGTAATTGGTACTAAACTTGCAAAATGTCTGGTGCAAAATGATCAAGGAATAAACTCTCTGGATAATGCTTGTAAAGAACACGATATAGTTTATGATCGAACAAACAATTTGAAAGAAAGACATATAGCAGATACAACTCTAGCAGATAAAGCAGCAAATATAAGGAAGAATCCATCTACATCGACTGGTGAAAAGCTAGGTGCTTGGGTTGTTGACAAAGTCATGAGCACAAAGGCTAAAAAAGGCATGGGTTTAAAATGTAAAACTTAACAAAAAACTAAGAAAGGAGGGATAATTTCGTTCCTATTTCAAGTATTAAGAGCTCTTGGATCAATCCTCGGAGGAGTTTCGGCTATTAGTAGAGCAGTTAAATCAAAGGGTAAATTAATGTATTTGAAACCCTATAAAGTTGGACAATGACGAAAAAACTCCAAATGTGGAGGAAAAAAACGCAATAAATCTGAAATAGTTTTCCAAAACGTGCACTTACAAACAAAGATATTAATGTATTTGTAAAGAAACTGGGTATTCCCTATTCCCCAAGGTGTATATATGAGAGACGATATACCAAAGAAACCAAATCTTTGTGAATGTAAGATAGTTAATTTAGATTCGAAACGAAATGAAAAACATTTTGTAGCATTAATTAAAAACGTAAATCAATCATTGTGTAACACCAGTTTTGGTAATTTACGTCATCCATTTGAATTACATAATTATTTTTAAAAACATGCAATTGAGGTACAATTACCAAACGGAACAATTACCAAATACAATCAATCGTGGACATTTACGTCTATATTTTTTGTCTATAAATGGGATATTTAAGTGCAATGTTAAACATATTAGTATTATGTCAATAACGTTGATATTAAGTAGTGATTCATTTCAATTGTGTGTGGTATTTTTCCCTGTGTTGGAGTTAGATGAAGAATTGCAAATAAGTCTAATAGAATTCATTACTTACAACAGCATACCAAACATTGATATGCACAACCAATCATTTATGGTTAACTATGGTGAAAAAACCTACAAGCTTGTGATACTAATAGGATCTTATGAGTTTGATTACTTAGAAACATTCATTATAGTGGCATTACCTAAAGATGTACAATTCCAATTACGTGGAAATCCCAATACATTAACTAGTGTGATGTACAGTAACGTTGATATCGATTTCTCGGAAGACAATTCAATTGCAAATATGTTAGGTTACGAACGGAGAGTGTATCCCGCTAATTAATTACACGAATCATCCAAACAGGTTAATATATTGTCGGTAAATGTATGTCGTATAAATATTAATATTGTTGGTCGTTCATATTTAAATGGGAAACCGACAAATACACTGCATGAATTCACGTGTGCAGTGCCTCCAGGATATAAAATAATTGAAAAACCGAATACATTGATGTATCTTGCAGTAATAGTGAATCGTGTTGATGAAATAGTTGTTACAATTTTAATGTCGATCAAGGAGGTAAACTTATTAATTTTTAAGACAAAGGAATTATCGTCCATTTACATTTAAATAAAATCTATATTAACAGTTGCATTCCGTGCACACTGCAATGAAAATTGTATTGTGTAAAACACCCAATACGGACGTAAATTAGGCGGTTCTTTTAAGAAGTATGTCACTAAGGAACGTATTTTGAAGAAACGAAATATTAGAAGACGTAAACGCAAGCACAAAATGCTCACTTCAAATAAGTTACCCATGTAGTTAACACAAGACAACAAATTGTTTTTAAAGGAACTGGGATATACGGTTACTCGAAATGGAAGACATACTTAATGTTGAAGAACCGATCAGTTATGAAGATGCAATCACAAATACTGAAAAAAATGTCTATGAACCATTTCGAGTTGGTCCGTATATATTTCCATCGGAAATAAGGATTTCAATACAAAATCACGATATTTACTCACTACTGTCGAAATCAAGTTTAAGGTTTAGAGGAAAAAGAAGTAAATGCAAGCAATCCAGCGACTACAAAAAATAGTAAGAAATTGACTACTTAATTTAATCGATAGAATTTCATATTTGCTAAAGAGAGTGGAAATCGATCAGACAAGAGATGTTGGAATTACTTCAACGATAAAAACTATCTCTCATAAACTGTAAACGATCTTTATACAGGTCTGATGACTGGGTGGAACAATGCTAGCGATTATTCACTAAAAATAAATCCAGGCAAAGAATATGAAGTTGTTACACCGTTAAGTATGGTTTTGGGCTTCGCTGGAGACTATAAACACATTATTTTAAATGCCAAACAAGAATTAATTATTCTATTCATTAACATACATTTGAACGCCATATATGATACAGCTAATAACGAGGATGGTGTGGCATTTGAACTAAACAGTGTCGAATGGCTAGTGCCTCATATTGAAATTAACACACGTGTGACGTTGGGAGACAATGGCGTCATTTAAAAATGCCACTTGACGTGTCTCTGGATCTTAGGCTGGATCATCAAGGGGGAAAATAGGTTATGTGGAAAGCATTCAAAAATGGCCACCATCTTGTCCAGAGGCTGCCAGCGTCTCAGCGGAGAGCACGAGCTCAGTTCGGGAATGTGGTCGACGGTATGAATGGAGTTATCCTTGATGTCTGACGTCTCAATCTTGTTGTTTATTGAAGTTGTAACAGTTATCCCAATATCCATATCCATTGCCTTGTTTAGTGGGAATTATTAGGGTTGTTCCCATACGCCATGCTCACTCCTGAGCTGTTATAGGCCGCCTTACACATTGTGAAAATATTCAAACGAGTTAACGCAGTCAAGAGGCGACTGAAGAAATAAACACAGTCCGGCAATTCACGTGAATATTTATTTCTTTAGATCTTCAACAGAAGCACTTGCAAAACTTGCCCCGTTAAAGTGGGGTACACACTGATGCAGAAAAAGGCCGGCGAAATGCCTACATGAAATTAAGTTGTAATCACATCCGGGGCCGTGTACAAATGGACCGGGTTGTGGAACAGTGCACTCCCCAGGCTAGAAATAAACAAGAGGTTCCGGTGAATTAAGTTAAAACTATTGTGAGCTACATGATTAGTATCGAAGCGGTGAAGTGCCCGTGGAGGGCATGCAGCACGACCGTCAAATGCGGTAACCGAGAGACGACTACTGGACCATTGCAGCTGGTTGCCGCCTTCCGGTACAAACACCCGTACAATATCACGTAATCGCAAATTACATGAGAAATACGTAACAAATGAAATGGAGTGGATGAACATATCCCTAAATAATTATGAAGCACTTAAAACATTATACGACAAATCACACTTGAATAATAAGGAGAAATGAAAATATATAAAAATATATACTTAACCATAACACATAAGGCACCGAAACCACAACTTGGTACCTTACGTTTTCCTGGTGCATGGCCCGGCACATTCCAGGATTCCTCTACATTCATTTGCACTTTATTAATTTAATGTACACAACATAATGACACCACACTTTAAAAGGAAACAAATAAAAAAGAACACTTAACATTTTTGGCCGCATTTTGGCACGTGTGTGTTATGTCACGCAATTGTGCCCAATGGCTTGTAGCCTATATAACACAAAATACTGGCTGTCCAGAATTGGTACTGGTTATTACTGTCCTCTTTACTAAATATATTAAAAGTAATAAAATAAAACAAAAGTCAGTAAATAAAAGGACACTGAAAATTACATACGAATATTACACGTGCGTGCTGGAACCTTAAAACGTGGCTACGTGGTTTGTTTATGTTTTGGTGTGTTGCGCACATCGATATGCTTCATTCAGTAACACAGAACACTATAAAAACACTGCAAACCCTTTTAAATAAAATAATAATACATAGGCACTTTATCGCACAGGCGATATACACAACACACAAATATGGAACACGTGGTCGTGCAGACGTCACACTAGTGCTCATGGTGCGGCGTGATTCGGACCATGTGGTCATGTGACAACAAATAATATTAAATCTGAAAAAATAGCCTGGAAATTACATTCACAAATTTAACACTTATTAACACTGAAAGAGATAAAACAATTTCAAACAAACACTATAGGGCCACGGAAACAGATGTAAACAAACTACATATACACTTTCTACAGCACGCCTATTTAGGCTGTTTCTGAATTCTCAGTGTATACTTGTGTAGTATATACATTTGTGTACCAGCAGTGATGTGTACTAGTTGTTTACTTGTTGAAACTATTCGGACATTTGATCGCCTCATCATGTTAGACTGGTCGGGCATTGACAAAGTAAACAAATAACCACAAGGGCCAGCGTGGAAACGTGTCTTTAAATAAAATAATAATAGGAGCAATAGCAGGCGCGTATCATTTACTAATGAAGTAATGTTTCATTTGTTCCTTTGTAACTTTGTATCACATAATCACTTCAGCCACACACTGCCATGCATGTGAAGCTGGATTATGTAACATTTGTCATGTTTGTACTGCAGATGTGTTATAGACACACATATTATTACTTACTTACACTCAAACATGTTCTCCATTCAAGAAACATATTTATGCTTTACTCTCATGTTATAAAACAAATCCTGTAGCTATTTCGCATACTAGTAGTCTGTTGCTAATGAAATGAACACCTTGGCAGTAACACTTAAGTGTTAACATTTCAATCATGAGCTCCTAGAAATAAATTTATTATTGTTTCATGTACGAAACAAAGAAAACGTCAAGAGTCCCACATTAATATTCATACCTAAAACTTGAATGCTATTACTTCACTAGTGCACTGCTACAGGTAATGGATTTATTATATTGTTTTATTTCTTCATAATAATGGTAATGCTATGGATATATTTTGCAAACAAAATTTTAGGTGCCAGTTAGGTAAGCCACAAATGAATATATGTACTAGTAGAATGTTTTGTAATGGCTTGTAACTGTATTCTAACATCTTATCCAAGAAATATAATTATATTGTATTGACTGTGTTACTTATATGACTGCCAAGTTGCCACTTTGGTATAACACAAATCAGCCCCTATGAAAAGGTGTTGCTGCAGAAAATAGGGCTTTGCTGTCAAAGGGGCAACAGAATCTCATCTTTCAGGATCTAATACTTTACCTCTCAAAACGTCACACAAAACTCTTCGACGGTTTTCTGGTTGCCCAATCTTATATATATATATATATATTACAGTGCTCGTTTTAGGTTAATATGAAATAAAATCCTGGGTATTATTGCATGCGCCCCAAACTCTCTAATTGTTCGTATTCAGAATGTTTACTGGTACAATGATAAAAGAGAGAATATAAACACACGTTTTTCAGACTTTTTCTTTGACCGACAATACCACGTCTCAAGCATTTTACTACAATGTGTCATCACAATGCCATGCTGTATAATGGTTTGAAAACCTCGAATATATTACTGTACACTTAAAATTTCTCTAGTTTAACAATGTTCCACAGGTCACATACAAAATGGTAGATCACTGTGCAAAATGTAATTGTGGATTACAATAATAATGTTCCAATTTTGATCCCACTTCAGGCAGGGTCATATGATGCAATGAGGGGGGGGGGGTAGTGCCAAGTGGACCACGAAGCCATACAGGAGGGCCAAACGTGTCATTGTCAGCCAGCCTTAAAGATTAGTGTGTTGAGAAGAGAGAGGCCTGGAACTATGGTGGGATGGAAGGGCAAAGACAATGGGGGCACTCTGCGAAAACCCACCAACAGCATTGCCATTTGTTTTGTGGATAAGCATGATGAAATAATTTGGAGCAAAGAGTTACACCTACTTCACTGTGCATTTGTATGTATGTGAAAGTATTGCAGGGTGTCCACTGCATTTCCATTTTTGAATTCCCTTACTTTTCCTTGTTTACCAGGCAATATCTTACCATTTTCCCTGAAATGTATTTTTTGAAATACTGAAACACGATATGTACTGTATTTTGTCAGAACAAAATGCCATCAGTGAAGTTGCATTAAATTACACTGCAACAGACCAAGCAAACATGACTGACATTTGATTAAGTCCATCGATATTTATTGCAATACATGCTATGGACCACACATGAGTGCCTGTTACAATCACACCAATACATTAGTTTGTACATATATGTAGGCTGATGCCATGTTATGGCTCGGTTGGGGATGCAAGGTGTTTTGAGGGGCGGTAAGGTTAAGTTTGGTACGTATTGTAGAGGTATTTGTTACCCGACTAGGCGCATGACACGACATGTGGCAGTGTCGAGGTTGTTCGAGAGCTGGAGACTCTTGACTTACTCAGGAACAGCGGGCCGATCTCCTATCACATTTACTATAGTCCATTCGTCAAGAAGCGAGAATTGGTGTTAGTATACACGAGCATGTGATACCAGAATGAGCAGCAAGAGGTGTACAAACCACAAGCCAGCAGCCGTTGCTGCAGTGTGATCTGTGATGTATTGGTGGCCGGGCACGCGATTGTCTGTATTGTGTTGTGATATTGTGTCAGTCTGACTGAAGGTGTGGCTTTAAATGTGTTGTTCTGTTACGTGCGAACGTAAGTACCTCTACACCAAACGATGTGATGTTCCACACTCTGTTCTGTACCAAGTAATAACAATAAAATTCTCTGTGCTTTACACTAGATTGATATACGTGTGAATTAGCGATGGCATCCTCTACGGAGACGGCGAGCGATACCGACAGGGCCGGTTTAAATCTGGCCAAAAAGCGACCGAAGAGGAGGGCGCTCTGTTCCTCAGAAAGCACATGGTTCTCAATGTGAATAAAGTCGAGATAGAACTGAATCCAGGCATGCATATAGATGAAGTCATTAAAAAAGCAGAAAGTTCTACTGGATTAAGTCCCGCAATAATTTATTGTGTGACAAGTGAGTATAAATCTACGCAGACCTTGAAGTCACAGAAGAAAGAAAAACAATGTTGGAAGTTTACGGAAAGTGTTGACGGGTTCGACAGGAATGTGATACGGAGGAAGGTACACGGGTTTTACTTCCATAATGAACTGCCAACTGTCGATAAACTTCTTGCTGTGGTGAATGATGACCCCGATAGGCCTGGTTTTTGGAGAACCATATTTTACCATTTATTAAAGGGACTGCACTTCAAATATGTTAAACATGGACGAGACACCATGCTGATAGACAGGGATGATATCATTCTATGGAGGCGACGTTATTTTCGTACCATTAAACAACTGAGGGGTGAAGAACGATTAATTTACTACATCGATGAAACGTGGTTAAATGCAGGAGACACACGAAACAATATCTAGGTGGATACCACTATTACATCATCCAAACAGACATTTCTGTCTGGACTATAAACTGGTAATAAAGGCCCTTCAGGCAAAGGAAAACACCTCATAAACACGCACATTGGGAGAAAGTTAGGCTTTGTGGAAGGGAGTTTGTGGGTGTTTGAGTCCAAAAAGACTAGAGATTATCATGAGGAGATGGGTGCTGATTCCTTTCAGAAGTGGTTCAAAAGTATACTTCCTCGACTTAAAGATCGTATGTTTCACGTGCCTTTTTGTTTGCTTGTTGTTTCACGTGTTACCATTGGCGTAAATAAATGGCACGACAGAGTGTGTTATTACTAATCGCGTTGACGTTTATGTAATCCTACCATGTGGTGGGGCCACGGTGTTAGGTGGTTAAACTACTCACTTGGGATTCGTACCAGACGATGCCGCTGGTAAGCGGGTTTTCCCATGGACTTCCCATTTCCCCCCATCTTTGGATTCCATACTCATCTCACGTCACCCCCATCAGCTCTCATGACCATGCTGTAATGACCCGCTCAAATCTCTCCACTCTACTCATACCATACGGTCGTGATATTACATAGTTGTCTACTTAACATATACACTAGCAGTTTCGTCAACCTTTGCATATCCATGCATGTATTTCTCTACTTGCGAGCCGAGCATTCAGGACTCTCTGTATACAGGCCGCGATCACGTGAACACTGCATGTTTTCACTGTCACAGCTAACCATCAAACACATGCACTTGCTTCGCGCCCTCTCACTTTAACACGAATTCACGATATCTGCAGTGTTTACTAAACAATGTGCCTATTAAAGGCTGACTAACACACCTGATACTGAACTGCTGACTTATTGCATGACTGAAAGAATTACACTCATAACACACTATTCAAAGTTAAGGTAGTTTCGGCGGGCTTTTGAAAGTCCCAATCCCTGATGTGCCCGGAGGTTTGGCGAAGGGAAAACACATGGAAAATAGGGTCTTACTGACTGATCACTCACTTGAAAATTCAATCTTACAATGTGTGTGTGCTCATAATTACACTGTCGTATATTCAGGCAACTAACATGTTTTGCAGAGTAGCACCTATTTACATCTTCCCTGACCCAAGTGACAATTCCCCGATATATCCCTGACTTTTACCTGTCACATGTCATTGCCTGAAACTTCCCTGTTTTCTCTGAGGGTGAAGGTGAACATCCTGTAGTGTTACAATCATAGCGTATATCAATGCTCTATTGAACTCAATTTTCAACATGGACTGATTTTTCTCTACATTGTCTTAACCCCCTCTTTCCCTTCCATTATTTTTCACAACATAGACAGTTTATTTGAACACTGCACTCACAAATGCTGCTAATTACGAATTACTTTGTTTTTACTCTGCATATGATGACCACTATTTTATTCTAACTTTTAGAGGAATTGTACCATCTGTTGTATGAAATATGCAACCACATAGGGCTAAGAGAGAGTGCAGGGATAATCTAAGAGTGAAAATAAACAATAACCTGGCAGCATTAGGCTTATGTTAGTCACACACATTATATATGCTACTTATTATAAATTTATACTATAGCAGGAATATAAAAATCCTGAGGTTATGTTGATCTGTTCAGCATGTCTCTTGATTATACAAATATTCATACCACACCAATAGCCTTGCAATATTACTTTATCATGTCATTAGAAGATTGTAAACAAATTAGAGCAGTTGTTAAAGGATTTTTAATTTTTACATTTATTTATCATATGCAAAGGGGTATTACACAGACAGTGTCATCCTTTCCTCCTCCCCCGAAACCTCACATATCATATGTTTGATACCAAAAGAAATATAAATACAATTAAATGAGGTTAGTATTAAATTGGAAATGCAGTATGCAATTTTAATATTATTTGTATGCAAACACGTCCGAAATAGGCTGCAGAAATCTATAAAATGCTCCGAATGTGATCCATATTTCCATGTACATTTATTAAGCTGACAATTATTTACACAGCCCATTCACAGCAATGTACACATTGATAACAACAGTAAGATAAATACAACTACAACTCAATGGGGTTTGTAATATCTTGGGAATGCGGATTGAAATTTTAATATTATTTGTATAATAATACATCTGGGAAATATGCTGCAGACGCCTAAACAACACACAGAATTTTAATCATAATTGAAAGCACATTTATTAATCTGACAATTATTTACACATACAACAGAATGACATTTTGTAAATACTACTTATTAACTTTTAAAACTTCCGAATTTTATAACCACAAAACATACACGTTAATTTTTACACCTGAAATACAATATGGCGACTGTTGTAAGTATGCAGTATGCTCCACAAGTATACAATTTCAAATATTTACCAAGTATACTTCCTGTGTGTAATATACTGGGAATTTGAACAGCACTAGTATACACATGGTGATGTCACTTCCAGCGACAAGTACCCTAAAGTATGCAGTTATTGAGAATTCAGAAACAGCCTTAATCAAACTGAGCCTTGCACACGTCACACTGGATGTACATGGTGCGGACGATGGTGGTCAGCTGGCTTGGCGGGTTACTCCTCCAGACATGGTGAATGGTCTAGAGCTGGGACATGTGACACATGTCACACAATTGTGTAAAGTTTTTAAAATATATTGAAAAAGGGAATAATTTAGATGTTCCATACAGATCATGAGCTCTGGAGTCCTTTCCAACTCTACCAACCACACAAAACGTTGGATGGCATGTAAAATCAAGTTTTTCATCTGAGAAAATGTGATTTGTTGTCATATGTTTTAAACAAACCGACAAAACAATTTAAAAGTGGATCGATCAATATTAGATCATTGTGATACGGAAAATATTAAATTATATCTAAAGAGCCAAACTTATCCCTATGTTGATTTTAATACGAATTTTGATAATGGGGAATTACTTATTTGCTATGATATGTATGCAAAGTTTCAGGAATTGTATTATAATATAAATGTGTTCACCAATACTAGATCCCAAAACCTTTAAAAGTAAAGGAGCATTATTTGTATTTGATGTAAGGAAACAACATGACACAATTGCCAATAGCATAATTGATTCCCGATTTGAAATAATTGCAAATACACCCATTCCAGAAAATACTCAAACATTTGGTTTGATAATTCACAATAGATTAGCAAGTTACAATGTAAGATATATGCTGGTGAAAATAATGAGTTGAGTCAGTAGGAGACGGACCATGGCTACGGCGAAGTGTTTTGCAATGTACAAGGATTTTAATCTTCAGATCATCATTAAAGAATTAGCTATTACTGGTATGGAAGAACATACAACTGTATTCAGCATCAAAGCACCATTCGACTGGAAATATCTAACTTCCAAATACAAGAAAACTTAAAGGTGGATAAGCAAACACCACCATGGTTTAAAATGGCAGAGTGGATGTATGGAATATGAGAGTATTGAAGATATTTTCAAACAATACCTAAATAATTGTGAATTATATGTAGGTGGAGTTGAGCAAAATAGTATTTTCGAAAGTGTTTGGAATGGAAAACTAACAGATATTATAAACAGAATACTATTGCCAATCATTCAAACAATCATGTAAAACACACAGATCTAGCTCGACATTCTTCTCTGCAGAGGAAAATTAAATTACTGCTAACTTGGGCAATGATGTCTAATTGGAATGAAACAAATTATGATGATTCTCCTCATGAATTACCTGTGGATATTATACAATTTATATGACACTATTTTCAATGAGAGAACATTATCAACTAATGAGTGAATTTTAGTATAAAAATTAGTTGATTGTATGTAATACAATATTTCTTAAAGATGGATCAACAAGACAGTGCAATCATCTGTTCGTGCATACAGAAATCGAAGTGTAAATTGAATATCAGCAAGTTATTAACAAGTTTGAGTAAACCATTTCTACTTTGTTTTGGAAATAAATATTTTTTTTTAGCATTTTTGTAACAACCTATAGGATCAAAATGTATATCAATTAATGAAACAAGCTGTGTTTGTATATATTTTTGTCAATAAGATATGTCTTTAAATGAATTCTTTCTTTTTATTTAACCTATCCTTTTTTAAAAGTGAACTTGTTTTCCTAAGAAAAATATTATCCTTGGTTCATAAAATTATAGTACGTAATACTGTTGTAAAAAGCTATATGTGCTCAATTTTATAGATGCTTAATCTTAAATGAATGGCTTGGAATTGCTAGTCTTATAGTGTTTCCAATTGTGTCCAGACCTGTAAAAACTGTTGCGTTTAGAGCTATACAGGTCTATCAGTGTTACCACCCTTTGTCCAGAATCACAAAATATTAAAAGTTTAAATTCAATGTCTTTTCAATGCTGCAAGCCAAAACTGAGATCACAGAGGGTGTATGCCTGAGTCTGACAAACCTTGCAGAAAGCTCTTTGCTTTAATTATACCCTGGAGACAAGCCAGGTGCCTAGCTTTTCACGAAGCAGACAGTCAAGGCCATCCACATGCCTGCTAGGACTCAGATCAACAATTTTACCATCATGCATAGCAAGGGGAAAATGTCTTCTTACCTGAATTCGAACTTTCGAGCTATATATATATATATATATAGTTTTCTACTTAATAAAGTTAGAACCACTTCCCAACCTTCATAATGCTACAAAATAAACAGAAATGAAAAACATCGCAATTTTACACTAATTCGAAACATAGTCAAGACTTATAGCAAATAATTATTTATGAAACAAGTTTTAAATGCCCAAACACAGCAAGTTAAAAAAAAAATTATCCTGTAAAATGGAAGTTTAACCTAGTGAAAATGTCATCGTGCAAATTAACAGAAGTTATCTGGACATGTTTATCACAAATAATAATAAGAAGAATATACAGTATAAGAAAAATGGAACAAAATTTACCTAAAATACTTTGCAAAACGAATGTGAAATTCAATTAGTTCAGGGGTAAAGGTAAATTAATTTTATGGTTTACAGAAATAATGGGTAAGGTTTTAATAATATGTTACATAATAGTTCATGTTGTTAAACAGAGATAACATTCAAAGCTTTAAAAGAATACATAAATAAAAAACAAATTATATAAACATTATCTTTAAAAGGTAAAACTAACCTTAGAAAACCTTAAAGTAAGATTATCGTACGCCAATAATGATTTGTTTATACGGATTACACTAAGTCTGGTAAATCTAAAAAATATCAATTTTATATACCTTTATTGATATGTGTATTTCAACATTATTATTAATAATCAACAAGAATTAATTTTGTTATATAATTATTTGTATTGCAACATATTATTTATTTATTAATTTTTTATTGAAATCGATTTGTTTTCATTTCTTCGTGGGCGAAACTTAATTGAGATGTTTGTCTCAGATGTTGATATGAGGTGGTGAAGTTATTTTTAAGTCGTGGGTGAGGAAAGGGAAGGGGGTCTTTGCCTTTCTGACCTTCGGGTTGGAGGGGATAAATGTCGTTACTTGACCATTTACCTAGGAATTCGAATTTTTTTATAAATAGGGGTTTGGCATGTAGCCCCCTTCCACTGTTTCCAGTAGTTAACCTGTGAAGTTCGTATTGCGATGTCGCATTCCTACGAAGATTACTTGCTTGGTTTATCGAACCATGACTCTGATATTGAAGTTGAAAATTTTAATTGGGACTATTTTAATTAGATAATGAATAGTTCAGACCCATTAATTATAATTTTGATAGATTCTTTGGACGACGATGATGAACGTGGATATAAACTACAACCATTGCAAATGTCAATGCCCTCCTTAGGGGTATCACAATCACCTCCGACATCGCGATTGTCTACAACTTCGCCTCCGGCGACTACAGCATCGAGAATAACTACACCATCGCCTTCAACGTCGAGATGAATTGGAGCATCCCCTCCGGCGACTACAGCATCGAGAATAACTACACCGCCACCTTCAACATAGAGAGGAAGTATAGCGCCGCCTCCAGTGCTGAGAGTGTCTACACTGTCACCTTCAACATCGAGATAAAGTAGAGTGCCATCTCCGGTCGCATCAAATAAAATGAGCAATGTGTAGAAAAACCAAAGATTTTTTTCTTGTTGCACTCCATTATACTAAAGGGTTTTGCCCTTAAATAGTGTGCGGTAAGAGATGCATAACAACAGCTTATTTCAAGAGATAGAAGAATTTTTACAATTCAATTTTTTATCTTCACCTCCTCCAAGTATGCCGTCTCCTGATTTATTATCACCTGAATCACTGCAATGTAAATTAATTTCTCCATATCCTCCTTCGTTCATGCATTCACCACAAGAAATAATATATACTCCTATATTATCACCAATATCACCTGCTACACCACCACCATTGCCTGTTGTTCCTGTAAAGAGACACAAAATGAGTTTATCTCTAAACCCAAAATGTAAATTATTGGGGAAAATGAAATTAAATTGGTTTAATGATTTTGCGGTGTATGATGAAGTAATGATATTAGATATTTTAACATTTTGCAATGTAATATAATTTACCAACTTAAAAGAATTTGAGGTGTAGTATGAATGTTTTAAGATGTCAATGATTTCTGATGAAATATGATGTAAAAATATTTCATTTCAAATTATTTTTTAAATTATACCATGGTTCGTTATGATGTTTTTACAGTTTAAAGATGATGGATGAAGTATTGGTTTTAAGCTTGTATGGCATTGACACATACATGTTAAAGATATATTTAAAAATGTTTTCAGTCATAACATGATTTGTTATTTGTACAGTTCAAAGGTGATGGATGAAGTATTGGTTTTAAGCTTGTATGGCATTGACACATAAATGTTAAAACAATATTTAAAAATGTTTTCAGTCATAACATGGATTGTTATGCTATTTTTACAGTTTAAAGACAATATATGAAGTATTGGTTTTTTAAGCTTTTATGGCATTCGAACATAAATGTTAAAGAAATATTTAAAAAGTTTTCAGTCGTAACAGGGTTTATGATATTTCTACAGTTTAAAGATGATGGATGAAGTATTGGTTTTAAACATGTATGGCATACACATGTAAATGTTAAATATGATGGATGAAGTATTGGCTTTAAGCTTGTATGGCATTCAGTTGTGTTATATTGAGAAAAATTTGTAAAGAATTTAATGAAATTTAAGTAATGTTATGATTTGTGATGTAACATGAAATAACAATTTTTAAGTTTGTAAGGCTTTCAGTTGTATCATATTGAATCAGTGAGTAATGGATTTTAATGAAAATTTAAGTAATTTTATGATTTGTGACGTAACATGAAGTAACAATTTTTAAGTTTGTATGGCATCCACACGTAAATGTTCGAAAGTTTTTCAGTTATAAAATTATTTGTTGTGATTATTTAATAGTTTAAAGTGTAATATATGGAGTATTTTTCTTGGAGATATCAACTAAGTTGTATTTATAAATTTTTAATAAAAGAATTTTGAATTAACAATTTTTCAATGTTAAAAAGGACCATTGTGACTTGTTATTTTATAGTTTTTCATTCCTCATGTCATTAATTTTTTAATATATTGTTATGTGAATGATTGGGGATGGTATGTGTCTGAAGACAAAGTTTTTTATATGACTGGATATTAATCTATAAAATGTTTAAATAAAAATGTTTGGTAAACTTGAAAAGAGTGGGTCACTGGCAGTAAGTTTTTAAGGTGTGCTTTGTATTCAAACTCAGATAACTGGGTGCCTTTCACAAGAAAATACAAGTCACTAGCTTCAGTCTTCGTGAGGGGAAAAATATATTTATCAATTAAAATATGAAATTACATTAAGGAAATTTAATCAAATAACTCTAAATGACTGAGGGGGAATTACAAAAATGATTGAGAAAATCGAACATCGGAATGAATTTCAAACCAAAGGAGAGGGAATAGTATAATCTCGAGGAAACCTTCGTCGACACAACTAGACTTGAAGGATCCTGGGGGATCACAAGAAACTGAGAGTGGACAGACAAAAATACCTTTTCAGAGCAGGTAGAAAGACCTCTCACCATCCTGCCTACAAGAATATTTCCAGCTGACCTTTAACTCTACATCAGCACCAACTAATGACAGAGTCAAGTGAACTTTTAATAAAAATATATTTTACCTAATATATTTTTACCATACATGTACAGTGGGAATCTCGTTAATCCATTCATGCATGTCACTAATTAGATGACGAGGCATTTGGCTATTTTAAACATAAGTAATTCTCGCTGTTAAGTGCAAAGAAAAATATGTAAGTTGGAGGAATGTATTTAGAAGACACTACACCAGTGCTCCTCCTGGGCTACCTGCAGTTGATATTTAGAAGAATACAAATGTCTAAAGGATTACACTGCCAGGGCAGTGGGAGGAGTCAAGGGAGTAAGGTTAGGATGTCAACGAACCTTGACCATATGTGGAGGGAGGGTCCCACACACATAGGGATGGTCCTCCTCCACTAGACTCTCCAACACTAGCTATCTAGCAATAGACGAAGGACCTAAAGACTCCATACCTTGACTCACTGACGACCCAGGTGACAGCAACGATGGCTAAGTGAGGGGGGCCTCCATCGCATAGGAGCTCTCACCCCTCTCCCTGTATAGTGAATCTAGCTAGGGCCCATACACCCCACACTTTTGGGTCTGTCACCCCCTCCTACATGGGGTGCAGCGCCCATCCACCAACCAGTTGATCGAGTCATCACAGCCACTGACCAGGAGGAGCACTCCCACCAGACAACACAACAAAACATAACACAGAGCTAGCATTATTAAAAAACAACGCATGGCCAGCTATAGCCACCCTACCATTGGCTATTTAAAGAAACAAAAGCACATTACCCAGAGGGTCTCAGCGGATGGTGGTAGACTGCATAAATCTTCTCCAACATAAGAGTGTTCCAAAAAGAGTCCTAGTCACCGAGCATTTAAGGAAGGCACCACCACCAACAATGTTCTGAAGTTCGCTAGCAGACTTCGCGAACCAGGAACCCTTCCATGTGAGTGTGACTAAGAACACTCACCTCCTTGACCCCACTCTCGGCCATGACGGTTTCCAACAGATCTTTAGCGGCATACTTCTTGATCTTAGTGTTATAGGAACAATCGAGGTTGGACGAGTCATAGTTACGCCCGCCGTTTACCTGCGCTTGCTTGAATTTCTTCATGTTGACATTCAGAGCACTGGGCAGAAATATATATTTACCAGATTACAACTACAGCTGCTGAGGAATAAACACGATGATGTATGGTGGTAAAAACACAATCACACTTTACAGAAACTCAAAAATATTTTTTGAACAATTTTTTAAACCAAAATTGGGGTAAAAATGGCCACCGATTCCCTTTAAATTTTCTTAAATTTAGACTTTTTGGAAAATAAGTTAAAATATCGTGGAATTTAACAGATTTCAGATTCGATAGCTGTCATTTCAAGCTGGATATGTGCTCTTTCATTAATATTACATCGAAAAATAGTATTTTTTAATAAAATAAGTTCTAATATACACATTTCATGCTAGATAGTATAGTAGAAATTCTGGGCTGGGAAACTTATGGAGAAATATACATGTAAAATACATATTTTTCTCTGCTATGCGAATAAATATTTAAAACATATTGAAAGTAAAAACATTTTATTTTCGAACAAGTTTGTTTTAAAGTGAAAGTGGAATGATAGATTCATCTTTGTTTCTATATGTAAAAAAAAAAATAGCAAGTGAAAATATCTCTTGTATAAAAATATACTTACTTTATTAGACTAATTGTAATATGTTTCTTGGAAAATGGGAGAAACTTGAAATTTATTGGATAAAAAATCATTTCTTGGATTAAAATATAAACATTTCTTGAGATTTAATCTGGGGATTAAAATATCGGTTAAGATTTAATTCCTAGTGTTGAGGGATATAAATTTCATAATTGGGACTTCGGTGGAAAATTTTAATTTTTGGGAAGTAAGACAGTGTTTCGAGAATGCCATAAACCTCCATTTCTGAACAAGTCAATGGATAAGCGAAAGTGAAACTTTGCGCGGCGGAGGGGGGAGGGGAACTAGCCAGGCAGGATCACTCCAAAATTCGCTGGTCCAAGAGGTTGTCTGACCGTTGCGCAGTCACCAATGTGATGCACAAAGACATGTTCTGAGCTGGAGGGAGGATGGGGGTGCCTGGAGTTGTCGAGCCAAGGCAGCTCTTGTCTCAGAAGAAAACACACTCTTGGCAAGGGTTTGGTGGGGATGGGGGAACATAGCGCTAGGCAGTTTTTACAGATTTCAGCGTTCGATCGATAGCAGGGGCAAGGAAAAGAAACCCATCGTCTCGGACAAAGACGTGTTGTGGGCTGGATGGGAGAGACGGTCGGGGGAGGTGTCACTAAAGGGACGAAGGCAGTCCTCCAACAAACCAAAGACATGGTCTGGTGTAGGGGCAGAAGGGGAAGGGTAGGGGTGCAGGCAGGAGCAATAGGACCATTTCTCACTGACCAGCACCATGTTAGTTTGATGCCAATCCTTGTCCTGGATACACGCATACATCACTCTCTCCTCTGAAGCACCTCTTCACCGGGGGTGGGTCGATGGCTGCCAGGGTCCCGTGCGATGATCGAAGGGCCAATGGGCTTCACCTCTTGTAAAGAATAGTATCAGCTCCGGGCTTCAGCTATCGTTTTGATATAAACATTTTTATAACTTTTAATTTTTCAGGAAATATATTTTTTGTGTAAAGCCATATATAGTGCGTACATTAACTTTAATAACTTTATAAGCATTGATCGTGTAAACCCCGATTATGAGCTTAGTTGACAAAAGTTCATAGAATTTTCAACTATCGTTTCGTTAAAAAGTGTAGTGAATTTCCCAGACTTAACAGAAATTTGTGTTAACATTATTCAGGTCGATGTAGTACGCCTGTTATTTTTAATAATTTTTCTTCGAGGAAGTTTGATTGCTTGTTAAATTATATTCTATTTTTATATAAAGTGTTGCAGGATTGTGCTTTGTGAGATTAAGTACTTCTTCATGCCATCCTAGTCTCCTTGTGCTTCGACAGAAATTGTGTTAAAAGTGAATTATTCTTACAACAGTGTAATAATTTTTTCCCAGGGAAGTGAAATTTATAGATTAGTACGTGGTTGTAAACATAGTTGTGTGTGTGTTCAACTCTCTTTTAGTTCATTTCCGAGTTTTTCAACTTAGTGTATAATCAAAGGTAGGCCGATGCACACGCAGGTACTGTTTGCTCTCAACACTTCGTTCAGCTTATAAGTTGACGTAAGTGGTATATCCAAGTCAGTGCTGCAGCGCCCTCCCAAACGAACGGACATATATTAAAATCACTAACCATTAACCACAATTTTCGTTAAATATTTTCTTTTTTTTTCCATGTGTTAATAAATTAATTTGTTTTTTAATAATCGTCGTTTAGTGTGTGTATTCCGGTTCAGAAGTTCCTCTACGAGTGTTAGCTACGGGATTCGCTAAGCTTTTATTGCGATAGGTTGCCTGCCCAGCAGCGCTTGAAATAGCTTATAGTAGTCCGCAAATCCTTTACTGACTTCATTCATTCACCAACCTCACAGGCGGACATGTTTTAAAATCATTTAAGGTACATGTATAACTCTGAGGAGTCAAGTAGTGTAATTTGTACATTTTTGTTGTCTTTAGGAAGACTGCCGTTTAATTTATACATCCACAGGGACATTTTTGCTTCGTTGTAGCCTGTTAAATAATTTTCTTTATGACACCTGGAGACTCACGTAGTTGTGGTCATTTAGTGAATTAGCACTTAGTTCTTTATGAGAGCAGGTTATTCATGTAGTTGTGTTCCTTATACTTCTCTCGGATTATTAATTAATTAATTAATATTGATATGTACAACTCGTTTGAATAATATTTTGATTATATTCGTTTAAAGACTTATCATTTCTCTCGTGTTATACATCACCACTGTTATTCGTTTGGAATAATATACAACATAAATACTATCTTTCAAAGTCGCCTATCTACCAACACCGTATATGAGCAAAATCCCCCTCCAAACCCAAAGAAAAGACTTATGCCACTCTTGAACAAGACTCAACACATATATACCCTATATAATATATCACTTCCCTCATCGAGTTCCAGTAGTCGTCATGACAACATCGCTCCCCTATATACACCCCTTCCCCAACACCCCACACCTCATCCGAGAGCCAGAGCTCCAAGGGTGAGGACGTACCAGAGCTGCTCTCCACCCCAAAAAAAAGAAAGAAAATAAAGTACAACTAACTATACACACACACACAAAAAAAATATTAGATCAAACTATTTCATCAAACTTATTTTATCAGATTTCTTTGATCACATTTTATCGTATTAAGATCGGATTAAAAATTAATCCTGTCGGATAAAAAATTTGATCGGATTAAGGATCAACCCTTTTGATATCAATTTGATATCAAATCGATAATCCTATTAATCAAAAGTGGCCTAGAACCAGCACGCCCCTATTACTGTAAGCACAACTGCATTAAAATACACACAGTTTTAAGACACTTTTTCTTCAGCGTTTATGTTCATTACATACAAAAATGAGTACATTACATCGCCCCAACTACAGAAGCCTGGACTATCTAAAAACTATGGTGGAAATGTGTACCGTGGATGATATGCGGATTTTAACTCACCTGAAATAGTACATGTTGTAATAAACGGCTAATATCGATGATCAGCAGTAGATAACGATTATCTTGAACTGGAGAACAGCAATGCCGTAATTCGGTGATTGCTAGTGCCACATGAATATTCAATCGATTTTAATATAATAAAAAACATTCATTTGTTAAAACCATATTAATATAGAACCGTGTGGGATTGGCTGGAAGCAAGACGAGCAAATTCATTTCACCAACCACTAATAATTTCGTTCACGTTCTCATGCACTCGTTTTTTTGTTCACGAAATATAGTCCATTCACAGTTACGTCAAACTTTTCTGAAGCCCTGCTAAAGGTCTACTTCCAGGATATTCCTCCGTCTCGTGCCAACACAGCTTAATGCAGCCTATAAAATGACATCAAAGGGACAGCACACCGCGTTGGTGTGCACTCAGTTTAATATAATAATATGCGTAAGGGCGACTTCTTACTAAGCATTACGAAGGCACTTACATTCTCCCTGTATTTATATTTATCAATTATAAACGAAATAATATAGTTTATAGATAAAATGTAATTAAAAGTTCGATTGAACAAAAATAAGGTATTTTTTATGTTAACAAAAGTGTATAAAACGTTTGTAATACATGGCATTGTTTCGGAAACAACCAATCACGTCATACATGGGGTGATTTTTCGAAGATTTAATTCTAAACGTGTGAAGAAACCGCAAAAAGACTATAATCTTAAACCTATTATTACCTTGAACGGTCGGACCGCAAGCGCGGGACTAGAACAGGCAATCTGGAGTTGTGAGCGATATTACCCGGCTGATCGCTGAGAGCGAATGACGCGCGGCTTGAGGGAGGGTAGGGCCAGTCTTTCCCCTCCACGCGCCTAGCTCTGGCATCACGTGCCCTGAGTTGACCACGCCCCGGCCCCGAAACTCCACCCTGCCGCGCCGTATTTCCAGCCTTGAGAACTCAACGATGAACTTGGATCTCTATATACCACTTTTAATGAACAGTATTTTGATGAACAATTTTGGAAGACGAAAAATGAGGCGTGTCAATAAAAAAGATGGATTTCAACTGAGTGGCAAAGTGGTGGTGCCTTCCGTTTCCCATGTTTTACCAGCTCTATTTCGTCAATGATTCTGTTATGTAACTCCTTTTTATATTATATACATATCTTGAGCACACGTTTTGTAGTTCCTGTATTCTATATTGGACTGAGTTTTCCATAAAGTTGAATGTCCGTGTCCAGTTGTGAATGATGATAAAACGAGGCTATATCATGATGTTAATTTTAGTTCTTGCGTAAGGATACGTTTGAATTTGTGTAAGTTTTTGAGTTTGTAACAACAGATTATAATATAAAATGTAAAATGTTCTTTACATTTGAGTTTTAGGTTAAATGCTACTCCAAGTTTACAATACGAGTCGCACTGGGGAACTTGTTTCCATTTATTTATATTCCGGGGTTTTGATTAACTTCAGTAATCATCCTGTTTGTGTTCACATGTATTCACATTGTATGCATTTAACTTAAGTTTTTTTCCATGCACCATTTGTGCCATTAAGCTAGGTCTTAATTTATTTTAACTCTGCTTTAAATTCGTGCAGTTCAGTTTCTTTTGAGTCTCTTCACGTGCTCGTGGCTGGATGCATATTAAAGATACTTGGGGAGATCTGCAATGTAAATCGAGGAAAGCATCGTGGCTATATTACCGTTACTTGGAGAACCCCGGATTGTACTGTCCTGTCATTGGCTTTGATCGCAAGCGAAGAGGGCAGATTTTGTAAGTTGGTGAAACCCTCATACACTTCCAAAAACAAGATTTATGTTGTGAGTGTAAAATGTGCCACTGGGTGTTGTCCAATAAAAGTTCTTTCTTCCTCGTTAATCTGCCAACACTGTTTCGTTCTGCACAGAAACTGACGAAATGCGTTATCACTTGTGTGAAAAGCAGTAACAGTTGGTCAGTAACGAGGGTCCTTTGCCCTTGGCAGACAGCGCCAAAGAAACGTGCTAAATATTATATAATAGGAAATGGATGACCCGAGGTATGGTGGAATCCCGCACAGTCCATATTCACCGGACTCAGCACCATCATAAGAGAAAGGAAGAAGAACTGGATGGGACACTCGTTGAGACGGGAGTGCTTGCTAACAGACGCTATGGAAGGAATACTTTGTGGAAAAGGATTTAAAGGAAGGAGAAGATACAAGTTGATAGATGACATCAAGGGAAATGGAAAGTATATGGACCTGAAGAGGTTGGCAGAAGACAGTAGAGCATTGAGAGTTACCACGTGAAAACCTGCCTTTGGGCAGAACACAAATGATGATGTTGATGATGATGATGATGATGAAAGCACCATCAGATGACCATGCGCTTCTGCATCTAAATGACTTCCTGAAGGACAGAACGTTGAAATACATGAGTAGAGCATAGAGATCTGGGCGGTTCTTAACATAGGGGTCTTAAGAACCGATCAGGGTGAAGCGAAGTGAGCATGGAGCAGCGCCGGAATGTAAGGATGGGGGGGAACTGGCGATCCCCGAGAAACACGCTGACTAAAGGCTGTTCACGAAAAAGTGAACACTTTTGAAATCATCCTTATAAAAATGTTACTGCTCATACCTGTATATATTTTAACGGTCAAACTGAGTGGCATGCGCCCAGTACAGTTGGTAACGATGAACGGAAAGTAGTTCCATGTCTTAACGCCGGATAAAAAGTGTCACATAACAATTTGTGATAATTTAAATTATTCCTTACACTTTTTCATTTTAATTTATCGAAGTGTAAAAATGAGAAGATTTGCTAAATATTTACTTTGTAATAAATTCGAATTTTCTTGTGACCGACGCGTGGAAAAAGTGATGAGGCCAATGGTAACGATAATTTTACATAAGGCGGAAGAAGACACAACGTGCATACAAGTAGATCTTAAGCAGGACTTTCAAAAGTGCTCACTTTCTAATGAACAGCCTATAGCAGAATAGTCGAGTACGATACCCACGAGCGAAAATCCAGGCGCGACCCCGCCGGGAGTCGAACACAGTTAAGTTTCGTAGGAGGCGAGCGCTCTATCCGCTATGCCATCGCGGCCCCAAGAACCTTGCGGGATAAGTTTGCTGATGGACGGGTTGGAAATTCTCATGAGTAGAGTCTGTAGAGGCGTGTCGCTGCAGATTGAGACGACTTGGAATGATGCACATTTTTTTTTGCTCCATTCCAAAATTAAATCGTTTTTTTAATACGAAAACAGTAATTTATATACGAAGAACCTTGTATACAATAATTATTATTGTTTTGTGTTTCTGTAACTGGGTTATATGCACTAGTTAAATATATCAGCATTCTATATTTATTTTCCAAATAATGTTTTGTTGGGAAGTCAGTAACATTGTGAGATTACGCGTCTGTTCTATCGTTTAGAGAGAGCAGTAAACTTTATTTCATTAACATGAGAAGAAGTAATTTTCTGCTTTATTTCACAAAAAATTTCCTCCGTTATTAAGACATGTATATGTTCCCCAGAAAATCATAACAATGTTTATCACTTTAGTGTGCATTGTGAGTTTGTGACTGACTAAATAGGACTTATTATTATTATGTATATATTAATTACTAAATTAATTTAATTCCAACTGACATAATTTTCTCCACGAATGAAATTGAGTGTTTGAGACCAGAATTTTAGGCCAGTTTTCATACTAATGTAATGTGTGTGTGTGTGTGTGTGTGTGTGTGTGTATATATATATATATATATATATATATATATATATATATATATATATATATATATATATATATATACACACACACACACATAAACATACACACACACTACAAACACTCAATTTCTTTTGTGGAGAAAATTATGTCAGCTGGAATTAAATTAATTTAGTTATTTATATATCTTTTTTTAATGTACAATGCATGTCATTTGATTAGTTTGCACGCACAGAATCACTGTTTAATTACAATCACCTTGGAATAAATTACGGTCACAAACTGTACACTTCATGACGTGGTCCAATTTAGGAAGTGGTTTTAAAGAGAAGCTCGGTAAGTTCAATTAATTGTTAAGTGTTTAAGTAGCTTGCATGTACAAAAATGCCAGTGTGTATAATTTACTCGCCCTTTTCATTTTAATGGATATTTCCCATAGTTTAGTTTACAATTACTTTGAAAAGCTCATGGTCCAAAGCCACTGCATAACCACACAAATAATGTGGAATGAGTTAATTGGAAGGCATTAGTCGACTTATATTCTTAATGAGAGCACAGTGGGTAGAAGAACCCATAATCAGATGTTTGCTTCTGAACAAATGTTCAGCTTTCATTCGTTGCATCTATGTTTTCACTTCTGCTTCTTTTAACTAAGTGCCTACTCTCTCACTAGACCACAAAACCACGAGATTTCTCGTTTTAAGTTTGAAAAGGTGCGGTCATTACGTCAGGACTCGGCACATTTCAAGGAAACATGGAAATTGTACGTTCCGCTGGTTAATAGCAACTTTATAATGAGAGCATTTTTCACAGTAACTGTATTTTCCTGCAGTCCGTAAATAATAGGAATTTTAGAAAATGTTTACTTAAGATCTAGATGATTTTTATCCGGATCGGTAAAATTTTAATTCGTGCATAACAAAGGTAAACTTGAATTATTGATCGCAACACACTTGTAAAAGTATATTTGTGACTTAAATAATTCAACCTGCGTGTAGAAAAGTATATTCAGGTAACAAGATTAAAGAACAAATAGAGAAAAATATTTCCTACACAGTAAATCAATCAACATTATTAATGGTGAGTTGACGATTTCTATCAAATAAAGGATTTGTCAAATTTTTTTATAAGAATTATGGAGATACTTCACGCTATGCAAAAGTAACTTACAATGTGAAAAAAAAAAAAAAAGTATTTTAATGTTGTTAGAAGTGAGTGAAGTGAAGTGAAGAGATTTTTGCGAGGTCTTCAGAGCCGATGAGGTTGATTGAAGTGAATATGGAGCGACACCGGAATGGGGGGGCGGGGAAAGCGGGAGATCCCCGAGAAGACCCGCTGACCAACATAATCGTCCGGCACTTGCGAAAATCCGGTGATCCGGCCGGGAATTGAGCCCGGTTCGCCTAGGTGGGAGGAAAGCATGCTAACCGCTCAGCCACCGCGGCCCCGATGTTGTTAGAGTTTTGGCTCATTTCTAAGGGACATATCGATTTTGAAATATTAACTAACACCTCTATAAACATGAACGGCAAACTTGAAAAATACGGAATTTTCAATTCCGCTATTGCCACAATTTACCCGTTACTACTCATTAAATATCAGTAAAAATACACACTCTGTAAGAACGCCAAAGTTGCATACTCAAATTCTATGATTGCTTAATGAAAAACAGTTTCTTTCCCCAGCATCCGTTTGATATTTTAGTACAGATTGTTGAACGAGAGATTTCATTTAAATCACAACTGGAAGAATCTGAAAAGTTTTGTAGTTTACTGAGTAGTATATGGGTAAATTGTGGGCAATCCATTTTTAGGCCCAAAATGCATGTTTTAACCCCAAATATCAAGCTTTTTACCCCAAATTTCAAGATTTTTTCTTCAATGTTCAAACTTTTTGCATGCCCCCCAAACCCCAATACCGTAGTTCACGCTCCCCCCCCCCCCAAAATTGCATGTTTTTACTCCAAATTTCATGTTTTTACCTCGAATTTCACGTAAGACCCAAAAAAATCCGGCATGAATCGAGCCCGCAAGATTTAGAACAAAAATCAAGCAAATTTAAGCTAAAATCAATCAAATGTCAAAATTTCCAAGCAGATTTTTGTTTTATAGAAAACGTTAATTTTGCAGGCGAGCAATCTAAATCAAGCAAATTTAACCCAAAATCAAATAAAATAAGACAAAACAAAGAAAAAATAGTGAAATGTCAATTAATAGTTTAAATACGAAGCTCTACTAACTTTTCAAAAACTTCTCTTATCTTCTCAAAATCGCCCCCTATTTCATGAAGTACGTATTTATCGTTAATGTTTTCGAAGAGTGTTAATTGTAAACTTTGTAGATTTCGATGAAATTTGTAAACTAATTCTCTTGAGTTCGTCAGAAGCATTATCTAATTTATAGGAAGGCGGAGTTGATATACAACCATCTTTAAAAGGCTTGTCAAACTGCAAGGTAGCACATGAATTTTTATTTATAAAAGAAATATTTATTAAGAGAAAGAAAAAAGCTTATTCAGGTTTAACGAAAAGATTTTTTATTCGATCAAACAACTTGACAATAGAGCTAAAAAAAATTTATTAAAATATCGAAACAGTTTCTTGTTTCTGTTAAATTGTTTACATCCTCGATTTAATAAAATAATAATTTATATATCTTCAGTCATCCCTTCTTTCAAATAATCATACGTCAGATTTCTTTTACTGATTAAAACAACATTACAAACTATACCTGCTTCTTCAACCTTTTTATTAAAATCAACACCAATTTTTATGTTTGCTTTTCTTTAACTACAGTCGTTTTCCTATATATGCAATCAATAATATATAATGGTCTTCGCACAAAAAATGAATAATAATTGATACTGTCTTCGAAGTTTACAATTAGTTTATAATAATATTCATTATTTATACACAGAGTAGCTAGTTTTGTTTTTGAATTTCTAAAATCACTATAAGCAAGAAACATTTTATCACAACACCATTTTCAATATCTAGACTTCAATTTTCTTTTGGAAAAATTTCATTTCTACCATTTTTTAAATAAATATTTTTCACATTACAATGGTCAAACATAGAAGCGTGCACATACTGTACAGTACGATTTTTTTCTATTAGTTTGAAAGCCTTCAATAACAAAATCGGGCATGTAAAATTGCAAATTATTAAACTGATCTTTTATATCACAGTTAAAGCAGTTGTTTTAGCAGGGACTTCTTTTTACAAAAATTGCCAATAATCAAAACTAATAGAAATTATAGTGTGTGTATATATTTTTCCTTTAATTGAAATTGCTGTGTTAGATTCGTGTTCAACAATAGGTCACATAATTTCTAATTTTTCAATTTCAATTTTACCCAGATCAGCATAGCTTTTCTGAACCGTACCACCTGCATTTTTCGTTTCATAAACAAATAAACAATTGTTATCAGATGAATTTCTAAAAGAAAGAAATTTTATAACCGCCTTTCCAATAAATTTCATTGTTGTCATGAATAAAACCAAACAAATATCTCAGTGGATAGATTTTTTCATTTGTTTTATGACTATGAACAGACTTTACTCGATATTTATTATCAACACCAGAAAATTCTAAACAATTTTGTTCACCTGGGGATTGTAATAAAGGATTAATTAGTATTTATCAACTGGACTATCAACAGCTTCAATAATATTTTCATGTTTTTAAATTTCTACTCTAGAAAAATGAAAAGGAAAAAAGTTCAAACAACCGTCGGCGTTATCTTATTTTAAATATTTTGCCGCATCTCCAACCTTATCTCTCTTTTGTAATTTATATTGCTCATAAACATAAGCGTCATTTGGAAAAGAAACTCTTCTCCTATAGAAATATCAAATTCAATTATATTATTGTAAACATTTAAATTTCCCCTAGTTTGATTAGTAGGAGGAGAAGTTTGTCTTTCAAAGCTCTCGATACGTTTATAATTCATTTAGAAGACAAAATATTATATATAAATTAAAGATTTGAAGAGCATTTCTCGAGTTAAATTACTCATTGAAAGATACAAAAATTATTTAAAAAACACCATGAAGTGGAATATGAAAAAAATAAGAAGAAAGATCTACCTTTAATTGATGAATTGCGAAATACTGTAAAAAAGAGTATAACAAGTAAGTGAAGAAAATAAACATTTAATAACAACATTAGTTCCCGTAGCAGCAAAAAATTGAGATTATCCACCAACGCCAGAAGAAACATCATTCGAAAGAGAATTATTCCCAAAATCCCCTAATTTGGAAGAGCAAATGGAAATTGTACCATTGAAAAATTTACTACATGCAGTGTCTGATTCGACGCATACCGCTTCTGATTCTACTATAAATCTCGGAAAAGAAATTGCAAAAAGAATAAATGTAAAAAATAAAAAATTTGCTTTATATAGAGTTCGAAAAAATGTTTACATTGGTGATACACAAATAACAATGAATAATTAAACACTATTTGTTAAGGATAGAGAAAATAAATTAACAGCAGGACTTTGTAATTTGTTAACAGAAATCTTACCAGAATCTCTTGTGGGTAAATTTGATGATAATGACCTTAAAAATTACACAGAAATTGTTTTATTTGCCAATGCTGTATTAAGAAGATGTATTTATATTCAGAAAAGGAATAATCCAAGTTCAAATATTGTTTGGAAGTACAATGATAAAATTAGTCCAATTTATGAAAAATATATTAAAAAATCACATTCAAGAACAGCACCAAACTCACCAGAAAAACGATTTCTCCAAGAACTCCTAGATTCGATGATGTTAGAAATTTAATCAATAGATTGTTAAATATTCATGGTGAAGAAAATGCTGGTAATAACAATTATTACAATGAAAAGTAAGCATAATGGATATTTTGAACAATAAATTTTCTGATTTTGTTGTTTGTAATCCAAAAGGAATACATTATCTTATAAGAGTTTTAAATGTAATTCCACGGTCATTTTGGAATTCTGAACACCATGGCATAGGTAATATAAATTGGGCATTACATAATTTAAATTTCTCCGAATTGCATTAGCCTGGTTACGATTGTTGTGGACGATTTTCAAAATTAAATGAAAGACTAGAAAGAGGAGATACAGGAATAAATAAATAAGATGCATGCAAATATTACGACATTGCTTTTAGAGACCATAAAGATTTAGAATCTAGACATGACGCTGATAAAATTTTACAAAAAGAAGTTAAAGAAATAATGTTAGATAAACCACAACAATTGGCGAAGCAATTACTTGTGCTGCTGTTGCCTCAACTATGTTCACAAAAAGAAAATTAGGTTGGGAATTAAAATGTTTTATTGATTTTATATAAATTTTACTTATAAATGAAGATAAAAAGCATAATTTTCTCAATTAATATATTTGGGTACAGATTTTTCTTAACAAAAGATCAGTTTAACAAAAAAATGAAAGAAGGTAAGTGATTTACACCATGGAGGATTTTATCAATCTTATCTACAGCTTTAGATGCACTTGGAGCTTTAGCTGGTGGAGATACTGCAATTTATAATTCTGTGGAACAAACTATAAAAAATAAAAATGAATTAGAAGAACAGCAGAGACACAATTTGGCAATAGAAAATAAATCAGAAAGTGGCGTAGTTGCTAAAAAAAAAAAAAAAAGAGGAATGCCAAAAATATTTAAATATATACCCACTATCTAATGTCGACATTGAAAAATATGTAAAAATATTAAATATATAAAATTTCAGAAAAGTATATATGATTGGCGAATTACCAAAAAAGTCATAAATTTTGACATTTCAAGAAATCCCGGTACTCATTGGGTTTGCCATTTTAAAGAAAACAACATTGTTTACTATTTTGATTAATTTGGAGGTAATATTTCCAATAATATAATTAATTATTTTAAAAACAGAGATTTTTATTACAATGATAATCGAATTCAGAATTTTGATTCAGTTATTTGTGGACATCTATATATAATTGTATTACATCTTTTTTCGAGAGAATTTAAGTTTAATGATATAATTTATATGTTATTAAATGTCATATATTTGGGAAACCATTAATAAAATCTTTAAATAACATTTTGACTCTAGTAATTATAATTTTAAAAAAGATATTGATTTTAAATACAAAACAATTGCTTCTGATTTAAAAACAAAAGTAGATTCACAATGCAATTCGGGTGTTTCTGATTTACAAAGTAAACTAAGCACCTGCTTTGATTATACAAAATCTTATGTTTCTTTTTTAGGGCATAGAATTGTTAATATAGATGATCCTAAAGATGATAAAGACGCAGTCAATAAAAGATTTTTAGATGTTGCAATCAATAAAAACTTTTTTGATAAAAATATAGCTGATTATGCAATAAAAACCTATGTAAATTCAAAATACAGTACTAGTGTTTCTGATTTAAAAACATAAGTAGATACAAAATACAATACTATTGTTTCAGCTTTACAAGATCAACTGAGTGAAGTTTTTGTTTATACAAGAGACGTTTCTAACCAAAGTCATAGATTTAATAATATGACTGATTTTGTAAATGGAAAAGACACTGACAATAAGCGATATTTCGATAAAGAAATAGCTGATAAATTGTAAAATTTAAACAAATAATTTTTAACACAAAACACAAAAGTTAAAAAAAAAAAAAAAACAAAGAGGACGCCAATAAAAAATTAGTTGTTAAATTGCAAAGTTTAAACTCGAAAGTTGAACAATTTAAGGAAGAAAAATCGCATATATTTTATTTATGTGGAAAATGGAATAAAAATAATAATGTTTTTCGCATAGACGATGACATCAATTTCTTTTTTGATGGATTGTACTATTTATACAATAATTACTGATAATATACCTGGTGATACTCTAAATGTTATTAAGGGAACTATAAAAAAAATATATTACAGAAACCATTTCATTTTAACAGAGGTGATTTTATATATTTTAAAATTTAAACAAATTAATTATGTAATTATTTTGTTGATGGCATGTTGACTACAATAGGGATATTTGTGAAATATGAAGATGAATTATATATATAATTTTACTATTAAATGGAGAACACTTAGTGTTTGAAGTGCAAGAAAATCACCAAGAATAATAATATAAAAATTAAAATAGATAAAAATGACGATTAGTTCAGAAAACTATATGCTCGATATGTAGTTCTAAAAAATCTACATTTTTTAAAAGAATTACCCAAATTATGTGAAGGGATAATCAATTAACTATATAAACCTGCACGAAAAAAAATTCCAAGAAGGAAATAAATTTCATATGGAATTGATGATTTATGGCAAATTGATATTGTGGATATGGATACTGGTAATTTGAAAGGAATATCACATACAAACAATGGTTACAACTATATTATGACAATTATCAATGTTTTCTCAAAATATGCATTTGCTACATCAAATTAAAAAACAGCCAAAAATGTAGCAAATGCCTTTGAATCTATATTAGTTAAAATAATATTGTGTAGTATTCAAAGCGATAAAAGTTTAGAATTTTATAATAATATTTTTAAAGAACTTTTGCAAAAATATAAAATCAATCACTACTCTACATTCAGTAAAATTAAAGCCAGTTGTTTGGAAAGATAAAATCACACAACGAATAATAAGATGTGGAATAAATTTGCTTTGAATGGAAATTTTAAATGGGGAATATATTAGATGATTTAGTGTAAGAATACAACACAAAGCACAGTACCATTGGTATGAAGCCAATTGAAGTAAATAAAAAAAATGAAAGTATTTAAGACAACAAGATTTTGTGAATGTGATTACTAAAACGAAATATAAAGTTGGTGATACTGTCATGTGAGCAAGAGTAAACGAATCTTTGAAAAGGAGTATACAGCTAATTGGACAACAGAATTGTTTCCCATTTTTGAAGTTTTAAATTTTGATATGCCAACTTACAAACCGAATGATACCAACAGAGAAGAAATAAAAGGCAATTTTCATGAATACGAAATTATGAAAACAAACCATCCAGATGAATATTTGGTCGAAAAAGTATTAAAAACTTAAGATGATAAAATGTATGTAAAATTGTTGGGTTTCAATAAATCTTATTACTGTTGGATTAATGAAACAGATGTTAAGTAAAATTTAAAAAAAAAAAAAGCTTCTTATGCAATTCAAAAAGATTATTAATATCATTAATCAATTTTTGTTGAGTGTAATTATTTCCAGCAATATTAAAATTGTTATGTAAACACTCAATGTGGTCATTCAATGTTTCTTTCATTCTTTGATAGAAATTGATAGAATTTGGGTTATAAAAAAATCTCAATATTTTTTTGCAATATGGATCTCCATCTTCAATTCTATACAATCGTTTTTGAACATTTTTTCTTTGATCTATAATGATATAGTAATCATATTCACAGTCATCATCAAATAACTATAACTAAAGTTTGCCTTAAATTTTGATTTTGTGTTTGTGATACACGTGTGGTCATTTCTCTGATTACATCATTTCTGCGAACTTCTCCATCTAATGCCAGATCATCTGACACTCTTAAATGTTCAATATCGTTATCTTTAATTATATTTAATATTTTTAAATAGTTAACATTAATTTCGTTCTTTTAATATGCTCTAATTGGTTTCATTTTATAGCTTTTAATTAATTACTTTGTGTGATTTTTATTCACCATATATACAAATTGATGGGAAAAAAATGCCTGTTCTTTTTATATCTAGAATTGACTCCATTTTTATATGCGAATTTATGTGCAAGTGAAATTGATGACTAGTAATAAATGTTTTTACTAGTATTCTTTTTTAATAAGCAAATTAAAATTTAAAGAAAAAAATAAAGAATATGGACCAGATTCTTTGATAAATATTGTATATAACTTCCCTAAAGGGGTTATGCATTTCTGTGTCCTCACAAAAATTCAATGTTTAATCGAATTAAAATGTAATAACTGGGAAACAACTTAATTGAGTTGATGGAGTTAGAAGAGCACTTTCATACTTCTCTAAAAACTATAAAACTTACGAAATTATGGATAAAGTTTTCCTTGAAAAAGACTACACAGAATTAAAAGAAATAACAAAGAATTTAAAAATTAGATAATATTTTTTACAAAAGGAAACATGTTTTAATGGAGTGCATAGATAAAGTACAAATAATCACCCAGAATCCAGAAGATTATTATATCCAAAATATTTGGATATAGAGGCTCTAAATGTTAAACAACTTCAAAATTTAGCAAATATGTTAAAGATAGAAAAAATACTATGCTTATTGAAGAGAAGAACTAATGGAACTAATATAAAATAAAATTATATTATAGAAACCATTTCCAGGTATAGGAAACAAGAAAGTTTCGGAATTAAAACAAATTGCAAAGGAATAAAAAATTCGAGGATACCTGTACATTAATCGAAGCAAAAGTATTCAAAAAATATTTAATTAATTTAATATTACAAGACAAAGAAAGATTAATAAAAATATAATAATTTAATTTTGGAGAATCCTTAGAGAAATTTTCATAAAATTGTAAATTTAATTTATAATATTTTTATAATTATATTATTTTGTTGTATTAATTTATTACCGTTAAGTTAGGGGTGATTATTCGGACCCCTCACAAAAATTCAACTTTTTTCCATTTAAAGATTGTTATATAAAATTAAATATATGAGTCAGATTCATTAATGTAAATAGTGTTTTCTTAATTGTAAGTTAGGGGCTGTCTATTCATTTGCCCCCCCCAATATTCTACATTCTTATAAATTGCAAAAAGTTTAGAAGCGACTCAATGCGAATGCCATGGGCCTTTTTTAATTGGGTTTACGAGCAAATGAATGCCAACACCAGTGACCCAATTTTTCCAGTCTTATTAAGCACCATCAAAACTCAATTTGGAGAACTTCCCTACTTCACCACCTTCCTGACATTATTTTTTTAGTAATGAAGTGGGGAAGTTTTAATATTTTGTTTTCTTTTTCTTTTTTTCATTTTTATCTGGTACTCCTCATATAGTGAGGAACCACTCACTATATGAGAACACTCCTGCTTGTACATGTCATACTACAAATGAAGTAAGTAGAGCACTTTTTGCTGGGAGTTTAAGGGTACCACTAAATATCCATCAATACTCATATGTAGAATATATGGGTAAGAGCAATGAAATGATTTTTGGCTCAAATGTACTATGTCTTGGTGATAAAGTAACAATGCATATATGCACGCCTCATATTCTCACTATTAAATTAGTATCTCGGACCAGGATTCGATTCCAGGACCTTCGACTTACACGAAAAACACTCTACCACTGAGCCACAGTGATCGAGCAAGCAGCACAGAGATAAAAATGCTTCAAGCAGTGAGATGTATGCCTGTTATAAATAGTCGGTGCAGAGTGTTCACTGCACTGTGAGGGGATAGCTAGAAAGCCTCTTGTACGGTGCCTCATGGTGAATTCGTGGCAGCACAAGTAGAGATAGTGACATAATTGTATGATAACATGCAACCTGTTGTGACAAGAGTTCGCTGTCATCACTGACAAGGAAAACTTTGCATATATGCTTTTTCCTGTTGTGGACAGGGCTTGCTGTTGTTGGGAGTGCACAGCTGTGCATATATGTTATTTTCTGTGGTGGCAAGAGTGTGCTGAATTTCAGTTGTGGAAGAAGATAGAAAATTCTCATATACAATTAACAAGAGAGAGTTAAAATAAAGCATCTTTATTTGATTTCGATACTTTCCACTGTTTGTTTTTCTACTCAAATCTAATGTTAAAAAACCATAATCTTCCTTCCAATAGCTTGCTCAGATCTCTTTAAATTTTTTATAAGGCATATCACCACCAACCAAATCATTATAAATATGTCTTAGGTTCATGTCATCTTGTCTAAATATACATAGAAAGTTTGTGTAGTCTCTTACAAGTAGCTTGGACACCCTTGAATAAATTTGTGCCAAATAAAATACATCTAAATTTTGTGTCTACTTGTATTAAAGAACTCATGGATTATATAACAAAAGAATTAATTTCACAATGATCTAAGGGAATCGTTTCACCATTGTTATTAAAAATTATGGCATTTTTCATTAAATTTACTGGATATTATATCAAATTTATTTTTAACTGAATATATTTTGGTTGATTTAAACTTTTTGAGCAAACATTCAATTTATTAGAATTTTGCCATCCTGGCTTATAAATAAAATTATTCATCAGGTGTGTTTTCTCACGATTGCTGGGCCTATAATTTAATCCTATAATGTCATCAGGCAATTGTTAGCCATTCTTTATTTTTTTAGGATCCCATTGGAAATTAAAACTCAGACACCCCAATTGATTTTGCGCAGCATAGTCTGTTTTAGCTGCTGCCTTTTCATTAAATTACAATAATTTCTGTAATAAATATAGAATAAATTATTCAAGTTAACAAACAACATTTCTATACTATAGAAGAACCTGTACTATGATATAATTTATAAAGATAAACTGATAGCATTAGTTAATTTTCATGCAAAATTTCTAACACTAAGTATAGACATTAATACTATAACAACAATCGAAAAAATGAGTGCTCTCATTGATGAGAATTATGTAATCACTAGTTTTGGGGCAAATACGATGTTGAAGCTATAATTTTAATCGATTTATTTTCAACAAATAACAGAATTGACAGCAGATAATGTGAAAAACAATAATGATTAAATCTAAGTTTGATATCAAACATGATAATCGACTATCTGATATTTTTGGTTTTGAAAGAAATATTACTATTGACATAGGCAAAATTGTCATAGGTACTAATTTACCTAATTTTAATCCAGTTAAAACAATAAATGTTCATTGTCATTTGGGATATGGAATTTTCATTAATTATGACGAGTCTAATCATTTAGAAACTTATATAATTGCTAGTTTATCACCAAAAACTATGTTGGCTTCAGAGATTATGTTAGTTATGATCCCGAATATCCAATTTTTTATAGAATCAATAATGAACAGTTTAATCACATTGTTCTAGAAATTAGGAATGAAAATGGTAAACTGATTGATTTTGATGGTGCTGATATTGACTTATTCTAGAGATAAAAAATGTTAAAAATATAATGTTATAAAATTATTTAATTAATAGCCCCACTACAATGTATCTGTAATATCGTCTTTTTCATTCAAAATTGTATGTTTGTCATAGTTAAAATTAAATTATTTTCCCGTAATCTTATTCACTATTTTTTTGTTTTAATTATCTCTTGTAATGATATTTTTTTTTATAATCACATTTTTCTTAATTTTTTTTTACCAATTCACCAATTGATTTCATGTTTAATTGTAAAGCATTTTCGTGACTTCGAGTCAGTCCTTTAATTTTTGTAACAATTTATAATATTATAATTATTTCAAAATTCGTCTGTACATTCACCAAGCATACAACCTGTTTTAAGAGTATTTTTGCCATCATCAATGTAAATTATGCTGCCTGTGTCATAATATACTACTTTATCACCCTATTTATCTAACATTTCATATAAAGGTAATCGTGCATTTGTTGTCTTAGAGTATGCTATAAACATATTTGTTACTGTGCTATCTTCTACATAATTATTGTTGTATTTATAGGTCACTTCAATTACTTTGTCATTAAAAAAAAACATTATTTATTCCTATTCTATCATCTAATACCAGCTAATCTAATCATCTAGTACCAATGTGTTGGTTCAGTAATATATTCTGTATGTGTTAAATTTTGTCTTTGTCAAATTTTTCCCCAAAGTGAAATTAAGCAAATTTTGGCAACAGCACGCTTCCCTGGATTTTGATCAATTTTTTTAATGTTTAAGTCGATATTTTGATATTTTTATAACATGAATATATTTATCTTTTTATTTGTTATCTTCTTCCAATGGACTAGTTTCTAATTTTATTTTCATAAATGTTTTAATGTAGTCTCTAATTATTTTATTACTTTTTTGTTTGAAATGCCAAACTTCGTGACTTTTAAGTAATTTGTAACCTTTTTCAATAGCTTTATTTAGTTCTAATGTACCATTCATTGCTTTTATTTCATTACTCTGTTTACATTCTCCTTTTTTATCTTCAGCACATTTTGAACATAAATTAAACAATAGTTTTTCTTGTTTAATTGGAAGTACTGGATTATATAAATTTCGTGGTGGCAAAACTTTACATTTGATCAATCCAAACCAATTTTCGTCGTAATTTTTGGGGTTAAATATTATAATAGGATGACCAACTGGGTATTAATCAAAAAACATTACTGTTAGATATAAACTATACATATCTATATATCATAACCTTTTTTTCAGAAACTTTTAATTTCGAAGCATTGTCTCTACCTCCAAAAAGAATCACCTCTAGGCTGTAATGGTTCTATTACATTTTTAGTTTTTTCTAAATTGTTTTTGTAGAAAATAGATTTTTTTTCCATTTGCAAGTCCACATTTCCCTTACTTTGTAACCATTTTGTCTTAAACATGTTGTTCGATTGCTTGTTTTAGTAAACAAATCATCCAAACTTTAATTGTTACAATTATTTATTGTTTCTGGTGAATAACAATCAGAACATCCATGCCAAAAATAACCTTGACATTGATAAATTGTTTTAGTTTTTTCGTCGTAACCATCAACTTTTGTTCCACAAATAGTAACTTCTCCACAATTTAATGCGTCTCGAACATTTGGAAATGTATTTAACCACAAAATTGATTCTTTACTAAACATTTCTTTTTTATCATCTTTACTACTGCAATAGCATTATTCATAAGGAAAGTTTATCTATAAACAGCCACACAAATGCCTGCTATTGTTATGCAGTAAAATGGATCTGTATTTGCTATTTCTAGAAAAGATTCTCTAAATTTAAGACATCCACATCGTAAATTATCAACATCAGAACCACAATATTCAGCAAGTTCTATTTGGAAATCGAAGATATAATTTTCTTTTGTTTTTTCCGCATGTCACTTTAAAAAGTCTTCTCGTTGTTCTTCCTTCATTGTATTGACTCCAAAATATTTTGTAGCTGGTATTTTTCCTCCATAATTTTTATTTTCTGGTATGTTAGAAAAGTGTAGATAATATCCTTTTTTAAGCTCTTTTAAGCCAAATTATTTCGGAAATGTTGCAATACTTCCTTGAATAAACTTTATACCATCAATTATTTTGATATTTACACTCGATATTTTAAGTTGCGTAATTTTTGAGCCTTAACATATTGTTTGATGTTTTATACTATTTCTAACACAATATTGTAAAATGAAATATGAATCTTAGCCTTTGAATTATATGCAATAAATATATATCCTTTATTTTATTCAGATATCACCATTCGCAAAACTCATCATTTGTACTAAAATGTTTTTTGTTTTCGTTAAAGTCTTGAACAATGTATGAAAACCAGTATCTTGTGTGGCTTCATAGTCGAAAAAGTAGTATTTTTCTGTGTAATAACAATCCTTATCTTTGTTGTTACTTTTGCCATTACAACTACAAACTGTTGTACAAAGAATGCCTTTTTGTTGTTTCTCTCGCATATAACATTTGTGTTAATCATTTTTCGCAAATTCCTTACAATTTCAACATTTGATATAACCACAGTTGAATTTTTTTATTTCTCAAACATATTTTGTTACAAGTTATATACTTATAGCCTGCCTTATATACATCATCATAATTATCAAAACATTCCTGTCCAAAGCAATATTTGTTACATTTTTTGCATAATATTCTAACACAATCTTCACTATCCAAAACTTTTTCGTGCTGTGGTTTTTTACATAAATTGCATAAAATTTTATTATTTTTCTGACACTTGTGTTGATCTTTATTATTGTATGGTTTGTCACAATTTTTACAATAACAAACACTACCTAAAAATGATTTCATACTATTAATGACATCATAGTGTTCGTCGTGTAAGTACATATAAAAAGTTGTTGGTTTTTTAGTTCCAGAATGTATAATTGAATTGAAATGTGCAGCTGAAACAACTTTAATTTGGGTATTCAGAAAATTCTCTACATCCATAATATCTTGTCAACTGAAACCGATTTCATAACTTTTACCCATTCTTACACTAAGTTCACGAGCCAATTCTCCTTGTAATTTTATTCCTTTTCTAATATAAATAATCTCAATATTTCGTAAATTCTCTATCCAAAATGATGTTAGTTTCGTATGTTAAAGCTGTAATTATAGCTCTAGGTCTATATAAATTATCATCATTGTTAATTTTATTAATACATTGTTTTGTCTTAATATCTTTAGTTAAATTAATAATTTTTTTTATATCTTGTGCCATTACCGCTGGGTGCTCTGTAAACATCTATATCGAAAGTAGTTTCATTTATATCTACATTTTAATTCGATGTAATTACTATTTCAATTTGATTAAGTAAATTTTCAGCATTTAAATTGTTATTTATTGCGGCCGAAATAGTGTGGTGAAAATTCTGATTATTTGCACATGTTCTCATTTGATCACCTTGATTATAAATCCTTAATTTTCTTACTGCTTTCATTGCTGCGTGAACAGCATTTCAAGCAGCATTCTTTTTTTTTATTGGAATTCCTTCTAAATTATTTATTAGAATACCATTTTTTTTTGCCAAATGTCCAAAGCTTCATTAAAATTAAGACCAATTTCGCGAATTTCAACTGGTTGTATTCTTTCTACGCGTTCATTAAAAAAATTTTGTTTGGAAGGAAAAATTTGACCTTGACCTTTATTTTCTTCTTTAATTGAAAAGGGCAAATTTTTGTTAGTTTAATCTCTTGGTTGTACAAATATCTGATTAGAGAATGGGATTTTTTTTTTTTTTCTATCTTTCCTATATAATTCATGGATATTGGTATAAGAAAATTGCAAATTAGAAAGTTTCTTTCTCTTTGCTCATTAATAATAGTTGTTATTATTATATCTGCTTTACTTAAACTATTTTTATTTGTTATGTTAAAGCTTTTAGCCTTAGTTCTTAATCCCGCTACTGTCAAATCATTTAGATTTTCTCCTGCTTGACGAACTTTTGTAATAATGCTTGTAATAAGATCATATTTACATTATTTAGATAATTTTTTATTTTTAATTCTCTAGCTATAATTCTCAACTCAGGCACTCTCGTTTTGCGCATATCTACTACTGATTAATTCGAAGCCATATTTTTTCATTTATAAGAAATAAAAATGTATAAACAAAGAAATGAAATGTAAAAAAAAAAGATGAAAATACTTGAATGAAGTGCTTAAATTATTGATAATTATTTTTTAAAATATTTATCTTCTTCTGTGATAATGTTTCTCACTACATCATTTTTTTGCATATTGTTTAATGATTGTATTTAGTGTTTTTATTTTTTAAAAATGATTTTATAGATTTATTCTCATTACAAACTGTGCATGTTTTTGTTGGATGATTATCATTTTGAATTTCATTAAGAATATCTATTGATGTATTGTGTGATTTAGTTTTTAATGCTCTTTGAGATATATATTACAAATATATTTTCCACATTCATATAATATTTTCACATTAAAACATTCTTTATATTTTGTTGTATGTTTGTCTATAGTCGCTTTATGAGGATAGAATGAATATATAGATTTATTCTCATTACTACACGTGTCTTAGTTGAATAATCATGTCGAATTTCATTGGTATTGTGTGATTTAATATTTTTATGCTTTTTGAGATATAGTTTAGAAACATATTTTCCACATTCGCATAGTGCGTTCTCTTTATTTAACTCATATTGATTTTTAGCATATTCAGCAGAACATTCTTTTACAGGTGTTAATATGTTTATCGTTTGTGTGCATATTTGATCCAAAACAATCAATGTTTAATACTTCGGCACATTTTTTCCATTGTTGAGATATGGTATTATTTTCCATCTCGAGCATAGCTGCCATTTTATTGAGTAAGAAAATGTATTTATTAAGAGAATGAAAAAATATTTTTGTTCAATAATTCGTTTCTTTATAAATTACACAAAATAAAACATGGAGTCTCTCCTCAAGAAGTTTAACAACTCGTTTGAATTCACTAAACTACAAGATATAGAAAAAAATAAATTGTTAACTGCTACATATGTTGAGATTCATGAATCCAATTTTGGTAAAAAAAAAAAAAAATCTAGATGGCAAGTTTAAAATTTCATTACCAGAGAGCGCTTTGTGAAAATATTAGAAAAAAATTCTCTGAAACTACTAAATGAGAAGGATGTTTTTATGTCATATAGAGGCTTAAAAGAACTGAATAATGGAATGTTTGAGCATGATTTAGAGTTCTCTTAAAATATATATAAATTTATATTAATTTGAATCTTTTTAATATTTCACTTTATTTTATCTTATTTTACTTGATTTTAGCTAAGATTTTCTTGATTTAGACTACTCGCCTGCAAAATAGACATTTTCTAGGAAAAATGAAAATTTTCTTGAAAATGTAGAAATTTGATTGATTTTAGCTTAAATTTGCTTGATTTTTATTCTAAATCTTGCGTGCTCTATTCGTGCCGGATTTTTTTTGAGAGCTGAAATTCGAGGTAAAAACATGAAATCTGGAATAAAATACATGAAATTCGGGAGGTAAAAAGTTTGAACATTGATTTTAAAAAAAAGAAGCTTGAAATTTGAGGTAAAACGCTTGATATTTGGGGTAAAAAAACTTGAAATTTGGGCCCAAAAATGGATTTTCCTCAATCTGCACATATTTATTTTAAGGAATAAATAATTTAGTCGCTATAGCTATTAACAACTGAGCACGTCAAAGAAAAAGATAAACTGATTATTTGTCACCTTATTATTATTATTATATATATATGTTGTGCTTATTTGTTTGAAAATGAATTTCAAGGTTAATGGTGCACGAAATCCGTTTGTTTACCTTAATCTTTGCCAAAAGTTGTTTTTCAGAGAATTTTTCAAAATTTTTGGCGTGACAAGACATAAATAATTTCGAACACCTTCTTACATTGATAAATATTCACTAGCCTACCGTTACTGCTTTCGGAGCACTGATGGCAGATAAGAAAGAATAACTTATTTCTCATATTCCATAAATACTCATCGAATAATAAAGGTATAGGCCATTCACGGTGAAGTGAGCACTTTTTAGGGCCCTGCCAAATTTTTCGTTTCAATTAATTTATATCTTTCAGCCACTTTTTAATGTAAACATTGCAAATATGACTTATAAACACAGTGTATATATTTCATCACTCTCAATAGTTTAACGTCTGAGACTGCAATAAATTATATTTATTAGGGGTTAATGACTTTTGGGAGGGCCTTAAAAAGTGCTCATTTTACCGTGAACAGTCTATAGTGAACATTTAACAATGCAAAACGTTTTTAAAAATTAATATTTACGTCTTTTAGTTCCGAAATTTTCGATAAACCCTCTGCAAACAAGTTATAACGAAAATCGGGTAAATATACTGCTTTCGTGCACCATTCCAATAAATTCTCTCTTGCCATCGCTCGATGTTTTCTTTCTTTTATGTTAATAACAGTATATTTAATACGCCATCACAGGTTTGTTACAAATTCACAAATTCATATTTATTAGGATGCCGTTCCCTTCTAATACATTTTTTTTCTGGATTGAATGGTCGAAACAGCGTACTCTTAATAAAGGCTGTTCACGATAAAGCGAGCACTTTTGAAATGAACCTTAGAAAAAAGTCACTGCCCCTACCTGCATATATTTTAACGGGCAAACTAAGTGACATGCACCTGGTAAAGTTGGTAACGTTGGATGGGAAGTAGTTCCGTATCTTAACGTCGAATAAAATGTGTTAGGCAACCATTTATGATAACATAAATTATTTATTTCGCTTCCTGTGTTTTTAATGCTTCGAAGTGTAAAAATGAGCAGATTTGTTCAATAATAACTTTTATAATAATACCACAGTTTCACTTGGCCGGCGCATGAATAAATTGATGAGACCCATGGTCTCATCAAAAGTGCTCATTTTACCGTGAATAGCCTATATAGTCAATTCACGGTTGCTTCGCGAAACCCTGTTAAAGTTCTACTTCCAGGATATTCTTCCGCCTTATGCCTGGTTCACATGTACGCTGGTCACGCCGAACAGACAGAGCGAAAAACTAGAACAGCAAATCAGAAGCAATTCTCAGTTTCCGCGCGAGTCACGTAGAAACTGAGGACGACATCTGATTGGCTGTTCTAGTTTTCCGCTCTGTTTGTTCGGCGTTATTGGCATACATGTGAACCAGGCTTTATACAAACAAAGATTAATCAACTAAAGAAAATTACACCAAAGGGACAGACAGCGTACCGCATTCGTGGCCACTCAATGTTACAATATTTTGCAATAGAACTATTTTTCATTAGGCATTACCAACACAGCTATTTTCTCTCGGTATTATTCGTATTAATTATAAATGAAATTTATATATCTATACATAAGATATAAGTCAAGTATCGATTTAACCAAAAATAAGGTGCTTCTATGTTAACACAAGTATAAAATGCTTGTGGTACATGGCATATTTAAGAAATAAACAAACACGTATACAAGGGGGTGATTTTTCTAAAGTTTGATTCAAAAAGTGTAAAGAAACGACAATATACTATAGTAAATACACACCAGTTGTTTGATCGGGTGGAATTGCCAAAATGTATAATAACGACAGTCTGAAAACTGTGTAGACATAACTGATAGTGTTAGGACGTCTTACAGTCAACACTCCTTCCTGTACGCGGCCAACCTCGTATTTTGCTACACTAAATTCCAGAAGCAATCTTGAAAATCAAACTTGTTGACTTTGAAAGAGGCAAATTATCGTAACCCTTCCAACTGCATTTACAGGAAGTTACCCAGCGTGGAGTTACCCCCAAAAAAAAAAAATCTCGGATACGTTTAGCCACATTTACGACTTGGCCTATACAAGAGTCTGCAACGGCTTTTGCATGCCAACCTTTAAAATGATTTGCAGCAGTGTATCCTACAAGCATAGTTAGTCACTTGTAACTTTGTTCTACTCTCCTCGGAGGTAACCACGCGTGTCTGTGAGTTGCCTGGTGACGCGCCACGAGGTATAACTGAGCAACGGAGGGTAAACAGAGTTACTTCATCGCTAGCTATTAGAGAGACTACGCGAGTTCCTCCGAAACTTGACCCACTCTCGCACGACGAGTTATTTCGGCGGTGTGTGAATTCATTACAACGGCGTATAATTTAAAAGTACTTTCATAAGACCGAATTGTGCAAACAATCAGAAACTAAACACATTCTGAAACAATTTCCTACCAGCCCCTAGCGTGAAGAAAAAAAAAAAAGTTTCTATAATTCTTTCAGCGGTTACGGGACTATTAATTTTTTTTTCTGTTGTAACACGTCGATCCTCATCTTCCCTACCCACTGCTCATTAAGTATATAAGACGAGCTAAGCAGACATGTTGTCAGTAAGTTTTCAGCTAGCGTTTGGGGAACACAGTGCGACTGTTTTCCGCAGCATTCATCTCACGCACATAGTTAACAAGTCTTCGATATAGAAGGCCAACTACGAAGGATTGAAAAGACACAGATTTTGGCAAAGGTCACCTGACCACCATGGGGCCGCCAAGATGGGTGTGTATACCAACTTTGTATTTTATGCGCTCATTACAATGTAAGACGTTTGCTGTTAGTTAAACACTTTTAAGATTAAATTTTAAAAAATTTATTCTAACTGCATATATTTTTAAGTGACACTAACTGAGATACTCTCAGTTCGTTGGCAGAACCCCAGTAAAGCAGTGTAGTGTTTTAATGACTTATATTAAACGTGGGATATTAAAGTAGCCACTGATTTCAATCTGTTTCTTTTCACGGGAGTAATTAATTAGTTGAAAGTTACTAAAGCGTGTTTTCTTCTTTTAAAAAAATACATCTGATTGACAGGTGGTTACCAGCCGCGAGAACCACAGACATGTTAACTTTAATGTATGGCCTAAGGATGAACACAGGACATTAAAATATATCTGACCGGGGTTTTCAAAAGTGGTCAACCAACCGCGAATGGATTGTTCATATTGTATATGTTCAGTGACGCAGCGCGAGCAGGGCAGTTTATTCACTGTTTAGCCGCAAAAATAAGAGCGTATAATCTCACTTCTATGACCCCAAGAATTAACTAACCTTTTCATTTTCATTATGAAGAATCGAACCACTACCCACACCACTGGACAAAAATGGGGAAATGGTTATATATTGCAGAAACGAAATACGCTTAAGTAGTACTGTAACGAGTACATGTGGCATGTTTTCTCATGGCTAGCATTCCTAAGGTCCCGTGCTTGACTCCGTTTCAAACCCTAGGGGCATTGAATATTCAAGTGGTTTTTCACCCCGTCCAGATAAACGACTGCGGAGTTCCATAATTTCGTGGTTTTAAAAAAATTTGAGAACATTTTCAGAAAAAGAGGAAGAAACTGTTTAAAATGTATATATATATATATATATATATATATATATATATATATATATATATATATATATATATATGTGTGTGTGTGTGTGTGTGTGTGTGTGTGTGTGTGTGTGTGTGTGTGTGTGCTTGTTGCACACACAATATATTAGATTATACTTTGAAATAATAAATTTCTAGCCTCTATTTGTCTTTGATTGTAACAGAATAATTCAAGAAATATTATGCGGTATTTCCATATAAACGACAGTGTGTGCAACTGTTTAGTATTGTTCATTTCTGTTATAACTTCTCTGCCTATTTTTATCAGTGTCGCCGCCCCTTAAAGATTAAGAGCTTATGAGACTACCCCAAGAAGGTTTTAATTGTATTTATATTGCTTGAAGAGTGTGTTTCCTATTCAACACAGTACCACTTCAGTGTTTTTTTTTTTTTTTTTTTTTTTGTAAATCCCATAACATTTTATGAAAATTCGCCACGTACTTATCAGATCTGAACGTTTTATGAAATGAATGGGACCGTGGTTCCCGCTGATTTGGATATTTTATTGTAAACAAAAATCAGGTATTTTTCCCTTCAGAAAGATAAGATTTCGGTATTATAATTTGTAATTTATCGGATTAAAATCAATTTTAAAAATTAATAAATGGCAGTTCAAAAATAAACGTTAAGGAGATAAGTAGGCCAGAAAGATATTTCAGTCTTTAATTCTGATTATATTGTGTGAAAAAATAAATACGTTCACTCAAGAAATAAACAATGACTCATTAAGTACACAAGATAAGTTTCTCATGAGTAGTTGTTTCGCACTTAACTGAGCACTTGCGCGCCCTGCTGAAATTCCTCGTTCGGACCACTATGTATCTTTCCGCCCAATGTAAAATAACTTTTACCGTGTACCTAATGCTGTACGTATTTAGTACCTTAGCCGCAGTTTACGTAAATATACGCTATCTTATGGAAGGATTTTTATTTCGAAATTTGCTTTTTGTGTGCTCAGTTAAGCGCGAGCGAAATATAGACAGTAAGGATATTCCGTAACATTTTAAACGAAAATGAAGTTTTTTACAAAGTAATGGAATAAACGTCTGAGATTTTCAATGTTCTGAAATGTTTTGGAATCTTTTCTAACACCAATTTAAACTGCATTAAGTTAAGACATTTCATGTTTATTCGCTGAATCATTATAAATTATTTATTATTTGTTGACATTTCTCTCAGCGGTATAAATTAATTTATGTATAAAATGTACAGGATTACTTTCATATTTTTACAAAAGTTTTGGTGTTTATATACATGACATTTATGGGTTTTCATTTTTTTACAGCTTATGGTGGCTATCCTAGCAACGATTATTACCTCATCATTTTCTGATCATTCAGAAAGACGATTAAAGAAACGTAATGTAGGTTACAATTACCCAGTTCCATCGGTACCCTTCCCTCCTCCTCCACCCCAACCACAATATCAACCACCACCCCAACCACAATATCAACCACCACCCCCACCCCCTCCCCCTCCTCCACCACCCCCACCACCACCTCCCCCACCTCCCCCTCCACCACCACCTCCACCCCCTCCACCACCACCTCCTCCACCACCTCCTCGCCCAGATCGTACATACTTACCTCCTCCCCCAATACAGTATCAACAGCCGCAATATCAACCTCCCCCACCACCACCCCCACCACCCCCACCTCCTCCACCTCCTCCACCTCCTCCACCTCCACCTCCTCCTCCACCTCCTCCACCTCCTCCACCTCCTCCACCTCCACCTCCACCTCCACCTCCTCCTCCACCACCTCCTCCACCACCGATCCAACCTAGTCGTGAGTACCTGCCTCCAGGAGGACCTCAATACTCACCGCCAGCTCCACCACCACAGCGTGATTATTTACCACCAATTGGCAGATCCCGTTCCGTATCTTCATTCCGCCTTTTCCAAAGGTTTTAATCCCACAGTCCCACCACTATTAATCAATTGAGAATAACTCACTAGGTGAATGAAATCTCTATAACCCAGTGACTGGGTAACCTACTATCGTCAAATCAAAAGACTATATACTGTGTCATAATAAGAAGCAAGAGAAGAAAGCTGATGAGTATGATGTTTGAACGAAGAGTTGCAACAGATGTTAACTTGCCATCAGTCCTCGACACAGCACAGGGCGTTGTTAAATTAATGTACTTTACCAAAATACCAAGTACCAAAATAATCAAATACTATATTGACAATAAATTAATTTTGTGAAATGTCTTATTGTGAGAAACAAATGTGACTGATTAACTATGTATTTAAGTTGTTTTCAGCATTAAATGCATGTAAAATAATTTTATAAGTAGTGTTTATTATTAATAATAAAACTTACTGTGATTTAATATATGTGATTTTTTTTTTAACCAGCAAAAATGCGCAAACAACTGGAGATAGTGGGAAATGCAATGCTTAAAATGGAAAATACGAAACACATTAATCTTAAAATGCAGTATCGAGGTTCGAGTTCAATCAGTTTTTGTGGGGCTTGTTTTATGTTCTTTTGTTGAGTGGCAAAGCCATACGCCTGTAAAATGTTAAACAAAGAGGGCAACCGTGCAAAATATATTATCTAATGTAAACTGAATTGTTACTTAGACGTGGCATCATTTGAATCAAAAACATGCTATGAATTTAGTAGGCATGGGTGGTATCTGTCAAAGTCATAGTATCCTTGAGCTTGCAGTCAATAATTATGGTCACAAAGTTATTAGACTAATTATTTGGAATGAACGTAATATGCAGTCGATTTCTGAAATACAGCAGTTTTCCGAGTCTCATTAGTGTTTTAAAATAGGTAACTGATTCGTCCAAATATATTTCAGTAATATGTTATTAAAGCAATTCATCATTCCTATATAATAAGTAGACGATCTCTGTATGTGTGTCTGTCCGTCTTTAATACCTCTAAGTCCCTTGAAACTCAACAAAAGTTCTTCAAATTTTGCAGAGCGAATTCTCAGGGTAAAATACAGGTCAAGTTCGAATTTCAGCAATATCAGATTACGCAATCATTAATTTTTTCCCTAAAAACTTATTTTTAATTTCTTTTTTCCTATGAAAAGTTTCGCATTAATGCTTAGAGAATATTGCATACATATATTAAGGTAATTGAATATCGTGTTTGTTTACTTTAAATGTCCCGTTCCAATGTTGAGTTAATTCCCAAGTGGGGCCTTAGTGGCTCAGTGGATAGAACTATCTTTTTACCGGGGCCGCAGTGGGTTAGTGGATATAACTATATCAAGTGGGGCCTTAATGGCTCAGTGGATAGAGGGCTTTTAAGTGGGGCCTTAGTGTCTCATTGGATAGAACTTTATCAAGTGGGGCTGTAGGCTAAGTGGATAGATATATATAAAATGGGGCCTTGGTAGCTCATTGGATAGAGAGAGATTCCATGTGGGGCCACAGTGGCACAGTGGATAGAGATATTCCAAGTGGGGCCTTAGTAGCTCAGTGAATAGAGAGATACCAAGTGGTGCCGCAGTGGCTCGGTGGATATAACTATATCAAGTGGGGCCTTAATGGCTCAGTGGATAGAGCGATTTTAAGTGGGGCCTTAGTGTCTCAGTGAATGAACTATGTTAAGTTGGGCCACAGTGACCAAGTGGCTAGAGAAATATTTAATGAGACCGCAGTCACATCACTGTTCTGGCATCCAACATATTATATTATGTTACTGATTCCGAACACCATATTGGATGTTAGTTACCTTGACCTTGACCCCAATGAGCTTAACTCTAAAATTTGAAGAAAAAAAATTGCAAGAAATCTACGAACATAATATAAGTATAGGAACATATTACAGCACTGACTCCAACCACAATGCTGAATGTTGGCGACCTTAACCTTGACATCATTGTTCTCCAAATTCATAAAAATCTGAGAGAAAATTCTTAAAATAGACGAGTAGCATATAACATTAGACACTTATTCATTTGTTCACACTCCACAACTAACCCCTCACCCACCTCTCCTTAAAAATCAATAATTGGCCTTAAGTAACAAAAATTATACCTCCACCTATGCCAATCAGTAGGGGTAGCATCTATGTTCTGGATCGTTGAGCAATAAAAGGCTAAGTGTCACGTAATTAACCTTGAAAGGGGTCTCTCCGAGAGGGATATCAATTGCCGGCATCTTTTATCCTGGAGAAACAGAATATTCCCTCTCCCCCAAACCACTGGTAGGTGTGTTTTGATTGGCTGATGGATTCTCCCACCCTTTTTGAAGTGTGCTGTGATTGGCTGTTGCTTGTGGGGTTACCCTTTTAGTACGCAAAGCGCCCAAGCAAAATTTGTGCGACTTTGAAATTTTTCGAGGAAGTCTGGAGGGCGAGAAACTAGGGGGGGGGGGGGTAAGGAGGTATAGGGTTGGACCTGGAGGGTTGAGGAGTCGCTCAGTCCTTGGTTGGAGACACATCGAGGGTAATTAGGTGTAATTACATGTCAGTGCATAATGAGTAATTGCATATTGAGTAATTGCTTAATGTGTAAGTGTGTAATAAGTAATTGTGTAATGAGTATGTACTGAGAGTAATTACATACTAACTACACATGTTTACCCATCGGCTGCCGAAACACAACTGATGAGGCTGGAAGGCGAGTGGTTAGGTGTAAAGGGGGAGGGGTGTATGTTTGGACCAGGAGGGTTGAGAAGTTAGTCCATGGTTCGAAACCCATTGAGGGTATTAGGTTTAATTATACGTTATTTGCATAATGAGTAATTGCATAACAAGTAATTAGACATAATGAGTTATTGCATAATGAATAAGTAGGTGCCAAGATTAAGTACATATACCAAGACTAAGTACACAGTAATTACACATCCTACCCCTAATATGGCTCACTAGCAACTAAGCTGTGAATTGTCAACATGTTTTTGATATATGTCTGAAATCTTGGTTGGCGGCGATTCCTGCCATGGGTAAGTGTAACATAAATACATTTATACAGAACCAGTTCCCAGTTCGAACCCATCGAGGGTAAGGAAAACATAAATATAGTTATATGCAGCAAAACCTTCTTTTGTTTCCCATCGAGGATAATTAAATCATAAATTATATGTATATTTTGGACCAATACCCAGTTCGATCTCCACAAAGAGTAAGGGCAACATAAATATATTTATACTGACCTAAACATTGCTTCGATTCCCAGCAAGGATAAATTTTTCTTAAATGCATCTGCACTGGGTTAGTACTTGGTTCGAAACCCACCAAAGTTAAAACATATTTACATTTGTACTGAGATATTCCTTAATTTGACCCCTTCGAGGGTAAGTCAAGCCTAAATACATCTATACTAACACATCCATTGCTTCAAATCCTGGTGAGGGTAAATACATATATAGCGATTACTAATTGTGTATCGAGAGTAATCACCCAGATACATATAGGGAGGAACTGCACATCAAAACAGCTCGGGGTCTGGATGCCGATGGAATATAAAAACACTAATAACCTTTGTTTAAAACTCAAACATCTTGAATGTTAAATAAGACGGGCATATTTTAAAAAGTAATGTAGTCTTTATCAAACATTTCAATAAGGAGATCTGATTTTATTTTAATATTATGTGAATAACACCTCACTAACATTCTGATGTCGTATGTGAATACTTTAAAGAAGAATAAAAACTCGAGGAACGCATGCATTTTTCTAGTGGAGGATCCCTGGCGTTGGCCGGGAGTGTTACATTTATTCTCACTCGAAGCACTGTGGACCACAGAAACACAGTTGACTGGCAAACACAAGACTTACAACAAAGGGTGGGCCACTCCATAAAGCATGGAGAGTGATCGAGGGGGCGAGTGTAATTCCATTGAAACTGCCAGGAGCATGTAAATCGTGGTGGTTCGGAGAGAGAGCATTCCTCACTCAGAAGCCGAGACTACCACACCGCACACCCTCGCAGTGCGAGACAGAGACGTGAGGATGTCACAGCACACCATCAACTAACATGTTTACCGCTCGCTACAGACCAGTTATGGTGAGGTGTCACATAACAACGGAAGGTACAGCGATCTCTGACACCCATCTCTGTGTATAACTTCGTAAACGATAATGCAATGTTACAAATGAAATTATATACAAATATCTAATTGAAGTATATCAATAAAAGTGCAAAAAGGCAAAAAAAAATCCTTTTCTTAAATAATTTTTTCTAAGTTGATATTAACATTAAAATAAATTAAAACCCTTGTATTACTCCAAATGAAACAAGTTCTTCACTCAGAAGATTAAAAAATACAAATGTGATTTTCCAATATGCTTGAATTAGGAAGTTTGAAAACCAAATGCTGATAACTGTGAAGAACAATTCTATGTCAAAAGTAAATGTTTATTGTTACTATACTTAATTTTTAATTCATATACCAAACAGGAATTAATTTCAGAAAACAAATTCTGTAACCAAACAATTTTTGTTAAGTGCCACTCCATTTAGGTCTATAGAGATATAAATACTTGCTGATGCATTGTCACATTCTACATCGCAAACATTCCGCAAATCGTCTATATATTCTGTTACATACACTAATTCTTGTTAATCTGTTGTTGCTTAAAGTACCTTCTATCCCCAAAGTTGAGGAGTGACCACACCCAGGGCTGACAACAGCTCACTCCATTTTCCAATACCATTACCTCACAAGAAGCCATATTGGAATACCCCCAGGATGGACTGTGACAGCATATCCATTAGGCAAAATCAGAAAACACTTGTGTAAGCTACTCAATAAAAACAAGCACCCTAATAAAAAGATATAATTTATATATCTTACCACAAATCAAACCAGCCAAATATTACATCATACAATATAAAGAACGATAGTATAATCAGTAGTAGGCCTATGGGAAGACGAGGACAGACTGCTTCGGCTGGAGGCGCAAGGCACCGGGCGCCATGTTGGATCTTGGGCTTCCTGCTCTGTGATTCTGGTCACGTATCTGCCATATGGATTCCGCCATTTTACTAGCCAGTATACCGCCATATTATGCCACCATATTTCTAGCCAGTACACCTTCATCTTGAACCACCATATTGATAAGCAGTATGTCATTTTTTCATGCTCTTCCATTCCGAGGATTTTCTCCGAGTGCTCCCATTTTTTCTCTTTTGCATTCTTTCTCTCCCATTCGTTCATCATTTGTTTACATCAGCTATTGCTGGAGGCCACCATCTTTGTTTACATTTATCTCTCACCTTTGTTCAATGCCATCTTGTTTTTTGTTTGTCATTTGTTTCCCCATTAGTTCTGGCTTTGGCCACTAGGAGCGCTGGTGTCGCATTCGCTCCACTGATTACTCACCTTTGATCGACCGCCATCTTGGTTCTGGCTTTAGCCACTAGGAGCACTGGTATCGCTCTCATTCGATTAGTCGATCTCGCAAGCGCTCCACTGCCATATTGGTTCTGGAATTGGCTTCTAGGAGCACTGCTTGTTTTAGAACAGTGCTGGATCGAACTGCCAGACCTTGGGTAGCCAGACTTATGCCTTCGACCACTCGGTTTTGCAAAATGCCATGTGACAAGAGTTTATAAGTAGTATATAGATTGCAGACGAATAAATCATATCTTGCCTCTCATTTAAGACATTACATTTTTATTTATTTATTATAGATTTTAAGTATTTCATTTACATATCAATAATTTTTTAATTATATATACAAATCAATAATTTTAGTATATATTTTTTATTATATAATTTTTATTTCTTGTATAACTTGTTTTTTTATATATAAATTTAAAATGTTTTAATATATTTTTAAATTTTATTTTTTATTATTTTGGTCTAACTTACATATTTAGTATTTAGATTTAACTTCTATACTTTTTTTAATTATTTATTTTTAATATATCATTTTTAATTATATTTTTATTATTTTGGTTTAACTTACACATGTATTATTTGAGATTTAACTTATATACATTTTTAGTATTTAATTTTTAATTTTAAGTATTTTGTTTATTAAACTTTAAAGTGTATCGAGTGTCGAGTCTACAGATTCGAATTTTTCAGGCAGATAAGAATATGTCATCAGAATATATGATTACGTGGCTATGACAAGTGCTATATTGGATTTTTTAATAAGCATATAAGTGGTTTCAGTAAAGATATTTCAAGTGTTTTATATTATGAACGTTGATTATTCGCACTTTTTCAATTTTTATTTACATATAATATTTCTTTATATCCCAGGCTTAAGTATGTAGGGAATTGTAACATATATTGAACTTAGAAAAATATTTTCTACTCCTATTTTCCAACACACCATCCCATAACCTAAATTAATCTAACCTAACTTCACCTAACCTAATTATACTTAACCAAATTTCACTTAACGTAACATCAACTAACTTAATTTCACTTAACCTAGCATCACCCAACCCAACATCACCTAATCTAACTTCACCTAACCTAACTTCGCCTAATCTAGCCAATTAAATATTACATCAATTCTATCATAACAACAATACTATTAATTTAACCATCTACGACATCCATATCGCGTTAACCCCCATCAAACCATCCTGTTCGTACTAACCGACCATACTAGCTAAGCATTCTGCCCCTCTCATACTAACTAAACAAAAACGAATCATACAATTAAACCATTCTCCTCACACAATCTAAGCTACACTTTTTTCATATTGCCAAATAGCCGAACATGTGACAGGTCATGCCAATCAACCCTACATGCAAACTAACATTACAACCGAGTCATGTGTTCCACCCTACATCAGGACTTTGCATGTATTTAATTTCTCTCAACATACACTTCACTTAACCACCACACTCTATGGTCATGTATGTTAGAACTTGGAAAAAAAACTTTCATTAAAAAACTTATATATATATATATTTTTAATATTATAGAAAGGTATACCTTAGAAATAAAATACAGCGAATTTTTTTTTTACAAAAAATATTGCACAGATAGTAAAATATACATAATCGGCAAAAATTACAATATTCTTTAATATATGTGCAACTTTGTTGTAGGTTATAGTCTTTTGTGCATTTTGCTATTCACGCTTGCTTTGTCCTTGTGCGCAAATATCATGATTTTTAGTACACCTATACACTGTGTAGGGCAGGTTATGTAGGTAAATACCCAGCAAACACAACCTTTCGGCAAAGTGTCAGCAAATTGTCGGCCTGATACCTGTACTGTCGGCAACTGTCGTTTCAATGCCAGAAGATAGCCTTCTGACAAAGACATTATGTCTTTTTTGGGACAGAATCTTTGCTGTTAGAAAAAAGACAATGGCCCACTGTATTTTTTTGGATAACAGATGGACATCACCTAAATTATGTCGGCATGATATCTCACAGCCAACATTTCGCCAATAGCAAAAATAGTATTCTAGCCCAATTCCGATATAGCATCTTTATTTTTTCGGTAAGCTGGCCGTCATCTCATTTATTCCGGCCCACTAATGTTTTGGATATATTTACTATTAACTTAACAAATATATTTAGTATTCACAAAATTGATTTCGAAATAAAGGTAATTATACATTTTATATGTTCACTTACATACATAGATAAATTATATTATAATTAAAAGCAACTACTGTTAAACATTTGTAATATACAACGTGATTCCGAACAACACCGACAAACTCCGGCAGGTTATTCTTGGCGTAAATATTAGACGGAAATGTCTGTACCACTTTTACCGCTTACTGTTCACACTTTTCGGGCAAACAAGGGGGGTGGGGAACCCCTATTTTCATGATGACTGGGGATGATATTATCAACTTGGAGTGTATAGAGTTGACACTATATAGGATGTATATAGGTATCTATGGTGATACCCATTGTTGGTTATGTAGCAGTTGTATAAAGACGAGCAGTGGAAGTCTATTGCGGAACCAAGCACAGCGCAATAATTAGACTAAAAATCAAGTAGATTTCTCACTTTCAAGCAACCTTTTTCAAAATCATCTGGGGATATCATCTATCTCTTCAATTTTATCCCCAAAATCAAGCTTATTTGATCCAAATCTGCAATCGAAATCAAGTACTTTTTTATAAAGCACCAATTGAGCAGGAGCCTTTTTAGGTCAAAATGGGCCAAATTTGCTCTAAATTGAAAGCCAAATCAATTATTCAAATAAAACAATATCACAATAATATATTAAATTTCTTAAGAGAACTCTAAATCATGGATACAGTTTCCATTTTTCATTTCTTTTAAGACTCTATATGAGACAAAAACCTCCTTCTCATTTATTAGTTTCAAGGCATTTTTATCTAATATCTTCACATAGCGCTATGGTAATGAAATTTTAAACTTGCCATCTAGAATACAATTAATTTTTTTTTACCAAAATTAGATTCATAAATTTTAAAATCCGTAGCAGTAAACCATTTTTTTTTTATTTTTTTTTTTTTCAAGATCTTGTAGTTTGGTGAATTCAAACGAGTTGTTCAACTAGTTAAGCAGAAATTCCATCTTTGATTTATAAAGGAAAAAATTTATTAAGAAGAAGAAAATAATTGGTGCAGAAATTTGATCAAAAATATGATAATTTAGCTTAAATTTGACCGGAAAAAGACCCTGCTCAGAGTTGAAAATTATTTGATTTTGGCCTCAAATTTTCCCTATTTTGAGCTGCAACTTGAAAATTTTTAAAGGAAATGAGAGATTTACTTGATTTTGGTCTAAATTTTCTTGAATTTTATCTAATTTCGTGCATTGCGTTTGGTTCCGCAGTAGATATACACTGAATTTATTTGTAAAAAATTGCATTTTAAACTGTACAAACAATTAGTGGTTTCTGTAATATCGCTTACATCCTCCATCTATTAATTTCAAAAATTTATACATCTTCAGTAATTCCTTCTTTAAAATAATCATACGTTATATTTATTTTACTAATTAAAACAACATTACAAACTATACCTGCTTTTTCAACCTTCTTATTAAAATTAACACTAATTTGTGTGTGTGTGTATATATATATATATGTATATATATATATATATATATATATATATATATATATATATATATATATATATATATATATATATATATATATATATATATATATATATATATATGTATATATATATATAACGACAGTTATTTTTCTATACACACAATCTATAGCATATAACGGTATGTGCCCAAAAAATGAATAATAATTGATATTGCCTTCGAAGTTTACAGTTGGTTTATAATAAAGTTCATTATTTCTAAATATAGTGTCCAGTTTTGTTTTTGAATTTCTAAAATCACTATAAGCAAGGAACATTTTATCACAAAGACCATTTTCAATATCTAAATTCAAATTTTCTTTTGGAAAAATTTAATTTCTACAATTTTGTACATAAATATTTTTCACATTACAATGGTCAAACATAGAAGCGTGGACACACTGTTCAGCAAGACTTTTTTCTATTACTTTGAAACACAACAATTACAAAATCGGGCCTGTCAAATTGTTAATCATTAAACTGACCTTTTATATCAAAGTTTAAACCAGCTGTTCCAGTAGGAACTTCTTTTTCTAAGAATTGCCAGTAAATAAAACTATTAGGAATTTTGGGCTGTTTGTATATTTTTTCTTTAATTGCAATTGCGGTGTTAGATTCGTATTCAACAATAGGCAACCTAATATCTCATTTTTCGATAGCGATTATACCTGAATCAGCATAGCTTTTATGAACCGCACCAGTTGCATCTTTTGTTTCATAAACAAATAAACAGTTGTTAACAGATGTATTTTATAAAAAAAAAGTCATTTTATAACCGCCTTTCCAATAAATTTCATTGTTGTCGTGAATAAATCCAAACATATATAAGAGGATCCGTTATTTCATTTGTTTTATTACTATGAACAGATATTACTCGATATTTACTATCAACACTAGAAAATTCTAAATAATTTTTTTAGCCTGGGGATCTTAATAAAGCATTCATTATTGCTGATGTTACACCTGGATTATCAACACCTTCAATAATATTTCCATGTTTAAAATTGCTATTCTAGAAAACTGAAAAGGAAAAATGTTCAAACAAACATCGACATTATCTTCTTCTACATGTTCTCCCGCATCTCCAACTTTATCTCTCTTTTGTAATATATATTGCTCATAAACATAAGCGTCATTTGTAAAAGAAACCCATCTCCTATAGGAATATCAAATTCGATTCTATTATTGTTAACATTTAAATTCCCCTTAGTTTGATCAGTTGGGGGAAAAGTTTGTCTCTCGAAACTCTCAATACTTTTATAACTTATTTAGAAGAAGAAAAATTATATATAAATGAAAGATTCGAAGATCATTTCTCTTGTTAAAGTACTCATCGAGAGATACAAAAATTATAAAAAGTACCATGAAGTGGATTATGAAAATAATAAGAAGAAAGATCTACCCTGTATTGACGAACTACACAATGTTGATTTAAAAAAAGTATAACAAGTAAGTGAAGAAAATACAAATTTATTAACCACATTAGTTCCTGTAGCAGCAAACAATTTAGATTAACCACCAACACCACAAGAAACATAATTTGAAAGAGAATTATTCTAGCAAATCTCCTAATGTAGAACAGCAAATGGGAATTGTACCATTGAAAAATTTGGCACATACTGCTTTTGCTATAAATCTCGGAACAGAAATTTCTAAAAGAATTAATGTTGTTAAAACACAATTTGGTTTATGTGGAATTGGGCAAGTTTTTTTACATTGGTGATACACAAGTAACGATAAATAATGATACACTATTTGTTAAGGATAAAGAATATAAATTAACAGCAGGACTTTGCAATTTGTTAACAGAAAATTTACCAGAAGCTCTTATGGGTAAATTTTATGAAAATGACCTTAAAAATTACACAGAAATTGTTTTATTAACTAATGCTGTATTTCAAAAATATATTCCTAATAAGAAAGGAATAATCCAAGTTCAAGTAGTGGTTGGAAGTATAATAATATAATTAGTCCAAAGTCCAATTTATGAAAAATATATAAAAGAATCGCATTCAAGATCAGCACCAAACACACCAGAAAAAAGATTTCTCCAAAAACTTCTAGATCTGGAGAAGGTATAAAAAATACAAAAATTATAAATTAGCCATAAAATAATTTAAATTTACCCGAAATGCATTTGTCAGGTTATAATTATTGTGGTCCATTTACAAAATTAAACGAAAGGTTAGAAAGAAGTGACACAGGAATAAATAAATAAAATAAAATGGGAAAATATCATGATACTGCTTATAGAGATCACAAAAATTTAGAATCTAGACATAAAGCTGATAAAATTTTACAAAAAAAAAAGCTAAATAAGTTATGTTAGATTAAAACACACCAATTGGTGAAAAAATTGCTACTGCTGCTGTTGCTTCAACAATGTTTACAAAAAGAAAATTAGGATGGGGAATTAAAATGTTATATATATATGAAGATAACGAATATAATGTTTTATATTCCTTTTGAGGAATTAAGAGATTTGTATATAGATCAATTTTTGACAAAAGATAAAATCGAGAGAAAAAATAAATAAATAAAAGAAGGGAAAAGATTCAAATTAACTTTATCACTGCCAACAGTCAAAAAGATGGCCAAAGAAAAATCTGAAAGTGGTTTACACCATGGAATAATTATTCCTATTATACTTGCTGCTTTAGGTGCACTCGGCGCCTTAGCTGTAGGAGCTAGTGCAATTTATAATTCTGTCGAACAAACTAGAAAAAATGAAAAAGAATTAGTAGAACAAGAGACACAATTCAGCAATGGAAAATAAAGCATGAATTGGGGTATTTGCAAAAAAGATGGGAAGACCAAAAATAATTGTGTATATATATATATAAATATATATATATGCATTAGTTAATATCGATATTGAAAAATGTGTAAAAATATTAACGTTAAAAAGATTCAGAAATGTTTACATGATTGACGAATTACCAAAAAAAAAAAAAAAAAATTGCTCAAAAGTGAATGGGGTGTGTTACATTTAGATATATCAACCAATTTTGGTACTCATTGTGTTTGCTATTTTAAAGAAAACAACTATGTTTACTATTTTGATTAATTTGGAGGCAATATTCCAAGTAATTTAATCAATTATTTCAAAAATAGAAATGTTTATTACAATGATGATCGAATTCTGAATTTTAATTCAGTTATCTGTGGACATATAGGTTTAATTGTATAACTTTTTTTTTCGAATGGTTCTAAGTTTAACTATATAATTTCTTTGTTAATATATGACAGATTTATTTGGCAAACCATTAATCAAATCTTTAAATAAAAAAATTTGACACTATTGCCTATGCTTTAAATCATATGTAGATTCACAATTCAATTCCAGTGTTTCTTCTTTACAAAGTGAACTATCCAACTGTTTTTATTATACAAAATTTAATGTTTCTTTTCTAGGACGTAGAATTGTTAATATAGGCGAACCTATAACTAATAAAGACGTGGTAAATAAAAATTTTTCCTATATACATATAGCAGATTATTTATTTTAAAAAAATGTAGTTTCGAAATATGAAAATACTGTTTCCAATTATTCTTTAAAAGAAGTCATAAATTTACAAATTCAATAACACTATTGCTGATTGTATAAAACGAATAAATAATGCGAAACAGGCATTTAAAAAAAGATGTAGATTCGAAATATAAAACTATTGTTTATGATTATGCCTTAAAAACCAATATAGTTCCAAAATACAATACCAGTGTTTCTGATTTTATAACATATGTCGATTCGAAATACGATACTATTGTTTCTCCTTTACGATATCAACTTAGTAAAGTTTTTGTTTATACAACAGACCATGTTTCTAATCAAAATCTTATAATTAATAATATGGTTGAGTATATAGATGGAAAATATGCGATAAGAGATATTTCGATAAAGAAATTGCCGATAAATTGCAAAATTTAAACCAATCAGTTTTAAATTATTGCAATACAATTATTAACTAAAAGTTGAAGAAAAATCTCACACATTTTATTTACTTGTAAAGCGGAATAAAAAATTATAATTTTCTCTTAGAAAATCTATCTTTCTTTTCTTTTTTTATGGAGAAGGAATAATCAATTAAAACATTTTCCAATAAGAAAGGTAATTTCGTATGGAATTGATTATTTATGGCAAATTGATCTTGTTGTGATGGATACCGAAAATTTGAAAGGTATATCTCATGTAAATAATGGATAAAATTATATAATAGCAATTATCAATGGGTTTTTTTAAACTTGCATTTGCTATACCAATAAATATAAAACAGCCAAACTGTAGCAAATGCTTTAGAATGCATATTGATGGAAAGAAAAACCACTTAATATTCAAAGTGGCAATGGCTTAGAATTTCATAATAAAATATTTCAAGAACTTATGCAAAACTATAACATCAATCACTATTCTACATTCAGTGAACTTAAAGCCAGTTGTGTAGAAAGATATAATCGTACAATGAAGAACAAAATGTGGAAAAAATTTGCTTTGAATGGCAATTATAAATGGGTAATATTATTTGAAGATTCAGTGAAAGAATACAACAATGCAAAGCACAACACTAATGACATGAAACCAATTAAAGTTAATTTAAAAAAATTAACGCAAACAAATTTGGTAGACATGATTACTAAACCTAAATTCAAAGTTGGCGATATCGTCCCAATGAGTAAGAGTAAATGAATCATTGAAAAGGGTTATACAGCTAATTGGACAACAGAATTGTTTACTATTTTTGAGGTTTTAAATTATGATGTGCCAACTAGCAAACTGAAAGATAACAATGGTGAAGAAATAAAGTGCAGTTTTTATAAATACGAAATTATGAAAACCTACTATCCAAATGAGTATGTTATTGAAAAAGTCTTAAAAATTAAAAGTCATAAATTTTTGTAAAATGGTTGGGTTTTGATAATTCTCATAATTTTTGTATTAATACAACAGATGTTTTATGAATTTTAAATATTTTTGCTTAAAGTTATCTGACAGACACCTTTATATTTTACTTAAATTCACAACAATTCGATTAACCACATCATCTATATCCAAATCTATTTCATCAGGATTAAATCTTATAAATTTGCAATTTAATTGGGTCTCTATATACTTTTGTATTTCTATATGATAACTAATATGTCTATCTTTATGGTTAAATTCGTCACATTGAATAGCAAATTTCATATCTGCAAAATAATAATTTATTCCATAATTGTCTATAGTATATTGTTGTTTATAATTTAAATGTTTAAAACATTTAATAACATGGGAGATATATTTTGTTTCTTATGTTTCTTCAAAAAGGTTTATGTTTAAATTAAGTCGCTTGGAAATTTGTTTTACCAACGATTTATTGGCTTTTCTAGATTTTGTCAATAGTTGTATTAATCCTTTTTTATTGATATAAAACTGTTTTACAAACATGATAATTAATATCATGTTTGTTCAAGTATTTCTGATAAAGGTTTCTGATATTTTAATGAAATATTCTGTTGCAATACATCTTTTAGATTTTGATATTCTAAAATTTCGGCAATATCTTTTCCTCTAAACCAAGGCTCATTGTTAACATCTAGCACAACAGTAATCTTTTTATTGTTGAAAATTAAATTATTTCAATCAAATATTGTAGTATTTCCATTGCTATATTCTAGTTTTAGGTTCTTTAGTTGTATGTCTAGTGATTCGGCTATCCTGTATGTAGGAAATCTGTTTTTATATACATCATTTTTAATAAGAAAATAAAAAAATTGATATAAATCAGATTCCTTGCATTAAGTAAAATTTTGTATGTTTTTATATAATTACAGGGTCTAATTATTTAGTGCCTGGAATATATAATTCTTTAAATATTTCTGAGAATGCCTCAGATAACCAGGGTTCTAAACCTTTAGAACCTTGGAATAATATTACAATTAGCCAGGCCGCGAAATGTTTCGTGGTATGGAGTTATGATCAATGCATTAAGGAAATAAAAATAATTTATATCAACCAGATTCATTGAAAAATATGGACGATTTTTCGATTCTTATAAATGGCCCCAAATCGGGGTGGTTCAAATTTGTAAAGGTAATTTTGTCTTCGTCATCAATGTGTTTAAATGCTTATTCTGTCCTTGAATAGTCTAATATTTCAGCAACATCTTTTCCTCTAAACCAAGGTTCATTATTCTCACATAACACAAAAGTTTTCTGCCAGCACCACAGAGGTCACCCTCCAGGACTCAGGTCAGCTGGTACCTTCAACCACTATCACCCATGATCGCGCGGCCACACTAGCAGTGGAGATGGCTCTCAACGCCGAGGCTCGCAGCTTCCAGTTCCCGACACCACCCCGCACCGAGAATGTAACTGTTAACCCAACAGTCATTATTACGGCTACCCCTCTGACTGATTTCCGGCCCCCAGTGACTCCCGATGCAGCAACTGCCATGCCAATCACTCTTCCTGGACGGGGAGAATATCTCGCGGAGATGCCCTTCTCTCCCACTGTGACAGTCGCCCACCTGGCCGAGCCTTGCAAAGGAGAGGTATTCCCTTCCATTCTAATGTTCTGTCCCAGAATGTTCACACGTCCTCAATGACGCCCGACGTAGTAGCCTGTCCCCCAAGGCATTCTGTACGAGCAGGAGGATTACCATGCCGATAACCAGATCGCAGATGCAGTCCCACAGGTAACAGCTGCACTTTCTCATGAATGAGAGGAGGCCGCTGCAGGGGTACTCACTTAGCTGACAGCACCAATCGAGTCTGTAATCACCCTGGTTCCCTGCCAAGGGAGCACGTGGGGCAAATCCCAGCCATGCAGACAAGAGGAACCACAGCAAAGTCGTTGTTGAACCCAAGTCCCAGTACTTGGGATCCAGTTTCCGACATCGACATCTTGCGAGGTGGGAGCACAACCTGAACATCCACCTCTGCCGAGACCGCTGTCGGAGTTCCAGGCCCCTATCCATGGATGAAGAGAGTGGTCGCCTGTCAAAGCTAATAGGATGATAGCGACTATCAACAATGCTGATCCATCCCCAGTTGCAGTGGACCGAGAGACCTAGGGGGAAGGCCATGTAGCCCCCAGATTCCCCCTGAAAATGGCTTCACCCACATCCGAGGAAGAACAGAACCGCAGGGGATAGCCGTGCAGCCTACCAAGTTGCCTTGCGGAAGGGGGGGGGGGCAGCGATGCAGACCACCAAGGAGCTCGACGGCCTTCAACAATGGAACCTGCCAAGCTCAATTGGTTGTGGGCCACTACAAAGAGACTCCATGACGGCCTCCAGCCCATTTTACTTGGCGGAACCCACCCTACGCACCTCCTAGGAAGTGGGGACGACCAGTCAAAACGGCAAACACGTCGTAAAAGTGAGTGTTGTGGTATGTTCCAGAGAATTTAAATAGCCGCTAGGCAATATCCATTTGTTGACTGTACCTCCTTGTATGACGTCGACATCAGTGAAGTTACATAATCCTATACACTTTCTGGATGCTTTCGAGTGCTATTTTCCTATCAAGATGCACTTGCCTTTGTTTGCAGCTGTGCTTGCTGCTCCTGCACTCTTAATTGCACAACTGAGCTACCAGCGAATAATGGCTCGTAAAAATGGCCATAGTGAACCTGTAAATAATGTGTGGACACTTGGACACGTTAAATTGTGCCACATATTACAAACAGTGATAAGAAGACGTCAGGTCAGTTATATTGTCAAGATACCAGTGTACATATTGTTGTAAATATCGGCAGAGAGAGAAAGGAAGAAAAATTCAATGTGTTGTCAGTTTAAAGAAAGACATTCAAAAGTTTCATCATACTTTGGTTTATATTGAGTCATTTCAACACGCGAATAAAACTTTCCATTGTATGGCATCAAGCTCAATCTTTGCTCTATAAAGAATCTTTAAAGTCACCTTTAAATAATTAATGCAAGTTAAGTAAAAATATTTCGTATTGTGTAGAATCAACATTGCTTCATATGAGGCATTGGTAATTTTTACGATGGAAAGTCTTGAATTGTGTGGAAGCAATTTTCAGCACTATCTAAATTATTATATAAATATAATCATGTTTCATTTAATGACTTTATGTTAAAATATATATATAATAATTTTTATCAGCAACGAAAAAGACTTTATAAACAAAATTAAAAATGTTGCGAAAAGAAACAAACCAAACTATAAATATTGACTTGAAAGTGTGTTGAATTGTTTGTGTGTGTTCTATATCTCTATATGTTGATGTAGTGGTGTCATACGTCAATTTGAATAGTTAGCTTCTACACTCTATTACAAACTCTTAGCAACCCACTGAATCTGGGAAGTGCTCAATTGGCTAATTCATTTAGCTTGTATTCAGTTACACAAGTTATTTAGCCTGCTGTGGGACACATAGGTGGCTAGTGTAGAAACTAAACTTAACGTTCCGCACAGGTGACCACAGCAGAGCACAGCTGACACGACTGAACGAGTGCCATCTTTTGTGGCAATTTTTATTATTTATTTTATATTTGATAGCTTTTAATAATCATGTTTTATGATTCCCCGAAGGTCGTAAATATTCGTGTGCAGCCCACTATGTACTTGGCTCATTCACCTTTTCCACACCACAAATTTGATGAATAATACAATTTTAAGCACCCAAAGGTATGAGTTCATTCTGTAGGACTCCACACAATAATGAAAAGAGGTCTGTGGAGCACCACTCGGTTTCCCACCGCGACACGACCTATCACAAAAAGTGAAATCAAATCACACGAAAAGCTCACACAAATAAAATGTGACAAAATGCCGCGCAGCCTGGAATAGCTGCAATCCTATCCCTTTGAGCAAGAAGAGAGACAATGCTATGCTTTGCTTGCATCAGAGAGAGAAGGAGATGTCTGCTGCAGACTTCTGAGAAACAACATAAACGAGTGTCTCCACACCTGTGCCACATGGCATTCTCCAAGCCAGCTGATTCTTCATACTACAAGGTTAAGATCACCAGCGGAGTTAAGTCGAGTGCAGAGCAGAGCGCACAGAATACCGAATTCTACAGAAGCAAACCAGGAAAGAAAAAAGTTGCCATTGAGAGGACAGCTTTGCATTCTTACAAAGGAATTTCTTTCTCGGCACAAGCCATCCCTCTGAGATGAACCCCTGCACAAGAGGAAGATAGATTGTTCTTGCAAGGATATTCCCTCGTCCTTTCAAAAGAAATTTGCTTCCAACTCCCATCAAGGATGAGCCTTCATCGCAGTGGAAGGCAGGCAAATTGACCCATGATGTGTTGACAACAATGGTAACTAAATGACTTCAGCTCATCAACATAGCTTGAATTGCATCTGATTTCAACAGTGTTTTGTCATTGTTGTCCACCATGTGACTTCTAACTTGTACTGTTCGCCAGTGCAAGAATGAATGTTCCGACCAGAAACTTGTATAATTCACCAGCCCCCCGTAGCTATGTACCTCAAGGCAGTGAGTACTACTAACTACATTTCATAAGTGGAACCACTAGTAAGTTTCGGCATTTGTCTTCCATTCTCCCAGCCTGTCAGCACCAGAGAAGCTATGCTTCCCTCCCCCCCTCTAACTTTTCTTCGCTCAGCGGCAACCCCTCGCCAAAGAGACTCCAGCCAATGAATACCAAGGCAGCCGCCTGGCAGAGTATAAATACGGAGTCAGAATTCGACTCGGGGCCAGTCTTCAGTCTTCCACTGTAGTCGCTGCCGGAACTGGCCAGTCAGCACCTTAAGTTTTTGCTTCCACCAGTCTCCATCCTCTCACCGTGCCAACCACCGAGGAACCGACCAACTTGCTCAGCCAAGCTCATACACTCTACCTTTCCTCCTTCACTGAACTTTCAGTGCCGAAGGGACTCCTAATCCTTGCTCACATGTCACACCCCGCTTAGTAATCAGAGCACTGTGCCGAAAAGACCTAAATTCCAAGTCGTCTACAAACTTAGACACTGCTGCCCCTTCAGGGCATCTGGGCCACAAAGGAATAAGGAGTTAGTCCAGTTATAGTTGTTTTCATAGTGCTAGTCTACCCCGTCCCTCGTAGTTTAAACCAGGTCGCCTTTACCTGATTTGCGTAGGCTTAGCTTTCCCTAAGCTCTTGTCCATATAGGAGGTAGTGTGACACCGTGTATTTATTTTCGTTACACGAAATAAACATTGTATTTAGTCTGATTCATGAGTTTGACATTCCTGTATACATTGCACCTATCCCAGTTGACCTCCCCCTTGATAAAAGGCAGGTGAACCGGAAACTATACTCATTCGAGTCAGACACACGTTATCTAAATCCACACACACTTGCTATGGCCAACCTTTCTGCTTATCCGAGTAGGTAGAACGGTGGAGCCCACTTACATATACTATGCCTTCAGACCAGCTTTATCAGTCCGGTGTTCTCTCTCTCTCCAGTGTATTTTCAGAGCCGCAGGGGATGTTCCCTGGATTGGGAAGACTTGGCGGAGCTATACACACTATGTCAGGAAACACGTACCTTGCTTTTCGCCTCACGGATGTGAGCATATTTTTTGTGTGTCCAGTGTAATATATATATAAATATAACTATGTGGTGTAATGTATACTTGTGTTTTTTGTGTACAAACAGAACCAAGAAATATTCTTAGAATTATTTTTAATATATCATTATCAGAAAAAGTATAGACTGTTAAATGCAATGAGAAAGTTATTAGTAGTTGTGGAGGAAGGCCTTTAATTCTCACAGCCCACACATGCCAGAGAGGAATACATCACCAGTGACTCAGCTTGACTAATAAGAATGGCGTGGAAATTTCTGTAGGAAACTTTTGTTAAATAATGGATTTTTATTATGAACCCTATCATCAAATAAATATTAATTTGTACACAACTTAGTTTCATGTGATAAAACCAAACTGATGAGTGGCAAAACCTTTAATTTATCTGTATCAGCTACCCAATACTTGTTATACACACGTGTAATAGTGCAGGCTCATAAAAAATTCACACATCAACAGGTTCACAAGAAAACTCAACATTCAAAGAACACTCCAGAAAACATTAACTACTATCTACACAATTAAATAACATCCTTAAACATCTGAAAAGTCAACCTTTTAATGAAAGAATTATTCATCGTTAAACTGAAAATTATGTTTCAGAATAAATTTTGAAATATACTATCCAATTTAATTGCTGCTGTCAGATATGGATCTACTACAATTAAGTCCAATTTTGTAATTTTAAATTACCTCTGAAAGTTTGATACCGAGACCACACATACATGAGCAAAACTAGATTGTAACTGCATGTTTTCTGACTAAAATCTTCAAAACTTATCAAGTCTTTCCGCCAAACTAATATATTCAATGGCGAGCATAAAACTATAATGTTCCTTATGGGCTTCTGTTTTATGTTCGACAAGGACAAGTAACTTTCCTGAGTGGAACAAATTTAGTCTCTTCTGATGTATAACTATCCGGCAATTAAACAAATAAAACTTGATTATTTTAATTTCTTAACACAACAGTCAATTATCACAAGGTTAAAGAATATTCGTTAACAGATTGTTGGCTAATCAACTTTTTGGCATTGTATGCTGGTTCAGCCTCACTTGGAATCATTTGGATGAAAGTCGGCGGCCGCATCTTTCAGCTCCCCGAATATTAAGGATCATCTATGTTTTTTTCTAGAATAGGTCCCACTTGTCCATTCTTACATCAGGACACACCTCTCCAAGCATATCTGTCAGCAAACCTCTCGTCGATTGACATCAAACAAGCCGGGTTGGTAGGGTACTTAATAACTATAGCCGCCCATCTTGAAAGTACCGGGGAAGAAGAATGCCTGTACGAGGTTCACATACAGAAGCCTTCATTCTACAAATGATATACTAAACTGACGTTATATCCCATTACGTAATCTGATTAGATAAACTAGATCAACTCAATTTTCCTTGGTCACATAGCTGTTTATATACAGGAAAAGACTAAGAGCAATAAATCAAATTAATGTCATGTGATATCTTCCTAAAACGGTGTAGCTATTAAAAACAATGATTCAGCACTCATCTGTAGTATAAAAAATAATCCAGAATATTAAATATAGTTGATTCACGATAACTTCGGCCATTTCTGAAGCCCTGCTAAATATCTACTTTTGGCTACTGATTACGTATCCTTCTGCTACACGTAAACATAAACACTGCCATGTGACGTCTACTTTTATAACTGTAAAATGTGTTGATTGTTGTTTAAAGAATGCGGTCATATTTCCTACGAATGTTTACAATTTACGCCTATAACAATATTTAGGTCGGCTTTATAACTATTTGTTACACACGATATAGCACGTTACACATAAAACAGATTAAAATTTTGCCATGACAGTGTTTGTTACAACTGTGGCGGAAACAACAGTAGTATTAAACATGTTATTAATATGTACTGGGTAATTTCGTTAAAAGGGCGGCTTATTTGGAATGAAAATTAAAACGATGGGCCACAGTAAATTCAAGCACGCAACTCATGTCATGTATTTATTGTTTGTAGCATCGACAAACGTAATAGATCGTGGTAAACATACAAACATATAGGCCTACAATAACATTTATTCCGCTAATGTTTACATGCATTGATACTTACTGGTTTGTAGGTTTATTGTATTATTTATTTAAATTTATCTGGTTGGGCTTATTATTTTGAGGGGATCATGGCAGACATTCAAACCACAGAAACACAACATCGTTACACAAATATGTTTCAAACACCTAGCGCAAAGGTACAGCGTTGTGATAAACAGACATGAATTTCAATAAGTAACTTCGTCATAACACCAGTTCAAAGTTAAAACGTATACATATTGCACATATTTGAAATCCACACACACACACACACACCTGGCCTGCGTAACGATTACAACGCAGCCACCACGCCCTTTCAAACACAGCGATCACAACACAACACTTTTAACCCTGCCGTGGAAACACATTTTTATAACAACATTGCAACTTGCTAGGATGTTTAAAAATCACGAGTCCGAACTTGACGCTTCGTTCAGAAACACAGTGTAATTAACACGTCGCCACATCACTGCTAGTTGTAAGGCAATGGGTATTATCGCCCGCCATATTGGGTTGGGTTGGGACAAGCACGTGATGCAAGATTCTTCTTTCCACACCACGTTTGCCAACCTGCTGGATTTGTAAGCGTCGCGCCATCGCATCACATCTGAATAACATATAATAGGTATTTAAACAATAAAATCTCGTTTCAGTTGTAAATTTCAATTCCAGACATCATTATTGTTGCTGTCATTAGTATAAAATGTGCTGAAACTAGAAATAACAATATTTATACTTTTCCTGCCACACAAGTGGTACAAACATCCCGAGAGAGAGAAAAGAGAGATCGACATGATCCGCTTCGCTTAAATTTTTCTTCCAGGCGAAAAAAGAAACACTGTGTCACTAGAGCGAGTCTACGCATGGTAATTTTCGCTGATATTTTTAACTGTAGCAATAAAATGTATTTCTGTCAGTGCTACCTAACGATACAAATATATCTTTTGGCAACATTTAATTTACAAACAGTATACATAAAAACAAGATTAAAAAATATTGTAAATGTGAACTATTTCTTATCGACCATTGCCAACACATCGCTGCTCTCGCTGTTGTTAGTTAGTATTTAATACGAAATGAATATTACAAGTTATAGAAGATACTAAGTAGATTATTAACATATTCAAGATCACAGTACTTTAATGTTAATCACAGGGTTATATAATTTTGGAATACAAGTGATTTAACACAACAGGTTGGCATGTCACACCTAGGGTGATTTTTCAAAGGTTTGATTCCAAAAGGCCGAAGAAAGCGTGAATGGACTATAAAATATTAGTACATAAATTGTGTAAAAGTGGCCTGGCATGGCATTGTAAACAAACTAGTAATCATATAGTAAATCGACATAAACATTATCATTACACCTTTCTGGAGAAACTTATATAACAATTTTAAATCAAATTATAACAGTTGATATAAACACAACCTTCGAAAATGTGAACAATAACATGTAAATATACTTTGGGACAAGACTTTATATCACACCAGATGTCTTTTTTCCAAACAATGCATTATTAGGGAGAAGGTGAAAAAAACACTCATTGCCTCCCGGCGTTTGCAAGAGATGACCTCATCCTTTGTAGACTTCTTCGACAAGCTTGCAACATGAGAACAGGCACAGGCCCTGCGCCATCTCCTGGTACCTGTCACACCTGCAATCCCGAAGGAACTGTTCGAGGTTCCGACTCGGCTGAGCGAAGAGGTACACCTGTGACTCATCGAGTACCTTCGTCAGCCAGATCAGTCGCCGACATTCCCCGTAGCCTATTCATGACTCAACTTTGTTGCTCTGCCACATCGGAACGAACCAATGTCCGCAGTCTAACTAATCGCATACCTGCAGCACCTACAAGCTCCACTGCACATTCTAAGGCCCATCCTAGTACAGTAGAGACGTGTTGCCCAGGTATCCCTTCATTCACCTACCACCTGAAACGTAAAATTTTATTGCCAGAACCCGACTTTGTGCTCTGCTGTAAAGCTACCAGGCCAGTCCCGTACACTGGATGCTCTCCAGTGCCTCGCAAGGACTAGTAACTCAAGGACCCTGCCAGAATAGGATACGCCTGGCATAACATCCGACAGAAACCTGCTCTGATTGACATAGTGTTTTCCCAAACAGCAGGGGCATCACTCGTCAAGGTTATATCAAATGTCTTGACCCTGTATTTGGTTTTGAGTATTTGCATTCAAAAGTAATGCTCTCGATAATTTCCGAGTTATTTTCTGCCTGTTCGAGTAAACAATTCACATTAATGCAGTATTCTTTACAATCTCTTTTTTCACTCATCCGCCACATTTTCCTAAATGAGAAAAGAAATTTCGTTATTTTTCACCACATTGTTCTTTTTAACCATGTTTTTATGTATTTGCAATACTTATGTATGATTTCGAAAACTTTATTTTTCAATTTGCATATAGTATCACACATACATTATGTTGTGGTGGCAAAAAAAATGTGTATTTATTTCTATTTCGTGTCTCGCCACCATGTTTCATTTTAATTCAAGCATTTTTAGTACGTGCAATCAATTATAGTGCAGGCTAGAGCAGCCAAGTGCTATGCTAGGTGCAGTAATACACAATTGCATAAATAGGGTGTGTTTTATTCTAAAGTCCTTAAAGGCAAATGCCAAGTGAATCATAAGTGAGGGGACATTTTGGATATCCTGGGAAGAAGCCCTATTGAGTGTGATTGTTTTCTTTTAAATATTTTATTGTAAGTTCAGTGTTTACATATCACATGTTTCACTCTTACATCATTCAACTTTTGTTATATAAGATTTATTCATATTTTGACTAATGCAAGGAAATTTATGTGTGGTGTCATGGAAATGGGTTAGGTAGGATTTTTAAGATGCTGAAGTGTGAGTTCTGTGGAATGTAGGAATTACCCGACTAGGCACCAGGCATCGTAAAGGCGACACCATGATGGTGGATGATAATGTAGCACGATAACTCTCGGTGACCTCAGTGTTGCAGCCTGTATGCCTGGACGAAAACTTCTATTGAATTGTTGAAGTTTGCCTTTCCACATTTAAGGCTGTAGATATGCTATTGTTCGGTGTTTTAGTAAATGGTTACCCATCGGCTGATTACACGCCGAACTATTGCAGTGACATTATGGTGGCAGACTGCTAATTACTGTGATGTCTCGTGATGTAGATTATCAGGGCTACCCACACGCCCTGATACATGCTTATGTTGAGTCCTGCTGAAAACACTTGCAATTGAAAGTGGGTATTGTTAAGGCCCATCCCCTTAAACACCTTGTGGCGACCAAAATAAATTTCTCGCTGATCAGTTCTCAGGGTATTTATTCGGCTTAAATGAACAATCCTCTCAGGGAGATACTTGACACATGCTGGGATGGCATGAACCAGTCATCGCGGTAACATTGTTAAAATTGACTTATGCCATGCTGAAAGACTTACGGAAAAACCGAATCTTCCCCAGGACGATGCAAACCATGGGGAAGTGAGGGTGGTGTGCCGGGTGGCTGAAAAACGAACGGTTCTGAAGACTTAAGCTATGGCAGTGAAGTGATAAGATCCAAAAAGATGCATGCCATCTGGTGCACTGGAAACGCGTAACTCACAGACACACGCAACCACTCTTGTGAACGTCAGATCCTTACTGAACTCCCACCCCAGCATAAGAGCGGGTGAAAGCTGACTTGCATGCCAAGGTGGGGACTACTTATTGCACGACATGCTAACTCCTACTTCACCTGCTGAAACTTAAAACTGCAAGTTATGTTAAATTACACATTAACCCTGGATAGTACAAGTATACATAGCACTGGTGAAATAAGCATGAACACAGCGTGACAATGCAATTGAAAAACACACATTTACAGAGGAACACAATACAACACTGGCGAGACAAAAATGACAAAAAATTGTTTCTTTATTGATATTACAAGTAAAAACTGTAACAGCATGAGCCATAAGACCATGACTTTGTGAATTGTTTTGTTCTCTTTTCCATATCACTCTGCCTCGCAGAGTCCTGGCTACTTTGCTTGGGCAGGCACTGTTTACACTGCCCCAGCATGCCCTAGATTGGCCTTGCACTCGTCATGCACTGTGGACACTCTGTGTGCTCTGCATGTCTGCAGAGTGCACATCCTAGCTGTGATTGTGGTGGCGTGCTTGGCCAGACAAATGGTCATAGGGAAGGGAAACATGCACATTCTAAATCCCTCCCCCCTCTTGCTAAAACGTTTGTGGGCCGACGGATGTTACTGACAACAGCTGCAGGCCCATGGTGGCCTTCATAACTGCAGGTGGTACCTTCTCTCCTGCTGCACTGCTGCTTGCTGCATCTTTTTCTGGACAATCGGATGCCCTCTCCTGTCAGGCAACTGTGTTGGCCTGCACTGGAAGAACTGCTATGGCAGATGTGTCCACCAGTGTGATTGGTGCAAGTGAAGCGAGCATTTCGACCTGCTGTCATCGCTGTCACCTTATGCTCTCATGCGATGCTTGCAGTTTCTGGGTGTAACCTGGCTGAACAGCCTTTGATGCTCTCCTCTTGCTTGCGATCTCCTCCCCTTCATGTGCTCCTCCTTGCCCTGCTATTTCAGGCATAATGACATTAGTTACTGGATCTATTTTTACTGACTCTCCTCTGCTTGCTACCTGCATGGATGCCTGCAATTGGATAAAGTTCCATTGATGCTGATAGTAACATCTTGGATTATCATATACCAGCATGTCGGTGGTGAGTGTAAAATACATTCTTTGCGACCGTAGTTCGATGTATTGGGTCAGCCACTGTAAATACATATTTCCTTTTATCCGGTATACACTGTACAGCCGCACGGTATTCTTGTGGTACTATGTGATCAAGGTCATCTAGTGCTACGGATGGTACCTCTCTAGTTGTTTGGGGTTCTAAGTTGTATACAGTGCGGCATTCCTTCTGTCCTAAGTGGATACATCGTGTAGATGGTTCCACCACTGTTTTTTGACCTGACAGTCACAGGATCCCCAGAATGATATCCTGACTGACGTCATCCGAAACGTAAACCATAGTGGTGGTTTCAATGTCGCTTATGTTTACCTTGATCTTTACTTCTCCGGCAATTTCACTAGTGTTCTGACGAGTGGCCACCTGAATGGTCTGTTGTACTGGTCGTACATCCATAACATTGATGATAATGATGCGGACGAAATTATGCGACGCACCTATGTCAATTAATGCTCTGCAGGGAGTGTTGTTCACTTGGACTGGATTGCATATGAAGCTGTTATTCGTACCTGTGATCTATGTGAGTAAGATTTGTTGTGGAGTCCGTTCCAGTTGTCCTGGTGATGAATTGGGGCGGTTAGCGTTGGGTTGCCTTACCCCTGCTTTCCGTTTCATGCAGGTGATTGCCATGGCTGTTCTTGCAGACTAAAATCCACCCAAGTTCGACAGTCGTTGTTCCAATGTGGCCTTCCACATATCCGGCAGGGGTGAGGGGGCTGTCTTGGTCCACTTGGAGACCTATACACAGGCGCACTGGTACAGATGGTTTTGGTTGCATTTTGTTTTGTTATCACTGCATGTGGCACGGATGGCAATATCTCTGGTTTTTCTGTCACTCTGTTCCATTTTTTGTGACCCTTCTTCTTCAACAAGTCTGTTCCCAGTGTGGCTATGCAGTTTCGCGGTCGCGATGCAGTTGAGTTGTGATGTTGGCATCCAGAAGTAGTACTGTCTGTAGAAATTCATGTTCTGTAGTATGTATGACGGGTGCCAAGGCGGGGTGTTATTCCGGTCGAGCCGAACTCATAACGACTTCCAATACGTCTTGTAATGACAGCTCCGAATTGGAATGTTCATGTGACATTGATTTTGTAGATTGTGAATTCATACAGTGATTGCTCTGTCTGTTCCTTGATTATGACTTTGCTGTGTGCTCTGAATGACTTCATTGTGCCTACCAATTCATGCATTCTTGGTATGTGTGCACGCACCTAAGATATTCCCTGTCTTTTCAGGACAGCTGCCGAAATACCTGCATTCAACATCCCCACCCTAATATAGCTCAAAAATGTTACCTTATTGTTCATCTGGATAGTCTTTAACTTTTCAGCCTCGGTGAATCTCGAGGACCTCAAGGACTCCGGCTCATAATCCGTATACTTGATTCCAGATTGTCCCTGAGGAACTTCGAGATATCTCCCTGTACACCCTACCACTCCCACTGAAGTCTTGAATGTTCCCTAAAATCCTTACTATATTGATCAACAGTCTTATCTATGTCACCAATAATCTGGACTTACACTCTCTCACTAAGATGTAAACTCTTCAACTCCTTATCAATTACTCGTCCTATATCCAACCCATAACACACTCATCTCAGTACTGGATCATCCAGATTCATTTTACCAAACTGTGTAATCCTAGAAAGAGTAGCAGTTTACTGGTACCTAAGAAGACCCAGCCCACCATCCCTCTTTGCAGTGTACAAAAACCCATCTGATGCTTGCATTGGTATATTTAATATTCTCTTAACCCCCCTTTTGACAACACCATCAATTTCAGCTAAAAACATCTTACTGGCCCCCTGCAGAATGAAGAAGTACAAAAAGCTGGCCATCCAGGTGACCTGTACTAGTTTCAGCTTCTGGTAAGGCTTCAGTGGGGCCTTGCACACCTTTTGTAGCTCCTTTTCAATTCATTTCAAAAAATTATCCCTCCACCATCAAACCTGTGTGCAATTCCTAGGCACTCAAGATACTCACCACATTTTTGTCACCAAATGGGCTTCACCTAGACTAAAACTTGTCGGCAGAGATGTCCATGTCTTCCTCTTGACCACCAAATGACTGGGGCTACACTTATGAGCCAACAGCTCCATCCCGTGGCCAGACAAAAATGACTGAACTTTCTTCGACATTCCATCCATCACCTTAACCTCATCTGAAACCAAAACCAAATCGTCCGCAAACGCTAACGCTGAAACATGATTATCCCCAAATTTACATTCCTTTACATTTATCCAACTCCTTTAACAATGGGTAGATTGCAAACTTAAATAACAGGGGGGAGAATCCCCCTGTTTTACTCCCCTTTTAATGTCTATCCTGACTTTTTCATCATTCATCTCTATCATCGTGAAGCTACTCTCATACATCCCCTGAATGGACCTGATAAATATCCCAGGGACACCGTAGTGTTCCAATCGCATTATTATTATTCCATGAGACACGGTGTCGCACACATTCCTAAAGTCCAGCTGTAACACCCCCCCCCCCCCCAACATTTTTACACCTCTTGATTAACTGTTGCAGAGTAATCACATTATTGTGACACCCTGCCTCATTCCTGAACTACTTCTGTCTCTTGCTCAACTCAATGCCCTTATCGATCCTTTTGTACAGTAAACCACTATACAACCTACTCAGTATACATCCAATAGTAATTGGCCTAAGATGTTCAATATTGGCAGTTGTTGGTATCAATACTGTTCCTGAAACTTTAAAATAATGTTAACCTATCCTCCCTACTACACCTGATTTGAACAAATGTGTTCTTCCCATTTCATCCGGCCCTGGTGACCCTTTCAGATTCATCCTATTTCTTTTCTTTACAAATTAATCAATACTGATAGGCATAATATCAATCAAGTTACATTCCCTCCATTTTATCCCTTAACTCCTTCTCTTTAACTTGTACTTAGTCCCCCAAATACCCATGTAGAATCCACTCACATTATATTTACTAACCCCTATCTCTTTCCTCTCTTCTCCTTAACTATCATTCAGAATCTTCTCCAAAAACAACCTGGGGGACCTACCAAACAATATCTGGGCTTCCCTTTAAATCTATTCATTTTACTCTTAATATCCACTTCCTTCCCTCCTTCATCCTTCACCAATTCATTGCTAAATCTAACAAGCCAATCATTAATCCTTTCTTTCACCTGTTCACCATTCCCTAACCCTCCTATCTCTATTTGTTCTTCTCTCAAATCCAACATGCTACTCTCCATCTTCTTCCTGAGCTTCCCTTCTAAGGGCTTACTAAATTCACTAAAACCTTCATCACAAATATCCAACTACTCCCCCAAATTACTATCCCCTCTTCCCTCACCCCTCCCTCATCATTCTCACTTTCCTCTTCCCCTTCACTCTCACTCTGATTTCCCTCTCCATTACCTTCCCAATTTTTAACCACATAATCCCCATCTCTTTTTCTACAATTATCTCATCCTCCTTCTGTCCATCCTTATCTACAATACTCCTTACACTATTATTTCCTATGAATCCCTTATCCACAATATTATCCTCTTCCAGGTCCCCCAGAATCTTATCAAAAAAGATCCCTGTCCAACTCCTATATCTACTTCCCCCATTCTCCCTCTGCCTATTTATACCCCTATTCCTCAAAGTAAGTTCCCCATTATTTGTTCCCATACTCTCAAACACTCTCTCCTCATCAACCACAATCTCACCCACACTCTCCCTACAAACTTCATTCCCCTCTAGTGACCATCTGTTCCCTGGTGCATATTTCCCTCCTCTGCTAAAATTCAACCCTCTATTACCAACCTCTTCCCTCCTTATAATCTCTGGTTCCAGTATTTCTATTAATGACACATTAACCCCCTCTCTTCCTTCTTCTAACTCCAAATCTAACAGTACCATTAAGGATCCGATAAATTCCCCCCAACAATTTCTCACCACCAATTCCTGCATTTCCCTTCATAACAGATTACCAACCATTCTACCTTCTCCTACCCCCAATTCCTGTATTTCCCTTAATGGGCCATTAATTCCTACTATCCCTTCCCCCACCACTGGTTCGCACTTCTCTATTAATGCCACTTTGCCTCCCACACTGCCTTCCCCTGACGACCCTCTCATTCTTTTTTTCTATTAATACATCCACTTTGAATGAATTTCCTCCAATCCTCTCCACCCCTCCTCCTTCTGATTACCATTGACTCCCCAAACTACTATTCACCTCCTCCTCCCTAACACTACTACCATCTCCCATCACTTCTACATCCCTCACAATAATATTCACTCCTCCTTTTCCCTCATGCTCCCCCTCGTACTCAAAAATCCAACTTACCTCATTCCCTTAGTTCCTATTGTCCTCAATTATTACCAAACTACTATCTCCTTCCTGTACTACATATCCCTCTGACTCCTTCCATACATCTTACACTTATACCCCACTACCTTCCTCTTCCTATATTCGTTCCTGCTCTCCCAACATCTCCATTTTCTCACATCCCTTTCCTTCATCTACCTCACCTAACAATACTGAACCTCCAAAACATACCTTTTCTCTGCCAACTTACCCACTAGGAAGACACCATCCAACTCACCCTTGCAAATTAACTCCCTCAAACATTCTTGGTAGGCCAACCTTATCCCTACCTCTACATCCTCCTCCAACCTCACACAAACCACCTTCATTTCTCTTTCTACTTTCCTTGACCAAAATGATCTACTTTCCTTTCCCTGCTCCACCCATTCCTGACTTCCTCTTCACAAACCCAATCAACTTCTTCTCTCACAAATTTTCCTGTTAATATACTATGGCATCTCCCTCGCTATACATTCATTAATATTGTAATTCATCCTATACATATTGTTCAACTCCCTCAACAATTCCATATCCGGTGACCCCTTGGGGACAGTGATCTTCTCTAATCTCTTCCTATGCCTGACCTCGGGATGAACCACCCGCTGATGTGTCGCCAAGGTCCTATCCGTACTCCACTTCATCCCACACCCACACCCCTTCCCTTCCTTAGGACTATTTTCATTGACAAATTTTGCATGGTGTATGACAACTACCTGATACTTAATAAACAATAACTTAAATTTCTCATGTTTAAATTTCACCCTTGTTCCCCTATGATGACATGAGAAGTGTGGCAAAAAATTCTTGTAATTTAAAAACCCCTTCCCTACACATAAAGGACATCCCACATCATCAAAGGGGAAATTCACCACAACCTGCCTTACTATCTTCATGGCTGTGGGAATAAAAAATAATGCATGATGCAACTGGTTTTAGAATGTCCTTACCTGGATGGCAACAAAATGCTACCATTACAAGCTAGTCTTATCAGTAAAAAATACACAAACCCAACACAAAATAAATATAAATTGCAATATCAAAAACCAATACTTACTCCTTTACAACAAAACAAAATGGCCACCAACATATAATATAAATAATCTCTATGGGTCCCTTGCCCATACAAAAATTCAGTTTATATTAAAAAAAATTTCGTCAGTTTCACTCTCCAACACACAATTTCTGAGATATAGCCTATTTTAAAATCCTGGATCTATAACTGAGAAACAATCTCTCCCCTGTCACTGCTGCATCTTCTTCATCTCCATCCTAACTCATTCTCGCCTAATTCATTTTTAAATTTTTGGGAACTCTACCAATTCAAAAAACAAAATGGCCGACAAAAAATTTTTTTAGTCTCAATGGGTTCCTTACCCGCACAAATATTTCTTTATAAAACCAAAAAATTTTGTTGGTTGTTGCTCTCCGACACACTGTTTCTCAGATATATCAAATTTTAAAATCCAGGGGCAAACTCCCAAGATACAACTATGACTCTCCTCTGTCCAGGAACTTCGCCCCTTGGCTCACTACACTCCTCCGAAACGATATAGTTCCCTGGGGCATACTCCCCTAAAAAATAATTTACACACCAAAACAAAAATTATCCTTTAACGTATACTATTCTAACCATTGACTTCGCCCCTTTAAATAAATATAGCTCTCTCATTATCCTAGGACTTCGTTCCTCGGCCTAGCACAACACTCCACCAAGATTATAGATGATAATCTCACTTCCTGAGCATCCCAACCATTAAAAAAAAACTTTAAAATTGTGGTCCCGACAAGTATAAAACAGGCTATTTCACTCCAGAGTTGATGTCTTATTACCACTACAATGTCCATGCATTTCCCTTTCACACTTAAAATTCGTCAAAATTATTAAAGTAAGTTAAAAAAAAGGGCGGTTATATTCACTGAATTTTATCCTTCAACACAGCAAAATCTCTTCACAATATTCCAGCCAAACCAACACCAAAAATTAATAAAATATTAACTGCTAAGGGAATGTAAACAGTCACTCAACCTCCCACTTACCCAAGTCCAATTTTTGGCGATAATTTTGTCAAAATCAAATCCCAAGATCTGCATTCAATTGCCCAATCTTCTTACGCACATAGACGCAGTTTAAAAACATTTTTTAACACACAGAAACACTTTAAAACTAACTAGAATCACTTAAAACTTCAGAGCTTGTTAACCCGAAAAGATTCCCCTTCGATGTTAGCTGGTGCCCATAAATTAATTACTGATTGTACTCATGGCCCTGTGTCAAACCCATTAGCCTGAATCGGCACGCCCGTACTTCGACTTCTCACATGCCGATCCCTGCAGAAAATGGAAATTTAGGGAGGTCATTCAGCGACTAGATTTCTCCACTTACAACGTAAGGGCCACTACAACTTAAAGTAACTAAGCACACACATGAGTAATCTAGTGCCGATTTAGCTTTGGCTCTAGTACTGGTGGTGACTAGATACTTCTCTGCATACAGACCTTTTCGACACTTTACAAACAAGGATTACTAATATTAAATGTGACTGAGCATACGAAACAAGCCATCTAGTGACGATTTCCTTGTGCTTCTAGTGTTAGTAGTGACTAGGTTAATCTATGCATATGGCCCTGAGCTGAACAATGTTAGCAGTGACATAGAATTTACACACTTTTGGAACCACATTTCTCATAGAGGAACACATTATGTGTACTTTGACGCTGGGCTGTTTGCAGCACCTGGGGAATGATTATAGTGGCGGCCATTGTAGGTTATGTCTGGGCGGGTGCCAAAGCTCCGCTCAGTGTATTGCACGAAGTAATACATTGGGTCGTGGGCCGATCGCCTAAATGCGACCCCCAGATATGCAAGCATCTCTGTAGATGTCGTAATTAATGGTGAACTATATCCATCCTTAGCCTGGTCTAGTAGAGGCTATCGAAGCTTCCTCTAAACACTTATACTATTCGTCGAGTGATTGTTCCGGCCATTCCACGCTGTTACCACTCACATTTTGGTTGAGAGATTGTTAGGCAATCTGAGTAAATAAATCGGATGCCAAACTTCCAAATATATTCAATTTATTATCTTACTCCCTTGTTTCATGCACTTATAAGAAACAATGCTCATATTAAGTCTGAGCGACTTAAACTGTTAAAATGGTGCTAAGCCGACAATGGTTACAGGAAAGTTACGTCCCAGGTGTATAAAAGACATACTGGGTTACTTATCCTCGGATAAGAAATGATTTATTGTTCCATTCTAAAACTTACTATTGATACACTAAATGGTTGGGTACAAAATTCATGAAGGTCTGGGGAGGACGCAACGACGTGCGTCCGCACAGCACTGAGGTTACTACGCTACTCTCTTGGCGTTGTGCAGGCTGCCTTCTCATTGGTCAGCTCATCCCGTGCAACTGTGAAAAATTCTTAGATTAAAACTTTTGATATAAGTTTAAATTAATTATGGATTAAAATGATCTTAAATGACAAAACATAGTACAGGAACACTTTCATTTCAACCCTGAAAACTCTAATATAGAAATAAAAATAAATATCTGTTAGGCCTGAAGTTCATAACACACAGTTGCTGTATTTGATTACTGGCAAAATAAATTATCCCATTAAAAGTTTATTATCTCACTTCAATAATTTTTATATAAGCTTTCCAGTGTTTATTACCAAAGTTCTCACATATGCCATTTTAATACATTTGTCTTTAAAGTAGGGTTAGAAAACCAGTGTGGTCAATGTTTATGTTGTGTTACCGGCATTCATGACAACTTAACCTCACAATACTGGTTCACCACTGGCATAGTACTGTCCAATACTTAATCTCACACATATATATATATATATATATATATATATATATATATACACTTATTAAATAAATTATTGGCAATAGGCACTTTGGATAATGATACTGAAAAATTACACCATAATTTAATATATATTGCACCTTTGCTGCAAGTGTAAAGCGCTGTCTCTGTGGCCTGAAACAGATGAGCGCTCTGCAAACGTCAAACATATTGACCTTATTAACATTAAACACTCTCTTAAAATTACACAAAACATTATTACAAAAATAAGTGTATGCTGCATCACAAATTTTGTGGACGACAATAACTGACCATGACATTCTGTATCATGTGCATGATGATGCACATTACATTGCATTAGGAACAGGGAACATTAACAAGAATATATTTCAGAACATAAATCACACAATAAAAACAAACAACTAACATTATTTCTCTGTTAAAAAAATCACATATCTTACTGAGACACAACATACATAAAACGCTTTGTTGACATTTGCAACAGACACGTCAAATATTACACATAATCTTTAAAACACTTTGAGAAATTGGCTTCTTGCACTTCCGTGCTCTCTGTGCACGTCCTTGCCATTTACAAATTAAAACACTTCAATACTCTGTTTTTCACATTGTTCACTATCACTGCATCAGTGCACTCGGTGTGTACGTAGAGAACGGTGCTCTGAGCGCATCAGCTCTCTCGGCGACAACTGTCCTGGCCGATGAATGTTGGTTGCGTAGACAGGGAGAATGGCCTAGGGTGCTGGCTCATGTAAAGTTAATGGATTTTTCCCGCATAGATCATGGTTTGTTATGGCAGCCTAACAGGTATTATTAATTTGGGCAAAGATGTAGTTAGTGACTTTTGGCAGAACATAAGGAGCTTATGAAAAGTAACCTGGTAAAGTTAACTGGATTAATTCGCTCACATGACCAGGTTTACACGATCACTTCAGGCTAACCAAGGCCGTGTTCCGTTACCTCCACAATGCAAAATATGCACAGCGAAGAAGTTCCGATTTTCCTCATAGTTGCATCGGTACACTTCCTACGTTATTCTACTTCCGCCCAATCACACCCATAACCTACACGAGGAAAAAGCACATGTATTTCATGTGCTGACATCCCAATGGCATGAAAATGCCAGAAACGTGTGTATTTGGATGTTAGCACTGGTGGCGACCAAGGGCAAGTTTTAGGAAATGTGCAAAGTGTTGGTTTTACTGAATGATTCTGCAAATAAATTATATAATGCTAATGACGAACAAATGTGATTTTCATGAAGAAACTTGTAATGATTTCCATAGGAAAACTTGTTTTTTAAGAGGTTGCAAATTTAAGTAACAGTTAAGTTCGAATGTTTTGTGAACATTGTTTTTGTAAACTGTTACTATACCGGTAATTATTGAAATTCGAGTTAAATTTAAAAAAGTTTCACTTTCAACACTTTTGTAGAGTGTAAATAATATTTGTTTATTTGCCTATATAGTGAACTCAACGAGTGTAAGGTTAACTTCAGCCAAAGTCTGTGCGTGTGTGTGTGTGTGTGTGTGCGCGCATTGATGCAGTTGTATGAATACAAACAACGACGTATGTATCGTCTTTTGTTTTTTTCATTGAAGTTAAAATTTTCGAAGTTACAATACATCATTTGAATTTTATTTCCATACGAGTAAAATTTTCCACTGCTCCTCCAAAACATCAAAAAATGTCATTTCAGGAAAGACGTTAATCTAAAGCCCTCCTTCAACCCTTTTTAAAACACTGTTTCCTTTTTTCCATGGTTGTTTTCCGAACGCGAGTTAAATTTAACTCGAATTCTTTTCGAACGCATGATCGAGTTAACCGTGTGACTTTTCGTAAATGCCAGATGATAGCTCGTAACAATAGCCTACCTAGTCTGACCTATTGGAAAATATAATTATTCCGTAGATTTATTCGGGCCGCTAGTTATAAGTGCCTTGATAGGCGCTAGCAATGTTGTGCAATATTTTGACATTTAGTTTCATTCTGCAACTCTCGTGGTGTCTATGTGCAATGTTGTTTACAATTGAAAGAACATGTGGATGTGTTGTTGGTGAAGGAGATTCCATAATGTTACATTGATGTGGGTAACTTGATTAATTTTGTGAAACATGAATATTTTGGAATTCTCTGACGAATTATTGTGTATGATATGTACATACATAGAAGATGGCGAAGACAAAATTGCAGTTTCAAAAACTTGTAGCAGATTTCAGAATTTGATGCAAGATCGAGAACTTTTGCGGTAAGTTCCAGCTTAATAAAATTGTAACTTAGAGATGTTAATGAAACAAAAAAAAATTCGTCTAAAATGTACTTTATGATATTTTCAAAAGTGGCTCAACCGGCACTTTCTCCCAAACCATATACAGTATATAGGGGCCGCGGTGGTTTAGTAGCTAGAATACTCGATTCCCGGTCGGCATGTTTTCTCGGGGATATCCCGTTTCCCTAGGTCTTCCATTCCGGCGTGTCTTCATACTCACTCTGCTTCACCCTCATCGGCTCTCCAGACCTCGATGTTTATTAGAGCGGCCCAAATCTCTTCACTCACCCAAACCATAGATACATACATTCATACCATATACATTTAAAAAAAAACTTAAATGGGAAGGGCTGCAAAGATGAAGCGAAATATGGTAAAGAAATGTAAATGAACACCTGCAAAACACAAATAGAACAGTATTTCACTAAATTAGGTAATTTCCATACATTACTAAACAGGTGACATAGACTTGCAGCCAGGTGAATATGATGCAATTGTAAAGTGTGTTATCTGCTGAATGCTTTGTAATGATGTTAGTTTGTAATGAATAGCAGCTTGGCTGTATTAATAATATTCAACCAAGTAACAATACAATTTTAAGGTCCCTGTACTTAAATACTAGAAGTATAAAAAATAAGCGCAATGTTATAGAATCTATACTCAGTGAGACTAAGGGCGATATTCATAAACATATCATGAGCTCTAGTTTCGTCAAGACAATCTTATTCAGTGTCTTAAGCCCTTATTTACATTTCATGAACATAGCTTAAGCTTGTCTCAAGCACAGGCAAACAAGGCTGTCTTCATGAAGACTGTCAATATTTTGTTTGCCTTAAGACTGAATATTTCTGTTCCTTAGTCACTGCTTGAGATCACAATTTTGAACCAGGTTTCATAAAGGCTGGTCACGATAGTGAGCACTTGTTGAAATCAACCTTAGAAAAAAAGTCTGCCCCACCCTGCATATATTTTAACAGGCGCAATAAGTGACATATGTTCAGTAAAGTTGGTCATGTTGGAGGGGGAAGTATTTTGTGGTATTTTAAACTATTTCATTTTCTGTATTTTTTAATGCATCTAAGTGTAAAAATGAGCAGATTTGTACAGTATTTACTTTTCTAATGATTTCACAGTTTCACTTGACTGAATCATGAATAAATTTATGAGGCCCAGGACAATGTTGATTTTACATATGTAGAACAACACACAATGTGTATACAAGTAGATCTTAAGCAGGTCTTTCAAAAGTGCTAATTTTACCGTGAACAGCCTATAGTCATCGATACCTTGCTTAATATGGCAAATAAGATAGTCTTCGCCAAATCCACTGTAGAGGTGACTTGAGACTTATTTTTTTAATGGCGGATGCTGATAGGATAACTTTATACATCGAACTAGCAAAGATTACTGCAAAATGACGATAGAATAACATGTTTTAGGTTGAAACTATTGGTTTAATTACGAATTTGGACGAAAATCAAAATTGTTATTCTCTGGGAGAGTTTTTCCAGAACTGTAATTGTATAGATACCATTAATTTTTTAATGTAATTCACATAGTAGAACTTAATTTTCACTAACTACAAAGTAGAAATTAGATAGCCTAGTGTTAAACTCAATACTGTTACGTGCTGCAGCTGGCGCCGACTCAATTGCCCCGCGCCGTAATCGGCGACCCACCTTGCCGTCCCCTCTTCTTGGAACGATGCGCTCATGGCTATTTCTCCCCTTTCTGAGAATCCTGTGTATGCAAACAGTGGCGAGACTTGCTGGCGTCACAGGTCTCCTCTCGCCTGCTAGAGTTTCCTATATGTTTAGCGATGATGCAAGAATGTTCTGGTGAGACTGGTTGGCGCCTCAGCCCTCCGCGACGCATCACGCGAGTTGGGGAAGATTCTAGGTGGCGGCCTTAGACTATATATATATATATATATACTGCCGCAACTCAGCGGCCAGCAGTCTTTGACGAAGGCCGCCTGCCGAGTGTGCGCAAGCGAAGAGAAGTGTGGATGACGACTGGAGATTGCGGGACGACGGCGAGTGAGGTGTTCGTGGCTTGAATGGATGGGAGGGCGTGAAATCAACGAGTGAAACCTACTGTGCGTGAGGGAGCTTGGAGGACTCTAGAACATTGTGACTGGTGGGACATGGACTGAACTGAGGTGGGGCTGAATGGAAGTGTAATACAATACTGATTTTAATGTAAATATTCGAACTGTCAAATATGGATGCATAAATTACAAAATAATTGAATAGGTTGATACGCTGTCTATTGGGACTGATCTTTAATTATTTAATTTCATTGATTTCTTTGTCATAATTAATCAATTTTATTAATTGGTGTCAATTGTGAACAGTAAGTGATTTCAATTTATTGTGAGAATTTGAGTTCAGAGAATTTTGCTGTAGTTATTGTAAATAAAATAAGGAAATTATAATTAATTCTTTTATTTGATTTACACGTACATCGCTTAACGAACTTGGTATAGGTTACTTAATTTCTAGAGAGAGAAATTGTAATACTGGTGTCAGAAGTAGGATGGAGGTATTTTATAAAAATAAAATAATAAAGTAATTGTAATGAGTATTTGTAAATATCACAATATTTGAGCGTACTTAGCCGAGGAATTGTTTTGAAATTTTTGAATGCTAACTAGGAAAATTTCGGCAGACATGGAAGCACTTCGCTCTTTAATTGAAGCACCAAGTGGCCAAATTAGTGCTGTAATGTAGATGAAAATGTAAATACTAAAATAGATAGTGTTAGCGAATCTGTTGTGTTAGTGAGCTAGTAGATAGGAAAATAGACAGTGTAAACAAAAATGTAGATAGAAAAATAGACAATGAATGAGAATGTGGACAGAAAGATAAAAGGTCTGAGCAATTTGGTGAACAATAAAATAGACTGTGTGGACAAGAAGATCGACAGTGTAAGGGACAGTGTTAACGAAAGGTTGGACAGTGTCGAGTGTAAAGTGGACCAAGAGGCGAGCGCCCTTAAAAAGGAATGGCAGGAGTTCTTGCAGTAGCAGGGGAGATGACATGCAGGGGCGGAAGAGGAGCCGAGTTTGGTCACCGCCAAGACGACGAGTGCGGGCAGCGAGAAGAAGGTAGAGGTCGCAGCCATCGCAGGGGAGGGTGTAGCAGTTCTGCAGTTTGGGAACGTCCCAGCCAGGGGTGCACAAAGGCGTCACAATTAAGCCCGTCCCCTATGATGGACAGACATCTTGGTGTGAGTACCGGCACTAATTTGAGATCGTGGCCATCCTGAATGGCTGGACTGAAGAGCAGCAGGCGTAATACCTGACTACTGTACTGAGGGGACCAGTATTGAGCATACTGCAGTCGCTGCTAGAACGACATCGCCTAGAATACTCCACATTTGTGTCAGCCTCGGAGCTGCGATTCAGCGACCGGTACCTGCGACATGCCCGCTATGCCCAACTGCGAAGCCGCATCCAGCGACCTGGCGAACCACTGCAGGAGCTGGGGCAGGACATCGTGAGGCTGTCGCACCTGTCTCTGGAGGGATGCTCAGAAGAGGCACGAGCTGTCATCACCGTCGGCTTCTTCATCAACGCTATCGCTGACACCGACGTGCGGTTAGCTGTGCCTCACACCATGCAGGATGTCTTGGCCCGAGTACTGGAAGTGGAGTTAGCACGGCAGTCATCAGTGTCGTGACGTCCAGTGCGGGCAGTGATGCTTGATGAAGGAGAGGAAGACACAGTCAAGGGGCTGTTGAAGGACTTGCAGACGACCATCAAGGACATCGCCTCCAGGGTGCGCACTACGGAGACTCGCCATCCCCCACCCAAACGGTTGGATGTGCGGACAGCCGGGGCACCTGAGAGCCAACTGTCCTCAGCAGCAGCAGCCAGGGAGCAGATGCCAAAGGGCAGGTGAGAGTGCAATGTTTTCGGGAAACTTGTAAACACTGGTCTTGAGGGGCAAAGATTGGTGATTTCTGGAAGGAAGGCCCCAATGCTTTTCCAGGTGGGTTCAATGAAACAAGACTTCAATGCCATATTGGTGGAGGGGAGCCTAGATGATGTTTCTTGTCAGATGGTCGTTGATGCAGGAGCGGCTATAACAATGGTAAGACCCGACAATCTTGGGCCTTCCCTCCAGCGATCATCTGATAAGAACATGGATCACTGCTATTTAACAACAGTAACGGACGAGACCACACCAGTCAAAGGCAAGAGAAGGGTACTCTTACAGCTCGGTAACTTTGAGATAGAGCATGATATGTACATTCAAGAAATAGAGGACGAATGCATTTTGGGTCTTGATGTTTTACGTAAGTTGGGATGCTGTATTGATACTCAACTGGGGGTATTACGTGTAGGTAATACCGAATTGGTAGTGTCAGCGTGAGGTGATTTATCTTCGCCAATGAGCTGCCCAGTAGTGTGTAATCAGTCAACTGTGCTCCCTGCTTCTAGCGAAGTTGTTATTCCAGGCAGATGCCAGGGAAAATTTGTCAGGCTATTGGGTATAATCGAACCAGCCCAGGAAGGTGGAATTTTACCAGATGGTGTCATTGTAGCCAGAACATTGATTTATTCAAAATCGGACAGTTTGCCGGTTAGGATGATTAATTTGTCTGACCGTGCTATCCGCCTTGAAGAGAGGGCCACAATAGGGTTTTGCAAGCAGGTCTCACAGGTACTTCCAAATGTTCCAGAAGCTTCACTGTCACAACTTACTGAATGTCCTCTTCCAGATGCTCTGGGGGAACTGCTGACAAGAGCAAAATAAAACCTCAACTGGCGACAGGAGAGGGCAGTTTCAGAATTGTTGCAGAGAAATATAGGTGCTTTCTCCTGCGAGCCCAATGACCTTGGCAGAACTAATGTTGCATGCCACCACATCGACACAGGGGATGCCAGATCCATAAAGCAGCCACCAAGGTGACTACGGCTAGCTTCATATGAGGTCATTGACGGTATTCTGAAAGTGAGAAGGGATTTAGACGTAATAGACCCATCAGTCAGTCCATGGTTTTCTCCCGTTGTGCTTGTAAAAATAAAAATGGCTCTATTAGATTTTGTATTGATTACCGCCAACTTAATAATGTGACCAAGAAAGATTCTTACCCACTCTCTAGGATAGCTGACACCCTGAATAGCCTAGCAGGTTCACAGTGGTTTCCTACTCTAGACATGACGAGCGTTTATTGGCGGTGCGAGGTGCCCTGGGAAGACAAGGGAAAGACTGCCTTTTGTGTCCAAAGGAAAGGAACCTGGCAATTCAAGGTTATGCCCTTTGGGCTACGCAATGCCCCTGCCACCTTCGAACGACTAATGGAGAAAGTTCTGCCTTTAGATATTTGTCAGGTGTACTTAGACGACATTGTGGATACAGCAAGAACTTTTGAAGAGCACCTGGCACGCTTAGATTCTGTGTTTCAGAAAGTGACTGTTTCCAATCTGAAATTGGTTCCCAAGAAATGCTACCTTTTCCAAAAGAAAATTAATTTCTTGGGCCATGTTGTATGAGCCCATGGGATTGAAACAGACCCTGAGAAGACCAGAGCAATAAGAGACTGGCCTCTACCAAAGGATAAAACTGAAATTCAAAGTTTTCTTGGCTTATGTGCTTACTACTGTCAATTTGTGCCTGGGTTCGCCACTATTGCCAAACCTCTGCATGAATTGACTGAGGCAAAAAGAAAATTTTTTTGGACCCCAGAGTGCAAAATTGCTTTCAATAGACTAAAGGAAATTCTAATATCTTCTAGAGTACTGGGCTTCTCGAGTAGAGAGGGTGAATTTATTCTGGATACTGATGCTAGTGATGTTGGAATTGGGGCTGTGTTAACTCAGATCCAGGATGAAAAAGAGCGGTCATTGGAATACTTAAGTAACATGCTACACAAGCCCAAGAAGAACTACTGTGTGACACGCAGGGAGCTTTTGGCAATGGTGAAGGCAATTGCACATTTTCATCCATATCTTTATGGCAGATACGTCATCCTAAGAACTGATCGTGCTTCATTACGCTAGCTACTAAATTTCAAGACCCCCGAAGGTCAAATAGCCCGGTGGATACAGCACCTGCAAGAATATGACACAATAGGTCTGGACACCTTTACAGCAATGCAGATGCACTCTCCAGGAGACGATGTGAACCATTATGTCGTCATTGTGAATGCCAGGAGGAGAAGGTAGGTGTATCGTGGAAAGCAAGGAGGACAAGAATTCAAGGCCCTGTATCTGGTGATAAGTCATCTACATGGGATGAAAAGGACATAAGAAATTATGAGCTAAGCATGCATGCAGTATTGGAGTGGAAGGAAACCGGGCGTCGACCGATATGGGAAGAGATATCTAGCCTAGGTGAGACAGTCAAGTCATACTGGGCACAATGGAATTCCCTTGCTATAAAGAATGGTGTGCTTTACAGAGTCAAGTACAGTGCTACCAGAGTGCCGAATCCCAGAAGTGCTAAGAGAACTGCACAATACAGCAGCAGGTGGTCTCTTCGGCATAAATAAGACACTTGACAGAGTCTGAATGGGATTCTATTGGCTGCATTGTCGGCAGGATGTTGAGATATGGTGTTGTCTATGTGATGCATGTACTGCAAGGAAGGGTCCGAGGGTTAAGGGACGCGGTCCCCTCCAGAAGTGCAATGTGGGGACCCCATTCAAGAGGATGGCAGTTTACATTCTCAAACCGCTACCACTCGCTGAGAGGGGAAATAGATACCTTCTGGTAGCACAAGACTTTTTTACAAAATGGCCCGAGGTCATACCGGTGCCAAACCAAGAGGCAGGCACAGTAGCTGATGCTCTTATCAAGCATGTTTTCTCCAGGTTCGGAGTGCCACTGGAGCTTCATTCGGACCAATGACGAAATTTTGAAGCAACTCTTTTCCAAGAAGTAACAAGGATTTTAGGAATGAAAAAAACCCGAACCGCAGCATTACACTCTCAGTCGGATGGAATGGTTGAGAGGCTAAATCGTACCCTGGAACAGTATCTGGCTATCTTCATAGAAGAAAATCAGAGAGATTGAGACTCTAATGTACCCTTATTTCTTCTCGCATATTGCTCCACGGTTCACGAGTCCACAATATCGTTGTAACTGTAGTTAATTATCTCCAAAACATTTAGAATTGATGTCTTGATAAATAATTCTACTACAATTAAATATGAAAGCAGTTCGCAAAAATTATACATATTTTAAATTTTGTTCCATAATAATAAGTGATAAAATGTGACAGCGAATTAAAGCAGATAATGAATTGGGATAAGCTTTATGACTAGATTAAGCATTGACATACCTATAGTACAGTTTTTTTCATCAATATGGACAGACAGCGTTAGGTTTCCGGCTGCGTCCTGTAAGTGGGTGATAAGATATTTGTGTAAATGCTAAATCAAAGAGTAAAAACTATCTTGTACTGACATTTGTTTTCCTGGAGTTCATTGCTGTTCACTGGGATTTTCTCTACTCTGCCTTCGAAGTCGTTCGATAAAAGACTGTCTCACACCTGTATAATTACCTGCTCTCTCTGTTGCTTTATTTAGAGAGACAAGTAAGAATTTATTTTTTGCTTTTTCATCGCACACACTAATAACACGAATAATAATTCCTCTTTCCTTGCTGTGCAAGACTTTGTTAAATCTTTTCGGTCGTGTGCCACACTCCATTGTCAACAACCCCTGCTCCAAAGGAACAGTAACTAACATATTTTGAATGCACGTAGCATATGAAGAAAGGGAGGGCAACCTCCTCTTTCGCCCTTTCCTCCCATGGCAGCGGCTCTCGCCCTCGCACTAAGAACCATCACGACTCTGGAAGTGACTGTAAACTTGCCTTTATTTTCTTTCAGTTTTCTGTTAATAATTCGGCATACAATTTTTAGGGTGCATCAAAGAGACATTCTTTTATAGGTATAGAAGGTTTGCCCCGTGTCTTGAATACTGATACCACTCTCATTTTCTTCCAGCTGCTAGGAATTATGTTCAGTTTTTAGCACATTTTGAAGAGTTGTTGCAGTCTAAGATGAAATACACAACTGTATTTAATTAGGTAGTTGTATGTTAATACCAACTAAGCCTGTCAGTTTTGGCTTTTTGTAACTTTCTGGGCTGCTGCCAATTCTTTCAAAGCAATATGTGCTTTCAAATGTTTACATTCATTATCTTGCATGTTTTCCTTGTACTGCTTTCTAATGATGTATCCACTTCTGGTTCCTGATATTAAACTGAACTGTTTCTCTTTCTGTTTTGTGTTGTTTTCAATGCTTTATATGCTGTTGTTTGATGCATATGAAAATAATGTACTGTGTTACCATTATACATATGGTTATCAAAGTAATGGAAACACCTTAACGAAAATGATTTGTGCAATTCATGTCAGACTGTGATTGTAGCAATAGGTTTCCCAAAATGCTGACCGAGTTCTACATCACTTGTGTCAGTCACATTAGGTTTATGATTCTTTGTGAGAATCCTCTGCAATGTTCGGCAATCCCAATCACCGAGGATTAGTTTTTGTCCACAAGTACTCTTCATCAATGATTTCGTGTTACAAGTTGTGTGTACCATCACCACCTTGTTCACTGTTGCTCTCAGTCCTTACATTTAACACATTGACAGTCTTCAATACACTTGCTCCATATAACCACAGTCCAACAATGTGCCCTTTTTGAAAGTTAGAGAGGGCTTCCATTTTGCCTCACCTACATCTGCCTGATTGCACACACAAATACATACAGTTTTTACTCGCCTATGGGTTGCACATTTTATGCTAATTTTAAGTGTCAATAAATGTGGTGCATTTCTTATGCAAGATTTTTAATTCAGGCGTTGAAATTAAATTTTTTATTTTTTTTGTGTTTTTCAGTATGTATGTAAATAATTAGCCTATTTTGGTTTTTCGTAAATAAAACATTGCTAGGAGTTGTTTGCATAACATAAAATGTCTTGCACACATAACATGAACAAGTCTCATGCCAGATGACAAATGTAGGGATTGACTTTCACTTCTCTTGAGTTGTGCTGCATGTGGCCTGGTTATTAGCCAATAGAGGTGAAACATCAAAAAATGTACTAGTTAACTGCTCTCATTGGTCTGTGAAAAATATTTTTCCTGTAGTTGGAAATACAGATTTACCAATGTCGAATACAAGTGCAACCCTTACACGAAAGTGAACTTTCTGTGGGAAAATATGGTACTACACTGCCTAGCATACTGCAGACTACTGTCTTTCACTGCAATACCAAACCACGATCACAGTGCTCGAATGATGACTGTTGCCACCTCACAAAGGTGGTGTGTTTTATAACATAGGTTTTGTCATTGTTTTAATAATTATCTGTATCTTTGTCAAGCCTGTTGGTGAGCACTTCAAACTACTCTTTAGCAATAATTTCTTCTTCCTGTGTACAATATTTTGATTGTTAGATGTTGGATTTGAGAGATATTTAATTGGTTTTTCTATTGTTGAATCTTAATCTCTGTTGACGAGATCTTTAAACCTCACATTTTACTATGTTTCTTTTTGGTTCCCACTGCTTTATTTGCATAGTTTTGTAATTAAACATCCCTTCAACCCTCTACTCAAATTTGTGCTCCTTTTACCAACATATATTTTATCTTTTGTCGGAAGGACTACAGGAAAAACCTCAATGGAAAAATTCTTGCACGCCAGGCTTGAGGTTGAGCGGTTGGCTAGTCACCGGCTATTGTAAAAAAAAGTTGACACTTTTTTAAGTTCCCAGAGGAGCTTCAAAAATGTAATGTCCCATGATGATGCAGCAAGCACGAAGGGCTAATGCAAAACATTGATTGGTGTGGGGGAGGGGAAATCACACTGGTCTCATGAAACGCTGACAGTGTTGCCAGCCTCATTGCCAAAAATGTTAGTTTGGTTTCAGTTTTATTTGGTTTAATCAGTTAAATTTGAAATGCAAGAGGGCTGAATGGGTTTTAATATATGTAATTATGCATGATGCATTGGTAGTTATATAATGTAAGTTAACTATTTTATGAAAAGAAAAAATAGTGAAATTTTAGTGTACGGAAGTGGTATTACATTCTGATAGAGCTCTACCACATTCTATACAGCTTCGTTTATGGGGAATAAAATTATTTGTAGTTGTAGCAGCTGGCTGCTTATTTGTGTTGAATTGTTATTGGTTTATAAATTGGGTAAGGGAAAACAATAGGATGCCAGGAAATGTCATTTGGATTTTTTTTATAATGCAATCTTTCATTATTATTTTTCTTCATTTTCCACATGGTTTACACATGTAATTTTATATATATATATATATATATATATATATATATATATATATATATATATATATATATATATATATATATATATATATATATATATATATATACACGCACACGCACACGCGCACGCGCACGCACACACACGCGCACGCACACACACACACACACACACACACACACACACACACACACACACACACACACACACACACGCACACACACACACACACACACACACACACACACACACACACCCAATCCTAAAAAATCTTTAGGTGTGAATCTACCATTAAATTTGGTTGCTTTTCTAATTATACTAACCACCACCTTATCACCATGGTACAAGTTTTACATCAAAATGGATGGTACTGCATTTTAACTTTTTTATTTCATTTTTGACACTTTTTTTTACTTATACATGGCCAGTTTGGTCTAAACTACAGTAATATACCATCTAACAATTTTTGATGAAAAAGTTTTGTGTTTAGAAAAGTAAGTTAATAATTATTATATGTGAGAATTTTCAACAGTTCTGAAAAATTCTAGTTAATCATGAATGGGTCTGAAACATTAATTTCTGTTGTGTCTTGACTTTTAGACATGTATATGGTAATAGTGATATTAAGAGCACCTGTAGAAATTCTTCTGATTTTGTTTTAGACATTTATATGGTAATAGTGATGTTAAGATCACCTATATAAATTTTTCTGATTTTGTTTTGGTTTAGTAATGACACTTGTTATTTTGCTAACTGTAGAGCTAATACAAATATTACAGTTTTTACTAAACGTTTTTTTACAGGAAGAATAATTTCTCAAGAGCCTATCATTTGTCCATTGTTGACATAGGAAACTTTATCCTGACTGGACGAAACTATGTAGTAGAACTGAATTTGACAAGTTGCTGCTTTTTGACATCTTCAGGCATCCTGTCTTTGGCTCTGAAATTGAGCAATCTGAAACATTTTTATGTCGCTGATACAAAGTTCCAGTTACAGCATTTGTTTTGCTTTTTGGAAAAGAACCGAGAGGTGGGTAACTCTAAAATATAGTAAATTATGGATTTTATTACATTACCATTCCTTGCTACCATAATAGATTCTTGTTAAAGGTTTAATTATTTTTGCTGATTTTCAAAAAAGGATAATTCTTTTTTATAGTACTTTTATATGTGTTTCTTGTTGAGAAATGCTAAACCATTATATAGCTATTCATTGCAATTGGTTTCCATATTCATTGCACTTGGTTTTCATAAAACAAAATTAGGTGTATCAGATATGTTTGAAATATTATCATCAACAGTGAAACCTCGTTGTTGAGATACAATTTAGTTAGTTTTCCCGTATCAGTAGTTTATTTTGGATGTCCCTACGTAAACAATGTTTAAAAAACCTGCATTCTATGACCCTTAAATCATTCATTTACCCACGCCCATAGATCAGATATTCTGCCAGACACCAAAATATATTCGGAACAATCATTCAGCTATGAAATACAGTGGATTTTCGATGATATATTTCAGTTATTTATGTTTTACGTATTTCTCTTCGGTACATTCACCAAAGATTGCGCACATCATTAGTTTTTGAATGCTGTGTGATTGCAAAACAACACGGAATATTTATAACTGGTGCTATCGACAGTATTGTTTACATTCCACAAGAGTGTTCTTCCTACATCTTTACTGCATTCGTAGGTTGGTGACTATGAGAAACCATCTCAAAATCTTATTTTTCTTACGTGTTTACTGCACTCTTAGGTTGGGGGCAATGAGAACAAATCACATAATCTCTGACACTGTATCCAACGATCCATGGCGTTGTCATTGTAAACTGAATTTGGAATGAGGCATGATTATTATCGGAAACTATTGGCTTTGTGTTTGGTTAGAATTGTAAAGGTTTGAAAAAGACTCAGCAAATAATGATAGGTAGAAATTGTTGCAAATAAATCTCTCTCTCTCTGTGTGTGTGTGCCGCGCGCGCGTGTGCAGTTTTTTTTTTAATTTAAAAAAAAAAAATTACGAGGGATAGCTCGGCTGACAAATGAACACTGAACAAAAATGTTAATATAAATAAAAATTTAATTTTTCTCAATTTGAAAACTTGAGGTTTTTAATTTAAAGTGAATATTTGATCACAAATTGACTTGAATAAGTTGTTTTAATGGCATCTTTTGGCTGTTGGTTTAAGCAAAAATACATTTTAAGGTTATTTACCATATTTTTCAGGCCCAAAATCCAAGTCCGCGTCCTTTGTTTTCCCACATGGTTTGATTATTCTTTTTGGTCCACTGAAAGATGAATAATCGAGGTTCCACTGTATAAAGTTTCTAGCCTGGGTCAGCTTTGTAGATGACCTCTATCTCCCTCTGTCTTTTCTTCACTGCAATTATCACATCATCTCACAATCTTCCTTTCTACTCCATACTTCCATGTTTATATGTGCATCATTTCTCTTTCTTGGTCTTTCTTGCATCCTTTTACCAGAATATTTTTTAAGTCCAGAATACGTCTCTGCACCCTCTGATTTTCCATCCTTTTGACATGCTTGTACCACATAATTTTTGCTTCCTCATTCTCCTTCATACTTCACCCTGTTTACTTTTACCTTTTATAATCCCACCTCATGCCTTGTCCTCTCCTGGTCAACACCATGATGCTCCTTGCAACCTTATTCCCCATTGCCTCTTGGCCTCTATATTTTTATTTTATTCCAGCTTATGAAACAGCAAGTGTTACTGTTAAGAGGCCATGTAACTTGTTACAATTATCAATATATCACACTGACACAACATTTGGTAGTACAGGCTTACTGCTGGCCTTTTGTCAGTAGGTTGTAGCACCCTCTTGGGCCTGGATGCATGTGCCAATTCAGTTATGGAGTTGTTTAGTGAGGCAAGTCTTCCCACAACTGGCCCTTGATGTTCTGCAGATTGGCACCAGGTCAATAGTTGACGTCAAAGCTTACTCCACATGTTCCAGCAGACCTCCCTGGCCATGAGAGTACCTCAACATGATTTAGATACATGCACTGTGTGGACATGTATAGTCTATTTGAAAGCCTGTACCATGGTACAGTCTCATGAGAGGTAACATGAGGATGCAGGGCTTCTCTGAAATACTGGTGTGCCATCAATACGAGAGTTGATCTAGAGTTATGTCCTACGGCTCTGTACAGCATGATGCCTGTTTTGTTGATACCGGTACATATCTCCAAACCATTGGTAGTATGTTTCATTTCCTCTTGGCATCTCCACACTTGCATATGACGGTTGTTTGTGATAATGCAGAACTGAGATTCATCACTGAACGTGATATGTCACTCATCTATCCATGCCTCCTGGTTACACTACCACTCCAAATGTTTGTCATCTCTTCTCTAGTGTTAATATAAGCAGTCTATACACGAGACAGTAAACCAATAGTCCGGCTGATGCTATTCGCCTATATGTGGTGTGGGGTGACACGAGGTGGTGTATTCTGTCCAGTAACTGTGGCTGGATGGCAAGTGTTGTGTAATGTTCGTACAGCGTGGCACTCCTCCCTTGGTGTGGTCTGTCTTGGTCAACCGACTGGAAACTTCACAGTGTGTGATGGGTGCCCTCTTGTACCTACTCATTGATTGCAACATTGGGCTTTTCTAACATTGAAATGCCCCCATTTGCCAGGTGATTGTATGTTATGTTTACTCAGTCTCAAGCAAATACACATTGTAACACGTTGTGCCACCTAGTGCTAGTAAAGTTTTCTAATGTGTCCGAGGCATACTTGGGGTATTTCCATGTCAGATGTTGATAAGACTGTACTCAGTAAAACTCTTCATGAAGGTAAGAAAATCAACTCTTTTTTTTTGTCTAACTGGTATGGTTTTAATTTTACAGCTCTTCAAACTTTCAGTGAATTGCAGTGTCTCAATGTTTCCGAGATCTTCTTTACAAGCTGCACTCTCTTGCAAAAATTATCACAGCTTTCCTGTAAAGGAAGCAATCTCTCTGAAATTTTACTGCCTTATTAATTTATGCATGAGGATTTCAGAAAAAAATACATGGCAGTAGTGGAAAGTTATAAAAAAGTTTTTATAATAAATTTTTATACATTTTTTGCAAAAACTAAACCTGAGAAAAATTGAATTATTGTACTGAGGGAAAGGTGTAAGCATAATGTATATATTTTCATAAATTAAATGTGTTTTCAATAATACAAAAGAATAAATTTAATGGCTTTTCCATTCCTTCAGTTCAAATTATTATCTTTTGCTCCAGAATTTTTATGAAAACGCTGTTGGACGACTAAGCTTAACTTGTTCAACTCCATCATAAAATCTAACTCTCACTCTAAAATAGGTTCAATATGAAACTTATGTACGAAGTTTTAAAAAATACTATAATTAGGTACCATGCCAAATTTTCAAACACATCACCATTTTGTTGCTGTCTAAAATTTATTAATGAACAGTATACAGACATTGTATATAATAAAATACTTGCTTTATAAATTATGTAGAACTTAAGTTCTTACAGTACACAAACTTCAATTTGGTTTCCATTGTATAATGTGTGACGTACTGTCGAATAGATACTTATACGCACAAGTGGGGTGTTCTTTTTGTTACTATGCAGGGTGTTGCGGGATACAGGAATGGAGTTTCATTTGTGCACATAGATGCAGTGAAGGAAGGAGGGTAAAAGTAAGGTGCAGAGCTAAGAGATAACTCTGGCTAATGCGGTGGGTATCTGAAAATGGCTCGCCGCGGGCAGGTTAAAATTGGTGGCAGCTAGCGCAGTGAGATGAGGGGTCAGACTAATCATGATGACTAGCGCGGTGGATAGCTGAAGACGGCTCAGCAAAACTGGCAGACTAGCTACAGACAACTGGCATGAAGTAGAAAACTAACTCCTTTTATTCTCCTTTGGGCCACTGCCCCGACGCTTATTGGCTGATGTCTTGATGGCAAGGGGTAGCGAAGGCATGACTCGCTGATGTGGCGTCACCAGCCGGTTCGGGGATGGGAAGCGAAGACAAACAAAAATACTACTATAGGTGCTATCTAACTGCAGATAAAAGTACTCGTTGTTTGAGATGCATAGTTACGGTGGGCCGGTGAATAAAACAGTCTGCACTATCTAGAACGTCCATTCTAAACGGTAGACAGAACAATCTCACCACACGTTGGAATTATCAGTAATGCAAACTTCGAGGAATCCTATGCAAGGCTATGCTTAGGACTGAGCTGAAGTGGTGAAATCACCATTGTTAAAAAGCATCAATTGTCAATGTGTGCCAATTTTTCCTCCACTCGCCTCTTACAATCTTTTGAAAAGTGGTTAGGTTCTTCCATATGATGTTTTTGGACTGTCAACTACAGCAAGCACATAAGGAAGTAGCATTCCACAAGAATCTTCTCATACTGGCCAGTAGAATGATGGTAAAGGTCCATGAGGATGTAGTTGTTTTATAACAGCATCACCTTCACCTTTGTTCACTGTCACAATAATTCGAAAATGCCAGGAGTAGTCATACTTGCATGCAATGTATCATTCAGGGTAAAGATTATTGTGTTATTACAAATTATGGATGACAAATTTTAAGGTTGTGTGGGAAAGAGGAATCCGTGTTGGCACTAGAAATTTCAAGCTTCGATAGTGCCAGCCAAATCAAGGGGCTTAAAGTTATGGAACTTTTTAGTTTGAGGAAGAGTCTGTATGCCTTTGAACCACATTTCAAGAGTTAAATGTGTTGAATTTGTCTTTGTCAATAAAGTAAAAAATTACTTTTTTGATCATTGTTTCACAGAATATTAGGAATTGGGCTGCCGCTGTGATCTGCCTCTGCAGACCTTCTTTTTGAGCTAAATGCTTCTCTATTCCTTCTACTCCATCACATTCTGATTTGCAATGATTTGTTGCAAAAATTTACCACTGTGCCCTTACCTGAAAATCCTCTTTGTGTAGACACAGGTTGATGAAGTTGTACTTGGTTTTCATATTGTGCAGCACAGCCATCACTAAAGTAGCAAATTTCCCTTATGTGAGGGAATTTTTCCTTGAGAATGTTCACAAATATGTCTTTGATTTTGTACAGCATGGTCACGTCATGCTTGAGGTCATCAGATATTACACAGTGGGATGAAACAGTTTTTTTTTTTTTTTTTTTTTTTTTTTCTGATTTTTTGCAGTGTATTACAACATGATGAACAGTGCGCAACTCACGTGTCCAATGACAGCTTTGGGCTTCAAAATTGTAGTTTTCACTTAAGGCCATCAAAACTATTGATGTATCTAAAAAAAAAAAAAAATTTTTTTTAAGAAAAGCTGACTATGACTTTCAAAGGAACGAATGTGGTATCAATTTCTCAATATTATTGGCTAAATCGTCTGTGTCCTGTCAGTTGATATCCATTTAGGAAATTCAGTGGTGTCACTTTCTTCATAACTTTCAAATTGTAACTCTAAATAGTAGCTGACTAGATTTTGTTTAGGGGGACATTCACTGCAAGTCATTAATAATTTACACACCCAGTAATGGTAACAATTATTGTGATAGTGTTATGAAGCTTATGCTGAGAATCGGCCAATTGAGTGTGGTCTTTGGTGTTAAAAATTGAACTCTATATATATATATATATATATATATAATATATATATATATATATATATATTAAAATTTATGTCATTAAGGCTGTATTATGTAAAATAGCTTTAGGTTAGTATTAGTTGACATATACTATTCACTGTTTTTCTTTCTAGTGGAAAAATCTTGTATTGATAGATATCTTATCATAACAAAAAATTTGTCTATTGCAACAGGTACTGTCATATCTTGCAGATTAAATTGTGGGGCTAGCAATATGTCTTGTGTAGATGGTAAGGTTTATTTGTATGTTTCTGCAGAAAATAGTTTAAACACATACTGACTTTGGAAGTTGAGATTTACTATATGATTTCTTGTACACCCATTAAATTAGGTCTCTTTCCACAAACTTAAATTTTGATAGTACTTTTCCAGAATAAATAATAGACTTTCGGTTTGAGGGAAAGGAATCATTTCCCCATTGTGTAGATGCAGGTCTAGACTTTATAGATTCATAGCATAGGAGGGTTAAGTGTCGTATAATAAATTTAGGAAACAATTTTGAATTAATAAAGTAAAATCAGTATTTGCAATATTGTTCCATTTCAGTTTAGAAAAATTCACAGGACAGTTTTGTGTCAGTGTGGAGTTAGTGAGAGGGTTATGTATGATGTTCGCCTCTCCCCCCTTCCTGGGGCCTTGGTGGCTGAGCAGTTAGCCTGCTCGCCTCCCACCAAGGCGAACTGGGTTCAATCCCTGGCCAGGTCACATGATTTTCGCATATGGAAATTGTGCCGGATGATGCTGCTGGCTGGCTGTTTTTTTTTTTTTTTAAGGGATTTCCCGTTTCCCCCGCCCTTTCATTCTGGCGCCGCTCCATACTCACCTCAGTTACCCTCATTGGCTCTCAAGACCTCTCTATTAAAAGCTGCCAGAATCTTCTCACTTCACTTCCCCCCCCCCCCCCAAATCAAACTCTTCTGAATCCTCCCCTGATTTTGATAAATGTTGCATCTTCTGTAAGCAATAAATTCTTAACAATGCTTGTATACAGGCTGAGCCCTTTAAAAGAGGCCCCATGGGACATGTTTGTAATGGAGCTAGGGTATGAGAAAATACAGACCAGTGTGACAACAAAATACTTAGAGTAGGTGCCTCGAGGTCAATGGCGGCCACTTCCAGCACCTACTCTAGGTATTTTGTTGTCACACTGAACTGTATTTCCTCATTTCCTCGCTCCGTTACACATATGTTCCACGGGGCAAGGACTCATCCTGTACCATGTGAATCATCTAAAACTTGCATCACAAATATTTCTGAAATGGAAATGGAAAGTGCTTTTGATGTGCGGTTTAGATGTAGACAAGGGCTCGTAATTGCAGCCCAAACACAGATTTGAATAATTATCAGAATGTATATTTCTTGAACAAAGTTTTTTCAAATGAAAAAATGATTATTCACATTAAGAAAATAAAAATTGAGGAAATTAGAAAGTCAATTGTGTTTTTGCAGGATTCTAGCATAAGTACTTTACGCACTGTCTTAGTATGACAGTCTTAAATACCCACAGTTGTCTGCTCCATTAAACTGCTTGGTTACTAGGCTACGATGTTTGTATGTTTGTTTAGATTTTTTTTTTTTTCCTTTACACTGATTGCATTGGGACCTCCCTGTTAGTACTTTGTGATAGTTCCTATCTAGACATAGGATGTGCTGATGTAGGATGGTATTTACGAATGCTGAGTAAGCTGATATGCTCATGGTGTATGGAGAATGTAGGAAGAATGCTGTTCATTATTGTAGTGTGTACGCTAAATGATATCCCAATAGAATTCAAACATCTCGACAATTATTTGCATACTTCTTTAACCAGTTATGGGAAAATAGAAGTGTAACACCTCAGAAAGATAATGGAAACAAACGAGTTATCAGAGAAGAGGATGAAATTAATGTTCTAGTTGCTGTTAACCTGCATGTCATCTCCCGTGCAATTGCAAGGCATAGTGGCATGACTCAGGCAAGTGTACTACACATTGTGCACCATCATAAGTTCCATCTGTATAATGTTTTTTGCTCCATCAAGAGTTACGTGGAAACTATTTTGAGAATCATGCTAACTTCTGTACATGGGCATTAAGACATGATACACCAGATTTTTCATGTATTTTGTTTAGTGATGAAGCACCATTTACAAATTGTGCTCAAGTCAACCTCAGAAACATGACTTTTTGGTCTGTAAACAATCCCCATTGGCTTCGTCAAATGGCACTTCAGCTTCCATGGTTTGTAAATGTGTTATGTGGAATAGTGAGCCATCATCTCGTAGGCCCTTTTTCATAGAAGGAACACTGGATTCCCAAAAGTTTTTTCAACATCTTAGTAGATGAACTTTCACAGATGTTAGAAGACCTTCTACCGCAAACTAGAAGGATTCTGTGGTATCAGCATGAGAGTTGCCCATCGCATAGTGCAAGACGTACTACAGCTTGTCCTCACCGATTGTTTCAAAATCGTTGGATTGGATGATTGGAACCTGTACGTTGGCCTGCCTGTTCACCAAATTTGACCCCTTTAGATTTTTTGTATAGTGAACTCTAAAAGACACTGTCTTCAAGGACGTACCAAATACACCAGAAGATATGAAACAACATATTACAACTGCCTGTTCTGAAATTTTTTCCTGAAATGCTACAACATGTGCAACAATCCTTATATGACAGACTGAAGGCTTGTATTGTAAATGGTGGTCTGGTCTTCATAATTTTGAATACAAACCTGCGAAGGATAGTTTTATCTTTCTTCTTCAGAATACACATAATTTGGTTATTCATATTTGTATTTCTTGAGAGAATGCTGCTGATTCATGGTATAGTAAACTCAAATAAATGTACTAGATGTATAATGTGTTTTCTTGCATATTCAGAAGGAAACCACACATGCTAAAACAGAAAAGTAAACATAAGAACATTATAGCATAGTAACTAAGCAGTTAAATGGAGCAGACATCTGTAGGTATTTAAAATTTTCATAGCAATGGCTCGTAAACTCCTTGCACTACATCCTGTAAAAAAAAACACTATTTACGTTCTAATTTCCTCCAGTTTTATCTTCTTGATGTGAATAGGCTGCAATTGTGAGCCCTTGTCTAAATTTAAATTCTGTGAAACCAGCACATCAATAGCTGCTTTCATTTCTGAAATATTTGTGGTGAAAGTTTTAGGTGACGCATCCTGTTTAGCTAAACTGACATCAGCCTAGATCTGAATATCATGTCAACATCCCTCATATTTTTGCTTGTTAGGGTTGCCAACAAACTCGTTTGCATGGAGGTGGTTGTGATAGTTTTAGCTTTCATTAGTTATTATTTTTTTGTTAATGAGTTCAACTTTGTGACTTTGACTGTCGCCATATTATACTGTATTTGCAAGTTTCTGAGTACCAATGATTGGTATAGTGATCAGACTATTCGCCTCCCACCTAGGCAAACCGTGTTCGATTCTCAGTGGGGTTGCATCATGATTTTCACAAGTGGGAATCATGCTGAACGATGCCGCTGGTCGGAGGGTTTTATTGGGATCTTCTGTTTCCCCAGCCCTTGCATTCCAGTGTTGCTCCATACTCTCTTCGCTTCACCCTCATCAACTCTGCAGACCTCGATATTAATAGCAACCCAAATCTTTCCACATCTCCACATCCGAGTAAAAAGTTTAAATTGGGAAGTACAATACTTGGAAACTTGTGGTAGATCGCTCAAATGTTTTCTACAAAATTCTGAAAGATCTGTCAGACCATCAAAACATTTTGGTATAAAAACATTAAAACTAATATCTTCAAACTTTTTATTATGAATACTGAATATTTATATGTAGGTATGTTAAGCTGTGAATTTATGACAATATGATTCTCTATTATATTTATGGAATAATGTAGAAATAAGTGAAATAATGCATATTTATGAAATACATTGCAAAAAAATAAAATAATAATTTTAATTTCGCAAGTTTGAATAGATTATTTTATATGTTTAATTAACTGTTACATAACATATCTAGCATTTAATTATTTAAAAAAATATAGTCCTTATGAAGTAAGATTACGTAGTCATTTTTACTTTCTCAGTACAGAGAAAGCTTAAGTTCATAAAATGTTCCAGAATATGTGTGAAATTCCTCATGTAAGTTAAAAAAGAAGCCAGTTATTTACAAAGTTGAGCAGTATAGTTTTGCAGAATAATTGTAAAGTTTATAATTCCTCATCATGCTTCAAGCACAAACTTTAAGTACATTCCACACACACACACAGGTTTTTGCACAAGTTACATAGGTAAGTTGTTTTTATTTTATTTTTTGGGTGGCATGAATGGCACATTTCCCTCATGTCAAGTTTCTCTTCTGCAAGGTTTGGAATGACACAGATATTTGAGATGCCTTGTACTCTCAAAATGCAAGCTCTCAGTTCATGTGTTAAGTGTTCATTGTTGCATCTGTTTTCCTTGTGTGGCTTCACAAGATCCCCAGATGCTGTTTTCATAAGTCCTAGCACACCGATGCCACAATGGATGAGCTCCAGCATCATCACACCCAAGTATCCAGACCCGAAGATTCACGAACCGAACACTAAGACAGAAGAGGACTCGCCGCCACATCACACCTGTCATCCTCCCTCCCCATCATGCCTTCCATCAACTCGCCAGAACGTCCCTCTCCCCAGCTCTTCTTGCAAGTCAGTGTTATCAAAATTGATACCTCCTTCCACCCAACAATCTTGTATCTCTTCTCACCAATTTCAAGATGCTGCCACCCCCATGGATGGACCAAGAGGGTTTCATCATTCCCAAAAGCAACCTCAAGCGCCAACATTCGTTCCGCCCTTCCGACCACATCTTACTCCATAATCGTTTTGCATCTGTTGACTCTATCATCAGTGATACTGGAGATACTCACTCTATCCATTCACCATTCCCACCCTCTCAGAAGATAGCCGCAGAAAAATTGCCACTTCAAGCGTAAACACACACACCAACTCATCATTCACTCAAAAAACCTCCACACCTGCTCCACAGCAACATATGTCCCCCCATTGCCTGCCTCATCTCCATTTCTCAATGCCAAGAACCTCCAGGCCGAACTTACTGGCCCTCTTCAAGTCATCTCCATTCACGATCACACGTCCTTCTACAACTCTAACCCTCGAGACCACGAGTACCTCTTCAATAAGCTTCATTCCATGAATTTCACCCCTTACACCTCATGCCGCACTGATAAGCAAGACCACATCGTCATCAAACACCTCCCTCTTACCACCACACACAAACAGAACACCAAAGAGCTCATTTCACTCAACCTCCCAGGCACATCAGTCACACGCCTCCGCTCATCTTGCACTGTCGCCACTGCCTCCTTTCTCGTCACCATCCGCAAGGTAGGAGAGGGCTCCTTCTTCTACCCCCTTTGTTCCCTCAGCTGCTGGGTCATATCCGCTGAACCTTACCATGGCTCATCCTGCATCCCCCAGTGCTACAGATACCAAGGCCTGGGTCACTCTTCGCTCCACTGTACCCGCCACCTTCAGTGTTTCTGCTGTGCTGGGGAACATTGTTCCAGAGACTGCACCTTCATGGACGACACACTCAGATGCTGCCTTTGTGATAGACTCCACAAGACTACCAACCCTTCCTGTCCCAATAATGTCCGCTATTTACAACGCCATCCCTGCTGACAAGCCACCACCTCCGCTGCTGCCACCACCGCATCCCCCTAACCCTGACATCCACTCAGCCCTCTAATTCCCCCCTGCCCCCAAAGTCAACCCCTGGTCTGCCTGGCTCCAAGTCATTCCTTCCTCCACCTCCACCCAGGTGCCACCCTCTCTTTGTCCTGCACCCACCTTCCCTTCTCTCCCTACCTGAGTTACCCTCCCTCCAAAGCCATCTGCCCCACCTGCCCACCCCACCCCCACCTCCTCTCTTTCCGACTCCTTCCGCAAGGTCATAGATTTTATCCTCTCATACTTCCCCCTCATTCGCTCCACCATCAGGCCATCTCCCAAGCTCACTCCACCGCCAAAAAATGGGACATCCTCCTGAGTGTGTTCCTTCATTTCGATGTACCCCCCTCCTCCCCTTAAGTTCCTACTCTGGAACACGTGCTCCCTCCTTCCGAAACTACCCAACCTCCACTCCCCCTTGGCCAGTCACAAGCCCAATGTCGTTTTCCTCAATGAAACCTGGCTCACTCCTCCCATCTCTCTTACCCTTCCAGAGTATACTGGGAGTATAATGCCTCCCATCCATCCTCAAGATGCTCATCCACCAACTACTGGGGAACCTTCCTCCACCAACTCCTTCTTCGCTCCACTCTCCAAATCTTGCTTCCATCCACCCCTACTTACCACCCCGCCCACCTCAACCACTGCCCTTCCACTCTTAACTTTGCCATTTCTACCTCCGCCCCGTATTTTTTATGTCCACACCTTCCCCACTAGCTTTGGCTACCACGCTCCTATTGTTGGCCTCCTCAATCATCACCCCCATTCCCTTCCCCATTTCCCTTGCTTTGACTTCCATTCAGCCAATTGGTTTTGCTACCAATCCTCCCTTCATGATTCTCTCGACCTCACTGCCTCCTTCAACTCCACAGAGGACATTGACTGCAACACCGTCATCCTTACCGCTGCCAACTTGCACATTTCTCCCCCTCTCCCCTTCTTCTGCCTCCCTCTCCTTCCATCCCGCATCCAACACGCACTGTCCCTGCTGAACTGCTTCTGTGGCCGATGGCAGGCATGCCGTCTACCGCAGGATTGGAGCTCATACCTTCTCCTGCGAGGTTGGTGCCGGCGGTTGGTCTGGAGGTGGAAGGCCAACCAGGAGACACTGCGCCTCCAGTCACTGTCATCTTCCAGTGGCTCCATCTGGTCTCACATCCACCGCCAAAAGGACACTCCCACCCACATCTGCCCCTCTCACCACTTCCACCTCACCAATCCCCACCACATCCCAGCCGGCGTTTCCCAAGGTTCCATCCTCGGCCCCCTCCTCTTTGCACTTCATGTCGCTAACCTGAAAATCCCCCCAGCCACCCACATTGTCCAATATGCAGACGACACCTGCCTCCTCTCCTCTATCTATGAGCACATACTTAGCGACCGTATCAGCCGTGGCCTCACCGCCCTCCCTCCCTCCAAACCCAGCTACATGCCCATGGCATTGGGCTTAACCACTCCAAATCCCAGGCCATCCTCTTCTCCCGTTTGCATCCTTCTGAACACTGCCCACCCAAACTCTCTTCCACTATTATTCCCTGGTATTCCCAACTCCGCTACCTTGGTATCACCTTTGACTCCTATTTCAACTTCCTCCCCCACATTGACTCCATCACCACCAAAGCCCGCACTGCCATGAACCAACTTTGCTCCTGTTCTCCGCACCTTCGTCATCCCACTCCTTTCCTATGTCTGTCTCACATGGTCACATGTTACCACCCACACCCTTTACCCCCCCAACCCATATTTTCTTCCGCTCACTTCGCCTCATCCTCCGCTTCCCTCTGCCTGTTCCCTGTGAACACGTTCTTGCATATGCCAACCTACTCCACTGCCATTAAATTCTCGCCACACTCACTAATCGCTTCCAGAAATCCTGTGCACGACACCTCACCAACCTGACTATCCAACAACTCGCCACCCCCTTACCTTTGACTCCATTTCCCTGCCGGCCACTTGTCTCCACGCATCACCTGCAGACCGCTGCTGTAGAAGAGGGCAACAAGGACCCTGCCAGACCACCAGACCGATGACAATGGCCTGCGCCAACGCTGACGTTGCACTGGAGCCCCTCACCCCCACACTCCTCATCCTCCACCAGGCTTGATCTTCTGCCACCCATCGCTCTCTGATGCCATTCACCCATCATCTTCTCACACCACTTTCTTTTCATGCATGCTGGAGCTCCCCACCGCAAGCACGCCCATGCCCCCCCTTCACATTATGATTACTCATAGTCCAGTAACCCACACCATCTTCACCCTCCACCACATGCACCAAGCCTGGAAGTACCCCCCGTTCAGAAGGGCTTTTCTCCACATTTACACTCCATAGTCGGGCCACAAACAACACACTACACATTGAAAAAAATTGTAAGCTGAGAAACTTCTTATATTTATTTTTGTAAACAGTTGCACAAGGTCATGTTCAGCATATGATAAAATATTGCCATGTGCAACCTTTGCGTTATCAGTAGAATAATTTTCCCACTACCCATCAAAGGCATCCACGCCTCCTTTTGTACCATTTTAGTAGGAAAGAATTTAGGGGTTCTATGTGTCTTCATCAATGAATGAACTGTGGTGTATTGAAGAAACAAAAATTACAGCCTTCAGTTTCTTTGGGACATATGACGTTCTGTGACCCATAATGCATTGATGTGTGAATATACTCTATGGAAAAGCCTTGATTTGTAAGTTCCTAGCATAAATAGGAACAAAAAATAGACCTAGAATTAATGGTGGAGATTGGGTAAAACGGGGTAACTTAGGTATGTGACATACATTTTGTTAAAATTATTTGCTTGCTTTAAAATTATTTTTGTTTGTGCTTGCTTTTTAACAGTGATTTGCTAGCTATTATTTTTTTATTTGCATATTTATGGTTTAGTTTCAAAATAATATCAAGAAATTTAGAGTTGCTGTTAGCATGAGCTATGGTGATTTTTTTGTTATTAAAATATATTAAAGCAGTTATAAAAGCAATGGTTGAATATTGTAATCAGAACTGCTGCCATGTTTCATGTGAAGAAGGAAATTAAAGAATTGAAGTTAAAGGATGACGTACTAAATATATTGGTTGCCAAACGGGTGTTTGAAATGAAGTCTCAGTTAGGAAACTATTTATTGTACCTAGTTACCATGGGGAGAAAAGGATACATTTTTATCCACTGGGAATTGTTAAGGTAAAAAGCCCCAAAAAATGAAGTAATCTTCTAAACACACAGATAAAAAATGTGTATAATGTACATGCAGAATTAAGGGAAAAACTTGAGAAATATTTTAAGGATTAAAAAAAAATACTGTAAAAGGTGTGCCACCAGTAAGTAAATTCCTTAATTATTATGAGACAACATGCATGGTGATCTAGCAGAATAAAATTGCTGAAGATGGTTTAAAGAAGGTCATATAAATCTGAATGGTAAATAGTGAATTTTCTTAGGGATTGGAAGTATGCATGTCCTCCAGTCCATACATTATGTAGACATGAAACTGTATATGATTTCTGTCAGGAAAGTGACCCAAATAATACATTTTAACCTTCGTAAGAGTGATCGGTTTGACATTAAAGTACTTGAAAATTGTTCTTCTAACTGCCTTTACTGTATCTGTGAGAGGAAACTTGTAAGAAAAATACTGCTGAGAACGAAACAACTGCTTGGAATGGAATATAATACCGAGAATGCAAAATGAGTCTCCCAAGAAAGTCAGTTGTTAGGACTTTAGTTATAAAGGGATGCATAACATAAAACACAAGTTGTGGTGTAATGAAAGCTGGAGGCCTTCTTTGTACCATACTGGTATTGATTTTTGTTTGGGGCACCTTTTCCCGAGGAAAATTACTGGAAGCAAACGGCTTTGCTCCACTGGCTATGAACTGCTGTCGGCTGAACTATGCTGCCTGCCTGTTGACATGAATTTCTGCTACCCCACAGCAATACTCGCTTGGATCTCACATGAGTGTTGTACTTACATTGTGGATGTGTTCAGTAATATGAAATTTTTGCTTTAAATTTATGTCTGTGGTTAATTATTTTTTACAGTTTTATGTTGTGGTTAGTGCAATTATTAAAGAGTATTTATGCAGAATCCTCAGTTGTGGTTTATGGATGTAGTTTTTCTTCTTGTAACAGAGGCGACTGAGAAAAAATAGTATTTTTCCATGTTTTTTTGGACTATTTGAAATTTCCTAAGGTGTTCTCCAAGTAGGTGAATTTTTTAAAAGAAAAGAGTTTCGCTCTCCTGGACCATGTTTTTTATGTCCAAACATTTTATTGCAACCAATTTCAATTAAATACAGTAAATGAAAATAAAATAAATGAGTGGTGAAAAACTGAAAGGCCCAAACTTAAACCTGATGCAATGCCTTATGTGAGGCAATTTGGTTCACTGAATAGTGATAGCGTAGATACTGAATTACCAACTGCTCGTACTAGTAATTTGTGTACAGTATAATACAAAGCCAAAGGGTGGAAAAAATTGGCACAAGAAATACTGTCATCGTGATCAACCTGACTGCACAGGAAACAAATACCAAATAGTTCTCATCACACTACAAGTCGGAATACAGAAATTCAATTTGAATTAGGGTCTGAGTGTTGCACAAAATATTGTGACAACCACTTCAGGAACATAACTGCCAAGTTATTCTCGTGACACTACAACGTGTAATACATAGAAGTAGTGTGAATCAAGGTCTGAGTGGTACAGGAAATATTGTGATGTGATTGAGCGTACTCAGCATGAAGTACCTACGTATTATGGACTGAAATGTTGTGAGTGAAAGTTTAGCCTAATGAGTTGGAAGCATGTTCTAGTAGTGAAAGTGGCAGTATTAATGGAGAACAAAATGGATATGCCATCCTATTTCCGATTTGGGGAAAATCCAGAAAAATATTTCAATATTGCCTGGACTTGTTTACTAGCTCATTAAAAATATGCAGTGCATGTAGGAGTGAAATAAGCAATATATTGAATAACTGAAAGTGAGCTGTGATGTGAATGAAAACTGCATAGTATAGGTAGTTTGATTCTATTCTCAGTGTAGAAAAACTCAAGATACACACATAAAAGAATTCTAAAGATTTTAAAACATTTAGTTACCCAGAGATGGACACTAAAATTCCCTAGGGTTTTGCACAAAATATGTTGTTTACTCTTTTATAGATTTGCATAGGGGGATTATTGTTTGCTTACAACATTTTGTAGAAAGTTCTGGTAAAAGGGGACATGAAAAAAATTGTTGTCAACATTTTATGTAAAAGTTAATTGGGGAAAAAAAAAAAAAAAAGAAAAAAAAAATGGAGGAGTATTTTATCACTTGAGAATACAACATCCCACTATCAAGCATAAATATGATGTACAACACGTGTCACAATCTATACTATTATATAACGAGGTAAAGTTTGTTTGTTAGAGGTAATCTCTGGAACTACTTAACCAATTCTTATAATTATTTCACTGTTAGAAAGGTACATCTTCTAGATGAACATTGGCTATGTTTAATTTTTTTTAAATTCTTTGAGAAATTTTAAAATTTGTGAACCAAGTCAGAGAAAAATGAGCTACTTGACTACTTTCTAAGCATGCCCTACTAAAACTGCAGTGCCAATTATTATAATTCTTTCATTGTTAAAAAGCTGCATTCTTCGAGATGGTCATAGGCTTTGTTGAATTAAAAAAATCCTTGAGAAATTTTAAAATTTGTGAACCAAGTCTGAGAAAAATGAGCTACTTGGCTGCCTTCTAAACATGCTGTACAGTGGCCCAGTGGCTAGAGCGATTTCAAATGTGGCCACAGTGGCTCAGGGGATAGAAATATATCAACTCCATAAAACCTGAGCAAAGTAATGGCAGGCTGCTTTAACTTGCCATTACGTAAAAATTTCAAGAGACATTTTTAGTAGAGAATTTAATTAGCTACTAATTTATAGTAACCAATTTTTGCCATAACTGTATTAGTTTAGCAAGAATTAAAATTTTTTTATAGTTAATTTTAAATTTACATTTGAACGTTTGTAATATAAAAAAAAATTATTTTCAAAATAAATCAATGCCCAGCAAAACAGGCGAGGCTACAGGTAGTCATTAATAGAAAGAGTTGTAAAGTTAAACAAAAACTTACAAGTGTAAATAACCATCTATGGTGGGCAGCTCAGTCATGTAATGGAGACAGTGAATTGTTGATAAAAAATTTGTGTTGATTCTGTATCATATAAAAACTGATCACAAATAGTAGGTTCAAAGGAAGTGAGGAAAAAAGTTGTTATAGTTAACGAATCAGTGAGAAAGAGAAATAAAGAAATATGTGTCAGAAGTTCCTGAAGTTTACTATATGGTAAAGAAAATAGTGTTAGATAACTTTTTCTTGAAAGCTTGTAAAACATTACGTACATATTGGTAATTTGGAAAAGTTACCACAATGTTTGTTTGAAGTATGTGTAAAAAAGTATCTACTTACTTCTCTTTCAGCAGCTCACATCGGCAGTCAATTTTAGCTATATTTGGTTACAACTGCAATGTAAATAGACTGGCTGCTATAGAAGTGGTTACTTAAAGTCATTTGGTGACTGGGTTCTTAAAAATTAGTATGCATTGTTCAGTTATATGGAAAGAAGACATTATGAAGTGAATACTAGCATATTTGAAAAACCAGGACTTACAAGAAGAGGATCCAGAAACAATAGCCCTTTTATTGCTGAAAAACATTGCTCCAGTATGTCGTTCACCCATTGACACTTTGAAAAAATACTTTTCACATATTCTGCATTCTTCTCAGTAGCTGGTATGTTTTAATTAGATTTTTGTTTAAAAAATGAAATTCACTAAGTTATTGTATACACATAAAATAAAATATTAAATGATTATGAATGTGTATAATTAGAACAAAGGTAGGTGAAAGAAAAATGAACAAATTCTATGCTATGAGCTATTATGACTGATAAACAAAATATATGGGAAAATGTAGACATAGTAAGGCCATCCTTAATCTGCTTCTTTTAACTACACAGTAAGGAATCACCACCCTGTTGTATTGGCCTATAGCCGTCCATGAGTTGTATGTATGCCATGTATCTGGAGGGTTCTTTTAGTACAATTTTATGCTTAAGTTGATGGTTTTTTATGTGGCTTTTAGTTTTTATACTGAAATTTTAGTAAGTGATGGTTTAATCTTCCTTATATGATACCAGATTGTTAAAAGAAGCATATTCTGTAACACAGTTACAGACTGATATGTTAACATTTGTCATAATGTCTATTTCACAGCAACATACATGTTCTTCATCCCTTTTCATTATGATACATTTATTACATGAACACCGTGAACAATTTCGTGGCCTACTGGCAGTATTCACTTAATTGCTATAGTTTTCATCTTTCCACTCAAAACAGGTCAGTCTTCTCTCTCTAGCTCAAACTGAAATGGTTTAATGAATTTTCTTTCACATTCACTAAAACTTCATATACGTACCATAACATTATGAGAGATCTTCACCTTTGCAATCCTACATCGATTTATGGTTTGAAGTGTTGCAATCAAGTAATATTTTGGTTCATGCAATATTTATCCGGATTCAGTACATCATTCACGCAACCAATATAATATGTGCTAGATGCTTAGGAGACATTTGGAAGACCACTCACAAATCAGAGCTGTAGAAATGTCCACAAATTACATTATCCACATGGAAGAAACTGACTGCATTGGGCAATAGCTATGTACTGCTCTTGTCGCACGTGTATTTCCTTCCTGTGTAACGTGTCCACTGCACTCGACACAGACTGAAAAATTTAAATGTAACATGCAGATATTTTTTTGCATACTATACTGATACAAAGAAGAGTGAATGTGTAGTACTGTTGGGCATTGTGTTCTTTTCACCAAGATGGCCTGACATCTTGGCTAGCAATGAGTGGAGGGACATCACACTGCACGCACTTTCTATTTACCTGTCTCACAGTGCAGTTCTGTTTAGAGCAACATATTAACATTGGATTTTCTGCACTAGTTTTGTAATTTTTTATCTTATATTTTCAACAAAAACTGGGAAATGCAGATTTGTGGTGTGTGCCCTTTTAAGGTTTTGTTATCTTTGTCACTGAATTATATATTCACTCATTGTTAGCCCATTCAGGATTTATTTTGTTTGTAGGAGCATTTGATGCAAAAAAAATGTTATGTACAGTTGACTCTCATACCGAAAACGCATGTACCGACAAACCGTATCTGTAGTTAATTTTCAGTGGTCCCGGCAAAACTCCTATATAAATAATGATAAATCTAACCGCTTGTATCATTTATCGAATGTTGCATCAATCAAAGTATATTTTGGGTCCCGTCATCTAAGATTTTCCGCAACGATTGTTTTTAAGCTGGTTGTTGTATGCAAACGTCCACTAACTGAATGTGGAATATGTCATGTGTGCCGCAATTTATCACTGCTCTGCGGCACTTTGTCTGTTTTCCCAATATGTCTGTCTGCGGCGTGGTGTGATGTGCGAGGCAAAATTGAATGAAAACAATTCTAATATTTGATTGTTGCATTATAATCAAATTTTCAAATTTTGTCTGTGGAATTGAAATTAATCATTTGGTTTGAAGTTTTCCTTCTCTGCAACAGATGGCTTTAGGTGCTCTATAATATTTACATAATTTTTTAAGATCATCAGCAATTGACATTTAACCTTTTGCCATTTTTGTACAAAGATTTAAAATTTTTCTTTCCATATTTTTTCTTTACATACATTTTATGTAGAATAGAAGTGTTAGGTTGGCTTGCATTTGGTGTCGGAATACAATCAATTATATACTGTATTTTGAGATGGTATATTCTTTATCTAAACGAGTTTAGGTGAAATGTTTAAAATGTATTGTTTATAATAATATTAATACAGTAATACTTTTTTCTAAAATTCCCATTTTTATTGTGTTTATTAGCTAAACTTTATTCACAAATAATGTACAGCTCTCATTGTACTCAAAACAAAGTCTAATGAGGTAAGAAGTTATATTTTATTGATATATATGTCAGAACCCTCATCTACTGAAATCCCGCATATATGGACATTTTTTTGCCAGTCCACTGAAAAACTGTAGATGGGGAGTCAACTATATATGAAAACACACACACATACATTGTGTGTGTTGTGTGTGTGCACACCTGCATCTGTGTGTTAGCATATACAGCAGTGGTGAGTTGGGCTTGGTTTAATGATATTTTGAGTGTTTTGTTCATTATATAGTTCTTATTCTGTATAAATATGATTGAAAGGTACTTGCATAAAGCACAATTATGAATACCAACAGAAAATTCCCTACTTATCTTTATAACTGTAAGTACTTTATCTTTGTCATTTTTTTCCCCTGATGTGAGAGTGTGTTTTAACAGTATGAATGCTTTGGAACTTTTCAGAATTTTTGTTTTCTATTCAAAAATCAGTTAAGAATTTATTTTTAATTTTAGCTATTATTATAAACTTTTAAGAAAAGTGTTTTAAAAAATTATTTTAATTGATTTAGTTTTAGTTTTTATAAAGGCATGTTAAAATCATTTTGATTTGCTCCATTATTAAAATTAATTAAAAACTTTTTTTTTGTAAACCCCATGTTTTGCACCTTTTGAAAGAGTAAATTTTTCTACTCTCTGTTCACAAAAATAAATTCTTGCCTTTCTAAGTAATCCTCATTCATTGCATTTGTTGTGTGTTGTATGCCACCTACAATGCAGTGTTGCTAACAGTGACTCCAGATTGTGAAGTAACTGGATGTCTTCTGGCACGTGGATAGAAATGGTTCAAGAGGAGGGAGGTTTTTAAAAGAAATAAAGAGCAGGAAAATAAATTGCATCAAATCTTACCACAGTAACAATCAAAAAAGACATTGTGGGTTACACAGTTAATTTAAGAAAACTAAGTAGGGGGAAAAAACATTGCCCAAAGAAACTCCATTTTGTATAGACCTACATATTAATAAGCTTTTGTTTTTAAATCTAACATTGAACATACTTCATTATCTGTGGTGTTATAACTCGTGTTTCATTAATATGTAATTTATTTCCAAAAAAATTTCAGATCACCAAATTGTCACTGACATGGAAAGAAGGGCGGGATCCGAAGAAAGAAATAGATTTTTCAAAATGTCCTGGTCTGGCAAAAATTGAGAACCTCTTTGTGTATGTTAAACCAGGTGACAGACATGCAGATTTGAGTCGTCTTGTTCGTCCATGCACTGCTCTTCGTGAGTTGAGGGTGAGTAAATATTGGACTGGGGACAAATATTTAGTTTACACCGACATACCAAAAGTCATGTGATATGGGTCTAGTTTCATGTAGGCCCTCTTTTAGCCGGGAAAAATGCAGCAATTCATTCTGGCATCAATTACACATTATTTCCCATTGTTGTTCCAGTTATTTGTTACCTTAATTACTGCAAATAGTTCAAATGCTGATTGCATACTTGATGCTTTAGGTGGTTCATGAGAAAATGAGCACTCTTTAGTAAATTAGGAGAAGTCTGGTCTTAACGTATCATTAGACACAATATTAAACATCAACTGCACCTTAAATTTATCACTTTCTTTTTGTTTTGCCCACATAAGAGTTAAAATAGCTTAATTAAACGGGTTTATATTTCTAGCAAATTCATAACGTCTCTTGGCTGACACATTGTTTCAAACTATAGGGTCTATTATTTTGTGTGTTTCATTCTATTGGTCAAATGATTTGAATTCAATGAGTTTATGTTGGCAGTTTCTATTCCATTCCCTGGTTAGTTTTCGTAAGTGCCTTGGACAATGTGACTTAAGGCTGCGCTACAATCACAGTAGCATCCCAGTATGAAAATAACAGTTGCATTGCCATGTGAGCCTGAGAAAGTATCGTCTACAGCCACAGTAAGAAAACTCTTGTACTACCAATCAGAAACAAGTAGGCCCTCCATGTGGATTGAAATTTGCGAATTGATACTGGCTAACCTGAAAACAAATTTTAATGTAATTGTCTATATTTTAGTTTTTTTCTTTTAAAATGCATGCTAAAGATTTCTGTGTGTTATCTTAAATTTGGTCATATTTTATAATTAGCATCATATTTGTACAAAATTAGTAGTTTGAAATACAAAACTAATGAAAAATCAATGTCATCATGTTGGTACTTGTTTTCACTAAACACTACTTGGCACATGCACGAATGTTGGTTAAATAGAAACGAAAATCTGAAATGTACCTTGCAGTCCATTAGCAGTCTTTTTCTTGTCACAAATATTTATTTTACACTGACTTGCACAGTTGAAAATGCAGAATTTCGATTGGCCGGTGTAGAGCGCACAGTTCAGAAAATATAAAATTTTCTATCCTTTCTGGCTTACAGCAAGTGGGCAGCATGCTTCGTAAGGAAGTGTGTGTTCAATTTTATGCTGATATTTCTTACTCTAATTGTAGCACTGCCTTTATGTGGCAGTTCGTAACCTACACAATAAAAGATTATTTACATAGTAAAGAATACATTTAGGTCTATGTATCTATTGTCAATGAAGTATATTTTTATTTTTATGATCTCTTTTCGTAATATTTCGACTTTTTCTAGTCACGGGAAATATAATGTGTATTTCATGTAATATGCTGATGTAGCCAGTGTGTCTAAATGTAATTAAAGTTGGTTATAATAATTTAAAACTTGAAGAAAGTTTTGACTATGGGCATTTAATAATATTTGTGATATTGTGTAGAAATTTTGGAGTTTCGATGGATGCATATACGTGAATGCTGAGAAAAGTTTATGAGTTGATACCTTTGCACGTATTTAATTAGTTTTTAACAAATAGCATTATCAAATTGCTTTACACATGGAACGTTTCTCCTTTATTTTTAAAATGATTACACAGTTCCTTGATGTTTTGTTGAATCTTTCAACATGTGTGAGCCAGCAGAAACAGTGAGCATTACAAGCTGCCACAAATTGTCTCAATTTCTGTAAGGAAAATCTGATTCTGTGTTTAATGCATGAATGCAATTTCATGAAGTACCTTGTTAGTTAGGTATTGTTTTGTAAGTATTCTGATCAAATTCATTCAAATTTGCTGTAGTCATTCTAATATCAAAGCTTAAGAGTGATGTTTTGTAAGAAATGGTAGACCAAACTTTGACGTTGTTAGACCCTGTAAGAAACAAAATTCATCTGGATGGATTTCCATGAAACTTGCATTTAGTGATAAATATCATCATGGAAGTGTGCTGTAAAACTTTGGATCAATTTGGTTTAGCCACATATGTTTTATGACAACTATTTTTGGCATTTGTAACATCATTATAGCAAAACTGGCCATTTTATTACACTTAGTGTGTGCATATGTATACAATTATTAATTTGGGAGTTATTTGTGCTTTAAGTGGCATACTGTTATTAGTAGGAATTTTGATACATCAGCAAATATTGACACAATTGTATATGCGTCAGGAAAATAGTATTTTGAAATATTCTACTTAAAATAACTCATTTTTTAAATGTGGTAAAGGAGGAATTTCTCCTTATTTCTGCCCATCAATGTTGTTCATAATATTTCTAGTACCATTTAACACATGTTATGTGCCATATATGATGAACTAGTATTACTTGTCTGGGAGGGTTTTATTACTATGATGGGTGAAAATCCAAACCATGCAAAATAGTAAAAATCACATCACCAGTGTTCTCAAAGAGATATAATGTACTAAAATTAATGTGTGTGTATTTACAATGTACACTACAACATGTAATTACATGTTGCATTGTTAAATACAGTGGACTTCTGAACAGCTAATTAAACATACGCCAGCCACATGGCAATGTTTACCTTATATATGGCAGAAAGATACACAACTGACTGAAAGTAGAAAATGAGGAGTGCTTTCAAATGTGCTCAATTTACTGTGAACAGCCTTTTGGTAATCTATACTGATCATTATTTTATTATTTTGCTAAGGACACAGTAATCAGTTTTATACACACACACATATATATATATATATATATATATATATATATATATATATATATATATATATATATATATATATATATATATATATATATAAACCTAAAGGCTGTTCACAGTAAAGTGAGCTCATTTGAAAGCCCTCCTTATTTTCTACTTTCAGTCAGTTGTGTATCTTTGTGCCATATATAAGGTAAACATTGCCATGTGGCTGGCGTATATTTAATTAGTTGTTCAGAAGTTCACTATATTTAACAATGCAACATGTGATTACCTATTGTAGTGTACTCTGTAAATGCATACACATTAATTTCAGTACGTTTTATATATATATCTGTGTTTGCGTGCGTATGTGTGTGTGTGTGTGCATGCATGAATGAGAGAGAGATTCTCTCTCTCTCCCTCTCTCCTCCTCTATGGGCTACCTTCTTTTGCCCATTTATTTTTTATTTTTAAGTTCATTGTTATATTTCAAATAGCTTTTAAACACTCTGTCTGGTACCAAACTTGGTGGTCTTTGTGGCACTTAAACTTTTCTCTGACCATTGTTATGGAGTTACAGATATTCCAATGTAATCTTTAATCTTGTAAATTGACAAGGTCTTCAAGGACCATTACAAAAAAAGAAAGGTCTTTGAGTCACTTGCGTACTTTTTCCTTTCTATAGTAATGCAGTAATGCAATGGTAAAATTACTTGCTGAAGATCATTGTTTTCTTAAAACAGTGTGCTGCATTTAAAAATCATTATACATTATATTTAAACATATATGAATGATACTAATTGTAGCTCAAGAATAAAAAAATCCTAATTTCGGGTGTTTAAATATTAACTTGCTCTGTAATACCCAAAAGTATTAATCTTGTGTTCACTAAACCATAACTTCAGTTATTTCATCAGCTTCATCTTCACTCTCTTCTTCAACAGCTGGTAATGGAATACAGTCCTCATTGGTGCTAGTTGGGAGGACTCTTCTACAATGCTTGCAATTACTGAGGAATTGCGTGTGCAAACGTAGAAGATCCTTTTTCTTTTCTTTGCAGATACGAATCACAATTTTGTATAAGGTTTTAAATGTCTCCAGCATGAGCATGGTTTACCCTTTCCTTGCACATTAATTCAGATGTAATCTGCGCTGTTATCATACCAGAATTGTATTATGTTTGGATACTTCTTTTCATACTTAGAACATTTGATTTTTCACCAGCACACAGTATTGCAGAAATCATATTTCTGTAAGTGTTCTTCATCTACGATGTAAGATCAGGTAGGTCGTTCATCACTGTACTTGAGTTCTGTAACTTGGTATTGAAGGGCACTACTATTGTCAATCCAATATGGAGAAAACATGTACATGCTTTTTTTTGGTTTTTCTATGGCACTATGCATAGAATGTTCCTCTATGTAAGTGTGTCCTGATTCAAGAAACTTTGTGGTTGATTGTCTCAAGATGAGAAGTTTGGACAACATACAATATTAATGAAGTTATATTTTTATTCCTATTTTGACTACTGCACGTATCTGAAAATAGATACAACTCTGTCACTCCCTCTGTCGTTTGCTTCAGCCATGACAGTAAAGCATTTCCTATCTCAACACTACCCCTCTTCCCGTTTAGTTCACTCCAAGCAATACAGTAACATTGATTTAGAGGCTTAGCCTCATAAATTGCCAAGTTATACACGCAAATCTTCAGTGCGTAGTACATTTGCATCGATACATATGAAGGAATTTGCGACATGCTTTGTAAATCAAAAGTTGGTGGTAAAAATTTTGTATCATATTTACATCTGTTTTTGTCACCAGCTTTCTGACTAAGTGCATCAGCAGTTATTTTCTTGTGTGCTTCATATTCCTGCTGCGTTTAATCTTTACAGTTTGCTGTAGCTATACCAGGCACAGAATTTCTTGGCCACTCGAGGTCAGTCAATCAGCGACGCTCCTCCCACTAGCTGATACCATTAGCCTATCATAGCTGCACACTGTTACTTATTTCACAGTGTTACAGTAGCCACATCGAGTCAAGTGAAATGTTTCTTAGTTGTGTTAAAAAAATAGTGAATGATTTCATTAAAATTCAATCTTTTCTTGTAAGAGGCACATTTTGTTGAACAAGTAGGTGAAAATCCCAAGTCTATATCTTCATCCATTCATGTTTTACACTGTTAAGGAATGTGCGTTAACTCACTACAATTTTTCAAATAAAGAATACTATCCGCTCTTCCCCGAGAGGAAATCATATTTTGTAGGTATATCTAAATTTTTTCCGCCTTGCTTTATAAACAGACTTTAACAAAGTTTTGACTCATGCTTAGTCGACACAGATAATGTGCAGCACAACAGCTGCCTCTGCTGTTTGCTCTAGACCGTACTCCACTGACCAGTACTACGATGGGCTTCGAACGATCCTTGCTTCTTTTAATTTACTTGGGTGTAAAGTTTTTTTTTAAATTTTGGTGCTAAGTAAACCTTGTGCTAGCACACATACATAGTTGTAAGAGAAGTGGTTAACAAACAAGGATGACCTATGATCTTTAGTGTGTGCACTCTTTTTTTTTACTATCAAAAAAATAATTTTGCGAAAGTATACATTTTAAACAAATTAACGCTTTTGACAGCAAGAGTGTGTGATGATGGTGAATGCACAATGCGAATGACATCTACATCAGATTCAATATTTCTGTCACTTAGAAAAAAAATATATTGCAGGAAACTAGTTACAGATTTTAATGATTTTACAAAGACTGTCCTCGGAGGGTAGCGTTAGAATTTTTCAATAAGGGGGAAAGTTTCAACAAAAAATTTAGCAGTTATGCATGAGAAAATAGGTTATACGTTGTCAGCAAGTTCCACAACGTTTTCCAAAGTGTCAAGTTTTTGTTATTAAGAAATAAAATGATGGGCAGAAGTTTGTGTAATGGAAAATAATAGTATTAAATCGGTTTGGACAGGTAAGAGTAGTTTATGATGCCATTACAAGCTACAACACTGACACGTGATCCCTCAGCAGACTGGACGTTCACTACGCCAGAGAGGGGTTTGGTTTTGTTGGGCGCTAGGTCAGACATGCCCTTCTCGTGGATTTATGGTTTGAATTTTGTCTCTACGTGGTACTGGTTCTTGTCCAGTGTAGAGGACTGGCCTGGTAGCTTTGCAGAGAGTATAAAGTCAGGTTCGAGCAAGGTAACTATGCTTCAGGCTAGGAGCTCTCAGGGGGATACCTGGGTAATGCGTACCCTCTGTGTTTGGCTTGGTCTTGGGGGTTTCTGTGGAGTGTAGGTGTGCTGCAGGTAAATGAATATTCAGACTTCTGACGGGTGTTCATGCTGGTTGGGGCAGAGCAACTGTTTCGAGTTGGAAGTAAGCTATTGAAACTGTTGGTGGCTGATCCGGCTGGCTGACGTATTCAGCAACCCAAGGGTTGATCTCCGGGGTGAAAGATACTAGAAGATGGTGCGCACAGGGCTTGGACTTGTTCCGTAGGTGCGAACTGGTTTATAGAAGTGACAAGGGTAGTGGTCAGCTCTTGTAAATGCCTGAAGGCAGTCAGCGCCTTTTTCACCTTTTCACGAATACCACTTCGGTGGGAGAAAGGCATTAGAAGATCAGAACACCCCTCACATCCGTGAGAATAAATACAACAATTGTGTACTCTACTACATGTCGAGTCACGTGAAGTGTCTGCCGAGAGAGCAGACGTCCTTCTCACAGTGCTTGGCACTGAAACATGGTGAGCGCTGGGGATTCAGGCCTCGCTATCAATAGTCCCTGCACGTGGGTATAGGTTCTGGACTCAAGTCTTCTCAACTCAAGGAACGACCCCTCCGGCTCAAACACGGTGGAGAGGGCGAGCAACAAGCTGACAAGCTGAACTCGAGAAGCTGAGTGCCGGGGTGTGTGCTCTACCGTTCTGCCTACCAGGGTATGCAGAAAGGTTGGCCGTAGTTAACATGTGTGGGGGAATGCAAACAGTGTCTTGGCTCAAGTGTGTACTTTCCCGGGTCACCTCGGTTTCTTTCAGCGGGGTGAGGTGAACTGGGCACGAAAAGTGCGATGAAGGAAGATAGAGCTAGGGGTGTAGCTGAGCAGGCTGGTCAGTTCTGGCAACGAGTGGGGTGGAAGTCTGAAGACTGGTCCTGAGCAAGCATCACGTCCCATTATTTATACTCTTCTGGTATCTTCCTCTGCTGTCATTGGCTGGCAAGTTGAGGGTGAGTGGTTGCAAGTCAGAGAGAGGGAGGTGGCGATAGCATAGCTTCATAGTGCTATGACGTCACCGGCCGGCTTGGTGATGAGGAGGCAGCGGAGCAGTACTGGTGTTGCCATCTAGCAGTTTGCAGTGGAACTCGGTGCCTTTGTTGCATAGTCTCGAAAGTCCTGTGAATAATAAAATTTGCAGGCAGGTACATTCATTCTTGCTGCAGCAAACAGTATAATTTATTGACGCTCGTGACAGCTAACAATAAAAACTCCTTTGAACTCAGATGCATGGCTTAGCTACTGATGGGCTGAAGTCTGTAAAATACCATTGTTGCAAAGACGTCATGCATCACCACAAAGATTAATTATTTTTTTGCTACACACACAACTGTAAGTAAATGTAAATTATTTCATATACATTTGATAGACTGTATTAATATGTATATTTTTGTTTCAGAATGTTTTTACTACAAACATAATGTTTAGCAGTTCTTCTGCCCAGGCAGTTTCCAAATATATATAAACTTCCTAATATATGTCTATGTGTTATATAGAGTTCTGTTTCTACTATATTAAAATATTCCTCTTTAAATAATTGTAATTTATATTACTACAGTTGATATTTCATGGCACATGTATTATGACGGGATGGGTGCTTGATAGATGTGGCTACGGGGCTTGGTGCTGCTCGCTGATAGGCTCACACTGAGTGGCCAAGAAGTTCTATGTCTGTTGTAATTTATATTTTGTGCAGGTAGAGCATTTATCTTTGTTTGGCTTAAAGAACAAATAATGGCAATTATTACAGAATATCCTTCTGTAAGTCGCTAATGAAACAGGAAAAACATTCTCATTTTTGCAATTGGTAATGTACAAATCATGCATTTCACTGATTGACAATTTTGATTCTAGATATATGCATTTAGACTATTTTCAGCAGTAATATGATTACATCACTGGAAATTTCTGATCGTACTGTGGCTATTTCAACAGATTTAACTGGTGTCTTGTTCAGAGGACTTGTTTTGCCCAGTTTATCTTTACATTGAAAAAACACTAGTATAATTTCTGTTTGAAAAGCATGAGTAATGGGTCTATCAAAAATGCTGTGTGTGATAGTGAAAAAACTTTGATATACTTTGATATAACACCATTGCCTTTTTTCAAAAAGTAACATTTGCTACAGCTCCTTATTTTCACCACTTTCAGTTCTAGTCCTCTTTCAAGATGGCACCCACTGGTGAATATTACTCAGAAAATCTTTTTTCCCTCGTGTAGTTGACTGGCCTAGTTCTATTTGCAAAATGAATTTTGATCACAATCACTGAATATCTGTGTGCATTTAAAGCGACATATATGGCAATCAGCTGGTGTGGGATACTTTGCTGCAATTTCTTTTTTCTTATTTCAGTATGACAAACATTCACCCCATTCACGCATTGTCACATTAACAACCCATTCTTTTGAATTTGGTTGCTGCCATCTTGATGGCTTAATTGCATTTCCTTCTGTACCTGTAACCAATAAAATCACATAAGTATTAAACAAAACAGCAAGTCAATGACTTTTTATTCAGTTCAGAAATCTTTGGTACATTCTTCATACTCGACCGTATCAAAATCTGCATCAGATGATTTAGTGGCAGGTAAATTGTTTTCTTTGGTTTCCATGTTTGATCTAAATCCACTGTAGAGCTCTCCTGCATAATGAAGATTATAAAGATCAGTAAGTATATTTCCCTACATTAATATCTATTAGTCAACAGAATTTCTTTAATAAAATATGCCTTTACTTATATGTGAATCAGATCCACTCTCTGAAATGTTTGTTGTGTGGTGTATTAGTGATCCACTCTCTGAAATGTTTGTTGTGTGGTGTATTAGTGATCCACTCTCTGAAATGTTTGTTGTGTGGTGTATTAGTTTGTGATGGTCCTGCAATTGGTGCATTACTCATTTCTTAAGCTATATTTTTAACAATATTTTAATGTGCAAGTTGTAAGCCTTTCATATTCCTTTCATAAAATCAAAGTTTTACAATTGTGTAATGTTGCATTGTAATTTAAATATTACAAAGGTTTAATATTTTTTAACAGGTTATGTCACCATGTTAAATAATTTTTTCTACATTGCGGTGTTAAAACTGAAAGCCGGCACAGAGGTGGTCGTTTGGTGCCGGGTTACATACAAGCCTGATGGAAAGCTCCAGAATTAGCACAATTCAAATTACGCTACTGATGTGTTGAATACACATTCGTCCAAAGTGTAGCAGAGTTTTTAACCTCCGGTCCCTTACGAGATATCTGCTCTTTACCTTCTTGGTTACTAGATCAGTCCAGGTTAGCTCAGGACAAAATATGATATAAAACCAACTAGGTCGGTGTTCCTCCATATTGGGAAAATGAGTGCTGTTTAGAATTTCTTACGCTATGCCTAGTCCAAGGTGAAAGAGGGATAAATCCTAACATGGCAATCAGCATTCCTCTATACCAGAAGCCAGCAATTTAATCACTCTCAGATACTTCAAAATGAAATGTGGGGTCAGTTTTACAAGAGGCATAGGTGACTTACACCTGAGTACAATGGTTATAGGAACGCATTCCCTTTCCGGGAGTCGACCGTTGTAAATTGTGGGGCATGTCTGTTTCCGACTTGGGCAAAGACATCCACTACTCTAGCAATATGTCGCTTGACCGGGCATTGTACCTGGGCTGTAGAAGGCAGTGGTGAACTCTGCTTAGTAGCCTGGAGCGCTTGACGGTTGACAGCTGATGCAGCGGCTGATGTCAGTTGCGGCATAGTAGAGCAGTGGTGCTAGTTGCAAGGAGTGAGTGAAATAATTCTGGGGCATGGAATTTCAATTCCCAATAAAGTGTTGCCTTCTCTTAAAATTAAAGCAATTGCAGGATGTTCTGCAATGGATGATTTAATAAGTGGTCAAAAGAGTGGGACTGATAAAGTGGGGGTATTATTTAATGGCAAATTTGAGCTCTCAATAATTGATGGACTTAATATTCTCAATGCTCTCTGAATTTAAGGAATTAAGTGCTCATACTGCTTCTCTGAGATCTCGTCTTCTTATTCCACTTTGTCTTCAGTGCTCTGCGTAAGACATTGAGATGACAAAAACAATAAACTAACCAGAAGGATGAAAGTAATTAAAGTTTTCCGCATGTCAAACCAAGCAGCAGTACCGTCACTCTCAATACCCACTGTCCGGCCTTATTCAGACTGGGACCGATTGAGATGGATGTAGATTTGTCTGAGACTTGGGTGAGACACTCACCCAAGACTGATTCAGTTACAGGACGTTCAGTTCCCCTTCCGGCCTTTTCAGACTGGGAAGAAGAAGTATAGCGTCTGATCCGAATAATCTAGGTATGGATTTTTTTCCCTGGCGCGGGCGCTCCCGACGATCTACCTTAAAGGCAGGCCTCAGTTTGCCAAATTTAATTGTTGATGCTCAGAAGGTGCCTAAGCTTTCAATATTACCTCGCGAACCTGTTCCTAAGCGGCAGTTTAATGTTAAGAAAAAAGGGTTAATAGGAAGCTGAGGTGGAGAAGGACGTCTTCATACGAAGTAGCATGACAGTGGAGGCATCTTCGGGTTCACCAGCGGCAGGCGTCTTCTCTCATTATTTTGTGCACTTCAGCATGGCCTAGTGGTCAGCATACTACCATGATTTGATTGTCCTCGGCCTTATGCACACTGTGAGGGTAGGCTGCTACTTACCAGGTTGGTCTAGAGACCATCTCATAATTAAGACAATCCTTTAGCCATATTGCAGACTGGAAGAGGGTAGAGGGTCTCTTACCTCTATTGCTTCCTCTGCCTTATTCAGATTGTGAGGAAGCGACAAGAGCCCTCATGCAGTGCATGGCACCTCATATTTATACTCAAAACCTTCGCTTCTAGGCTTCCAGAGGGGTGAGAGGATACCTAGCCTCACATCACAGGGTTTTTTTTATTAGAGCTTCGGCGTGGCGCTACCTTTTTCTTAATTCCTGGCGTGGAGGCATTGACATATCTTATCACCTCTGCTCAAGGTATTGGAGGCTGTGGTGATTTTGTAGGATGGATGCTGCACTCCTACAGCAAACCCTTAAACTTGCTTATCTCTGCCTAGGATGGCTGTGGCTCTTTGAGATTTGAAATTCCCGTGGTGGGATTAGGATGACCATGTGACTGCTTTAATTAGTTTTTATATTTTTATTAATCACAGACAGTAACTTTAATTGATGAGATGTTTGTAGTTTTAATTGGCACATGATTTAATATAATAATGCTGTGGACTTTCCCAAATGAATGTAATATGCTTTTATGATGGGGCGAAGTCGCAAGTAGAGAGTGCATACCAATTGCGCAAGAATGCGTCACGCGTCAAACTTTTGAATCAAGCAATAGAGGTCACATGTAAACCTATGCAAACTTATTTTATTAGGCAATGAATTATTCAACATGATAGTTCTTACTATTAGTAGGCCCTATTCTGCATTATCCATTACCTGTGGTTCAGCATCAGATTTCAAGAAATCATTATCAGGTGGTAAGTTGAGGATAGATATCCCCAAAATATCTTCTTTATTGATTTCCACATCTTTACATAATGCAGATATCTTTTCTTCATCTACAGCTAAATATTGGTTAGCCCTTCCCTGAAATCAGAAAAAACAGAACCTAATAATACCTCTTTTAAATTAACCCACCTTATGTCAATATCTTATTATTAACAAGCAGGTTACAGTAGCACTACATGATCAATTAAAACCTTCAATATCTGATTTTGCATTGTACGTATTTGTATTAAAATAAAATAGGAAGTTTGTGGATTACAGTTGCTTGAATTAGCCATGTTTATTGTTTATCATCAGGATTATACGTCATCATGCCAGAAAGAACTGTATAATACATACATTTCTATAGTCAACTGGTTCTCACTGCCAGTTTCAAAGTACACTTTCCCCAGTATAAAATGACTTTTGATTTAAGTGCTGCAGCCAGGAAATGTATTGCCAAGATAAACAAAGGTAAGTGTACTTAATTGTTATTACTTGCCCAGATTAGTTCTAATGGACGTAAAGGAACTGAGCTATAAAACAGCCATAGGCTTTAATATGAGGACTTACAAACTTTTTTCTGGCAAAGATATTGTCCTTACAACTTCGGCTGTGATAACTCATTTTCACACAAAACTGGACTTACCAACTTGTAGCGTAGCAATATGTTATAATTTATATTTTCAGGAATTATTTTTATTTGCTATATATCTGTGTAAAGGATAGTCAGTAATTTAATGTTTAGAAGATCGTGGCAATAAGAATTTGTTTGTGTTTTGTATATGTTAGTTTTTCCAAATTTATTTTATTTGAGTCGTTGCATCAGTAGTAATAATCACCACAGGATGACGGTGCAACTTTTTCAAGGGTTTAGTAAGCGAGTCACATCCACGTGTTGCACCATTTGATGAAACTCAGTGTACTGATGTCACAGTAGGCAAACATGACAACCAGCACGCGCATTGTAATACTTTGATTTTGAGACTCACGTCAGTGTTCACAGGTTATTTTTAGACATTAACGCACTTTGTGAAGCCTCAGTTGGACCATGTTTACTTGATGCAATAAGTCAGGCAGCATAAATAGGGTTAGCACAACTTTCTTGTTGTCACAAGTATCACACAGTTTCTTCGTCGTTGTAGTGCATTCAACAGTTGTCAGTCGAATTACTTTCGGCGAGTGACCATTTCACTTGCAGCGACTCTAACCTTCTGTTTTCATTTCATCAGAACATCAGAACCACTACAAACTCTTTCCACTAAGTCCACTCTATCATGTCTACATTTGCCTTGTTGATCCACCCTTACAGTTCCAGACAGTCGACCAAGTACCCACTCTTTTGTGTACCGTAAAGTGACCATTGGTGTAATAATTTTATTTACCAGTAAGTACTATTATTAAATACTGTTCATTATATTTTTAGTATACTTTCCAAAGGAAAAGGATACTCATGTGATCACTTTCCTGTTTGTGTCTATATCCCCTAAAAAATTTGAACCCTTGAACTGAAACTCACCAAACTCTGTGTTTAGTAAGGACATTTGACTTTTATAGTTTTTGACCATGCCAGATGGTTATTTTCAAAAGGCAGCCATTTTTAAAGTTTAGTATATGTACTATGCTCTATCTCAAGAATCATTTAACCAATTTCAACCTAATTTGGTATGTGGACAGAAGCATTGAAATTTATATATATATATATATATATATATATATATATATATATATATATATATATATATATTGTTATTAGTCCGCCATTTTGGAAGATAGTTTTACATGAAGAAATAAAGTTTTTACATGTCTATAGTTTATTTAATAAAATTTCAACCAAATAAAAAATATTTTGTTCCCCATTATGTTTAAAAATTGTAAAATTTTCCACACTTATCTATACATGTATTAAGAGTTATAAATCAATTTTAGAGGAAATAAATTAGATCACATTAACCTACAGCAGCCATTTAAAGATGGCAGCGAGTGCCATTTTGAGCATTTTGAAGCATTTGCAAAAAAATATATTGGAAACAACGTAACTAATCGCCACCAAATTTTGCATGTATGTAATTCTACGGCAGGCCATGTAAACGTATGCTGTGTGAGTAGGTAAGGCACTTTTTTTCAAAATGGCAACTATGTAAACATTTTATGTCAATTTGTTATACATAACACACCGTTGTGCCAATTCCAACCAAACTTGGAATTCTGTAAATATCTATTACAAACATCAAATATGCCAATAAATGGCAGCCTTCCTTCCACTATTTTGTATGATGACATATCAAAAATTAAATGTTTAGTCATATCTTGGGAAACAATTCACTGATTCCTACCAAATTTTGGAACCAAGTAGTACTACGGTACGCCATGCAAACTGACATGTTTTAAGTGAATCAGACACTTATTTTCAAAATTATAACCAAGCAAACATTTTATCTTACTACACTATATATATATATATATGAAACCATATAACAAATTTAAACTTAATGTGGTATACTAGCAGTATCTATCACTACCATGAAATGGATATACACAGTCTCTTTTGTCCATCATTTTGTAAGATAGTACAATGTTAAAAATAAGTATTTTATATCATATCTCTGGAAATAATCAACCTATTTCTACCAAATTCGGCACTCAAGTACTCTTATGACAGGCCATGAAAACTGATATGTTTAATAAGTCAGACACTTTTTTTTTTTCTTCAAAACATCTTTATAAATATTTTTAATTTAGTATGCTATATATATATATATATATGAGACATCATGAAATCAGTTTCAACTTAACTTTGTTTGTTGACAGTATGTATTACAACAATCATATGAGTCTACACAGAGCCTCAGTCTGACATTTGTAAGATAGTGCCACATGAAAATTAAAATTTTTAATGTCATATCTTGGAAAACAATACACTGATTCCTACCAAATTTGACAACTACTTAGTATGGTAGATTATGTAAATTAATATGTTTTAAGTGTGTCAGAAATTTATTTTCTAAATGGCAGCCATATAATATAAACATTTTAGCTTGTTTTAATTTTAACATAACAGTCATGTAAATATTTTAGGTTGGCAGGCCATGTGTCCCGAATAATAGAACTTTATGTGCTGGCAGTAGCCATAACAAACATCAACTGTACTGATAAATAAAAATTTGTCTGCCATTTCTGAAGACAGTACCACATGAGAAAATGAGGCTCTTATGCCATATATCGTGAACCTATTAACCAATTTCTACCAAATTTTGCACACAAGTAATTAAACCCTGTCTACTAAAACATTAGACTGATCACATCCAAAGTTGATGCTCATAATCATATCTTTGTAATGTAGTTGGTTACATGTAAGCTTACGGTACGAAAGGATCTGGGTTGGTGTCTTGGTTAAGGCACATGTGTATTTGTCTCACTAGTAGAGATGTGTAACGAATGAGTTTGGTCACCCTATTTCTACCATTCCTTGAAGTGAACACAAATGGGTGGTATTTTTAGGCAAGTTCGAGTACTTGGAAAAGTGTATGTTAAAACTTGCTCATAAAAAGGTTTTTATCTGCTTAAACTGCATCTGGTGAATCGAACACTCAAAAGCTCAGACCACATGAATTGCTGTGAGCCGTAAATGGGCAGACTGTCCAGTTGAAACACTATCTCATGTCACTCATATTTGCGGCAGTGTTACCACGCTGCGTCCACAGTACAATGATACAGAGTTTCATGTAATTATTGTAATTAGAGATGGATAGTGTCCAGCAAAGTAAATCTGTTCCAACAATTTAACAAATAGTATTACTCATTCTTTTTATCTCATAAAAATTATTAAGGGTGGGCGTAGCTTCAAAAATTGGATTTCAAATTCAATAATTAATGTTCGGCTTCTTATTCAAAATTAAACTTTTTACTTCGAACTTCGAAACAAAAAAGTGCCTTTGGGCAACTTAAATTATTTATTATTATTGGCCCAAAAAGCAAAAGAAGACAACGTGGGCTTAATAACATCATAGTTTTTATTTGATATATGCCACAGACATGGTTAGTGAATCATGAAAGATAACCTCAACTCATCAGAATGCCCACAAATTAGTCCAAACTGCATCAGACATGGTTAGTGAATCATGAAAGATAACCTCAACTCATCAGAATGCCCACAAATTAGTCCAAACTGCATTTCAGTTTTAAATAGTTGTCAGTCTCTAATTTTACTCACAAGATAGCAAAACTATATTATCTGGGGGGAAAACATTTTTATATTTTGAAACACTTTATAATCTTCTCAAACTTCATTCAGCACCTGAGATTTTAATCAGTAATATATGTTTATTTCCCTAATGTCCAACAGCGCCTTAATGCATGCATTACGGTGTGATAAATAGGAGATTAAAATGCAAGTTTTACAAACTTAACTGCTGTGAAATTGCACCCACTGGGGTTCGAATCTCAGTTATGTAATAAAAAAAAACTGGAAATGGTCAATAACCACACTATGCTTCACTTCACGCCATTTTGAGTGGCCTCGAAATACCCATATAGCCAACAATGTTCTGTTGACAGAATCATAGAATAAGTAATAAAGAAATGGACATTTACAGTACGTATTTGTAGAAGACAAAAGTGGAGATAAAACAAAATTTAAATAAACTTGACACTTCACAACATTAACTCATATAATTTAATAATGTATACGTACACAAAGTAATAAAACCATATTATATTGAATCATACTGTTTAGATAGACAATTTTAATTAAAAGTACAAAAAATAACTATATACTAGGGTGTAAAAACATCACCACTGCAATTAATTATTCTGTTTTGTATATTCCACACTTTACTGACATAATTTTTAGTTTTATATTTATTATTTTTTTGCATTTAAGTCAAGAAATATGCTGATGGGATGAAAAATGAATTTTAAGTCCTTCATAATAGGTATGTTACTTTTAAATAGGGGCTGCGGTGACTGAGCAGTTAGCCTGCTCGCCTCCCACCAATGTGAACTAGGTTCAATACCCAGCTTGGTCACCGCCGGATTTTTGCTTGTGGGAATATTGCCGGACGATGCCGCTGGTTGGCGGGTTTTCTCTGGGATCTTCTTTCTCCTCAGCACTTTCAATTCCTTATGCCTGGATTAATTTTCAGTTTGTTATTTAGATTTGTTTAGCATGAAAGGCAATATGTGTACATACATGGTATAAAACTATAATAAATTTTTTTGTAAATCAGTAGAAAAAAATTTTTTTATCTGCCGTTTACCTACCTTGTAAAAATGTATGTATTTATTAAATTTAAAAAATTATAATTGATGCAATGTATACTTGTCAACAAAACTCTTTTATTTGATATTCAATTTAATATTTGATTTGAATTCGTGAATATGCTTCAAAATGAAATTTCCAGTTTCGCCCACCCCAAAAAAAATGTCCACAAAATTATTTCCATGACCTTCTATAACACATATTTTAGCTGTAGCTTAATGTATATGCTTTTTTTTTTCTTTCTTCACATAAAACTTTATAAATCTATAATTCTCACAGCCTGTTTCATTCTTCTTTGAAAAGTAATTTTCCTTCATCATCATACATTTTTAAAGTATTATTTCCTGTCACAATAAAATTTAAAATATATTAACGAAAAATTTTGAAGTCCATTTTAGTCTCTTGCATACCCTTAAGTATTAATGTGACCGTACTTGATGAATTCCAAAAATAGTACAGACATTTCTATGAAGACAATAGAAGAAAGTTATGAATCAAGGCGTGACAAAGGGCGCAATTCTCATTCAAGTTTCTGCTTATAAGGGGCTGATTTACGTGGGAAAACAATAAGCGTGGAAGTTTCCTCAGCAGGAAGTGTAGTGGTCACTGTCTGTCGAAGTATTGTCAACACAGCCATGTTTGGCTAACGATGCTCTCATCATTGAGCTGCCGCTATGCAGAAATGAGAATTAGAATTGAGCTTGGGACCAGTTCTTTGTAATTAGAACTGTAAGCCGTATATGGTACCTGTTACCAGAGCATCAAGCGAACATATGTTGATCTGTGTGTGCCAAACCATTAGCAACACACAGCTATTGCCTGAGCATGTGGGTGATTTTCTTTTCATTCATGGCAACATATGCATGTTGCAGGGTAAACTTTTTTAAATGTAAACTACCTTATGGAATTGCATACTTAACTGTGTTGGCTCTCAAAATTCTAATTTGTTTAATCCTTACATTTGTTTTGAAGAAAATGTTTAGAGAAATATACAAATAGTATCTTCTCTTATTTCCCGTATGTAGTTATCACATTAAATCTATTTATGAGAATTTTATTAATAGGTCCATATAAGACCTGAAAGTGATGTATCCATATGTACACAGGACCGTTGTTTCATTAATGCTGCGTGCATTTGCAATGAGTGTGCATGTCATTGCAATGTCACGTCAGCTAGTGGTAGAATGTTGTTTTGGTCAAATGAGTGAGTTCAAACGTACAGCATCTTATTCAGTCCAGTTCATGAAAATACGCAGGGGCCAACGATGAACCTCAGAGATTCGGGCCATCGATTTGAATGAGTTTGACTCAAAAGAATGAGAGTCTCCTCTGTAGCACCAAAGAAACGAGCAAGTAAAATTGTGACCTTGAACGTCTCTACTCACTAGTATTGCTTATGTTTCTGGTTCCATCTCTAATGATATCTTTGTGAACAAGACATCAAGACATATACCTACAATCTGCACTTTTAAGAACTTCATCAAAACTATTTGCATCCACATAAGCGAAAGTACTCATAAAGTTATATCACTAATTTTTAATTTTATGTGTTTCAAGTATTGTTCAGTGCTGTTTTATTTAGGGGGGAGGGGGCAATGAAAGTGTTGTGGTATTGTTATATTTAAAATCTGTGCAGAAAATGATTCAATCGTAATGTCAGTTGTTTTGGACTGGGTAAAATCCGAAGAAGCAAACCTTTGTATTGCAGAAATACAAAACAAAGAAATGATTCTGTTGTTCTAGGTTGCTGTAGATTCGTAGAACAAAGTTGTAGGTTGTGCTGGTAGTTATTCTATTTATTAAAATACGGTATATATTGCTGCACGTAAACAATTATGAGCTTCTTAAAACAGTTTTTATGTAAATTTGTATATTAATACTTCTAAGAATTCAGTAAATTCTGCTGTATTTTAATTTTAAGCTAGCCTATGAAATGTACCCTACAGGAATCAGTTTTTGTGTAAAATTAACAATGTAGTAGTTTTTAGTTTTCAAAATTGTTTAAAATCAGTTATCATCACCTGTAAAACTGCCTTTTCCCATTTATTTCAGTTATGCAGGGTTTGACTTTTTGTCGGGAATCACTCAACTGATGACCACCAAATTTGGTGTACTAGCAGTGTTATAGTAAGCCATGCTAAACAAATATTATATTGTATTTCGAACTCTTCTTTTAAATACAGACCATAAAAATCTATCTCCACTATTACTCTTTTTAATTTCTCTGTGAGCGCAATATTTAATATCTATTTCAACTCTAATTAACATCTTTTTTAACGTTTCTCTTTGGGTATAACTCATAATTAACACATGTTCAGTCTGTTGCCATCACTTGTAACGTCTTTCACTCACGCATCCAGCCTACCAGTCACATTTTTCACTGCGCTGATGCTCACAGTCACAGATTTTCTTCCTGCTGGTCACGTCTCTGGCCACTCGTTTCTCTTCTCGCTCGTCATCTATCACTCAAAATCCAGATACTCATCAACTCCTGGCTCAGAGGCCCAACACGCTTATATAGTTTCTGGCCATAACCTGGAAGGTTCGCAGCACCCTGAGTCACAGTCAGAGAAACTCGGTCGTTAATCCAAAATAGTCTTTAGATTAATGCGGAAATTCAATCACCTGAAGGTCAGGAGTGCGCGAACTACAAAAGATTTATCATGGCTGCAAACTTTCTGCAACAAGATACACCTTTATTGGATTATTAATTGACTGACCTTCCAAACATCCCTTGTGTCTCACTGCGTGCTACTGTATCAGTACTCTGTCCTTTTCCACTCGCTCATGCGTGACAAAGCAGCGAGCTCATAATACTGCTCCCTCCTCAAGTCGGTTGGTCCCAAACAGACTATGCAACATTCAAACCTTTGTAGAGGGTCATTTGGTCAATATGGACAATCTTCCGGCGTCTTCAAGAACCTTGTTGACAAATCCATGAGGCCACATCATTGACCATTGATTCAGAATTCTGTAGGGGTATTCCCAACATTCATGTAGCTTCCAGCAGTGCCCTATTCGCCTGTGGGTTGTACAGCCATACCAGTTGTTTTTGTTGAAATACCTCACCCAAGTTTCTCCTATCATACTGCATCTTCATTCTGTGACTATTTATTCTGAGGTGTTGTCAAGGAAAATCATAAATGCCAACAAGTCTGTTAGGTAATTCGCTGACATAATCATGGGGCTGCAGCTTCCTATTTTGTTGTTCGGCCAAACAACAGGTCACCAGGGAGACATAGCTCTCTTCCAAACAGCATCCTTGATGGTGTTACCCTTGTGGACTTGTAAACTACTGAGTGGTAAGCAAGAAGAAACAATGGCACCTTTGAATCCCAGTACTTTCGTTTGTCTGCCACAAAGATCAACAGGTACTGCTTATGAGTGCGGTTAAGCCTTTTGACCATTTCATCCCTAGAATCTTTGTTACCTCATGGAACACCACAGCTTCAAAATTACTTCCCTTATCAGAATGGAGTTTTAGTGGCACCCCAAACCTCGAGAAGAAATACTCTACGAGTGCATCAGCCACAGTTCATGCTTCTTGGTTTGGAATGGGAATGACCTCAGTCCACTTAATAGAGTGATCTTGGGCCACCAGGAGCTACCTATTACCTCTGTCTGTGACAGGCAACGGGCCCAGAGTATCACCTGCCATCCTCTCAAATGGGGTTCCAACATTGTATTTCTGGAAGTGACCTTGTCTCCTAGTCCTTGGGCCTTTCCTCGCAGTGCAGGTGTCGCACATTTGGAACCACTTTTCCACATCCTCCTGACAATGAAGCCAGTAGAATCTCAGTCTAACTCTGTCAAGGGTCTTAGTAATACCAAAGTGCCCACTGGCTGCATTATGCAGTTCCTTTAAGACTTCTGGAACCTTGCATTCTGGAAGAACCAACTGTAAATGTTTGTATTTTCTTTCATTACTTTCCCAATTTCTGTAAAGTACACCATTCTTCGGTACAAGGGAATTTCATTGTGCCCAATATGTTTCGACTGCCGTGCTCAGACTAGATATCTCTTCCCATTTTTGCTGAGAGCCAGCTTCTTTCCATTCTAGTTATTATAGCAAAAAGGCATTATTCAGCTGATCTTTCCTAATACCCTCATCACTCCAGACAGGTGACCCATCATAAGATAAGGAACCTTGAATTCTTTTCATTCATACCTTCAGCAATTCAACACTCTTTTCTTCCTGGCATTCAGAATGACAACAGAATGGCTCACATGGCCTAAAAATGCATCTGCATTGCTGTGAAGGTGTCCAGATCTATGCTGTATTTCAAAGTCATATCCTTGAAGATGCTGTATCCACCAGGCATATTGACCTTTGGGGTTCTTGAAGTTTAGTAGCCAGTGAAATAAAGCATGGTCGGTTCGTAGAATAAAATATCTTCTGTACATGTAGGCGTGAAAATATGAAATTGCCTTCACCATTGCCAGAAGCTCCCTGCGTGTAACAGAGTAATTTCGCTCAGGCTTATGCAATACCTTACTGAAGTATTCTAGTGGTCTTTCCCTCACATCCTAAACCGGAAATAACACAGCTTCAATACCTAGATCACTAGTATCAGTGTCCAAAATTAACATGCCCTCACTTTTCAGGAAATCCAGTACTGATGGAGATATCAGAATTTGCTTTAGCTTACTAAAAAAAGCATCTTCACATTCACTGGTCTAATGAAATTTCCTTCTCGCTTCAGTCAGTTCATGTAGTGGCTTGGCGATGATCATGATCTGAGGTAAAAATCAACTTTAATAGGCTCATAATGCCAGAAAACTCGGCCAATCAATTTTGTCATTTGGTGTCAGCCAATTTCTTATTGCTTTGGTTTTCTCGGAGTTTGTTCCAATTACATGTCCCTAAAAATTTATTTTATTTTGGAAAAGGTGGCACTTCTTTGGAACTAGTTTCAATTTGGCTGTGACTACTTTCTGGAATACAGAGTCTAAGCATGATAGGTGCTCTTTAGATGTTCTTCCTGTCACATCATCTAGGTAAACCTGACAGATATCTAAAGGCAGAACTTTTTACATCAGGCATTCAAAAGTGGCAGGGGCATTACATAGCCCAAAAGGCATAACCTTGAACTACCAGGTTCCTTTCCCTTGAACACAAAGTGCAATCATTTCTTGGTCCCTTGGAGCCACCTCGCACTCCCAATACCTGCTTTTCATGTCCAAAGTAGAAAACATCCCTGCTAGGCTCTTCATTGTGTTATCTATTCTTGGAAGTGGATAAGAGTCTTTCTTGGTCACATTATTAAGCTGGTGATAATCTACATAAAACCTCAGATAGCTATCTTTCTTCTTAATAAGAATGATGGATGAGCACGGACTAACTGATGATTCTGTCACATCTAGATCCTTCATTTCCTTCAGAATTCTCTCAACTCTCTCATGCGAAGCTAGTGGCAGTCATCTCGGTGGCTGCTTTATGGGCCTGCCATCTCCTGTATCTATGTGATGGCAGGTCACATTAGTCCTTCCAAGGTCATTTGGTCCACACGAAAAGCATCCCTATTTCTCTGCAGTAATTCAGAGACAGCCTTTTGCCGTCACCAGTTAAGGTTTTCTTTTGTTCTTACTAGCACTGCTGCACCCCAGCTTGCGTAGTACATCAAGCCCTAAAAGACATTTATCCTCTATTTCTGCTATGTAAACATCATGTCCAATGCAAAAGTCACCAAGCTTCAAGATCACTTTCCTCTTACCTCTAACTAGTGTAGTCTCACCTGTTACTGTACACATGTACCACCGTTCTATACTGTCGTTGGAAGATTGCTGGGGGAAGGCCCAAGGATATCTGGTCTTAATACTAATATGTTTGCCCCAATGTTGACAACCATCTAGCAAGGAACATTATTCAGGCTCCACTCCACCAGTAGTGCAGCCCAGTCCTGTTTCACTGACTGTACATGTAAGAACATTTGGGTCTTCCCTCCAGCAGTCACTGACCTTCGCCCCCAAAGATCGGCATTTACAAGTTTTTTGAATGTGCAGTATTGTCACCTGCCTCTCACTGCCTCTTTTCCCACTGCTGTTTGTGCTGCTGCTGCTGTTATAGGCGGTATGCTCTCAGGTGCCCCTGCTGTTCACATGTCCAACACTCCAGCCATTTTGTGTGGGAGTCGCCAAAGCTCTGTAGCATTCACCCTGCAAGCGATGTCCCTTGTTGCCGTCTGCATCTCCTTCAATATCTGTGTTATATTCTGTCTTTGTCATCTTCATTCAGCGTCACTGCACGCACTGGATGTCGGGATGCGGACCTCTGTTTTGCTGACTCCACCTGTAGTGCTTGGGCCAGGGCATCCTGAATGTTGTGGAGTGCAGCCTGACTTACTGCTTGCTGTATCTCTGTGTCAGCAATGGCATTGATGAAGAAGCCATGTGCGATTATGTCGCGTACCACTTCGGAGTACCCTTCCAGAGATAGTTGAGGCATTTACACTATGTTTTGCCATAGCTCCTGCATTGGGTACCCGGTCGCTGGGTGTGGCTTTGTAGCTGGGCATGTTGCAGGTACTGGTTGCGAAGAGATTATAGTATGCTGAGTGTGGGGCCTCTCAGTACAGCAACGAGGTAGGCCTGCTGCTCGACTGACCAGCCATTCAGGGTAGCAACTATTTCAAACTGATGTGGGTACTCCTGCCAAGAAGTCTGGTAATCGTAACGGACAGGCTTAATTGAGATCCCCTTCCCCACTCCTGGCTGTACAACACCAATGCCGCAGATCTGTTGGCTCTCCTCCGAGGTTGTTGTATTGGTTATATATTTTGCACTGTTTCTTCACTTTTCTAGGCTATCGATGTGGTGGTACTGAAACTCTGCTGCTGAAGAAATTTCCATCATTCTTTGTTCATTGCACTCATTTAATTCTCAACGCTCTTCATCCTTCCACTGATACTGTCCACTTTTTAATTTACACTGTCCATCCTGTTGTTTACACTGTTTACTATTTCATTTACACAGTCCATTAATTCTTTTACACTGTCAATTGTCATGTTCACTAACTCTCTAATACCTTCTTTTTTCCTTTCTACTAAATCACGTACATTAATTATCTGGCTATTCACAGTCTCGTTTACACAATTTACATTTACACTCATGTTCACTTGGCTGCTCAGCCCGTCAGTCAATGCTTACAGTGTTTCTAATTCTGCAGACATTTTCATGGTTAACATTCAATGTGATGGATGTATAATACAGTCCCCTTCACTGCACCGATGTTAGCAGTCGCAGATTTTCCTCATGCTGGTCACATCTCTCTCCACTCATTTATCTTCGTGCTCATCATCTATCGCTCAAACTCTAGACACTCATCAACTCTTCAACTCCCAGCTCAGAAGCAGACATGCTTTTATAGTCGCTGACTTTGACCTGGAAGGTTCGCTGTACCCCAAGTCACAGTGAGAGAAACTCAGTCATTAATACAGAACATTCTTCAGATAAACATGGAAATTGAATCAGCTGAAGTTCAGGAGTGTGCGAGCCACAAAAGATTTGTCATGGTGGCAAGATTTCTGTAATAAGATACATGCATATTGGATTATTGATTTTTTGACCTTCGAAACATCCCTTGTGACTCACTGCCCACTATATCACAACTTTATTCTTTTCCTTTTGCTCATGTAAGACAAAGCAGCAAGCACGTAACTATACTTTAGTTTAAAATGCAATAATTGTTAAGCAATTTGGTTAGTTTCTACCAAACTTGGTGTATTGACAGTACCTATTGTGAGAATTATATATACTGATTCTTGTTGTAAAATATAAAGCTCTTAACATCATATCTTAGGAATCAGTCAATCAATTACTGCCAAATTTAGTATAATTTTAGTAAGTCAACAACTGATTTTCAAATAGCAGCCGTATAAATAGTTTAAGGTGGTAAGCTATTTCTACTGAACCATTAAAAATATTTTATTTGGTATATTGGTTATAACTATCGTGAACATTCAGTAAGGTATTCACAGCATTTTTGGTTCACTATATTTAAGGGTAGCAGCACCTAAAGTATAAAAGATTTTATCCTGTATCTCCTTAACAATTTGCTGAACCAATTCCTGCCAAATGTTAACAAAAAATATTATTGCAATGGTAGAACATCCCAACTATATGTGATTTTAATAGTTCATGCATGTAGTTTTAGAACGGTGATGCTATGAATATTTTAATTTAGTACTGTATACCATATATATGACTATAAGCAATTAATCTTATTTTAGCCAAACTTTGTAAGCTGCGCAGTACCTGGTAAGAATTAAATTCAGCCATTTGTACCTTTTTGCATGTCATTTTGTAAGATAACATAATCTGGAACATCAAATTTTTTAATTTAATGTTTAGATACTACTGACTTGTATCCCAACCAATTAATGTACCAATAGTACTGTTTAATAAAGCGTAAGGTACGTAATTTTTAATGGATAAGTATATTTTTGAAATGGTTGCCATACTATTAATTACTATTACAATTAAAGTCCAATTTTACATGCTGGCAGGTCTTATTGTATGTAAAATACACTTACTGATAACTTCTTAATATGTCCAGTTAAAAGATATAATAGAACCTCAAATTTAAACTTAATGTCTCAATTTTGTATTTTTCGACCAATCCCCACCACATTGTGTGTGCAGATAAAGGGACAGCCACATAAAAATTTTATTAGGTGCTTATTTTTATTAATATTGGCAGTGTTTACCGTTATGAGCACTTCCTTTGATACTATTAAACAGATTTAGCTCAGTCTTGGCTGCTGAAGTACCTACTATTAGCACTATATTTATTAAGTAGGAGGCATTGTATCAGTCATGTGCAATTTTTGAAGTTACTGACACCAAAAATTCTTATAAACGTGTATTTATTCTCATAAACTTGTATTGTATCTCATGAACTTCTTGACTAACCACAATCAAATCTGGTTGGAAATTTATTTTGCTTAGACATTTATTGAACACCCACAATCCTATTATATAATTCTTTTGAGTTCCTCATAACTTTTTCTTGCATACGTATTTACATAGGAAAGTAGTGTAGGTTAATATTGGTGACTTATTGTTTTTGTTTCAGATTATTGCATTAACATGCGTACATACAAAGGATTATTTTCCGCAAGCTCCTAAACATTTGCGGTCATTGGCAGTGAGCTGTCGTTTCTGTTGCTACTATGCTAGTATGGAAGTTGCCGAAGAAGTCAAGATTTTGGCTGAACATGCCACTGAATGGGATTATTTTATTTTTGACTTCAGAGGAAGTGATGTGTTTGCGATCAAACCAGGGTGTAAGTACAGTATTACTTTACATTGGTACTTTTTGTAGTGCATGTTGCCTGGGTACTGTAGTGGTTAGCACTTTGTTGATATTCTTATTATGGGTACTTCTAGCGTATGAGGATGTTGTCTGAGTAAAAATGAATTTTTTTTTATATGGGCCTAACCTTATTGTATTTAAAAATTTATTTTTCCTCAGTATGTGTATATTTGCTCTTTTAAATTGGAGTTGATCACTCTACCTTGTAAGAAGTATTACATCTCAATCACTTTGGAGTGCACTGAAAAAAGCAGTTTGGTATTTGAGGATACCAAGGCATCAGATGTTGAGTATGGTTGTGGTGAAAATTCTTGGGTTGAGTTGCCTAGAAATGAAATTATACCTTACGTGTTTGCAGTAACTGCTTGGCATTCAATCCATGCTTGGTACCAACAAAACAACTGCGTATTATTTCAGTGACTAGGAATTATTCTAATTAATTTTATTAATATTATTTATAAACAAATTATTATTTTTCTTTTTACCCATGTGAAAATTTGGGGTGGTGGTGTACATTTAGAGTTTATCTGTATTTAGGTAATGATGTATGTACAGGTGTGGAATTGGTGATGGAAATCTATTGTTTACAGGTCTGAGGAATGCTAGAATAAAATGGCTCCACCAGTAAAATGAGTTATTTGCCTGAGCCAAGTGGGTGGTATGAGATGAAATAATGAGCTGGTTCTCTCTTTTCATTGTTGTAGTTCATTGTTGCATGTAGTCTTGCAATACGTACTTGCCATTCTTCAAGGCTCCCGCCTACCTGGCACTTGAACTATGTTGCATTGTGTTTTTAATACTGATGCGTGACACCTTGGATGACTGACGTCTACTACATTAAGGAGAGAAGGTTTTTGGTAGGCACTAGGTCAGGCGCACCCTTCTGGCGGGAGTTGCTGATCAGTATTTAGTCCTTACGTGGCACGGGTGCTTGTCCAGTGTAGAGGACTGATCTGGTAGCTTTGAGGCAGGGCACAAAGTCGGCTTCGGGCAAGACAATCTTTCGTTTCAGGCTGTTTGCTTTCGAGGTATACCTGGGCAACGCATAACCTCTGTGCTTGGTTTGGCCTGAGTGGTTTCAGTGGGGTATACATGTGTAGCAGGTACACTAGAAAACTTGATTTCTGACGATTGTTCGTGCCGGCGAGGACAGAGCAACAGGTTCAAGTCGGAAGTAAACAGTAGAAATCGTTGGTGGATGATCCAGTTGGCTGAGGTTCTCAGCAAGCCAAGGGTGGATTTCTTTACTCTACCATGTTAGTGCCGGGAATAGATCATTGGGGATCTCTGAAGTGACAGGTACTAGTAGGTGGCGCAGGGCCTGAGCTTGATCCTTAGGTGCAGCTGGTTGATAGCTGTAACCAGGGAGGGAGCAAACTCTTGTAAACACCCATAGCAGTTAACACTTGTTCCACTTTTTCACGTTTGCTACTACGACAGGAGTAAGGCATTTGATGAATAGTTTACACATGCTCACGTCCGTGAGGCAAACTTTAGGGACTGTGTCACTGTCTTATGTGTAGAGCCACGTGGAGTGTCTGCTGACTCAACGGTCACCCTATCACAGTGTTTGGCACCTAAACATGGGGAACACTGGGAGTCAGGCCTCACCATCAACAGTCTCTGCATGTGAGTATATGTCCCGAACCCAAATCTTTTCAACCTAGGGAATGACCCCTCTGGCGCCTAAACACGGTAGAGAGGGCGAGTACCAAGCAGACGAGCTGAACTCAAAAGCAGAGTACTGTACCTGTGTGCAGGCTCTACCGTTCTGTCTACCCAAATATGCAGAAAGGTTGGCCGTTGCTAGTGCGTGTGGGTTTTCAACAGTGTGCGGGTTCAATTGAGTAGTATCTCGGGTCACCTGCATTTCTTTCAACAGCGTGAGGTCAACTAGGATAGTTGCAAAGTCTACAGGAAGGTGGTACTCGGGAGTCAGTGTAACACTGTTTATTCAATGTTATAGGAAATAAACATGTGGTGTTGCTCTACCTTCTACATTGGCAAGAGCTTAGGGAAGTTTTAACCTACGCTTTCCAGGTAGAGGTGACCTGTTCTACGCTAGACAAAGGGTGGGGTAGACCAGCACTGTGAGAACAACTTTAACTGGTCTAAACTCCCTACACAGTTGTTGCCCTGAAGGGGCCGCAGTGTCCATGTGTAGACGACGTAGCAGTTTGACTTCTTCTGCATGAACGCGTTGAAGATTAAGCAGTGTTATACAGAATGGCTCTGGCGATGAGGCGTGGGTGTTACCAATGAAGAGGTGTTCCTTCGGCAGTAAAAGTGTGATGGAGGTTGGAAGGTAGAGCTAGGAGCATAGTTGCAAGCTGGTCAGTGTCCGGCAACGAGTGCAGTGGATGACTGAAGACTGGTGTTTAAGCAGACTGATCAGTTCTTACAGCGGCTAGCATGGTGAAGCAATGAAGACTGGTCCTGAGTGAGCATCGCGGCCCATTATTTATACTTCTTGGATTGGCTTCCTCTGCTGTCATTGGCTGGTGAGCTCATGGGCGAGGGGTTGCAGCTGGAGAGAGGGGAGGTGGCGTAAGCATAGTTTCATGGTGGCGTGATATCACCGGCCGGCTTGGAAAATGGAGGCGGTGAAGTAGACAGGTGTAACCATCTAGTGGTGTGCAGTGGTACTCGGTACCTTGATGCATAATCTCGGTGGGCCGATGAATAATAAAAGTAGGTGGCTGGAACATCCATTCTTGCAGTGGCAAACAGTAAAATCTCCTGACGTCTCGTGACAGCCAACAATATAAACTTCATTGAAATAAGACTCAGTTCTATGCTAACTGATGAGCTGAAGTCAGTAAAATACCATTGTTGCCAAAACATAATGTGTTAATTCGCCCCTCTCCACTGCGGTGAAAGCTCATCCTTGAGAAGCGAGTCAAAAAAAAATTATTTTGAAGGAATGTCGAATTGTGCCCACAAGAACAGTTTGTTTTTCTCTTGGAAGAGGTTAGGCTCCTCAGAGGGATGGCATGGGTAGAGAAAGAAATTCCTTTGAGAGAATGATATACTGTCTTCTCAACAGCAAATTTTTTCTGTCTCAATTTTTCTTCTGTAGCTCCTGGTACTCTGTGCATTACTGCACTGCGCTCGGCTCTTCTTGCTGAACTTGACCTAGGCGGTGCAGAGAATCAGCTGGGTTAGAAAGATGGTCGGGCACCGCATGTGCAGTGGCTTCTTATATTTTGTTTCTTAGCTTGGTGCTCCCAGACGTTTTCTGTGTCTCTGTTACGTTGCCTTGAGTGTTCTGTCTCTCTTCGTACTCCTTGGTCTTAAATTACAGCATGCCAGGCTGAATGAAGTTATGTCATCTTTTTATCTTCACGAGCTCTTTGTGTACTTTTTATTTTTACTCTTTTGTGTAAAGTCGTGTTGCGCAAGGGACCCAGTTTGGTATGCCGTGAGCCTTTTTCATTAATGTGTGCTGTCCTACAAAAAGAGCATTAGGGCTTGGGTACTTACAATAGTAATTATTCATCACAGCTGAGCTTTGGAATAAGGGGATAGCAAATACATAGTGGGCGGCACGTGCAATAGTAACTACCCTTGGGGAATCAAAATGATATGATTGTTGCAAAGCAATTAAATATTAAAGAAATATAAATAGCCTTAGGCCCCACTCATTAGGTAGAGTCAGCTGTGCTCTGCTGTGACTGCCTGTGCCAAAATATGAGAGCGGGGTTTCTACCCTGAGCCTCTTACGTGTCTCACAGCAGGCAAATAACTTGTGTAGTAAGAAAAACTAAAGGGATAAGTCAAATTGAGTGCTTCCATACTCAGCCGACTGTTAAGTTTTTGCAAACGAGTATCCATAATGACGTACGGTCACCACTACAGAATAAAGACAAGATAGACACAGACACACATCAACAACATGTGCAATGAAATTGAATATTTACAATTCTTATTTGTTTCGTAATCTTTTCTTACATTTTAAAATGTCTTTTGGGTTGTGTCCTTATGTACTGACTCAATATAATCTAACTTGTGGTTATTAATAAATCATGTGATTATTTTAACATAATCCTTGAATAGTTCTGGCAAATTGGCTTTACATATTTCAAGAGATATTGTTTATTAAATTTGCATTATTTTGCTTTTGCAAATATAATACAGGACATTTAAAAAGAATTCTTTATATTCAGAAAAGCTTGATTCTACATAATGCAAGGTATTTACTGGCTTTCATTGTGACTCAATATAATTTACAGTATGCAGCAAGATATAAAGTCTCTCAAAAATGGCCGGTGTACTAAAAACTTGTTTCTTTCTGTCTCTGTCTATACTTTTAACAATATATACACTGGCGTCCTGACGTTTTCACACATATGATGTCTTCTTCCTTGTTACACTAGATATGTGGCACTGATCTATCATATCCAAGTGTTTACGTAATATATTTACACAGTTCACCTGGCAATTTACAAGCCATTAATCATAGTTAAGTTACGTAGTTAGAGCGGTAGCTAAGATATCTACAAGAATTGCAAGTTGCCTAAAATCATCTTGTTAGGAGTATTGCGCTAAAAGTGTCCAGAACAATGTTTGTAATTTTGTAACTGCACCTTGTTTTGACATGTATGCAATATGTATGGTCAACTGAACAGGGAATAGCATTCTGACACTTTCATTGTTCGCTGGGTGTGGAGCACTGTCACTTACTGTTTTAGCACACTCGGTGTCTTTGATGGTGGCCCCCGCTTTCGAGAAGATGTATGTGGCAGGTTCGGCCAGTTAAAGTATGCAGGTGGCAGCCATGGAGTCTCTCGGTAATGGCTTGCTACCAAGTGGGCCTGGCAGGCACGAGGTGGCTAGACTTGTCGTAATGTGTCAGCTGTCACCGAGTGATCTTCAAGCTGCGTGGAGCTCGTCACGGCCATCAGAGGGAATCTGGAGACTGCGTGACCTCTCCCCTTGGTTATCGGAACTGGTGCTGGAGTCAGGTGCATCATAGGCGGAGGTGGTGGTACAGGTACCTCCCCCTGGAATGCCTGCGTCGAAACTGGAACTATAGAGAGGGCCGTCTGCTCTATGACAACTTTTCTGTGGTTCCTCTTCTGATTGGAGGTCAGGGATATGGCCAATGTGTTCCTTTGGCAGGATGCCAAGGTAGTCGTGGGAATGTCCTGGGCTGGCAGTAGGCTGGGTGTCTCGGCAACTGTCTCCCCTTGTCCAGGAGGCGTGGCAGACACAACCTTGGCTATGATTGAGACAGGTATCTCTGCGGTCTCATCCTCGAGTGGGGATGGCTACCCTTCGGTTAGCCTTTTCATTGGGTAGCGCCGGTGACCTGTGAACAGATTGGAACAAAGGCACTGAGGTGAACGGTATTACCCTTTGTTCCTCTCGTCCAGGAAGATCAGCGATCTGATCAGCTGTGGCAGCGGGCGACATCGGTAACCTGGGAACAATCTGAGATGTAGTCATCGAGCGGTGTGCAGTGGTACTCGGTGCCTTGATGCATAGTCTTGGAGAGCCGGTGAATAATAAAAGTCGTAGGCTGGAACATCCTTTCTTGCCATGGCGAACAGTAAAATCTCGTGACTGTCAACAATATAAACTTTGTTGAAATCAGATGCAATGCTATGCTTACTGATGAGCTGAAGTCGGTGAAATATAGAGATGGGACATTTGGATACTTTGATACCTCGATACCCTTCGATACTAGGCTGTATCGAAAGTATTCCTTATCACAAAGTCCATATAGATACTTTTATTCGATACTTTTTATCAACACGTGTATATGGCTTGGTCCACCATTTTCCCTATTGTTACGAAGCTGCACTGTTTTCTGCAGTTTGCTAGTTAGAAAATAGTCTGCTTGAAATGATACCAACTTGCTTAAACCGTAAATGTAATTATTATTGTTAAGATGAAAAATAATTGTTAAAATTAATTTATGATTTTCTAGTGCACATAATATTTATGGTGCTAAAGAAACTGCATTGTCAATTTTAATGAAATGCCCTTTTCCAATGTTAGCGTCCTTTTTTATTATGAGTGTCTGGTACTCTCTGTCTTATATAACTTGGCATGATCGTCAGTGAGTGGTAACTTAACGTATATAGAACAATGTGCTATTTACAAAATCCTGTATCAGCTGATGCATTAGCAAATGAAGATGTATATTACCATGGCTGTTCTGACTGCATTGCTGATGCACATCTGACCAGCAGAAAATATGTTGATAAGAAAGAGTTCCTAGGTTAATTAATACATTTATTTTACATGGTCACAAAACAGCGGTTGTTAGTGTTACAAACTAAACTTCATGCTAAAGTAGTAATATATAGGTGTTAGAAATGGAATTCATATCAAAACGGTCTGTATTCAAACGAAAAGCAACTTCAAATGTTAGGAGTTCTTTTTACATAGTATACCCACTCTCCAATCATGCCTTCCATACATGCTTGATATTAATTCCAAAAGCCTACAGAAATATTGCAGGGTATGTCACATGTTAGCCGGCTTTCGAAACACTACCTGCCAGGAAAAAAATAGCTTTTTGTGTAAAATAACAAATTTATCAACAGATACCAATAGTTTTGTTTTTCCACAAGCTCGCTATAATTTTTTAAGTTACTTGTACAGTAAACTCCTGATTTACTGGTGGCATCTTAATTTCGTTGCAGCTTAACTTGCATGGTGATACCAGTTCATAGTGAAATATTTAACAACTGCCACCAGTTGCACGTTGTTGCCATTAATAACCCATGTGCATGCTGTTAATTACCAGACTGCAGTCAAGTGATGCGGTGCTGATTTTTTTAAATATTAAAATTAAGCGGGTAATGTATTTACACGTATTTAACAGTGAATATATGTGAAATTTGTAAATGTTAGGAATTCTGGGAAATTGTCAGAGAGCACATTTTCATTCATAATAATAAAGTATTTCACAATTAAAACTGGTGTCTGCTCATCAAAAAAGCGAGATTGTGTAGTTTACAGTAGTACTTACACGCAGAGGCTATTTATAAATTAACAGTCGCACAGAGTATGACTGGATGACAAAATATCACATTAACATAAATATTGTTTGCTGCAAAAATTATTCTATCACAAACAACTTGTGGTTTTAATAAATAAATATAATTTATTTTCGTTTTGTGGCTGAAGTGGGAGGGGAGTCAGGACAAAAAAATTACAAACCGGCTTCAGAAAGTCTTAGGCGATTGCAGGCCGAATCCAAATTATTAGCAAGCAGAACTGCTTCATACGGAAATATGTTATGTTTTAAAATTTATAGAGCTCGAAGAAAATTTAAAACTCTGAGAATTCATTCCCATATTTGCATTTTACACATGAAAAATGAGTCATTTCATGGGGGGCATGTTTTTCAAAGAAAGCTGTGCGCACTGGCCAACAGATGGCAGCACGATCACCTATTTCGCTGCTGTGTCGTAAAGTTGTTTTTATTGCGTGCTGTTATAAGTAAATTTTTCATCTCGTGCGGGCTCAGAACAACTCGGGTTTAAAATATATTATGTCAAATTAATGTAGAAATATTTGAAAAATACTCTGAGATAGATGTGAGGCCTCTTAAAATAATATGAAGCATGCACGTGGTGACGTTAGCAGCAAGCAGTTGCTACGGCCTATGAAGAAGAGACAAACAAAGCTAAACTATCGCATACGGTGTTCTATGTCATATAAACATCTACACATTATTATAGAACAAAGTTTCATTCGTTTCACTAATAACAGTGGTTTTATAACAATATTAAATAAATTACACAGATACTTTTCTACAATCTTCCTGCCTGCATATTTCTTAGATCTCTTGCAAATGTAGGCTTTCAAAATAGTCAATGTGAAATTTTCTTGCTATCGTTCACTCATCAGCTGATACAGGATTTTGTGTATGTGATGATGTTATAGTCCATTTCATATAAGTGAGTTAAAATCTGATAGACAGTGTGACCAACCTACATACCTTGTACAGTAAAAGCTTTTGTTTGTAAAGTATTTATCAGCTGATGAACGGCTGTGGAATGCTTGTTGTTAGGTTGGTGGTTTCCAACCCGGTGAAATTGTGTTGTAGAAATATTTTATCGGTAGTTAGTTACTTTTTATTTGCTTTCTTTAATCATAGTTTGGTGTAGGTACTGCTGTAGTGCGTTTTCTTGAGTGAAATGTAATATTAATCACCACGTGTTTACCGCTTCGTAAAACTGCTTGTTTCACAGTTTTCCTTAACCGCCATCCGGAATGAAGCGACACGAGTATAATTTATGTTTCTTTGTTTAAGTTTGTTGGTGTGAGGAAACGTGCACAGTGTTAATTTTACTAAAAGATTTTACAAATAACTTATTTAGTGCTATTGACGAACAAACATGATTTTATTGAAGAAAACTTGCAAGGATTTCCATAGAAAAACACTTCTTCAAGAGGTTGCGATTTTACAAACAGTAAGTTTGCATGTTTTGTAAATAATGTATTTCTAAATCTTTACTGTAATTATTTAAATGCGCGTGGCCTGAAAAAGTAGCACTTTCAACACTTTTGTAGATTATGAATAGTAATTGTTTATTTGCCTATATCGTAAATTAAACGAGTGTAATGTTAACTCTGGCCAAAGTGTTTGTGTATTGCTACATCTGTACTAATACAAACAGCAGCATATGTATCATGTTTTATTTTTATTTTTTTCATTGAAGTTAAATTTTTCAAAGTTATATAATAATTTAAATTTTATTTCAGTATGAATAAAAATTTTCCACTGCCCCATCGAAATAAATATGCAACTCAAAATTCCACACACTCGTATGAACCTCAAAACAATGAAGTCTCATGAAAGATGTTAAACTAAAACCCCCCTCACTGTTTCCTTTTTTCCCCTGTAAATAAAATAAACAGAACCCCCTACAATTTTTGCAATTACAAAAATAAAACACGGAATGCCAACCTAGCTATAATTTCCTACATTGGTTACTGGACGTAAGTTAGCCAACGTTAGTCTTTCATTGCGTGCCATGACAGAAAACATGAGGAAAGAGGAAAATGCAAATGTGCATTGGACTTAACATTTGTTTACAAACGTCTTTTTCTTCACTCACGAAACAGCTGTCACTGACAAAACAGTTATGGTCAAAGGATACATTGTGGCCGCACTTCTTTTCTAGAACTGTCAAAATTTACCCCACTTATATGAAATGAATGCAGTATCATTTATATACATTGCCACATACTGGCTGTCAAAAAAATCGAATTTCTATACAACTATACTATTTGTTTACATAACCTGCATGTACAGTGTGTAGGTCTAAAGTACACCCCCCTCCCTATTCAAATTGCTTTAACAGTGAATATTGGTTATTTGGGAACCCTTGGCATCATTGCCCTGGAAAATCGGAAGTTTACTGTATTTCCATGTACAGTGATTTTGAATACTAATAATTTCTATTAAGCTGGTAATTGTTGGTGTCACGATAGTTTACATAATGACCTGCCATAAAGTATTATAATTACCATAATTCACATTATCAATTGCAATAATTTTGTTAGAGCTGAATTAAAAGGTAACAAATTCCAACCGTATGTAGAGCTTGTGTGCTATATCATGTTTTTCAAAGTGAATGTAAATGTATGAAACTAGTCTGTGGTTAGGACTATATATAACTTAATAATTTTGCAATTCCATATTTAAATGGTAGTGTAACAGAAAGTTTGCGTTCACAGTTATAATACAGTAGGGAACTTACTTTACCATAATATATTTTGGTTTTTCAAATATTTTAACTTATTTGCAATTACATTAAATATGTTTATAAATTATAGACCATTTATCTTTTTCCAGAACGCTTTCAAGTTTTTGTATATTTGAGGTGTTTAAACTTGTATCAACACTAAAATTGATGTCCTCACAGGATGGAGATACCTATGAGAAACATGTTACACTCATTTTCTTAAGTAAATATTTTTACACATAAATTTCAATATTTTCCTGAAATAGTTGTGGGAAAAAATTGACAATAAAATACAGGTGTGACTTATGAAATTTTGTTCTGCTTGCTAGTGCCAGCATTATTATATAAAAACTTTTATAAATAATATACATTTTAGAGAGTGCTGCTGCATAGTGAGTGAGTGAAGAAATTTGGGTGGCTCTTAACAACCAGTGCGGCCTTGAGATTATATGAGTGTGATTGAGGTGAGTATGGAGCAACACCAGAATGAAAGGGCGGGGGAAATGGGATATCCTCTTGAAAAGCTGCTGACCAGCGGCATCGTTCAGCACGATTCCCACGTGCAAAAATCTGGAATTGACTCGGCCAGGGATTGAACCTGTTCGCCTTGGTGAGAGTCAATCAGGCTAACCACTCGCTACCACAGCCCCTGCTGCTGTGTAGAAGTATAGTTTCTTGTTATGTGACTCCAAGGGCTCAAATTTCATTTTAAATGAAATCTTATCAATTTTAAGTGTGTTTCACTTATATCAATCTCACAGCTATTTCGCTTTATGGAATATATCATGTCAGTTGCATTGTTTGCTACACAGGAAATATTATAGTCCCTGAAGATAATTTTAAACTCTGCTTGAATTGGTATAACATTCAGTCTTCAATTATTTGTCTCAGTAAAATATTTAAGTATTTATTTTATTAGTAATCCTACTAAATGATTGGTTATTTTCGTAGCAGTTCCTTTCTCAGGTGGGTGGGCGGGCAAGTTCTATAGATTCATTAAGGAGGGGAATAATTGAAGGTCGGAGCACATGCTTACCAGTAAGCATTAATTTTTAATCCTACTTATAAATGTCGTACTTAGTGAATAGATTGTCAAAATACTCTTTGAAATGTCTTGTTACTCCATTAAGTGTATGTATTAATACTGAGCTGTTAATAATATACTTGGTTGCAAGAATTATTTCATTATATTCATTGTACGATCAAGTTGTAAGGAGATTCAAGCTCCCTTTACCTCCTTGGATGAGCACCTTGTTATACCCTGTATGCAATTCACACACTGTAGTAGCAATTTTAAACACAAATATTTTCTAAATTTCCAATGAAGAGATCTTTATTAAACACTAACATAGGCAGGTCATTTACATATCATCCCGTCCCACAATTACAATTTTTCTTTGCAAGGCAAATGCTTTTGATTTAAAATCTCTTTATTTTCCACGTATCTAGTTGCTCAATTTTCCATTTTATGTATCACATTAAATCAATATAAATAACTATAATGCAAAAATAACCATAAAAATTAATATCCACTCCACTTTGAGATCTCTAGTCTCCTCTCCCACACAAAATAAAAACCTAACAGTTTATTCCCTTATTCTCTGCACCTACACCTTTTACCCAGCCCTACTCTAATGGCTATTTTTTCTTCTTCCCATGCAGATTACCTCCTATTAATGCAGTTTCCTTTCTTCCCTTCACCTTTATTTTGTATGAAAGCTTGAAACGTTACTGCCGGTCTCTGCTAGAGCCATTGATAAAGAGGAATGTTGTAGTGTCTACAGAAGATCAGAAGTTTGGCTGAAGGGGGAGAAAGAGTGATTCCAGGATCATGAGGTAATGCACCAGGCTTGTCTTTTATACAGATTACTATTTAATTAGACAATGGCACAAGTAAACTGCCATTCCACAGTCTCGTGTTTGGCCAGCACATCATATCTGATGTTACAGTTGTGGTGTTTGTCAGGCATTTCCAAGCCATCCATTTAGATGTGATCTTCCTTGCCCATGTGCATGGAAATCAATGAGACTAACTCAGCAATTGGTGTTTAAAATGGGAAGGAACGGACAGTGGAAACAGCTGCCTGCACATCTTAATTTGCTTGTGCAAACATGAACTAGAGGAAAGGCAGTTTAAAGCATAATAAAACTCAAACACATTTTTCAGTAAATGGCGATACCCTTCAGTAAATATACGTCGTCACCCCATCCTCTCTCTGTTGCATGTTGAAACACTGTATGCATATGATATGTGGTGGAATATTATTTTCCGCTTCAATTTGTAAGTGAAAAAACAGGTTGCATAACTAACTGAGAAAATTTTTTGTTGGTATAATTAGCGAACTTTTTCTTTTTATTTTAAAAGATATAGTCTGTTCATGGTTACTTCCAACTTTTCTGAAGCCTTGATAAAGTTCTACTTCTATAAGAAAGCTACATTCTTCCAGATGGTCATAGGCTATGTAAAATTTTAAAAAAAGTCCTTGAGAAATTTCAAAATTTGTAAACCAAGTCTGAGAAAAATTAGCTACTTGGCTGCTTTCTAAGCATGCTGTACAAATAGTATAGGGCCGATTCTTATAATTCTATCACTGATAGAAAGCTACATTCTTCCAGATTGACATATGTATATATCAAGTAAGGACACAGAGGCCCAGTGGGTAGAGTTATACGAAGTGGGCCGCAGTGGCCCAGTGGCTAGAGCAATCTCAAGTGGGGATGCAGTGGCGCAGTAGGTAGAGAGATCTCTAATGGGGCTGCAGTGGCCCAGTGGGTAGAGTAATGCCAAGTGGGGCCACAGTGGCCTAGTGGCTAAAGCGATCTGAAGTGGGGCCACAGCAGCTCAATGGGTAGAAAGATCTCAAGTGGTGACGCAGTGGCTCCGTGGCTAGAGTAATCTCAAGTGGGGCCGCAGTGGCTCAGTAGATAAAAATATATCAAGTAATATTATAAATTCGCAAATTGTAACAAGTTGTCTCAGGTAGTTACAAGTAGACACAGGTAGTCATGGGTAGTTGCAAGTAGTCATGGGTAGTTAATTACGCCATAAAACCAGAGCGAAGTGATGCCGGGCTGCTAGTAACAAATATACTGGATTCGTTGGTTTTCATAAAGGCACGTAGGTATTTGATTAAAAACTAAATTTCATCCGTATCTTAGTACATGATTTTTGAGTAGCTATGGGCAAGTAGTTCACGATTTACATGTTTCTGAAATTAAATACTTTTGTTCTAATAATGTGACATGCGGCCCAAAGCACAGTTTGATTGTAAAAACCAGATCAGAAAAATCTGTGAAACCACAGAAATTTCACCAACTAGTTCAATGATGCCACTTTAAAGCTTTATCACTGAATCCAATTTTCTGTTAATTTCACCGTACAGACACAATTATTTTTGTTGCACTTACTGACTTTCCTGCTAGCACCTACAAAGTAGGTGCATTTACAGTCAAAAGTAATCTAGGAAAAAATTTTTATGTGTACAGTAATATTTTCCATCAATTTTGTTATAGTACTGTATTGAGCAATTTTGTGAAGTTACCACATGCAATATGGTCTCTTTAGTGTATTAGGTTTTTGAAGAATAGGATGCTTTCCTTGTCTGCGTTAATAGACAGAATTGTACGTCGCAAGAGTGACATCATTCTTAAAGGTTTCCATGGAGTTTTTCATACTATGAATTAAAAACTTAGTTTTTTTGAGGGCGTGCAGCACCCTCCCCTCCCCCCCCCCCCAGGAGGGGGGAACCAAATTTGTGCACAACTTTGGACCTTCGACTATAACTACTCGCCCTTCCCGTCCCCATCTCCCCAGGGAGGAGATGCAAAGACAGGAGGGGTGTGTCTTAGAATTTGGGGGAAGGTTGTCTTTCTATGCCCCACCCTCCCCCAATGGGAAGTGAGGCCCTAGGAACCTTAGGTCTTAAGTCTTAAGTATTAAGTTATGGCATGATGTGAGAGCGCCGATAGGCATGAGCAAGCACATGCCGTAGTTCCCAGACACTATTTAATACGATTACCTGCTTCTCAGATGGTGGCTTAGCCCACGGATTCTGAGGGCCCATTTTGTATTATGTAATAAATTGAATGAGCTTAAATAAATAAATTCATATGTACAATTATTTCATTATAAGCCACCTACCTGGAGTTAATATCTGTAAGGCACAGAAACTTGGGAATGGTAATGGTGACACTGCCCCATCTCTGCCACACACAGGACACTAAAAAAGTATGCAGCTTTTGGTCATGCTACATGTAACTATGGGACCTTAGCAGTGGCCCTGTCATTTTATCAGTAGATAGTCTTCTGGGCCATATGTTAGTTTTGTAGGTGTCTGATCAGTATATATTAAGATATGGCCGACTGAAAAGCAATTTAACTATATTGGAGGGTTTCAAAATGTTATTTTCTTAGTGTATATTGTTTTAAAATTACCCACCCACCCTCACTTGAAATATCTGTTATTTTATTAAATAGGCAGTGCACTATAAACCATTTGATAGTTTCATTAATAAATGTGTATATCAAACACACTGTAATTCAGCTCAAGCACCGTGTATGTGGGCCTCTGATTCGAAGTGAAAAACAAAAAATCAGCACCGAACAGTTTAACCTGCATTGTATAATTAATGCTCATTTAGTTTAAAATGTATCATCTCTTTTCTGCCTCTGTTTTTATGCTGATTAATTATGTTGGTAGGAATAAAACAACTTTAACTTGGGGATAGAGAGGGCATGCCTTGCGGCACCATTGAAAATTTTATAAAATTTAAAGGTTTGACTGTTAACCATTTCAATTTAACTTCATTACATATAGGTATTGGTGAAAAGGGGTCTAGTAATCTTGGATTTCTTCATAGACTGTGCACAAGGTAAGTAAAAATTTAAGTTTTTGTTAACTGTAGGCACTGGATAATTGCACACTCAAATACCAAATTTCTATACATACTAGCAAACCTGGTGCAAAAATTAAACAATATATGTTCCATGTTGAACCCAAAGCAAACTGCCCTCTTGGCCTTGTCATACCCCACTTTTCAATCTACAGATTCAAGCGAGGAGTTTGTTCCTGTTGTGCTAACAAGTGTAATGTCCAAAACAGCTGAATTTGACATACATGCACATTAGAGGTTTAAACTGTATCAATATGAGCACTGTATTATTTACCATCTTATTATTAATGTAGCAATGCTTGTTTATACACCTCCAGGATAATATTGTATTGTTCTGGAAGTATATGAATGTGTAAATTTATATATCTGTATGTGTGTGTACAGTTCTTAATAGTGTATAAATTATGTATATTTTTTTACGTACATTAACAGCTGTTAAATCTTGCATAGTTGTTTGTCCATGATAACCATTTTATTCCTGGCGAGGTCACCCTGGATGTTCGCACGTGGTAAACTTCACAGATGTTGCCACTGGCTGATTGGTTTTTTCAGGGTTCTGCGGTTTCTCCCACCATTACATTTCATTGCTGCTCCATAGCCACGTCATTTCACCCCTGTAAACACTTAAATTCTCAGCTGTTACGCAACTCCTAAATCTCCCACTATTATTAACAGCTGTTAGATTAATGGCCAAGGACTGACACAAAAACGGTCAGAAAAGAATATGTATAATTTTTTTTTTTTTTTAATGTGATGTGCTCTGACTGAATACATACAGCAAATCTCACACTAAATTAAATTTACATCTCATCTCAAATTAAATGAAATATACATCTCTCAACTTATTTTGGGTTTGTTCAGACGACAGAAAATACCAGGGTGACAGCATTATCGTTGGAGCTGAAAAATTTCATTTTCCAATTTTTTCTTCCCATTTTCATAAATGCAGTTAAACTGCATAATTTTAATTATGAGTTATTTATTAATCAAATTTCATTTTTGCTAATACAAAAAGTGTGTATCCAAAGCGCTGCTGCTGCACTGACAGTTACTGCTGCAAGTAGCATTGCAGGTTTAGCTGAATAAACTGCTGCCAGAGAAATTCCTTTTTTTAGAGTGGTGCTTGTTTGTCAAATTTCTGCAGTTTGGTTCTGGAGAAATTGAAACCGAATATTTTTTAATCTATCTAGAGGAGAACTTCACACTAAAAATAATAATTGCACAAGTTATTAGGTACCAACAAAGAAATTTTGTCACAAGTGTGTGTGTGTGGACCATTTCGGCAGTGGTGTACTTGTTATCGACATAATTTCGGTGCATGCAACTTTCACCCATTGTAGTTAAACATTGTATCCTAGGCTAATTAAACTAATCCAAAAAAGTTGGTGAATTAGTTTTCATACAGTTTAACCTAGCCATGATAGTAGGGTGGTTGCTTTATTACCTCTAAAAGTGTATTTGTACGTATCATATCCCATTGTAACCAATACTATTGTGTCAGATAAAATAAAAAGTGTTTTTCATCTCCAATGTAAAATCTTTAGAATGTTGGGTTAAATTAAAATTGTGCTACTAACTAAGTCGTACTAAATTGCACTTTTGGAAAAGATGAAACACAAGTTTTGTTGATATAGAAAATACAATATTACCCAGAAATGTCCCCTACTCCCCTTTTTTCTTTTGAAAAGTTTATTATTTGATTATCCAGTGCAGACAATGCAGTAAAAAATTTTATTTCATATTGGAAACAAAACTCTTGAGTCATTGTCAGTTTTAGGGATAAAAAGAAAAATGCCAGGAAATATTTATTTATTCATGGCTCAAGCACTTGTGAACTTTGCCTTCCAAAAATTCTACTACGCTGTTTCATTGCACCCATTACTGATAAGCAACCTTCTATACATAACCGTATAAAGTTTGCCCACTGCCACGTGAAAATCAACTCCAATGCCATATTTTTTTGTAAATTCGAACACTATCAAGAAATATATACTTTCCTACATCGAAACTGAGTTGTTACAATCAAAAAGTGTGGCATCGCCAACATGCTAGCAGGTACCATAGCGTAGGTAGATTTAGGAAGACTATTAAAACTGGATGTAATTCTTCTACGCGACAACGGTAGCACGCTTGTTATATTTTATTTAATAGTTTATGGAAAAAATAGTTTTCCGTAAATTCTGATATATGAGCACTGTATCTAAAATACGTACTTATTGTCGCCCATAACTGAATACTGGGCCGCGTATCACACACACAATCTGTAGTTTTATGAGGAAATTATTTGATTACACAACTAACACAAGCCAATAATAAACTAGTGAAACATCACGCGTGAATTGTAATATATATTTATTTATTATCCTCTTTGTTCAACACCAAATTCTGTGAAGGTAACCTTTCTGACATCATCATACTAACATAAACACAATGCTATGGACTACAGTCAAGATGGCGGCTAGAGCATCCGTAGTAAAACCGCCTATTACCAGTGGCTTCACCTACGTTTCAGCATGCCATCTCCTGTTTACTCCTACCTCCATGGGTCAGACATTGGTTTTCAAAATGGTGGCCTTATAAGTATATTTTTATATGTTTGTCATATCTATTAAACCATGTAATCAAATCAAACCAAACTTTTTATGCTGAAAGTGGCTGTTAGAAGCATAGTATACATGAAATCTTTTTTTTATTTAGGAAATTTTGTAAGGTACCGCTAAATAGGAAAATAGGAGGTTTTTGTGTCATATCTCTGAGACCAATCATCCTGTTTGCACCAAATTCTTTACACATGTAGCACTATGGTTTGCCATGTTAAACTTGTGTGTTTTAAGTGGCTCGGATCCTTGTTTTCAACATGACAGCCATGTAAATATTTCAGGTTACTGAACCTAATCATTCAATCCATTAGACTGATTGCATCCGGAGTTGATGTTTTGAATCCTACGTGTGTAATCTGTCGCTTGCACACTAGCTTATTGTACAGGTTATCTAAGCTTTTAAGAACTTCAGTAAAAATTAATTGCATCCATGTAGAGGAAAGTAGGCTCATTAGTTATATCAGTACCTTCCTGTTTCATTTCTAGCTGCAATATTTAAATGGAACTACCTTGAGAATTCCTAACTACAGGCACAGAATAAATTATATATTTTGTTCCACAATAATTGTGGTAACATTTGGAGATGCTGTATAAAACAGCTCAACGAATTCTGTAAATTTTTGGATTGTTTTTAAATTCAACCAAAGTCTGTCTTTAGGACTGAGAATCATGGTTTGTCAAACATCTTAATTCTGGTATTACATAAATATTTATTAAATCATTGTTGTGTTTTGAAAGTTCTCTCAACTTCCTTGGGCCATATTCACTTTCATACTGCTTCACTCAAGGGGTATCATCCAATTTCATTATGAACCTGGTGCTGTAATCTATGGGTTTTCTTAATGAGGTGCTCAGAATTTGATGCAGACTATAGCTCCAACTTTGCTGTCACAGTAACCCACTCCTCTTGTGGGTACTGGGTTTCTTGTTACCGGTATTGGGTTTCTTGCATAATCTGTTAAGGCACTTAGTGTTTTTGTTTTCACAAGGTAATGCTCGTTTTGAGTTCATAATTTATCCTATTTCAAGTCTTTTGGCCTCCTTTCTTCCTCTTTAACAACAGGTAGGACGTCAAATTGTAACGTCACTGTAGGAAAAAAATGCCACGCTAGGGCCATTTGTTTGCCCACATCCTCATTCCACACAATTGGGGATAAATTCTTTATTTTATTTTTTTTTTGTGTGGGGTTGGCTTGTGGATAGTAAGTGGAAGAAATATGGGATTTTACCACCCACTTTGGACATTCTTTGAGCCAGCGTCATCTTGTACACTGAATTCCAATATCTGTCAATAGACCTATGCTGTGTTTTTTCATCTCCACCTGTTATCATGATGGAGTAAGCCTGTGCTTTGATCAGAATCGTAACTTAGAACTGGGTTTTCCATCAAAATGAACTAGTGCAGTGGGATAAGGTCCCATGAGATTTAGGGCTAGGTTGTCTCACACTCACGGTGTACAATCAGATGAGACTCAAATTTTTTAATGTCTTTTTACATCCTTCATTACTCCAGTGTGTATGTTCCTCTTGATTACAGTCCCTTGAATCATCCCCAGAAGTCGTAGATCGACATGTTCAGGAGCAACGATCAACCACCTAACGGAAAGATGGGAAGCTCAATGCTTTATTTCTTGCTATATGTTCGATGCTAGTGCTGCAAGTTATCACTCTTGGAACTAACGGAAAAAAACTCGCACAGCGGTAAAATTGTACTGGTTTTGTTATTATTTTGAATTGCTCAAAATTTTTGTGTACTTTACAACCACAGAAGTGACTTCTTGGAATTTAACCTACATCATGAGGACACCACGAGGAAAACAATTATACAATGGAAATACTTTAGTGAAAGCTTGATCGAACATGAAAACTAATAAATATATGTACATAAATATGTACGTATGAACATTAGTATCACCCTTTTGTCCAAATAAATGCAACTTCAGGAAACTTGTGTTATTTAATGTAACTGCAATTACATAGGTTGGGCACTTTCAAGTTAACTTTGTAATCAACTTTCAAGTACATATGATGGTGTAACATCAGTTACATCCGTTTTTAACAAATTATTTACTTATTTATTGTAACGTTTCAATCAAAATGGAAAGTAATAGCTGGCAATGAAAACATCAGAATGATATTTCTCCTTTTTGTAGTAATGACCATTTATTAAAAATTCTGTATGTCAATTTAATTCAAAAGCAGCACTGTAAAGCCTGGTATACAATGGCAGTAGCGAGTCGTCGTCGTAGGTTGTAACAGGATCCGTTGTAGGTTGCAACAGGAGTCGCAGGGTGGTTTGCAGTCTCGTAGAGAGCCAATCATACAGTTTGGATGAAATCCAAGTCCTGTGAATATAACTGCTATGACTAACCAACATTGACTAAACTGTAGATAAGGGACGACATCAAAATGCATAAAATTATTTGCTCGTTTACGAAAATGCATTAAACTACACCGGACAGTCTTGCTTTATTCGTAAAACAAATTGACAGTGTTGTGCGGCGTAATAGATTTATGCACAACGGAATGTGTTTATTGGGTATAAGAAATGATAATTGTAGGCAATGGCCACACAGAATACAGCCATAAAAAATTCACTGTATTGCCAAACTGTAACTTTGTCACTTGTTGCAAGCAATTTATAGTTGTTGGTTTACTTTACAATGCCTATTATAACTTACAAAATTGAAATGGTAGTGTTTATTCTATTAAAATCCTTCCAACAAATTTAATGCTAAAAATAAAAATATTGCAATGAGTAAATTCTGTAGTGAACAGGAGAATTTTTGTGCTTGAATTGGTTAACAAGCTGGTCACAACCATTTACAACGTACATTTGCATCCTGAAGCTGTTGTGAAAATGCACACTACTAAAATATACTATCTGCCCTGCCAAAAAGGCATACAAAGTGTCAAAATATTCAACTTTATGAAAATAAACATGAGAAAAGCAACAAATAAATACTTTACCAAATTGTGTTACTTACATCCTGATGTTTACATATGGTAGATTAACGAGCACTAAACCACAACGTTTGCAGATTGCTACTAATCTAATCATGATAGTTTGCCTATTATTTATAACAACAGACTTAACATACGTTGACTCTTATATGTCTCTATTACAACAGTTGTTTAATTACCTACTGGTTGTATGTGTAATAATAAGTGGCAGTTATGATTATTCCATTAATTTGGAATTTTCCATGCAACATATTCTTTGCTGGTTTGTGATTTGTTCTTACGAAGTGTTACAAACAAGACATTATGTAAACAGTTTTCGTACAACACTGAATACTGCTGCGACTTCCACGACTGTAATGAACCACGAATTCATTGTAGACAAGGCTTAAGACTGTAGAACTTATTTTGTTATTATTGTCACATACTTACCACAGCTATGATAGCGGAACTAGATTTGTTTCACAACGCTTAAACAAAACAATTTCCCAGTTAAGTTAAAGCCTTTCAATTCAGGAATCTCAAAACACACTGCAAATAAGTTGTTAATCATTGCGCGTGTAATGTTTACCTTTTAGGTCCTTAAAAATAAGATAGTAAAACCACTGCTACAAAACACTGACTTTAAGATGATTTTATACTTGTGCATTCAAAGCCAAAAAGTAAGGGAGCACCCATCACCTCGTTGCAAGGTGTGCAGTGTATTATGCAAAATAGACATGTTAGTTATCAATGGTACTTATTACATGCAATAAAAGTTCATTGATTTAACTACAGATGCATGGTCATACTTTTTTCACCTCTTAAGAAAACTGCGCATGCCAACTGTAAAAATTTTATTCATTACAGTTTTCACAATTTTTTCTCTCATTGTATACACTTCATATGATATGTGAATGCATACAACACTAGATAACTGGGTTAAATTTTCTTGCAAAAAAAAGTAGTATTCACAGAATGTTTATTTACATAGATACACATATACATGCAAACAATTTCACAAAAAGTAGCTTAATACAATATGCGCTCTTAAGAAGTAGAGGTAGAAGCAAAAGTAAATACACAATGAAATGTTTTTCCACATACAGTATTATATCAGCAGAGTACCTTTTATTACACTTAATATATTAGTGCATTATGTCACACAGATAGAGTTCAATACTTTTGATAAAAGCAACCTACATAATCAACAATGCAGGACACTAATCAGTAGATATAATAGGCGTACGTTGTATATAAGTATGATAAAATGCAATATATACAATTTTTCAGGAAGTGTGTGTGTGTGTGTGTGTGTGTGTGTGTGTGTGTGTGTGTGTGTGTGTGTGTGTGTGTGTGTTTTTTTTTTTTTTTTTTTTTTTTTAGCCCCTATCCTGGATTAATACTATCATCATCACTGATTTCGCACCTGGCATCGCATTCTAGTTGAAGAAACTTCTTGTTTGCAGTTAATTTTTAACCCTTTTTGACCAAAGCTAACAGTTTCTCCATGTTTATCCAATGTCTGCCCTGTAACTTAACATTTGAACACCGCACTTCAGAGGCAAGGAACTGAGCTGTTGTCAATGAAATGGATTTTGAGAGAGATTCTACAAGTTTGACACAATCACTGTTCACGGAGCACAGCTGATCCAAGGAAATTCTCTTGTTCTTGTACCTTCTGAAAAGTTTCAAAACTGATTACATTCAAAATGATGCCCACAAAGACACGAGGACATCAGTCTGTCAATATCCAGGTAGTTTGGGATTTTGGGGAACATCAGCCCATTACATTACCTAATAATAAAATAATAATTAATTAATTAACCTAATAAATTGAAAGTTACAAATAGCAATACCTTGCCACTGCATTTACAGTTTGTTAAGGATTTCATTTAGGCTATCTTTATTTCCTGCTCCTAGAGTTTCTCGCCACTAAAGCTATTGCCTTGTATAATTTTAATATGTAGGCCTAGAAGATTATTAATTTTAATCTATTTATACATGAGTTTCTCTTCTCAGAAAATTATGTGTTCTTTGGTCTTGTTAAAGGACGGGGGCTGCCAACATCTTTAAATTTTTGACTGATTTAAAATTTAATTAATTTTTATTTGGACAGCCTGTCATAATGGTAGGACAATGGAAAAGCGCCATTGCGAGTGCCTTAAATGTGCGCAGGCTGTAGAAGTAACCAAACAGCACTAAATTATTAATTTCAATCTCTGCAAGAAGAATTGTACTAAGCTACTTTTTGTGAAATTGTTTGCATGTATACGTGTATCTCTGTAAATAAACGTTCTGTGAATACTACTTTTTTTGCAAGAAAAGTTAACCCATTATCTATTGTTGTATGCATTCACATATCATACATTTTTACAGTTGGCGTACGCAGTTTTCTTAAGAGGTGAAAAAAGTATGACCATGCATCTTTAGTTAAATCAATGAACTTTTATCGCATGTAATAAGTACCATTGTTAACTTACATGTATATTTTGCATAGTACACTGCACATATTGCAACGTGGCGATGGGTGCTCCCTTACTTTTTGGCTTTGAATGCACAAGTATAAAATCATCTTAAAGTCAGTGTTTTGTAGCAGTGGTTTTATTATCTTATTTTTAAGGACCTAAAAGTTAAACATTACACGCGCAATGATTAACAACTTATTTGCAGTGTGTTTTGAGATTCCTTAATTGAAAGGCTTTAACTCAACTGGGAAATTGTTTTGTTCAAGCATTGTGAAACAGATCTAGTTCCGCTCTCATAGCTGTGGTAAGTATGTGACAATAATTACAAATTAAGTTCTATAGTCTTAAGCCTCGTCTACAATGTATTCGTGGTTCATGACAATATGGTCCTAAGACTTGTCTACAGGGGTGGTAGGAGCAAACGTTTCTACATTATTTCAGTTTGTTTTGGGAATTGAAAATGATTTCTTTAAAGGATTTGATTCACAGAAACTTTGATTTTCAATTTTTTTTATAGGCCCAGCGCTTTGAGAATAGTCACTTATTCTCGAAACTAGCCGATGGAAAAATGAAACTTAACATACCATGCATAACTAATAAACAGTGATTAAATTTATAAATGCTTGAATTCCGCAATTTATTATTATTATTATTATTATTATAGTTATAGTTATTAAAACACACATACCATACAAGTTAATTGTCTTACCTCTCTTTTGTATTCCTTGGAAAACAAATAAATTTCACATCCTTTGAATTTGATGCACATCCCACTGAACATACATTTTATTCCCGTCCAAAGATTTTTTTCCCATTTCTGCATAACCTATAATATATTTCAACCCTTCGCGATTTGTGCTATTTCATATTTTAGGGACATGTTATATACATAAATATAGAGAGCACACAATAGAAAAGAGCAATTGAAATTGATTTTGGAGGTTAAAGCCTACCATTACACAACATGGAAGCACTAAAAAAATGGAACCATAGAAGTTGGGAACAAACATACATGTCTTCAACATTAGCACCTCAAGTTGTCACTCACAACAACACAAAACCATGCACGTTCTGCCCATTAGAGTTTAACCCCCATGTTCAGGAATCTGTTAACAGGGTCTTGCACTCAATGCCAGAGAAAGTCTTGCATTTACTCCTGAGTTGTGCCCTTGTGAAACAGGCATTATGCCAGGCAGAGGAGTGTGCATTGTCCAAGGATATGCCTCCTGCTACTGCCAATAGAAATGATTTCCATCCTACCCCAACCAAAATCAATTATAGGTACTTGTAGCCGTATGAACTCTGAGCTAATCAACATTGTGGATGTCCTCTTCAGGAAGGGATTAAGCTTGCAAATTGGGCAAAGTGTAACATCATCTAAGTCTGCTCTCTTATATTATCATGTTAAACATCTTGTGAGGGATAAATCATTATAGATGTTGGTGACTGAATGTTGACTAGATAATACATGCATGTGTGTGATGTGTTTATACATGTGCATGTACATCCAATTATTTTTTGAAAACTTTTAAATCCACAAAAAATTTTCCCCTTATTTTTGTTTTGTCAGCAGAATAAAAAACTCTATTATTACAGCAACATTTTTTATGTCCTCTTCGTTGAAGATTTTGTTGTATGATGTTGCAATTTCACATTATATGCACAATAAGTTTTGTATCTAGTTATGCACTGAAACTCCACCATAAATGTTCTTTATTGTATGTATTTCTTTTTTACCACCATGATAATTTTTGTTGGATATTTTCTTGACTTACTGTAATTAATTGCACTTATTTGTTTTTCAGGGCCTTCACAATATGTTCCCAACACACTTTTAAAGAATTTGGATAATATGAAACATGCTAGAGCAGTATGTTTTCCTGACAACGTGGCTAAAATATCCCAGAAAACTGTGCCATGTAAAAATCTTCGTTTGGCTTCAGCTAATTTGTTCAATGTATCTGATGATAGCAGTTTGCTTGATGATGGTTACCCAATGTTGCAACAACTGAGAATCTTTTCAGAAACACAGCTTGTAAGTAGAAAATATCAGCAGTGCTAAGCTGGTACCGTTCTTTTCAAAATAATCTAATTTTCACAAAAATTAGAAAACTATGAAGCAGATGTGATATGGCTTTGAATTTGACACTTGGTGATTTTTATTATTAAACAAATGTTTAATATTTCATAGTCATTGGTCCAAGGGTGATGGCCCCAGGAAAATTTGTATAGTGCCATTCAGCAGAGGTTATTGAGGCAGCCTCATCATATTGGTTTCTTCATTTATGAGAGCGACTGCAGTCTGATTTAGTGTACATCCTTACTACAATTTAAATTATTCATATACTTGCAATATTGCAAGAGTAGCATAGCTTCTGTTCAGACTACAGTGTGAGCTGCAACATGTCTCTTCTTGAGAGTAGTTATATTTCCTTTCTGTTTGGTTCAGTATGGCTGGATTTGTCATCCATATACAATGTACAATACATACTGTTAAAAGGGGTGCAACACTGTGTCAGCAAATCTTGAACAACTTTTGACACAGGTGAACGGTGCCAAGTGCGTTAGTTCTCTGTACACCATAATAGTATTATCTAATTAAGTCCAGGCGAGTAGAGCTGGATATACCAATCAGCGATGGCCACATCAGTGGTAGGTTCTAAAGTAACATTGTCCTGGTATCACACAGTAAAAATGCAAGTTTGTGGGAAATTATTGAATGTCATCTTCCTGCAGTGGTTTTTGGTTCACTTTTGTTTTTGGTGCAAATATTTGACACATGCATGTTTGTGCTTTCTTTTACTAGATGTATTCCTGTTTTGATACCAATTGATAATTTTTCCAGAGTATTTTACAACTTGTTTCACAAGTATGTTCAGCAAGTCTGGAGTTTCTTTTCACCCTTCTTAGAATATTTTTGTGTTCTTTAATGTATGTGGAGATAATTCTGCCAGTTGCTTTCGTAAGTGAGTAGGACTGAAAACGTAGTAGTGGCAACATTATATTACCTGTTCTACTCTTATCACTTATTATTCCTATCAATGAGTGCAATATTTAATTCATTCTCTTTAATCTTTATCAGTGCCTTTTTGCTAGCTACTACCAGTTAATCCTCACTTGTTACACATATATAGTAATACTGTCCATAGCATACATTAACATAATTTTAAGTGTCTGCCACTCACACAAACAGTCCCAACATATTCCAGCCAGTCAGTCGTACTCCCTACTCCCCCGATGCTCGCAGGCTTCATTTACTGGTTACTGCATTGTCCTTTGTTGGTTTGATGGTACCACACACCAACTCCAGATTCTGTACACACAGGCATGCAATGGTCTATATAGCTCAGCTGTCCTGGTCCAGAATGTTCCTTCCACCTCAAGTTGTGCTGAGGGGGGACGATGACCAGATCATTTGCATAACTGCTACCCAAGACATTTAATCTTCCAAGGATGGAGGTAACATCATCCCCGGCAGTTTTGTCATGGTTCGTTTTGTAACTCTGCCCCATCTTCTCTGGTTACCTGTGTTGCCCTTGGATCATTCTGTTTCGCATGCCAGAGGGGTGGGTAAGGGAAAGGAAGTTGAGCAGTTGTATGTAACTTTATAATTTCCAGCCACACTAGCATCTAAAAGGTATAATTCTGTTAATTTTCATAGACTGTTTTGAGATTATTATATAGCTTATATTTTTTAAGGTTACATGTTTAAACTAAAGATGCTGCACTTAGACCTGTTTTGCATTGAGTTAAGGAGACTTTTTTGAAGTGGACTGTTTTTTATTTTTGTCATAAGGATATTAATAGTAAATGTAAAGGTGTAATTAGTTTTGTTTTTAAAATATTTTTGCCCTTCTAGTAAATATTTTCATTTGTTTTATCTATAAATTGTGATCAGTTATGACTTGAATAATTGTTAGTAATGAGTCAGTTTTAGCCACCTATATTATGTTTAAGACAAAAAAAAAAAAAAAGAAATGTTTGTATTTTAAAATTTATAATTTTGTATTTAAATGTTGTTGAAGGTTTCGTTAAGATTATTAACCCTGTATGAGATTTTTGAACTGTCAGTTTGAACCGCAGTTGAACACGGTAATGTACAAATTGCCGAACATTTTGAATAGAACATTCTCATCCTTTGTGATGGATGGGTGTATTCCGAGCACAGCTCAGTTTTTTAATTAAGTAAATTGTGTAAGTTTTATCAAGGACACTTAAAGATGCATGGCATAACTGACCATGTGGACAAAACAAATAAGAGGTCCAACCGTGGTCTGAGAATTTATTTTCAATAAATAAAGAAATACACCTTCTCCACATCCTTTCAGACTCCAGCGTAAGACTGTTCCATTCATCCCATGAAATTATCCTTTTTTTCTAGACCATAATCAGGTGAAATGTAAAGCATATTGTGTAAACTAAGTAATTTTTTTTTTCCTCTTCATATTTTTCTGTTACTTACGAACGTGTAAAAAGTGTTTAATTTCAGTTGAGTTTTAAGAAATGTTATTTGCGATTCCCAACACACAAAGCCAGTATTAAATGCCCTATACTTCTCTAAGCTATTCAATTGCACATTCTTTATTAGCAGCTGGACAAACTTATTTGCATTAAAAGATTAACAATGTTTAAGAACTGTAAATTATTGGTATCAGTACAATGTGAAAATGTTTAAATTTAATAACACAAATATTTTGAACTTTTTTATTGGTAATTTTGTGAAAGCGTCTTAGGAAATTTTTTTCTTTTAAGCAATTTTGATTTGTATAATGTCAAGGCCAAATTCTTATATCCTATTTGTTTGCTTCGTGGTGAGGGTACTGGCATGCAAGTGTATGTTGTATATAAACTTAGTTGATGTGTTACATGAGTACAGATACTACACAGTTGAGTCATTTCAGTTTAAGCTGGACGTATCATTACACCCGCACAATTACTACTGTGTATAATTAAGGTAGGAGTTCTGTTGTTACATGATTTTGACACACTGTTTTGCTATACCATATGAACACACTATAGAGAGTGGCGATCTAATGTGTTGTCCTCTGGAAAGGTTATTTGTTACTACACCTGTACACTACAAAAAACAACCCTGTCAGTGCCTCTATAAAACATCATATTTTGTATTATCTTAACTTTCAACTTACAGAATTATTAACAGCTCTATCTTGAAAATATGTTTTACCAAGTTCTTCTTGAGCTGTGTGAATAATCTTTGAAATTTTCTACCATATTTGCATTATTAATTGATTGAGACACATGGTCGTATATCAAAGGTTGACTTCTGTTGCAAAATGTTAAAAGAGGAGACAATGCTTGAATCTTAACATTCCGAGTGCAAAAAATTTTATAACTAGTTTTTTTTACATTTGATTTCATACTTCATACAAATGCTTATACTTGTTTTTCCGGGAAGAATAACTCAAGAGTTTTACAGGTTTGAACATGGATTACATTTTTAAAAATAGTTTTTCAGATGGGAAGAAGCAGTTAAACATACTCTTGACTACTTGTATACTACTGGCTCAGGAAGTGGCAGTTCACACAAGAGTGACAAAATATTTTTGAATAACATTATAAATAAAAATAAAAATAATGCATAACTTTTTTACTTATTTATATTGACATATTTAATTGACATTTGACTGACAGATGTGAATCTCCAATATCCCAAGGGATACACACCGACATATCTACAGTTTACAAAAAAAAAAATTATTATACTAAAAAGTTATTAATTCAGGAAGATAATGTACATAATATGTCTGCATAAATTAACTATGGAATAACACCAGATAGAGTTTAGACACAGAAGTGGCTAAGCCTATAGAGTTATCAATCTCTTATTTTATTCTTTTGTAAGCCAGTAATAAATCTATATAAAAAATAAATTACATCTGGAGTTGACACTTCATACCTTGGACTGTATTAGCCCAAATTCCAAGAATTGATGCTATTAAAAATTTTATATTGGTCGAAAGTATGCCTAACATATCCAGTATACGGTTAAAATAACTGGCACTGTAGTAAAAAGAATATGGCGTCACATAAATGCACATGTGTGTTCTGTGAACATTTGGTTCAGTAATGTTTATTACATCAAAAATTCATATCATTGTGGAAGGAAACAGGAAGACTAAACCTAAACACGTTGCTAGAATGTTTCAATATTGTGATAGGAAAATGTTAATTAAATTTTAATAATATACCATGAACATCACTGCTTGGGAATTATAATAAAGAATGGTTATGCTAGTTTGCTGTTAAAACAAGGTTTACACTGGTAATTTTCAACCTTTTTTGGTTAAAGGACCATTTTTTTCCTGGGTAGAGTTATTTGTGACACTTTAGGAGCTGTGATACAGGAGGAATTATGTTTGTTTTATCTGTACGTGGCAAGATGAAGATGCTACAGTCGGAGCAAATGGACATTGACAGTCATATGGTGGAGGTTCTGTGCAGAAATGTGTAATACTCGTTGAAAACTTGTCTGCAGGCTGTGTTTTGAAGACCCCTAATGCACAGGTATAAAATTTTAAATGGACACATTTTATGCACAAAAACAAAATAACCAAAATGGCATGCATCATGCACCAAGTCTTGTTTACAACAGTGCAAGGTGGGTTAGAATGCTATGTTCATTTGAAAAATATATAAAAGCTGAAATAGTTTAAATTTCATTTGTTGCAGCACTGTTCAAAGTTTGTAGTTCTCCCCATTATACAGCTGTCAAAAATGGGCATTTGCAGCAGCATAGGAGTGGAAGGTACTTGTAATATCCTCCATATTCACTAAGTATGAGCCCCTGCAATCCCAAATTAAAGGAACCTATCACAGGAAATAGTTTACACACAAGAGAAAGCATCCTTAAAACAGGAGGGTGTCTTTTGTCAAATACTAAAATACACAGCATTGCTAATGATATCAGATGCCGTTCAGAAATGTGACAAAGTAATAAAAATGGCAGTAGATGACATTGAAGGAGTTTAAAGTTATGCTGCTTCCAAATTAACATTTTGTTATATATGGACGTACTGCACTATTTTCTTTACAGCCCTAAGGGATGTAAAGAACCATCACAGAAAAAACACCAGCTATTAACATCCACTCAAAGCTGCGCCGTCAATCCAGGGAGTGCCATTTGTATTAGTTACAAGAGGTGAGGATGTCCTATCTGTGCTCACACATTCATAAGATATTCCTAATGGCCTACACCCTGCAGCTCTTTCTGTAGGCACAGTACATTAACAGTAATGGTCTCTGTGCAAACTTAACAATTCGTACCCCAAATATAACCACTGAAGTTATGGATGTACATTTGTACTGTGTTTGCAGCTACCACTCAAATTGTATTTAAGAATATGTAATACTTCAAAAGTTTACAGTTTTTTGAAAACAACTAGTACATTCAGACCTCGTTCATGCGGCACCTGTTTCATACTGACACCTCGTTCACACCAACAAATTTTTGGGAACCGTAAAATATAGAAAATAATATTTTTGCTAAAAATTAAAGAAAAAATGCAGCGGAAACCTATTAAAACATATTTTAAAGCTGCAACTCTAAAACATAACACAGGTTGTATGGACTCTACCCTTGTGCAATGTATTACATGGCAAAAATTTAAAAAAACTGCAGAAATTCATTTTAATTTATCGTCACTAGCATGTAGTGCACGAGCAAGGTCATTGACCTGACAGCTGTTCTACAGCGCCATCTCTGCTAATGCAGTTTTCTTTTGCACACTGTACTTGTCTACTGAGAGATACACATGCACAGTGCAGCACATTCCAGGCCCCGCCCCATGACAGCAGCGCCTGCCAGTGCCAACACTAATGCACACGGCAGGAAGTAAAAAAAACAAACTCCGCATTTTGCCCACCTTTTTTTAAATCTGCACCAGTTCCACCCATCTTAGTCCCATTATTATTCCTTAATTCCTGAGAAGTTTACTTACAGTTATCTATGTTTTTGGTTGTCTGGTGTTGTAATAAGTTATAATTTTTTACTTTTTTTCACTGACTACGATTTGGATTTCTATTTATTGTTTATTGGTTACTTCATGGTGCTATTTGCTTGGATTTCTATTTTTGATACGTTTTACTGTGACATAAGCTACTTTTTGGACACTTTTTTGGATTGCGTTTCTAATATGAATGGAAGCAAGAAGCAGGCCATTGCACTCGAGTAAAAATATGAAATTACACAGGAGATGAATGCAGGCATGCACTCACAATGTTTTTATAAACTTCCTCTCCCTCCTTTCCATATGTCATAAGGAAGATGCTTGATTTACTAATGCTACTGCTGTGTTTTAAAAAGTAAATAGAGAAACTATCTACAGTTTACAAATGTTTCAGAGCGACATATTCCCTTGTTTCACGTGTCATTATAGGGCAAAAATATGTAATGCTGCTGCAGTGTGTTAATTTGAAATAGCTCAATTGTCTTTTTTGCCTAACTAAGGTACAGTATTGTGCATCATCGTATTAAATAAATTTATATGTAATCAATATAAACATTATAAAATATATAATTTTCTCATGGTAAATGTAAAATACGGGCTGTACCACTGCTGTATGCACAATGTTGTTGTGGTCTGTTTTTTAATTAATTTAAGCTCATTCAGTTGTCTTTTATGTTTAAATATGCCACTCTATTAAATTAATTTATATTTATTATTTAATCAATGTAAACAGTATCAAATATTTTATTTGTGTCACAGGATATGTGAATACGGACTTTATCACAGCTGTTTTTGTTATGCATATGTGATGTGTTGCAGTCTTTTTATTCATTTTAAATCACTCAGAAATATTTTCTGCATAACATGGGTATCATTTTACTCAGAATACATTACCCTAATATATAAATTTCCGTTGCATCAATAAAAACGTATAATTTGTCCGTCAGAGATGTGCAAACATGATTTAATGTAGCCAGTTAGCAAAATGTGCTGTTTGGACACAATTTTTATATTTAGGAGGGTGGGGGTACATGGGTCGAAATTTGGTCATTTCAGTTCATACAGACAACTCGGTCGTAGACAAATTTTGGGGAACCGTTAGTGTCTGTACCATCAAGGTTTGACTACTGTAAAAAATTTATTAATATTTTAATTGTACATATGCAGAGCAGCAAGGAGATATTAGGCTTCTGCCCGCGTATGTGCCAGCATTTCAGCACCAACAGTTTAGATTGCTTCATAGATCCTTGTGCAAAAGGTAGCAGTGTTATATTGGTTGGTGTTCTGTACATGCGATTCTTGATATACCACCGTAGAAAGAAGTTTTGAGGGTGTGATGTCAGGAGAGCATGGGGGCCATATGATTGCATTATCACAACTTATCTGCCTTCCAGGGAATTTTTCATTCAGAACATTCTCAACATTCATCTAAAATGGGCACCTTTTTAGGTACTCATTGTCATCATTAATGGCAAGCAACATGGAACATGTGAGTGCATAACGCAGAAGGGTATCATTTGGCTACAAAGCGTGGACCATTTTCATTTTGTACACTTAAGGTGTAAATTCTTATGCAGGACTTTAAAGACTGTTAATCTCGCTTGCTGAAATTCATGTGAAGCATGAGGAATTGACTTCCCAAAGCTGTGTTGGACTGTAGCTTGCACACTGTCATTGGCTGCTTGAGGCACAGGTTGGTGCCCACTTTGAGGACGGTTTTTAACACTACCTGTATCTTTAAAATTGTTGAACTACCTCATCATTATGCATGTTTTTGCTCATACCAACGATCATTCAGTTGGACAGGAATCACAGACTTGGGTTCATTCAGCACACCAGATGACTCGTGGAGTTTCATCATGATTATTAATTATGCAACATAACACAAAGAAACTTTATTAGTTAAAAGATGATTTTAAAAGCAAACCTCAGTGCTCTACCTTCAATAGTTTTAATGATTTTTGAAATGATTGTGGGAATGTGTAGACATACTGTGTGTCATAATTTCACATTTGTAAGTTATTGTCATGAATATTGGTACATTCTTGAAAGATTCAGGCACTAATACACTGCCAGACAATGAAAACAATGCACCACAAAGAAACCATGCGACAGCTACAGAGTGAAGAAGACTGCTAGGAAGATGCCAGAGGTATCACTTTATGCAATTGACAGACTTTGAGAGAGGACTCATAATCAGGCTGGATACTACAGAGGGTTTGTATTGTAGTATAGACAATTATGTGTATTGTTTGGACCATACTTTCTGAAGCTTTGGGGAGCAGTTGATGATTCAAGCCACTACACATGGAGGACTGGGTAAGGACAGATGAGTTTGACCACCAGTTGAGAAGATGGGTGGATTGTGCCCCAGGTGTGGAGGGAGACCATGGCGACCCGTTCCACTATACTGATCAGTATTGGGGCTCCTGTGTGCTTACAAATAATTTTCCGATGACTTGCAAAGGAGAATCTGCAAGTGCAGTGCCCATTACGTGTACCACCATTAACTCTTCAACAGTGATGGCTATATTTGTAGTGTGGCCAGACCAGAGCAATGTGGAATGCCACTGACTGACAAAGAATTATGTTTAGTGATGAGTGTTGTTTTTTTATGGGGACTTACAAACATTGTGCCCAGGTGTGGAGGGTCCCTTGTGAAAGCCACAATCACATCCTATTAAGAGGCACAATTCCCCCACTGCAGGCATTATGGTCTGGAGAGCCATAGTCTATAACAGCTGATCCACTCTCATAATGCTATGTGGAACACTGATGGCCCAGATGTATGTAGATGAAATTCTGTACCCCATCTGCTTGCATTTCTGGCCAAGATTACATGTGCTGTATATCAGCAGGATCACACTCGAACACACATGGCACAGGTTTCTCAGGACTGCCGCTGTCATGTCCAAACACTACCATAGCATGTCTGCTCCCCTGACATGGCCTCAGTCGAACATGTGTGGGACCTGTTGAAACACCAACTGCCACCTTACCACAGTAGCTGGTATTTGGAACACCATTTCCAATAATTGTGGGCCCATCTGCCTGAGGACAACATCCGGCTTCTGCTGGACTCCATACCAGACTGTTGCAGTATGTATCGCAGTGCGAAAGGATGTGATGCACTATTGAAGATGACTGGACTGCGTGCCATAGATCCACATGTAATTGTCCTGCTTCTGTGTTTCTGTGTTCATGGGTATCACTACCTCTATAAAGTTTCAGCACAATTCAATGTTGTACTCTTCTGTGTGCTCTATTTTTATTATCTGGCAGTGTATGTTGCCAAGAGAAATATGAGTCTCATTAAATATTCATGCAAATTGTTAAAAGATTGTGAGTTAAAGTAATTGTAAATTCAGTTAGTTCATTTTAAAGGAATTAGTTCCTTTTCAAGTTCCTAGAAAAGAACTCTAAAATTCCTTAGACTTTCAACTTGTACTTTCTAAATTTTTCTATACAGTTTTGTTATATTTAATGCTGTAAAGAATTTTAAATAACAAATAAAATTATATCTTTATTATACTAATTTCACTCACCCTAGAAGTCCATTTGTTAATAGTTTTACATAAATACTATTTTTTATTATATAGTAACTATACAGATAAGTAATGTTTGTACTATTCCAGACATCATGTGGGTCACTGGAAAGTTAAAGCAACCAGACCATTAAGTAGGCCTATATCAAAAAGTAGTAGAATCAATTTGGAGTAACGTTTTGTAATAACTGGGTTACCATTACAACAATAAATCTAACATAATGCACATGACACTCATAAGAAGGTTGTAAAATACTTTAACTCTAGGCTGCCACCAGCCTTGAAGCTGAAATCCTGATTCATGTATACCAAAGCCTGTAAAATCCTGGAATCATTAGGTGAAATTCTATAAAATAATTGGAATTAAAAAAATTGCAAATTACAGGGGAAAAAAGATGTTTACATATTTATTGTATATTGTAGTTGTTTTGGTTTGGAATGTACAAACCATGGTATTTTTTCACCACTCATACTTATTCTTTTGTTTATACAACTACCGTATCTGCGATAATTTTTATTTCATCACCATTGTGATATCAATGCCAAATGCAAAACATAGTCACCAAATTCGGATTGCATACGTAAAAACGGCAATTTGGGACAGAGGTTCTTTTCAATAATGGCCTTGGTCTTTGCATAGGATCATACAGCCAGGAACAGAAATATGTAGATAACTGTATACCCGCTCCAGTGAATAATTAAGCAAAATATTTTGTACATACACTATTGAGGCAATGGTGTATGTCGCTTAATTATTCACCTCCATTATAAGAATCTTTCAAACAAATGCATTAGTGAAACTGACACACATCGTGGTGGGTGCTAGTGTCACCACTTTAAGCAAAGTGCTATTAAAAAATCTAAAGTGTGGGTTTGGATTTTTCTTGAGTGTTAAATCCTTATAAACTGATAAAATCCATTAAAATGGCAGGCATGTTCTATCATTCAGCATCATGGAACCCAATTTCCATCTAACATGGTATAGTATAAAATTCAAACGTAGTTTGACTCATGACGTCTTTTTCAACAATGAAGATTAGACGATTTCCGCTCCGTCCTTTTGTCAGTTTTGCTTGGAAGTTTGCATTTTCATTTGTTCTGACGTAAAATGAGATTGTACTGTCTGCCATGCAGATTGTTTGATTCATCTTCCCACCATAACAAAGCTTAAATGCAACAAGTTTTTTTCCCACTGCACTAGTAGAATAAGTATCATTTGTCTTTCCTTTCCTCCCTTCTACTGGCCGGTTACGTCAAATAGGTAAGTCATGCATTTGCTACCCCTTACTCTGCGACCACCCCTTGCCTTGGTGCAGCCAGCCAACCAGCGCCAGGTAGTTGCACAGTTTAGTATAAAAGGAGAAACAGCCCGTGTCTCCACGCTCAGTCATCGGCTCGTCTATAAGCCACGACTAGCCTTCAGTTCTCCAGCGTGCGTTGCTCAGACACTGAACACTCTACCTTCGTTTAAGCTCCGCTTTCGAATAGGTTCTGCGTCCTGTGCTAGCCGGTTGGGAATTTAACTTGCTTACGATAGTTGGGGCCTCTCCCTGCTTCGTACCTTGCATATCCGTACCACCTTGCAGTACACAGACATGTCTAGGTATTCCTGTCCCTGAGTCCTTATCAGGATTCATCCTGACACCACAATATTTAGTATGCCTAGCCTTGTGTCAGCATCTGTATGTATTGCCATTCTACACTCGGAACAGCCGGACGCCCCATGGAAAATTTGGTTACCTTGAGCTCTACGGAAAGATGTTTGCCATAATTTTTATGATCACCCAGAGGCAGAATGCCCAGGAACTAAGGAGACACTTGCAGATATTAGTGCCCGGTACATCTGGGACAGCATACAGCATGAGTTGCAATGTCAGCAGGCATGTTAGTGAGTGCCCCAAATGCTGCCAACACTAAGCATATCCAGTCCAGTGAAACAGTGCAAAACCCTGCAAGCCCTACGCACCCTGAAATCAAGTTGCAGAAGATCTGATGGGATCTTACCCCAGAAGCACCTGAGGGAATCGCTACCTGCTAGTGATCACCTATATCTTCTCTCATTGGGTATAAGCTTTTCCCCTACCTAGCCAAGAGACCTGGCACATAATTGCCAAGTTCAACTAGTAGGTATTCCTATGCTGGGGATATCCTCAAAGTATCTTTACAGACAATGGTACCCAATTCACCAGCGCATTATGGTAAAAAGCTTGTCAAGGATGGGGAGTTGAGACCTGGAAAACGCCACCGTACCATCCGCAAGCCAACCCAACAGAACGGCATAAGAAGTGCCTACGCTTGAATATGGAGGAAAGCCAATGCTATTGGGACCGCCATCTGCCTAAGATACTTTTCACCTTACGCAGAAGGACAAACAAAGCCATAGCTTCCAGCCCGTGCCAGCTTTTGCTAGGACACACACTTCGATACCCGGGAGAGTGGCAATGGGAGTATGCCCCTACTGCCATGCCACAACCTGAAGCAATTTGCCAAGCCGCCGAACTACGCTTCAAAAAAGCCCAGGAATGACAGCAGGAATATGTGCATCGGAAGTGTCCTCCTCCACGCACTGGAATCCGCCCTTTCGCTATGGGAGAAACAGTACTACTTCGCAGTCACCCGCTGAGTAAAGGAAGCAACCAAATCAGCACAGGATTGGCTGGCAAGTGGGAAGGACAGTACAAGATTATCGGACACCAAGATAATATTTACTGGACTGAGGATCATAGCGGGTAGATAAGGAAAGCAACTCGAGGCCAGATGCGCCCATACCCAGAATCCGTCCTGGCACCTGCTCAATATACCCAGCCATTGTTACGTCCCGACACATCGAACGATGCCAAGAAACCAGCGTCTACGTCTACTTGCCCGGAAGAACAGATGCCTCCATCCGCCAGGACGAACGAAAGAGACACATGTAACGACGAGCGACTACTCGGTACCAGTTAGGGCGGGGCGCCCTAGTCCAGGAAGAGTAGAGCCTTCAGAAAGGACTGTACCATCCACCCCTTCAGTTTTCTACCTGAAGTTCACACACCATCCAGGAAAGTGGACTGCGAGCACTACGGAGATATGTTGGAGAAGCCCTGCAGACTGGAGAATGAGCCAGCAGCGTCTCTACCCGACCGCCGGCACCAGAAGAACTCACATCAGCCAGTACCGGCCGACTCCCAACGCCATCGGAGCCTGCATCACAATGGACTCCATCTACAACCCTAGCTCATGCGAGCACAGCCAGCAAGGTACCTTCAACGACAATCGTCATCGCAGCTGATCCTGTAGAGCAACCGCCGACGTCTACGAGGGCAGCACTCAGAGCAACCAGAGTCCATGAGGTCCAGTTGCGTACATCGAACCGGCTTACCTCAGCAGCCACGGTCACCCGTGATCATGCGGCCACCCTCACTACGAAGTCAACACTTAACGCGGAGACAGCCAGTTTCCAGTACCCAGTGCCTCCTAGCGCCGAGGACAACTCCCAGGATTATGTACAGGATGAACCCAAGGCTAACACCTCTGGGGATTTTCCTAATAATTCAATAGTAATTAGTCCTTGTGTAAAATCAGGGAACTGTGTTATGTCCTGTTCCGACAAATCAGAAAACGAGGCACCGGAGACCCATCACGGACGTGAAGGAGAGTGAGACAGAGATCCTGCAGCAACCATATTCCAGACCCGCCCAGAGGAGATAGAAGACGCAGTTTCGGGTTCTGAAGTGCTTCATCTTCAGCATGAAGGAGTGTCGGGAGTACAGCCGCAGCCCTTTCAGCTTTAGAGATCACCAGTTCCAGCCCAGAGAGATTTGCCACCCACTACTGGGGCAAGCAGTGCATCTAGTCAGCCAGCAGTTGACATTGCCAGTATCCCACAGCAAGATGGCAATGCAGAATCTAGCAGACAGCAGCAGAGAGTCCAGCTGCCTGTGCCTGCTGGAGCAGTACTGAGACTCCATGGTGGCCACCTGCCAGGTTCTAGTGGCTGCGTTCCCCGAACGCACCTCCTAGGAGCAGAGTGTAGACAGTTGCCCATGCCAGCCAAGTGTCAGTGTTAGCTAGTTAGCTACCCCAGTGCTACATATTGTTGGACGGTACTTGTCAGCACAAAGCCAACACATTGAGACATAATCAGCGGCTGTTAGAATAGCCAGTGAATTCTTCAAGAGACACATTGAATTAGTGCAGCGATGAACTAATATAATCTCTCAAACAACCAATTCAATTAACAGGTTGGTGTGTTGTGCATCTTTTTACATTATACTTCAACACATCTTAGTTTGTTATAGTTGTGGAAACATGTATATATTTTTGCAATAGCTTTTTATATTTGTTGCTCTTTGTTAAATGTATTAAAGAGGTGTAGGAAGGATTAAACAAGCAACCAAAGACTGAAGCTGAGCGAGCAGGTTGCGAGAAGAAAGCCACTTTCAGAATTAAATGATTGTTGCGAACATCATATTTGCAGATTACGGTAAAGTAATCTAATGTGCTAAAAGATGTGTTAACGATTTTAAGCTAGCAGCAATGGACTTTAAAAAGCTGCAAGATCAGAGAAAGTTCTGTGATGTATTGATTTTGAAGGGTCACGTGTGTTTTTCTCTTCCAATTCTATCTCTTTCTATTTTATGTATTGATGAATGTGTTCGTGTTTGTGTATATCCCTGCCACTTCACTCTACTAATACCCTTGTAGCAGTGAGACGAGTCAAGAAGCACTCAGCTCACTGAGAATCTCTTTAGTTTGCTGGTAGCAAAGATGCAAATATAGCCTGTTGTAACCTTGGTAACCTTGAAACATGTCGGTGTAGCCGGCCACAGAAATGCTGCAGGATAAAGAAAGAGTGAAGTGTGAAAAAAAAGTTGACAAATTTATTGTAGGATAGTTTTTCAAATGAAGTTTCCTCCCAATCGTATTTTTCGCGTGTAGATCACGTGTTGGCAGTGAGTCACCTAGTAAAAGTAATTTGTGAATGCACTCTCTAATAAAAAGAGGTCCGTGAGATACATTGCCGGGTTCCCAACAGAATAAAAATAATCGCAAACTAGAAAACACACACTGTAACTGGTGTAATTAACAATAAGAGAACTACAAAACGTTTCCTGATACCAGCGGAATGCTCTGCAATCCTTTCCTTTCTTATTCCTGGAGTGAGAGAGAGTGAGTTATGTTTAGCTACGGATGTCCGAGCATGACAGTGAGTGTCCCTTTTTTTATTCTTGTTTTGTAGCGGACAGAGTAAGAGAGCGTTTAGACGTCACCTGTGTTGTGAATGACCTTCACCCCATCCCAGCTATTAGGAAGAAGGTCAAGTTCAATACAAGAGGGGTAGCACGCAATGTCACAATGCATAGAGTGGTGCTGTTTACAGAAATGTGGAAGGAAGGAAAATTGCTGTTGAGGGGACAGCTCTGCATTCCCACAAAGGAATTTTCTTCCCGTTCTTCTATCCCTCGTGAGATGATTAGGCCGAGAGAAAGGATGATTTTGGACCAGAGGGAACACGCTTCCATTTCAGGCTGCCAGACAGCATAAGTCAAGCGGAATAGTATTCTTCTGCATGGGTACTCCTGTATCCAAATGCATAGAATCCTGTCTCAGCTCAAGGATGTCAGCTCTATTTGTCAGCTCGATCGCCTACAAAGGTGACTTGTAGAGGGAGATCCGCTCTTCCTCTCCATGTGTAAGGGTTGAAGCCCGTCCTTTCGCAGAAAGCTAGTCAAGAGGAGTGCTGGCGGAAATGGGTAAGTAACGCAGTGCCTACAAATGCCGGATGCTTCCCCTGTGTAGCACCAATCCACTACATCCCTCTGAAGCGTGACTACTGAGCAGAAAGCAGGGTTGTCCTGTGTGAATTGTCTTCCATCTTTCCTCAAGGATGAGCTCTAATCTCATCCTGTTCAGACAGAGGCCAATTGAGAAAGAGCCATATTATCCTCTGGAGAAAATGCCTTTCCACTTCCTCAAGGATCAGCTTCAGTCGCAGCGGAGAGGGGGCGAATTGACGCACGTCTTTTTTAACAATGATGATTAGACGACTTCCACTCCATCCTTATGTTAGTTTTGCTTAGGAGTTACAAGTTTACATTTTCGTTTGTCCCGTACGATGAGATTGTACTGTCAGTCATGCAGATTGTTTTATTCACTTGCCCACCGTAGCAATGCTTAAAGGAAAGAGTTATTTTTCTCAATGCTAAATAGCACTAGTAGTATGATTATCGTTTGTCTTTGCTTTTCTCCCTTCTACCAGCTGGTGACGTCAGGTAGGCAAGTCATGCATTCGCTACTCCTGCTCTGTGACAACCCCTCGCCGTAGTGCGGTCAGCCAACCAGCATCGGGCAGTGGCCCAGTTTAGTATAAAAGGAGAGACAATCCATGTCTCCACACTCCCGCTTATGAATAGGTTTTGCTTCCAGTACTAGCCGCTCTGAATTTAAACTTGCCTATGATAGTTAGGATCTCTCCCTGCTTCGTACCGTGCAGTACACAGACGTGTTTGTAGGTATTCCTATCGTTGAGCTTGTCCTGACACCACCATGCTTAGTATTCCTAGACTCGTGTCAGCATCTGTACGTAACTTCGTTCTACACTCAGAACATGCCCAACAATGCAAGAGGAGATCATGTAGATGTTCAGTGCATCACACCCTGCATTCCCCAGTCTATTTACTGGTTGCGTCTACTGGCCAGTTCAGTGAAGTACTCTAGCTTCCCAGCCATGACTCGTGCCGTCGACAGGAGTTAGGGTGCATTCACCACATGCGTTTCCATTTGGAAATGACATGGGTCGACATTTACTTAAGTTTGTTTCCTGTAGACTTAGCATCTTGTCCATAATTACCCTCATGTAACAATACCGCAGGTGATCCCGGGATACGTATTCAAATGAGCCAACACACTCAACCTTTTCACCCATACGCACTCAACCAGTCCGCCCTTCCTGTAAACTGTTAGTTGGTGGAAAGGAGGAGCCACATAGGTACACTATTCTGAACCAGCTTGTCAGCTCGGTGTCTGTCTGTCTCTCCGCTGCTTTCTGAGCCAAGAGAGTGGGGGTTCCCTGAGTTGGGAAGACTCGGGCAGGATCACACACCCGTGTGCAACCTTGGACAGGTGAGGTCTGACTTCCAATGTGTATTACATCCCGTGCCAGACGTTGAAATAGGATGCCCACCAGTCTCCAGCCCGCACATGGTGCCACACGTAATATTGTGCACGAGGAGCCTGCCGTCTTGTTATAGTAGTAGGAGGGTATGTCAGCATTCTAATGCCCTCTTCCAACAGGAGGGGATTTAAGAAAAGGGTCTTGACAGATTCTTCTGGCTTCTGGTTCTCTGCATGAGTTAAAGCATGCCCCGGTAATATACTTAGCTAGTCTTAATCCCAAAGCTCAAGCCCAGGCCCTGAGGCACTTGCAAGACCCATTTGAACCAGAGATTCCCAGAAATCTGTTTGCCACACCTCTGAGCACCGGTCCAACGGAATACCCTAGGTGGATAGTGGAATACTTGAACGAGCCTGAGCAGCCTCCTACATCTGTCATTGCCTACTTGGGTCCTGTAGTTCTGCGTCCAACACCTCGCTCGCTGCCTCAGTTCAGACCCACCTCCGCAGTACCCTCAGCATCTGTTACTAGCACAGACACTACTCCCACAGCACATCGCCCAGGTATCATCAAGAAACCAGAGGCATCTAGACTTAAAATTACACAGCCTGCTCCTGATTTTGTGTCCTGCCGCAAAGCGACCCGGTCGGACCTGTACAATGGGAAAGCACTAGTGGTCCATCAGGACTAGAACCCCTAGCCAAAAAGGTAGATGCTGCCTACTGCCTCAGACAAGTGAGTATCCATTCCTATGTACATCATGCGTCAAGTTTAAACTCAAAATTTTATTTAAAAAAAAAAACCTTTTCATTAACAAACAGAAAACTGATATGTAGTTACCTAGAGTATGGGCTGTTCATGGTAAAGTGAGCACTTTTTAATGCCCTCTCATTTGGAATAATATTCAATTAGTATATGTTATTTTAGCCTTAGGCGTTAACTTCTGAGTTCAGTGGATTATACACACTGTATTAATTACTTTCTTAGCCATATTTATTCAAAAAGGTGGTTAAAAGATAAAATATGGCTGAAAATAAAAAGTAACTAGGGCCTCAAAAGTGCTCACTTTATCGTGAACGGCCTATATTCAGTTTTTTCGGCTCATGCTCATGAGTTTGTTGAACTGAGAACTAAGTTTCTAGGACAACTTCTGTCTTTATAGTACTTGCATGAAATCTAGTGTACCCCAAATTTTTATCAATCATTCACACTTCTTGGCATACAACTCAGCCGTAGTTATACAAAATTCAGTTCATGTGTCTCAAAATTGTGTACAAGTCAAGTTTTGAAACTGATAATAATTATTTCTGCAGCCACTTTATTTATTTTAATGTATAATAATCCATTTTATCCACAGGTTTATTATATTTAGAATGTGTCAGTTCGCATACTGACGAGAAAAAATTAATTTACAGATACATTTCTATCTTGTATAAATGATGAACTATGTGCCGCTCGGCTCCTAAGGTCTTCGCCAACAGTCTGCATACGTTCATAACACAGTTACGCTGTTTCCTTTTCAGAAACAAATCAGATTGTTATTCGAAATCAGTCCACAGCAAAAGTAGTTTAATTTTGTTTGCTTACATCATGCACATGTTATTTCACACTTACGTTTCAGTTTCACAGAATATAAAATGGGATGTTTCCAAACTTATATAACTCTCAAACTGTAAACAAGTCACAGCTGCCAATAACAGAATTGAATTTCTCTCACACATTATGAACATTGCTGCATTCTTGCTGAGTTGTTATGCAAAATATACTTTTATTTTATTAAAAAATGTTGTGTTTTTTTTTTTCTGGTTGAGTTTATATAAAACTGCAGAAATATTGTTGTATTTCCTGGAAAAAAGGAATGAGATTTGAACTTCATTCATTTGGTATAAAATGAATGTGTCGCACAATTATGTTAAAATAAAAAGAAACAAAATAATATGAATATGTTCATATGAACACATTCTTTCCGAACATAGTGTATGCATGCACTTAGTTGAAGTGCTATAATGTTTGCTCTGTGTTATTGACACTGAGGCATATTCAGTGTTTTAGTTTTATGTAAATACATTATTATACTTCTGCATGCGTAATTTACAGAATGTAACATTTATACACATTTTAAATGGCATGTTGCCAACATACAATAAAGCCTATTTATATATTTTCTATAATTCCATTTCTCTAAAGCTGAAGTCATTTTGAAGTAGCATACTATTTTGCATTTTATCCTTGTTTCTCAAGAAGTCCTAACTTGTGCGTTTCTTCAAATATTTTGTTAACCAGACCCCCCCCCCATATGAATTTACCAGTACATGCAATTTTTAGTTTTTGTAATTATGATATAATAATATCCTGTTTTAAGTTTATTGAGAGGAATCAACAAGTTGTATAATCTAAGATGTGCTTTGATTTCAGAAATTGTGTCATGGTCTGTTGTTGCCACAATTGAAGGAGGTACGTGCTATAAGGGAGAATCCTGTCTCACACTGCCCAGACTTCTCATATATAAAGTACTGGCCTGATCTCACTAAACTGTGTGTGTCGTCATGCGTTTTGAAACGTAAGTATTTTGTTCTGAAATTGATAACAATCACTAGCTTTTATTGGACATACCTTGGGCATTTCTATTAATGCTGTAAGCATCCTGTCTCATGTATGGGAAGTTATGGATTTTGTTCCATATGGCTGCACGTGGGTTGGTGGGGTGTGTAGGAGTGGAGAGATTTGGGCGGCTCTTAACATCGTTATCTTTGAGAGCTGATACGTGGGTTGGTTTTTTTCTAAAGGTTTTTTATTCTCACATTCCAAACAAAGGAACATTTTCTATCTTGACTCATCAGATTAAGATCACAATTACGAGAGCTAATTGAAAAGTTTTAACGCTTGTTATTTATATTCTCAGCCAAATTACTACAGACCACACACTTTTATTTTCTAGTATCATCCTTTATATTAATGCACTCCACACTCAATAAACCTCACCTAGATAATTACGTACTTGTCGGTTGGCTACTGCTGATATTCCTACCCTAGCAGGCCTAGTAGCTAAAAGAAATAAATCTGGTGATTGAGAGTACTGATTCCCTCCTTTATATACTGGATTACCCTTTATCAGTCTAGTTGAACTCTGGACGTGCTTTGCCGGGCAGAGTCATGGATCTGCCACATTGGGAGATCTAATGGGGCACTAGCTCGGTGAAGGGTTAGGTGGAGGAGGAGAATCAAACCCCAGGGTGAGCTTGAATGCAAAAACTTCCCTCCTAGGGCGTTTGGTCCCGCTCACCATAAAGGTTGCTAAGAGTCGTGATGCCAACTGTCACTAATTAAAATGAAATAATTAAATAGAAAGGGAATTAATGGAAAAGTTATATCCACGAAATGATGATGAATTATATTTTTCCCGACAGTTCCGGCTCAGTCTCTCGTATGCTACCTGGGCATCTTTATGGAGTTGACCTAGTCGGCTTATACACTGGGACAAATTCTGACGTGGTTGTGGCCACCTTACGTGCAAGTGCCAGTTTTGGGAGAATGATGACAGCGATCAAATTTCCGGCTGCTGTTTGTATACGACACATGTTAGGGGGTGTTCTACAGACTGGGCACGGCCATGGTGGAGGGCTAGTTTCTGGTTTGGATTCTAGGGGATCTAAATTACTCAAGTGTTCTTGATCCGGCCACGGCCAACAAATCCCTAGCGAGGAATCCAGGAAGTCGAACTACAATCTTCAGTAATAGGCAGCAATCCCTTAATTGGATTAAAAAGAGTCTCAATTGGCTGAATGTTCTGTGGAGGCTCACTGGTCGGACTGGGTGCTCCAGTAGCTGTGAATTGGCTTAATTCTCTTTGCTGGGTCCATCGGGCTAGACGTCGCAGTTGGCTACTATGCCCACCTCCTTTCTGAGGCATTTAGAAACAATTCTTTAATACCAAAGAAAATAGATTGTTTTATTGACTCAGTTATTACCTACAACTATGATGGTGCACTCCCGGTCTATTCAGTATAGCTCAAGCCCTCCTGGGTTTGGTCTTGTTCAGACGAACCGAGGTAATGAGCGGGTTAGATATTCTGAATAGTCGTGAGCATTTCTCTAGGCAGGCTCGGGTGTTCCGTACACCTTACAGGAGTTCCCACGTCGTATGCAGACAATAGCCTTATTCAGGAGCCAGGAGTCCCAAGATGGTCCTGCCCACTCGTGTCTAACCTGGAGCAGTCGCTTGCTTTTAAAGAGCCACAGTATTCACTGACATAAAGTACACATACACTTGCTAAATTACGTAGGTGAATATTAATTAAATAACTGAGATCCAAGTTAGTCACAAACATATTTATTAAACTACTTTTGAAAAGCAGGGGGATGCTTGACTCTGTACACAATAGTAAATTGAGAAAAGGAATAATAATTATTACGTGGCGGCAGGTGAAGGCAAACCTACATATGTAAATGAAAAATGGAAGAAAAAATTCTAAATTTTTAATTTGCAACCTAATTTACGTGGTGAGGGGCGGAAGTCCAGAAGGAACGACGTTTACTAGCTGCTACCGCGGAGCATGAAGGATTGACTCAGGTAATGAGGAAACCGGTGTAGGGATGTCGAGATACCTTGAGTTGACATCTCGTATGGGTTTTCTCCGTGTGCTATGGCAGCTGGAGATGGAGAGCCTCTTGGAGCTTGGTAGTGGTTGGAGAGTCTTGTGCAGACTTAGGAAAGTTTTCTCATACTTGGGGAGTCGTCTACAGACTGGAGAGTGCCGTGCCACCTTGCTCAGGTCGGCGGGCCGCCGCCAACGGGTGAAAGCAATTTTTCTTCTCCTTATATACAGAAAAATTCAGTTCGGTGGCTGCCCCAGGGGTGCGGGGGTTGCTAGCCTCATATAGCAGTGGCTGAATAACTTAGGGTTGTGGGCACGCCACAATTTCTTATCGCCCTGTCTGGAGGCTGATGACATACTTACCACCTCTCTTCAAGGCTCGGGCAGCAGTGACGACATCTGCCACAGGGTGCTGCTCTCTTGCAGCATCCCTGCCAACTAGCTTCTTCTTGACCGTGTCAGTGGCTCGGTGGGTAATACAATTTCTTCTGCGAGGGTGGCGACCGCATGTCCGCTTATGAGTAGGCAGTACAATTTCAATTTATTATCTATCTGCCTGTAGTCTGAGATTTATTGCCTGCCAGCATATGACTTGGGGTGAAGTCGAAAAGTAGAGGGCGCATTTGCAATGCACAGGAGTGTGGTATGCGTCAATATTGAATACTATTTTTACATTGTTTTGGGAGTGATGCAAAGATATGAAATAGAAGTTTTCTGATATTTCATTTAGCACTGTGGCTGTGGCATTTTTCACTTTATCTTAATAGAACCTTCATGTAGGTGTATTTTCGGTGTTGGGAATGCAAAGAAATAGTGTGGTGTGTACTCTGGGCTATACAGAATGTGTTCTAGTGCTGTTCTACCAATTGCTGTCAGTGCTACCAGTGCTACGACAATAACATATAGCAGCCTGGCACTGTCCTGAAGCAAAAACTGCTGTTTTATTTTAATTTGGTCTAATTTTTTTTATGGCCCCATGGAAATAGATTTTCTAGTCGTTTGCATTATATGCACTGTTCACTGTCTGTGCACAAAGAACCTGTTGCTGTATGATCCTTCCATCCACATTAAAGAATAATAGAAATGACTTTTGGCAAAGGGAGCTAAACTTAATTTTTTTGGGCAGTTATGAATTTCTCTCCCCCCATACATGTGACTGTTGTTTTGATAGCCTGTAATAATGATAAATTTGTGATTTGTCAGATGTCACAATCAAGCTTAATACATCCAGAAACATCTCTGTGATTTTAACAGTGTTCGTGCATACCTGAAATTGTTACTGCATCTGTTGTACTGCAAGATTTCTGAGAACCCACATGGCGTACACATAATGTATTTTCAGTATCTGTGACACAATGCATTTAGTGCATTTGAATGAGATGTTAAGTGAAGCTGAAAGTTTGTGTAATATTAGGCATTGGTCATTGTCTAACAGCTCTGTAACCTTGGCAATGTCGACATCTGCAACTACAGTGAATGACCATGCAGAATGCACTTTTTTGATCATGCACGTATTACCATTTTTAAAGGGCTTCCGCCTTTGAAATACCGCAGCATAGCTAAGTGTTACACTACTATGTGTGGTAACATTTCGAGTGTTTTATTTGTGGTGTTCCCAAGTTTAACACAAAATTTGATCACACACCTTTGCCATGATTTCACACAGGTGTCTTCCACATCCGTGATGACAAGACATACAAGGTGCTTCTCACCGCAACCAGATTGAAGGCAGCAGCTGTCTAACTGTAGGTTCGGACACACACATGTATAAACTTCACAACATCCAATACAGCATCTGATTATTGGAAAGAGTAATAGAGGCAGTCTTTAAAAGCTTTTCAATCAGCCTTTGCAGTTTCAATGCAAGAAATTAAAGATATTTATGATTGCTGGTATTAGACCAGCCATTTATTCAACAACGGTCATTCTACAAGTCATCTAACCACAATAATCCCAGATAATCGTAACTTTGAATGAAAAATGAAACATTTTTGTGCTACGCAAAAAAATGTGTTGTTTAACTCAATACATTTGGTAATGTGTGACATGTATAACGTAATGAAACATACTGACGAGATGACTCAAACTTACTCTGCACACAACAGTATTAATAAACGTAATGCAAAATAATAATAAACTGAGGGAGAAAGGGATTTAATACATCTGTGTGTATATGAGGATGACATTCCAACACCTGTATTACACATGTTGAGTTTTCTGGGTAGAGTGCAAACCCTAGCAGCGCAATCACAATTGCCCAAATTTAGTACTAAATTGGTGTACTTATTGAAAATCAGAATTATTGCCCCTTTTACTCCTTGATAACACAAAACAGTGTGAGAACTATAGATTAGAATCCCCTTAGTGACGACTGAAGGCAGTCTGGTGAGTTACCCTTGCCCGGTCCTGCCCAGACTGTAATTAGAAATACACACACACACACCTGATCTTACCAATCTGAAGTAATGTATACCATTTGTACACCCAGGCACACAGCACTCTGGTAGTAAAAATACTTGAGGACAGAATAAACACATACACAAAACAGGAACACCAGGAGAAAACTTGCCACTACTACGAAATTACAACAATGGACGACTGTGTTTGAAAAATACCTGGAAGTTTAATTGAACTCAGAATAACTTTACTTTTCCCAGAAAAGCAAAATAATTCATCCAGATTGCAATACAAATTAGCAGATTGTTTGTGGCTCCAAAAATATTAATCATATAATTGAAATATTTCTGCTTGGGGTAATGGCTTACGAAACACTAGTGGCCCTTGTGATGTTTAAGAATTAAAATACTTGGAAATGTTAAAAAATTACATAAAAATTCTTTAGTCTTCTTTAAAAAATAATTAATTTAGTTAAAATGTTAGCAATTAGCTAACGGCAGAGCAAGAATCCAGGTCAGATTTGCCGTAGTAAATGTAGTAAAATTTGTGTATCTATGAAAAACAACATGGCGGCATGTAAATGTTACAGATGGTCTTATTGGAGTTAAGGTGAAAAACTTTATTTATAATTTCTTAGCTTAAATTAGTGTTCAAATGTAGAATATTGATGATCTTGAAGTTCCCTATTATCAGGTACGCCAGCGGGGCATCTCTCTGGATGCATAATAGCCCTAGGTGACTTCTTCCCTGTATGTAAACACAAGGCTTGCGGTGCTACCATACAGTTCAATGGACCTTAACGGATGTCCCACAAATTCTAGCTAATCTCTCTGAAAGCTATGCGGAGGGGACTAATACAGTCCAGGCCTACTTATTGCTTTAAACACCTCATGTCTTTGTTTCAAGTAGAGCCTAATTTCAGGCGTGCAAACTCGGACTTCCGTAATAAAAATTTAAATTTAATACCTTGTGCACAGCCCACCCAGGCTGGCTGCGTGATGTCTCGTAAAAGGATGGCTGTCTTCCTAGTTGAAAACATAACTTAATGTTTTTAAACACTGGCCAATCACAATGGTAACAATGTAAATACATATGTACTGCCACTTAAAACTGCCCCAGCATTCAAAATGCATAAAGTCATATGGCCTTGTAAGTACACGTACACAACGTAAAACTATAAAGGCATATAAATATGCAGCCAAAATAAAAATACTAACAAAAAATAATACTTATTATGGACACTGTTTTAAAACAAATAAATTAATCTTGCCACAAAATAAAAATAAATTAGTGAAAAATAATATTATGCTTATTAAACATACAAATTATTATTAGTATTCATTATTATAGCTCAAAAATTGTGTGTTACATACAGCACTGCCGAAATTCTGATGTGGTGCGACTGTTACAACGTAGCTGAATTTCTAACAAACACACTGTGACACACACACTTAACTTTCCAGGAAAAACATTTATTCAAATTCTCCCTTTTAAATTTTTACTCTCCAACAATAAGAGTTCTTGCAGATAATATAGTATATACAAATATTATTGTATCCTGGAACATAACAATTTACAAATGACATAAAACATATTTAATCATCATTTAAAAATTAAGCATATATTATGTCAGGCAACAATGCCTTACGGTGCTGTCCTTGGATGGTCTCGTGGATCTCCATGTGCAGGTACGGCGACGCTCCTCTTTGCCTTCCTTCGGGGTGGCTTCGTCTCGGGTCCATGGTTGAGCCTCGCCGGTGGCAGTACACTGATTTCTCTCCAGTTCAAGAGCGTGCCTTCAGGGCACCAGGCGCAACTTGTGGCACGTGCATTCTATGCAGTAACTAAAATTGCATACACATAGCTCAGTCATATTGCATCTGCACTTGGACACACCACTCCGCCGGTTCTCTGAAGCTAAAATTATCCTCGTTTGCAGCTATTGAGGCTCGTTAGCCTCTAATGTCTTCATCGTGTTCATGTGCATAGGTAGCGTCTGTATATGTGGAAAGTGCGTTGTTCACTGGATCACAACCCATTTCTAGTTCATGTGGGGTAAAGCACTTAGTGACTTACGGTGACATCCTCAAACACTCGCAGATGAACTTAACACAAAACATTCACTGCCTCACCAGTTCAGCATCTAAAAACCATAAATGTATGCCACTTTCAAATGGGCCTAATTTAATAATGTTACAGGCCTTGAAATACTACCAAGTTATATCAAACCCTGATACCACACAACACACAACAATAAATACTCAAGAAGATATATACATGTAAAACAACTTTCCCACCTAAAATCAGTGTTGGTGTCCTTGAATACAGTTGGACAAGTAATTGCTATATGCTATATCAATACATCAAACAGGACATGAAATCACTTCAAAATTACACGAAACATATTATCAGACAAATACAGTGGAAGCCTGGAATACGGCGGCCCGTTATAACGTGGATCTGGTTATACCGCGGAGCAATGTATGTCCCCGAGCCTGTATAAATAAATAAGTGGAAAGCATGAGGTCAGTTGTCTCTCCTTTCGGCGCCGAGATATATTTTACTTATTCATTACACCTTGTATTGTATGTTTTTTCATATTCAGTTTCGTTGGCGTGGTGCAATGTCTTTTATGGAAGAATTCCTAGCGGTCCTTTTTTATATGTTACCCTATTAAACCTGCTCTGCTGTTTGGTTGTAAACAGGCCAAAAAAAAATGTTATTGTAGTAACCTTTCCATCATATGGGCGTTGGATCAGTGTGGGGGATGGCACAACCACATTCCAAGCTGTATATCGTACTTGCAAGTGACCTGCTTTCACGCATTTACTAGTGTCACATGACCGTCCTTTACACATGGGGAAGGAATTATAATTACACTACACAAATTCAAGTCCAAGAAAATGTAACTTTATCTAAGGTTGGAGCAAAGTCACAAGCCCGTTACATAAGAGAGTTGCCTGCTAGGGCATGGAGATTCCCACGTTAGGGCTGCTTAGGGAGTCGAACCCCGGATTCTTAGGGTTAGCATAAACTGGTAACGTGCTTCAGATCTGCGAGTGAATTGTTTACTAAAGGTAGGGGTACACATGAACATGTACAGAGCACATTGTAATAAATACAGTTTTTATAAATTTACTGTGTCTCATTTGTTTACTGTTATGATTAGGGATGTCTGCTAGGTAGAAGTAGGTCCATGAAAAATTATTCTGTTATTTACAATACTTACAGTGATAAATATGTAGTTAAGCCTACTGCTCTTGAAACACAATACATATTTTACTCAGGTTATTTTTTGAAAAAGTCCAACAAGTTTTCATTTTTACTTAATTTAACACATTTACGATTTTTCCCAACCGAGCCACTGTTTATTTCAATCTGTTTTCAATTTGAAATGATAATTCATAACTGTAATACCAGGATGTCAAAAAGGTTTAGTAATATCGCACTTTTTTGTCCTTGATCGACAGCATTAAAATTTCTAATTTTGTTTCACTATCAATTAGGGATGTCAAAATATCAATTTTTCTCTGTTCCAATTTTTGATTCCAACTGCGAAACCTTTCACTCAATTCCATCTACCTCGATTCCAATACCATAAATTAGTATATAGTGATTATCAACATGTGCGTACAGTCAGTGTAACCTTTTGAAATTTTGTTTTATAGGTCAAATTAGCCAGACACAAATATGAAAACAATTACAGGAAAGGCTTTCTGGTCTGCTGAGTGAAGTTAATTTCCTATATTTATATAACATTCAGACTTACCTAATTAGGCCTAACAAGTTCATATCAGTATTTTTGATAAAACTATTATTTATTTGAATAGAACATAGACAAAGTATTATACAAAACAGTTAAACTAAAGTTCTCAACTTCTCAATGCAATATTTTCGGTCTCCTTATGAAGCTAACCAATATGTGTACAAATATTTATGCTATTCAGTAATGATACTGAAATACAAGTAACCTTTCATTTAGCATTGCTCAAAGAAAATGCTTCTACCGGATATTTTAAGTTTCATAGACACTGGATGACTTGCTGCTACATGCATCTTTGCCCAAAAGATCTTCTGAAACATCATTATTGGCAATTTTCTTGTACTCATCGTGTTTACTCAAGTGCTTTCTCATGTGCGACTAACCCCACCTCGTGAAATTTTTGCTGAGCACGAACTGGAAAATGCGTAATTTGCACCATTTACATCAACTGAAAAATAATTCCACATATCGCTATACATTTTCTTCACTTCTAAGTAAATAAAATCCTCAGTACTTTGAAAACTTTAACACTGCCCACTTTTAGAAAAAAAAAGAGAAGGAAATTTTTGATAAAAGTAAACACAAAATAAAATTGCCTTCTATCTCGACTACCTAAAAACAAAAATTTCACAAACAGGAAATATGTATGGTATGAAAAATGTACTTGTTCTTTATCTAATATACCGTTAAATAATAGGTAAAACAAATGAAAAATCGGAAAAATAATACCAGGATCATTATGCGCTCACTACTCAACTATCACATAACAGACTAAAAGCAAATGCATGTTCCGCATCAACAACCCATAACTCTAGGAACTTGCCGCTAGTGAGGATTCTTCTCTGCAAACCACATCTGGTTGCAGACCGATGCCGACTGTCATCCTGTGCACAGCTTATCAACTAACTCTGATCGCAACACTTATGTGCAACAAAGTGCTGTCTCCAACAGTATCAGCGTGTGCAGCGGTGGTCTTTCATCCATGTCTGTCAGTTTGTTTTATTGTTTTTTCTATGCAGACATTTACAGGTTTAGATATTGTGCTGTATATTTCCACATGTGTTTGTAGCATTCTTGCAGCAGTATACACGTAAATTTGAATAATGTCAGAAAATGTACAAAAAGAAAATGAGTGCAGCTTTCCCATTAAAGCTGCGCCACACAGCACATAGAGTGACGTCGGAGTGAAGTGAGGCAGCCAAATACTGATAATAGACTTCTGCCACATGGCAGCCATCAAGATAAAAACAATTTGTTTAACTGCGAGTTTCGACTATCCGTCTCTCTCTTCCCCTGTATTATCGCCGATAATTGAGGTTTTACTGTATTATCTTAATTCTTTCATAGTCGAACCATCATTGAATACAGTTTTTAGTAACTGGAATAAATAATTTTGATGACAGATAATTTTAAACAAATATTCGAAAATTGATAGCAGACTCTTCAACTTTAATAAATAGGAATTTTGCTGGAGCTGGGATAAGTATACATTAATTCTGGTCAACGCATGCTAGTTTGGTACAGATTCAGCTTATTTGGAAAACCCTAGGACTTGTTGCTGTGCAACATAATCTCAAAAATTCATGTGAATGTGGAAGAAGATTTATAACAATTAACTGTTCGACTCTCGATTCTTCGATACCTGTAATAATCAAGGGTATCGAGGTATCAACTTTGACAGCCCTAATATCAATTTGTTGCTGCTTTTTTGCATATTTCTATTTGCGTTCATTTTACAAGTTTAAAGTGCAAAGAACACAATAACCACATTCATAGATATCAAACTACATACAACTAAACGTATCAGTAATGCGGTGACAAAAAAAACAGTGTGGTCGTATATCACAGATGATGTGCAGGTATGTATGCACACCTTTGGCCATAGAAGCATGGGGTGCTTGGTCGTGATAATGCCCAAGCATTGCTATGGATGTCTGCCACTACTAGCGCTGAAGTCGCAATGAAGCTTGTACCAAGTTTATTTACCATCTTAATGATGGTGCTTTTAGGTTACATACCTATTTATAGCCTGCCGATGGAGAAAAATTAGTGAGTGGCATGTAGAATGTTGTTATTTATGTGTGTGTTTTGATAGCAGCTGTTTGTTGTAAAGATGATTTTACTCCTTCGAACCAAATAAATTTAAGTATGTGGCATTTAAAGCCACATTGTCCTTTTGGATGTTGGTGGTACCAAATCTTTATTTTGTTGTGCAGAGTTTTTCTTTAAATAGAATATTTGTAAATGGAGGTTTTACTGTATACATATGAAATCACAGGTTGAATGACCACTTCAGTAGGAAGTTTAATTTTGCCTTTAATAGAAATAGTTTACTATCAAAACAAATATATTTTACTGTGCTATAAGAGAATATTGTAAGCCTATAAATTACATTGGGTGCTTCTCTCCTACGACCAAAGTTTGATTACTTGATTTCAAATAGCTTCCCAGCTGCTGTATTTCCATTATAATCTGCAAAATAATCACTTTTTTTTTTAAGAAACAAAATAATATACATGTTTTCTATCACTATAAATGAAGCCCTATGTTTTAATCCAGTTGTTCAACAAATACGGCACTGCTGATGCAAAAACAGTTGTTGAAAATTTTTATCACAGCCACAGTTTTTGTATTTAAAACTAAATCGCAATGTAAATTATCACTGTTTATTTTATAGCATCGCTGACTGCATTTTAAAAATAATATTGCAACTGTTGTTCAAATTTTTGAGCTATACTGTTAATGGATTGCTTTTGTTTAAAGATAATCTATAAACTATATTCCATAAGTCGTAAATACAGTGAAACCTCTATGTATTGAACTCAGATGGATTGAAATCCTGCATCCATGGAACATATTTTGTGGTCTAATTTTTATTTATCTGCATTTCAAGACCACATTCATTGAGAGTCCAAATTTATTGAAATTTTTTTGTTAGTCCCCTGAGAAACGATGGATAGAGAATCCACTGTATCATGAAATTCTATGATAACGTGAGTGATGGCTGCGCTGTTTCGCCAGCATGTAGTTGCAGCATGATTCTCAAGATAGCGGCCCGCTTGCTATGCTTGCCACTAGATGGCTGGACTGTTACTCTGCGTACATTTGCTAGGTTTTCCACTTGATAGCTGAGCTGTTTATTACAGGTAAAGACACAGTATGTCACCCTAGGTCCTGTTTCTGTAAATACACATCCGCCCAATTGGCTACCACGGATATTTTACCTTGTTTTCTGAGGTTATTTTTCAAGTTACGGAGCATGCATGCAATATGTTTTCTTACAAAAATACATCAAAAAACCACATTCCACATCCTGCGTATGATTCCATCTGTAGAACAGGTAATTTATATGACCAATTTTACATAGTATGTACATATTATTTAAATAATTGAATTATTTTAAAGCTTATCTATCTTAATTCATACTTGGGGTTAACGATTAGAAAATCTAACTATTAAAATGAATTGTTAAAATTATGAATAATTTTTAACTTCTTAGTTAATTTTAAAAGTGATTAACTTTTAACTTTAATCATTATAATGTGTGGTTAACAATTAAAACTAATGTTAGTTAACTTTTCCATTGCCTGAAGGCAGAAGATGACAACAAAAGATATGAAATTGCTATTAACACACAACATATTTTACGACAGATGAGTTACACACCATGATATACAGACTGATACAATGATGCCATCTGTTACTTATGTACTGAGTCACAGATCATCGTTAGGCACATGTGACTGTATGGAAAGCAAGGCACCAATGTTGCGATCTTTTGATACAACCTCTCACTATGCAAATAGTACAGTTGATGGTTGTGTAGTTCAATTGTTTTTGTAGTTACTGTACTGGTTTGGTTTCGTGCTAGTTTGGAAGTTTTTTTTAAAATGGGTTTTGTAGATTGTTCATTCATTGTTTTAATTTATAAGATCAGGTCACTGGCTAGCCATTGCATCATTTTTTTGAACAGGCTAAAATAAAAGGAACACAGGCAATTTGACGTTTAAATATATTTTATGTGCACCAAACATAAACGTTCATGAAAAACTATTTTTAAACTTAATTTTACCTGTAAACATTTTTGTGGTTCTTTAACTTTAATCACTTAGTTTTGTTTTTAATTAAACTTCAATCAGTTAATTTGTACAGATTTTAACTTCTAACTTTAATCAGTTAATTTTCCCAAGTATACCTTATTTTAAAAATTGGGAAATGATTATTTCAATATGTTCGTATAAATACTATGAATGGGCACTGCTGTAGCTATTAAAAGTTATTATTCCAACAAATAGTAAAGTTTCACAACAAAAAAAAATACAGAAATTCAAAACATGAAACAGTTGTGAGATAGATCATTCATATCAATTCAAATAATTTTATCTGCCATTTTTTTCACTTTAGCAATTTGAGTAAATGCTGGACTTAATAGCAGTTTTACCTGAAACGTAATAAATTTGGATTAGTATTGTTACAGAAAAAAAATTTTGTCACAAAATGTATTAAATTACATTTTTATATCAGTTGCTCATAAAAAATCATGAGGAGGCTACATTCACATCAAAATTCTCTGTTAGCAGACGTAACTAAGTTAAACAGCAGTGTGTTATTTGTTTGGTCTCACTTTTTTTTCATGTACAACATGGTATTTAACATTTCACACTATTTTCTGACATAATAATGCTTGTTACAGTGGCTTGGTAGCCTCGTCTGTTTCGTTGGTTGGCCACTGGATAATTTCATCGTAGAAGTCTTTGTGTTCAGCAGGAATGTAATGGAGAACCTTCTTTAAGTTAGAAATCTTCTTTGCATTAATTAGCACTTTTTTTTTGCATAAGATATGCCTTTTGTACAGGAATAGTAGGATTCAAACCATTGTTGAATGTTTGACGAAGCACTAAAGTATGCGTCACAAGGCCACCAATGAATTGGGAGGCAACTACTGTGCCTTTCTTGCAGCTGTTTTACTGAAACCCCATAAACGATTATATAGCAAAGTCTTGCTTCTGGCTCCGCGGAACTGCTTTACCCTGGCTTTCCAATGACAAGCACATTTTTTTTATAATGGTTGGGCCACCAAGTCTTTAAGTCCAACACATCATCAGATGTTACCATGTTGACTGTGAATTTTCCAGCAACACCTGCAGACGTAATCAATTGACAGATTTCCATGGGTACATAAAATCTATCTGTATTTTTAACAACACGCTTCACCAATGCAAAATTGTTATCGCAAGCAAGATACGAATGACCAAGTATCAGAAACCGATGGATAATGATGTCAAATATGTTGGTGTTCGTAAGTGATAACAAGAATTGTATCATGTAATTGTTCTTATTTTACCTTCCACAAGTATTGCTGTAAAGGTGCAGTTCGTTGACACATGGAGGCACGTTGTCATTTATGTATGAATGGGGGAATGAGCATGTTTCATTTGGCCCTTTATTTGCCTGCCCTTCGTGATATAAAAAGAATCGGGTTTCATCTGTTTTCAGGTTATCTATGGCAAAGGGAACACCGAAAGCTGGCGGTAGTAGAAGAGTTCTTGTACTGGAATGTAGGGCAGTGAAATGTTCTGCATATAATCAAAAGTCAACCCTAACACATTATCACTGGTTTTGCAAATGCGTTTGGTTTCTTTCATAGTTATATAGAATTTGTTACTCCTTTTATGAACGGCCAATCGGCCATAGCTATACACTTAGCACAATCATTTATGTTTGGAGTTTTTATCTTGACATTCAGTTGTTCACATTCTTCACAGGTGTGTATCTGTGGTCTTCCAAAATGGATATTGAAATTGTCCTTGAAAACCTTGTAATAGAACAAAATCAGGACTTTTCTCTTTGAACATTGTATGCATCTTTTTTATGTCCAGCTGTGCATCAAGATATTTTATTTCTTTGGATGCGTGGTTGCTTACCTTGACAGGAAATGGAGATATGTGGTCCTTGATGGCATGAACATCACCAGCAGGTACTGACTGCGTATTGTCTTGCTGCCCCTGCATGTCTTTTGGAGATTGTCCAAGTAGTAACAATGTCTGCAGTCTCCTTACCCTCTTGGAAGATATCCCATATAATTGAATTAATGATTTCTTGTACACTTTCACTCTTTATTCTTGAATCATTACGTGATATTCTAAGGATGAGAACCTTTTTCCAGACTCGTCACCCTTCCTTGGTCGACGATGTTTAACTGGCACAGCTTCAAGCAACCCTTGAAGAAATATGTCTTGCTCATTCTTGCTTGAAAATGAATGTATAGCATCCAATAATCTCCCTTTCTGTTCATTGTCAGTTGTGTCGTATCATTTTCTGGCACATCTAAAACAAACAAAAATATTTCATTTCATGACTCGTGCAAGCCATTTTACACATTTCCAACATAGTAATCTACTTTAATACTAAGTACATTAGTTTTCAGTTACAACGTATCTAACAATACATTATGCCACACATATTTTTACTAGACAAAATGCATTGTGTTTACAAGAGGGAAATCAGAAAGCTGTGCGAAATCACATCTTAAAAGAATGATGTGAAGTATCAGGTTACCTGCATGACTCTGTAGTAATTTTAGATTTCACAATACTCCCTTTGTAGTTCATATACTCCTTTCCTTGCAGACGAGCTCTTATAATTCGTTCACATTTATATTCCTCCACATTTCGCACACCTTTTCTACGTTTCTTGTTATGGTTAGGCTCAGTTCCCACACAAGTCACATCACTTTCCATTTCGCTCATTTTCTACACAACAAACCATAAGCCACTAGCAAAAAGTACACAACAAAACAAATGAGCACCGAATATACCAGCATGCTACACAATATGACACTGCCAAGGAGGTAGGAAGAGGATACTGCATTTTTGTTTCCTCTTTGTTACCAGCTGCAACCTTATAGTTATGAAAGGATATAAGTCCTTTCCTTGCATCAGACTAGTGCCTTTTCATGACCAACAGCTGCGTCTACGACCAAAGACCGACATCCTGTCTGTAACTCATTTCTTCAAAAGAATTGACTTATGCCCTTTCATAAATAAATGCCATGGTACACTTGCATGACTCATCGTTCCCTGAACTGCTGCAACACATTTACGTAAATGGTCCAGGTGCTCCTCCTTGCTCTCACTGCACACAATCACATCATCTACGTAAATAAAAACAAATTTAAATTTAAAGTCAGAGAGAACATGATCCAAGACTCTTGACAGGGTGTGACTACCAAAGTTAGCACCCATTGGATTCTGTGTAAATTCGTATTGATTCCAAGGAGTTCTAAATGCAGTGTATTTGCGGCATGAGGGGTTCAGGAGACACTGTTGAAAACTATGATTTAAATCCAGTACGGAGTAAATCTGAACCCGTCTCAAATGCGTGTAGTGCAGTCGACTGTGTGAAGGGAGAATGGTCCTTATTTATCTTATGATTTACTAAAGTGTGGTCAACTACAAGTCTGTATTTTTCACAGTTTTTTTTTTCTGGACCAGAAATCTGGGAGAACAATAATCTGATTTTGATGGTATAATAACTCCAGCCTGCAACAACTTATCTATGATCTCTCTAAAGGCCTTCAGTTTTGGAGGGGGACATCTAAAATGCCGGTCCCGAACAGGCACATCATCCACTAGGGTGAACCTGTACAGAAGAATGTTCTATTTCCCAATCTTAGGTGTAATAATGTCTCCAAATTCCTGTTTAATCAATTTTAATTTCTCTTCAAAATTATTTGTATCACCAGCACTTAGAGAACTGTCAGAATGCAAATCTTTAAACTGTGTAGTCTCCCCGGGATGCAAATGTATTTTAATGTTCAGCGCAAAGCCAAAAGACACCGTGAAATCTGCGAAATTAATTAATCCAGGGTGCTGAAAACAGTAAACTAAGTCGCATTCGCATACGCGCTTGATGCGGGAGGAAAAAACATGTGACAAAAATGTTTTATGAAAGTTGGCAAAACTGCAGCTCGCTGAATTAATTTCTTCGATGATCAGCTGTGAGGCATGCCTTTCACACCAGAACACCAAGGCCTGCAGCAAGGTGACGTCATCACCGATGCGTAAGTCCGCTATCTTCACGGCTGCTATAAAACATTTCAACACAGTGCGTGGCCCGGCAAGGGTCAAAAGGGGTATAGTCTGTATAGCCTGACAGAATATTTTGGTGGAACAGGACTGTAGGTTTGAAACATTCACCAAAGCAGTCTCCCCGGCGACGCAACGCACCGCCTGGCCACTCGTTTTCCAAAACTCCACAGCACGTTTGCGTAGCTGCTCCATGCTGGCGTCGAGCTGGAAGGAAACTTGGTGTTCTTCCAAAAAGGTTTTCAAATCCTCTTCATTGGAAGTGTAGAAAATGGACATCCCCTCGGCCATTTTGCAGAATAAACATGAAACAAAGAAAGCAAAATGTTAGCAGAGTCGAGCACAGATTAAATCTTGTAATGTAATCACAAGATTTATTAAACCATTTCTTTTCACAATTGCTTTTATTCAATGTGACAGGACTCTAATAAAACAGTAGACCATTTTCATGAGCTTGAACATATTAAAACAATATTAAAATAGCAACGCAGGTACCCAATACAGTGCCAATCAAAGCTGGGTGCATAATAAAAATACTGGTATTTCTTAATCAATCATACATTCTTTCCAATGATTGAAGCCTGTAAAAACCATTACAAGCCTTTATGAGGCTAACACCTTAAAGCATTTCTTGAACTTTGAAAAGTCTTCTTTAAAAACAAGATAAAGTACTTAGCTTGGACGTTAATCTACAAAATGCCTTTATGTTTTCGCATGAGTGCTCGAAAAATTCACCATAAATTACTTGAAGAATTTTTTGTCTACCTACCCGAAAAGTTTTAAACAACGTGGTGATTACCACATACTTGTAAATTCTTGGTGCTTGGACATGTAGCGGCTCGTGTGGACAGCTGCTTTCAACGCCGCTCGCCACCAGCCGGGCGAACGACCTTGGGATCTGACAAGGTACAGAGTTTCATCAATACGACATACCACGCACCTGGCTTGCACTCGACTGCGGAGCTGCAAAGTGTTGGCAACCGTGTGCTACTATCGCGTGGCGACTATGAGAACTACTCCAGTGAGTGACGTCACTTGCCAGCGAGTGAGCGTTGTTACCTGGCTGTCGGCAGGGATGGTGCGCTGCATAACGACACATCCGGCCCCACATCAGAGAAGCGGAAGTGTGATTACGTGGACATGTGTGTGTCACCCATATTTGGATATATTTTTGATCCTGACATTTTATTGGACTACCATACCTACACCCCTGTAAGAAGAAATGCTCACCCTCTAAAGACAATTAAAAACTGTTACCTTTTTGGCCATCTTGTTTTCTATTGGCCGAAGAAATGTTTGTACTCCTCCCAGGGGCATTGCCTGTATTTTTGGTATAAATGCTGTCCCGATCTCTGGACTGGAGTCGATTGTCACCGCCCCAGAGGGAGGACACTCAGCCAAGTTGAGAAATGGTTTCCTAAGACAATAATTAAATTTCAGCAAGCCTTTATGGCGGAATAAGGGCGGGCATACTTTGTGTCCTGAAATAGGAGTTTAGGCGCCATTTTGGCGACCAGGTTTTAAAGTAAATATCTTTGAGAATGCTTTAATCTTAAAGAAAAAAAAATAAACTAGAAAAAAATTAAATTTAAAAAAATTTAATCATCTTAAAAGAAAATGGAAAGGTTAAACTTATAATGTTTTTAGTTGGAAATTTTTCTTCAAAAGTTAATGATTTATAAAAAAATTTCACTTTAACAGAATTTGTAATTTTTGTTGGCCTTTTGTGGTCTAACTAGCCAATAATTTAGAAAAGTTTTCCTTGAAAATTAATGATTTTTGCCTGCAGTTGTAATTTAAAATTATGAGTCATAATTTGTTAACCTTTCATAGTCCAACTAGCCAGAGGAACTGTCAAGCAATAAATTAGGAGATTTAAGCTTTTGGCCTTGGTGTTAATATCGTCTTGTAAGTAGTATAAATAACTTAAAATATTTGTAAATTTTGATTTGGTGGCCTTGCATTGTATTTAATGGCCAGAGAAATTACAAAATAATATGTTTATATCAGGTAGTATAGGAGCGCTATTCCTCTGCACTTTTATTTTTGGCAGAACTATAGGTGATCGCTGCAGTATAAATATAATTTACTAATAAATTAAAAAAACATATATGAATATTGAATTAATATGCTATAGCAGTGTTGTGTGCTTGTAGAATTGCCTGGTGTAAGACAGTACTTCCTTACTATATTTTTCTCCCTTATATGACTAAAATTGAGGCAAAAGTAAATAAACTTTTTAATAAAAAAATTTGTAATATCAGAAATCTTTCAACTGGATTTTTTGGGAAATTTTTTATAGGTAATTTCCATCAAATTATATATGTTATGATACATATATATAATCCAATTAAAATGTAAACAAATACTTGTGTAAACGTGTGTGTGTGTGTGTGCATATATATATATATATATATATATATATATATATATATATATATATATATATATATATATATATATATATATATATATATATATATATATATATATATATATATATATAATATATATTATATATATATATATATATATATATATTATATATATTTATATATATATATATATTTTATATATATATATATATATATATATATATATATATATATATAAAATTAAAGTGTTCCAAGTTGCAAACAAATAATGTTTACGAGAGGAATGATAAACAGAAAAAAAATAAAAAAATAAAAAAAACATTGACTCATGGCTTTTGCTTTCTGATATATCACTCTAATATCTTGTATTATGTTTCCTCATTTTCTGCTAAAAGGAGGGTTTTTCATTTATTGGTTTTCTTGTTCTGCTGACTGTTTATGTCCATCTTGCCACGTCCTTGGAGCCAAGGCCGTAGCAAATATTACAAATTTAAAAGGCAATCACAGATCGGAGCACCAAAAGACCTATCACGGTCCGATCTGCATAAAAATATTTCTCACACAAATACATTTAAAATTCTGACTAAAATGCCAGATGAGTCTTTTTGAACTGCAAGAGACTAACGGCGTAAATAAAATTGACTATAATTAAATAAGGTGGGTTACCATGTTGCAGACCAAGAACACGAGTCAATGCAGGCCCTTCTGACTGGCCATCACTTTTCCAGGAAACTCGCATTCAAACCAAAACTATTTTTAAGCAGCAATGCAAACTTCCACAAAACCATCAAGCTAGAATTATGTTATAGAGCTCCACACCTAGTAAGTAATGCCAAAAGGAATTTTACCAATACTAGTATCACAATTACAGCCAGACCAAATTTAGAATACTAAACTATATAAACTCTACATGATATCTACCAGCACTCAACACTTTAAGTTACATCACATGAAAGGCGAACCCACCTTAAAGCACAACGTCTCTGCTACACTCATAACCATCAGCTCAACATGCTGAATTAATATAACAGAGTCCTGAGGGGACCTCGAGCAGACAGAATACCGGAAGGGTATTCTCAACTAGGCAACCAGAGTATATAAGTATCAGAGCCCCGCGATGAGGCTAAGGCATTTCAGTTCAATTTACATATTAACCAATAGGATTCAGAACACCACACATGCCCAGGAGGGTGGGGGAATTCCAAAGAGTTGGGTAGGAAAATGAGAGAGAGGTAAACCAAAGTTCTCGGGAGGCAAAGTGTCAGTTCTCAAACACTTTAAAGAAGGCAGCGCACTCTATATACTAGAAGCAGTTCATCCAAATTGCATAGTACATTTTCCATTTGCTTAAGAAAATAAAGCACATCCACCAATTATGTAGTAAGGAACAAAGGAAGCATGTGGTGTTTATCAACCAAACGTGATGATACTTCATCTTTCTTCCATGACTGCCATGTATGATGCAGTAATTTTTTAGTAAATACATATTATCAAAAATTAGTAATCCTTCATGATGTATGAAAAATATATATGGAAACAAAATAAGTTTGTGTTGGGTTGCAACATGATCTCCTGGCGAGTAGATTTCTGTGTTTATTAGGTGAAGTTGAAAACTCTGAATAATTCATTGACTGTTTTTTTTATTAATGAACACTTTTGTTTATATACTGTTGTTAGAATCTACATTATCAAATAAAGTTTTTACAACTTCTTACAACCACAGTGGTCAAGGAACTCATGCACTTACATTATATGAAATACAGCTCATACATGATTTCAGAGGTAATCTCTTAGATTGAGTTACAATGAATCAACTTTTAAATGTGACATCTTCTGTTATGATGAATTTATCTTGACAGTTATGTATTCTAAGTTATTATTTTGTTTGGCACATTACGTATTGCTAAACAAAGTTTGTTGTTTATTTCACTGCTGTTTATATTACTGTGGCATATGATTGAATTTTGAAATGCTTTTTAATATTGATAAATTAGTTGAGGTGTATGTAATAACTTTTCAAGTGTCAATAAAAATGAAACTCACGACAGACTCTGTTCAATCACAGAAGATGTGTTATTTATCTGGAATAGGCCCACAGGAGCTTATAAAGCTCTGCATGTAATGTACTCAAGTAACTGAGAGTTTTTCCCCTTCTGTTTTTAATAAAATTTATTATCTCATTTTGTATGTGAGACAAAAGGTATTGGGATTTTTGCTGTATTATTGTATTTATTTCCTGCTAGCATGAGAGTATTTGGTAAACAAAATTTGTGTTAGGAAATCTGAATGAGTGAGAAATTTGGGTTTTGCTTAATAGCTGAGGTTTTCAGTACCAATAATCTTAGTTCAAGTATTATATTCCAAATGTTAACTATTATTTTATTAATGATTTATAACTACAATTGCTGTGCGCAATTTTCTCATTCCTACACATCAAGCGATTCATTGTATCTGGTATTTAGGAGCAATGATTGATTTTGGTCCAAAAGCTGAAAATGGTAACTGTGAAATTGATGTTAAAAGTGTTGCAGTGCATCTCCTTGAAAATCTGTATATGCTACAATACTAGTATGTGTATTGGTCCAGCCCAATAAGTAGTGTGTTTCAACACACTGTGTGCACTAAACATAGCACTACATGTTTCATGACTTAGTTTATTTAATGAGTAAATATTTATTCTTTAAAGTATGGCATTGAAAATAAAGACATGACAGTGAAATTTGGATGTGAAAAGATAGCTTCTGGTATTCTCATAGTTAGTGGTATTAAATTAATATGCTGTACTGGTATGTGTTTTAATCATGTATTATTGTGCAACCGTCTTGTTTGCATCTTGGCAAAGTTATTTTGAAAGATAGTAGAAGCATATAAAAATATTTATGTCAGTATGCTTCCTGTGTAATTTTATTATGCAGGTTTATGAACAACAGTGAACCCCTTTGTTGAACATTTTGTGAACTTGTGTAAAAATGTACAAAATTGGATAAATTTGTGCATTGATAGCATTAGATGGAAGTAATGGAAACACATGAAAAATGATGGATTAAAAAAATTACACTTATATTGCATGAATATTTCATAATTTTTCGGGTGTTCTTTTTTGTGTCACTAATTTTTACATTATGTTTTCAGCATCATCATGCACCGAAAGAAACATTTTTACAGTCTGTAATCTTCGACAACCATTCAAGCCAAAACAACGCCGTGTTGCACAAACAAATTGTGGGTCTTTGTTAAGGGACTTTGTGAATTCTTCCCCTCACCTTCAGGAATTGGACATTCGAGGTTGCAACATTTGTATTGGTAGGTCACCTATGTAAGTGTGTTTATGCAGTTTTGTGTTACTTTCATTGTGCTTCCATAGAGTAGATTTCAATATTAAATGTGTGTCCTATTTAAGTGAAACGTAATTTTTCGGTTTTGTCCACTTCCAGCAAATTGCAAGTTTTGAATTAAACAATTAAAAAAAATGTATATGCATTTTTAACATATTGTTTAAAATCCTTTAGTGTCAAAAAACTTGAATCAGTAACTTTGAAAAATAATTTTGACTTATGCACTGCTGTCTCTCTTGTCAGTAAATATTGCAGCACTGCAAAAGCTGCCTACAGAGTTCATTTTTTTCATGTAAGTGTTCTTTGTGTCTATCTCTGAAAGGGCATGACCGTGAACCTTTCCCTTTGGCACAAAAGACTATCCTTTTTTTTTTTGCGTTATGGTGTTACCTTGCTTTGCCAGTACCCGCTATTCATGTCCAAAGTAATAAACTATTGTGAACCTGCAAGGCTGTTCAGTGTGTCGCCTTCCCTTGGGAGAGGATAAAAATCTTTCTTGGTAACATTGTTAAAGGAGCACACAACAGAAAACACAAGTTGTGTTATGAAAGATAAAGACCTATTATGAGCTATGGTGGTATTGATTTTTGTTCCTGGCGTCCAATACGACTCAAAGCAAGCAGCCGTAACATTACTCTGCTCACCTAGCTGCGGACTGCTGCTTGCTGTTGACACACACCACAAATGTAGTAGCATGAACCTTGTAATATGTGCTCACCTCGTGGATATGTTAAGTAGTGGAGTTTTATGAATTAAATAAATGTCAAAGGTAATTAAGTTACTCCTGATACTTTTATGTATAGTGATAGTTTTATACAGGATGAATAGAAACTAAAGGGATAAACTTCAGGAGGTGATTCCTGACTGGAAAAGGAACAAAAATGTTCATATCAACATATGTCTGTAAATGCATATTTGCCAAGATAGATGGCACAGATGAACATCATCATTCTTTCATAACAACACTCACAGTTACTTTTGTCTGTTGCAGATTATGTGATTGTAGTGAAGGCGAAGTACAATGGTCCATTATTCATTCTAGGAACAAGCCGAGATTGTTAGTATACGGTCAAGCACAGATTTACTGAGCCACCTACTCTCACAGACAGCACCAGCCATATCACAAAACCTTTGCAACCGTTTTTGGGCGTGTGTGTGAGCATGGGTCTTTTCATAAAGCCCATGTCCTCCATAATGTTCGTCAACATCTCAACAACAGATTCCCGGAAGATTGATAGATCCCCAGCACTATCGCCGGACTTAAACTCCCTTGATTTTTACTTGTGGGGGCATCTGAAAAGTGTTGTGTATGTGGAGCCAGTTCCTGATGTGCAGACCCTTGAACGTGTCCGTGTAACCTGTGACGCTATTCGGATACAGGCCATGAACATTCGTAAGATTGAGCCAATTCATTATACGACGTGTGGACGCTTGCATTGCAACCCATGGTGGCCACTTTGAACATCTGTTGTAACCTGGATGCACTTAATGCCATTTAATGTGTACCGGTACTAATTGTTTTATTGCATCCTCGCCATCCATTTCCAGACATATGTTAATACTGACTTTTTTGTTCCTTTTCCTCTCAGGAATCACCTCCTGCAGTTGGTCCCTTTAGTTTACATTCATCCTGTATAGCGACAAAGAGTATGTCATTAAGAAAATGTCCAGATGTAGTAATTCATCTTGTAGTCTAGGAAACATACACAAGGGAATGTTTTTTCCATGTTTGTTGGATCTTTCAAAATTCTCTAAAGTGTTTTCATCATGTATTGAATTTAAAAAAAAAATCATGCCTGTGGCTGCTGTTTCCAACATTTTCTTGAAATCAATTTTAATGAAACACAGTTCATGAAATTAAAATTTATTTGTGTTGAAAACTGAAAGGGCCAAACATAGTCTGGTGCAACACCGTCTGTGAGGAAATACACTTTACAGAATACTGGTAGAGTAGATGCTAAGTCACCAAATGCTCTTATTAGTAATGTGTGCAATACAGTGTAAAGCTAAAAAAGGAACAGTTTTAGTGTAATAAATACTTTCATTGTGCGATAAGCCAGACTGCACTTGAAACTGCAACTACCTCAGAAACAGAACTAGCTAATGATTCTCATCACAGTACAAGCTGTAATATAGAAATATAGTGTGAATTAGGGTCTGAGTGTTACAAGAAATACTGTGATGTGATCAATGCAGATACTGAGCATAAAGTAACTCTAATGGAAAGGGACAATTTAAATGAAAATTTTTATGAACTTGGTGAGTTGGAAGTGGATTGTATTAGTGAAAGTGATTATATAGATTGATGGAATAGTGATGAATATGCCATCCTATTCCCGACCAGGGGAATATCCAGAATAACATTTTGTTGTTGCAGACACTTCTTTACTAGCTTTGTCAAAAATATACAGTGACTAGGAATGAAATAAGCAACTGCAAGGGAGCTGTGATCTGCACAAAAACGGTTTGTGCCAATGGAAATTGATTTTCTCGGTATTCTCGTTGTGTTTTCGGCAAAAAGCAGGATGGTAGTTTGGAGATTGCTTCATCATTGTAGTTGTCCGGAATATTGTTCAAGTAGTTTTAATTGCTATTTTGTTGGTCTCTCGATATTGTCATGTTTTCAAGAATGGCATATGATATAATTACCAACAGTATTCCAGTTATAAACACAGAATGGAAAAACGAAAGAGAGACAATCGTAAAGAACTCCAAAAATCGTTGACTGTTTCGTTAGCAAGGGATGAACAGTACAATTACCCAGGCTTCTGTGCAAAATGTGTCATCTGCTCTCTCATGAACTTGCATTGGGGTAGGGGGTTATTATTGACTACAAAACTTTTATGGAAATATATGGGAGAGCACTGGAAACAAATGCTTTTCAATTCTAAACTAACTGCGAAAGAAAAATGTGATATAAAACTGTTTTAAGTTACAGAAATGTAGGAGCACACCGTTATATGAGGACACAATATCCCATTATCGAGAATTAATTCAATGTATGACACTTTTCAAAAACCTCAATGAAAAAATTTTTAAACGTAGAACAAAAGTATTGTAAAATTCATGCTTGGAAAGCAAGTTGTATTAATATTCATCTTTTGTGGGTGGCTCAGTCATCTGGCAGAGACAGTAAATTGTTAATTGAAAAATGGGTTGATTCTCCATCATATTTAAATGAGCACGAATGATATGAAGAAAGTGAGAAAAAAGTTACAAACTGAACATTCAGTGAATAAGAAAAATCAAAGAAACTGTGGCCTAGCAGTGGTTCTGGAGCTTATTAAGTGCTCAAGGTTATTGGATATAACTTTTTTTAAAGGTCTAAAGCATTAAAAATAATTCATAGATATACTGGTCATTTGGAAATTTACCACAGCGATCATTTTAAATATGCACCAAAAACAGTTCACGTCTCATTCAGCAGTTTGTATAGGCTTTCAATTCTAGCTATATTGGACTAAAACTGGAATGTAAATTAACAAACTGTTAGATACAGACGTCAGTATTCTTTGACCGGGTGAGTTGGGTTCTTAAAAAATAAGTATGCATTGTCAAGTGATGCATGGAAATAAAATATGAAGCCGGTTATTGTATATTTGAGAGATGGGGACTTAAACAGGAGAGAAGCCATGGACCTCTTACTGCTTGAAAACATTGCTTCCGTACCTCCCCTGTCCATTGACGCTTAAAAAAAGAAACCCTTCTCATTTTCAGCATTCCTCTCAGTAAACAAGTAAGTGTAGTAGTTTTGTTTTTTAAATTTTTAATAATAAAATTATATATTTAAATGCCAATGAATATGTTTAGTTAGAATAAATACAGATAAAAGAAAAAACAGCACATTATATGCTTCTAACAATTAGCAATGAAGAAAAAAAATAGCCCTAAAGAGACCATCTGCCACTGTAATGTTTAAAACCAATGAATGTAATTTTCTTCTGGTTCTGGAAACATTAAATCTGATTTTGTTAATTACATATGAATGAATTAACCATTCTGTTGTGGTGTCCTATAGTTGTCCAGGAATTTTCCAATAGGTGTCTTGTTTGTATGCCATATACCTCCATGTTTTGTTAGTAGAATTTTGTGCTGTAAACTGATGTAAGTTTAAGTTTATTTGTGTTTTTATGTGTACATTATGGTGTGTCATGGGTAAATATTCCTTATCTAATATAAGATTATTCAAACAAGTATTTTCTGTAATGCAGTGATAGACTTGATGTTTCAGAAGTCCTTGTGTTATGTATTTCACAGCAATGCATACTTCATCTGTGGTCATTATAAAACAATTATTACACTAATATCAAGAACAATCTTGTGCCTTACCTGCAGTATTCACTTAGGTGCCATTATTATCTTGGCACTCAGTGGTAGTCCAAGCTTCTCATTTCAAATCAAACTGAAATAATTTGAGTATATGTTCACTTATATTAGCTGAAAACTACACACACAGTAACATAATCCGAGATGTCAGTGTAACATGTGTATTTAGTTTCTAGTACCAGACTGATCCTGAAAAGAGTGAATGTGCATGACTGCTTGGTATCATGTTCTCTCTTCAGCAATGCCTGCCGGCCTAGCCGGCGATGAGTGGAATGGCATCACAGTGTGCTTAATATTTATATATCTCACTGCGCAGTTCTCCCATCAATGTGAATCGGATTCAATTCCCGACAAGGTCGCTCCCAGATTTTCATATCTAGGAATTATGCTGGACTATGCCGCTAGTAGGCAGGTTTTCTCAGGGATCTCCCTTTACCCCTGTCTTTTCATTCTGACACTGTTCCATACTCACCTCAATCATCCTCATCTGCTTTTAGGACCTACGTTAAGAGGCGCCCAAATCTCTTCATTCGCTCAAAGTTGCAAAGGTGGCAGGGAGCGATTTGAGGGAGGACTGCTTCATACATGGGCAACTCTACATGGTCTGTTCCAGAGTAAGCTCACCTAGCAACTGGCAAACCTAACACCTGAGGGCTGAACCACTAATGTGGTCTGTGAAAAGTTCCTTCTGTTTAGAATATTAGTAAGTGCTACATGTAGTACACGCATATGAAGCTGCTTACATAAAGCTAGTATATGTGCTCCACCAACAGTGATCTCAATAAACAGTGTGAACTAATAACTAGAGCATTCCTTGACAGGGGTTACCCAAGCCACCTAGTCCACAAACAGATTCAGCAAGTCATCTCAAATACAGAAACACAAACCAAGGTCAACAACTCTGATATTCCCCTAGTGGTCTCGTATCATGAAGACCTAAGTAAACTCAGAACCATTCTCTTGATATAATATTCTCATTTCCTCATCACAAATACAAGACCTACTCTCCAAACTACCCAGATTGGTCTTTAAAAAGCCACCTAACCTCTGCAATAAACTGGTTCATCCAAAGCTGTAGCCTACCACAAATGCCAAACAAACTATCACCCCCAGAGGATCCCATTCCTGCAATAGCTCACGCTGTGGCTCCTGTGCCATCCACGAACCCTCAACTTCTTTAATAATAGATTCACTAGCTGTACATACCCCATCCAAGTAAAATATAACTGTGCAACAGAAAAAATGATTTATCTGCTACAGTGCAAACACTGTAATGCAGAATACATCGGCCTCACCACCAACACAATCAGGCAGAGAATGAATTGCCATAGAGCAGACACCAAACAATCCATAATCAATAACCTACAAGATAAACCAACTGCAGCATGCAGCATTACACAACAAATATTTTATTCTTGCTACAGCACCAAAGTTGTGAGAGCCCTACCACCTTCTAGCAATAGCTCAAAACTCAGACGCTGGGAATTAGCTGATCAATATATAACAAAATGCAAGCAACTGCCAGGTCTCAACAGAAGATAATCACAGCTCCAAACCACACACATCAGCTTTATGCATGATGCTTATTCTGACTATATATAAACACAACATCGCCTCATCTGTACGTATCATCACTTCACCCCAGGTGGGGTTTGGACCCCAAAAAAACTTTCTACGAGAGCCTACAAATACGTCCCTAGTTGCGGGGGCACCCACGGACACTTCAGCCAAGATCGATTTGCCCTTATGTCAGACATCACACCAACCCACTCACGTGTGAGAGAGGCTAGTCAAGTAGTCCAGTTAAGCACCTAAGCTCATGCAACACAGGCAATCCAACATTACAGAGCCGCCTAGTTCGACAACGGACAGAGAGATCGTGCTAGAGAGCAAAGCTCTGCCCAGGAGGAGGAGCTCACCGCCTGCACCCCCGCACCTCAGACAAGCCCATGGGCAGGTGAATATATGTCCGTGCGTCACTGGGAAATGCCAATTGTTCTCGAGTTGCTCTTTGAGTTCATCTCCAGCAGCTCGCTCCATCATCTCATATGCTGGGGCTCTCTGCTGATAACATCTTCGCGACCTACCAGAAGCTCTCCAAGACCTTCATCAGCAACCCCCCAAAGAAGTCTTTGACCCCCCCCCCCTTGAACAGTGCTACCTTTCTGGTAACAGCAACCATATTACCCTTCTAGTAGTGTTAACACGCACTATCCTTATGGTAGTGGCACCCCAAATTCCATACAACGGCATTGAGATTGTTGGGGACAGTTGTGATTATAGCTACCTAGTCGCATCTGCTCTTGTTCAGGTCAGACCCAGTTCCCCTTCACCTGGTTTACGTAGTTTATTTCTGTTCAGTTCTTAGTACGGGCCACCATGTTTATTCCTCCCTGAATAAATACGTTTTGTTCTCAAACCTCTTGAGTACTAATTCTGGGGTGACTGATTTTAACCTCTGTAGACATCAGCCCATCAAGTTAAAGCAGAAGACAGCGTCTTTGACAAATCAATTACCGAACCTAGAGTAGGACTGCTGGCTCCCTTAACTGGGTGTACGTATGTCATAAATACACCCAGTCGATGGCCACCTGTACTGTGCACCTGGTGCGTAGTAAGGTAGAGCCATAACCACTAGGAACTCAATCCACATGGCCTAGCCGGCAAAACGTCCTAACCTCATAACCGCATGGAAAATTTGTTGTCCTTCTTTGTGTGTGTGTGTGTGTGCCTGTCGACAAGTACTATACTGTTAGTACTTGAATTCTTGTCCTTATATATTTTTTTGGTAGCTCAATGGCCTACTTGCAACCTTTACTAACATGTTTTTGTTTATACTCAGTGATTCCTTCTGATCATTGCTTACACAGAATTGAGATTCAGAATAAAAATAATGGCACAGAATGCACTGAAAACTTGAATAGAACTTGTTAAGTTTTGGGAGGAATTGGTATGTTACCTTGCAAATTATTGAGACCATTTTCACTTACTGTTGAAAATCTTGATACACTTTTAAGAGGACAGAGTTACAGTGTTTCAGTCAATCACAATCTAAGTTTCGCACATTCAAGTAGCAATTTGTTGTTGTTAATATGTTGTTATATAATTTTCGTAAATAATTAATATTTTGTGTAATTTCAGTAATACTGATAGCCATGAGCCATTTCAAGCTGATAGTATTCTGAAGCCAATACAAGCTGATGGTGAACTTATGTATGTTGCATACTGGCATAATCTTGAAAGACTTGATCTTAGTAAAGTACCTATTCGAACTGGAGCATTTCTTTTTGAGGTAAGCAGAAATAATTATTAATTCCATACAAGTGATAATGTTTTCATTTTTGGATTGTATAATGAGAATGGCATAGTTACAGGAGCAGGCATTTGTAACGATTCTTTTCCCAAAGCACCAAGCAAACAATGCTGTAATTTTTAAATTGTCTGTGCTAACTCTGTGGTGGAGGATGTCAGACACCAAGATTCCTGGCATGTTGTGGGAGGAGAGACAAAAATGTAGCACAACGTTGTCAGTTACGACTCTGTTACAATGACCAGACCATCTTGTAAATGGCAGAACAACACACACATATGCGCATTGCAATACTTGTCCTTCCTCCTAAGTCTACTGTTCTCTTAACTCTGCAATTCCTACTTAACTCTTATTAATTACCTTGACTTGTAAAAAGGTGGTAAGGGGTGTCACGGGGGGTGCTCATAAAATTAAAACCATAAGCGCAGACCTGTGTAAGTTGTAAGTACGTGAAAGCGTTGTCAAAAAAATATATATATAATACTTTATAAGACAGCTGTGACAACATGAAGGTGGTAAATGAAAGATAATTGATTTTAGTTCAAGTTATATGTGTACAGAAGTGAATACAAATTATAATGCAGGTAAGATATGATAAAATAAACAAATGGGTACAGAGGAGTATTCTGGCGATTGTGTACCGTGGGGGTGTATCTTGTGTGAAACAACTCAGTGTGGCCCAGTAAGGAGGGTAGATATTTTTACTAACTTAATGTAAAGAGTGGTCACAATGTATAGCAGGAAAAATTAAGGCAGCTAGCGTAAATAAAGAAAATGAACAGGGTTCACCACAAATTGCTGCGGCGGCAAAAGAACTTACCACTTGTAGTAACTGGCACTTCTTGTAGAATTTTAATAAAGGAGGGTAATTATATACATAAATAAAATTATAGAACCTATTTCCATAAAATACAGACATTGCATACAACAGAAAACAATTAGTTATTTGAACAAAAAAAAAGCTATTCGACCCTTGTGCACTGAAATTAATATAACATAATACATAATTAATCCAGCAAAAGTAGAGGGCGGGATTAAAATGAAATACTGGTGTGACAATCGTTCTAATTACCTCTGTGGGCATAAAAGCAAACATATACAATTACGTAAACAAGGCAGAAAAGCATTAAAATATATATCAAATGTGAATTTGTCACCCTTATGGCTAATGATAGACTGAGTAGGGAGAGATTAATGGTTATCTTTCAGTTCTGTGGTAACAGCAGACGCTTATGTAGCGGACATGATACTGTGTCATGACGTAACACATGCCAGCTTCCGGCGATAAATCGCAGGCATAGAGCCCAGCTGTGGAAAAAAAACAAAACACTAGCAATGCCGTGATGGCGGTGTGTGCAAAGTGGGCGGGGAAAGTGCCCCACTTCTTCATTGTGGGACGGCCTTGGATGGCCATCTCCATGGCAATGCTTGGCGCATGCGCAGGCGACTGCCCGTGCGCGTTGCTGCCAACCTTGGCGGGTGGCAAGAAGAGCATCGCAGTTACGCTGTGTGGCGGCGAGAGGTGTGGAGTATAGTTTGCAGGCCTGGTATCCCCTCTACTATGTGGCAGCTGTGGAACAGTAGCATGAAGGTGGGTTGAGAGGCAGGAACGCGACGTGGAAGGCATGCTGTGACTGCTGCTTGCTGCATCACGCGTACTGATTCAGAACTTGGTCAGAACATCCCAGTTGTTGTACACCTCGGATCCCTTGCAGCGATGTCAGGACACAGACAGTTTAGCACCCACAGTTTAGCACGTAATGTACAATGGAGTAATAGAAACTGTAACACATTTTTACACATACATAAGCTACTGATACAGAAAAGACACGTTATACAGTGACATTACTATAAAATATTTATGGTGTATGCCAACTTGGTGTACCTGGAACAGATAGTGTCGAACTTAGGGACACCAGATTAGTTTGTCTGTACTTGAACGGTGGATTCACCTAGAACATCGGTGATACAATATGGGCTGCGAAAATGATGGGTAAGGGCATTATGTCTCCCGCGGTTACGCACCCAGACATAGTCGTTAACAGGTAAGGTATTTTTCCTTTGCGTTTTGTCAAATTGGGCTTTCTGAAGGCTCTGAGCCTGAATTAAATTGCGCCTCGCAATGTCACTAGTGGCTAAAAGTTGTTCGCACCAATTATGCCCCTACTCGGAAAACTTAGCAGCTACCACCTGGGCTGGGAGGACCACTTCTTCCCCATGGAGGAAATAGAAGGGCATAAACTTAGTAGAACTATTAATGCTAGTGTTGTGGTTGAACTGAATGAACGGGACGTACAAATCCCAGTTTAATTGGTCCGCACTCGTACAAGCTGTAAGCTGTTCCCTAATGGAGCGGTTATTATTTTAGACTAAACCGTTACAAGGAGGGTTGTATGCGGTGATAGTTAGCTTTTTGATGCCAAGTGACTTGAGGAGGTTGCTAATAAGTTAGTTCTGAAAACTGGTGCCCCTACCTGTAAGTATCTTTTCTGGACAACCGAACTGCAAAATAACTTGTTTTATAAATTCGGCACAGGTGGCCATATCAACAGACTGAACCGGTTTTTGTACAAACATAGTGGGTGGCGTATTCCATCATGACCAAAATATACTTATTTTTATGGGCTGTGGCAGATAAAGGGCCTTTCACATCCAGAGCCCACGTTTTCAAAAATGGCTGGGGTGGCATTGGGGTTAACTGACCCATGGGTTGTGAGGTGATTGCTTTAATTTTCTGACAATCAGGGCATTATTGAACATACATCTTAACATCAGCAGCCATTGTGTCCCAAAAATAAGATTGTTTAATTTTCCACAAGGTTTTAAGTACAACAAAATGACCTCTCCCAAATATGGCATCGTGATGGGCCTGGATGACTTTGGGAACATATGATTTAGAGACAAGTTTTAACTTAGACGACCCCTGGGGTGAGTGGACCTTTAAAAGTATTTCCCTGTTGGTGGCTATACCATAGTGACGACTCAACCGACAATATTTCTTGTCGGCTTATTCTGGGTTTAATAAGGCCTGTTTCAGATTGCGAATATGGGGTCGTTGTCGTATTCGCCAATGAAGGGAGAAGTAGGAACAGTGACAGTACATAGATGGAACACTGACTCATCATCAATTTGAATATACTCCATGGTGTGTGTATAGACTGGGAGAAATGCATAACATCATTAAAAAGGACAATAAGAATTGTAAATTGAAAGACTGTATCAATGCATGTCGTGGTGAGTGTGGAGGTATGCCTGTGTCTAATTACTTCAACATTCACTTGGTAGAGGGTAGTTACGATTTTGATAATCAAATGAATTGGGAAAATGCCCTCCTTGGCTACTGCAGTGGCGATTCTGTCCCTGTCATTCTGGCTGTGCGCTGAAATAAAATGGTGTTTAACATCGTCCCAGTGTTGTTTAATATATTTTTCCACAGAAGCACTAATTTCGGACGCTTTGTCAGGGTTGTGGAAAATGGCTTCAGCAAAGGCCTTAAAAAGTGAGGTGCAGTTCATTATGTCATCTTTGACGATGTAGTCAGTGTTGTGGACTGTGACAGTTTGTGTGGTGACCTGTGGGGCTGTGGCTTAACGCATCGGGAAGTGTGTTCAACTTACCCTTAACGATATTAATTTGAAAGTCAAATTCACTGAAGGCGATAGCCATTTTTTGACTGTGTGCATTATGATTCGCCATGGAACGTAGATACATCAAGCTAGCATGGTCGGTTTCAATCGTAAATTTGCACCCATACAAATATTGACGAAAATGAGTGCATAAGTATTTAATAGTCGATAGCTCTCGCTCGGTGGTGCTCCAGCGCCTCTCCTGAATAGAAAATTTCTTATATGCAAATGATGCTACGATATTTCTTTGTTTAGAGTATTACTGGCGTCGCATGCTAGAATAATCTCATGGCCCTAGTTACATTTTTGCTATAATGGCACCTGAAGAATGGCTTGTTTCAAATGTAGAAAGGAATTTTGATGCTCTGTTTTCAATTTAAAAGGAGTAGAATGCTTAGTCAGATCAATCAACAGCTGTGCAATGGATGCACAATGCAAAATATATTGTCGCAGGTAAGAAGTGATTCCAAGAAAGGTGCAAAGTTGTTTGAGGATAGTAAGGGGGGCCATATTTTTTATTGCAGCTACCTTGTCGGGGTCTGTAGACATGCCTTGGGGCGTGATGATGTGACCTAAAACTTTAATTGTTTGTTGGGCGAACGAACACTTTTTGGCATTGACTTTAACATTGAATTGGCATAATCTTTCAAAGACTTTATGGATATTTCCGATATTTTCCTCAAATGTACTACCTAGAATAAAAATATGGTCAATATAGACTATTGCTGCAGTCCATCTCAGGGGGCCTAAAAGTTTGTTGATGAAAATTTGAAAATATTGGGGTGAGGCGCTGAAATCCATTGGCATTCTTCAATATTCAAATAATCCCACCACATCGTTACTAAAAGCCAATTTATGACGATCCTGAGGACAAGCAGGTATACTATAAAAGCCAGAAAATAAGTCAAGGCTGGTGATGAAAGGGGAATGTTGTAAAGCATTTAAAATGTCTTCAGTTCGTGGTAGTGGATATAGCCCCCTAGTAAGATGTGATTAAGTTTCCAAAAATCGAAGGCCGCCACTTTTTTTGTATAAGGCAAGGCTAGGGGCAGAATATGGGGAATCAGCTTCTTGGATAATTCCAGTATTGACCATATCTTTGATTTGAAGTAAAAAGTCGTCACACACTTTGGGACTGATGCGATAGGGACGAGTAGCAATGGGTTTGTCAGTGTCTAAATCCAGCTTAATCTCAAAATCCCTCGCTTCAGTGAGCTCTACTATAGAGTTAGCAAAACTGTCATTATAGTGCTCTTATAATATCTTGAATAGCGCGTGTCTGGGAAGGAGAAAGGTTATCATTCAAGGAAGGACCCTGAGGGGTTGATTCTCAAAAGCCTCACTAGCATTGCAACAATGGGTAATGGACGAGTAGTCCGGAATTTCTGCGCCTTCGTCTTCAACCTACAATCTCACTCACTACCACACGTCGAGTCACGATGCCATCGGGGGGGGGGGGAGTACGCCATGCAGGATCACTTTATCTGGGCCAACTGGAGCTACCCGCTATACTCCACACGACCTTAGGCGGTGTAGCGATGCCAGGTTATCGCTACAGCATGCACGCACAGAGATATATATTAATGTTCAGACCATGCAGGCGTAGTTAATGACAAGAGGGAATTTTGTCATATTCAACTGTACTGTATGTATTTCACCATTGATTGAAAAGAGATTTTTTGAATTTTAGTAAAAATATTGAATTTCAAATTCATTAATATAGTAGCCAGCCTATCAGACAATGGTTAAGGTACTTTATTGCTGCCACAACTGACCAGTGCTATCAGATGCACTTTTTAAATCCTATCTGTATATAAAGTACATTGAAGTTACAAAAGCTGGGTTATGGGCTGGTGGTAGAAGGAGCTTTATGGTTTTTAGTTATTAGGGGTTCTCATTGTTCATAGGTGTGGTGTCAACATTATGAGCTCTCATCACCATTTCTTTAATGCTTATTTTATGAAACTTAGACATTTTTTTTTTCTGTGTGACTTTTTTTTAAAATATTTTATTATCATTTCTGGCAATGTAATTATTTCTTAAGTAATATTTTGTTTTATGTTTATAAAATTTTATTGTTTTTTTTTGTGTAAACACAGATGGCAACTGTCAAAACAGGAATAATGGCTAGTATAAAATAATATAAATAAATTAGTTTTTATGTTCTTAAATTTTTTTTAATGTTTTTTGTCAATAAATTTTAGATGGTAGGCTTCCGACCATCATGGTAGAACATAAGTAAATAATTTCATGTACATTTAATGTGGTCACCGTTTAGGATATAAGTAATAAATACATGGTTAAAAAAATATTTCTCATTCTATAAGAACTTTGTGCTTGTCAGTTCATTAGATTGGGGTATATATAATGACAGGGTTCCCATTCAGAAAAAGATTTAAAGTTGACACGTGCCCTACCTTGGTGGGTAAGTGGTTAGGATGCTGACTGCCTTCTCAAGATCTTAGGTAAGCCTACCGCTGCGTGATTGGCTAGAATTATTAGCCCGATGGGTCGTGGAGGGTTTGGATTAAGGGAAGTCAAACCCCAAAGTGAGGTGGAATGAGATAGTTTCCCATCCAGGGAGTTCTACCTTCCTCACTACTATTACAGTTGGCAATAATCATGAAGCCAGTGGTGCCGGGTGTATGAGATGGAGATGCAGTTGAAGCGATTGTGGGGTGGAGATGGATGACCTGGCTGGGGGAATATGGGCTACTCGAATGGGCAGAGTGGGTTGATGTGCGGGAATATAATTTGTGTGGGGTGATGCCACACATGGTTTGGAGATTATTTTTGGCGGGAGTCGAACCCATACAGTTTTCCCCGACGCTAGTTTAGTGAGGCGTGGATTCAGTTTGTCCTCCTGAGAGGCTACCTTGGTGACAGTAACGTTGTCTACTGGGGGATGAAGGTTCCGGCTAAGCAAGCTGATGTCCCTCCAGGTCATATTCTGGCCAACAGGCACCTAAATATTTATGTAAGGGATTCCAGTGGTCTAGGGGAATAAAAGGGGAGATTGGCCAAAGAACTACTTCAGATACTGAAGACTGGGGCCCGACCTTACACGTGTCACCTTGAGTGAGGTCGGCTTTGAGAGCTCTCTCTAAGGCATGACATTCCCTACGCCGATGATGACACTGGACTCCTCCCTTCTTACTATGCATTTGTTCAGTCCCGTGACTTTCCTGCAAACGTGCAGTCCTGGGGGCATGGCTTATGCAAACACACCCAGGGCCCTGACGTGTAGAACAGCAGTCCGGTATTGGGACGTCACTGAAGGTAGGTGTGAATTCACCGTAAACCCAGGAGCTCAGCGTGTCGTTTGCAGACTAAGGCTTTCTGCAACCTCCGGCTCCTGTAGAATTCCGTGTATCACACAGCTAGTCTCCAGCGGAATTAATTACAGTACCCGATACAAGCTTTACCAATACACTGGTAACTAGCATTATTAATGAAATAGGATCTATCGTGAAATTATGGTAAACGACAAATAGAGTTTCACGTAATTTTTATTACAGCAATTTGAAAATGGAAAGCCCTGTCTAATCAATTACAAGAATAATAACTAACTAGCTAAAAATTTGAAAATTATTTAATGTACTCAAACAGGTGAAGGTGAGCCTGGAAAAATAATTAAATAAATGCTGAAAATAAACTACGGCAAAATTTATGGTGAAGTGGTTACTGCTCTCACGGTCAGCGGATGCCTCGATGGACGAGCCTTACGCAAGCTGCAGGGTGCTGCAGCCTTCACAGTCTGCAGAGGTTAAGTGAAGTCTTCTTGCAGACTTCTGGGTGCTGAGCTGTGTTGCAGGCTGAGGAGAGGAGAGAGGGCGTCTTGCAGACCAGGGAGTGCTCACTGACCTAAGCGGCCGGTGTGCCCGGCATCTCTGCTGGAGCGTGGTTCCGGACTTCCTTATATAAGAAAAAATCTCGTGATCAGTGATCTTCCAGGGGTGCGGGGTAGAGTAGCCTTCCCTGCTTGGAGGCGGCGACAAATTTAAACACCTCTTCCTGAGGCTGGCGGGTTCTGACGTCACAAGGTCACAGGGGTGCTGCCATCTCCTGGATTTGCTAGAACTTCTTCCATTTCTAAATAGTAGGGTAGTGGTTCGTGAAAAATATTTTATTTTATTATCGGGGTGGCGCTTGCATCCGGGAATTCGGGCGGGCCATACATTTCATAATGAAGCACGTCAATTACTTTTGCGTAAGCGGCTATCCAATGCGTGGAGTCTACTTGCTCACTACGTGAAATTACTTTGCTACTGTTACTGACTTTCCCCGAGCTCTGGTGGCTCGTAGATGGGGCAAAGTCGCCCGTAGGGCGCGTATCTACACTGCGCAGTATGTTTGCATTCGTCAACCTGAATATCCCACATGATGTACTTTTCTTCTGAGTCCGTCTTTAAAGAGTTCTACAGCCCTTATTATTTGAGATGGACCAAGGGTGTTGTATTTAAAATTTATTCTTTTCAGAATAGCAAATATATATATATATATATATATATATTTATTTATTTATTTATATATTTATGCTTCTGATTGCATTAGGCAATGTTACAAATGTTTTGTAAAATAAGAAATACATGCCCTTTTGCTTTGTTATTATGTTAGTATAGTATACAATACTTCAGCATCGCATAGCACTTTTATTCATGGATGTTGCAGTGGAATACACTGATGCGTGTCTACCTGGTGGTGAAACCTTAGGTGGTAGGGATTGAACGTTGACTGCCCTCTCAGAACCTAGTGGTGCCTACCACTGCGAATAATACTTGTTTTAATGGGCCAGTGAGACATAAGGGGGTTGTACACAGTATTAGGCTGCTTGTGGGTAGGTGTACTATGAGCTTGGGGGGGGGGGGGGGGAGTCAAACCTGCAACCTGGATTAATCTGCCAGACGTGAGTTTTATTGTGCTAGTCGTCTTGTGCATCTGCCTAGTGGGAGTGTCCTGGTGAGTAGTACTATCAGTCTGAGCTCATAGTTTGATCTCATTCTCATATTCAGTAGGTTGCTGGACGAGGTCGTGGCACACTGAACTAGGTTCGTCCTCGGACGTCGAGCTCACTTTACGCGCAGAGTTGTTAGTTAGTGCTAATGCACGGTGTTCCCTATGTCTCGGTCTGCGTTGTAAACCACCCTTTCTAGTGTACATTGAACCACTGATAGTACCCACTGACACACAGTACTAAGTTGGGAAAAATACGGTGTACCTATTTAAAAATGACGGAACTCAAACAATTAATTTTTACGTAATGTTTGTTACATTGTTTGCCCAGGAGAGTCATGGCTATTCCAGAAAAATACAAACGAATAATAATTAGCTACCTGGCTAAACCCTTCAAATATGGAAATTACGTAAAGGAAATGTACGTGGTTTGGTTCAGCTGAAGGCAAGTCTGAGGATAAAGCAATAAAAATCTCTGACCAAAACTATAAAAGAACAATTTTACAGCGGCTAGCAACAAAATCTATAGCAACGCAATTTTAAAGTGACGTATTAAAATAGTAGTTAATCAGGTAGGTACTTTACAATGCGCTGGCTCACTACCATGGAATCAGGAAGTTGACTCTGGGGTAAGGGAATACCAGGGTTAAGGTTAGGCATACCTGATGTAGGCGTAGTCGTCTCAAGCTGGTCTTCTGCAGAGTGCAGGTCTCAGAGTGGAGCGATAGAGTCCTTCACAGTCTTACGGGAGCCTTAAGAGGAGTCTTTGAGCAGACTCGAGTTAGATGTGAGGCCGGACTAGATGGATAGTCCTGGGCGGACTTTAAGGTAGCAGATAGTCTTAAACTGACTAAGGTTGTGGGGAGTCTTTGAGCAGACTCAAGGTAAGAGGAGTCTTAAGTAGACTCAAGGTAAGAGTCTTGGGCAGACTCAAGACAGCAGAGTCTTTAGCAGACCAGGATGGCTCACGTCATCTTCGACCGAAGAGCCCGGCACATCTGAAGGTGCTCGACCTTGTGGTCATATTTATATTAAATTTCTGCTTATCAACTATTCTTAGGGGTGTGGATTTATCGGGGTGCAGGAGCGCTGCGCTTTTCTTATTGCCCCCGTGGAGGCGACTACAAATTAAAACCCCTGTCTTCAAGGCGGGTGGGCCGTGACGTCACAATGCCACAGGGGTGCTGCCATCTCTCAAGATCGTAGGAACTTCTTCCAGAGCTAAGCGACGAGTAGTAGAATTCTAATAATATTTCTTTTTTCGGGGGGGGGGGGTGCCTTTTGCATGCATACATCTGGGCGGCAATGGGGATTGTAATTACACACGTAATTTGCAATGATGTAATTGGCTACCCAGGCTTTTGTGCTGTCTTGGCTCGATACATTTAATATGGTTTGCCACTTATATATTTCTCCCCTGAGCGCATGTAGCTCGTAGATGGGGCGAAGTCATCCGTAGAGCGCACATTCACACTGCGCAGCATGTTGCTATGCGTCAATTGGCCACCCCAAGTGATGCAGACACTACTCCGATTTCTACTGCGGTGCTGCAGGTCTGGAAGGTGGATGCCTCAATTGTCGGAACTCTGGATGGACTTCTTGGCGAGCGCCTGCTCTGTGCATCGCTTGCCCTTGAATGAGTTGCGGGCGCCCGTATCTGGGTCGTGCACCATCTGGTTACAATTTCTGCGGCGGGTGAACAGCCTTATCCTCTCTTCCCATCTTTGTTCTCTCCCCCTCTTCTTGGCAGCGGTCGGTTGTCAGGGCGTAGTCATCTGCTTTGCAGCGCAGTGCAGTCTTCCCATCACATTTCCTTTTCTGTGGCTTACCAAGGGTGGAAGAATTTGAAAGGGAGGTTGGGGAATGAGCTGTTAGTTACGAACCTAGGCATTCCTAATTCAAGAGCAGTTCGTAGTGCGAGTACAATTATGGTTTGTAAAAAAAAATGTATTTTTACGTTTACTTTTATTTTTCTGTTCTCGAAAAATTAAAATGGGAACTAACAAATGCAAGTTTTACATGTGAGAGTGGTATATTTATGGCCCCTGCAGGAAGAAGTTAACTAGACTGACACTCAACCAGTGTGGTCGCACAGTATCCGACATGTAGTGACAAAAAAATAACTCTATATACATCCTGTTCTCCGGATGCTCTCCTACAACCTAATTGGTCATAGAGTAAAATAACCCTTCATGGAAACAAGACAATGAGAACATTCAAGCAAACTTCTTTTTTTCTTGAAGTCTTGATGTAAATGGGTTAAGCATGATTTGTGCATAAAACAAGCTCACCATTTTCTGTAACATCTTTACAATACATGGACACTGGTTACAATTCCTTACAAGCTAGGTTATGTACAAGCAAGGCATTTACAATATATCAAGTGAGGTTCACATAGATTGCACTTACAATAATTTGATACTAGAAAAAATTTCCCTTGTATAGCGGGAATTTAAATAATTATTTACAGGTTCTCCTGGAGTTCTTGACTCTTAAGCAAGGTTTTAACAGGTTGGTGCGCACATAAAATATACAAGTCTGCTGTGGGGCAGAGGGTCCAGAACTAGGTAGGCGTGGCCTCCATTTACGTTACATGAAGGGGCTCAGCCACGTGAGCATAGTGAGAGATAGTGTGGAATATAGTTGGCGTTACGCCTCAATTACTGACACAACTCAATTAGGGATTTCACACAGGCATGAAAGAAATTTGTCAGTGCACACTGGGGGTAAGAAAGTTTTCTCATAACACATATCACTGTTACTAACTAAACATGGGTACACTTAAGCACGTATTGTACGTGAGAAATTTTACAATGACAATCCTAACCTAGAATATACACAAGAAGAAATCATTAATTTTTCTTTCCCTTTTGAGGCTGTATCAGGATGACAGTAAAACAATGTCTATGCCTAAGCACCCTACAGTGGCTTACGCCTATATGGAGGTTATATACAAAATTAAAGTTAATCATATTTTTCCATTTTGCCTTCCTAGTGAGGTTACATGCGGGATAAACACTCTTACTTCCTACTTCTTTACATGGGTATGAGTTGACGTGAGTTGACTCTACTATATACAAGGTTAAGTTTATGTTCAATTCTCTCAAATTATGCTCATTGGGTAGCCTGACTGGCTGGGGACGAGATTTCCTTTCTCATGGGTTCATCATATGGGACTTCTAGCTCGCACTGAGTAGAGAGGTTACGCTTGCCGTACTGTTGGTGGTACATACATATCATTAAGGGTTGCGCATGATTCTCAAGTCACACATTTCTAACCTAAGACAAGGGATAATTTTAAGTGGTTATACATGGGTTTTCCATTTAAGGAAAAATAATTAGGCCTACTTGCTATGTGATCTTATACATCAAATTCTTAGCCTCAATTAATTGTACGGGTGTGACACTGTTACGTTTGGGGTTTTCACAAAAAGCGAAAAGAAAATTTTACTTTAAATATTGTAACAAGCACTACACAAAGTTTTAAAGTTCTGACCTTGGTACAAAAATTACGCTTGAAATGTTCATTCAGAGTTGTGGGGTTTTACATAGTTTTGGTTAATAACCAGTTTACACTCAGAAATTTATGAAGACTTCACATTTATGGAGGTGAGTTACGGCGTACTCACAGTGTGTTCTCGTCTCATACTCTTATGCAAATTTACAGGGTTTCTTAATTCAATGTCACCCAGTCGCATTGTGAGAAGTAGAGAGGGTTCTTGACAAGGTTATGTTTATGGGCCCGCTGATGGGCTTCGAGTTTGTGTGTTCACTTCCTGACAGTGCTCACGGAATTCGGCTATTCGACGTTAAACGTGTCGTTCAATTTTTCACAAATACAAACAACAATATTTATTAAGGTTCATATTTAATGCTTACTTTACGTGAGCACTAATGGGGTTTTTCGGGGAAATGCAAACATTAATTTTCCAGCTTGCTAACGGGGTTTAAAGTCACTTTAATTTTTCCATCAGCAAACAAAATTTCTTGGCAGGCAAACTAGGGATCAAGTGCCAAATTTTTGAATAAAAATTTAATTTAATTTTACGTTACTTTACTGTGTCCGTTGATAGGAGGCAAATTAATTTATTTGGACACTTGGTTATTATGGTGTGGGACCTCGGTTCATTGCAATGCAGGTTTTTGTAAATTCTCTACCCTGAAAGCAAAGCTGAAAGTTACAAAAAAAATTACATGCTAGCAAAATTGAACTTTTTGAGGTGGGTGCAGACACTTTCGATGCAGTTCCTACTCAAACAGGCTAGGATTTTGTATGTGAATTTGTGTCACCTAGCCATCCCTACTAACGAGTTATCACTTGCTCGCATTGTCTTCAGGATATGGTCTTCTCTAACGCAATCACTGCCCTACTAAATATGGCTAACAAAGATTATGATGGGTAGGGGCGGTAGTTCAACTCTTGCCTCTGCCAGGTACTCACTCAGTGCTGAAAGCTGATGCTGGTGGTGGGCGTGGACGTTTAATGACCCGTCGTTTCAGGGGGCGCCCTCACTTCTGAGGCGCTGCAGTAGTGGTGGCTGGCCAGCGGAAAGAAGCGGAGATCTGCCAGGATGTCTCCTTGTACCGACCAAGCATGTGACACATGCGCCTGGCGTGCAACGGGGCCTCTCTGGCGGTGGCAGACAGCTTGGGGGCAGCGTACCGGGTGTTGTGTGTTGTGAGCATCTGCTTCAGTGATGGCGGTGCTGCTCAGCTCATCCTTCTCACCCATAATTGAAGTACTAGGGATGGCGTAATCTGTTGTCGGCTCTGTCAGGGTGGTGCTTTGGCGTTGTCGTATGTCAGTGGCACGTGTGAATGGCGTGCTGTACCGATTCTGGCCAATCTCATAGATGGAGAGGCTCACTTGATGCAGTAGTTGCTGTAGTCTCTCTCTCTCTCCTCTCTCTCTCTCTCTCTCTCTCTCCTCTCTCTCTCTCCTCTCTCTCTCTCTCTCTCTCTCTCCTCTCTCTCTCTCTCTCTCTCTCTCTCTCTCTCTCTCTCTCTCTCTCCCTCTCTCTCTCTCTCTCTCTCTCTCTCTCTCTCTCTCTCCTCTCTCCTCTCTCTCTCTCTCTCTCTCTCTCTCTCTCTCTCTCTCTCTCTCTCTCTCTCTCTCTCTCTCTCTCTCTCTCTCTCTCTCTCTCTCTCTCTCTCTCTCTCTCTCTCTCTCTCTCTCTCTCTCTCTCTCTCTCTCTCTCTCTCTCTCTCTCTCTCTCTCTCTCTCTCTCCTCTCTCTCTCTCTCTCTCTCTCTCTCTCTCTCTCTCTCCTCTCTCTCTCTCTCTCTCTCTCTCTCTCTCTCTCTCTCTCTCTCTCTCTCTCTCTCTCTCTCTCTCTCCTCTCTCTCTCTCTCTCTCTCTCTCTCTCTCTCTCTCTCTCTCTCTCTCTCTCTCTCTCTCTCTCTCTCTCTCTCTCTCTCTCTCTCTTCTCTCTCCTCTCTCTCTCTCTCTCTCTCTCTCCTCTCTCTCTCCCTCTCTCTCTCTCTCTCTCTCTCTCCTCTCTCTCTCTCTAGACCTTCTTCAAAGCAGGTGGTAGTGGTCGCCAAGTTGACCGTGTTTTCCACTGATGTCAGCGCTAGTGGATCTAAGTTTTCATTCTCCTCATGTCCACTTTCTCCATGCTTGTCTGGGATTGGGGAGGAATGGTAGGATAACATGCCGTACGGTCCAGGTTCCCTATCCTTAGTTAACTCTGCCATCTCAGGGGGATGTGTAGGCAGGACCGAACTGGTGGGAGGGGATAAGCAGCCACGTCCAGTTTGGTTCCCGAGGAAGGCAGTCCTTCAGGGAAGGAGGCCGACGAGGCTCGTGCAACCCATGCTAACAAGTTCTCGTGAGGTTGCTGGCACTTTTCAGAGGGGGACAAGCAGGGTGATAGCAGAGGTTCACGACCTAGCCTTAATGCTCTTGGAGGGGGAGGAAGGGCGGATTCCCTTCACTAAACTTCTGCTCATGAAATATTTGTTGAGGGCAAGGCGGTCCACAGGATCGCGCCATGGGATCTTGGCTGGGAAGCGAGGTGGCATTAGGCAAGATTCGACTCAAATGTGGGGGATAGCGGGGGGTGAAAAACTATCAGATGTGGGGTAACATTCCCTGGAGAAATATACCCTGAGAGGGGCGGTATGGCGGGGAAAGGGGACTGTCTGGTCACCCTTCATCCGGTGAGGGCGGTCTACTACTGGGAGGTGGATGCTTTGTCTGCCTCGTGGGAGTCTGGGGTTCGATTTCCGCTGGAGGTTCCGGGCCTAACTGGTTCTCTCCCTAGTTCACTATCTACTATAGGTGGTCGTGGGATTGAATTCACTCTTTCTGCTGGCTGTACAATTATCCGGTGTAAGTTCAGGTATCGGGTGTTAGCGGAACATCCTTCATTATTATGGATTTCATGAAGGTCATCGCGTGTCTCCCCAGTACGCAGCTGTGTGCTTGGAGGGTGAGGGGAAGGGTCGTGTCCCACCTGGGGTGGGCGCGTGGGGCAGTCCCGATTAAAGTGCCTTCCCTGGCAGTGCCAACAGCAGGACGAGGGTGTGGAGAGGTATTGCAAGTTCGTGCCGCACCCTACAGTCTGCCTGGGGAAGAGGCCCGGGTCATTAACCCGGGCACGTGCCAATTACTCTCTTTCCTCGCGGGGGCATCCCTTCATGTCTAGCTCCCTCGCTTTTTTGACTAATCCCTCAACCGTCTGCAGTTGAGCCATGATAATCAGATTATGTAAATATGGGAGGAGGATGCAGATAATTGCTCTCACACACAAAGCCTTGCTTTGCTCTGGGTTCAGTTGTTTGTGAAGATGTTCTTTACGTCTTATAAACAACTTGGTCTCCTTGTCGGGTTTCTGTATCCGCGAGTGTAAGTCTGTGATTATTTCACTCAGGAGTTCATCTCCAGAGAAATGGAAATTGAGTTGGTCCTTAAATTGGGGCCAAATTTTCATGAATTCCCAGTAGCAGTCCCACCAACGCTTGGCGGAGCCTGTTAACTGAGTGTGGGCGCGATTCACCCATTGTCTCTTCAGGACCGGGTGTTCCCTAAACTCCTTCTCGCACTTGGTGAGGAATTTGGCGGGGTTAGCATAGGTTTTACCGTTAAACTCTAGTAAATTGATTTCTCCTGGAAGTCCCGGAACCTCAGGTAAATTAATTTTGCCTGGAAGTCCCGGAAGGTTAGGGCTATGCCTAGGTGCAGGATTTCGCGGCCGATAGGTCTGTTCCCTGTGACGTACATTGCATTCGTATACTAGTCCTGGCATGCTTACTCGTTCATCCAACCACCCTATGCATAGGTGGTGGAATTCTCTCTGGCAGAGTATACACCGGACGATAAAACGACAGTGAACTTTGCATTCAGGCCACTGACATGACTGTGGCTCGTCCTGTCTACATTCAGTACACTGGTATTCGAGACCATCTGTAAAACGGGGTGTCTCATCCCACCCAGTGAATTAATAATGATACGTCTGGTGACAGTAGTTGCACTGGATTGTGTTACGACCAGTTTCAGGGCAGTCTGTCACGGGACATAGTGTTGCTCGCCCTGTGGTAATTTCTTTGGCTAGCTGGCCATGGTGACTCGCCTCCAAGTCTTTCATTGTACTGAATTTGGGCGCGACGGGGTGTTTACGAACGACTCCCCGAAGTCAAATAATTTCTCCTCGTCAAGGAGGGAACAAAGGGGGGAGGGGTGGCGAGGTCCTCGCCCTCAAGTGTTAGCTACGTAGGACGATTTTGGTCCCACTTTGGGAGCCAAATGTTGACGCATGTCTACCTGGTGGTGAAACCGTAGATGGTAGGGATTGAACATTGACTGCCCTCTCAGAGCCTAGTGGTGCCTACCATGGCGAATAATACTTGATTTAATGGGTCGGTGAGGCGTAAGGGGGTTATACACAGTATTAGGCCACTTGTGGGTAGGTGTACTATGAACTTAGGGGGAGTCAAATATGCGGGATGGCAGTGATCCCGGGTGGATGAAATGGTATGGTGAATAGATGGTTGTGGAGGTGGGGTGTGCTATCTGACGGAGGAGATCTTTACAGGGTGTGTAGATTTACATGTTGGGACAAATTCAGATGACGTGAACGCTGCTCGGGGTCTGACATCTGGCTGGGCCGGAAGTCGGACCCATACAGACTTCCCAGACACTACTTTAATGGTGCAAAACTTCAAGAGTTCGGTATCTTCAGGGTGTGCAACCCAGATTAATCTGCCAGACATGAGTTTTATTGTGCTAGTCGTCTTGGGTGTCTGCTTAGTGGGAGTGTCCTGGTGAGTAGTACTATCTGTCTGGGCTAATAGTTTGACCTCGTCCTAATATTCAGTAATGGTAATGGGGTAACCTGACAAATAAGCACCGAGAAGGTGATCAAGAGAGGTAGTAATCTCAAGTGGAATTAAGGGGGAGATAGGCTGCGAGATGAGGTCGGGGCACACTGAACTAGGTTCATCCTTGAACGTAGAGCTCACTTGAGGCGCAGAGTTGTTAGCTAGTACTAATGCACTGCGTTCCCTACGTCACTGTCTGCTTTGTAAACCACCCTTTCTAGTGTACATCAAAGCACTGATAGTATCCACTGACACAAAATACCAAGTTGGGAAAAATACGGGGTACCTATTTAAAAATGACGGAACACAAACAGTTAATTTTGACGTAATGTTTATTACATTGTTTGCCCTGGAGAGTCCCGGCTATTCCAGAAAACTACAAATGGATAACAATTAGCTACCTAGCTAAACCCTTCAAATATGGAAATTACGTAAATGAAATGTACTTGGTTTGGTTCAGGCGAAGGCAAGCCTGAGGATAAAGCAATAAAAATCTCTGACCAAAACTATAGCAAAACAATTTTACAGCATCTAGCAACAAAATCTATAGCAATGCAATTTTACAGCAGCTAATTAAAATAGTAGTTTATCAAGTAGGTACTCTACAACACACCGGCTTGCTACCACGGAGTCATAGAAAGTTGACCCTGGGGTAAGGGGATACAGGGGTTAAGGTTAGGTAGTTACGCTGGATCTGTGTGTGTGTGCATGACTTAAAATATTTGATATGAACTATTTATACGTTGTAAATGTGAACTGTTTGAAGTTATTTATTTACACCCATGTCTGTTTAATTATCACAACTTTGTATCTTTGCCCTGGGGGTGTTTGAAATACAGTTGTGTAACGTGATTTACCACCAATCCCAACAAAATAACCAAGCCCAGCCCCAGTAAATTTCAATAAACTTAATACTCTGTAAGTAGCAATACATATAAATATGAGCGGAATAAAAGTTATGGTACGCTTATTTGTGTGCATGTTCATCGCTATATTTTAAGTTTCTATAACAAAAAATGAGCGACACGAGTTGCGTGCTTGATTTTAATGTCGTTTTTTGGTTGGACTGGCTATTCCTTCGTTATTCAAATTGTGGCTCTCCTTTTAAAGAAATAACCCAACACATATCAATAACAAAAAGTTAAATACTACAACTCATTACCCCGCAGTTGTAACCGTGTTTAACACAGTCGTGCAAAATATTAGCAAGCATTACGTGTAATGTCTTATGTCATGGAAAACAAATATGTTAATGTAACGTAACCGTAAGAACTATCGTTAATTCAGGCATTTTTAAAACATTATAAAACTGACCTAAATAATGTTATAGGCCTAAACTATGAATATTCGTACCAAATGGTTTTTGAAATAGACCTAAGACAGAATTCTTTGAAAAGCTGTAAACAGTAAACAACACATTTGACAGGTATAATAGTAGAAGTCACATTTCAGTGTTTATTTTTAGGTGTAGCAAAAGTATATGAACACATGTAAGCATTGATTTTGACAGATGCTACATGGCAGTCACATGGAATGTTTGTTTACAGTTGGTGGAAGGATACAAAACAGGCCTGCATGTAGATATTTAGCAGGGCTCTGAGAAAGATTTTTCCAATGGGGAATGGACTATAGATGGATAGTCCTGGGCGGAAGTAGATGCTATGGCAAATCCCAGCACAACTTAACAATTTGACTAAAGTTCAAGCACATTTCTCACTTTCAAGTAACTTTTACAAGATCTTCTGGAGACATAATTTATCCCTTCAAATTTATTGCAAATCTTACCTAATTGTACTCTAAAATGAAGCTAATTTTACCCAAATCTGCAATCTAAATCAAGCTCACTTTTTTTACATGCTTCATTCACTCTTTGAGCAGTGTCCTCAGGAGTGAATGAGGCCAAATTTACTCTAAATTTGCAATCCAAATCAATTAGTGAAAAAAATCACAAAAATTTGATGAAAATTCTTGGAATTTCATCAAAAATATGATGATTTAGCTTGAAAATAATTCTTTAAAGAACCCTGCACAAAGATTGAAAGCAAATTGAAAATTGATTTTGATTTTGGCCTTAGATTTAATTGATTTTGAGTTGCACTTTGAAATATTCTACAGGAAATTATTAATTTGCTTGAATTTTAGTCACATTATTGAGTTGTGCTAGGATCTGCAATAGACATATACTGAATTTGTAAAAAAAAAAGTTTATATACAAGTTAAACACAATTGCCCCCTTTAAAAAAAAAAAGAGCAAGCTAAATCATCTTATCTTATTGAACTTCAGCACTTCTCAGAATTTTCATCGAATTTTGTGAACTTAGAACCGCCACTAATTTCTTTAAAATTTCAAAATATTTACGAACAAGCTAATGCCGTGCCAGGAACCATCCAGGTTTAGGGGTTGTCACACCTCGCCAGTGACCTGTTATGTATTTTTCCGGCCTTATATTAGCACCAATAAAACTCCAATTGGAGAAACTCCCCACCTCTCCTCTGGCCAGCCAATTTTTTAATATTTTTTTTTAGTGGAGAGAACGACTTGGTGAATTTTAATAATGCAAATATGGGTGCTATCATATTCACACTATTAAATTAACCCCAAATCTCGAGTTAGATGTCGAGCATCCTACCTCTGAGCCACTATGGCCTGACGGGCGAGGCGACAATTAAAAGTCTGCATAAGGTGAGATGTGGCAATCTGGTAGCCTCGTATTGTCCTCGCCGCACTGCGCCTCGCTGAGAGTTCCCAGCAGCATGAGTAGATATCATCACAGTTGTGTGATAACATGCTTCCCGTTGCGGCTAGAGTTCACTGCGGTCGAGAGTGCACGACTGTGCAGTTAAACTTTATCCTATTGCGACAAGTGTGTGCGGCAGTCGCTGAAGTAGCTAAGGAAAACACATGCTTCAAAAGATGTGAAGCTTTTGTAGATGAAACAGTTAAAACTTATATACAAGAATCAGAGTTACTAAAAACAGTTTTAATAATTATAATGTTTTAAGTGTATGTAAAACACATACACTAGGCAATTGTTTATGTTATTAAATGTTGGCTCTGGTTTCTGTGCTTACCACTGTCCATTTTTCTATGCAAATCTAATGTTAAAACACCAATGTCTTCATCCCAGCACTTTGCACAGATCTCCCTCTAGTAAAATATTTGCGGGTGATATTTTAATCATCTAAAATTACATCATCGAAAATAACTAAAGAATTATTTTGACACTGATCCAGTGGAATCATTTCATCATTGCTATTTAAAAAATAAGCCATTTTTTCACTTAACTTGCTGGGTACCACATCAAAATCATTTTGTAACTAAATATATTTAGGTTGATTGAAACTTTTTGAACAAATATCTCATTTATTAAAATTTAGCCATCCTGGCTTATAAATAAAATTGATCATTAAATTCGTCTTACAGCAATTGCATGGGCCTACAGTTATACCTCTAATATCATCAGCCATAAGTTCACCTTTTTTTTGTAATTAAAACACCAACCACCCCATCGACTTTCTTCAGTTAGTAACATAATTTTTGTAATAAATGATAAATAAAGTATTCAAGCTAACACATTATTTCTATTCTTAAGAAGCTTCACTATGATATATTTCACAAAGATAATATTATAGCATTGATTAGTTATCACATAAAAATTTTAACACCAAATATAGACAATAATACTATAACAACAATCGAAAAATTGAGTGCTGTGGTTGATAAAACGAAGTTATAACAATTCCCAGAGGTCAATACGATATTCAGTCTTTAAAAGAAGTTCTACTAAATTCAATAGATCTATTTTCAACAAACAGCATTGAAATAACAACAGACAGTGTGAAAAATAGAATAATGATTAAATCTAATGCTGATATTAAACCTGACGATGACTTTTCTGATATTCTTGGTTTTGAAAGAAATATGCTTATTGAAAGAGACAAAAAAGTGTCACTGGTACTAAATTGCCTAATTTTAATCAAATTAAAGCAATAAATGCCCACTCTAATTTGGCATATGAAATGTTCAAATGTATGACGAATATAATCATTTAGAAACTTTTATAATTGCCAGTTATCCACCAAAAACTATGTTTGGCTTCAGATATTGTATTAGCTATGAGCTCGCAAATCCTATTTTTTATTGAATAAATTATGTGTGGTTAAATCACATTGTTCTAGAAATTAAAGGTGAAAATGGTAAACGGATTGATTTTGATGGTTCTGAAATTGACATAGTTTTGGAGATTAAAGAAGTTTGAAATATAATTTGTGTAATTTCAGTGGTCGGCATGCCGACCGCTGAATTATTTGTCTAATTTTACTTAATATTTCAGCCCCTACGCTCATAGGGACTGATAATCCATAATGAACAAAACATAAAATTTCATTAAAACTATTAGAAAATATAAAGGGGGTCTGCCAGATGCCCTTAAAAGGTGCATAAAATATAAAATTTTTCTTTCAGAAGCAGTTGGTATGCAAAATGTATACTAACTGTCATTAATAAAATATAAGGTACATAAAATATGAAACTTCACTTTCAGAAATAGGTGTGATGAAAATTTCATTGCACCTCTCATTAATAAAATTATTATGTTAGAAAAAATATAAAGGGACTACGAGTCTCCCCTTACTTTTAACAAAATTATAAATTTCAGTATCTATATGGCAATGTATCTATTTTATTTTCTAGTATAATTCTCTTGTTATCACAATTACTTAATGGGATTTTATTAACTTCGATTGTATATATTTTGTGTTTATCACTCCATATTAAATTCATTGTTCTATATAGAATTTTCTGATGAAACACACATTTCTTATAGACCTCAAATATAATTCTATTATTGACTACACATTTTTTCACACCCTTTGCTCTTTTGTTTTCTTTATCGTCAACTCTATATGCATACATTTTTGCTCTTAAACCAATAGATTCTTTAATTATATTACCATTACATTCATCTTTCATTTTGCTTAAAAAAAATTTTTTGTGACATGTTATATATATTGTCCTTTGGATAATCACTGGTGTCAAATTTATCTAACATCGACTTCATGTCTTCTTAGAAATCCTCTGTTTTTATATTGTAAAAAATAAGAGTCTGTGTCTTGAAAGCACTATTCAATTTTATCTTCATATCTGGCTTTCATCGCCTTATAATGGAAATTGTACATCAATTATTTTGATATGTCTAAAATTGACATACCCACATAAATAGGCTTATTTAATTGTACATTTGTCTTGTTCATATGAATAGCTGCAAGATTCTCATTAAATATAGTAATTCTTTTTAAATTGGATTTAGCAACTAGTTTTTTGCAAATTTTTACTTGAAACCAATCTTATACCTACTCTGTTTCTTATATTTTCCATTGTTTTACCAAACACATTCATCAGTTTGTAAAAGTCCTTTTCATATTCATTTTTGGCATTAGTCCTCATCAATGTATTCAAATCTATATACTTCTTCAACCAATCATACTGATTAAACTTCAATATTCTATGTATTTTTGTAAGCCTCAATCCATCATTTAGGGTTTGTTTAAAATGTGATAATGTAGTACATACTTTTCTTTTTTATGCAAAGTTGTCCATAATTTAGATTCATTTGTTCCTGGAACTGCCTTATTTTCTGAACAAAATGGAAGATGTTTGTGTAAATTATGTAGTTCTTGTGGATATTCTAAATAAACTTCTACTATGTAGCAATTTTGTGAATCATACTTCAAATTTAATATATATTCTCGCCAAAAATCTAAATTAAATTATGTATAATCTATCCATTTGAAACCTCCATATGGTAAATGTTGCGACATTGCCCAATCATATAAATTATTGGCATCGAGATAAGCTAAATAGTGAGACTCTTTATTTGAGTTAAAAGCTTCTAAATATTTGTTATTGGCTTTTATCACTTACAACATTGTGAAATTTGACCTCTTATACCCTTTTATACCATTAAAATCATATCATAATCATATAATAATTCTAGTGGTTGTTTTGTCATTTTTAACATTGCATCCCAAGATAAACCTGATGCTGTAAAATACCATGCAGGGTCTAGACCATTTGCATTTATACATGTATCTCTAAAAATTTTTAATATATCTGTCAACAGCAGTACATCACTTTTTAAATGTAAATCATGATATTCCCCAAGATTTTTTATATTGATTTCATGTATTTTTTGCATGCTCATATTCATCCTCAGATATGTCAATTTCATTTAATCTATTGTAAATTTCACTCTTTGGTGGAAGTTGAGTTTCGTTTAATTTTTAAAAACTGTCAATATAGTCATATGGGTAAACACCTTTCCTAAAAACCAAACTTACTTCATCTTGTGGAAAATGTTTTTGTGTATGTTTCATTTGTTCTTTAGTTAAGTTAGATGATAATTTATCTAAACTACTTGCCATAAATTTAAATATGTGTATAAACCTCATTTTCAAATGGTTTTTTTTTTTTTTTCCAAAAGTGATAAACTTTTCATCGTTATTCACAATTTTCTTTGTTATTCGCAAGTAAATCTATCTTTTTTTTCATTGTACCCTAGCACTTTAATTAATAAATAAGCATCATAACGAGAGCTAGGTTATGAAAATTAATCGGAACAAAATTGGGTAATTTTAATTGTAGATTACAATTGTTGCATGTTGGGTTAGTAAATTTTCCAGTTATATGATCGTGGTGGCGCACATTTTTATTGTCCTTAGAATATTCACAATCATATACACAGCATTTTCTAGATTTTTCTTCTTTTGTTAGTGGACGAATTGCTTCAATTTGCGAATATATTTCCCCAATTTCTTCTACTTCTTTTTTTCATTGCTTCTATAAAATGCTGATTGGCATTTGGGCCTTGATATACCACTCGTGGCTTATAATCACCACAGCTAGATACAATAAAATAGCAAAATCCAGAAGCTTCGTGTAGCTGATATTTCATTGTGTATGATTTGTCATTCAACTTTAAATCAATGTTATTTATTTTTTCATCAGTAAGTTTATATCTTTCTTTGAGTACTACCTTATAAAAGCCATTATCGGTATCATGTTCTGTTAAAACTGGATATTTTTGGATCAATTTAAATTTTTTTATTTCTCTTGGATTTGGCTTAGCTGTTGCTATTTTCTTTAGAATTGATTTGAAATCTGCATATATTGTGAAAGGAACTTTCGTAGAGTGTTCGTAGTTTTTAAATTTTATTTGTTCGCCTTTCCACTGTATGATGATTGTTACTGGTTCATTTTTTAACAGTCTTCTGTATGTTTATTTAATCTTTCTTGAGAGTAAAAAAAATTGAAGACACATATCGGATGTATAAATTTTACTTTTGTGTTAATTTTTTTATGCTGAAAACAGTTTATATAAATCTTTCATCCAACAGTAATGCAAATTTTGATCATCTTTGAAAAAAAGTAAATTTTATGTGTTTGTCCTTTTTATTTTTTGTAAGCTTTAATGGATATACTGTAGACTTATCACCAATAGAGTATACATTTATAGACACATCAATTTGGTTTTCTATTTTTGGTTATATCGTCAATTTTTATATGATATTCATATTTATCTAATGCTGTTTCAATATTAAGACCCACGTTTTTATATTTAGATACTCTTTGTGGGTCTTTTTCTGATGGAAACAATGCAGACTTTATTGCCCAAAGAAAACATTTTTGGTCATCATTAAACTAATTCAAACGGACCCATGGCCCAAACATTCCCACCTGCCTTTAAGAGTCCACACTTCAACACTAATTAGTCCCGTTAACAGTATACAAAAAATATAAAACAGAACAATCAATGTTTTCACAAACAGGTTCTATATACACAAGAGGAAGAGGACACAACTTAACAGCTGGCCTGGTGAAGGTACCTCAGCGACACGCACAACATACCGTCTGCCCCAGGGTGGATCTTTACTTTTCTACCAAACTTCCACTGCAAGGGGGGCAAGTTTTGGTCTTTTACCAAAACCAAGCTGCCTTCAACTATGTTGTCTTCTCCACTGGTCCACTTAACCTTGGGCTGAAGGTAATGGAGATACTCCACATGCCACCGCTTCCAAAACGACTGGTGGTTCTGCTGTAGAAGTGACCACCTAGTCAACCTGTTGACTGGAGTTGACGACATGTCCAGTTCATGCAATATCTGTGCTGGACCCATTCTAAGAAAGTGACTGGGAGTTAGTACAGAGAAGTCATTAGGGTCACTCGACAATAGGCACAGAGGTCTTGAATTGAGTGTTGCCTCAATCTGGGCTAAAACAGTGCTCATTTCTTCATATGTCAGCAACTGGGTCCCCACAACTTTGTTGAGAATGGACTAAACAGATTTGATACCTTCCTCCCAAAGTCCACCGAAATGAGGAGCTGCTGGAGGGTTGAAGTGCCAGGTAATCTTATGCTCTGCTAAACTGTCTACAATCTGCTTGCGAGTGTCACTATCAGCGAGAAAGTTTTGCACTTTTCCAACTGATGGCTGGCTCCAACAAAGTTAGTGCCACAGTCACTGTAAATGTTGACACATTGTTCACGTCGAGTGACGAACCTCCTTAATTTTTGCCAGAAATGCCTCTGTTGATAAATTTGAAACAAGCTCTAGCTGTATCGCCTTTGTTGCAAAACATACAAATAGACATATGTATGCCTGCAGCACATGAGGCTTTCTAAGTCTAGCCATGGTGATGGAGACGGGACCTCCATAATCGACTCCAGTGTTCATAAATGGCTTGGTCTAGTGCACCCTTTCAGCTGGAAGACATCCCATGAGTGGTGTGAGGTGTTTGGGTTGGGTTCAAAAGCAGCATATACATTTATGAAGGCGGCTGTGAATGAGATTTCTCTTTGAAGCAGTAACTTTAGTATCTGGGACCCTGGGTGAAAAAACTTTAAATGAAGCTCATCAATCAGCAGCACTGCAAGACGACAATTTTTTGGGAGAAGGATTGGGTGTTTCTCTTTGAATTGCAATTCAGCCCTTTGCAGTCGACCACCTACCCTCAGGATGCCTTCAGAATCTACAAACGGAGCCAGGTTCTGGATGAATGGAGAAAAAGGTTGGTGCCTGGCAATACGAGCTAACCCTTCAGTGAATTCTATTTGCGAGATCTTGATTAGGATATTCAGGGCCCTTTGCATCTCATCCAACTGAACTAGACCTGTGGTAGGGGACCCACCTGCACCAACTGCCTGCCCAAATCTGCAACACAGTGCGACTATTTGTTTTACCTTATTTAATTTTGACTGTCTTTCCATTAAGTCTAGGAATGGTGACTATGTCAAGGTGGCCTTGCAGCACAATAGTTTGACGCTTTTCATTGCAGGTGGGGCTAAAATCATGAAGTGTACTCTGTGGCTAATGTTTCTTATCTTCACAGAGCCAGGAAGGTCCTGACCACCAGAGGGGATGTGCGACAAGCTGGGTAGGCGTAAGGCCTTGAGAAGCACAATCTGCTGGATTCTGTTCACTCAAAACATGACACCACCAATTGACAGAAGTGCAGCTCTGAATTTCACTTACTCTGTTCTCGACAAAGGTTTTCCACACATATGGTGAAACCCTAATCCACGAAAGTGCAACTGAAGAGTCAGTTTCATGCATGTGTCTCTTCCAGGGGCAAAATTTATGAGTACTTACCCAACACTAAGTGCAAGCACCAAGCCAGAAGTACAGCAGCGCAGAGCTCAAGGCGAGGAAGTGTTACTTTTTTGAGAGGTGCCGCCTTATATTTAGCAAGCAGCAAATGGATGGTGACCACACTCGTGGAAGACACTCGTTGAAGACACTATAGCTGCATACCCTTTCTCTGAGCTGTTGGAGAAACCATGCAGTTCAAAGGTGGAGTCTGCACTGCTAAGGGTGATACAGCGAGGAATGGTTATGTTGGAACAGCAAGACAACTCACTTCGAATGGTTTCCCACTTCGCAGTGATGTCGGGAGGAGCCAGGGAGTCCCAGTCAATACTTGCCAGCCACAGCTGTTGTATCAAATGTTTGGCTACGAGAGTCAATGATCACAAACATCCCAGTGGGTCACATACCTGAGCTATGTTTGAAAGAATTCCATGTTTTTTTCATAATCAGGGGTCTCTGCTGAATATCATAACTGAAAGTGTCTGAGCTGGGGTTCCATTGCAGCCCTAGAACCTTGACATATTGGTCTTCATCAAAGGAGTAGTACATACCTGAGAATCGCACATCCTCTGGACACATGCCTTCTAGCATAGCAGGGCAGTTACTGGTGAACTTGCGGAGTTGGAACCCACCTCGTGAAAGCAACTGTTGTAGTTCCTGTCTCAGATTCACAGCAGAAGTGACATTGTTGGTTCCCGTAACTACATCATCAACGTGTCAGACAACAAAACACTTGCAGCACTCGCATTCCCTTCTCATCTTTTGCTAGCTGATGCAAAGCTCTGAGAGTGAGAAATGGGGCCGAGCTAACACCTTATGTAACAGTGTTAAGACGGTACGCTTCGAGAGGCTGATCTTCACACTCCCTCCAAAGGATGCGCTGGTAATCTCTATGTGCATCAGCGACCAGAATTTGATAGTACATTTGTTTTATATCACCTGTAAATACAATCATTGGAATTCGAAACTATAGCAACACTTCTACTATGTTCCTTTGAAGCTTAGGTCCAGTCAACAATACATCATTCAAAGACAAACCAGAACTGGCCTTCGCAGATACATCAAACACGACACAAAGTTTGGTGGTGATACTATCAAGTTTGTACACATTGTGATATAGGATGTAATAGGAGCGACAGGAATTCACATCTGAATGGTCGATACAACTCATATGACCTGAGTTGATATAATCTTGCATAAATGAAACATAACCAGCCTTGAGATCTGGCTGGCATTTAAAACAACGCTCGAGTGAATGGAAACAACGAAGTGCTGTGGAGTAGGAGTCACCTAGGTCAGGGTCTGGGCTCTCGAAGGGAAGTACAACACTGTAGCGACCATTTTCATCACGAGCATAGCCTTCTCCAAACAACTTTTCATTGAGGACGTCATCTGGTGATGGTGTTGGTTTATCAGGAGGCAGTTCTTCCAGTTTCCAAAGTCGTTCCACCACAGTGTCCAGTGATGGGCTTAACAAACTGGAAGCCACAAAGAATGAGGAAATACGTGATGATTGCAAATGAGGCAAACTGCAGTTAACCTTTCCCATCACGATCCAGCCAAAGTGTGTGTTGAGAGCTACTGGAGTACCAGGCGGTCCTACGCACTTGTTTCCTTTCAATAAGTAGGGAAAAAGCTCTGCACCCAGCAGCATGTCAATTGACCCTGGAGTCACAAAGGCTGGGTCTGCCAACTGCAGATGGGCAAGATGGCTCCAGGCTTGGAGGTCCACAGGTGTGGGTGGGAGGTGTCCTGTTATGCGAGTTAACACTAAAGCATCTATTGAAAATATTGTCCCTGTCTGTACACAAGGCTTTAGCACACAAGATACCACACCACAAGCAATGTTAAGTGGTGCCTGAGAGAGCCCCTGAAGTGGCTGAGTTTTTTTCCTATGAGGAATACCCAAGCGAGATAAGCAATTTTCAGAGAGGAAATTGGCTTGACTACCAGAGTCCAATAACACTCTGATGGATTGGAAGGCCCCTGACACATCTTGTACATCAATTCCAGCAGTTGACAGCATAACCACAGCACTGATGGGTGTTTTCGAAAATGAGGAGCACACAGTCACAGTAGAACATGTATCACCATTCAAGCTGCTATCTGCCACATCTACGGATTGTCCTGATCCATCTGAGACATCCTCTTGAGTGGATGATTCTGGGAAGTGCAGCAGGGAGTGATGCCATGACTTGCAGTGACGACATGAGACTTCTGAGGGACAGTTTCTGCACTGGTGCGAGGGCTGCAAACAGTTCACACACAGTTTGAGTTCCTTGACAAGTGCAAATCATTCCTTGTGTGGCTTCTGTTGAAAGTGGGGGCATTTGTACAACAAATGTGCTGTGTTGCACAAGCTACAAGAAGGGGTAGGTTTCACCATAAAGACATTGGATGAATGTTAACCTTTAGCCAGTTTACAATCTGCTGAAACCTTCACAGGTTTGATCTTTGAGGGTACCGGCCTAGATATTGATGCAACTGCTTCCATAGTACGGCAATGTTTTTATAAAAACTGCATAAAGGACTTGTAAGTGGGGAGCTCAGTGTCTGTCGAGACCATCTCCCACTGTATTTGAAGGGGGGCATCCAGTTTCCTGCAAAGGATGGGCAGTAAAATTAAGTTCCAGTGCTGCACAGGAACCTTCAGAGCTTCCAGTGCTGCCACATTCTCATTTACAACTGTCAGCATCTGTCGCTATGAGGTGGGCGATTCAGAGGATACTGTGGGTGTTTCCAGCAGAGCTTCCACATGCAAAGAAACGATTAATCTTTTGTTTGAACATCGCTGAGATAACAACTTCCATGCAATATCAAAATTTTCACCTGACATAGGTAATACCTGAATCGTACATAATTGCTCACCATTAAGGGACAACTTTAAATAGGACAACCTTTTGACTGGAGTTAGGTCGGGGTGATCAGCTACAAGAGCACTGAACAAGTCAGAGAAGTTCACCCAGTCTTTTGCGCATCCACTGAACTGTGGCAAAGAGATCTTGGGAAGTGATACATTTACCTTCCATGTGCTGGTAGCTACTGCCTGTGCTGCCTCCAACTTGCTCGCAAGAGATTCTACCATTGCCATAACATTGTAGTATTGATCTTCAAAGTTCAGCATGGGGGCTGCATGTGCATCTTTATCGAAGCCTGTTAGTTGTTCCGCCTGCCATTTCTACAGTAATGTAATCTGATTCAAAGTTACGTTTTATTTCCGGCAAATCATGCACGGTTGCGTGGAATAAATTTCTTTTGGAAGGATCTATACCAACACACTTGAAGAGGCCAACCATACTTGAGACGCCCTTCAGCCAATCGTAGACGCAGTATTGCTGTTTGAGCATCGCCCATGATTAAAATTGCTGCAATGGGCAATAACGTGTCCACAAACTACGTATCACAACACAAGAGTTGCATGTTCATGTGTGTAGCGCAGCACAAAGAGAGATATAAAAACACCTGGTGGGAAAAATATGTAACCAACAAAAACACGTAATCGTAGCACCATCTTCTAACTGTAAAAGGTTGATGACATAAAGTGATAAGATTATACGTACCAGTCATGTTAAGAGTGAAATATGAAAAAATAAAAAGAATAAAAAACACATAACGAAATCCAGAACACACGCGCTGTCGAAGCCACGTAACGCACGCAATGAACAAAGACAACGGTCTTCACACACACATAAACACGGTATCCCAAGTCAACAAACTTCGCTAATGTTCACTGTGTGTCATACTATACAACCCAAGTGTGAGTTGTAAGGTTCGCTGCCGATAACCACACTTTTCCATCACGCACCTTCTCTCTATGCAAAACGAAATCACAGCAGATATACGAGTCCACAACGAACAAAACAAATATTGAATACACACACCGGCACATATCCGACCCGAAAGGGCCAAATGTTTGGGCTCAAGAACAATACGGACTGTATTTTAACGAAAAACATTTCGAGTTGTGACTTACCAACACACACACGCGCGCGCATGCACACACACATACACACACATTATAAATTGGACTAATTATATTATTCCACTTCCAACCAATACTTCAACTTGGATTACTCCTATTTTTATTAGGAATAAATTCTTGAAATACAGCATTGGTTAATAAAACAACTTCTGTGTAATTTTCATAGTCATTAGCAGTGTATTTACCCTCAAGGGCTCCTTGCGAACTTGCTGTTATAGTTGATTCACGATAACTTTGGCCTTTTCTGAAACCCTGCTAAATTTCTGCTTTTAGTTACTGATTACGTATCTTTCCACTACACGTAAAAATAAACACTGCCATGTGACTTCTACTTTTATTATAACTGTCATATTGCAGAAACCATTTCCTATGAATGTTCACAATTTAGGCCTATAACAATATTTAGGTCAGCTTTATAACTACTTGTTACACACGATATAGAACGTTGCACATAATACACTTTAATATTTTCCACGATGGTGTTTGTAACTGTGGCGGAAACAACAGTAGTATTTAACCTGGTGTTATTAATATGTGTTTCAAATAAAAATTAAAATGAAGGGACAACCAGCCGAATGAAATGACACAGTAAATTCAAGCATGCAACTCGTGTCGCTTATTTATTGTACATCGAAAAACGTAAAAAATAGTGGTGAGCATGCAAACACATAGGCCTACCATAACACTTATCCCACTAATATTTACATGCATTGGTACTTACTGGTATGTAGGTTTATTTTATTATTTATTCAATTTGATCTGGGTGGGCTTAGTATTTCGTTGAGATTGTTGCTGACATTCAAATTACAGAAACATAAGCTTGTTATACAACTGTTTTTCAAACACCTAGCGCAAAGGTACAATGTTGTGATAAACAGACGTGAATGTAAATAATTAACTTCGTCATAACATCAGTTCATGGTTAAAACGTATAAATTTTGCACATATTTGAAATCAACACACACACGCACCTGACCTGCGTAACGATTACAACGCAGCCACCATGCCCTTTCTTACACAACGATCACAACATATTTCACTCTGCCGTGGAAACACATATTTATTGCAACATTGCAACTTGCCTAGGATGTTTAAAAAACACGAGTAAGAACTTGACGCTTCGTTAAGAAACACGCCGTATCATTGACATGTCGTTTCATCACTGTCAGTCGTAAGGCCATATAAAAACTGGGTATAACTGCCCACCATATTGGGACAAGCGCGGGGAAAGTGATCAAGTTCTAGATTCTCCCTTCCACACCACTGCTGCTAACCTGCTGGATTTGTAGGTGTCGCGTCATCGCATCTAAACAACATAGACATTTAAACAATAAAATCTCTTTTCAGTTGTAAATTTCAAATTCAAAAATTATTATTTTGCTGTAATAAGTACAAAATATGCTACAATCTTAATCATGTATAATTGACTGTTTAGTAGCGATGGGAAATTTCCAGAGAGAGAGTGACAGAGAAGGAGGGACAGAGAGAGCGATAAGCTGTGCCCAGCCAACAGTTTCGTCTGTCGAAAAAACAAACACCACATCATTATGGCCTACGTACGTTATTTTGCGCTGTTATTTTTATCTGTAACAATGAAATATGTTTCTATCAGGGCTACCTAAATATTGAAATATTTCAATAGCAATATTTAATTTACAAAGAGCATGCCAAAAAACTATGTGGAAACAATATTTGAACTGAGAACTATTTCTTACTAGCCGTTGCCAATACACTGCTACTCTCATTGTTTTTCATTTGTGTATAATACGAAATAAACGTTACAAGTTATAGAAGATATTAAGAAAAGTTTCATTTATTCAAAAATACAGTACTGTAGAGTTAATCACAGTGCTATGTATTTGTGGAATATAAGTGATTGAACAAACCAGGTTGACATGTTACGCCTAAGGGTGATTTTTCAAATGTTCGATTCCAAAAGGCTGAAGAAAGCGTGAATGGACTATAACAAATTACTATGTCCTGGTGTTAAAAATATTCTTTATCCTTAACAAATAATGTATCATTATTTATCGTTACTTTTGTATCACCAGTGTAAAAATTTTCTCAGACTCCACATAAACCATATTTTTCATTAATAACATTAATTCTTTTTGCAATTTCTATTCCAAGATTTATTGTAGAAACATGTGCTATAGGTGATAAATTTTGCAATGGTACAATTCCCATTTGCTCTTCCAAATTAGGAGATTTTGGGAATAATTCTCTTTCAAATGACGTTTCTTCAGGAGTAGGTAGATAATCTAAAATTTTTGCTACAACAGGAACTAGTGCTGTTATTAAATTTTTATTTTCTTCACTTTTTCTACTTTTTTACCAATATTTCGTAATTTGTCAATTAATGGCAGACTTTTTTCTTATTTCTTTCATATTCCACTTCATTGTGTTTTTTTTATCATTTCCATACCTCTCAATGAGTGATTTAACTCTAGAAACATGTTTTTATTCTTTCATTTATATATAATTTTTTTCTTCTAAATGAGTTATAAAAGTATTGAGAGCTTCGAGAGGCAAACTTTTCTCCCAATTGATCAAACTAGGGGGAATTTAAATGTTTACAATAATAAAATCGAGTTTGATATTCTTATATGAGATGGCTTTTCTTTCCCAAATGATGCTTATGTTTTTGAGCAATTTCAGTTACTAAAGAGGGATAAGGTTGGAGCTGATGTAAAATATAAAAAAGAAGACAATATTGATGTTTGTTCTAACTTTTTTCCATTTCAATTTTCTACAGTAGAAATCTCAAAACATGGTAATCTTATTGAAGCGGTTGATAATCCTGGATTAACTTCAACAATGATGAATGTTTTGTTAAGATCCCCAGGTGAGCAAAATTATTTAGATAATAAATACCGAGTAAAATCTGTACTAGTGATAAACTAAATGAAATAATTTACCCATTGAGATATCTGTTTGGATTTATCAGAGATAATGCTGAAATTTACTGGAAAGGTGTTTATAAAATCACTTTTTTCTGTAATTCATCTGATGATAATTGTTTATATGTATATGAGTACGAAGTTGTCACACTTCCGACAAGTTATGCCGATCCAGGTAGAATTGATATTCAAAAATTAGAAATGATGTGGCCTATTGTTGAATACGAATCTAACACAGACATTGCAATTAAATAAAAAAGTATTCAAAGAGCCTAAAATTCCTATTAGTTTTAATTATTTGCAATTTTTAGAAGAAAAAAAGTACCTGAAGGAACAACTTTTAACTTTGATATAAAAGATCAGTTTAATAATTTACAGTTTGATATGCCTGATTTTGTAATTGTAGGCTTTCAAATTAACAGAAAAAATTGTGCTGAATAGTATGCCCATGCTTCTATGTTTGGCCATTGTAATGTGAGAAATATTTGTTTTAAAAATGGACTAAATGAGATTTTTCTAAAGGAAAATTGGAATCTTAGACATTGAACATGGTCTTTGCAGTAAACAGTTTCTTGCTTATAATGACTTTAGAAATTCAAAATAAAAACTAGATACTATATGTAGAAATAATGAACTTTATTATAAACCTACTGTGAGATATGATGGTAAAACCAATTTTTATTCATTTTGGGGGCGAAGGCCATTATATGTTATTGATTTTTCATATAAAAAAAAACTATATTTAAAGATAAATCAAACATAAAAATTTGTGTTGATTTTAATAAAGCTGTTGAAGCGCATACAATTTGTAATGTTATTTTAACTAGCCAAGGGAATTTAACTTTATGATTATATGAAATAACGGATTACTGAAGATATATAAATTTTTTATTTTATTAAATGGAGGAAGTAAACAATTTTACAGAAACAAGAAACTGTTTCAATATTTTAATGCAAATATTTAGATGTAGTGTTAAGTTGTTTGATCGAATAAAAAATCTTTTTGTTAAACCTGAATGAGCTTTTTTTCTTTTTCTTAATAAATTTTTTCTTTTATAAATCTGTGTTGCCTTGCAGCATGACAAAATCTTTATAGATGGTTGTATATTAACGCCTTCCTATAAAATAGATAATGCCTCTAACAAAATCATCTTTGAAATTACAAATTTCATCTAAATCTACAAAGTTTACAATTAACACTCTATGAAAACATTAACGAAGAATTTATACTTTGTGTAATAAGGGACAATTGATTTTGAGAAGATAGAATATATATACATACATACACTCGCAATTAGGCTACCGCCCGGTGGCGAGCTCTCTCACCTCTCCTTCACCCAACCAACTCCTTTTCCACTCCCTTCCTGAATTTACCAACCCCTCTCACAGATACCAATTCCTCCCTCAACACATTCCACTCCCTCACAGACCTCACAAGCATGGACTGCCTACCCTGCTCCGTTCTCCTCCACACCCACTGTTGTTTCCTCTTCCTCTAAACACCCCCTTACTTAGCTTGCAGTGTAGCCCTCACCATCCTCCCTCTTCATTTACCACTCTGTACATCTTGACTAGCCATTCAACTTTCCTCCTGTCCTTCAATGAGCTCCACCCCATTTCTTTCATCATCACTGATGGCCTATAGTTCCCTTCTTCCTCACCATCTTGCCCATGCCTTCTCCACCCTTCACCCATCTTGCTGCCTTTCTCTGCACCTTTTCCAGTTCTCACACCTCCACATACGGGTCCCATACTGCTGCAGCATATTCTAACATTGGCCGTACCATTGTGCCATACGCCTTCTCCTTCACCTCACAGCTGACTCCATTCAGCACCCTTCCCAGCATACCCAGAGCCCTTCTTCCCTTTGCAACCATCCTCTCTACCTGTTTTTTTTCCACCTGAGGTCTCCCTGCAGTACAATCCCTAGATACTTATATTCTGCTGCTTCATCTATCTCTTGTCCCTCCCATCTGTACATGTCCCTGCTTATCATCTTTTTCCTTGTGAACCTCACTACCTTAGTTTTTCTTACAGTTATCTTCATTTTATTTTTCCTGGTCCACAACCATATCTTATCAATGTCCGCCTGCAAATTTTCGCCCCCCCCCCCCCCCCCCCCCAGCTCAACATATGCAACACAATTGTATGCAAAGAATCTGATTTTTCCCCATATCCCCAAACTCGTGTCATTTACCATTATGGTAAATAACAAAGGACCCAGTACGCTTCCCTGTGGTAACCCTGACGTAACCTCCTCTTCCTCCGATATTGCCTCCCCCACTTTCACCCTCTGCGAAAGTCCCCTATCCATTCCACTACCCTCCTGTCTGGTATCAGTGCCTCCAATTTCCTCATCAGTGTCCCATGGGGCACCTTATCAAATGCCTTCTCAAAATCTATGAAGCAGGCATCCACCTGCTTCCCCTCATCAACTACCTGCACTAGATCCTCTAATAACCCAGCCAGCTGAGTCTCACATGAGTATCCCCTCCTGAAACCATGCTGGAACTCCTCCAACCAATTCCTATTGTTCATAACTCTCACCACATACTGCACCACCAGCCTCTCCATTACTATTCCTGTACTTGACGTGAGACTCACCAGTCTGTAGCTGCCAGGCCTCCCCATATCCTCCCCCTGCTTGTGTATAGGTACCACCATAGCATCCTTCCAATCTTGTGGTAACTTACCCTCTCCTAAGGACTTTTTAAACACCACTTCTAAATATTTCGCCAACTCCATGCCACCAAACTTTAGTGCTGCGTTTCCTATCCCATCTGGATGCCCTGCCTTACTGCTCTCTAAGCCCCTAATTACCTTTTCTATCTCCCACTCCCTCATCGTAAACTCACTAAATACCCCCCCGAACCCTGTTTGCCCCCCTATTCCAACCCTCCTTTGCCTCAAACACTGACAAGTACTGTCCTTGCAGCATCTCCGATTTTTCTTGGTCATTTGTCACATGCCTACCATCCCTTCCTGTTAGCAGAGGGATCCCTTCCTCTCCTCCCCTTAACCTCCTAACATACCTAAACAATTTTCCCCATTCCTTGCCTTTTCCTTCTTCCACCATGTTCTCCAGAAATACATTCTTTGCCTGTTTGATCTTCCTTTCAAGCTCCCTACCCATTTGTTTCATAATTTCTTTAGATCTTTTCATCCCTTCATTTCTCAACTTGGCATGTAATTTTCTGCATTTCTTCTTCATTTTCAAAATCTCCTATCCATAATATGGCGGATCTCCCCCAGTCCATAACCTTTTCATTGGCACAAATTTCTCCAACATAACCTTCATTAATTCTCTAAACTCCCTCCACAACCCCTCTACACCCTCCTCCATAGACCATTTTTTAAACCTGTCTCTCAGGAATATTTGTGCCCCCTTCTTGTCTCCTCTCTTATACTGCCACACCAACCTTTCTGCCATTTGCACTTTCCTCATCCTGCCAATCCCAATTTCCACAACCGGGATATGAAGAAATTTTTAAAAAGTTAGTAGAGCTTTGAGCATAAACATTTTATTTGTGTCAACTTTATTTGTGCCAATTTTATTTGAGCATTTTTTGAAAAGGGTAAATTGTGTTTATATGTAAACATTTTTAATAAATTCAGTAGAGGTCTATTGCAGATCCTAGCGCAACTCAAAAATTTGACTAAAATTTAAGTAAATTTCACACTTTCAAGTAACTTTTTCAAGATCTGAAGACATAATTTATCTCTTCAAATGTACTGCAAATTATACTCTAAAATCTATCTAATTTGTCCCAAATTTGCAATCTAAATCAAGCGCACTTTTTTTTTAAAACTTACTTCGTTCACTCTTTGAGCAGTGTCCTTCTCAGGAGTGAGTGAGGCCAAATTTAGGTCAAGATAGGTCAAATTTACTCTAAATTTGCATGCCAAATCATCAATTAGTCAAAAAAATATCACAAAAATTTGATGAAAATTCTTGGAATTTCATCAAAAATATAATGATTTAGCTTACAAATAAGGCTTTAAAGAACCCAGCACAAAGAGTGAACACAAGTTGAAAATTGATTTGAGTTTTGGCCTTAAATTTGATTGATTTTGAGTTGCGCTTTGAAAGATTTTACAGGAAATTAGAAATTTGCTTGAAATTGCTTGAAGTTCAGTCAAGTTATTGAGTTGAGCGAGGATCTGCAATGTACATCTACTGACGGAGAGTAGCGGAGAGTCTTTGAGTAGACTCAAGGTAAGAGTCTTGGGCAGACTCAAAGCAGGCAGAGTCTTTAGCGGACTCAGGATGGCTTGCTTCATCTTCGACCAAAGAGCCCGGCACATCTGAAGGTGCTGGACCCTGTGGTCGTATTTATACTAAATTTCTGCTTATCAGCTATTCTTAGGGATGTGGGGGATGAAGCATAGCCTTCCATGCGGGGGCGGGTTTATCAGGGGTGCAGGAGCGCTGTGCTTTTCTTATTGCCCTGCGTGGAGGCGACTACAAATTAAAACCCCTGTCTTCAAGGCGGTTGGGCCGTGACGTCACAATGCCACGGAGGTGCTGCCATCTCTCAAGATTGTAGGAACTTCTTCCAGAGCTAAGTGATGAGTAGTAGAATTCTAATAATATTTATTTATTTCATGGGGGTGCCTTTTGCATGCATACATCTGGGCGGGCAATGGGGATTGTAATTACGCACAATGATGTAATCTACTACTCAGGCTTGTGGGCTGTCTTAGCTCGATACATTTAATTTGGTTTGCCGCTTATATATTTCTCCCCTGAACGCATATGGCTCATAGATGGGTCAAATTCATCCGTAGAGTGCGCATTCTACTGTGTAGCATGTTGGCATGCGTCAACACAATGGGCTAAAAGTAAACTTCAAGCAGTACTTTCAAATTTGTGAACCCATTACATTACAACTACTAAAATACTTAGAGTAAAATACAGATTTTTACAATTGCCAAGGAACCATGAATAAATTGTTGCAGAATATCAGGAGAGTATAGAATGAAAAATAATTCCACTGTTTGAGCATTTTATTGTTCATTACAAAACGACTGTTATGTAAAGTCTTCCCTAATACAAGACTGACATTTTTCGTAGGGCCCTTGAGAAATTTTATAACAGGGTTCCACTGTATTAAAATGTATTATGTATGTTTTGAGTTTCTATATAAATATATTAGATGTAAATTGTATGCAGTATTAATTTTTAATTTTTTCTTTTTTTTTTTAGGTATCACAGTCATGTCCAAAATTACATTCTCTTTATTTATCTAGCTTGGGCTTGACTGGGATGTGTACTTACACTGCAAATTTGGTTAAAGCCCTTCCAAATTGCAAGAATTTAAAGGATTTCAGGTAATTTAACATGTAAATCAATGGTACTTAAAATTATCCAATACACATATTCATCTTTTGCATGTTTTCCACTGGGGATTTTTTTTTTGCACCGTAAATTGGTTGCTGGAGTTTTATTATATTTTACTTACTGTATTTTTTTAGCCATGAAAGTTAAGTTCCCCTTGCAGTTAGCTAAATATATTAGAGAAAATTAGTTTTCATCATTAGACATGACTGTAACCATTTCGCTTTTGTACAAGGACCCATTATGACTATTCACCAACATATATTTTGGCCATGGTCTATAAATAAAATCATTACTTTAGTACAGTATTAAAACATTCAGGGTATACTGGTTATACCATTTTGAATATAAATAACAAATTGCTGAAATAATTTGCTTGACTGATAACTTTAAACTACTATTTATTTAAAGACTGCAGATTGATTTTGTTGAGTTGCTTAGGGCCTAGGCCTATCTAACCATGTTTACAAAATTTAAATTTCAATGCAAAACTCATATATAATAACATTGAGTTCAAATTTGTCAGGTTTTAAGTTAGTAATAGTCCTTTCAATAAAACATTAACTTTCAAGCCTCTATGATCAATACATATGTTGTCAAGCTGTGCTTGTACCATGAACTACCCTACAATATCATTGCTAGTAACTTTGTCACATGTGAAACCAATACTGCCAACCTCTGATTTTTTTTGTACATGTTATACAAACTGTATACACACAAACATAAAACATCAAATACATGATATACAAACTGAGGAAAGCACAAACAAATCTCAGCTGGTAAACAACTAACTTAAACTGTAACATAAAACATTCACACATAATCAGATAAGTAGACTGGTGCTTTTATCTCCCTTCCATACCGTGACCGGACAGTTGGATAATTTTGATGCTCTGGACGTTCACAGAGGGTGGGGTGAGAAGTATGTTAAGTTGGTGCTCTTGTGAACTATCAACAGACCTACCTTGTTCCAGTGATTCGGCACTAATACCACCTTGTACTGGGTCTTGAACATTTTCCTTAGTACATATAAGACTCAGCTGTGCCATCTATGTCACCATACCCCTCAGCCCATAGTATATATGTGGTTGCTTTATAAACATTGAACCTATTCCTTTCAGTCCTCCCTTAGTTGGCAAGCTCTTTCACAATAGATCTTCGGTGATTACTATCACCTACAAGATGGCCTGAAAGCATTTCACTATCCAGCTGTCATACAAAAACATTAGTTCCAATGGGATAACCATCATGCATTGGCTTGCTGGTTTTATCATGGTACAGTTTGTAAGTCTTTTGTTTTTTCTGTAAGTCAGTTCTAACCTCAACTAAGTCTTAGTCAGGCTGCTGATTATTGTGGACTGACTTTTTAGTGGGAAGAAATGCATTAACTGGTCTTCCCATCATCAATTCATTTGGGGATTTAGAAATAGTAGAATCTATAGGAGTGTTATAAAGAACTGCTTTACCTGAACTAGGCTGATTTAAGCAAAAATGTACACTACATTGTAACACACAATACACAGCGGATTCTCTAACAACAAACTAAACAACCCATAGATATAATCATGGATAGGTTCATACATTAAAGAAAACACACAGGTGTCAAAGATAACATACAAAGAGAATAACCAATCTATGACAAGAAGTGTTCCTCAACTCCATAAGAGTGAAATACGGATCCTTTGAATCATATACTGCCTTAGCCATCATTTGTTTGACTGTCTGAATATGCCTTTCCACCATCCCATTCGACCTTAGGTAAAATGGGCTTGACGTAACATGCTTAAATTCCACTTACTTGCAAATTCATTAAATATGTAGAAGCTGAACTGTGGACCATTATCACTATGTACCTACTCTGGATGCCAAACCTGGTGAATACTGATTTCAGCACTTCAATGATGGTCTCACTACTCTGATCTTGCAGTGGTACTAACTCAACATATTTACAGAAGTAATCTACAATAAGTAAGTAATGCTTACCCTGAAAATGAAACACATCTGTCCTCACTGTGTGCCAGGGTAATTCGGGAGTCTCTCATAGCAATAATGCCTCATAAGTATGTTTACCTTGAAAATTTATGCATGTGACAGGTAGAGATCATGTCTGCGATTTCCTTGTTCATGTGAGGCCAAAACAAAACGTCACGCTCATGGTTTTTACATTTTTGTAAGCCCAGATGATTATAATGAACCAAATGAAGCATTTACTTTCTTAATGATTTAGGGACCACAACACGTGTTTTTTGCAACAATAAATATTAGCTATAAATAATCCATTCCTAAATGAATAACAAACATTTACAATGTCCAGCACCTTGTCTATGTTTGGCCTCCCTTGTGTTACATATTGTTTGTCCAATGTTCGAGTCTATATATTTGAGAGTTTCGTCCTTAAACAACTTAAGTTTGGCTTCTGAAATTAACAAACCCTCCACAAGACACACATGAAGATCAACATCATTATCAATTTGGTCATTTTTCACATTTTCTAGAATAGTAGACCTAGATAGGGCATCTGCAATACACAATTTCTTACCAGGTGTATACTTTATCAATTTATCAAATTATTGTAAATGCAATCGTAGTCTCTGTAGATGCAAAGGCATTTCATTCAAGGGCTTCTTGAATATGTATTCCAGTGGCTTATGATCACTCTCTGCTCTTACAGTCTTCCCATAGATATATTGAGAAAATTTCTTATACCCAAATACCACTGCCAGAAATTCTTTTTCTATCTGAGTCCAATTTTTTTGATTTTCAGTAAATGACTTGGAAGCATATGCCACTGGAAGGCCACCTTGCAGTAGTACAGCACCTATAGCTTTACTGTTGCTGTCTACAGAGACTACAACCAGCTTCTCAACATTATAGAACTGCAGAATTGCTGCCCTAGACAAGTTTTGCTTTAAGTATTCAAACTCCTTATTTGATTTTCACCCCACTCAAAAGCAACTTGATTTTTTTTTAACAAACTTCTCAATGGCTGTGTGGATTGTGAGAGAAATGGGATGAACTTGCCACTATAAGTAACAACCCCCATTAAAGTTTGTAACTCTTTTTTTGTTAGCAAGCGCTTTTATGACCAACATATTTGACTTCTGTAACTCCAAATTGGCTTTTTTGCAAGATAAACCTAACCTTGCACTTTTGTGGAACAACCTTAATTAAACCTATCATTGTGTTGTTTCTCATTTTCACCCCATACAACTATGTCATCAACATATATTTCCACCCCTGGTAGATCTTGAAAAATTTGTGAAAAACAACTCTGAAATATTTCAGGAGCTGAAGCAATACTTTCCGAACTGACCAGCGTTAAACGTTGTCAATAATTGGCTTTCCTCCAAAATCTTAATAGTGTAGAAACCCGTGTTGTCATCTAATACAGAAAACACTTTGGCTTTAGGCATTCTTGCTACTAATTCCTCGAATGTGGGCAACTTAAACCTTTCCCTCACAATAGTCATTGAGACATTTAGGATCCAACACAACCTTAATGACTTATCCGGTTTCTGTACAATCATTAAGAGCTCACCCATTCCATTGGCTCTGTGACCTTCCTAATCAGACCTATCTCCTCTATTCTGTCCAATTCTTTCTTTACCCTTTCCTGCAATTTAAATGTAATTTTTCTAGGTGGTTCTGCTTCTGGAATACTATGATCCTTCAACTTAATGGTGGACACATAATCCAATTCCTTGGAACAAATGGGGATACTGACATGTCACTGAGTTTGATTGTCGTATATTTAGTGCATCAACCCTTGACAACAAGTTAATTTTAACAGTAGTTGGCAACCCTAAAATGCTTTGATGCAACAGCTACAAATAACAGTATATTCTTAACCTTTAACTAATGCTTTAGTGGTCATTTCACCAATTGCATCAATGTGGACACCATTATAATTTAACAATGTAACTCGTGTAGGAATAATATCTAGTTGTAATAAAATACATATTGTATGTCCTCGATTATAATATTCACTTCAGCACCTGTGTCTAGTTTAAGAGGTATATCACAAGTATTTCAAGTCACCTACTCCCATCACTCCAACTTTTTGTGAGGGGTTAGTAATGACTCAATTCAAAATGTGACATCCTCATCACACACTACTTCACCACACTTCTGTGAGTTTGAACACATGTACTGAAAATAATTGTACTTACTACATTTGTTAACACTGTTTACGGTATGCTGGGTACTTGCCCCATAAGTGAATTTTGCCACATGCCTTACACTCTGACTGATTACTGCAATCACTTGTCTTGAAACTTGAGTTGTTTCTTTGGAACTCCCGAACATCATTTTGCACACCCCTTCCTGTGAAACTCGAAGGATGAATTTGGTGATGTGAACCACTCGTTGCTTGGCTGGGTGTGGCTTCCATACTTCAAAAACTTCACTCTTGCCTTCAAGTTGCCTCGTCTGGATGTCAGCTAACTCTGCAGCACGGCTAATATTAATGCATTTAAACAAGTCCAAGTTAGGCTCCTGCAGCTATCTGTCTTTAAGTCGTACATCCCTTAGACGATCCCGGATCATACTTTCCCCTTCCTTCTGTAAACAACTAAAGAAAACATGACGAGTAACTGTCTCAAGCAGTTGTAATTAAGTGCTGTTCCAAAATGTCCAATATTTTAACATAGTTACGACTATCTTATTCACTCAGGGAAAACGCATTATAAATTCCTAGCATCTCGGCACCAATGGTGTGTAATAAAATTGCTACCTTCGTTTCAGCTTTAATTGTGGTATCAGTAGAAATTCCCGAAGCCTGAAAATCAATCTCAAATCTCTGCAGCCACTTCCTAAAATTATCTGCGGTATTTCCTTGCAAAGACAATCTTTCTGGTGGTTTAATCTGATGCGCACGCTTGCCGGGTGGACAAGTGGTTAGGGCACTGACTGCCCTCTTGGTTCTTACGAGGAAGAAGGGAGTCAAACCCCAGGGTGAGTCGGAGTGTAAGACTATCTCTTCTGGGCAGTTTCACTCTCCTCACAACTAGGGATGTCAAGAAACGGGATGTCAGTTGTCCTAAATTCGGTTGATATGCTCAGTTGGAGATGAGTTGAGAATGAGTGTGGTGGTCAGTGATCTGGCTATATCTCACGGGATTAAACCCCTGCGGCCTTGTTGGCTGTTAAGCAGGGATAAAATTGGCTGGGGTTCGTTCTCCGCTGGCTTGCGAACTACCTTCGCAGGGAGTCTAACTATGATCGTCTTCCTGGAGGTCAACTTTATCGCACAGAAGTTGAGAAGCGCTTCTGTGTTCGGGTGTCAAACCCAAATTAATTTTCCCAATGATAGCTTTACAGTGCTTGCATGGACGGGGGTTTCGTGGGCGGGGAGGTTCTGAGTTTCTACGCTAGAGTTCAACACAAGTACTGGAGATGGCTCAGTGGGAATATCCTCCGCTTCTGACTCCTCATCCGAGGGACACCAGTCTAACCAACATTTTAAAGGTGTTTCATGGTCTGGGGGTGTTATGTTGAATCTATTGGTATGTTTTCAGGCTCATGGGGAGAAGGCGTGGCTGGATGTGATTCAACAAATAATTGATTTACAATTGATTGCTTAATTAAGGCACGCCACTTCTGACGGCTACATACACCTCTGTGCTGACTGCGCATTTGAGAAAGGAAAAAAAGGCTGTCTGCCTGGTTGTGGATGAGCAGTCCTAGGTGGGGCGAGTTCTTCAGTCGCTCCGAGGACCAGGACCTGCCGTGTAATGGGCAACCTAGGTAACGAGACCTTATGCCTCGTATCAGTGGCGGGTGGACTGGAAACCCAGAAGCAGCGGTATCCCCTTTCTGGCTTGAATTCCAGTTACTCTTAGGCTCCGTCTCCTGAGGATTTCAGTGCACCTTGAGGCAGAATAGAGAGTAATTATTGCGCAACTGAATTTACTTTAATTCTGAAGTATACACCATTCTGAAATTCAATAAAATTAATAAAATATAAATGACCAAGGGATCCAACGTTAAAAGTACTGAAGTCGACACACAAGGATTTAAATGAATGGAACTTAATTTTTATTACGTCAAAAAGGAATATGTTGGAAAGTCCCAGCTGACTGGTACACACTAAGAGCTAGCTAAAAAGAAAAGATATTGAAGATTAAAAGTAAATGAAATTTGGTATTCGACAGGCGAAGACAAGCCCGGAAAAATTAATTAAAGAAATTACTCAATACAAATTGACTAATATACAACCAACGCTATTTACAGAATAACTTTACAAGGGGCTCAATTCAGGGGGACACAATCGTGCAACGACCTGTTTCGACGGGAGTCGAGGGAAGTTGACTGAGGTAAGGGTAGTGTGTACAGGTGTTGGAATTACCGTAGACGAGGTGAGCTGTCCGTGGGCAGTCAGCTGTGAGGATGAGCCTTCTTCAAGCTGCATTGGAAGGATCACTACTAATTCCCAAGCAGTAGGAGGGTGGTTCGAGCCCTGCCTTGGGCTGCGGAGTGGAGAGAGAGTACTACTGATTCCCAAGCAGTAGGAAGTTCGAGCTCTGCCTCGGGCTGCAGACGAGAGGAGAGAGAGAGTCTTTCACAGACTGGGGGTTGAACTCGCGAACCTCTTCGGTCAGCGAGACCCGCTGTCTCTGCTGGACCTGGGTTCTAGTCTCCTATTCATACAAAGATTGCCCTGTGTCAGTGATTCTCAGGCGGCGAGGGGGTAGAGTGACCTTCCAACACAGGGGCAGGTTTATCGGGTACAGTAGCGCCACTCGTTATCTTATCACCCCTGGTGGAGACATTGACATTTTCGTGCGCCTTGGGCTGAGGCTGGCGAGCGGTGACGTCACAAGGCCACAGGGGTACTGTTATCTCTAAGGTTGTTCGGAACTTCTTCAGCGGCTAAAGTATTGTAGTAGAAATTCTAATAAATATTATTTTCTTAGTCGGGGTGGCACTTGCATGCTAATTTTTGAGCAGGCATAGAAATTCATAATTACACACGTCAGTTGTGATTATTTAGTCGGCTGTCCAATGTCTGGAGCCTCCTTGCTCGACTAATACAAAATCATATCGGTCATTGAATTTTACTTTCCCCGAGCATAGTGCGCTCTCAGATGGGGTGAAGTCGGCCCTAGAGTGCGCCTCTCTATGGCGCAGCATGCTGGCATGTGTCAAATCACATTGATGGTTCTAAACGAACTGCACAACAGGTAACTAAACTGAATGACAATCACGGCCAATAACACATGTTCATTCAATACATAGGTCTTCATTCCAACTGCGCTATCTCAAATTTTAAGTTAGTAATAGTTTTTTCAATAAAACATTGATTTTATTTTGCTTCATGCCTCTTTAATCAATACATATGTTGTCAAGCTGTGTTCGTACCATGAACTACCCTACAATCTCATTACTAGCAACTTTGTCACATGGAAAACCAAAACTGCCAACCTCTAACATAATTGAAGGAACAGAAACAGTGAGAGGAAGACTCAAGTGCAATGTATAGAAAGGCTTATATCCAGGATTCAAATTGATGGTCATTTACACAATTTTGGCATGAAAATCAGTCATGATACAGATGTTAGCATAGGTGTTACCATGGGGTGGACTGTTTTTGTAAAGGACCACACAATAGGAAAGATTTTAAAACACCCTAGTGTTCTGCCTTGTGGTTTAACTAACCCCAAATAGAACGACTCTTACAAATTTTTTTTGTTTTATTGATTGGTTTTATTTTACTAGAGAAATATGGGCTATGATATCTTAAAATAAGTATAGTAAAGGTGTTAATGCTATCTTTGGTCATACTTCATATACAATTAGTGTTAGTTATGGCTACCCATTCCCTCTCTGCTGTGATGCATGCGTCCTTGAATGGATTTACTCTCGTGTAGGCGTATGGGACCTAGCCCTAAGATGCACTTATCTCCCATCCCTATCTCTGATGTACATCTAACACTTAGAATTAGGGTAGGTTAGAGAAAAAACCACTCATTACCTCAAACTGGCAAACTCCGGTAACACTTACAAAACCGCTACTTCTTTTGGGATTTTTACTTTTTGTGAGTTTGTGAATGATGTATTACAACAAACAAACAAATGGTGTAGTTTATTTATAAACATAAACATAAAATTATTCTTCAAATTATAAAAAACATAAATAACCATAGATGATATTATCTTCAATTTTGTTGTCTTGATGTGAGTAGGGATTATCTCAGCCATTTATCAAGAAAAGACTAAGTGAAATTGTAAACAATTTTTTAATAGAATGTTCTTTGAAAAATTACTAAAACTAAAATGTTTAAATTTTATTTCAGATGTATTCGCTTATAAAACAAGACAGAAGTTTACTGCCTTATATGCATCAGTATCTTTCCTGATAATATTTCAAATTAAGTTAAAAATTAAAATTAATAACTGTACATCGTCTTAGCTCTAGCACAAGAACATAAAATTCCACATCTCGGGGTACTCTCTGGATGAGTTACATATGACAGGTTCACAAATAATGAAAAGAAATGCATTCAGTCTTTTCAACACTACCTAACACTACAGTGGGGCTTTTCATTTGGAAAATTTATTTCAGTTATTGTGCTCTCATTAAACCTGTGTAGCATTGGTGGTAAACATATCTCAAAATTTCCTTTATCATTCTCTACCATTGTCTTCTTGGAACTTACATTAACCTCTTGAATTTGATCCAAAAAATTAATATTATTTGCTTTTACATATCAAATATTTGTAGTGCACCACTTTGTGCTTAAAACTAATATATACTTTGCAGTTGACAGTACATTTTTCACTATATAAATCACTTAATTAACAGGAGCATATTTTACGTCTTGTCATCTTGCGAGTGCCATTGTGAAAGAGAGAAATCAGTTAAGAGCTATTCCTTCCTCCTGCAAACTGGCAGTAACAAAACAACCAATTACTGAAGTTATCAATCTTACATATCAAAGATAAAAAAGTCCAACTGTTTTGACACCACGAGTTTCACAGCTGTAGGCCGTCTAAATGACGTTTACTAGGACGTCGCAGATACATGCAACTCCATGTATGTATATCTCTATGCTGCCATTCTAACTGTTCTAAAACATATTTCTTTTAAACATAGCCTTTAACAATCATAAAACCATTAAATATTATGTTTCTAAATTACCATTACGTAAAAAACTTCAGTTTTTACTGACTTTCAAAAGTAAACAAATACTTTAAAACTGTCAGTGTCTGTAGGTTCGTGCAACATAGGCTTATGTATAACACAAACATGGCATCATTTAAACATCTAAAGTAAACTGATGCGAGCCCTACCGTGTGAATTAGAGGAAGACCGCTGACTACCCTCTCAGAACACTAGATGAGTCTACCGTGGCGAATACTGTTATCTTTCTGGGTCCGGCGGGGTGTGTAAAAGTTAAGAACTGTAGTGGGCCGCTTGATGGTAGGGTTACATCAAGTTCGAGGGGAATCAAACCCCAGAGTGAGGCGAATGGATGTAGCTTCCCGCCCAGAGAACTCGATTCTCCTCACAATAAGAGTCGTTAATATACGGGATGCCAGCTGTCCCAGGAAATGGAATGAGAGCGAAATTATCCGATTGTGAAGGTGGTGGTGTATGTTCTGGCTGGAGAAATTTTAACCAGTCGGGTGGGTCACCGTGTGGGTACAGAAGGTCAGAAGCTCCGTGTTTAACCCGGATGCGTCTACCTGAATTAAGCTTGACAATGCTAGATGTCGTAAGTATGGGTCTAGTTGTGGTGTCCACCAGGGTATTACAAACTACCTGTTGTGACTGCACACTTGGTCAGTGTAATCGCTGGTTGGGTACCCGGACCAACAGGTGCCTAAATTGTGGTCCAAGGGGGTGGCATGTTCTAGAGAAACTGAGAGCCAAAGAGGTTGAGGGAGGATGTCGGGGCTCTGCGGCCGGTGTTCAACCTCTGTCGTGGTACTTATCAAAGAGTCAACTCTCTCAGCTTGTGCTAGAGCGCAGCGTTTCTTACGCTGTTTCCTACTCTGGATTCCACCTCTCCTATTGTACATTTAGGCTGCTGTATAAGCTGAACAGTTATCACACAATATCTCGTTACACCAGTCATAAAAATATAAACTTCTGAGAAACATTGGGTGACTAACTAAAAAGAATGGTACAAGGACAATTAGGTTTTACATAATATTTATTACATGGTAAAATCCTGGAGAGTCCCGGCTAAAAGTAAAAATACTAATGCAATATGAATTAGCTAACTGGCTAAACACTCTAGCAGTTCAAATTACGTGAATGGGAGAATAATAGGTGAAGGCAAGCCTGGAGAAAAATACTTATGAAAATCCCAAAATCCTCTGACAAAATGTACGGTACGGAATAACGCAACTATGCAGCATACTCTAATATAACAGAATTTTATCAGGGAGGTAAACTAAGATGCGCCGTCTTGTTACCTCGGAATTACAGGAGGTTGACTGGGGTAAATGGTACTGGGGTCAAAGAGTGGGTTTACCTGGCGAATGGAGTATCTGTCTTGCAAGCTGTTGGAGGCTGCAGTTCTTCGCAGTCTGCGGAGTGGATGATGCACTGTGATGCAGGTTGCAGAGAGGAGAGAGATTCCTCGCATACTGAAGAGAGCCTTGTTCCAAGCTGAGAGTCTTTAGCAGACTAGAGAGTCCTGGCAGACTTAGTAAGGAAGTCTTTACAGACTGGGGAAGGCTCGCATCCTCTTCAGCCGGTGAGCCCGGTGTATCTGCTGGTGCTGGACCCTATGGTCGTATTTATACTAAATTTCTGCTTATCAGTGATTATTATAGGTGCAGGAGGTGTAGCGTAGCCTTCCAGATGGGACACGTTATCGGGGGTGCAGGAGCACCCCTCATTTCTTATCGCCCCATGTGGAGGCGACAACAAATTAAAACCCCTGTCTCCAAGGCGGTCTGGTCGTGATGTCACATGGCCTTGCTGCCATCTCTGGGTGTTGCAGAACATCTTCCAGGGCTAAGCGACAAGTAGTAGACTCACAAATATTCATTTATTTTTCGGGTGTGCCTTTTGCATGCATAAATTCGGACGGGCAAAGGAGATTGTAATTATGCACATAATTTACAATTATGTATTCGTCTACCCAGGCTTGTGGGCTTTCTTTGCTCGATACGTTTGATTCAATTTGCAGCTTATATATTTTTCCCCTGAGCCACCCGTGGGTGGCTCGTAGATGGGGCAAAGTCATCCGCACAACGCAGCATGTTGGCATGCGTCAAAACAGACAAAATAATTTTTGTGTATGTGAAAATAAGTACTCAATCAAATAAACTCAAAATAAACATTTGTATCACAAATATACCGATTTACTTCACTTATGACAAAGATATTATGACCAGTGATGTATACTTCAGTTTTTGAATTCTGAAATCATATAAAGTAATTTATTTTACTAAAATTGCAACCTTGTGTTCTCATAGAGCAGCAAAACACACAAATAAAGTTATAGATTTAATCTACTGGCACCTTTCCAGACCTTCCTTGAGTAGTATCCTTATTCTTGAAGCTATGTTGTGCTAGTGTTTGGTTACTGTCTGCAAACTGATAGTCATAGTTTTAGATATGATTTCAAGTAGTGGAAGCAAGTTAGCACCCATACAGTTACACTCAAGTAAAGCCATCCATGTCCCATGCCTACATGAAAATATTTTGTAACATCCCCTTTAGTATGAATACGTGTTTGTGTAATTTTTAAATCTTGTAGCCAGGGCTGTAGAGTTGGAGTTGTAGAGTCGGAGTTGGATTTTGAGCAATTTTGTATATAGTTGTAGCTGTTAATTAAAACTAATTTTTGTATTAAATACTTAATTGCTCATGTATTTCCATTACAGTTTGAAACATTTTCTTGTGTAAAAATTTTATGTAAACCTCTCATGTGTTGCTGTAAAATGTAATGTTGTTTTCATTCACCCTTTGATGACATGCCTTATTCAGGAATTTTGCTACTTTAATGTTTGGTTTTTGAATCAGAACTTAAGCCAGTCAGAGTCAGATAGTAGGAAATCTGAGGAGCCGAAGTTGAAAGTTTGGTATGTATACCATCTCCGCAACCCTGGTTGTAGCAGTTTCTACTCTCTTTGACACTTATATTATCTCACCAACCACTGTGTTGCAAAGCTTTGTTATTTAGTGGTTTTTTCACCTTGTCACTTTGTTCTATGTTTAAATAACACAGTTCTTAATAATACTGAAATTTTGTCATCAACTTTTGTCTTCAATTTTTGTCTCTATGTTTATACTTTTTTGTATACATTGGTGTATTCTGTATATAGATTGTGTATTGTAATGTTTGAAAATCAGTCACTATTTGTATCAGGGAATTTTTCTTTTCTTTTTATTCTTCTTTTCATATGTAAACATTAATATTATCACTAGCTGATGCTAAGATAGAGTATATTTTTTCTAATCTGTTTATACTTGACACTTAAATCAATACAGTAATTAGGTTTCATGTCATTCAGTCATGCTGTTACATGTAGAAAACTAATGTAATGTTTTCTCTGACATTGAAGTAGTAAAGTAAAACTGTACTGATAATAGAATAGTGGGCATTTTAGTAAGTACATATGTGATCTAATTTTGTTATGTGTGAACTCTGTCCTTTTAGACTCTATCAAAATTCTATTGGTGATGTAGCAACTATATTCACTGCCCTGAAGCACTGCTCAAAACTAGAAAGACTTTCCATAATTTGTCCATCAAACCCAGATCATAAATTGAAGAAAGAAACTGTGATAAATTTTGTTTGGCAAGCTAAAAAACTAAGATTTCTTTTTTTATGTTTTGACTATGATACATTGGGAGTTAATGAAGGAAGTGATCTGCAACGGGCTTTGAACAGGTGAACTAATATTTCTATATTCTTTATTCTTGTATATTTTTATATTCCACTAAAATTTCTATCATATGCCATAATCTCCTCATACATTTCTTTCACTATTTGTGTGTGTTATCAATTAATTCTGTCATTCTTCATGTTATTCTGTGATGTACCTATTATTTTCTGCAAATGTTAAAGCAGTAATAAAATTAACCATATTGTCAACAATATTTGTCAATACTAATTATGTATTTTATACATTCATATTATTTCATGTAGTTATGTACTTACTTATTTAATTATTTATTCTATTATTTACTTATTCTATAATGTACGCATACATTTTATTATTCCCTTTGATGCTAGCTAGAGCCTCCTTCCTCCCCTCACATCCGTACACGGCGCCGAGAGGGGAAGTTGTTGTCGAACAAAAGATAAATCACGTCCTCTCTCTCTCTCTCATTTTCTCCCTCCCTCTCTCTCTCTCTCTGCCTCTCTGCCACGCCCACTTGGCTTGCCTTCCACACGCCGCTTGCCGGCAGCAGAGCAAATAAAGTGCGCCTGGCGAATGTAATTTTAACAATATTATATGTTGCTCAAAATAGTTGCACCTAACATCACTTGTATTTCAAAGCAAATGGTTTCACCTGAAAATGTTATGCAAAACATTTTAATGAACAATTGTTATTTGAAAAGAGGTTTCCGTTAGTGTTTAAAAGTTGTTTAATCCTGTAAGGTTGGTGTTTCATTCTATCTGGCGTAAAATTAACATGACTTTAAAACTTAATATTTATTTAACTCAAAGGGCAGCATCTTTGCGAATAAAGTTATATGCCTACTTGTCAACAAAAAATGTTTGAACATCGAGCGACATGTTTTATGTTTTCATTTTCAGTAACTTCTTGTGGAGAAATCGGAGTATTTATATTAATTAATTTGAATAAACTGATAATATGTGAGTGCCTATTCGACACCTTCTGCCATCTAATAACGGGTAGGTAAGCACCGAGCCAAGTGCAATCTAACTCATGACAGGGAAAATCAGAGAAAGTGGTTTTGAATGATTAATTATTAAAGACAGTGAAGAAATCAATTATAATCGCCTAATTTTGTCTCAAAATCACAAGTTTTCTTTGCAATATAATATTATTAATTTCTTTAAAAGACAAACATTTGCCCACGTGCAAGGTGTCACCGACAAGTAGCGGTATGGAGAGGTCATTCTCACCCCACCCTCCCTCCCCTTAAACGTATAGATGTGACACTGCCCGATTGATAACTTCTCTGTGTGCCCTTAGCTAATAGTGTGCGCAGGACATTTAAAATTTGACTTGCATTTTGTGTCATATTACTTGTATTTTAAGAGGGTTTGGAAGTTTAGGTAAGCTTGCATTTTGTGTCAGATTACAATAAATTATATACAATATTTTAAGACGTTATTTTCTTTATTTAAACGAGTCTAGGATAAATGTTTTTTTTTTCGTATTGTTAAAAGTAATACTTTTTCTAAAATTCATTGCGAAGGGCATTGGTATCCGTTTTTGATATTGGGGTATCTGCAGTGGTATCGAGGAATCTGTATCGGTATCAGAACAAAACTAGTTAAAATCACCCTAAACAGTTGCCCAGTATAAAGAAGTTGTGGTTTCCCAATAAACCATGCATTGCCAATGCAGGAATACTGTTTTATTGTACCTGATTTTATTTCATTCTGTTAACCTATATTCAATTTATGTAGAGTCCATTCCTGATTGGAAGCGACTTATGAAATTCAACCTTTGAAAAAACACTCTAGGCAAAACATGTCAACCTGTTTTTTCAATAACCTGTATTCCACAAATATATAACACTATGGTTAACTTTAGAGTACTGTATTATTGAATTAATGAAACTTTACCTTAATATCTTCTATAACTGGTAATATTTATTTCTTTTTGAATATGAATTAACAACAGCGAGAGCAGCGATGTGTTGGCAACAGCCGGTAATAAATAGTTCACAGTTAAAATATTATTTTAACCTCGTTTTTTAGTATACTATTTGCAAATTAAATGGTGCCTATTGAAATATTTAAATATTTAGGTAGCCCCGATGGAAACACATCTCGTTTTTACAGTTTAAAATAACAGCAGAAAATATCATGAGTAGGCCGTAATGGTACGGTGTTGTTTTATCAAGCGAGAGCAATTTTGAAGCAACCGTCTGCTGAGCGAGCTTTGTCGCTCTCTCTCTTTGTCTTTGTCTGTTTCACACTCTGGAAGTTTCACTTCGCTAGTATGCGAGAAATTGTACCTGTTTTCAATTATAGCATTTTTCATACTTATTACAGCAAAATAATGATTTTTGAATTGGTAATTTACAACTGAAAAGAGATTTTTATGTTTGAATACTTATTTTAATATATTTATATATGATGGCGGGGCAGAAACAAAGTGAAGTTGGCAGACATGATGAGCCATGATGTCATGGCATGTTGCTGTTTTACCAAACGAAGCATAAATTATACTTACTCCGAAAAATACTTCAAATTACCTCGTCACATTTGTATACGTGTTTTTTAAACCTACCTAAGCAAGTTACGATGATGTGATAAATCTGTGTTTCCGCAGCAGTAATAAATATACTCTGACGTGTGTTTCATTAATCATTGTGTCTATGAAATGGCGTGCCTTTGTGCATCATGGTCGATTCGCTGGCCCTGTGTGTGCGTGATTTCAAATATTTGATTAGCGCTATTTATACGTTTTAAATGTGAACTGTTTTTATTATGAAGTTATTTATTTACATCCACGTATGTTTATTTATCACAATGTTGTACCTTTGCCCTAGGTGTTTGAAACACAGTTATATAACGTGATTTACCACCAATCCCAACAAAATAACCAAGCCTAGCCCCAATCAATTTCAATAGACCTAATACACAGTAAGTAACAATACATTTAAATATGAGTAGAATAAAAATTATCGTAGACTTATTTGTGTGCATGTTCACCGCTATATGTTTAGTTTCTGTAATAAAAAATGAGCGACACGAGTTGCATGCTTGACTTTTTATGTCACATTTTCGTTGGACTGTCTATTCCTTCATTATTCTAACTGAGGCCATCCTTTTAAAGAAATAACCCAACACATATCAATAACAAAAAGTTAAATACTATAGTTCATTACCCTGCAGTTGTAACAGTGTTTAACACAGTCGATGCAAAATATTAATGTGCATTACGTGTAATGTGCTATGTCGTGGAAAACCAATATGTTAATGTAACTTAACCGTAAGAACTATCGTTGATTTAGACATTTTTAAAATGTTATAAAGCTGACCTAAATAATGTTACAGGCCTAAACTGTGAATATTCGTACGGAAGTGTGTGTGTGCGTGTGTGTGTTTTTTAATACATATATATATGACAAAATTCTTTGAAAAGCTGTAAACAATAAACAATACATTTGACAGATATAAAAGTAGAAGTCACATTTCAATGTTTATTTTTAGGTGTAGCGAAAGTATGTGAACACATGTACACACAATGACATGTAAACATTGATTTTGACAGATGCTACATGGCAGACACATGGCAATGTTTGTTTACATTTGGCGGAAGGATACGAAATGGGCCTGCAAGTAGATATTTAGCAGGGCTCCGAGAAAGTTGCTTCCAATGGGGAATGGACTATACGCAAATGATAGTAATGAAAAATAATTCAATTATAATTCCATATTAAATAGAGCACGTAAACAGCTCTCTCGTAAATATTCAGAAAATAAATATGGCGCTATGGAGCCACTCCTGCCACACTTGCTCATGTAGTTTTCCCATTCCGGTGAAAGGGTACTGACTCAAGTTTTGTTCATTGCACAGCCACAATACTGTACAGGATTGTGTTTTCTTCTTATGTTTCTCTGCTTGCTGGCTGCTTTGTTGTTTTCTTCGGCAACACCAATTCATTTAGGTTAACCACTATGTTTTTTAACAACCTGATTATAAAGCAGCCGTGGTCTCGCCGTTGTGTGAGGTCATGTTCCATTGCTTGCACTAGTGTAGTTAAAAGAATAGTTAAGAGCATTTCTTTGATTTTTGCTTCAGATGGGAATTTTTTTAGTGAGGTGTTATACCTCTTGTATTGCTTGCGACAGATATTTGTTTACGTTCTTTCTACTGAAATGACTTCTGCACAAGTTGAGTGAAATCTCTTTTTTCTCAACTTTTAGCAAATTAAAATAAATTTTACAGTATTTGGTTAATGTTGTAGAAACGAGTGCAGATGCAAATATATTAACCTACCTCATCGAGTGATTGATGTGTTTGCCAAAAATGAAATAGAAGTTGACACATGTTTTACTGTGAATTTTTGTGTTCCTTTTTACACAAAGAATGTTTTCATCAGTAGTAGGTATTTATAACAATGCAAATAAAGTGTGACACTGTTGTTGACCAGAACTATCATGTTGCTAATAAAGTGACACTTGTGATATATACTGGTAATATTGTTTCTTTTATGAGGTGATTGATGTCTTTAGATATAGCTAAACCAAACTCATTTTAAACATTTGCATTATATGAAAGCCAATTTGACAGCAGATATTTGTGTGCATAAATATTTTTGTAATCTTTGCTGGGGGATTGAGCAAGGAATATTGGTCTACCATCGATGACCTTGACCAACTGGTGTCGAAAGACATCCAGCACTAAGTGACGGCCCAGGGGTTGGTCTCTTCTCCTGACCACACTTTGTCGTTAGCAAAGTGCTAAAAGCTGAGGTTGATTCTTTAAACGAGAGTTCTGTTTCAGTTTTGGCAACTATCACAATTATTTTACCATCATAGTAACAGATTGCAAAGCACTGCAGCTGGACTTATCTGCATTTGAAGCGTAGCAAACATCCTGACTGGCATTCACAGTGCACCAATGCAGACATTGACTCCGAAGCTGGAGGAAACAATATCCGTACTGGTTGCCAATCATCACCATCTTTTTTCAAGTCATATTCTGCAGGACTGGTATCTGTGTTAACACATACCGAAAAGGTGCTTGTATAAATTGCAGAACATTAAATAGTGTGGACAAGGAAAATATAAAAATTATAAACAATACACCTCAGGCTCTGGATTTGCTGCATTACTCCATATGCAACCTCCTTGGTAGAGCCTGCTTGGCGTGTAGATAAAGGGCGGCCACTGTTGGAGGAATTGTTTCTATCTGCATACCTTCTTGGTGAAAAGGCTATTCCTACATCACAGATTTTTTTCCAGCTGACTGGTTTTGTCATATATTACCATGACAAACTTCTCTATTAAAGGCATTGCCTCATTGGCTTCGCCTCGTGCCATGGCCAAAATCCTGATGTGGATTTGGGGAAGGTTTTCCAATCCATTTTCTTCCCCTTACCACTAAACTGCGACACTGTGTCACAACCAGTAAAGGCATGGAACACAGGTAATGCAGTTAGATTGTTAGGGTCCAAGGCTGATGAGATCTCATGAGTTGCTACAAACTGCTGATGTTTGCCAGTGCCAGTGTACACCCATAGCGCTTCGACAGTATGAAACTGATTAACGAAGCAAATAGCAAGAACAAGTACATCAGTGTCCACAGTTCTAAACATACTTTTGGAGCAGCTTGGCAATGCAGCATCTGCAGCATGAATAAAGTCTCGTATCTGCGTCGTCATGTTCACATGGGCATAAACATTCAATATCACCATGTTCCAAAAAGACAAGCATATCTAAGTCCAGTATAGAATATACTTCTTTGTCTGTGATTTTGCCAACCTGTTTGGTGTTATTTCCAAGAAATACAAAAAGTCTTGCTTTTATCACAAAGTGCAAGGTTCGGGTAATTTTTTTTCTCTGGCCCCTCGGACTATTGAACTAATTCAAAAATAATTCATAACAACCACATTAAAGTGAATAAGAATACACATTCATAAGAGTTTTATTTTGATGTACTGTTTTTCTAGCCCTGTAAGTTTATATATGATATGTCGAGAACTGTGAGATGAATATCATCACTATTGAAAATTAATGAAAACTGCTGCTTTCTAAACAATTGCTTCAGTATATTTCTAAACTGATAGCTTTATCAAATAGTTGGGAACTCTGCCATAATTTGATGGGACTAGGGCTTTATTCAAGGTAAGTTTGTATTCATCTCACCCACACTACACTTTTCTTTTTCCCCGTAACCTGGAGCACACCTACTGCCATCTTCGATTTGTCTGGAGTGCTGGACAGCTGTATAGCTCTGTATGCCTGCTGGCTGAGCACCGGGGGTTCGTAATGCTCAATGGCTTCCCCTTGCACCCTTATGTAGCCTGTCTGCAGGAGCAATCTCAGGGTGGCAGTGGAGCTGAACCTGGCTCATCAGTGCTTGTAATATAGTTTCTGAACAGCTATTCCCATTACACCATCATGCTGCACTTACCAGATATGGTCATGTTACCTTTCTTTGTCACTGCATACACGTCTTACAGCGCAATGACTCGTGCTTGGGTCTGGCCAGTTCATCAGTCACCCCTTGCTGCCAGTGCACATGGTAGGTGGGGGGGGGGGGGGACAGTTGACCTTTTGCACTTACATGTGCATATGTGCTTTGCCCATCACATAACAGCTTATGGTGTAGATACTAACTAGAAACATTTTCTTTCCATAATAAAGTACTTGAGCAGCTGTGAGTTTCTAGTTTCACTATTAGTTATGGTGTTTTATGGTTTTCTGTGATATTTTGATTTTCTCTTAATTGCTTGGTAATAATAATTTTCTCCTTTACAGGTTGTACACAGCAGTTTTAAATTTTGTCTCTCATTTATTGTGATTGTAGGATTCGTGACTCACGGAAATCGTTGGTGACAGAGATTCACTCCTACTGCAGTTCTGATCCTACTTCTGCCATTGACTCTGAAGAGAATTTGACATTATATGTGCTGAATAATTTTAGATATTTTGACAACATACCAGGGTTCCATTTAGCAGAGATGGTTTTCCATCACTACACAGTAAGCTCAATACCGCTCTTCTGGGAAACCTACAATGTGTTTCGCTGAAATAATAACTTGAAATGTGCCTTGTTATTGTAAATAGAAATAGTAATAAGGTTGCTCAATTTTTTGTATGCTATGTTCCTTTAATAAAATAATTTATATCTGAGTAGTTGTATTTTTGTTGTAATTTTTATTGTGACCGTATTCATGTCAAAACATTTACAGATCCAAAATTTAATATTATTGTCACCTGTAGAGCTAATATAGGCAGTGTAACACATCTTTCGAGTTAATTATTGTGTTTGTATATAACTCTCTTAAAAAATATTAATTTTGATAAAAATTAATTTTTTTCAAAGCTTTCCTGTAGGCTTAATCCACAAATTTTTAAAAATTTTGTTTTTACTTATTAATACCCTTACTTTCATGTCGCACCTTTCGCGTAACAGTGTCCGGTCTTACATCCAACAAATGCACAAACATTTAGCTTATTCAAGTTTCCAGCTTGAAATATTGCTGTAGTAGTCCATAATGAATGAATAGATGAATAACAGATTACTACTGATGGGACCATCTCATAAAACTAAGTATACAGACTATAGTAGTTTCCTAAGCAGTTCTGCTGCTAAACTTGTCAGTTTGTTGGTAGTGATATGAGTATGCTTTGCTGAAACCCAGATGATCTCTGTGACTAGTTGATGTGTTCATGTGAAATAATTTTTTTTAATAATTACACTGTCAGTGGTCCATAAAAGTTTTTTTCAAAAACACACATTTGCAGGATAATTTTCTGTTGTGGTATTCCTTTATGTTCAGAAATGTTTATTCTTTAAACAGTAGCTGTGTAAAAGGATTTACTCTCATAAAAAATAAGTGAAACACCATAAATAATTAAATCAATATACTGTATACCTATTATTTGGTAAGACTAAGCTACAAAAAGTACATTGGTGTTTTTCATGAAAGTGATATTCAATTTTTGTGTTGTAAAAATGAATTTTATTATTTTGAAAAATAACTTAATATTAGAGTCTTGGCAGAGTTGATATCATGGTGATTAATTTTTTTTATGGCATATGAAATTGTTAGTATTTCAAGAATTCTCATTTCTGTAATGCCATTTGACTGTATATATATATATATAGTGTGTTGAAGGCAGAATGTCCACCCACAGGGAAATGTTAGAGAATTTTCACCTGGGTCAGGGAAAATTTAAATAATTTGCTACTTTGCAAATGTTGATAGTTGTGTGAATACAGGGTCATGTAATTACAAGCATAATGCTACTTAAAATTTCAATTTTTGAGTTTGTGAACTGGCAATATTACATTTACATAGGACTTATATGTAAATATTAAGTATTTTTGTGTTTGTAATGGACACTCATGAAACGTCAATTACATATATGATGAGACATGTAGATGGATGAATAAAATATGTTAGCCCTGCTTGCTTGATCTGTTTCAGTGTAATTAAATCTTGCTTCACTGATGGCAAACTTGTTCTGTTAGTGGTGAAAAAATATGGTATAAGAAGCATTTGGTCCTGAAAATAGGTCAGGAAAAATGGAATTGCAGTGGACATCCTTTGTATACCATAGTAATTTGATATAATTATTTCTAAAAATTATAATAATACAATTTTAGTAATGTATTTACCAAAATTAAACATGTCATTAGGTTTCTGACTGGCATACAACATTACCTGAATGAAAATTTACATTTCTTGGTTAAGAATAAGCATGATAACCAGAAGAGATAATGTTTAAGAACAGTAAAACGTATAGGTAGGATGAAACTAGATTTTGGCATTGAACCAAACTATAATGAGTGAGCGGAGAGATCTGGATAGCTCTTAACAGCGAGGTCTTTAGAGCTGAAGAGGGTAATTGAAGTGAGTATGGAGCTGCACCGGAAGGAACGAAAGGGCGTGGGAAATGGGAGAGCCCTGAGAAAACCAGCCGACCAACGGCATTGTCTGGCACAATTCCCACTTGCAAAATTCAGTGACTCGGCCGGGGATTAAACCCGGTTTGCCTTAGTGGGAGGTGAGCAGGCGAACTGCTCAGCCACCGTAGCCCCCCAAACCAGAACTTAACCTAGAATATTTTAATTCAACCAAACTGGAAACGAACCTTCAAAACTGTTGAGAATTCAAGATACAATGTCGTCATCACTGCTATGGAAAAAAAAAAGAAACAAATATAACTCGTTCTATAATTTTTGTTGTGTTGCATTCCGTGTTTTTTATTTTTCAATGTCTTTGGGGTGAAGTAAGTTTGTTTCAAAGTTCACATTCTGGCGTTCATTAAGTATGTGTTGAAACGAGGCCTGGTGTTCTGGCGGAATTTGGTTGTCGAAGTCCCCTAGCTGTACTTCGGGTAGGCTACCTGCTGCACAGCGGTCTAAATTGTATTCTGTACGTCTATTTTGCACAATGATATTATGCTCTGAGAGTCAAGGAACTCCCAGAATAGTATCTTCCCGTATTTCAGGTGTTACATAACCATGGTAATGGTTTCTATACCACATACACGTACCATTACAGTAGCGTGCCCTATTGTGGTGCTGCAGTTTTCATTGGTAGCTAGCCTAATCACGTGATTTGTGGGTGTTACATCATGTTCATTCACAAAATGGGGGCATAAGAAGTGGTGAGACGCCACTGTATTTATGAGTGCGTGGCAATAGTGACAGTTCACTGTGACAAGAATGCGGATGAACTGTAACTGTAACTGGCTACTACTTTTGTCTGGCAGTAGCGGCACAGACGTTGAGGCGGTTGTTGGGATTCCACAAATGACTTGAATTTACCGCACTGCTCGTTGCACTATTATCTGGTTGCCTCTGGCCACTGGAATTTTGCAAATTGGTGGGTTCTGAATTCTTTTTGAACACTTTCCCTTGTTGCTGTCTGTAAGAATAGTATTGCTGGTACCCTGTCCGTTTCCGGCTCCGTCCCGTGGCTTATGGCGCCATCATATGACACTTGAATTGCGATGGGGTTGTTCACGGTTGCATTCCAATATGATCGCTGCGTGCATCAAGTCATCCACTGTGCCATTCGGTAGTGGAATCAAAGCAGCACGGAATTTTTGTTGCACCATCTCCACAACTACTCCCAGTACTTCCCTTTCCGGTAAATGCGGGTGAAAACAGCAAACCAAGTGACTTTACCTCATAATGATTGCTGTTAAGGATTCGTCGTGTTGCTGTCCGTCCAGTGTCAATTTACTTTGGGCTTGTAAAGATGTGAACACTCCTTTTAACTGACACTGAAATTAATGCTGAAACTCCTCCCACTGGAGCCCGTAGTGGTTTAAAGAGTGCCACCAAGAGCACGCTTCTCATTGGAGTTGCACTCCAACACAGCTATCCCATTCTTCTCTGCTTATGCTGTATCTAGTTAGCTGTGATGTGCAGTCTTCTAGAAATGCGTTTTTGCTCGTGCTGGTCGTGGCGATGGAATTATATGGTTGAACTCCGTGGTTCTGCTTCCCATTGCATTTTCTGGCATGTTGATTGGGTGACGTCACTCCCATGTAACTAGGTTGGCATGACATCACAGATTGATAGGTTGGATAGTGTGTGGTGATTGGTGGCAATATTGTTTGGAACATTGGTGTAGGAAACACACCTGGTAGCGGTGGGTAGTAATGAGTGAGTGGTTGAAACGGTAGAGGTATATTAGTTAGCGTAGGCCACTGTAGTGTTGACTGCGTGAACGGTGATGTGTTGTTCACATTTGCCACGTGCGCCTGATGGGCATGTGGCGGCTACGTGCTACATTGTTTGGCCGCTGCGCACTCGTGACACTCCAGTCCTGTGGAGGCTCTCTCGGTGTCGTTTTTGTCTTCTCCGCCTTGACAGTTTGTTTTGTTGGTAACACTTGCTTGTGGTTCCTGTTCAGTCAGTAAATCCTGTGTACTGCGTGCATCTCTTTCGTTCACGTTGACGCACTTTGATTGGCGAACCGCAGGTTCACTGCTGCTGCACTCTATTCCTTGGCCCTCTCTTCTCTCTCTCTCTCTCTCGCTAGCGAGTCAACCTCCTATTTGTCCCTTTCGTACCTTAGGAGGGAAGGGGGGAGGGAGAAAAGATAGATGGTTACTCTAGAGTTTAATTTAAAACAAGTGCTGATTTCCCTCCGGTCGGATGTAAGGAACCCTTTGGCAGTGAATTAGAGTTTGGTGGGTGTTTTGCCTGGCAGGTCGGGATTTGGCCCACGTCGGGGTACCACTGGCGGTACCGCCTAACAGAAGGGTGATGGGAAGTTGGAGGGGAATCAAACCCCAGTGTGAGAGTGACTGTTAGTGTCTTCCTCCTAGGGAGCACAGCCTTGCTTACCATGAAGGCTGCCAAAATCCAGGATGCCAGCTGTCCAAAATAAATTAAACAGTGACTTGTGTAAGATGAGGATGTCGGCGTACATGAAATGTAATGAGCTGATCCTCCTTTGGATGCTTCCTACTCAGCGTCCCGTTTGCGATGTAAGCGCCCAAGGGAAGACTGTTTCGTGGGCTTGCGCAGTGGGATGTACGTGTGAAGTAGGAGAGCTATCCGGCATTTCAGCACAGTTGGGGGTGAAGTATTGATTTTAACTACCTTCTCGGCGGCGATGCTGGTGGTACATGTAGTTACTGGTGGACGATCAATGGCCGGGGTGGAGTAGATAGTTTTGGTACAGGTGTGGGCTTCGGCATGCGTCAACGTCTACACTGCATCCTGAACATGTAAATAATAATCCCATTACTGTATTGAATTATTCTATGTTGAGGCACTCATGGTGATAATTGGCTTGATATGTTGTGCACTTAAGTGCACCTTGGCCAGTGCAAAACAGGTTACTGCAATAATTTAAGGGGTGTAATTTGTTAATTCACTGGTCTCCACCTTTGGTTTTACTTGCACTGTCTGATATCCAGCTAGCCATTTTTGACAAACTCCAACCAAGTGCTCGTGGCATGGGTGACCGGGTCACTGCACTTCGGTGCAACGTTTGAGGGGAGGGGGAGTACCTTCTCCTCTCACAGGAGACCCCTTTGCTACCACGGGGCGACGACCAGCCGGCTTGGAAGCGGGGTGTGGAGTAGCACCTACGTGACCCCACTCACGACGATCTATGCTGCTCCCCAGCTGACGATGCGGTGTGAGTGAAGGGGAGGCAGTATTGGTGCACTTTTCCCTGTCGCCGGTGAGGTGGTGAGTAGGTCTGACGTCTGTGACTGCTCCAAGATGGTCGCTGTTGTGCATATGCTCGCCTTCCCGAGGTAATGGCAGATGCTCTGCTGTTCTGGCCCGCGTTTTCTTGCCGACCACATGGCGTAATTCCCGGCATGTTGAGGGCATCTAGAAGGCCTCACGATGCTACCTTTGCTCTTGTTGGTTGCTCTCGTTGTTCTCTCATTGCAGGTGGGCAGGAATACAGCAGGAATTACTTGGTTGTGAAAAATTTTGGTCGAAAAGGTTGCGGAAAGTTTTTGACGGTGGAAAAATTTGTGATGGAATATTGCACCATATGGAAGGGCAACAATTTGGCGCCGTGCGGCTCGACCAAAAGAGGTTTGGTTGTGTTTTATTGGCTGTGCAAGGTGTGAGGTTAGGAATTAGTGGTATTACCTTACTAGGCGCCAGACGTCGCTCCAGGGCGTCGTAAATTATGGTTGGTATGAAGCATGAAATCTCCTGGTGCTCTCAGGCTGCTGTGGGCCGATTTGCCTGGATGTAATTTTCTGTTGATTACCTCTGTCCCTATGCTGCTGTATGATAATGCAAATTATTCCATTGCTTTGCTAAACGGTAACCTATTGTGACTGGTTACATGCCTGTATGACAGACATTTTGCAGGTAAAATTATTTGTAGTTTTACATGCATTGACGCCATCAGGTGAGACACGAGACGAGCGAACACAATTTTCTTACTGCAGGTGGGTGCCAGCTGTGTTTCCCAGACACCGCACTTTGAGACTCAGGGTTCTCAGGGATACTGTGGGTTCTATGTATTTGTCTCACCCGAGTGTCATTACAAAACACTGTTCGTTACTAAACATTTAACACAGAAAAAGACTGGAGTGGGCTGGTTCAACGCTAAAGAGAAAGACATAAATTTTACTCTGAGAGTTGCACTTATTGATTTCCAAGTACATATCGTGCCAGAAATATGAATTAATGATTAACCTTGAGCATGACTAGCTAACTCTGTTGGGTGATTCCTCCAGCTCGTAATTTAACTAGCGCACTCCTAGATGGATGACTTCCCCATGGTGTTTGAAAACACAGTCTCCACAATGAAAGGGGTCTACAGTCGCTAGGGTGGACTGCAGATTTTTCCTGGAGGCAGGACACGGAGAATTACAAATAATTACTAACACGTGTGGTTACCTATGTCGCTAACGCATGCTCGTCGAGACGCATCACCCAACCACATGGTGTGTGTGATGACGGTCTTTACACTTAGCAGGCTATGACGAAAATAATGTCACTGTACAAATTACACAAATATTGATGATAGAACATGGGATACGATATAAACAGGCACAATAAACACGCAGATGCGTGAAAGCATTCTTAAATGACGCAGATGCTGCTGGATAAAGTGTATAGCGGATCATGTGGTAAAAAACTGCAAATAATTACTGGACAGAGTGGTAGCGGTATTGGGAAAATTATTCCCCTTGTGATTCAAACATACAAAAGCTTGTAGCGCGCCTGATGGCGGGAAACCAAACATGGGAAAAGACAGTGTGGTCATACATAAAAAGCATCAATCATCAAAATTACACGGAGCCCTGAATAAAACAATACATATCACCCTGAGATTAATTAAGGCGCATGGATGGGGCAGATACGGACTTGGCAATATCTGACTGCGTGGCAGTGGGCGATGTGGCTGTAACACAATTAAACATGAAAATTACCATGAAATACATACATAGAATTATTGCCCTTAGTGTTGCATGCAGTAATTATGCAGAAATTACAATCAAAAGCCTTTAACATAGGCAGATGGCGCCTGTTTCATAAGTTGCGCAGGCCACATAGCCTCTCCGATATCTCTCCCTTCCTCGATTTAAGTTGAAAAAGCCACAAGGGCTGCAAAAGATTTAAGCGGATGCATTGTGCTGGGGATGTCTGGCAAAACGAATGCAAATCAAAGGTTAACCGGTAAACTAAAAGTGAACTATGGAAATCTAACTCGGTTCAAAAATATGAAGTGCGTACTTGACAGCGTCTTACCTCGCCAGCTCTCCTCGTACGACTGCCCAGAGGCAAGTATCTCACGGACCTACCATGGCTGCCTACGGGTTCACACAATCGGAAGTGCTAAGCACGCTGAGTAAAACTTTTACTATGGAAAATAAATGGCACACAATAAAGTTTAGTACATATCCTCAATAGCAATTTCAATCTTGAAATACTGGTATTCGATGATTGTTCTTTTCACAGGTGTTTACGCCAGAATAATGTGGTCTGTTTCTTCGTGCAGTGCACATTTTGAATTTGAAAAGAACATTGTGCAACATTTTATGAAAATACATTTTTACATTTTATAACACTTTTCAGCCCTGAAAGAAAATGGAGAACATATATTACACTTCAAACAATAGTAATCCCGCTACGGGAAAGTCCGTGTCATGGCCTCCTTGCGCATGTGCTTCCCCATGTGTCACGTGAGTTGTGAGTGCTGTCATGGTCTGACTGCTGCTGGCTGTTAGCTGGCGTCAGCGTCGTGCTGTGGACTATTACGGGCTGACTATATGCCCATTCACTGACATACGTTGCAAAACACTTGCAGGAGATTTGTAGGTATGTAAAGGGCCCATGCTCTGACATGCCTTGTGGCTACCGAAATAAACTACATGCAGATCAGTTCTCTGTTGCATTTATTTGGAGAACATTAACACTTCCATATGAAGTAACTTCATGCTGTGGTAGCTTTAACCTGCCGTCATAGGTGGTGCTGCAAAACAGTACTAGACCAGAATAATTACTGAAGTAGTTTCCGCTTCCTCAGGCAATGCGAGCTCTAGGGAAGTGAGGGTTGCTGTCCTGGGCAGCAGTGCAAAAACGGTTCCGGAAGTATTAATCTTTTGCATGTTAAATAATAAGTCTCAAAATGAGTCTATGCCACCCGGGTGCAGGAACATGCGTAGCACCGCAACTTGCAAAGAACCCTCTGATATGCTCAATGCTGACTGATCGTCCAACATGGCGCGGAAGCCGGCATTGGCGGGCTCGTGCGCCACGTGGATCTACTCCCTTGCATAACTATGCTAATACATGTGGCTTACCTGCTCAGACTGACATTTCACACTGCACAAAAACACATACTCAACCTTTTATAATAAAAGATTTCCAAAAATGACTGTGAAATGAAATGGACATAACGTGCATGAGATGAAAATAAACAAATAATTACAAGAGACAAACATAAAGCACTTGTCATTGGAAAGGATGTGTGAGCTCAACGTCTTTACTATACACTAACACCAGACTGCATGGCATCCACCACAAGCCTTAAAAATGCACTTCATGCTCTATTTTCCCTTGTATCCGTGCAACGGAGTCTCTCGCCGGTCGGCCTGGCAGAGCGCTCGTGGTACTACACTGGTTTCCATTGACACTTGTCGCACACGTCGCAGACACCGTGCCCTCTGGTGCACTCTGGTAGAGCATGGATGCTAACTGCGGTGATGTTATAAGTGTTCAGCCGGACAAACGGGCTAAGAAGAGGGATGCTGCACATGTCAATAATTATTAAGGATAGGAACATGCAGCGTAAAGCCTTGTGAAGTGGTGAGCATTGTTAGAACTTTAGCTGTAACATGAGCCATGTAGGGCCTTATAAACTGGAAAGGAGACCTCAGAAATTCCTAACAGTGCCTCACTAGGAATGTAAATAATAGGTTAGAACAGGGGTAGAAGGTTGGGGCGCCTCCCAGGTTAAACATGCTTCCACCTCCTTGTCATGACTACAACTTAATGTCAAAAAAAAAAGTAACATAACAAAGAAAAGTTAGGCTAAGCGAATGTGACGCATGAAAATAGTATGTTAAGAGACAACGTGATTGAAGTTAATTGACTTTATTATGCATACTTAAGTGGACTGTACCACCTTTACTTTTTGAACAGACCTCTCAACCATGTGTAATTGTAAGCTTGAATATTTTAATATCAATAAGTTTCATTGTTAGCAGTTAGTAATCATCTTGTTCGTTTGCCAATGAAAGGGTTTATGTGACATAAACTTTAAGAATTTAACTAATGAAGTGTTTTGGTGTGTCTTATGAACTTGAAAGTGCATTTTGAACTTCTATATCTTCTGTAGTGTAAGGGATATTACCGCCATTATATCAGGTTAGATTAACTTAGTATCTTATAAGGTTATTAATCAACTCACAGTATATTAGGGCGAGAATATTTAATCCTTGATAATGAAAGCTATAGGGTAACAACACATAAAGCTTGGTTTACCGCGTGACAGCACCAACCTAATAAGGCAACAGTTAACTTCACTCCCAATAAGGGCCACGGTAAACAAACCAGTTAATAACCCCTGTACTCTTGCGAGTGAGACTTTACTTTGAAACAAGGTTCATTTCCAAGGCCAGACTAATTTCAAGTATTCATTTATTTTATAATAAAGAATATTGTGTTCAATTACGTAAATCTCTGTTGCAATTCTGAGCTAGGGCTGTATAAATGAAGGCTTCGGACACTTACGGCTAGGAAAGAATTAGTCACGTACATGACCTGATTCCACTTCCAGACCTCATTTATCCTTCCCTCTGGAAGCGAAGAGCCGGCCAGCCAGCTGATGCGAACTGACACACCTGCTGCTCCAGACTGCAGCAGAGAGGGGTAAAAGTGGAAGGTCTAAGGAAGGTGGGAGAGTCCATTAACCGGGTAGACAGAAACCAGATGCCACACGCCAAGCGGGCGAAGAGATAAATGCTCCGCATGCCAACACAGGGCAGCAAGTGCACAAAACAGGTGCTACGCCAGAACTACAACCACGTATAATGCCTAGATGCCTGACCCAGATGTTATAAGCCAAAGATAATTTCTTCATTTGAAGATGGGTCTACATGGCTTCGGGGGAGGGGGGAGACAATTGACGCGTAACATGTTTCCGCGCATTGGGCATGCGCACTCTATTACGATTTCACTCCATCGTCGAGCACCAGCGCATATATGGGCAAGTTGTACTCCCAACAGTACAATAATCACATGCCTACAGTGTCTGGAGACTGCACGTCATGAGTGACTACAGACGCGTGGTTGAATAAATTTTACTGTTCACTCCAAAGCAATCATGCTGTCACCCTAACCCCAACGCGGGATGTTACTGTTCGATGAGCCATTGACATCCTTCACGAAGATAAGAAAGTTCCACGTTTTGCTGCAAGAAAGCTACTTCCACTGGAGCATCACAGCCTCCAACGTATTGTGCCGAGGCGATAAATATGTCAATGCCTCCATCACGGAAGATAAGAAAGGGTGGTGCTGCCAACAAGCCAGAATAAACACCCCTGCGGAGAGAAAATAGCCACCGCCGCACCCCTCTGAGAATCTACAAACTGGAAAATTTAGTATATAAGGAGAAGCCATTCCTTAGTTCAGGGCAGTCGCTGTGCCCTCCAGATTGCATAAGGCAGAGGGTACCAGCCGAAGTAAGTGGTAGCCGCCCAGCTCTCCCAGTGTGCAAAGACTATAGAGATGTTTTGAACAGGGTTCTAACCACTAGGCCACTTTCGTGCATGCCACCGAAGTTCGTCTCCCGAGTAAGTGGTCTGTCTCACTTCCCTCTCAGTCTGCAGAGATCAAAGTCTTATATAACAGGCAATTGACCACTAGACCTCTTCGCTATGCGACCCAGCAAACTGTCTCCAAAGATGGTACTCAACAGCCTCCAGCAGCCACCCCGAAGATACTGCCACTGCTGAACAACTCCAAGAGGTATCCGAAGACGTTCCCGTCACCCACCTGGTAATCACTCCAGCATTCCTGTGGTAGCAGGTTGCGTCGACGGCCCATCTGGACCTCTATTTATTCAAAAGTGCCATCTGGTAATTCTTGATTAAGGTTCCTTTGGGATGTTCCCAATTAAAGTCAAGCTTTCTTAAATATTGACCTTCTTATTGTATTTGATGTATCAAATCTCACTTATCTCTTGCACACGTCACCATCGTCTGCTTTAATGAATCGCTTCCATTTTAATAAGTCGGAGTTAGGTATGTATCACTTGGTTTTCGTATATGTACAAATAAATAAGTATAGTCCATTCCCGATTGGAAGCGACATGAAAATCAGCCTTTGAAAAAACACTCTACGCATAACATGTCACCTGTTTTTTCAATAACATGTATTCCACAAATATATAACACTGTGGTTAACTTTAGAGTACTGTAGTATTGAATAAATGAACCTTTACCTTAATATCTTCTATAACTTGTAATATTTATTTCTTTTTTAAATATGAATTAACAACAGCGAGTGCAGCGGCCGGCAAGAAATAGTTCACAGTTAAAATATTATTTTAACCTAAGTTTTTAGTATACTATTTGTAAATTAAACGGTGCCTATCAAAATATTTAAATATTTAGTTGCCCCGATGGCAACATATCTCATATTTACAGTTTAAAATAAAGCGGAAAATTTTGTGAATAGGCCGTAATGGTACGGTGTTGTTTTATCGAGCGAGAAAGCAAGTGTCTGTTTAGCGAGACTTGTCGCTCTCTCTCTTTTTCTCTCTCTTTCACACTCTGGAAGTTTCACTTCGTTAGTAAGCAAACATATTATAAATGTTTTCAATTGTAGTATATTTCATACTTATTACAGCAAAATAATGATTTTTGAATTGGTAATTTACAACTGAAAAATGATTTTAATGTTTGAATACGTATTTTAATATATTTAGATATGATGGCTGGACAGTTACCTAGTGAAGTTGGCAGATGTGGCTAGCCATGAGACGGCGTGTTGCTTTTTGTCAAACGAAATGTAAATTATTCTTACTCCAAAAAAATACTTCAGATTAATATATCACATTTGTAGACGTTGTATTTTTTAAACTCACCTAGGCAAGTTACGATGTTGTGATAAATCTGTGTTTCCACTGCAGTAATAAATATACTGTAACGTGTGTTTCGTTAATCATTGCGTCTGTGAAATGGCGTGCCTTTGTGCATCGTGGTCGATACGCTGGCCCTGTGTGCTGATTTCAAATATGTGATTAGCACTATTTATACATTTTAAATGTGAACTGTTTTTATGACTAAGTTATTTATTTACATCCACGTCCGTTTATTTATCACAATGTTGTACCTTTGCCCTAAGGGGTTTGAAACACATTCATGTAACGTAATTTGCCATAATCCCAGAAGAAAAATTTAAAGCCCAGCCCGATAAATTTCAATTAACCTAATAAACAGTAAGTACCAAACATAGAAATATGAGCGGAATAAAAGTTATCATAGGCTTATTTGTGTACATGTTCACCGCTATCTTTTAAAGTTTGTATGACAAAAATGAGAGACACGAGCTGCATGCTTGAATTTAATGTGCCTTTTTCACTAGCTGTTCCTTCGTTTTAATATTTATTCCAGCTGAGGCCGTCCTTTTAGAGAAAGGACCCAACACATATCAATAACAAAAGGATAATTACAATTATTATAGGCCTTTACCTCACAGTTGCAACAGTGTTAAAAACAGTCACAGCAAAATACTAACGTGCATTACATCTATTGATCTACATCGTAGAAAACAAATATGTTATTGTAAAATAACCATAAGAACTGTATTCAACAACAGGCATTTGTAAAATGTCATAAAGCTGACCTAAATAATGTTAGAGGCCTAAACTGTGAATATTCATATGGAATGGTTTTTGGAATATGACAGAATTCTTTGAAAAGCTGTAAACAGTAAACAACACATTTGACACATATAAAAGTAGAAGTCGCATTTCAATGTTTATTTTTAGGTGTAGCAAAAGTATACAAACATATGCACGCACACAATGGAATGTAAACATTGATTTTGACAAATGCTTCATGGCAGTCACATGGCAATGTTTGTTTACATTTGGCGGAAGGATACGCAACGTACCTTCAAGTAGATATTTAGCAGGGCTCCGAGAAAGTTGCTTCCAATGGGGAATGGACTATAGTTTGAATTATAATTTGTGAGTGTCAATCATTTAATGATTATAACCTCGTGCAATCTCCTTTCTTATTAATTAATTAGTATTGTGTGAAATTCTCATTTAACTTACATTTTGTCGCAAAGGTAAACCTGGTATTTGCGAAGAAAGCGCTAACAGCAGAAAACCCACAGATTAAGAGGCAAACTGAGATACTGCCAACAGGTAGATCTTAGGCTGCGTCCAAAGCACTAAGACCTTGGCACCTAAGAGACACAACCAGACTGGGTACTCAGTTCGACTCTCAGCTTGCAAAGGCCAGAGGAGAACGTGCAGTGCTCAGGCCTCATTGGCCTCTTGAGGGTCGCTCATCCAGGGTTCGGTAATCCATAGCACTCTCAGTTCAGTTCCAGTCTGACAAAGCTGGACGGTGGGAATAAAGAGTGAAAGCATCGTGCTCTGGAAGTACACTGGGTAGGACCGCTATTTAAATACCAGTTTTTTTTTTCCGAACCTGTTACTAGGTACAAACCAGGTCGGGTGCTCAAACCTACTCCCAGCTTGATAAGGCCGGAGTAAAATTGGGGCATTCTGGGTTGTTCAACCTCTGGCGGGCTTCACTCCCAGGACAGCAGGATTCAAAATACCTAACGTCCTAAGTCCTAGCTTTGCAAAGGCCGGACTAGGCCACAACATGTATCACCCTGTGTTCTGAAAATCCTTCCACGGCAACCATACTTTAATTTATTTAACACCCTTCAGTTGTGTACTAAATACCTTACATTATGAAAGGCAATTTAAGTAAGCAAAGGCGAAAAGCCGTACGGGCAGCAGTTAGAGAATTATCAGTTTTGCAAACAGCTGAAAATACTGCCTCTACCAGTGACACTCATTTACCTGACTCAGAACCAGTTCAATAATTTGTTCCGCACATGAGTAGTACCTGGTGAACACCAAGTAGCAGAAGCAATATGCCTGGGAGGAGAAACCCTGCTAGGGTTAGATTGGTCATGGCATAATCTAGATATACCACCCATCCCTTGTGTATCCACGGAAGTAAAACCTCTACCCGTTCTGTTCAACCAGTGATTACATCACAGTCGACGTGCAGAGAGTGCACTGTAGCAGGGAAGATAGTCAGTGTACGTCTATCAAGCCAGTTAATCAAACGTAAGAAAGTGATTCCCAGTATCCCCCGACTTTGTGACTTCACGTTTGCCAACCCAACCAACCCTCTACCGAGGCTGGGTAGAACGGGAGCCTAAGGACCCCGTCACCGTCAAACCCCCTTACCTTTATGTTGCCCGTGAAGCTTGTTTCACGATATTTGGCCCTAATGGTGAGTAAGACGAAAGCATCCTACCGGGAGACCTTTCAGATAAAACTTACCCTGGGGTTTCACTCCCACTCTCCATCATCAGTCATTAACCCTTAAAGAACCAAAGTTTAATACTTTCAACATGGGAAGTCCCTCGAACCAGCTGGCATTATTGCTTACTTAACTTTTGTTTTGCTAGTGACCATTAATTATATTTGTGTAAAAGAGGGTAATGTTAACGGTGGACAAACAAGTACATACCTACCTAGCTCGACCACACCCTAAACCACCTCGCGTCACTGAAATTGAGAAGTTAATAAGTTTCTTGTTATATCATGCAGATTTTAGTCCTGCAGTTTTGTTTAACTTTGGACTACTACTGCTGCTGAAATCTATTACATCTATCATTGCTTATTTACATTTCTTGACAGAATAACTTATAAAAATAATTAACATATTACTGTTTCTGTAAAAGAAATGCAGTTTGTAATTCTGTTCAGCTGAAATTTTTATGACTTCCAATTTTCAATATGGGCATACAATTATCTCAAAATCTGCGACATATATAGCCAACTCTTGATTCTACAATCCTTCATGGCTTACAGGAAAAGGGTTGGTATATCGAGAGGGTGGGTATTGGAAAATGATTACATGGTTCACCAAAAAAAAGAGTTATTACTTCAAGAGGGTCGCTATTTCAGAGGTCTTTGAATCGAGAGTTGACAGTATTGTCTGTACAACAAAGAAACAAAAAGTAATATAATTCAATATAAAAAAAATACTTTACAAAATTGCAATGCTGTAAATAAAACTCTAGACATTTTATTTTACATTTGTTGATAGTGGAAAAACAATAGTTTAAAACAGATAAATTTTATTCATAGCTTCAAACAGATAACTTGAAGAAAAGGGAAATGAAACATCCAACCATCACCTGGGAGATAAAATACAGCCAGAGAGCACAAGGCACTGCAGTTGTATCCTTCATTACTACAATACCTAAAATCATAAAAAAATTATTAATATTAATGTTACTAAATTAATAACTGTAAATTGCATATATATACACACAAAGTACTTGTATTGTACATGCTTATATTATCTTTATTCCAAAATGCATGGCTACATTGGTAAGGAATTCTAAAGAGTTCATAAACTTATCCAGTAAAATAACATACTTATTCATATCTGTGCTTTCATTTAAAGTTATAAATACAATACGTTGATGTCCAGCAGGCTTGATAATAAGTTAGTCTCAAGGCCGGGTTACAATTTCTGTAAGCACTTCAATAACACAACACAGTGATATACATAAGGGTTAAACTGCTGGTTTTCTGTGGCTACATCACACATAGCAATAAGCACTTACCTAAGCACAGTTATCGTAACAAGGTGAATTCAGCTTGGTTTAACTTTCCTTGCTACTATCACTGCGTCAATATTCAGCCAATCAGAAGCCCCAACACTTATACTGCATTATCAAATAAAACATTTATTTGTGAATCAAGAAAGCGTGTATTTTGACTTCATTCCTCAAGCAGTTATTTTCTTTTGTTTATTTGTGGAAATCGCAACCACTGAATTTTTTGTAACATTTTTATGTAACGTTAATAGTAAAAGTTGAAATGAAAATAATTATTATAATTATGTCCCAGATCAATCAAAAAATTTTATTTTCGACAAAAAAACAGCTACCAACTGTACAGAACATTTGTTCGGTACAACTGTAGCACCATAAACAAACTAATATTATTATCGTTATACTATGCTTGTGTTTTGTTTTGAATATGCTTATCACTATAACTGTGAATGTGTTAGATATATATCAATTGTAGCCCAACCCTCATTGCTATTTTGCACACTATTGTCCAAAACAAAGTAACAATCCAGTTTGTTATTCATATGTGGTAGTATGTTGTTTGCACAAACATGCTGCTGTTAATAGGCACAGCAGGTATTAGTCCAAAAAACATGAAATGCTAATTGTTGTATGAAGGAACCTATTTAGCCTACTGGTTGAAATTACTGTCCAAGTTAGTGGCTTCTGTTGACTTAAAGTGTCAAAATTATTGTTTAAGTACTGTAGGGAAGTATTTAGTAGGTGTAGTCCATTCATACTTTCTTTGGCCTTTTGGAATCAAACCTTTGTAAAATCACTCTATTTGGAATCAAACCTTTGAAAAATCACCCTAGACGTAGCATGTCAACCTGTTGTGTTCAATCACTTGTATTCCAAAATGACATAACCCTGTGATTAACGTTAAAGTACTGTGTTCTTGAATAGATTAATAATCTACTTAGTATCTTCTATAACCTGTAATATTCATTTTGTATTAAATATGAATTAACAACAGCGAGAGCAGCGACGTGTTGGCAACAGCCAATAAGAAATAGTTCACAGTAACAATATTTTTTTAACCTCGTTTTAATGTATACTATTTGTAAATTAAACATTGCCAAATGATACATTTGTATTGTTAGGTAGCACTGGCGGAAACACATTTTATTGTTACAGTAAATAATATCAGCGGAAATTACAGTGTGTAGGCACGCTCTAGTGGCACTGTGTTTTTTTTTTTCCATCCAGAAGAAAAGTTTAAGCGTAGCGGATCATGTCGCTCTGTCTCGTTCTCTCTTTTTTCTGTCTCTCGGGAAGTTTGTACCACCTGTGTGGCAGAAAAAGTATAACTCTTGTTATTTCTAATTTCAGCACATTTTATACTAACTATAGCAACAATAATGATGTTTGAAATACTAATTTACAACTGAAATGAGACTTTATTGTTTAAATACCTATTATATATTATTTAGATGAGATGCGATGGCGTAACACTTACAAATCCAGCAGGTTGGCAGATGTGGTGTGGAAAGGAGAATCTAGAATCACGCGCTTGTTCCAATGCAATCCAATATGGCGGGCGATTATACCCATTGTATTACGACTGGCAGGGATATGGCGATGTATCAATGACACGGCGTGTTTCTGAATGAAGCATCAAGTTCGTACTCGTGTTTTTTAAACATCCTAGCAAGTTACAATGTTGTGATAAAAATATGTTTCACGGCAGGGTTAAAAGTGTTGTGTTTGCTGTGTTGTAATCATTATGCAGGCCAGGTGTGTGTGTGTATGTGTGCGTGTGCATGCACGTGCGTGCGTGCACGTGTGTATATATATATATATATATATATATATATTAAATATGTGCAAAATGTATACGTTTTAACCATGAACTGATGTTATGACGAAGTTACTTATTGAAATTCACGTCTGTTTATCACAACTTTGTACCTTTGCATTTTACAGTTATAAAAGTAGACGTAACATGGCAGTGTTTATGATTACATGTAGCAGAAGGATACGTAATCAGTAACCAAAAGCAGATATTTAGCAGGGCTTCAGGAAAGGCTGAAGTTATCGTGAATCAACTATAATGTCATGTTTGGCCTACATTCAGTGCAGAAAATAGAATGACTACCTTATATTTTCTAGAAATGTCATGTGTGTATGTCTCTATACAGATAGCAGATTAATTTTATTTACTTCACAATTTTACTGAAACACAATTGTTTTTTAATCTATATCCGTAAGACCATTTTTTTTTTCAATTGCTTAATATTAACAGACTGAAATATGAGGAACTAAAAAAATTAATATAGTAAAAAACTATCCTAACAGAGAAATAAAAAGCCAGGGTGAAGTAACTTCATATCAGGAATTACAAAATACACTAAAAACATAGATTGAGAGAATATAATGCCATAAAATGGTTTCCAATAGTACCTACTAAAAAGAAAATTGCTGGCAAATAGGACAATGCCTACTATAATTTAGTCAGCTTCATCTTGGCTTTCGTATTTACTTTCATATTTGCGATTTTGGTGTACTGATTTTATCAGCCAGGACCTTTTCTTACCCTTATTTCTGTTTATGGTTGGTTAGGGGTACAACAAATATGGCAGCTGTGAGAGCTTCCTTTTTGCAATCTCCAAGTTCTGCGCAGAAACACACAGCTACACTACAGTTATTAAACCAGTTCACTTCTACCTTTTAGACATGGTCAATAAACAAAATTTCTGGTACTGGTCTCGATATAACTCTCGGGAACTTCACCGATGACCACTCCATAGCACTTTTTCCCCAAAACATTATACCAACCTTGGGCCCACGGTGGCTAAACGTTTAGCCTGCTCGCCTCCCACCAAGGCAAACCGGGTTCAATCCCCGGCCGGGTCACTGCTGGATTTTCGCATGTGGGAATCGTGCCGGACGATGCCACTGGTCAGCTGGTTTTCTCGGGGACCTCGCTGTTAAAGAGTCACCCAAATCTCTTCACTCATTATACCAACCTTGGAGTCAATAATTGTTCATCCCTTAGCCCGAGTCAGTACAAGCAATAAACAATGTAACTGCATCATTTAGAAAACAACTGTGGTGCTAGTGTATTATAAAGTTTTTTGATTTTTCCATTTTTTTTATCAATTTCCCAGCTTGAAAACAGATGTACCTGCCTGATTTTCGTAAGTACCTAGTGTATAATCTTTATCATAAATATGTGAAAGCAGAAGTGCATCTGCCACTATTGGTGATGGGAGGGAGAGGATTGAAATTGTGTAGCAAAATTCTTCATTTAAGTCAGATTGTCAGTTTCAAGAAATCTGTTGTAGCAGAAGCAGTATTCCATGTACTCTAGTCATTTCTTCAGCACCTGAAAGGAGGGTGTCTCATCCACATTTGTGAGCCATAACTTTCCACTTTGTAAGTAAATGTTGTTAGTGAAATGTTGCTGCGACAAGCTAGCATTTATGTATTTCCTAGTGTTACTGCGACAAGCTAGCATTTATGGATTTCCTTGTGGAGCAAGTTCTTCTCCAGTTTTCTCTATACTTAATGACACATGCTGCTTGCTACCAATAATGTTATTAATTTTAGCAATTTTGTGTGTTTAATGAAAACTTCAGTTATTGAGATCTGAGTAGATGTTTAAAAACTTAAAATGTTGTTCTGTGTGCACATGCATGAGCAAAGGAAGAGTATTAATTCCTTAGTTATTCATTAATGTGTTAGTCAGAACTACTTGTTCAATTGCATGTGCTTTATTTTTAATTTAATTTGAGGTTTGATGAGTTGTGACTGTACAAGCCATTGGTCCTTTCAGAAGATTAGGTTCAAATAGCATATGTTCTCAGTTGATCCATGTTATTAATTCCATAATTCTTAAGACAATCCTTATGGCTAGTAAAGCAAATAAAACAGAAGTTATAAAATATGTCAATGCATAGTTGCGTACATCAGTTTGCAGGGGTTTTGTGTAACAATGTTTAAATAAGGATTATAGTGTTTAAAGAGTATAGTACTTTTTTCTTTTAAAACTAATCCTTGGAGTAATATTTTTACACCTTTAAAAAAAAATAGCTTATGCGATTTTGACTGTGGCTGAGTACTTAATCACACGTGTGACACGTTTTCAGAAAAAGTTCCATAGGGTGAAAAAGTAAGTTTTTCAGAAGACCCAAAAAAATGTTGAAAATACAAAATTATCGTTTTCGAGATATGAATTAAACATGTTGAGAGTATAAACGCTGCAAGGGTGTAACTTATTTAATTCCTCGTAAAAAAAAAAATAGTTTTTCACCCTAAGGTACCTTTTCTGATAATCCATCACATATATAGTCCATTCACAGTTACAAACTTTTCTGAAGCTGTGCTACAGTTCTACATACTTCGAAGCTATTCCTCTGCCTCTGCAAACAAAACTTAACTATGTCTAGAAGACTACACCAGAGGAATAACGCACTGCTTTTGGATGCATGCACTTTAATAATATTTTGCACATAAACGTCTTCTTACTGCACATTAGCAACACACCAATTTTCTTTCTGTTTTTAGTAATATTAATTATAAATAAAGTATTATAATATGTAGGTAAAATACAAGTAACTGTTCAATTTAACATAAAATAAGATACATTTATGTTAACACATATACAAAATACTTGTGATACAATGACATATTTATGAAATAACCAAACATGTAATATATTGAGTGATTTTTCAAAGGTTTAATTTAAAAAATATGAAGATACTGTGAATAGATTATGTTAAATCATGCATAGTGTGGTATTACAATGCTTCTCCAAGATTACTGTATTATAATAGTGATATCAACTGCAGCAGATTGCTACAAGAAAATATATCAGAAACATGCAAAGGAAGTATCAAAATTTGGCTGATATTTGTTATATTTCAGAGTTATGTTTCAATTTTGCATGGTAACCTTAAAATATCATGAAGTTTCAGTTCCCCTTCTAGAGTAATAGTGCTCATGAAGTCTTAAATGTAGTTTACATCAAACATATCATCTTATCTGGGTTTCTCATGCACACAGGATTCCAAGTAATAAGTACAAAGCAATGTCCAGCACAAAATTTGGTGATAAATCTTGTATCAAATTTTTTATAGTGAGTTGGTAGGTAAGAAACCATATGTTAATATAGAAAATGTTGCCTGAATGTGCAGTATGTCACAAAGCGGAGACTGTAAAGGTATAAGTCTATCCCCTAGTTTGGGTCTAGAGGACGCCTTTCTTTTTTCATAGCCTTCGCATCAGTAAGATGACTCTGTATAAGTGAGGCACAACTTTGTAATACACAAGTGTGGCCCATCAAGCACTGTAATTGTTTCTAAGTGGCCTAGTGGGAAAACTAATTGAATGGCCCTGTTCTAAAGCATGTTACGTGAACCAGCTGTCTGAAAGTCATGTCGGTGATAGCAAAAGATTTCTGTCCTAGCCTAGCTGGGATATATAGACCAGTGAGATTATCCTCCAGCATGTAGTGATAGCACGTGGTTTTCATGGACTTGCTGCTGCCAAGAAGTCACTGATCACACACACACACTTGCTTGAAGTCTTTGGAGTGGTGCAGACACAACAATCATTGGACTACAGAGCATATCAGGGAACGTTTTGCATAGTAATGAGGAGTCATGGTACATTATCTGACGTGCACACCTGGCAGATAGCTAGTAAACTGTATTTACCCATGTGTACTATGTTGACAGTGAAATTTAGCGACTCTGGCATAGTGATGAAGGGCTGATATCCTTGATTTTGGCTTCGGCCAGGAATGTGCACAAGATTTGAAATTTCAGAACAAAATATTTTATTAGAAAAATGTATCTCCAAATATTTTTATACAAAATTTTACATCAATTTATGTTTAGAACTCACTGTTTAAAAGTTAGGCCTATAGGAAAAATTGATTTGACAATTTTGTTCCACATCTTTTCATAACGTCAAATGCAAGGGAAGTTCTGAAGTGGTAGTTTATGTACATGTTTTGTTTGAAAACACCTATTATACCATATTGTGTAAATATGATAATCAATTTTATATGTAATTAATAAAAGTTGTATCAATTAACAAAAACCTTGTGAAACTTTTGTAGAATATCAATGACTTAAGACAGCTTATTAATACATGAAAAAACCGTTATTTTACTGTGAGATAACTACAGAGAAAAGTGCATGATACACTACTAAAAAGATTCATGCATAATGAGGCACTTAGGTTAAGCTTTTCTACACATGTAAGGAATCTGTAAATACTGTAGTGAAACCCAGCGAGGTGGTGCAGTGGTAACACACTGGACTTGCATTCGGGAGGACCTGGGTCTGATTCCCGGTTCGGCCATTCTGATTTTCCATAGATTCCCGAAATTTCTGCAGGAGATTTCTGGGATGGGTCCCAGACAAAGGCCATGGCCGATTCCTTCCCATTCCTTCCCCAATCCCTCTTTCCTGTGCAACTTGCACTGTCTCGAATGACCTCGCTGTCGACGAGACTACCTACTGTAGTGAATTGTTTTATTTTGATCATGATACTGATCGAGAAAAAGAATAATTTAATCATCCTGTCGATATTCTGATACAAAAATTTCATCCTGTACTCACATAACAAAAGACATCCCAATAATTGAAACAGTATTAAAACAGTACTTTGTCAATAATTTTTCTGCAAAGTGATACCAGATTATTATAAATAATAAAATATTTTTTCATTTGTTGCCAATTGTTAATTATTTATGCTATGTGGACAAGTTAATTCATAGTTGCTTTAAAATAAAACAACACAGACCTAAGCTGTTATTTCAGAATTTCCCCTTGAGATTTAATGTGCCAAAAAGATTTTAAACGCAACTCCAAAATTACTTACCACCTTAGATTTCAGACTGCAGAAGCATATGGATTTAACCTTTCTTGTAGGAAAATTAGAAAGATTAAGACTTGTAAACTATTTTCCTTGACATTTATATTAAGCAAGATATTGTAAAAAAAGTTATATGGGAACCATTTTTATAATATGTTAGGCAAACAAGTTCCAGCATTCCTTTAATATGTTTCTGTATTAGACATTAGATGGCCTACATGACATATCAGTAAAGCCATGAATGCAATGACGGAATGGAAAAGAGGAAGGGAGCGAGAAGACTCATCTGTGCACAAAATGGGATGAGACAATACTTTGTCCCACTTCCCCAATTTTACATGTGGAAAAATAAGCTTTTTGAAAACAACCTTTCAACCCCCTTTCCCTTCCTCCTTAACATTTACAAGATGTGGTTTCCATCAAGAACCTCCTCCTCTACGCACCCCTTATATATATATATGTTAGTTATTTAATTTACTTACCACCACGAAGAGATTTGTGTGTTGATGCATACATAATAGCAGTTGCATTTTGTGACTCAGGATCTAATTTCAATTCATTAGATACTTTCGCTACTATCAATTTTACTATGGTCATAACGACAGCCACTGAAAAATAAAAATGAATTTTGCATTAATACCATTTCAGTTGCTCTCAGATTCAAATTAGCAACAGAAACATGTGAAATTATGTAATGTTATATGACATTTTTACAGTGCAAATGATGACTTCACCAATCTGTGGTTTGTCATTGCAGTAGATCCTAATTATGTGCCATTATATATGTTGTGTATATAAAAAAATAGCTTGTATATAAAATTTTAGAAACAGAATCCACCGGGCTATTGATGTAATTTCAAATGTGACAATCATATTAGCAAATACGTGTGTAAATTTAATTTCCTTGATGTAAACTATAAAGGTGTTTGTCCCTAGTTTCTGCGTTTCATTTTTTTTTGTATTGGACTACAATATCTATAGTCCATTTCATTTAAGAATTCAGTTTTTTTGACATATCATTTAGAATTAGATTAGCCAATAAGCAGACAGACTGTGTATCCTTCCGCCACCATATAGTTTCCACCTGAATGTTAAAACATAGTAATATAATTATTGATTTTTCTGTATAATTTCTTTATCATGTCAATGAATGTAAGTTGATTTGGATCCATTTTTTTTTTTTTTTTTTTATAATAAAATGTTTTATAGTTCTTGACACGTGCCTGGCTAGCCTGACTGGCACGTTTGTCAAGGATTTTTCCGCTAGACCAAAAGCAGGGTGATTAACTCTGGTTAGATGGCATCGGGCTAGGGGTGGTGGATACGGCTTGCTTATACTGTCCTCTTTGGTGGTGTTGTTGGTACGGGTTTCACCCAATACTGGCGAGCTCAGTCCAGTCCGAAGCGACAATTCCAGTTGTAGGCTGCACTGCTCCAGAAGTTCGCGTTGCCTCAGCCGTGTCTTGCCTCAGTTTGGTTTAACAACCCTCTTACCACAGGGCGACACGATGGATGAGTACGAAGACAAGTCGATAAGTAGATTACTATGACTGGAGCAGGCGCTACTGCTTGGTGCCTAAGTTGGGTGGTGCGGTCCCGTTCCGTCTGCCATGCTAGCGTAGGAGGTGGTTATACCAACCATGGTTTGGCAGCAAGGTGAGTTGCGTATCGTTGCCTACGTCTCTTGCCACTCCTTACCTTGTAATGCATAGAATAAAACGGTTAGACAGTTAACATAATGCACTTTGACAGGAACAGTTTATAAAGTAACCCAATAGTGACTTGCTGGCACGAGCTCATTAAGAGTCTCCACTGATCCCCCACGTATGCGGGCTGATCAGGAACGTGGAGCCGTGTTCACCATTAAGCCTCTGCTGGTTGTGTGTTCGCACAAGGTTGAGCTGTAAACCCCAGGCTAATGTCACTTCAGCAGTAAATTTAGAGCTCGAAGCGAGAAATAACCTGAGCTTGTAACCCCTCCCTATGTGAAGGTGTTTCTAGTGGTTGTGGCATTGCTGTTCCTTTCCACCAGCACTAAATGTAGTGCTGGGGGCTGGAGAGAAACAGGTAGCAGTCTAATGTGGATGTCAGCAATCTCTTGGTTCCTGTTGGCAGTGCACGTAGTATTCTGTCTCTAACCGTTAACATACACAAGTACCCTGTAAATGAAAAGCAGAAGAGTAGTTAACAATGAGTGTTTATTGAATACCCAATAAACATGTGACCTGTGCTACCTCCTATCAAACCAGGGAGTGCTGAAGGTAACTGCGCTTCCAGGTGTAGGCGACCTGGTTCTAGGTTAAAAGGGGAATAGCTGGTTCTAGACGAATACAAAGTTAAATTTAAACTCACCTGAGTAAAATGTGTTTAGAAGAGACAAGATGAAGCTAAATACATGTGTACGTGTTTGCTGGATAACTGGTCATCGTTGCGTGCGTAAATCTGTGGAGGTTCCAGCGCTAGGTAGTGCTCATGATGTCACGAGAGAAGAAACAAGAATGACTGCCCGAGACCGGCAGCGTCCAGACTTATATAGGTGAAGCTTGTAGGCTGCCAATGCGGGCTGCGGGGAGGGCGAGCATCCTGCCCTGGTTGGCGTGGGAGTCAAAAAACTCGGGTCAGCTGTAGACAGCGTTTCTGCTTCGTGCCTCTTCAGCAGCGCTCGGCCTTGCCCGAGGTCCAGGCAGCTTCTAGGCTCTCAGCGCGTGGTAAGTGGGGCGGCATGCCTGCTGGGTTGCGTAACCTTCAGGTGAAGAGAATTTGCTTATAAGTTCCTGTTGCCGAAAATTCCTGTGGAAAATTCTCTCTACGTACTTCTTACGTCTGTAGCAGTGGAAGTAGGAACCTTAGCGATGAGTCGTAATCATAGTTGATTAGTAGTAATAGCGGCACACATCAATTACCCCCCCTTCCCCCCCTAATTGTGATAGACTTATCGAGGAATGGGTGGTGGTAAAAGGCGTAGGCCCCTTCTCTGGAAGGTCTAGAAGATCTGGGTAGATGTTGGTAGATGTGGTGAGGCAGATAGCACGAAAAAACATTTTCGGTCAGGTAGGCGGGACTATTAAGCTTGGGTGGCTTGACCGCTGTAGCGGTGCGTGTTCTGTGCGCTCTGGTCACTCGGCCAGCGAAGCGAAACGAGAGAGACTTGAAATGGTGGCGGCCGGCGACTTTGGTTTTCTCTCTCTCTCTCTTTCGTGTATTCCCCCCATGTAGCAAAGATTACTGGGTTAGGAAGCCGCGTGTGTCGGGTGTCCCACCGACCTACATTTTTGACAAAACCCAGCATATCGCTGGTGGATATTACAAGGGAATCTAACAGAAAAACCTGAAAGAAATATTATAGCAAACAATGGCACAACAATATGAGGGGAATAAAAGTAATAATAATTATAATATGGGCAAGCCTTACTTTGCAGAAGGCAGGGAAACGTCACTACTATCCTGGAGCTTGCTGCAGTGAGTTAAGAAAGAAAAGGAAAATATTTCCAGGGAACCTTTGTGTCTGTCAGCAAGCTAAATAGTTATGTGTGACAGGGTGCTAGGTGGACAACCACAGGCCCTTCAACACCTGGGTTGACCAGCTAATTGAATAACAAAATGAGTACACTACATGCATGACTATCACTGCATATTGTGCGCATGTTGGTCACTTAATACAACATTCATAGACACTGAATAAAATTGAAGTTAAAAATATATTGCACCTGGTTTTGGGAGCATTGAATCTCAGAGTCTTTGGTTTGATACTAAGTTGATGCACAAAATATTGCAAACAAAAACACACAAAAAATATGCATACGAAGGTGTAACATAAAAATTCTCTCCTATAAAACGACATTCTTCTTGTAGGTGATCTTCACATATACACTTTGAAAACGTATAGTTATATATAATTGTGTACCTACACATTAAATCAATTTAAATGCTTAAAAGCATAGAAAAATTAACCTAGCCATCCTTTGTGGGAGTCCATCTTATATCGTAGGTCTAACAGCTAATTTGTACACTGTGTAACTTCGTTGGAATGTTCAAGGTAAGTTCCTAAGGAATGTAAACGTTAATAGGTTCTGAAAATGCACTCATACACGACGACATTCTTCATGTAGGTGATCTTCACGAGTCCACTGTAAAAATGTATTGTTACATTTAGGGGTTTACCTACACATCAAGTCAGATTTAAGTGATGCATAATATAAAAATATAAAAACCTAAAAATATCATTGTTATGTATCAAAGTCTCTGTCTTTAACTTATTCACTGGACTGTGCTGAGCATCGTTACGTGATGCACTTATGGTAGCCATTACTGTCACTGTAGTGAGCATCTATTTATAATGCTACCTGCGTAAGTGGGCTGTCAGCCACTGAAAACTACGGAACCTTGAGGTGTAAAATGTCTATATTGCACTGTGGTGAAAAGTTACTGTTTGATGTACAGCAGTTAACTGCTGTATTAAAAGGTTTGTTAGCACATAGTTGAGAGCTAATTTGAGGGTTGCATTTACCCCTTTGGTTCCTTACACTTTCTACCTCTCCCTCCCCCTCATCCTATTGTTGACAGCAAGGTGAGGCACTTTTACGGGATACTTGGAATTTAATTTAGCCTTATTGTGATTGTTCTACTTACTTCACTGTCTTTGACTTGCGGCTAAATTTAATGTAGTGCATGTGACAGGTCTATAAGAGTCCTTTGTCACTCGCACTAGATAGCAGTTTATTACGGCTAATGCGCTGTCTGTAATATCGGCGCACTTACTGGCGATCTTTGTTCTTACCTCTTGCAGGCCTCCCCCTCGGACGAAGGGCAGCATGCAGAGAGTACAGCCACATGAACCTTGCTGTAGGCCTTCATGGCGATTCCTGGTACCGGTCAGGTGTATGGGCGGCCTTGGCGGTACGCGGGGGTATCAGGCATCGTGGAGCAGCCCGGGGTGTCATGGCGTCTGCTCCTGCCGCAACAGATTGAGAAGGCACTTGTACAAAGGACAGTGAGGCAGTGCGGTGGAGTGACAAGCTCTCCACCTCGACTGTGTGGGTTCCTACCCATAGTGAAGGATGTTTCTCTGACGGAGCAGTGCGAGGGAGAAAGACCTCGACCTCGACTGCGGGTAGTGCGCTCGTCATCAGACCAAGTCATGGGCGGCATCGACTGTCTCGGTGGCCAGGTCCTTGGATGAGGCAGTGGGAGGGAGGATCACCTCGACCTCCACTGCGGTTGATGTGCCATTTGAGGGGTAGTTGGCGGTGTCGATGGTCTCGATGACAGCGGTATCTTTCGTGGCAAGATGGCAGGGCGGAGCACTTCCATGTTGGCAGCTGGACGTCCAGGTCTTCGGGGAGTCCTGCATCGCAGGACATGGGGACGGCACACTTCTATCGCAGCTCAACGCCCCAGGTGGCGGGTGTACCTGCATAGCAGGTTGTATGTACGGAGCACTATCGTCGGAGCTGGACGTCCTGGGTGGCGGAGATTCCTGCGTGGCAGGTAGTTGGTACGGAGCACTCACATCGGAGCTCGACGTCCAGGTATGCGGGATGTCCTGTGTGGCAGGTGGTTGAGACGGAGCAATTCCGGCTTGGCAGCTCGACTTTTGGGTGGCAGGAGTTCTTTGTTTTTGGATGCAGTGAGCCACGTCGTAGATGCTGGCATGTCCTTGGCCACTGCCCCTTGCGATTCTTCTTCTTCCGCATTATCTGCTCTCGCGCTGAACATAGTTTCCGGTGGTCTAGTGTTATTCGTGGTAGCTCCTCTGCGTCAGAAACCGGCTTCGGGAATTCTCGGACATCCTGGATTTCTAGCTTGGGAGTTGTACCAGGTGAGAAGGAAGGTGTTCAGATTGCTTCCACTTCCTTCACCATTGTCAATTCTGATATTTTGGCTAATCCGACTTAATGTGCGGGATGTCTGGCTGTCTTCTCTGTCTCTGGGACTTCGCCACAACTCTTTGGTACAGCTAAGGGTGGCCCGCTCAGGTCTGATGGTGACTCAGTGGCCATAGCTGGTCGCTTCGAGGGCAGGGATTTAACGATGACTTCTCCTTGGCGCTGTAGCACATCTATTCTCCCGGGCGGAAAATAGGTTGGCTCCCTATCTGGTTTCGAGGTCAGAGCCTCTGGTCTCTTCGCTGGCCTTTGCTCAAGTTGATGGTGTAGGGCCTCTTCAGACTGGGGCCGCTCATGATGTCTGGCTCTTCGGGCCTGGTTCCTGGTCTTCGTCGGGAGATTTAGAGCCAGCCGATCCACGTATACCTGTAACTGCTGGAGGCGTATCGGAGTATGGGGATAGTTAGCCTTCGGCTGGCTACTATTCCATCTAATTGGGGTTCCTCCAGTTCTTCCCAGTTGTATACGGCATTGTCCATAGTTGAGGACGCATTGCTGCTGATGTAGCCATGGTTGCCCCAAAACCATGGATTCCTCGATATGGGGCGTAACTAGAAAGTCAACATGGCAAGTCATGCAATTTACATCGATTGTTAGTTTTATGCCTCCTTCGACCTGAAAAAAGCAATTTGGTTCCGTGAGCCTGACTCTCCTTGTAGTGGGGGTCAATTGGGCTCGTTGGTGGGGCATGAGGAGGTCACTTCTTATAAAATTACCCATGGCTGCCGAATCTAGGATCGCCACGGCATTTCTATATTAAAACGGACCTCTACACGGAGCACTTCAGTGTAACCACTCTCCCTTGTTAAGTTTTGGAGCGTGACTGTGACTTCCTCTTCCCCTTGTTTCGGTTCTGTGTTCACTCTTTCTTCGTCGGGCAGTTTTTGTTCCTGTGGCTACCGGAACAGAACCTGCGTTTCGGTATGGGGGAGAGGCATGGTGTAGGGGTAAGCACTTCCCTAGGTGCCTCGGATGATGAAGTTCGTGACTCCAGGGTTTTCACCGTTTCAGAGTTGTTGAGTGCAACCTGTGCTGCGCTGTTCTGTTCTGCCTCACATGCCAACTCTATCAGTTCGTTGATTGTCTTGGGTTTAGCCGCAAGCAACATGTTCCGCAGGCCGGGTAATAACTTTCGACCAATCAATCGAACAACGTCGCTTCTTCGATTCCTGGAAATATTCTTCGGAGCAACTAGTATTTCTGACAGATGAATAATTCCACTTCGTCGTCGGGTTCCTGGTTCTGACTGAAGAGTTGTACAACTAATTTTTCCAACAGTTCCTCGCCAGTGAATTCTGCAGCGAGTCTGTTACTGAACAGCTTCCAGTCCATTTAGAAATTCGCCATATCTTTCCCACCTTCAAATGTAGTTGGGCCCTGTCGACCCATTGTTTCGGTTGCAGGTCTAGTTCTCTGAAATCTTTTTCGCATTCTTGCGTGAATGCTACCTGTTCGTCATGGGGTCAGCCTGCGAAATCTGTAATTTGAATGTCGTCATCTCTACCGGTTGCCGGATGGCCAGGCGCCGTCCCTGGTTGTATGTAGATACGGGATGGCTTGGATCTGCGGGAGTGAGAGATGTGCTTTCTTCGGCATCTCTCGAACTGGTAGGCCATCCTGGAAATAAAGACGTGCTCGTCGGGCCACCCTATAAATTAGTTATGATAGGGTTCGCTGCATGTTGTGTATCTGATACGATTTATGCCTCGGCCGGGACACATGATTTCATTGAAGAAGCTCATGGGTTGTTGACGGCAATTGGTACAACTGTATTCTAGCCCTTCTGTATCACGTGCCTCTTCAGGCCAATGTAGGCAGGCAAATTAAATATCTAAGCACAGGATGTGCATTCTATTCTCAGTGTGCCACTGCCTGTACAGTTGGCATGGCTACATTGTACGTCGGGCTCATTGTTGTGGTTTTCGCCTGCTGTGGCATTTACTTTTGAGTCCGACATTTTTGGGGTTAAGAGCACCACGGGTTGTTTCGTGGACTCCCCGAAGTCCGCTTAATTGCTCGGTTTCGACCCTTAGTTTTCAGGGTATGTTTGGTCAGGTTTGTGCCGTTTAGTGCGCACAGCTACTTGACTGACGCCCCACGTTGGGCGCCAGAAAATCTCTTGACACATGCCCAGCTAGGCTGACTGGCACGTTTGTTAAGGATTTTTCCACTAGACCAAAAGCGGGGTGATTAACTCTGGTTAGATGGCATATGGCGATGGGTGTTGGTTACTTCTTACTTATACTGTTGTCTTGGGTGTTGTTGTTGGTGCGGGTTTCTCCCAATACTGGTGAGCTCAGTCCACTCTGAAGCGACAATTCCAGTTGTAGGCTGCACTGCTTCAGAAGTTCGCGTCCCCCCAGCCATGTCTTGCCTCATTTTGGTTTAACAACCCTCTTACCACAGGGCGACACGATGGATGAGTACGAAGACAAGTCGATAAGTAGATTACTATGACTGGAGCAGGCGCTACTGCTTGGTGCCTAAGTTGGGTGGCGTGGTCCCGTTCTGCCTGCCATGCTAGCGTAGGAGGTGGTTATACCAACCATGGTTTGGTAGCAAGGTGAGTTGCATATCGTTGCCTACGTCTCTTGCCACTCATTACATTGTAAGGCATAGAATAAAACGGTTGGACAGTTAACGTAATGTACGTAAGACAGGGGCGAAGTAGTTGTGCCCGGCGCCAGCTAGATACAGCAAAGATGGTGGTCGTAGGCCGATGGCCTAAAGGGAGAGCCTTGGAACATCTGTTGTTGTGGTTGGTTGTAGTGCATACGCACGTATCTGTGCACACTCAGCACATGTCACACTTAACCATGAGACAGTTTGAAGCTATCTCGCATGCCTGTCATGTCAATGGAACTAACCGAATTGTCACAGCCAATCTGAACGCTGAAAAGAATACATGGAGTCCTAGGTCGCTGGCAAGTAGGTGGCATGCCTTACGTGTTCTCTCGAACCATAAAAAGTCCAACACATTCATTTGCTACGAGAAGTGTTTACTCTTCACTTTAACATCACACCCTCAAGAAGTGAATGGTGGAACTAAACTAATGCGGACTCTTCACTTACCGGCTTGCCGATAGCTGTAAACGGAATAAAACTGTCTAAACCATGAATGGTCTTACTTGAAAAGTCACATCTCCATGAAGTGAGGAAAGTAGCAGGTCCAAACATCGGTACTGATGAAATAAGGTTTCTATAAACTATGTCTATTGCACCATTAAAGTGATTTGCGGTCTAACTGTTGTGTACTGAGGACGGTACCGGAGCAGACCTCCTGCACTACCTTCTCCGAGTGCCAAGTCAAAGATGCCAACATGGAGGTGGCATGTGCGCCAAGCACTCTCGCCAGCATTAAGTTGCCACTTGATGAAATGTAATGAACACATTGATTATAAATTACAATTTCTACGTAAGTACACTAATTAAAGAAACCTGGTGGTGACACCCCTATGAACTGACAAGTGTCTGGGTGGTTGCTCAAAGTTACATGAGTGGAGAGTGTCACTGCAACTGAATGTTGAATAATAATTAATATTGCGGTGATCGGCAGTCCTCTTGAAAAGAATAACATGGACACTTAAACAAAAAAATACATAATGAACCCTTTATTAAGTCACATAATTTTATTGAGCGCACGGCACTTCGTCCTCCATGTTGTTGAGTGTATTTTACTTAAACAACGCACAATTAGCGATGTTACCACACTATGTGGTTGTTTTTTCTACGTGCAACACTTAGCTAAGTGTGACTTCTTTTCACAATGACTGCAAAGGAAACTCTACAATGATGCACTACTGTACGTACAGTGTTTTAAGGAAAGTTGGGTAATGCTATTCCCAATATTTTCTTATAACACACTTTGGGATGCAGCACTATACATTGGCCAGCAGGCACGCCGATGTCTTACAGATTGGAGATGCGTAGAGCACTGCTGCATGGGCAGATCTTGCATTCCCTCCAATTGCATAGATACTTGATAGCTGTGACTACATGATGATGCAGTATCAGACTTCTTTGGCCAGCAGCAGTTCGCCATCAACAAACACCACACCAGCAGCTGCAGCTTCGGACGACTGTCTTACAGTGTCCGACATTCAAGAAGTTGTACAAGACGACTCATGTTGGCTACCTGATGACGGCCAAGACCACCAGCTAACACTACCATGTGATGGCATCGCGATGTCATCGAGACATCCCATTTTTCCTGTGCTACACATGGGCTCATCAGCCTCTGAGTTACACACGTCAGTTCAACATGATGGGGATGCCCAGCAATCTGAGTCACGCTGTAGACGACACAGTCGCCACCCACATCGTGCCAGCAGCAGTAGGGACAATGAGATGGGGTCGGAGAATGACTCCTCCCCATCATCCCGCTGTTCTAAGTGCCATCGCCGTTCATGGCGTGCCACATACATGTCATACAGGTGCACATTGAAGCCCAGAGTAACAGTCACGGCGCTGCCGTCTACATGGGGTCATAGGCCCCGACGCCAGCAACAACCACCATGTCACCAGAAGGGGTTTGGGGGGGGGGGGGGTTCATCTGTCATGTCCCACATGGTGTCTCCCTGAGACCGTTCATCATGTCACTGGCCGCCACATCCAGCAGAGGCCAAAGCAGAACATAAGCAAACTTAACGTAATATACCTCACGTAATGGCCACATGCTCATTTGCACAATATTGTTTGTGTGTTTAGGTTAGGTATGTTCCAAGGGATTTTGTGCATTTAAATCAAACATTTAAATTTTGCAGTTTTTTGATGTAACATGCATTACAAACAATGAACAGTGAGCTACACCGCCATAATATTGTAGTATACTCGTTATATAAATATGTTAAGTAATAGTGTTAACATTTTTTGTATATTTATTGAAAGGGTATTTTTAATAAATGTCAATAGTGTTCACATGCCTCATCCTCGCATCAGTTTTACATGTGCCATCTCATTTCATTTCACATGAGTTTGATAATTTTAAGTTTTTTTTTTTCATGCAGGAACGCTGTATAAGGCAGCTGGCTCTCGCACGAGCAAAAAGTAGTAGCATCTCAGCACTCAAGTGGGGCGGACATCCATGCAAGGCCTCTCTGGGCTTTCATCACTTTGTCTAATCATGTAATATCAATAGTCATTTATTTAGCATACCAGAACATTTAATTACTTTGTTTTAACGCAGAGAGAGCACCGCCCACACTTCAGTCTGTTTTTTTTTACACAGCTGAGCTTAAATTTTGCACTTTACGATCATTTAGGCTTCACACCATTTTTACCATATAAGAGTTCTCCAAGCTACAGTGGAGAATATCTGTGCAAATACCTCTTCGGAGGAACCATTGAAAATAAAATGTCATTTTTTAAATGTGCACAATTTATTTTCTTCAGCCGCTTAACAGTCGCATAACCCGTATTCACTGATTGACTTAAGGCGTATAGGTGGCCATAACTATCTCAGTACAGGAGTGAGAAAGTTTTGAGAGGGGCTTAAACATCTCTCAGTAGTCTAGGAACCAGGAGCATAGAACTTCAGATGCTGGATCATCAGAGGGGGCCACATTTAGGGCCATCGACCACACGCCCTGCGTTCTCGAGCTCTCTGTGCTGCCAACCTTGGCAAGTATCATCGAACCATTTCCTACCATGACACCGTACATTTCCCTCTGATATCCAACCCACAAATCCAGTATAGTGTCAGTGTACTGACTAAAGCAAAAAGAAAAAAATTCAAATGAAGTTAAATTAAAGCAAAATCTAAACGTACTCACTTGCATAACTCAAATTAGAAAGCAAAATATAATAAGCTAAAAATATCAATATTTACGAGTAAATGAATACAATTTATTAATTTGTCTATTAGTTCGCACTCTAGTTTTTGTGTCTGAAAGCTTAGCTTTGGACGTCGTAAAGGCCTATGTACAACATAGACTAAAGTTGAGGCAGACCAATTTTGCTGGCTGCACACAAGCAATCTCTGTGTCCCAACATTGAACTGCTTTTCTGCCAACATGTCTAACGAAATCGATATGGTTTGGATTTTATGTTAGAGAATTGATTTGTTAACAAATGATTTGAGATGTATGTATACTTCATTTAATAACTTTGTAAAGTATTGTGATTAAATTAAAACTGGTAAAAGTATTTTATTCATATAATAGCACTTGCTATTTAAAAATTAAGATGTAAACAAATACGTCCATCACTGTTGACCATGTGACTTTGACAGTTGTGTTCCTTTGGGGTAGGTCATTGACCTACCCCAAAGGAATGTTTGGGTCCTTGCGTAGAAGACCAATAAGTAGTCTCCCTCATATTTAGGGTATGGTTTACAATCTGCCGTTCCTGTGGACGTGTCGGAAACTCTGCATCATGTGATGTCAAATTGACGCAGTCCCAATATGATCCACAAATGCGTTGTCCGAAGTGAGCTTTCAGAATCTGACACTAAGTCGCAGTAAATTTGGCACATTATTTGTTGTTACATACTTATGTTTAAATTTGTTGAATTTCTCATTATTTAATGTTGAAAACATGGGTGATTTGAATATTAATTTATAATAAATGCCTTAATGGTTTTATTTGTAAAAGGTTCGCCAACTGACTACCAAATTTTTTGTTTTAAATTACGTTTTGATAGTTTTAGCCTGCAAATAAAACTGTCAGACCAAACTAAGAAATCACTAATTAATTATTAACATTTCATTTTATTTGTTTTGAGAAAGCCCACCTTGCATATCCATTGTTTACAATAATAACATAAACACTCCTCAAATGTGTGCGACCTCGGGTTAAAATTAACCTGAAGTCTTTTTCTTTTTTGATCAGCTTAGGACACAACTTGGGATAAAAGTTCAGTTTTCCGAATGTTTCAGCATGGTTCACAGGTTGACTTGGGAAACTGCAGTTTGGGTGAGAGCCACCATGTCAGAGGGTCACTTGCACCAATCAGCACATCCGTGTCCCAAGACGCACGTTCGGATAGTGCAATTGTAGATGTGCCTTAACTGTAGATACGCTCGTTGGGATGTGCATCTGCGGACAAAGTAGGTCCAGTGTGTGCAAGCTACTGACCTTAACTGCAAAATTTAGTGAATGAGCATTCTGAGTAAAAAGAAAGAAGACCACGTATTGTGATCCGATGAATGCCCATGTCAGAAAAAATTTATGTGTAATTTGGTGCACTGTTTTAGGATGTTTGATAGTGTCGTGCACAATTTTTCAGTATGGGGCCGGGCCATTCATATTTTCCTAATTATCCAGACGACTCTGAACTGATTACAGAATAAAAAATATTGAAGCTGTAAAAACTCCAGACAAATGGAATTAAATAATAATGGCAATTTGCCATTAAAAGCCAAGCCCATTTAAACTTGTAAATGTTCTATAAGATGACATCTACAATGTAAAGGAAGCTGTGGAAAGAATTTCAAAGGAGGGCACAAAGTTAAAATTTAACATGATACTTTATTTTAGATGCAATGAACTAACAAACGACAGACCTCTAAACACACTCAGGTTCTCACTTTTAGTAGTTTCAGTATGATCTTATATACTTTTGTGCTCATTCGTGGAATGTTCATGTAGTAAATGTTATCAATGAATGTGCATGGTGGATTTTCTAGAGACGAATGTGATGAAATGCTAATTAATAATTACGCGTGTGCTACTCTCTGGTGGTGGAGAATTTTACTCTCGGTTGCCACTGCCGTCTGATGTGCAAGTGGTGAGAGTGCTGACTGCCCCCTTGGAATTTACCAGGTGGAGGGGAGTCCAACCCAAGGGTGATTCCAAGTAACAGGCTATCCCTTCCGGGCAGCCTTGTCCTCCTGACCACTATAATTGTCATTAGTCGAGACACAAGCTGTCTTGAGGAAATGTAATGCTCAATCGGAGTCACGATTTATGAGTGGATGTGATGATGGGTGGTCTGTAAAGGGCTCACCGGGTTGATCCGCCGCGGCCTCGTTGGCACGGTGAGGAGTTTCGAGCCTTAATGCGGCCTGCTGATGAGAGAGAGGTTCGAGCCCTGATGCACGCTGTTGAGGAGAGGAAGATAGTGAGAGAGCTCACAAACCTTACGGCCGGCGAGCTCCGGCGTCTCTGCTAGACCAGGGTGCTGGACTTCTATTCATACAAAAGTTGCCCCGAATCAGCGATTCTCTGTGGGCGGGGGGGTAGCGTAGCTTTCCAACACAGGGACTGGTTTAGCTGCTGCAGGAGCACCGCCCAATTCCTTATCGTCCCTGGTGGAGGCGTTGACATTTTCATGCGTCTTGGGCTGAGGCTGGTGAGCCGTGACGTCACATGGCTACAAGGGTGCTGCTATCTCTAGGGTTGTTTGGAACTTCTTGGTCGGGCAGGGTAGCATAGTAAATTTTAAACAAATATATTATTTTCTCCGTTGGAGCGGCTCTGGCTTGCTCATTCTTGATCATGCATGGGAAAACAATTTCAGACGTGAGTTCCATATATGTTGACTAACCAATGCAGGAAGTTTTTTTTTTAGTTAATATTTCCAAGTCTTGAGGGCCAATGAATTTGATTTTGCCCGTACCTGGCACGCTCAGATGGGGTGAAGTTGGCCATAGAGTGTGCCTCTCAGTAGCGCAGCATGCTGGCATCCGTCAATTGGCCACCCTCTGAAGTTACGAATCTCAATCTGTAAAAATCACAATTGCTTTGGGTGATGGAGGTGGCTGCCTCAACTGCATAAGCTCCAGTTGCTCTTCTAGACTAGCACCTCTTCTTGTACATGTGCCTCCTGAGAGGGAGGTGAGTGCGCCTATATCTGGGTCACGCAAAATCTGGTTTCTTTCAGCAGCAGGTTAACGGCCTCTTCCCTTCTTCCTCTTAGCTCTCTCCCTCTGTTACATAGCTGTAAGGTGCCCACGGAGCCTTCTGCTTCATGGTGTAGCTGGAGTCCTTTCGTCTCGTCGCTTACCAAGGGGAGGAATAGCTTGGGAAAGGAAACTATGGGAATAAGTCGTATGGTATCACACCCATGTCTTCCTAGTTCAAGGGCAGATTCAAAAAGTTAAAGTTGAAAAATTTTTTATAATTGGTTACTCACAAAAGAAATTTTTAAAAAAATATCCTTTAAGATTTTTACTCAGTAGTTCTTACTGGTCTGTCCTCGAGAATATAAAAATTCTAAAGGGAAGTCTACCTGAAAAGGGCATAACCATTACACAACATCTCACAAGTTTTAAGTCCCTATCTCCGGGTTGCTTTCCTACATGAAAAGAATTAGTGCATAGAAGAAACACTTAAGACACTCACACAAAGAATGTATGCGTAGCTCTTGAGGTATCTTGACGTACTTTGGTACATAATATTTTGAGTTTAACGAAATACAAAATTCTTTGTTTGGCAAGATATTTTGTAAAACAAATTTAAGTTTGCATGTTACACATTTTTCAGTTCAGGCAAAACACATTTTGCATTGAATTGACATAATTCTCTTTTAAATTGCGTTTACACATGACTCTCATTGACACAGTGACACTGGAATACTCTTAACCTACGTTACATAAAATCTCCTAACACTGGAAGAGTGTTTGATCTTAAATACTTCTTACACATTTTACAATAATCGTACTTAGTATTTTCCCATTGTATATCGGGAGGTTTACATTGAGTTTCAACTCACACTTTCCTTACGGCTAGGAATTACGTACAACTTCTGCTCTCGGCAGGGGCGGTGTAGGCAGTAGGATCGCGCCTCCGTACACATAAGACATCATTGCTCAGTCGCATGAGAGTACAAGGGTTTTAGTAACTGATGACGCTCAGCCATAATTCCTTTGTTAGCACTTTTATGCGTTCATGACATGGATGAACATATGACGTGAGATGAGTTTGTCATAACAATTCTTACACTTAATGTCCAGGCAAAAAGTTTTTTCAAGCTAACACATATTTTATTTCTCCCTTACGAAGATTATAACAGGACTATGAAAAGAGAAAAATACAATTGTTTTTCTACAAACTAAGACATTTTCACAAATTTTCATTGAAGTTATTTACATGGTTATTCTTAATTTCTAGGTTACAATTCCTTTACTTTCCAGTGATTGTCTTAACCTCTTACTATTTACAACAGGATTTTGAGCGTGCGATCCCCCGTCGATTATTCACAACTACTTCAATTTGTGACCAACCTCGTTCACTTACGCATTGCTGGCGCATATATTCACAGCCTGTCTGGCTGGAGAGGACGAAAACATCGTCTCGTGAGCTCGGGGAGTGAAGGTACCTGCCTCGCTCAAGAAGATATGCTTCTGTGAGACTTTCTGGCGGCTGTGCATACCCACTGGATGAGTTTTTGTTCCTCATCGTGCTTACGTCCCTCCTTCCTTCGCACTCTCTCTCAACTTTGGGGGGGGGGAGGGGGTCACTCTTTCATTATGCTTACTCTTTACTAGGGTTTTCCTTCTGGGAAAAAAAAAAGAACTTAAGTACTAAATCCAATATAATTTATATACAAGTTTCGATGGTGTTGCACTTCTCCTACTTTTCTGTACGTGGGTTTCTTGTTACATTGTTCAGGGGTTTCATGTACGTGAAAGAGAACATTTTACATTTCGTAACAAGAAACAATAAACCAACACAATAGGGTTTAAGTGAGGTGCTTGTCCTCCACGTGAACATTACACTTTATTTGTGTGTTTCTTATGCTTAGGGTGAACACTTTCAATTTTAACAACAAAAAAAAATTTTCAAAGATTGTAAATTTCCTGGGTGACGGTTACGGTATGCTCGCAGTGAGTTTTCGCCTCATGCTCTTACTCTATTACAGGGGGTTCATTATTCAATGTCTTCCAGACGCATTGCCAGGAATGGCGAGATTTGTTTCAAGGTTGTGTTTACGGGCTTGCTGATAGGCTTCGGTTACACGTTCACACTTCCTAACAGTGCCCATGGAACTTACTGACTCTACGTTAAACATGTCGTACAAGATATCAAACAAGAAAATATAGGTTTTACATAATTTAGTAAATGCTGACTTTACGTGAGCATGTGCTGAATTTTCAGGGAATTTGCGGACATGAACTTTCCAGCCCGCTTATGGGGTTTGAGTTACGTTAACTTTTTTCTCCCAAAAAAAATTATTTATTCAGGCATGCTAGGGAGCAATTTTAATTTTGATAAAAAAATATTTCACTTTTCGTTACTGCTACTTTACATGTGCCCATTACTAGGAGGTAAATTATGTTTATTTGGATCACTTTTTTTTTTCTGGATGGTCTCATTTCCTTCCAATGCGTTTTGTTTAGAATTCTCAACCTTGCAAAACATACATGTTACAAAACAATGACAGGGTATACACTAGATTCTCTGATGTAGCACTTTCTTTCATGGCACTTCCTACTCCTGTCTGGCTAGGATTTTTTTTTTTGTTCAGATTGGTGCAACAACTAACCTAGCCTTCCCTATCAATCAAGCTACATGCTATCACAGGTAGTTTATCCTAAAACTCAAGTCATTCTAATGCCATCACTGATCTCTGGAACTAGTTACTCGGGGATTATAATCAACAGGCACATTAGTCTTTTACTGGCTACTGCCAGGTACTCACTCTGTAGATGATGCAGAAGGCAGTGGAGGGCGCTGATATTTGGCGTACCTATGACTAGGAGGTCATCTACAGTTTTTGTAGCTCTGCGGAAGGGGCTGCAGCCAGCGAATTGATGGAGGCGCCCGCCATGGTGTGTCTCGGTAGTGCTCAGGCACGTGACGTACGTCTGGCACATAAGGGAGATGGAAATGAATGATCGCCCCTCCCAGAAGGGACCAGCTGGCACACGACAAAGTTAAAGGCTCTGCCCCCATCCCCAGACTGTCTGCAGGGTGAGACACTACCCTGCCGGCCCCTGCTACCCCCGTGCCACGTTGCTGGTACTGCCCGGGGTGGCATTTCAATAGGGACTGTCCAAGGCAGCAACCACTGGAGACACGTGACTCCTCTCATGGGGCAAGTATACTGCGATTAAGAGTCCTGGATTAATTGGCAGAGTAGTGTCTGATTAATAGCAGCGCGTCTCTCACGTCACCTCTGACGGATTCGTAGATCACCGTGCTGCTTGCTCATTGATAAAAATAACAACCACAAGTTAAATGAAAAGATAAAGGACTGGCTATGGGGTTTACAGATGAGCAGTCCAGAGTGGGGCGAAATTTGCAGTCACTCCCTCGGACCTGTCGTAAGCTAGGCAACCCACGTAATGAGACTGTGTGTCCCTTGTCGGCAGTAGGTGTCCTGAAATCTCAGCGAGGGGTCCTTTGTCAGGCCTTTCCTCCTGAGGTATTCAGACCACTACACAGCAGAGTAAGATATGAGTAATTTAAATTTAATTGCTGTGCAAAGTAACTGGATCAATATAGCACACCACACTGAAATTAAACAAAGAATAAAATCACAAAAGGGATCTTAAGTAACAAGTAATGTAGGCGACAACACTGTTTCAAAATAATACGTAATATTACGTTTTAAGGAAGGATTTGCGGAAAGTCCCAGCTAACGGATACAAAGCTAACAAAATCAGTATTAATATGCAAATATGCTAGCATAGAATATGATGGAAAATCACAAATTATTACTCTACAGGCAAAGGGGAGCCTGGTGAAATTAATAAATATTAATTAAAATGATTAGTGATTAACCCAACTGGAAATGTTATGCTATTTACAGCGTGAGCTTTAGTGAGGCACTATCCAGGGGGACGGTATTGCTCAACGACCTGTTACCGCTGGAGTCAGGGAAGTTGACTGAGGTCAGGGTATATGGTACAGGCATGGGATTTACCATGGACGTGAAGAGCTGTCCCTGGGCCGGTGAACTGGGCTGGACGTAGCACTGCTTTATCTTGAACAGTTGCCAGGAAGGTTCGATCCTTGGCACAGGCTGCTGAGGTGAGGAGTTTTAAGCCTTGGTGCAGCCTGCTGGTGAGAGAGAGGTTCGAGCCCTGGTGTACGCTGCTGAGGAAAGGAAGATAGTCTTCTGCAGACTAGGAGTGAGCTCGCAAATCTTATGGCCGGCGAGCTCCTGCGTCTCTGCTGGACCAGGGTGCTGGACTTCTATTTATACAAAAATCACCCCGAATCAGCAATTCTCTGGTGGGGGCGGGGGATAGCGTAGCCTTCCAACACAGGGGCTGGTTTATCTACTGCAGGAGCGCCCCCCAATTCCTTATCACCCCTAGTGGAGGTGTTGACATTTTCATGCACCTCAGGCTGAGGCTGATGAGCCGTGACATCACAAGGTTACGGGGGTGCTGCTATCTCTAGGGTTGTTTGGAACTTCTTGGCCGGGCAGGGTAGCATAGTAAATTTTAAATAAATATTATATTTTCTCTGTTGGGGCGGCCCTGGCTTATTCATTCTTGATTTTGTGTGGGAAAACAACATTTCAGACGTGAATTCCAATTATGTTGATGACTAACCAATGCATGACGTTTATTTTTTTTTAAGTTATTATTACCTAGTCTCAACGGCCAATGAATTTGATTTCACCCCGCGCTTGGCGTGCTCAGATGGGGCGAAGTCGGCCATAGAGTGCGCCTCTCAGTAGTGCAGTATGCTGGCATGCGTCAGTACAGTTGTTGTTCGGTCTGAACTATTTAATATGAAGGATGAACATTTTCAAAAATGTAAAGTTCCAAGAAAATTCTTGGATATCGGTTGCTGAACATATTTAAAATATAACAGTTAGTGCCTATACCATAACAATAAATAAATATTTACATCACTCATCTCGCAAACATTGGATAATCAACAAATAAGTAATGTAGAAATCCCCTCATAACAACATATACTGTGCTGAATTTATTGCAATCTAGTGTCAGGTTTCGAAAGCTCACTTTTAGATAATGTATTTTTTTAGTCAATATTTGGACTGTGTTAATGTGACGTCGCTTGACGTCGACATTCAGACACATTCTTCTCCACAGGTACGGCTGATAGCAGACAGGCTTTAACTCATCAAGAAAAACACTGTGTAAAAACATTAAAAACTATATAATACACAAACTTTAAAAACGATTATGTATTTTATACAATGTTATTTTCGAAATATTCACAAATTCGTAAGTCTTGAATATAATACTGCAACAGTAACAGTACATAATGCATTATGTTATCAGAAAACGCATTGCTGCAACAGATTTAAGTAAGTATTGCAGACGAGATGCACCTGTCATCTATCGACCCTTAACTGCATGGACACAGATGGCTTGTGCCCCAAACCTACCGCCTTCAGCTATTTCCGGGACGTTTCATAAAAAAAAAAATACAGCAGTGTGGGCACAGACCATCTGTGCCCCAAAGCTCTGAGAAAAAACATTGTCTGTGCCTAAAGTCAGAAGACACTATTTGCAACCTAGTGATACGAAGTTAATGATCAAATATGTTACTTGTACTCTTAAATTATGAAATAAAGAAATATAAAAGAGTATTTATTTGCTGTGGCATATTAAATTTTATTTGGGAAATCACGAGTTCTTGCACCAATTGACAAGCGTTGCACCTGTATATATCCCCAATATATGGATACTGGAAAACCTCCACTTAAGTTAAAGGACCTAAGAATGTATCTAATTATAAGAATGCATAAATTTTTGGAGATATGAAGCACCTATACCGGATCTTGGACGTCTTGTGTTATTCAGAATAAGGTGATGTTGCCTTTGGAACTTCACTTTTTTCAGCTATATTCAAGTCCCCTACCTATCAATGTAGTAAAAAATAAGTTTTTTAAACTTTTATATCCTCTAATGACAGAGAAAGGATGTAGATTAATTATTTTACTCTCTTCAAGAAGAAAACAATGATTTTGGAAATGATAGCATTACTGATGCCTCCGATAATAGCAGTGTTGAGGAAGGATAGTTAAATATATCTTATGTATGTGATAACATATGTTCATATATAATATCACATGTAGTGCTAATTTTTAACACTATATTATGTATAATTATTGATTTTTTCACTATTAAATATTCTAACATCCTATGTTATCTTTTTTATTTCTTGAAAAAAAAAAAAAAAGCACTTGTCCTATAATTTTTTTGCAAAAAAACCCACGTCCCTCACTACCCTCTTTTAATATGACTTTTTGCATATCTACTACGTCAATAATAATATTATTCCAGGTTTGCTACATAGCTTTGATTGTCTACTGAACATACATGGTCTGAAATGTTACAAAAATGTATACAGTAAGTTGCAACTGAGGTTATATTTTATCTCCTGAATAATTTACACAAATGGACAAGGGATGATTTTGTAATAAACCATTTGATTGTAATGAAATGTTTACAGCAAGACTCTGATGATAGGTTTTTACCAAGTTTGTGTACAATGACACTTGTCCAAAAATGGACAAGTGTGAAATTAAATGCATAGTATAACTATGCCACGTCTACCTGCATTAAAACAGTACCATACAGTATTCTGTTCCCAAGTTGAATGTACATATGCCACAACACAGTGCTATTAACACAATCAGCTGCAGATATAATCCATTCACAGTTACTTCAGCCTTTATTGAAGACCTGCTAAAGTTCTACTTGCAGGAAATACCTCCGCCGCGTGCAAACTAAAATTAACTAAGCCTGGATAATTACACCAGAGGACAATGGAACACATTCGTGCGCACTCAGTGTAACGTATTTTGTAAAAGGACTATTTATCACTAGTCGTTATCAACACACATGTTTTCTCACTGTTTTTTATTCAAATTGTTTATAAATGGAGCATTATAGTGTATAGATAAAATATGAATAACATTTCAGTTTAACAGAAAAAAATGTAACTTTTATGAACACAAGTATAAAACCCTTGTGATACATGGCATATGTTGGAAGTAACTAAACATGTCATGTATAGGGAGATTTTTCAAAGGTTTGATTCAAAAAGGCAGAAGAAACCGCAAATGGACTATAGTGTGTAGTTGTGCAGTAAGCAGAACAAAATGAAGCTTGTAATTTGCATGTTCATGAAATCTGTTGAAAGTGTATTCAGACCACAATAGCTCAGAGTATCCAGTTTTGTTGATGATAAATGAGGGAAAATCATCAGGAGACTGGAGATGGCCCAAACTCAAATGATTGTGTTCCAAGTAATGTGCAATATACAGTGTCATTTCCAGAGTCAGGTGGATGTCCCTTCAGGGTGGACATGTCATTTGACTCTTCAACAGTGAACGTACAAGGAGTTCAATGCCACTTAAATTGCCAGAGATTATCAGACATCACAGTCAGAGTACAACAGCTGATCTTGTTACGGACTTCACAATACCCACAGGGCGTTTCCAGGTATGCATACAGATGATACTTGTGTTGTGTGAGACTGTATATCTTGTGGCCTTCAACATTCATTCTGTTAGCATATTGCCCACAGAAATAGTTGACCTATATGATGGAGAGAATATTGAGTGTGGACCAGCGAACAATGAAACTGTGGCCTTTTTACAGATGAGTCCAGGGCTGTGCGATATGGCAGTATATCAATTACAAAACGGCATAGCTGAAATATTGTAATACTAATAGCCCAACGTATCAAAATATTAGTTTTATGCAAATTTTTTTTTGTTTGTGATATTCGAGGTTTGCAATATAAATATAACCAATATTTGTGATGCCATATTTGTGACATCAATAAAAAGCAATTTTTTACGATATATCACCATCAATACTCTCTGAGAGAGACATATTGCATTGATGCAATATGGTCAACATATTTAAAAACAGTATAGAAAAGTGTACATCACACAGCCCTAGATGATTCTAGGTACAGTCTTCTCTATAATTCGAGCTATTTTAGATATGGTTAAAGTGGGGCAATAGGTTCAGTCTTTTGACATTGTTGAAAAAGACCATAGTAGTAGAGGTGGCATCATCTTGATCTGGTGAAGCATCATTTTGGACTCTCAGACAATTCTCCACATATGTTTGTGGCTCTGTGTAGGCCAGCTGTACAGAGATGTTATCCAACAGTAGATAATGCGTCTCAGGCCTGCATTGGTGGATGACTGTCCAGAAACAGAAGATATCACCTGTTTGGATTGGCCAGCTAGGTACCCTGATCTTAACACTTTCAAGCATGTGACGTGTTGCGCCTCCAGAGGTTGTAGGATGTGTTCGTGTCCCGCCTGGGATCAGGTAAAGAACAGGAACTGGTGATGTGCCCGGCACCACTTTCGGTAGAGTGAACAGTGTTGAATGGGGTCGTACAGCCGATGGCCTAAGGCAACTCTGGATACGCAGTCAATATGAAGGAGAGCTAATTTAATTGTCAGTTAAATATGTTGAATGTAAAATATTTCCTTTGGGGTAAAACTGTCAGCCACTTTGCACGCCTATATTATAACTTAATTTACTCTGTTTGAGACAGGCAGGCCCCGTAAGTACAAAACCTACACTGTAAAGTTAATGCTTCTATGAGTGCGCAGTACCCGATGAACTCTGTAGAGTTGATACAATAAAGTACATCTAATTATGGTATGACTGTTTTATTACCACAAAGGTACAATGAAATGTTGCTGCACATGAAAATGCGTACCCTTGGTTAAGCGGACCCAGCACTCTAGACCTGCCGGTAGTCACTACAGTGGGAAGTAAGGTGTAGACCTTAAGTTAGAGTTATGTAAAAACACGTCCCACAATTGAGATCCTGGTATGCTACTTCACGATGCAGGAAGACCTCCCCTCGGCTAAATAAAAGTACTTAAATGTTCTTGAATTACGTTAACTATTGCGTTGAAAGAAAATGCAGCCTAGATTTAATTGAGGAGGTGAGTACGCAGAGCTTACCGTCTGCCCTGCCGGTTGTCTGGAGTGCTAAAGTCTAACTAATGACATAGAGTCAGCTTCGCCGTATGTTCGGCGAATCCGGCACCAAAAATGAAAACATGAAAAAAAGGAACGTAATAATTAACATGATAAATGGAACTGACATTGTACATAATTATGATTACTAAACTAAAACACATTGGTGACATACTCGTGAACACTGGAGCCGCACATATGGCTAAGAATGTGACGTCTCGATTATATCACCGCACTTGAAGAGTGATATTAAATGAAATTATGCCTTAGGTGGCTGATTCTCGATGGATGATTACATGTTCACTCTTATAATTAACATATTAAAATTGCTTTGTGTCGTAATAGTTATAATTACAAAAAAGTGTATGGATGTGACGACCCGTGGATTTATTCACAAGGGGCTGAAATTATGCCATGTCTTCTATGATGTATTATCAACTCTCTGTTCTGGAGCAGGCGGTTTTCCTAGTTAATTGTGGTGCAATCACCGCTAAAAATACCTAAATGCTCCTATTAATTAATGCGGCTAGGGAGTCGCTCGACACTTTACACTTCCTGCGGGAATGTGATTCCCCATCTTTTGACACTACTTGGAGCCACATAGCACTCCGGATTCATCCGTGGGGTCCGTCGACATCGCGCACATTGGAAAGCTGTGGGAATAAGCTGTGCCGCTTATCCCAGTTTTCCCTCCAATGGCTGTTGCGTCTAACGGTCATGACTTCATGGGAGACACTCATTTAGGCCACACAGCCATTCAATGCGAGTGTTACCTCTTGTGATTAATGTTAAATATTATGACCCACAGACACGAGTTACAGTGCAGCAAGAAAAGTGTAAACGCTGTTCTTGTCACCCTGCACTGATCGAGACCACGATCTAATGTTGATCGGTCGAGTGTTGCTGTGTGGTTAATGCATCTGCAATGGAACTAACAGGCACAAGGGATACGTGGACATCAGGAACATGTTAAACGCCCCCCTCTCTGGTGGCCGTTTGGTCCTCGCAGACCCTCAACGGACTGCCATGCCGCAAGGCACAACAGGATTGCGGCGGTCACAGCTGGTTGCGGGGCCTCAGGTTGTAAGGCCTGTGATGATGGTGTGCTGCGCTGCCTGCTGATGGTGAAGTGCCACTGCCAGTGCTCTCCGAAGAGGGATGTTCCCGTCGCAAGTGCTGTATGCCAACCGATGCAGATGCTGGCGCTTGGAGTAACAGAGAGGGGTCGAGACCCACTCTTCCATCGTCTCGTCGTCACTGCTGCTGATGCTGTCACTGCTCTTTGGACACCTTGATGCTCCTTCTTCTGGCAAAGGGAAAGGTATGCTGTCTCTTGCTGGACTTGATGCTCCTTCTGATGAATCTTCCCCTGCGCCCCTGATGCGGTCCTCCGATGTGAGGTCAGCTGGTATCGTAGTCTTCATTGGCATCGTGGCAAAGTTTTGTGGGCAGCTTCTCTGTGTGCTGATCTGGCCCACAGTTGCCCCCACTGACTCGCTTTGTGCTACATCTTCCGAAGGCAGTGTCGCTACACTGGGTGTCGTGACACTCCGGTCTGGCTCACTTCGGTTTGCAGCTCCTGCGATGTAGATGTCATGATATGTTTGAGATGGTGTGACCTCTTCCTCTTGCTCCTCTTCTTCCCCTGCCAACCTTATGGGTGAATGACCGCTGGGTGTGGCAGTGGGGAAAAGGTGTTGAAAAGCACTCCCATCTGTGCTTGAGCTTGCCTCTGCTTTGCCATTGGGCGTTTCTGCTACATGTTCTTGGTCATTGGGCCCTGCTTCTTGCTCAGGAGTTTCTGCGCTGGGCCCTTGCACGGCTAGGCGAAGGTCGTTGTGGTGTATGGCCACCTTGCGCCTGCCTACTGACCTTGATGAGGTAAGTTGTTTACACCAGCCTGTGCTCGCGGATGTAAACATGTTGTCTGGGCCTGAGTCTCTTTGGTGGGCATGTTGTTGCTGGTATGCATTGTCCTATGTACCTCTCCTGGTGAATGCATGCATTTTCCAGGTCTTGCTCTCGGCGCTGTCGCCTGCCTGGTGCTCTTTCTGTTGTGTTGCTGTTTGTCTGTCGGATTCTGAATTCTCCAGGTCTCTTCCCTGCAGAATGGCGGCTGGTGATTGACCTGTGGCTATGTTCACCCTCCGTCTAATTGTGAACAAGGCCGTGTGCAGATGTTCAACCCAACTTGCGTGGTTTGATCTTATCCGCAGGTGCAACTGAGTCTTGAGGTCTTGATTCCTCCTCTCAGTTGGGTTGGCCCATGGGGGGTACATGGCAGTTGTATGATGCTGGACTACCCACCTGGTACACAATTCTCTAAAGTACTTCCCCGTGAATTGTGTACCATTGTCTGTTAAGAGGGTGCGTGGGTAGCCCCATCGGGGGTAGAATTTGGTCTCCAGTACACTGGCTACGTTGCGTGCCCGTGCACTGGAAACTGGGTATGCTTCTGTCCATCTTGAGAACGAGTCACTCACCACAAGAATGAATCTCTTGCAGTTAGGGGTGCGCAAATATGGCCCCATCAGGTCAAGCAAAATGGACTCGAATGGCTCCTGCGGCTTCCTTGGTTGTTGTGTTACTCCATCTGCTCTCCTACTCTTGCAGATATTACACTTTACGCACCCCCTTACGTATTGTTGGATGCCTCTGTTGATGCTGGGCCAGTAGAAATGGTTCTGCATTTTTCTTGTGGTTTGTGATGGGCCAGGGTGGCCTGCAAATCGTGTTTCATGTGCATGATGTAGCACGTATGCTCGTGCACTTTTGGGCACGTACAGCTTCCAGGCTGCTTCATGACGACGCGGTTGTGTCTCAACACACGTGCCGTTCATTCACCACCACTGTTCATTCTCCATAATGGAGGTGACACGACATTGGGTGCCTGTGCACCACAGTTGTGCAGTGTCTGTCTGTAGGTCTTCAATCTCGATTTCTGGTTCCTCAGGTACATTGAGTTGTTGTATGTTGGGTTGCTGACTTTTGATTTCTGCCTGCTCTACTTGTTGAGGAGGCATTTTACCACGGGGGCCCTTTGCCCCGGGGGTATTGAGCATCCGGCTCCCCTACCCCAACGGTCCATTTCTCGTCAGTGGTTTGTTGATGTTCTGTGGGTGGTTACGTTTTGGGCACTGATTGTGCCAATGCATTTTCCCTTCTTTTTTGCAATAAAGGCACACAAATGGCGGCTCATGTGGGCCTCCTACCATGCCCGAGGTTGCTGATGTCCGCGCTGCCATCCTGGTTTCGAGGTATGTTCTAGTCCGGAATGCATCTGCTCCTACTACCTTGTTCACTGCCGGTTGCTCGTCTGTCCGCTCCCTCTGTTCAACATCTTTTCTCCAGTGCGAATGGTACCTATCACCCTCTCTAGTCACAGCGTTTTGCTCTCGGCTGGCTTGGTCCAGCAATGCAGCAGTGCGCATGAAGTCCTCCGTGCTACTGTGAAAAAAATGGTGCCATTACTAGCCTGTTTTCTGCTCTTACAGTTGACACAACTACTTCGAGTATCTCATGCTCGTTCATGTGTGGATGAAAGTTTTTGATTTTCCTTATCTTCCTCGTTGCAAACGCGGGCAGGGATTCACCTGCTTTTTGCACTTCTAGCACAACACTGCTCTGTGCTTGCAATGAGGAGTAGGTATTGGCAAGTCGACTTCGAAAGCTGTTAAGAAATTCTTCCCATTCAATACTGTAATGACTGATTGTTTTCCACCAATTACTTCCCTCGCCAGCCAATTGAGCCCCTATACAATTTGGCCACTCTTGCTGGTACAACCTGTATCTCTCTAAAAGTGTGTTGTGCAGTCACTTAGGAATGCCTGCGGATCCTCACTTGGTGGGCCTGAAAACATTGGTAAGCGTTGAAATCAGACCAGGATTATACCTGCTTCGACGGCTCTTGTGATTGCTGTAAATAATTCTGGATTATTATGATCATTTTGTTGCGTATGCGTGACATGCGTGAGTTGTGACGTCTTTTTCTGCAGTACTTCTGTTCTTCTGGGTAAGGTCATTTAATGTGCCAGTGGGCTTTGCTACACACTGGCCCATTCTGAATGTTCCCACGCACAGTGATGTGTGCTAGACAATTCCGCCCCTACTACTGACTTGACTTCTGACCGCGGTGATGGGAATGTGCTTGTCCACAACGGAATCTCCCAGCGGCTTGAGTTGCCATGTCTTGTCTGGTCAGACATTGCCAGTGCGTTTTGCATTCACACGTCTCACACCTCACGGTTTCTTGAGACCCTTGCCTGCATATTTCCTGTTGTCACTGTTCATACATTTGCAAATGTTCTGTTTTGACTGCTTTGGAAATGTTGTCTGTTCAGAAAAGAATGTGTTCGCACGTTTCGCACAGAATACTGCCTAGCTGATCTGGAGTGGCCTTTTCAGTCCGGCTCAAACATTCCGGATGAAAACTACGTGCCCACTGTACACAAATTACGGTTCCGTTTCCCCTTCCTGCACACGTAATTTGTTTCGCACACCTGCCATCTTGCCAATGCGTAATTACATTTACTGTGGAGTTGAAATCGATTAAGTGTGGCTGTTCACATTGACAAACAAATTTGCTTGGCAAACCTTGTTTATTTTGCATGGGTTGTACTTTGCCACAGTCGGCACACAAAATTGCTGGTGTACCACCTGAGGTACAACTCCATGTTTTGTCCACTTAGGCTCTGTTTGCCATGGTTATTCTTTTTTTGTGAATTCTCAAATTCTGTGTTTTTCTACACGGACATATTACTTCTTCAAAGGGATTTTTACCTATTGTGGGTTGTACACATGTCAAACATAACGGTTTCGCTTGGTCTGTGCTTGTACACCAATTTAAATGCTTCCGGACAGTATCTCGTACCGCCACGTGTTGTGGAGCGCAGGCTTCAAGATCAAACATTGTGTTGTTAATCGTCTGGCTCTCGGTTGCATTGCGTGGGAGTATGGGGATACTTATAGTTTCTCATGGCGCCTTGTTTCTTGCTGCGAATATGTGTTCCAGCTGCCCGGGTGATGCATGTGTTTTCCCAGTATACTGCTTGCTTTAAAAACAGAAAAATTGCTTTGAAACGTTTCTTAAAAATTAGTTGTAGGCTCTTGACTTCTGATTACAGTACAACAGCTTTAAAAAGCTTTGCAATAATGCTCTTGATAAATGGCTGTAAGAATTTTGTTGACTTTTAAAAAGTCTGTCGAAAATCCTTAAAATTTTTAATTTTTTTTTTAATGCTCAGAAAAGTTTAAAATTGATTTAATGGACCGCTGCACTTTAAGTTTGTTACTGTCCAGGGGAAAACACTGAAAAAGTTTATTGTTTCTTTTGAAAAAGTTTGAAAATTTTATTACTAAAAAATGCTGCAAAATTTTTCCGGAAAGTTCGTGAAGTAATGAAATTGAATTATGATTGCTTTTGTATTTTAAATTGCTGACTGGTATTGCTTGAAAATACCATTTTACTTTGCTCATTGTGATACCTGTTGCCAATTACTGCACACGATAAATGCCACGTGCGTTTGTTTACAAAACACTATCGCACTTACTTTGGCACATCTGCTGTGCTGCTGCCTTACTGCCGTGCAGTGTTTAGTACAGGTACACATTTACATTTAATTCACACTTGCAGTGTCGAGTGGATGTGTTCAACTTGCATCTGTTTTGGCTTACAGTTGTGTCTTTTGCATTATGTGTTGTCACGTCTAACCAGAGTATTTTTACAAAAGTTAAAACGTCTGATGACATTGCAAGTAAACAACCCAGCTTAGTGGATTGTTTTGACAGATGCAGTTCCTCATTAGACGTCAGTTGACGTATGGTATTTCCCACTGTACGTCTTTTGGCATAACACATATGTACTCTACAGTGTAAACAAATCTGACAAGTTGATAAATGAATAATTGCACAAAATAGTGTGACAAATATAAACATAAAAGCCCTTGATATTATTGATGTTGATTGTAGTGTTGACTGTACTGTCTTAATTGCATTGTTAATTAGGAGTGTGAAGGTCTCAGGTTACTCACCAATGACTGTAGATGTCCGTTGTGAAGCACTTTTGTCGCACTGTTACCTTTGTCGCATAGCCTGTTGTCCACGTGTTGTGTTGAGCAGACTACTGACATGTTGTTGGTGCTATCCTGCACTCTGATGTTCTACTGCTGTTTGATTCGCCCGAGTTTAGAAAACCACTTGACGTAGGAATGTGGCTTGCTGGTGTAGAATTATGTTCTTTTCACCCGAGTTGGGAAAACTACTTGACACGTTGCACCTCCAGAGGTGCTGGGATGTGTTCGTGTCCCGCCTGGGAGCAGGTGGAGAACAGGAACTGGTGATGTGCCCGGCGACTCTGTATACGCAGTCAATATGAAGGAGAGCTAATTTAAGTGTCAGTTAAATTATGCTGATTGTAAAATATTTCCTTTGGGGCGAAGCTGTCTGCCACTTCGCACCCATATATTATCACTGAATTTACTCTGCTTGAGGGAAGCAGGTCACGTAAATACAAAACATACACTGAAAGACACTTTAAAGTTGATGCTGCTATGAGGGTGCAGTACCCGATAAACTCTTGAGAGTTAATACAATAAAGCACATCTAATCATGGTATGACTGTTTAATTACCGCAAAGATACAATGAAATGTTGCTGCACATGAAAATGTGTACCCTTGGTTAAGCAGACCCGGTACTCTGGACCTGCCGATGGTCACTACTGTGGAAAGTAAGGCGTAGGCTTTAAGTTAGGGTTATGTAAAAACGTGTCCCGCACGTAAAGTCCTGGTATGCTACTTCACGATACAGGTAGACCTCCCCTTGGCTAAATAAAAGTACTTAGGTGTTCTTGAGTTATGTTAACTATTGCGATGAAAGAAAATGCAGCCTAGATAGAATTGCCAAAAGGAGTACGCGAATCTTACCGTCTACCATGCCGGTTGTCTGGATGCTGAAGTCTGACTAATGACATGGCGTCGCCTTCGCCGGACGTAAGGTGAATCCGGCGCCAAAAATGAAAACATGAAAAAACGGAACTTAATAATTAGCATAGTAAATGAAACTGACATTGTACATAATTATAATTATTAAACTAAAACACATTGGTGACATACTCGTGAACGCCGGAGCCCCAGATATGGCTAAGAATGTAACATCACGAGTATCTCACTGCACTTGAAGGGTGATATTAAATGAACTAATGCCTTAGGTGGCTGATTCTCAATGGATGATTACATGTTCACTCTTATAATTAACATATTAAAATCGCTGTGTGTGGTAATGGTTATAATTACAAAAATGTGTATGAATGTGACGAGACATGAATTTATTCACAAGGGGCAGAAATTACGCCCTGTCTTCTATGATATATTATCAACTCTCTATGCTGGAGCGGGCAGTTTTCCTAGTTAATTGTGGTGCAATCACCACTAAAAATGCTCCTATTAATGCGGCTAGGGAGACGCTCGACACTTTACACTTCCTGCGGGACTGTGATTCCCCGCTTTTTGACACTACTTGAAGCCACGTCACACTCTTGATTCATCCATGGGGCCCGTCGACATTGCGCACATCGGAAAGCTATGGAAATAAGCGGCGCCACTTATCCCAGTGTTCCCTCCAATGGCTGTTGTGTCTAACGGTCATGACTTCACAGGACACACTCATTTAGGCCACATATTCATTCATTACAAGAGTTACCTCTTGTGATTAATGTTAAATATTATGACCCGCGGTCACGAGTTCAGGGCAGCAAGAAAAGTGTAAACGCTGTTCTTGTCGAACTGCACTGATTGAGACCATAACCTAATGTCGATCGGTCGAGTGTTGATGTGTGGTTAATGCATCTGCAATGGAACAAACGGGCACAAGGGATACGTGGACGTCAGGAACATGTCACATGGTTGGGATGTGCTTGAGCATCATATCGCAAAGTGACCAGTACCTCAACAAACAGTCTAAGAGTTTTGCATGACTTTGGTTCATAACCCAATTACTGCTGAAAAGTCTTGTTTACAACATGGAAGCCTGTTGTACTGTCTTTGCCCAACTTGAACATACATCGTATTTATTCTTGACCATGTTATTTCTTGTTAGTGGTGTGGCATGGGTTCTACTAGATTTCATATGGTCAATTAGTGCTAGACTGACTTTGGAGTGGAGGATATGCAAAAGTCTGTTATGAATGTCCTTGAATATGCTTTTGATTTAAAGTAATACAGTTTGTAACACCTCATGTTGTTAGAAATGCAGTAGGTAACTTACATTATCCTTAATTTTGCACATGAGTGTCATTTGTTTATTCAGGCATTATGTGGGACACCCATGTAGATTATGGATTTTAAAAAAGAATTAGTTCTTTTGGAAAAGGAGGTTACTCCTAGAGGCATACATATAAAGAAGTTTCTTTAAAGATATGCTACCCTTACATTACAAAATTTTTGCAATTTCACTCAGGTAGAAATGGAAACTTTTCTTTTATGAGCACTAACCTATGATATGAGATAAAGCACATAGAACTTACCTGTTACAAACATTATTATCATCTCAAGTGGTGTGTAGATTTCGAGTTCTTCTGATACTTGACTTGCGGCCACGTAATAGTTTAAAAGTAAAATGACTTTCAAAATGCTTGCAAATGGTATCTTTTTAACATTTTTGAAGTCTGTCAGCCGTTGAACTACATGACCCAGAATCAGTGGCCCCAGCAATGTACTGTTCACACCCCATAAATTCTCTCTTACTGTAGATAGTTCAGCAGAGCCCATCTGCAACCAGTGACAAATATCACAATTACTTTTTTCACTGTGGTTTGCATTGATGCCTATGCAAACAATATTTTCATTTAATAAAGTTTAAAATTTTCTTTTGTTTATAAATAAGTATTACATTTTTATATATTAGCCTTACAGTTTGATCTAAAATAAATTCACAATGTAAAAATTATGTAACTGACGTAGCTGTCTCCAATATTTATTTTAGAGAAAAATTGAGCTCTTCGCAATCTATGGTGGTGTAATTAGGAGGGATGTAACTGAATAATACCTATAACTCATGGCTTTATGTTAATCATGAAAAAATGAATCAAAAACTTATATACTGCTTATAGTTTAAAAGGTGGTGTATACTTTTATAGTTAGAACTGAACCACTTCCAAAAGGTTGAAAACTGAGTCCATGGAAAGTGTTTATTAGGACAAAGAATCTGCTCCTTTGCAAAACCATATTATCAATACCTTATTTAACAGAAATAATACATTTTCCTACTCTTATTTTACTATAAATTTTATAATGTGTTAGTATTTTTGTAAGCTATGCATAAACTTCTTAATATGGTTGGGTATGTAGACCTCATGTAGATTGTTTATAATACAGCAGAGCTCCAGAAATCCCAACTAATTGCACCTGAGACCTGTTCGGATTATCCGAATAAATATGAAAAAAAAAAAAAAAAAAAAAATACACAGTAAATGCCCCAGATTCTCTTTTAAGTGCATTGTAAATAAATAAACCCTGAGCATGCATCACCCACTACCTTAGTGTGGAGTGTAGGCAGAAGCAGGAGGGTAGTGACCTTGGGTTAAAGTGAGTCACCATTTCCATGCCATTGCAATAATTGCTTATGGCCTACTCTATGATTTCATCTGTTTTTAAATTTACAATATGCACATGTACTTAATGTATTTTGATCTTGTTATCTATATCATAAGGTAAAATGTCATCTTTAAGAAGGAATTATGGGTTTTTTTTTTTTTTATAACTGAATTAATTTTATAGGCGATTTTCTTGAAATTATGTTTGGACTATCTGAAATTTTGGATTTTCAGGGTTTGAATTTCCAGGGTTCTACTGTACTGTGTGATATTTCATGTTGAGCAATGCTGCTGCTCGGGTTTATAACCCGAGTCTGGAATTTAAGTTTGCCACTAAACATTGTTATTGATTTTATCATTTTATTGAAAACCCCCACATGCTTTTATTTTTTGAACAGTTGCACACCCTCACCATTCCTAGTGAAGATACAGAAGTCAACAATCTTACCTACACATACGTAATTTTTTTCGGGCAGATCCACTCTTCACATGTCAAAAGCTGTCCTTGTATTCAAAGTACTGTAATGGTGAAGTGTAGAAATTTACAGGAAAATGACTATCACCACTGAATTCAAAGTTACGTGAAAGACCTATAACTTAACTGAAGTTTGGGGTAGTCTTTTTGGGAGAAAAAAAAAACTATGACAACATATATTAGGAAGAAAAAATAATCACCTCATGTTTTCTGTAAAACCATTGTCAAGCTGTCATCAACACTTTTATTTTCAGATTAATTTGATAGTAAAATGTAGCCATACAATTTTTCCATCAAAGAAATTTGGTCAAAAATAAGCTTGAATATTTTTGAAAATCTCTCATAGGATCAAAGCTTATATTTAACCGACTTAGTGTTTCTTTATTTAAACATAATTTTCAAGTCTGGGTACTGCTGTTGTGCTAACTTTCAGTTCAGTAAAAGAAGGAATGTTAAGAACATTGTGAATTATTTTCATCCTATAAACTTAATATTAATTTTATTTATATTACATATTTGCTGCAGAATGAAATTTAGTGCTTCTAATTTTTTAATATTATTGACCAGACATTTAACTATCTCCACCTTTCACATACTGTTTGCCATTTTAATATTTTCTGAGTTGGAAATGACCACTTTTGCTATGCACGTGAACTTATAAAACATCAAGGAAATTTTATAATTATTCATATAGACCTATACAAAAAGTTTGATGAAAACTGTAGTCGTCCAGCTTTTTCATATTAATATGGTGCCCCTAATAAAGTTTTGGAGGAATCACAACCTACCAAATTTCTTTGACAGACAATATTTAAGTAATTTTATGGAAAAATTTGACAGTGTGACAGGAGCTAAGCTATATACAGTTCTTATGAGTACACTGGAATATGTGTGGCTAAAATATTCAAAAGCAACAGTATAAATTCCAAAAGGGAGAATTTACTTTTAAAAATGTATTTTAACAACACACCTTATGACAGGTACCACTGATGTGTTCTGTGAAAATGAATGACAAAATGTAAAGGCCAGTAACATAGGCCTAATATTAATAAAGAGTCATTTTAAGCAGAAAATAAATAATATTAAAGGATATATACTGACATGACAAAAGTCATGGGATAGCCGTCTAATAACGTGTAGGGCTCCTCTAGCCCGAAGAAGTGCCGTAATTCAATGTGGCATGGACTCCACAAGTGGACAGAAGACCTCTGGAGAGATGTTCAGCCATGCTATCTGAATAGCTGCCCAAAGTTCCCTAGTATTTCTAGGTGCAGGATCTTAGGTGCAAATGGCTCTCTCCACCACGTCCTATAAATGTTCAATCGGGTTAGTGTCAGGGAAATGTGCTGGCCACTCCATTCGCTGGAACTCTCCAGAATGCTCTTCAAACCAATCCTGAACATCAGCAGCATGATGAGAGAGTGCATTATTCTGTTGGAACATCCCATCGTTGTCAAGAAAACTGAAGTCCATGAACAGCTGCAAATGGTCACCAAGGAGAGTTTTGTAATGGTTTGGTAATGGTGCCAAACCCGAACCCTGCCATCAGCCCGAAACAACCTGTATCGTGTATCATGTTTCCAGTCCTCCATGGTCCAATTAGCAACCCTACGAGCCCAAGAGAGGCGTTGTGCTCAGTGTCATGCTGTTAACAAGGGCACTCTGGTGGGTCTTCTGCTTCCATATCCCATGGAAGCTAATGCAATTGCACAGATTTGCTAGATACACGTCTGACACCATCTGCATTGAATGTGGCTGTGATTTGAGCAAGTGTTTCTGCTCGGTTAGCATGGACAATTGTACCCAACCTCTGCCGGTCATAATCATCATGTAACTTTGGATGGCCACTGTGTTGTCCCCAGTGGATCGTAATGCCTTGATTTTGATATTCCCTATAGACATGTGACACCATGGATCGAGGAATATTGAAAGTCTCCACAACTTCTAAAATTGAATGTCCCATCCTTCTGGCGCACCCACAACCATGCCCTATTCGAACTCTGATAACTCACATAATCTTGCCATGAGCATGTAAACTACAGTCAATCCGAATGACACAACCACCTGTTCACAACTGAGACCTGTTTAGTCTGTGCAACGTTCTGCAGTGATGATGCCACGAGTCATTTTGTTACATATTGTTATCCCATGACTTTTGTCATGTCAGTATATGTGTGTATGCATGCGTGTGTACATGCGTCAGGGTATGCATCTATCAGTGTTTTTATAGACTTGTGGTAATTACTTGCTTTATCCGATGTAATGTTGGCGACATTGCCAAGTGGCGAGTATCGGTCATGGTGGTGTCCTAGGTGGTTATTGTATAATGAAAACCTTATCATAAACAAGTATTAAATAAATGTGTGCTATCTCCTTTAATGAAGAGTTGGATTTGTTCAGTTCCTTCCTAATACACAAAAATGGCGACAAGGATGCGTAAGAAACTGTACACGCATGCAGTGTGTTAATTGTTTTGCTTATTGTGTTTTGTGTTAATTGTAGTGATTACACAATACAATGTCGTCCTTCACAAAATATGATTATGCCCACCCCGAGACCTGGGCAGAACATCTGGAAAGGTTTAAATTATGGCTATATTCGAAAGGTCAGATAACAGATGATCAGAAGTGAGGACTTTTGATTGAAATGGACCATCATACCATTCGTGATTTGAAGGACTGGATTACACCGAACACCCTTCGAGATCGCACGTACATTGAGCACTCAAAAAGTTTTGAACAAAAATATTGTATCTACGATCAACTCCGCGGTCTGTTACAATAAGTTCGTAAACAGAAGGCAACTTCCAGGTGATAACTTCCAGGTGATTTACATGTCTGAATTGCGGTGATTGACATCTTCCAGTAACTTTGAGGGCATGACTGCGACAATTGTGTTGTACCAGTTTGTCTGTGGCCTATGCAATGCAGATTTGCAAGCCAAATTATTTTCAGAAAATGATTTAACTGTGATGAAGGCTTTAGAGGTTGTTCAGTTAGTTGAACGCTTTGAAGAGAATGTCATTGAGGTTAGAAATTCATGTGTGGAAGATGTACACAAGTGGGTATTTTTGCCTCCTAGTTTTGGTTCCACATTCAACAAAAAAGTTACTTGTTTCAGATGTGCTGAGGTAGGCCATACTGCTGCAAAAGTCCGCTTCCCAGAAACAGCTTAAAGTGTTAAAAATGTGATAAAGTCTGGCATGTTACAAATGCTTATAAGCAGAGGGACAAGTCAGCGTTGCAGTCTGCAGAGGCTGATCGTGCAAATTTTGTTTACAATGTCACAGTTGCAGTTGCCTCATCAGAGGTTCATTCTCCCACAGTTTCCCCAAATGTGGATTTGTCATACTTAGGTGCCCATGCCTCATCACTCCACATTGAAAGCTTATTTCTGTGCTTCCAATCTGCATACGAAGCCATATTCTGTATGAGTACAAGTCAAGAATGTTCTCATGCAATTTGAGATAGATTCTGGTTGTTCGAGGACATTTATAAACTTTGACACATATACTGTCAATTTTGCAAACTCCAATCATGGCCCTGTTTTGCATCAAGTGCCAGTGGGACTTAGAACATGGGCTTCACAGTCTTTGACCATTATTGGTGAATTTTAAGATATAAAATACAAACACTTCACTTGCAACCTTCCTGTTTTGGTCGTGGATGGCATTGGACCTAACCTTCTTGGTCATAACTGGTTTCAGGCCTTAGATATTTCCATTCAAGGAGTGTACTTTCTGTCTCCAGACACATCCTATGCTGGGATGTCTAATGAAGCCTTTTCACACGCTATTATGAATCCTCCTGCAGTTTCAGGCCATGGTACGGGCTGTTATAAGGGACCTCCCCTTCACATAGATATAAACCCTGCTGTTGTTCCTGTGTATCAGCAAGCTTGATCAGTTGCATGTTTGCCTTCACTACTAAGATGGAGGAAGCTATTGCTGCAAATGTGAAGAGAGGGGTATGGATTCCTGTGACCCACGCCAGTCCCTGGGACTCTGCTATTGTGCCAGTACTGAAGCGCAACGGTACCCTTAGACTTTGTGCTGATTACAAAGGCATGGTGAACAGTGCTTTATCTTCAGATACATACAAATCACCAACAGTGGATCAAGTGTTGTCAGAGTTGACAGGTGGTTGCATCTATGGAACCATTGATTTGGAAGAGGCTTACACTCAGATTCTGGTGGATGGAGAGACTTCTCACATGTTGACAGTGAACACTGTTTAAGGTCTGCACAGTGTTACGCCGTTACCCTTTGGTATTAAGATTGCATCTTCTGCATTTCAAAGGATCATTGATGGTTTGTTGGGATCTGTTAAAAGTGTTATAGCATACCAAAATATCATATGTAAAAGGTACAACAGTAGCAGAATACCTGGCTAGGCTTCTGCAAGTTTCGCATATTCTTTGTGATGCTGGATTCAATGTTAATTCTGACAAATGTGTGTGGCAATCTGCATCTATTGAAGTTCTGGGATTTAGGCTTGATGCCGAGAGTACCCACCCTAGCACTGACAAAACTGCTGCTATTACAAATGCTCCCAGTCCATGTACAAAACAGGAACTTCAGTCTTTATTGGGTTTAATCTCATTTTACGGTAGATTCTTCAAGGATAAGGCTACCATATTAGAGCCCTTACACTGCTTGTTAGACTCAAAATCTAAATGGGTTTGGACCACAAAGCACCAAGTGGCACTTAAGACGGTTAAAGATATGTTAACCAGTCACCAAGTATTAGCCCATTACAACCCTGACTTACCCCTGGTTGTTACTCCAGATGCTTCACCGGTAAGGGTTGGTGCAGTGAATTGTTAAAGTGGTGTCTAGTTTGACTGCTGCAGTCCTCATTACACACATGCGTTACATCTTGGCAGATTTTGGTAAACCCTTGGTGATAGTGACTGATAATGGACGGCAGTTCACATCGGATCATTTTAATGAGTTTCTTCAGAGTAATGGTTTACGTCATCTGTATACCCTGCCCTGGCACCCTTCCTCAAATGGTTTGGCAGAGCATACAGTGCAATCATTTAAGAAATTGGTACTGAAATTCTCTGATTCAGATATCTATGTTCGTGTTGCTCATACTCTATAAGCTATGTGCACTTGCCCATCCTTGTCTACTGGCAAAGGCAATGGGTAGGACATTTTGCACTCACCTTACCCAGCTGCACTCTGCTCTTGAACCATCTAAACCTGCATCAGCATTCTCTTCAAAGTTTCAAGTTGGAGAATTGATGTGGATGATGAAGCACCGCATGTGTAAGTCTACTTGGCTACCAGGTGTGGTTTGTGGTCATTCCAGTACTTGAGCTTACAGCATCAAGCTTGACAATGGTGTAATAGTAAAACATTTCCGGTGATCATCTGCATTGCAGATTTGCCCCAGAGCTTGCAGAACGTGTTCCTGAAGAATTTGTTAATGACACATCACAAATGCCTGCCAGTGAAGCTGAAACTCCAGAGTCACCACAGCTACTTCACAGCAGCATTACTCAACACATGCCTTCTTCTCAACTGCTGCAGGGTGCCCGTCAGGAGAACCCTTTTCCAACGATGCCTGCGAGTTCAACTTTATATCGCCATCCTGTTTCTACGTTGATGGTTGCGGCTGCACAGCACCCAGCCGATGACAGGCTGCTTCCACTACCTGCTACAAAGGACAGGGTTAGCTCTACAAAGGTGTCTGCATTGGCAGACATCATTGGCCCTCATCAGGATGGTGGTTCTGCATTGGCATCATGTACTGCCAGCTCACCACCAGAGTCTCCATTCAGAAGTTTCCCTGATATTCACCATTCACAGAGGACTCCGCTCCTTTCAGAGTCTTCACGAGGGCGAGTGTGCTTTCACCAGTGTCTTAAGTGGCCTCCAGGTCCTACTACATATTACGCAGTCTGGCCAGATATCTCGACCCCCTCAGCAATTTGAATGATGGTTGACCTGTACTTAATGACTCAGTGCAGTACTAAATCACATGCCAATTTTGTTTTGTTTTCTTATTTTACCATACAATAGTTAATGATTTGATTGTCAGTGTTAAATTGTCACAATATTGTCTTGACCTATTTGAGTGGAGAGAGGTGTTATGGACGTGTAGTAATTACTTGCTTTATCCAATGTAATGTTGGCGGCATTGCCAAGTGGTGAGTATCAGTCATGGCGGTGTGCTAGGCAGTGTTTGTATAATGTAAACGTTATTGTGAACAATGATTAAAGAAATGTGTATTATCTTCTTTAATGAACAGCTGGATTTGTTCAGTTCCTTCCCACACAAAATTTGTTCAGTTCCTTCCCAGTACACAAAAAGTGCAATAGAGGACCAACATTTTTGAATGAAGTGAGATATCAGCCTGTTTAGAGTGTATCTCAATGTCTACAGTGACCAAAGCAGTCTGCCGACAAGTCGCTATGTGGCAGCACAACATGATGTTCATGCACCAAACAGTTTGTTGATAATGTATTATGAGGCACAATACTGGCGTATGCAGCATAGGCCACTATTGTATTGTTCATGCTCTTACCTGTTGCTGGGGAGAAGTCATTCGTGGATGCTACCAGGGACTAGAAATTTTGATGTGTAAAATGTTCTCTGAAAATATTTTATAAATTTCTGAAAACAGGATTTCAAGGGTTCTAGTGCATAAAATTAACCAAAGAATCCACACTATTGGATAAGTGAGGCAAATATCCTCCCACAAACAAAATACAGTTGGAAAAGGCAAATTAAATAGTGAACTTTATAAAAATTTTACATTATTCCACTCTCATTATGCAAGAAAAAATAAAACTCTTTTTATTACTGTACATATTTGTCACTGAATCTTAGTCAAGGGAAGTTATACAATTTGTATAAAACCTAACAGTGACATAATCTCTTACTGCATTTCCTGAAATATTTTAAATATAAAATTTGATTTCTCTTTTCACCCACCATTTAATGATTCATGCTGAAAATATGTCTTCGACAAGGTAAAACTTGATGCAGCGGACACCCAGGATGAGTAAACTAAAAGGGGACTTGAATGAGAGGTACACCGCGAAAAGGCAGATAATGCATGAATGGGAATGCTACAGGTTTCAGAAGAAGGAGAGAAGGCAGGTATGGATATAAATTTTACTCAATTTGACTTAATGAAAGTGTTACAGACACCAGCAGTAGGGGCCATAGGGGAATACTGGGACATAATTTATTCAAAATGGTGGCAATACATTTTGCACTTCTCCTCCCCCCTCCCCCGGTGCAGTTTTATTTCCGGTGCTAGTTCACTTCTGATATAAGTGCATATCTGGTGCAATTGCTCTTTGGGTGCATGTGTAATTGTACTTGCATTCGTAATTATAAATGCATTTGTGGTACTGGACTTAATTTATTCAAAATGGCAGCAATGCAGTTGTATTCCTCATTCCCCCCTTCCTCATACTCTACGAATGTGCCGGAGATGTGAAGAGGTGTTCTGGCGGGTGCTGTCGGGTCGTTGGCCGCAAGGCTGGAGTTACAGGTACCAGTACTCAGTTTGATGCTTGTCGGGGTAGTTACAGGTGATGTCAGTTCGAGAGTAGGAACTAGAATGAGGTGTGAGGGGTGGGAGCAGAAGAATATAGGAGTTACCCCTTCTGTGATTGGTCGTTTTGGTGTTGGAGAGTGTCACAAGGACCATTTTAGATTATGACACTTCTGACTCTGACGCTTGAATGATCTGCGATGCAGTTGCAGAAGAGGGGAGGTAATGCAGTTGCACTGAATATTTATTACATGTGCAGAGAGAGAGAGTGAGTGAGTACTTGTGTTGACAGCTCTGGAGCTGTAAGGGAAATGCAGTTGCAGAGGATGGGAGGGGTGTAATGCATAGAGCTAGGTTGTCTAAATAGATTCATTAAATAGTGCAATAACTAATTACACACACTTGCTGTTACAAATTTGAAAAATAACCATTACAAATGTCTGTTACAATTGAAGTACTGTGCAATGAGTAATTACTAACTACTCACATTGATAATGAGCAATTTCACATTGAACTAGTGCAAATTACAATTGAAATCAAAAAGTACAGGCACATTTATTTATTGAACTATCATATGCCACAATGAACAATTACGAGACCCTAAGAGCACATCTGCACCACACCACAGTTCGCTCTCGAGTGAGCTCCAGCCTAACAGCGTGTGTGTGCCTTGTGAATGCACTTTCCCGCTCCCACCTCCCCGAGGTGTTGCGTTTGCTGCCAGGGACCGCCCACAGGGAAGGCATTGCATGTTCACTTCCACCCCTTCCCTTCCCCAGGTTGTGCACTGATCCAGTCTGTCGGGTCCCCAAGGATTTGCGTAACCTAGTTTCCAACTGAATTAGCCTATTACGTACACTTGCATGTGCAATGGGGTATGTACGTCCTTGCGTATACAGCAATGAAGTACTTATTACAGTCACCGGTGTGAATGCTTATATCAGCGAACATATTGGTAATAGAATCTCCCAATGAATAAATAATTAGAATATTTAATTATATATTATTATATTGTGCACTTAGCGAGAGTCCATGTATGCAGCTACGTATCCAGCAATAATTTATTTCATTAAACAGTATTTTACTTATTACGTTAAATGATTTATTTATTCAGGCAAGTAAAATAAATAATAAATACACAGTTGCAATATTGGTTTTTACAGGTGCCGAGATATAACGTTAGATTTTAACGCACGCTGATAGAATGCATTTGCCGTACGCGAAAGCCACCGGCACAACTATCTTTGTTAACCACAGCATCCCTCCACCCACTTTAGCTCTCAAACCCCAGCCCGCCCGAGACGTCACCTCAGTCCCACTCGCTCCCCAGCACCACGCACAAAACAAACTATTAAAATAATGTTAAGCTTCCTGCCTTCCTAGAGTCTTTTCCTGCAACGCACTTGCATATGCAGCAATGAAATATTTAAAAGAACACTCTCCCCATTTACATATTTATTTATACAAGTAAATAATAAATACACACTTGAGATATTGCTTTTGAAACTAGCCAACATGCAAAACACTGCAAGCTTTGACGACTTGGAATGAGTTGACACCTGGAAAATCATACATACCAAATTTATTTTTGTAAAATAATTACTTCTATTTCACTTACTTTATGATACCAGGAATTGTGAAAGGATTTTAAAAAAATATTGTCACATGGTCTTGTCTACAGTGAAAATCCACAAGGTTAACAAAGTTATTGGATGGCATTAAAATATAACGTGGAAAATAATTTAGTATTAAAACTAAACAGCTTCATTTCACATGGAATTGCCAACACTACAATGAATTTGCATAATGACTTGAAACATTTAACAAGGCTAAAGGCTAAGGGATTTAGGAATGAGGAAAATTACTCTTGCTTCATCTCCCGTTTTTTCTGCTTAGATTGACCATCTCACATACTGTAATTCAGACTACCCGACAACGTGAAAACGTGTGAGACTGAAGATTAATAAATTACTATTCTTGGATTACATACAAGGGGTAGATACATATTTTTGCAATATGTAATTTAAAAGTGGTTTAAGCATCAAGACAGAAAATTTTAACATATGAACATACAAGAATTTTTATAACATGCATTAAATTTCCACTCTTACAGATCTAATTTATGTACTACAGGGTCATGACGGAAAGACTGTGTGGTATATTAAAAAAAGAGTGTTTAAATTGTGTGTTACACTCAGCTTGTTCAGGTCAAGTCACCTGTGCACGTGAACTTCAGCCTTTCGTGTGCCAGGAATGAAGTTACGAGCCACGTCCCGAGTAGCTAGTTGTCGCAGAGCATGGAGTTTTGCCACTTGCTGCTGGATCACCCAAATTTTGTTTTTCGAGAAATCTATACAACACAAATTAGCTATGGCTGACAACACAAACTTTTAACATGGAGATGTTTTACCTGCCATTTAAATTACACTACAGAATGCTCAATCCAAAAAAAATTTATACAATGGCCGAAACCCCTGTGAAATGTGACACTTAAAAGCAAAACAAAGGCAGGTATTTCTTAACGTAGTAGAGATGACATTTATTGTTAGTGATGACAACAACACAGAAATATGTTTTTTGTATGAAAGTAAGTCGACCCTCCATACAATATACGTTACTTACGCCCCGACGATTCAGAAGGGTTGCTATTTAGCAGAGGCACCCACAAACACACACACAAAGTCAGTTCTTTGTCTCCATAGTGTCTATTTTCACTACTTATGTTCCACTGGTCCACTAGTGAAAGGTTTAGCATTCAGGCTTATTAAATGTGACGTGGGTTGACAGATATTCTCTCTCGCAAGGATGCTGCTGTCATTTCACATGCATGACTGAATTTTTTTAAATTCTAAATGGAGGGCTTTGCTCCCAATGCTAAACTTTTGTAGACATGCAGGGACGAAAGCTTGTCACTTATTTTAAACATGTGATAAGGGTATGCCAGATTTTATTCCGCAGGGCATAATGTGTAATAGTTAAATCCTTTTAAAGGCTTTCTGCAGGGCCGGTGCCAGCTATTGCGCTGCCCTGTGCAAAATTCTAATTGCCGCCCTGCCCCCTAATTTTTCTACATTTATTGCTAACCTGAAACTTTAAAAATTTGAGCAAATGCTGAACACGCTGGTGGTGGTGAGTCATATGCCTTCTCCCCCTTCCTCCCTCCTCGCGTGAGTGAGGTACAGCAGCCCAGATGACTGGCAACCCCAGACCAGCACAACTCGTAACTTCCAGCCACCGTACTGAATGCAAGATACATTTCAAATACAAACTACGACTGTACATGTATTAAATTAACCTATTAAGCTTATGACAGAGTACAGAGTAATAATTTTATTGTTTAAAACTTAATACTTAGAGAAAGTCACAGTAAGAAATAAGTTTAACAGTGGATTTTCGTTTCGATATTTATCTTTTATTTTCCCCGTCGATTTCCTTCCATGCCACCCCCTTTGGCCTGCCGCCCTGTGCACTTGCATGGGTTGCACCCCCGGTTGCGCCGGCCCTGGCTTTCTGAAATACTTGTTAAAGTAGGCTAATTAGCGCTGATGCTGCTTTTGTCATCATTCTGTGTAATTTGCTAAAAACTTTTGTTTGAAAACTACATTTTGACGCCTGCTGTTTTCCTGTGTGTGCGTAGGACTGTCATAACAGTATATTATTGTGTAAAAGCGTATATTGAAATGCATACATTATAGTTGCTTCCAGGGGGGGGGGGGGGGGGGGGTTATGTCTCTCACAGTAAATCTCTTCCTAAAAGCTTCTATTGAATGAGCTCACAATGAAAGTATAAAAGACAGCTGTATTCCCCCCACCCTCTGTCACTTCCTGCTGAACCTTCGATGCATTACTTGAAGTCTGTGTTGCTGTGACTGACATCGTCTCCATGCTCCTGCGAGTCCTGCCTTCGTCTCCTGCCTTCACAACTCTGAGACATCGCCTACTAGAGATGATCGTCTCGGCACTTCATCTTAGAGGTGTCCGATGGAATGGCCCTCACTACCAACATCCAGTCCAGACTGTCTATTTTAAACTGTAAGTAACTAAGTGTTTCATTAATTAATTAATTTCAGAGTTGTTCTTAATTGTTTTTAACATTATATTAAATAAATTATGTGCTGTTTTAAATAGTCTTGATCTGATTTAATTAATTAGTTTAAATTTTTTTTTTATTGTTTTTGACATTATATTAAAAATTTAGTAGCTGTTTAAAAATTAATTTTAGGTTCGGACTTGATTTTAATTGTTTTTGACAATATATCAAATACTTTTTTAGCTGTGTTAAAATACTTGTTTAAATTTTTTTATTTTAAAAGACATTTTGAACTGATTTATTAATTTTTTGATATTTTAATATTTGTTTTTGATATTACATTAAATCATTTTATTGATGATTTACATTCGTTTTTTGATTATATTATACTGGTTTTAAATACTTTTGGAACTGATTTAATTTCAGAGTTGGTTTTAATTGTTTTTTTTTTAACATTATAGGACTCCACACTGTCTTCTGCCTGTCATCACCTTCACGACTCGGAGACATTGCTTAGCAGAGGTGATCATCTCTGCATTTCATCTTAGAGCTGTCTGATGCCTGGAACAGTCCTTGCTACCAACACCCAGTTCAGACTGACTACTTTAAACTTTAAGTAAATACATTTCATCTTAGAGCTGTCTGATGCCTAGAACAGTCCTTGCTACCAACACCCAGTCCAGACTGACTACTTTAAACTGTAAGTAAATACATTTCATCTTAGAGCTGTCTGATGCCTAGAACAGTCCTTGCTACCAACACCCAGTCCAGACTGACTACTTTAAACTGTACGTAAATACATTTTTTAGCATTGCCTTCAAAATCTTGATCCTAGGTAATTTCAAAATTATTGCAATTTCTCCACCTACCTGGTTTAAACTTTTCAAAAGTTGTTTGAGAGCTCACATCTTTACAGCAGTTTGGAGCATGTGACACAATATTATCAACCACATCAGGTAAACTCGTGCAAAAACTTAATCCACTGATGCTGATAATATGGTACTCGGTAGAATAAAATGTATGCGACATTTGTTTAAGCCAGAACACTGGATCAGTTTGTGGGTTTTCTCATTACCCAATGGAATATGAGTTATCTAAAAATGAAAAATTGAGTCGCAAGATCCACTAAACTGATGTAATATTCCACTAGACCAAAATGAATAGTCTACTGTAGATTTCCCGGGAGTTACGTACACATATGGGTTGGCAGGATGGAACAAAGTCATGTTCACACTATGAAAGCCAAACTGTTACTGAGCCAAAAACACTATTTCTCCCCTATAAAACAACATTGACACAGCTTTTAATGCAATAACCACCTAACGAACTTGCTCATGTTAAATTTACAACTTGACTTTTCCACACGAATACATGAAAAATTAACTTCATCCATATTTTCCTCTTCGATTTTATACTAGTGCAAAAAGGTTTGAAGGTTGAACCTTGCTCTTCCCCAATTTTTATTTTTCTATTCACAAAACAATTAGCTGAGACACATCCACTGATCAATATATACTCATTGACTGCTTTCAAAACATGAACATTCACTCCTCAGCCCTTCCTCCATACCACAGGCATTGCTAACCACTCGAGTATTAGGTTTACATTGTCGGGTTCCTCCTTCTCCTCTCCCCCCTCCCCCCCTCCTCCATCCCCCCCCCCCCCCCCCCCCCTTCACCCCAATTCATTATCTGTGACCATTTTACATTAATTTAGAATTTTCACCTGCTGAGATGAAGGGTGGTGTGTAACCAAACATTCATCGTAGCTTTTCATACGATGGGCAATTATAGTCTTTTTGCAAATCAATTATTTTTCCCTTCCATACACTGATAGAATGTGTTTTTGATCAAGTCTACACACATGTACTGACTCAGTTTTTAGGTAGTTCTTTGCAGATACCCTCTATATTCTCATAGTCAATACAGCCACTCTCTAAAACTAAACCATGATGACTTTTTGTAACGCAAGTGTTTGATTTTCTGTACTTTGGACTTAGGTATTTCCATTCGAAAGGTGCTTTGAAACTAAACACAATTGTTTGGTTGTTTAGGTCGGTAATAGCCATTTCCTTAATGACAAACCTGCTCAGAGTCTGAAATCCCTGTATTTTGCAGAACATGTTGTCTCATCAACTGTTCATGAGAGACTGGTTCACATTAGTACTTTAACTAACTTATCTCGAACAGCATATAACACTAATCTGTCATGTATTATTAATGTGTAATTTTGAGTATTTGCAGGAATGGGTGTGTTTGCAATTATTTCAATACGTGAAAAAATGACATTATTGGTAATGGTGTCATTTGGTTTTTCTTACATCAAACATGAATTAAAGCCCTCTGGTCTTAAATGACTCAGGCTTTAAAATCGGTGCACTGTCTTTTTTGTCATAAGTTTCCTGGAACTTTGTGTACATATTGTAACACATGAGGTACGCTCCATTTCCAAAGTGTGTGTTAAAATCCATATAGGAATAGGCTTGACTGTTTAGATAAAGTTTAATATTTTTCATATTGCAATGGTCAAACACTGATCTGTCTGCTCTTAAATAGTTTTGTCAGTTCTTTTGAAAATATATAATGGAATATCTCGGTTTTTCATTTGAGAAACTTGATTTTACATTCCTTACGATTTTCTCTGATGCTGGTAATGAAGAGAAAGTTTCCAGACTCCACAACATAAATTGCTTGAAATGCTATTGAGGTGTTTATTGTACCCATCCACATTTCTTCTGTGCAATGCGATAGCCATTTGAACATGTTGGCCATTCGTGTTAGTGGTAGTACTGCCCACTTGCATTTTGCAATGATCAAAAGTTTGTCACGGCTGCTTCACAGTCAGTTGAAAACAATGTGAAAAGAAATTTTTTTTGCGATCGCTACCTTCAGTGCTTCTCAAATGAGGAGAAGCTCACAAAACAATGATTTGCGCCAACAACACGATGCTGTGAGGTGTTATTTCCTGACTGAGAAAACAGGTACTGTACTTGAAATTCACGTATATTGACAAACAGCAAAGAATGAGTTTTATTGCGTACTTTGATACTGAAGATTATCTGAGACCCATGTCCACTTTCCTTCTACATAATGATAGTAGCAGCACAACACTCAACCAACATGTACTATATGCTTGTAGCATTCTGCTCATGTGCTCTTGTGAGCCAATTTTGTCACAGTACCACGAGTTTGTGGGTTGAGATTGTATGTATAAGATGGTTGACAAGTTAGTTGTATTGATATAGAGCAAAACTGTTCCAATGGAGCCAATGACTGAAGTTGACAAGTTAGGTTGGCAGCTCAAAAATGTTATCATATCTGCAGTAAAGAGCTCGAAAAAGTTTTTGTGGTTGACCATGTCCATTTGACGGACGAAGTCAGAGATTGTGCACATAATCAATGCAATTTGTTGTTCAGACTGAAAAAGAACCAACTTGCTGTATTTCATAAACTGCAGAATTATGATGCCCACTTTCTTATGAATCCCTTGGTTCCATGACACATCACACAACCCGATGGAACCGTGGTAATCGGATATTTGGCTATTATCACGCAGCCTGATGGAACCGTGGTAACCGAAAATCCAGGTGATATCAAGGTGATTGGAACCACTCTGGAAAATTATAAACCCATTACTAAGCGCATTCCCTATGGGAGACATTTGCAAGTAGGTATGCAAACTGTGCAATTGCGCTTTGTTGACTCATTTTATTGTATGAGTGCATCTCTGGCAACATTGGCAGGAAATTTGGCTACTGCCCAAATGAGTATCACCCGTTCACATTTTCCAGATGACACCCAGTTTGATTTGGCTCAAAGAAAGGGAGTATTTCTTTTTAACTTGGTTATGTGTATGGAATGTCTGAACCATACCTCACTCTCGCCCAAGGCCACATTTCATAATCTAATGAAAGGTGAGGGCAATAGTTATGCAGATTATGCTCATGCTCAATACGTGTGGAATGCATTCCATTCTCAGAATTTGCTAGAGTACTGAAGTATGCCACATTCCCTCACCCCTAAGACCGTTTGTCCGGCCGCACTCTGCATTGCCACCGCAGCAGGGATGTGTGCTCTACTGGTGAGCAGAACATTCACCAGGTCGTGGGTGCGCGATCAGGAGCAGTGCAGTGTAGTGCAGCATGAGGGCATGTCAGTGTAGTGCAGCCGGTGGTTGCCAGGAACGACTGCAGTAGAGACACCACGAGGCGGAGTGGTACAAAATTAGACCCCTAGTAACAACTGGACCAGAGAGCCCAGGGCCTACACCAAATATGTGTTATTAAAGGATTTATTGTTTTATTGTTTTTCCTTGTTCATCAGTGTATTGTTGAGCTTGTTTGCATGTATAATTCTTTCATCACTCATCCAGTGCTATGTTCATTATGATTCATCAGTGTTTTGTATTGCATTCTTTTCTGTAATTTTCAATGTAAGTTTTGGTAAGCAGCATGATGTAAAGCAAAAGATATATGTTTGTGGCATGAGGTGGTTCCATTCTAGCACGTGGGTCAGCCGAGGCCCCCTGTGCATCAGGCGAGAGAGTCAGTCAGCAAATAGCATCGTACGAGGGTGGTGCGTGTGTTGCGAGCTTCGGCTTTTCCCGCACGCTGGGCGGCCTTCATCGTTTTGGTATGGACACTTAACTGCAATATACTTTATTATCTTTCTGGAGCCTTTTTCTGTTTAGCCGCCCGGTACACCACCCTCACTTCCCATTGGAATAGCATCGCCCCGGAAAGCATTTAGCACCATAAAGTCATTATTGTCGTAAGACTGTTTCGCAGTGCAACCATAGTGGCCAGTACTTAATCACCACACTCTTCGAATCTAAAGTGTTCCCCTGTGAGGGATGTGTACTGAAGTCGAATAAATGCTGCTGTGAAATGAACAGTACGTAAGTTATTTTGACCGCCTTGTGCGTTTCAGGGGATGGGTCTTAACAACACCCGTTCGCATCATGTCAGTATCTTTTATTTCATTCAATTTTGTCAAGTGCATATGTCTTAGCAAATTGTTCCGTGTCTTTATGGGTGTGTGGTTGGCCCTAATAATCCATGTACGTGAGTGTTAACGTTTTGCAAGTATCCCGCCAAGTTGAGCAGCATGGTACATAGTCGACCCACCCGCTAACGTTTAGTAAACGACTCCAACGCAAGTTATTTTGGAATAATAATCATGGAGCAGAGGTCACCAGCATCGTCAGTGAGGAGATTTAGTCCTGGCGTAAGATCCACAATCCTGGGATCAAGAGTCATCGTGGTACAACAATCATCTCGGCGTCACCTTGATGGTGCCTAGTCGGGTAAACCACATCCTAGACCTCACCTTCACCACCCCCAAAAACTATTCAACCCTTTATTATCCATTTCATGGCATCAAAATTGCTTGCCAACGTGCGGCAGGTTCCTTTCTGACCTTTTGACCCTGTCAGTATACAATTCAGTATTTACATGTGGACACGTGTTTGTCATCTGATATATTTGAGAGTTTCAGAACTTTATGTTTGGTAGGATATGGTCTTGACCCCGCCATGTACGCGACAGCCCCCTCCCCAATGGAATGGTCTTTTACTTAAAACAGGTGTATGGCAGGAGCTGATCACGGACCCAGACTTGTACCTTTTTGTAGATGGCATGGTCAGGGTGGTATTACCTGTGTTTCAAAAAGGCATGTGGAAGCCAACAACATTTACATGTGAAAAGTATAATCCCAATGTGACAGAGAAGTACATTTGTTATTTTGACGTAAATTGCTTGTACAGTCATACCATGAATTGCAAGTTGCCTATTGGGAATTTTGAGTGGGTGGAGTCGGATATATTTTCAATATTGAATTTCACCAACACTGACAATGACGGGGACACATATTTTTTCGCGGAAGTGGATTTGTCATTTCTGGAAGAATGTCATAATGCTCTATCTGATCTGCCTCTTGCCCCAGTATTAGCCATACCTCCGAAAAGGAAAACTGAGAAATAACTGTTAAACCTCGTGCAGTGAAAAAATTATGTTGTACATCGTGAAACACTGAAGCACTACTTCAGGTATGGAGCCCAACTCGACTCTGTTCATCGCGTACTGCGCTTTGAGCAGAAGGTGTGGATGGCTCCGTACATTGAGTTCGATACTGAAAAAGGTGCTCGGGTGGCGAATGCTTTCGAAAAATCGTTTTTAATTTATGAACATTTCAGTCTATGGAAAGACTTTGCAGAATGTCTACCAGAAAAGGGACATACGTGTTGTATCGAGGTATGATACTAGATTGGGGTCAGCAGAAATGATAAGGCAATCTATATTTAAGGCAAGGAAAATCTTCAGTGAAAATCTAGTCATGATCAAAATGGAAGATGTCTCTGTTACTATTTGCATTTGCATTACTTTGTAAGCATTTGTACACTGGGGTTGCCATTGTCAATTTGTCCACATTGTACCTGCATGATTTTCACTATAATTACATGTCCCAAAAATGTCTTCAGCAGGTCTTGCATCTTCTATATTGCGATACCGTTAGTCTCATTTACGAAGTTCACTGTCATGATTTGTACAATAGTATTTCCCCAGATTTCAATAAATGATTTGATACTTCCAACTATGCTCTAGGTAATCCACAAAAGCTCAAAATAGGGAACTAAGGCGTTACCGGAGTTATGAAGGATGAATGCGCTGATCGCATCATCACACATTTTGTAGACCTACACCCCAAACTTTATGCACACATTGTTGTGAATAAACAGTGTATACGCAAAGCAAAGGCTGTAAAGATTAATGTGTTGCAGTATCTCTAGTATGGGCATTATGTGGATTGCCTCAATCAAAATTCAAGGGTGATGGTGACCCAATATCATTTTCATTCATGTGGTCACGAAGTCTACACTGAACAAGCAACAAAAGTCACCTTATCAAGTGATGATGACAAAAGGTATGTCAGACCAAACAACATGTCGACATTTCCATAGAAGCGCTACACCCTTCCTGAATGAATTTTCCCATTCTACTTAGCAATACTGGCCTACCACACCATCTGCCCAGGCATACCATCTGCCAGAAAAACTACCACCAAACCTGACAACCATCTGCTGTGAGGGTCTACCCTCCAATATGGGTAATCCCAATTGTGACAGAGAGAGAGAGAGAGAGAGACACACACACACACACACACACACCGCGCGCGCGTGAACCTGTACATTCAAATAGAAGAAGACTATATATTTGTTAAGAAGATGTTTGTGTATATATTTGTTAAGAAGATGTTTGTGTATATATTTATTCTAAGAAGAGGACTGTAAACATTTATTCTACAAAGATTGTAAATGTGTGTGTTGAGAAAGAAAATGTGATCCAGTAAAGTGATGTATATAGATTTTTGTGTCAATAAACTGTGATCCAGATACATGTATATAAATGTTTGTGTATATTGTATATATGTGTAAATAGGTATTATGTTTTGTGATTGTTGGGGGGGAAAAAATGGGCAGTAGTAAAAAGTATTTCAAACTGATTGTTTGTTTCATTTATTATTAGCCTTACCTCCAACCAAAGTGTAAACATGTAATTTATAAAAACATACATCTTAGAGAAATGAATGTCTGTCATTTACGTGCAGTGGTGTGTTTAAAAGATAAAAAAAAAAATTCTTAGTATAAAAAAATAATATGCTGTGCTGGAATAATTTAACAAGAGTCCTAACTTAAAAAATTTTATAGAAAAGAGTGAGTGAATCAATGTGTAAGCAATTATAAAATATAATATGTTGCAACAATTTAACGAGAATCTTAACTTCAAACACACAAGACTCAGTCAAACATATGCTGTGTGAAAGAAATAATGGGTCACAATAACTCCGTAGCTCCACGATCTAACATCTTCCATTTCCAGACAAACTGACAACTTGCTAAAATAAATTCCAGCATTTTATGTATATATATATATATATATATATATATATATATATATATATATATATATATATATATATATATATATATATATATATATATATATATATATATATATATATATAACATGTTCCAGTATGGCCACCATGGTTATAAGCATTCATACTGGTGGCTGGGGCTCACACCGCACTGTGGAGCGACAGGGTGCAGTTGTTCAAATAGGCTCTCCGTATTCGTAATTAACTTTTGTACTTGTGATAGGTACTCACTCTCTCTCACACTACATACAAGACTTTGATTAAATATTCAATGCGCATAATAAAACACAATTAAATACTCTAATTAAATTAACTAATTATTTATTTATTTATTCACTGTGATATGTACTCTCAATGTCTGTAATGAGTAGTTTGTAGCTGCATATGCAAGGATGTACATCCCCCCACTGCACATGCAAGTGCACGTAATAAGTTATTACTAGGTTACACAGATACTTTGGAACTTGACAAACTGCTTCGGTACACATCTTGGGGAAGGGGAGGAGTGGAAACGAACATGTAATGCCATCACTGAGAGAGGTACCTGGGAGCAAATGCAACTCCTCAGGGAGGTGGGAGGGAGAAAGTGCATTCACAAGGGTCACTCACCACCTACATGCAGCGAAATGCCTCTCTGCGGTGGCGCAGAGCAGCGAATACAACCCCTTGGGAAGGTGGGAGGGGGAAAAGTGCATTCACAAGGGACACTCACCCTGGCAGATTGGTGCTCACTTGAGAGTGAGCTTTGGTGTGGTGCGGATGTGCACTTAGGGTCTCATAATTGTTCATTGTGACATGTAATAATTTAACAAATAAATTTGTCAGTACTTATTGATTTTAATTGCAGTTTGCTCTTGTTCACTGCACAATTGCTCATTACTCAATGTGAGTAGTTAGTAATTACTCAGTGCACAGTACTTTGATTCTAACGGATGTTTTTAATGGTTATTATTCAAATTTGTAACAGCAAGTGTGCGTAATTAGCTATTGCACTATTTCATTAATCTATTTACACCCCTTCCCCTTCTCCGCAACTGCATTCCCTCCTCTCCTCTGCAACTGCATTCCCTCCCCTCCTCTGCAACTGCATCACAGCTCATTTTAGCATCAGAGCCAAGCGTCAACATCTAAAATAGTCCTTGTGACAATCTTGCTCGAACACCAAAACAACTAATCACAGAAGGGGTAATTCCATATATGCTGCTGCTCTCACCCCTCACACCCCATTTAGTTTCCGCTCCCAAACAGACAACACGTGTAATTACTCTCATAACATAATTGCTAATTATGCAAAAATAAAATATAAGTCCCCCCGACAAGCATTGAACCAAGTACCGGTACCTGCATCTTCAGCCTGGCGACCAACAATCCGACAGCGTCCATGAGAACACCCCTTCACATCTCCGTGACACTCGCAGGAGAAGGGGGAATGGAGAAAAGCAACTGTATCGCTGCCATTTGTATAAATTAAGACCAATACCACAAATGCACTTGCATTCAACTACTGAATAATCTTTGCAGAGGTATATCAGATTCAGTGCGACCTTATTTGGTTTTCAGTGAGTAGGTCACCGAAGTTTGAGTCATTTTTGAAAGGGTGAGTATAATGCACAAATACACCTGCACCAGAAGTACAATTGCTCCGGGGTCGGTGAGGTGAAAGTGCAACTGCATCACCGCCATTTTGAATCAATTATATCCCAGTCGCCTCCTATGCCACCTACTACTTGCACTGACTACAAACATTTGTTACTACAAGGGGCAGCTGTGAACATACTGCCTACTGTGAGCACCACACCACAAGTGCTGATGGCTTGCTTACTTAGATGCCTGTGCTTGGGCTGCTGGCACTGCCCTACTTGCAGCAGCTGCTGCTATTAGTGCTGGCCCAACTGTGTGCAAACCGTTACAAAAATGTTCGGTGTGCATGTAAACTTCTTCTGGTTCCATCGTTGATTGATAACTACAATGCCCTCATGTGGTGTCCTCGACAACGTTCATCACGATGTGTGTCATGTGGCTTCAGTCTTTCTCTTACGAGCATAAATAAAAAAGAAATCAAATCCAATAAATTCATTGTTGATTAAGTATAAATGTAAATTTCTATAAAGCACTTAAGTGCAAGAGATAATAATGTGTCAAATAAAGCCACTCTTATCCAATGTCATTTTGACTTCTTCCAATTTTTATTAAAGTTTCTCAACACAATACTTTTAACATCTACAATTTGATCTGTGCTGTGATGACAAATAATTATAAAATCAAATATTCTTTGTTTCATGGAGAGCGGGATCATGTTAAAACAATGTTGTGTTAATTGAAAATAGTTCTCTAAAATAAGGAGGTTTTTTTGTTAGGCCTACCTCTATCTTTGAGTCTGTGCTGCAAGTTTGATGTAAAATTCTGAGAGATGAATTTATTGAAACTTGAACCACTGCCAGTTTGGCATCCTCCCCAGAGATTTATTTCATCCCTAGTTTATAATTGTATTTCAAAATGCAACATTTAAAACATTTATTAAGAAAATCATTTCTTGGTACAAAGGTGATGGTGTTTTTCTTTTTTCTAACTTATAAATGAATCTGCAGTGAACTATGAATATTTTTCTGTGAATAATTTTAATAAAAATAACAAGTGTTTTTATTGAATATGTGTTTAAGGAAATTAAAAAAAAATTTATACACCTAAAAATATATAATATTTAGTTTTATTTCATGTCATAATAACAGTCAATTATTCTAAACAAAAAGTAATGGTTTAAGTAGGTATACAACTGCAAAAGTCAAATACTGTTTGCAGCGGTGGTGAAACTGTCTCTCGAGCTACTGATGGTGGGGAATGCACACTTCTGAAGGTTTCCCCCACCTACCCGGTGCTTGAACTGCGTCACAGTGTGTTTGAAATACACATTTTTCGTCAAAACTATTAAATGTGCATCCAATGTGCTGATTTACAAAACGAACACACATTTCAGATGAGGGCTGTGGAGTGCTTTCAAGACATAATGCACTTTAGAAACACCATTTTTAAGTACTCTAAAATAACTAAAAAAAAGTTTTTCCAATGTGTATCTCAAAATATATATGTTAGATACACAAAAATACTACTCAAGGGCCCTGCACTGAACTTACCTACAGACTTTCCACGAATAAAATAATAGGATTACTGCAGAAAGTCCTGTAAGTACACGCAGTGCGATGAAAACACTGCACGTCAATTTAGAGCCTTGCACTTAGTGGCAATGGAGTCACTTGTTACTCGTGTTAGTATCGCCCTTATCGCTCTTGTGCCTCAAACGCGGAAAAAAGCTGTAGGTAGGCGGGGTCCTTAAGACACTTTTGCTACTGTTATAAATGTAACTTTGGTGCCATCAGATCCATAATTACATCCTGCATGAAACATGGAGAAAAATCTATAACCCAGAAGCAAAATCGTACACAAGTATCAGAAATATGTTGTAACAATTCATTAGAGATTTGGTAAAATATATCAATGCATCTCTATGAACAAAAACAGTTTGGGTGACCATTTACTCTCATTCGGGGGCCCTATACTAGATTTAGGAAGGGGCAATGCCCGCTAGTTGTTATACCACTGGTTTGCAGTAAAATATATCAATGCATCTCTATGAACAAAAACAGTTTGGGTGACCATTTACTCTCATTGCGGGGCCCTATACTAGATTTAGGAAGGGGCAATGCCTGCTAGTTGTTATACCACTGGTTTGCAGTAAAATATATCAATGCATCTCTATGAACAAAAACAGTTTGGGTGACCATTTACTCTCATTCCGGGGCCCTATACTAGCTTTAGGAAGGGGCAATGCCCGCTAGTTGTTATACCACTGGTTTGCAGTAAAATTCACTGCAACAGTGTACATACGGTTTTGTATCGGACACTTTTGTACAGCATCTTCGTACTACAATATACCATTATTATTTATCAGTTGCAGGGCTTTCATATTTTCTCATGGTTCATAACAAACAATCTACACTATTTATACCTATATACTCGCAACTCAAAGCCAAACTAATTCTAAATTGCTTTTAACTCATATACTATTATGCTAATATTTAGGTAAATTATATACTCACTAAAATTGTTACCAAAAAAGGTGTGACGAATATTGACAGATACTTGCTTAGAATGACGCTTAAGACTGCACATGTTACATTGCCAAATCCATCCAGGGTCAGTATGACAGTAGTTCGAAATGATGCTGGTAGGCAGGTAGCAATGATAAGACTGCAATAAAAATACATAATTTTACAAACATTTTTATTTTGTCTGTAACACAGATTGAAAAATGTTAGATGTATACAGATATATCAAAACAAAAATTGTTTCATAGAAATTTCTTACAAAAAAATTAACTTTTTGGTATTATTTAGGCCTACTCTTAAAGTACAACTTTTAATAAATTTAGTCTATCATGTTTTTATATTATCACTTGTTTCTAGTTTTAATACATTTTTGGTGATTACATTTTTTCGGTGCTGTCAGTGCTGTTATGTCTTGTTCTCTTCCATATAGGTTCACAAATGAAAATAAACAACAAAAGACCTCAGATTAACGTGATTTACTTTAGATTATTTCATATTACATGTGTCTGCAACACAAGCACGTAAAACCACCATTCACCTCTCTGCTATCTCCGTACACCTGATAGTACCTCATTACATCACTTCCTCAATGTGCTGCCAACCTTAACACTGTTCACTTCTCATAACTATTTTACATAAATAACTTTTGTTACATATATTTTTAATTGATAATTTTGTAGGTACTTATGTCAATATGCAATACACCCATGTCTCATTATAATAGGAGTTTTAAGGGGTTGCTCACGGTTAGCGCATCTCTTATCAACAACTGACATTCATTTGGACTGAGCTCATACCTCTCTATAATGTCTACCCTCTGGTTATCACATCCTCTGAAGGGTGTGCTGAGGTCTTCACTTTGTCCTGACTCCCTCCTCGATGTCTGTCTGTACCCATCACTTCTGTGTCCGAAACCTTACTTCTTATCTCAAACTCTAACCTACTACTCCCTTTATGTATATGAACTCTATTCCACTCTGCTTGTTTACCTTCTGTTGTAAGAATAACGTATGATCGAGGTATGTGTGGAGAATGCCTAATAACCTGTCCTTTCACTCTGACCCTATCACCCCACCTGCTATAGAATACATTCTGACCTGGTTTCAAGGGCTTGAGATACATTGATCCCCTAATGTAATAAAACTGCTGTTTACTTAGCCTGATTGCTATCTTTGCCCTATCTTCCCTATAGGTGTTAGTCTTAGGTCACCCATCTGTCAACAAGCTATTTGGTCCTTTACCAAACATCATTGTGTTGGTGACTTTAAGTTTTGTTCTATGGGGGTGTTATTTAATTCCAGCATTGCTAGCGTGACATCTTTGTTTCCTACTTTTTTTTTTTTTCCAACAAACCAGTTAGATTACGTATATTGTGGACTGGAGGTCATAATTTCTGGATCATACTTTGTTTTTACTAAAATCTGTTCAAACCTACCTTTTGAAATGTGTAATTTCTCCACAACTAATCCTACATGAGCTTCTATATCCTGCCCTAGATCCAAATTACATGACATCTTATCACTTAACCTGGATAATGTATCAGCTGTTATTAACTCTTTGCCTAATAAATGTTCTAGAGTAAGGTCGTAACAATAGTAAGTCCCATTGTTTGTATCCCCGGCCAGGTCACTCCTCGATTTTCGCATGTGAGAATTGTGCTGGAGGATGCCTCAGGTCAACATGTTTTCTTGAGGATCTCCCATTTCCCCCACCCTTTCATTCTGGCACTGCTCCATTCTCACCTCAATCATCCTCATTGACTCTCAAGACATTGTTGTTAAGAGCCACTCAATTCTCTTCACTCACACCCACGTGTTCTTTGTAATCGCAGAGAAAATTTGTTCAAAAAATTTTTGAAAATCAAAATGAGTGGCAAATGATTTGTTTGTATAACAAACTTTATTCCATGCAATTATTGCTGAAATTGCTCGTACCCTAAAACTATCACCAAGCACTCTTTCTCAGTTCGCACATACACTTCTCTTATTAAACTTTACCCCCCTTTGTTTTTATAAGCAGTCTTAATTTAAATATAAAGAACCAAAATTGAGTATTAATTTACTGACCCAGCTCCACTATTACTCTTGTGATTTTCAGCGAGCACAATATTTAATGTCTAACTCAATTCTAATTAAAGCCATTTTCAATATGTCTGTATTTGTTGCAGCCACTTAGTTCACACTCATTATATATACATTATCAACCTATCTATTGCCATCATTCCAAATGTGTCACACTCGCACATCTAGTTTAATAGTCCCCGCCCATCAGTTTCACTCTTCACTGTACTGATGCTCATCGTCTTCGCATACCTGTCGCTTAAGGTTGCACAATCGTTCAAACTCTCAAATCCTAAAACTGTCGGCTCGGAGGTCTGTCCCTACTTAAATAGTCTTGGTGGCCCAATCTGGAAGGTTACCTTCACCCCAAGTCTCGCTGAGAAGCCAAGGGCAATGAACCAGAACATTCTTTCAGATAACTGCAGAAATTCAGTCCGCTGAATGCAAGGAGATTGGCAATTACGATAGGCTTATTGTGGTGGTATGAGCGGCGGCAAGCCTTTGTTCCTCAGGTTCATGAATTCCTTCGCTTGCATGAACGGGACAGGCAAGGGAAGTGATACAGACTTGCAAGCATGTAACACTGTCCACCCCAAACAGATTCTGAAACATTAGGACATTCATAGAGTGCCAGTCATTCGATGTAGACAACCTTTGGCCTCGCCCAAGAGCTTTGATAACAAATCCAAAAGACCACATAATTCATTTTCTTCATAATAATGTAGTGACCTTCCCAACATTTCTGTAGTTTTGAGCGGTACCCTTTACACTCCTATCGGTTGTATAGCCACACCAGTAATCCTACTGGAAATACCCTCAGCCAACATTCTTCTGTCATACTGCATCTTCATCATGTCGCTTTTTATTCTGAGGTGCTATTTAGCAAAATCATAAATGCCCACTAGACTGTTACATAATTTGCTGACATAATCGGGTGCTCCAGCTTCCTCTTCTGTCTTTCGGCCAAACAGCAGCTCTCTTCCAAACAGCATCATTGATGGTGTTACCAGTGTAAACTCGTGAACTTTCGAGCAGTAAGCCAGGAGAAACAATGGCATCTTTGAAACCCAGTTATTTTGGTTGTCTGCCACAAAGTTTGACAGGTACTGCTCAAGGGTGCGGTTTAGCCTCTCGACCATTCCATCTGACTGACGGTGTAAGGATGTGATCCTATTCTATTTTATCCCCAGAATCTTTGTTACCTCCTGTAACACAGTAGTTTCTTTCTTCCCTGATATGAATGGAGTTCTAGTGGCACCCTAAACCTCGAGAAGACATGCTCTACAAGTGCATTAGCCACAGTACTTGCTTCTTTTTTTGGAAGAGGAATGATCTCGGCCCACTTCGTATAGTAATCTTGGGACACCAGGAGATACCAATTACCTCTCTCTGTGACAGGCAAGGGACCCAGAGTATATATTGCCATCCTTTCTAATGGGCTCAAACATTGTATTTCTGGAGGTGACCTTGTACCCCGGTCCTTGAGCCCTTCCTCACAGTGCAGGTGTCACACATTCGGCACCAGAGGCCGCAGTGATGTAGTGTTAAGACTTCTCGCCTCACACCTAAGCACACCAGGCTTTATTCCTGCAGGGGTTGCTCCCGGATTTTTGCGTGTGGAAATCATGCCGGACAATGCTGCTGATCGATGTGTTGTTTGGAGATCTTTCATTTCCCTTGTCATTTCATTCCAGTGCTTCTCCATACTCACCTCACTTCACCCTCATTGGCTCTCAAGATTCAATGTTAAGAGCCGTCCAAATATTTCCACTCCACTCTCTACATTTGGCACCACTTCTCAACATCCTCCTGAAAATGAAGCCAGTAGAATCTCAGTCTAACTCTGTCGAGGGTCTTATTAACACCAAAGTGCCCACTGGCTGCCGCATTATGCAGTTCCTTCGAGACTTTGGGAACTCTGCATTCTGGAAGGACTAACTGTAAGCATGTGTGTTTTCCAGCAGTACTTTCCCAGGTTCTGTAAAGCATACCATTTTTCAGTATGAGTGAATTCCATTGTCCCAATTATGACTGAACTGCTGTGATCAGACTCAATATCTCTTCCCTTTATTTTCAGACAGCTACTTTCTGTCCACTTTAATAATCGATGCAAAGTGGAATCTTTTAGCTGTTATTTCCGAATACTTTCATCACTCCAGATAGGTGACCCATCAAAACATACAGAACCTTGAATTGTTGTCCTCTGTACATTCAGCGATACACCACTCTTTTCTTCTTGGAGTCACAATGGCGACAGAATAATTCTCGTGGCCTCCTGCATCTGCATTCCTGTGAAAGTATCTAGAGGTGTGTTATATTTTAAAGTCATATTCTTGAAGATGCTGTATCCATCCGACTATTTGACATTCTGGGTTCTTGAAATTTAGTAGCCAGCATAATAAATTGTGGTCACTTCTAGAATAAAGTGTCTGCCATAAAGGTAGGGGTGGTAGTGTGAAATTGCCTTTACCATGTCCATAAGCTTTCTGTGTGTAACACAGTCATTTCCTTCAGGTTTGTGCTATACCTTACTGAGGTATTCTGGTGGTCTCTCTTTCCCATCCTGAATCTGAGATAACACAGCTCCAATGCCTACATCACTAGCATCAATATCCAAAATGAGTGTACCATCACATTTGGGGAATTCCAGGACTGGTGGAGATATCAGAATTTCCTTTAGCTTACTGAAAGCAACTTCACACTCAAATAATATTTACTTTTTTGCTGCAGTCAGTTCAAGTTGTGGATTAGCGATCGTGGTGAATCCAGGTACAAGCCTTCGGTAGTAGGTACATAAGGCTAGAAAACTCCACACTCTTGTTTTGTTAGTTGGTGTTGGCCAATTTCTTATGGCTTTGGTCCTCTCAGGGTCTGTTTCAATCCCGTGGGCTGACACTTATATGTTCCAAGAAATTTGTTTTCGTTTGGAAACGGTGACACTTCTTAGGAACTAGTATCAAATTGGCTGCACCACTTTCTGGAATACACAGTCTAAGCATAATAGTTGCTCTTCAAATGTCCTTGCTGTCACAACAATATCATCTAGGTCAGGGGTCTCGACCTGGGGGGGGGGGGGGGTTCACCCCCCTTGGGAGGGGTAGGATAATTTGAGGGGACGCGTGGCGTGTTAAGGAGTGAAACATACATAAAGTTAGTAAACATATAAATGTTTGAGAAAAAGGAAAAATGATGAACGCCTTCATCCACACTTAGCTGCAGTATATGCACGGTAGTTCACCTCGCTACCGCTAGGTCTCTCTGTAACCCTGTTACAACTAGGAGACAGGATAGTTCATTTTGATACTGCTAGATCTCTCTGCAATACTGTTAGAGTTGGAAGCAAACTGGTGTTTATCCTTACCCTAATCCTTTTTCAGTCGCCATTTTGATTGTTGTGATCGCTGTTTATCGTAAACCTTGAACAATAGTGTATGTGAGTGTTGTGTGAACCAGAATTAACATGGCAAAATCATTAGCAAAGAAAAGGCTATACACTGAAGACTATATTTGGTTCGGCTTTACAAACATTGAAAAAAATGGTAGTTATTTACCTTAACATGTTATCTGTCACGCTGTTTTGAGTAATGACGCAATGCGACCGGGATGAACACATTTTAAGTTCAAATTTTTAACCTAAACTACAAATATTTGATGCCGTCAGGTGAGACGTGAGACGAATGATGACACAAATACTTACTGGTAATATGGACACCAGCGGTGCTTTCCAATTACCGCACTATCGAGACTCAGGGTTCTCAGGGTTCTGTGTGTCCGTCTTACCCATGCGTACTTACAAACACATAGGCAATACTAAACTTTTACTAAACATCACTTTGAAGATAAGTACTTAATAAAATACATGTGGCTAGGATACTGTCACTACTGAATAAAAGAGGTAAGTTAACTGTAGACTTGTTTTTATTGTGACTATGAGTACACATCAACGTGCCAATGAAATTATGATAATCTCGTTCATGACTAACTAATTCCGCTTGGGTGCTCCCCAGCCCGCAATTAATCTAGCGCACCCCTAGATTGATGATCTCACCAAGGTGCGTGAAAGCAGAGCCTTCACAAGGGAAGAGAGCCAACAGTCGCCAGGGTGAACTGATGGTTTTTCCCTGAAGACAGGACACAGTGAATTATAAATTAAACCCTTGATGATACATATTAACATGTGTGATTACTCAACATCACTAACGCAAACTCGTCGTGGCTCACCCTCCCGCTCGTGGGTAGTGTGGTTACTGCCTATACACAGAGCCAGCTAGGACGGGAGTAATTGTACCGTACACAAATTACAAAATTACATAAACCTTCAAAAGATACATGAAACATGATGGGACACGAGATGAGTAATCGCAATAAACACACACATGTGTGAAAACAAGTTTAGATGGCGCGGATGCCGCTGGATGAAGTTCGTAGCGGACCACGTGGTGCAGGTGGAATTGCAATATTTCTTTGTGAAAATGGTAAATTAAATTCAGACAAAATATTATTCTGAGTGAGAAAATTATTCTCTTTATGATTTGAATGTTCGCAGGCATGTAGCATGCCTGATGGCGATAAAATCAAACATGAAAGTGACAGCATGGTCAAACACAAAAATCATCAATTTACGGGAAATTTACACAGAACCCTGAAAAATTTTAACGTAAAACCCTCACTAAAATATTACACATACGGTATTACATAAATAAGCTCTCAGAACACAATGATGGCGTATACAAGTACTTGGTGTTGGTCAGCCACGTGGTTATATGTGATGTTGCAGTAAAACATTCAGACGTGGAAAAATACCCTCAAATACGTACATGAAAACAAAGCCCTTAAAATTGCACATAGCAATATTGCATAAATTACAATGAAACGCCACTGACATAGGCAGATGGTGCCTAATTCAAGTTTCGCGGGTTGCCTGACCTCTCCAACATCTTCTCCTCTATCAAGTTGAAAATGCCACAAGGTGAAATAAATTACTAAAGCTGAAGCATAATGTTGGGGAAATGTCTAGCAAAACATACGCAAGCAAAGGTTGACCAGTAAACTAAATTGACTATTGAAACCTACATTAGTGAACAAAAGTTGTAGTGCGTACATGACAGCGTCTGCCTTGCCAGCTCTCCTCGACAGACTGTCGAGAGACCAGCGTCGCATGAACCTACCATGGCCGCCTACGGAGTTCATATAAGCGGAAGTGCTTTGCACACAGAGTAAAATATTTTATTATAGAAATAAAATAGCACAAATTAAATTAAATACTGTTTTACATTTTATAATTTCTTATTAATTTTTCATATTATTTCAGTGTCTCTTTATGATGGTGTTCACGCCGGAATATTAGTGTTCTCTAATCTCGGTGCCACGGGCACTTTGAATTTCATAACCAAACAATTTTAAAATAACAACAAACACTTTAAAACATTTTAAGACCTATTAAACCCTGCAAATACAAATACAGAAAAATAATACTTATGTGAGAGTTCAGAATATTGGCCTCTTTGCGCACATGCAGGACTCGTGACACGTGCGTGGTGAGCGCTGTCATTGGGCTCTAGCACCGCTGGCTGTTAGCCGGCATCAGATTTTTTTGTATTTCAATATAATACTATGGGATGGGGAGGCGTAAACTCAAACAAGAGTCCGGGGGGGGGGGGGGGGGGATGCCCTAAAAGGTTGAGAACCCCTGATCTAAGTAAATAGGTAAATCTTGACAGACATTTAAAGGGCCGACTCTTTCCATCAGGCTTTCCAAGATGGGAGGGGCATTACACACCCCAAAAGGTAGAACTTTGAACTGCCAGGTACATTTCTCTTGGACACAAAATGCAGTTTTATCATGGTCCTCTGGGACCACCTCACACTGAAATTACCAACTCTTCATGTCCAAAGTAGAAAACCATTGCTAATCTGTAAGGCTTCTCAGTGTGTCGCCTAATCCTTGGTAGTGGATACATCTTTCTTTGTCACATTATTACAGTGTGGTTTCGAGGCGACAGTTGTGGTTCTTTACCACGTGGTGTGCTGCTTATCTGGTCAGTTGATATATGCCACAACATGTGCCATGTGCATTAAGAAAGAAAAGGTTTGTGATGAGGAGTTGGCGATCCTCTTATCGTCGGACTTGGAGGACGAGGCGCTTTGCCAGGCGGCAGACAATTTGGAGGCATCATTACGGCATGTGGAAATTGGCTCATCCTCAGAATGTATTGAGGTTGCCGTTTATGTCAATTCAGAAGAGGGGTTCAGTGATTTTGAAGGCCCAAGTTGGAGTGGAAGTTGTTTGGCAGAATGTAGCTGGGCAGTTTGATAACAAGTTGTACAATATAGACTTGAAAACATTGTTTGGTGACATTTCTGTTTTTAGTATAGAGAAAGAATTTATTGGTACGTTTAGGTCCACAATGCTTAGTCCCATTAGTGTGTATTTTTCAGGTATAGAAGCTGGTTTATATTACGTATATTTAAAGAAACCCATTGCCGACAAACAAACAGTACTGTAAAAAGCAAGCCAATTATCAGAGAGAGCCCTTGTGGTGGAGTTACATGCACTCATAATCTAAAGCCACTTCAGGATGGTACTGTTCGTAGTTTAGGTTACACTGTTGATGATAAAGTTTTGCCGGATGTTGCAGTAAACGGTAGCACATTTCTTTCCACACGTTACAAGCCTAGCCTTCGCACACTCCTTCGCTCTCACGACCGACAGCTTTCACGAGGATGTGGGTTGCATACTCACTAACATGTATATCAATTTTGCATGTGCCTGATCTGTAAATCTAACCCTTAGAGACTTTGTGTGAGAGCTCTATAACAAGTGAAATGAAGTGATGACATGAAGTTCATTATTTAAGGAAAGCCCAAAAACCTCATTTTCTTAAAAATATATATCGAATTAGATTGATTTCATAAATATGCAGATGCCATCAATTTTCCTTTTAATAATTGTGGCCAGAGCAACTCTGTCTTACATTAAATATCCCACTTAAATTTTTCATTGACTAATTAAAGACATCTTCTCATTACAATGATGTAAAAAATTCAAACACTGATGAGCTCAAATATCATTTGACTTAGAAGTAGGCTACACCTCAAATGCTACATGTTTATATTAACTAAAACATAAAATTTTTACTATAGTATCACTTACCCTTCAATGAAGTCATCACTTTCTATAACATTAGTTACAGTTAGCACATAAGTTACTACCTCCGTGAATACTGGAATTGCAATCATACTGATCATCAACGTAATTATATGAAGTCTTGGTCTTGATGCATAACGGAAAAGGGCTTGCGTTGATATGCACAAGCCGCATATGAATGCAGCTGATACAGCTGACCATTTGTCAATGGTGTTTATCAGATCTGTAACTGCAAATTTTTCCACATAAAAACAAAAATCACTAAAATTAAAAACTAAAGTGCTTATTGTTTTCTATCTAATCTTATTTAATGAAGTTGTCTTATACTGCAAAAAAACTTTGTAAGTAAGAAGATGTATTTCAAGACTGCATGTGTAAATAAGCAGGGTACATCAACTTCATAATTTAATATATAAGTTTAAACATTATATCCAATACGTTGATGTTCCTAATTCGTAATTTCATCACTGGACAAGCAAATATTTTGATACCGCAATGACCTTGATTTGTTGCTACAGTGACTTAATGACCAAAAATTTCATGACGGGCTGGTGGGGGTGTATCAGTACATATATTCGCACATGCATACCGTAATGTAGACATACATATAGTATGAATATGAAGCAAATATCCACCTTCATCATGCTGCAGAATCTCAATGCAGAGGAGTTAGGATGCCACTCCTAACACCAGGTGGTTCAGAAATAAATAGCACTTTTCGTACCTCACACAAGTCTTGGAATGTAGTAAACATATTTGCATCATTCAAATGTCTACTGTGGCACATCTCTACCACTGACTCAGAAGGTTCTCAGTCCCATCAGGGTCTGCAGCTGGCATAGCATCTATAGTCCATGCACACTTATCTCCTACTTTTCTGTGGCCCTGCTTAAGTTCTACTTTCAGGATATTCCTCCACCTCATGCACACAAAGCTTCACTAAGTTTAGAAAATTACATGAAAGGGACAATGCATCACATTCATGCGCACCCAGTTTAATAATATTGTGCATAAGAACTATTCCTTACTGGATATTACTATTATACCTATATTCTATCTCTCATTATTCATATTAATCATAAATTAAATACTATAACTTGTAGATAAAATGTAATTTAAAATTGAAATCCGCCAAAATAAGGTACCTTTTATGTTAACACAAGTATAAAATTCATGTGATACGTTTGTGACATATTTAGGAAAAAACCAAGCCCATCCTACCCAGGATGATTTTCCAAAGGTTTGATTAAAAAGTGTGAAAAAAGGTGAACAGATTCTAACTAGAGTGCTTGCCTCCCACCAAGTGAACCGGGTTCATGTTCCACGTGGTTCGCTCCTGGACTCTCACATGTGGGATTTGTGATGGACGAGACTGCTGATTGGCTGGTTTTCTTGGGGATCTCCTGTTTCTCTCAGCTCCTTGTATTCTGGGTGCTGCTCCATATACATCTCGTTTAACCCTCATTGACTCTCAAGACCTTTTTGTTAAGAACCTCCCAAACCTGTCTATCTACTTCGCTCTCAATCCTGTCATGAGGCTGTTGTTGTGACCTTAAATGGGTATTATGAGATATGCTTCCAACTGTCCAGTGTAATAGGAGGAGGAAGGGATAGTTGAATTGGTACAGTGCACATTTTTACCATTTATTCCCAAACAACCAGGTAAGTTGATTGAGCAATGCCCAAAGTTTGACTTCTATTATTAAGATACTCAGCTTTTTTATTTCTATGCTGAGAATATTATAGAGGTAATGAAGCCAACAGACGATTTCTCTACATGTTTGTACTAAATTTTTTGGCCTGACGCAAAGTAAATCTGTAAATGGTTTTTATTGCCTGTGGTGCCAGCACGCGGAGAACCAAGTAACTTATGTTAGCTCTTACCCCTTCTCTTTCTAACAGTCAGGCACGTGTCATTCCGGTGTGCCAGGGTAGAGGGGAAAACAAGGAGCAATGTCTAGTGTAATTACTTGGCTAGCCACATAATGGCACCACAAGCAAACAATAGCGATTACAGACGGAACTACCTTGTGCTGGCCACCTAACTAACTTCAAAAATGGAAAGGATTTGCAGGAAATCGTTTGATTTAAAAGTGACCTCCAAATTTTATTTAAAGGCACATATTTTGTTACTTGGGGAGGAAGATCACATGTATAATAAAAATTCCAAACACACACATACTGTAACCCACTAATGGTATCTGCATGTAAACAAGCCAGAACAGCATGTAGAGTGATGTCATGGACACATCATCACAGGGGCGTAGCCAGGGGTGTTAGGAGGTTGTAACCCCATCTCTTTGACCATTAGGTTGCCAACAATTAGTGCTAAAATTATTAATAATATTTTTATAGTAATAAGAACATGCAATTGCTGTACACTACATTGCATTTTACTATACCGTTAAATAGATTTCTTCTGAAATATTTCCTAATTGACACGTGTGTTAGCCCCACTGATGGATGTCTGTGTAACCTCCAGCCTTTCACTTCAGTTAGGGTAATCAACACCCCCTCCCTCCCCCTTCCAAGTCTGCAACCTTGATAAATTTCTGGCTATGCCACACCGTTATGGTGGTGTCCATTTTTCCATGTAATATCATAGTCTCTTTCAAAAGGTCTTATTCTCGAGTCATACACACACTAATAAAGATAAAACCGCAACATGAGTTTAAAATTTATTATAAGTACTATCACCCGGTAAGCCAAAAGAAAGTAGTAAATATCCCTATTCTGTACATCCTTGAATTCAATGGTTTGAGAATTCTGGTTGTCTTCTTCACTGTCGGGTGAAGTAAATATTTTGTAACTTGTAGTTATTTTTGTGCTGTTTTACTCTGTCTGCTTTTCTTACCTTGGTTCTGCTTCTTCCTTTGTACCCTTTTCTGTCTGTCTGTCTGTCTGTTAGTTCTGATACCTACAGTAGTTTCATTTCTTCCTGAATTCTTTCTTTCCCAGTAGGTACCACTCCCTTTATTTTCTTTTGTACTCTTTGTACTGAGCGGGATCTGCTCTCCTCTGCTCTAATAGTTTTTGCAATCCCTTGATTTCTTTCTCTGGCGTTTAGATAGTGATGAGTGTCCTTTTAACATTTTTTATCCTACCACCCTTTTGTAGTATAAACAGATTTTCACAATTATGTAAGGCTACTTTGTTAACAATGTTATAAGACAACCTTTTAGGCCCGGTGCACACGTGCGGATATTTAGACCGCGGCTGTGCTACAGCTACGTCTGCACTGATACATATAAGCCAAGCCCTCGTGGAACGCATTTGCGGTGCTGTGCGGACATTGTCCGCACATGTGCACACAGCGTTATTATCAATGATAAGATTGGCATTCCAACATATAGTTGCATGAGCAATTGTGTTTACTATATTTCAAGAAAAAACAAAGTCTCAACTATTAGATATACATGGACAATGACATAGAGAATGCCTGTGTTATTTAAATTACAGGATGTTTAACAGTATCCTTATATCAATTTCCCTGACTTTTCTGGGTATTCTGTGGGCTGTTACTTTTTCCCAATCAAAATACATGGAAAAATTAAAATTGCTTTTATGTTTTTTCCTTAAAAATTGCCATTTTTTGGTACCACCAATATAGCCATTCTTTATGAGTGTTTTTCTGTGCAATACACGTATTTATAAGAACTATGGGGAAAAAAAATATTACAAAGGTAACACAGGAAAGAAAATATGACTCAGAGATGGAATACTAACTATGTCAATGCCTGGAACAAAGCCACAAAAACATATATTACCTATATAATGTTGCTGTTCACTGAAAACTGCTGCAAGGGTTCAAATTACTATTTAATGTAATATTCTATTTGCAAAATCTTAAGCTGGCATCTAAAATCTCTCTGCTATATCAATGCTTTCTGTATTAGCAAGACAAAACATTCATCGAAGAAAATGTGTATAATAATATTTACAATTTCACATAAAATAACAAAATTGGCCCCTAAGACTTTAAATTTTCATACATAATATATGAAATTAGCCAAATTAATGCATAATACCATTCAAAAGCTGACATGTATTTAAAGTGCTAGAATACAATGTTAGTTTTTCTACTAAACATGTTTCTAACCATGTTGTGCAAATTCCCTGACCTCACATAAATTTCCCTAATATTTCCCTTACTTTACCAGGTTTTCCATAACACTAGCCACCCTGTATTTAATGATGATGAAAGTAATGACTATAATGAAATCAATGATGATGAGTTATGATTAACATGATGGTGATGATAATTATTAGGTTGATAACAATAATTAAAATGTTAATGATAATATAAGGTGCCATTAAGATTCAACTTTTTATGAATATAAGCGCTGATGGAAGATTCAAGTTTTAATGAAGATTCGAGTTTTGCATCAAATTATAAGTTTTAATAAATAATGTTTTTTTTATATCCAAAAACTTAATTCAATAATCAATACATTTAAAACAATTCATTTATTAACATAGCAAATTTTCCTCCCTTCAATAATTATTTTCTTAACATGAATAACATTTTTTGACTAATTAAATTATATTACAAATTTTGTTGGTTGGGACATCTTCATTAAAACTAATTAAGATTTTTATATTTGTTTTAATATTTTAAAAAGAAGTGTTTCTTTAATTATAATGAACAACATGTAATGGCCCTTGACTAGAAAACAAATATTTAATAATTATTTACATATTTAATTGGTTAAAAAATAATTCATTATTATAAGAGTCATTATATTCTGAACTTCAATTTCTAAAATAATTATATGTTAAGTGTATCTACATTATATAATTATTATAAAACTCTAAAGTCTGATGGTTTTTTCAGAAAAATTTATTTCCAATATTACTTTTTTCACAGCACAATAGTCAAATGTAGATGCATGAAGATACTGCTCAATGCAATTCTTTCTATTAATTGGAAATCCAGCTATAATAAAATCAGGCATATCATAATAAATATTTTAAATTATTTTTTATTAGTCTCAAAATTTATATTTTTCCTTTCTGGAGCTTGTGTTTTTTCTTAAATTGCCAATATTTAACTTTAATAGGAATTTGTCTGTTGTTTAATTAAAAGATCCTTAATTCGAATTTAAAAATTTAATTGAAATTGTCAAGGTCTCAAAATTATTAAATTTATAACAAAAATATTTTCTGTATCAGCAGCTGATTTTGCTTTAGTTCCAAGTATAGTATCTTATTCTTTTGGATGAAAAAATAATAATCAATTATTATCTAATTCACTCCTATAACAAGTGAGTTTATATCCTGCTTTCCTAACAATTACAGGAAATGTTTTCATAAATTGAATAAATATCTTGTAGGAAATATAATTTTGTTTGTTTTAGTACTACTAGCAAATTTAATCATATTTTTATATTTACCATTATTGTGTTTAGTTATTATATATTTTTATCCGTTATCAACTCCAACCGCCTTCATAAAATGTTCTTCAGTTTAACTTCTCATTAAAATATTCATAATAGTTTAAGATATTCCTGGATTTTCAACAAATTCAATAATATTTCCATGTTTAGAAATTTGAATTCTGAAAATATTCAAAAGAAAAAAATTTGTGTAACATTAATATTAGCCATTAATAAAAATCATTACCGACAGGAATTTCAAATTCAGTCTTAGAGTGAGAGTGAGTGAAGAGATTTGGGCAGCTTTTAATCACGAGGTCTTGAGAGCCGATGAGGGTGATTGAGATGAGTATGGAGGAATGCCAGAATGAAAAGGCGGAGGGAATAGGAGATCCCTGAGAAAACCCTCCGACCAGCAGTATTGTCCAGCACGATTCCCACATGTAAAAATTCGGGAGTGACCCGGCCGGTGATTGAACCTGATTTGTCTTGGTGGGAGGCGAGCAACTAACAGCTCTTCCATTGTGGACGCAACTTCAGTCTTAGAATTACATTTTATTTTTGTAAATTTTGACAAGTTTGTGGAAATAATTGTCTAGAAAATGTTCAGTTTTATATTATATAATTTTTTATACAAATAAAAGGTAAATCTGAGATAATTTTAGAAATATAATGATTTTAATGAAAAAAACAAGAATACATAAAAATTGATATCTTTAGAAACTTGAAGTATATTAATTATAAAAATTTGACAAATATGAAGTCAAAAATACAAATTTATTAATAGAAAAATATCAACAATTAAAAAAAGAGGACTTTGTTTATAAAAATTTTAAGAATATTACTTTTTTTAATGTCTTAGAAAATATAGGCAAAAATTAAAATGTTAGTCAAAGGAAAAAAAAAAACATTCTTCACTTATTTAGTTTGTGGGGCAGTTGAAATTTTAGTCTGTCCTCTAACACAGAAATAAACTTCTTTAGGAAGATAGTTATTTCACGAAATGAGTTCCCTTAATTCAGAAAAAAATGAACATTTGCCAAATAAAGCCTTAAAAGAATGTGAATAACAAATGAGACACAATCAAAGAATTATTTTCCTGATTCTTCAACTATTAATGGAACTATGTCACATGTAACCACTATTCTTAGTAAGGAATTAACACATTATTTAATCAATCAAAATGAAAACTATTTCTGGTGAAAATGGCATAGGAAATGATAATAAGCATGTTGATTCTTATGTTGAATAAGTTGAGAATGATATTATAAAACATTAGTAATGTAAAGGGAAATATTAACATTAAAAATTTTGATAACTTCAATTTAAACAAATGTGATTCTTAAATATTATAATAGAATTTCAATATAAAATTATTTCCAAGATCATCAACTGGTGGAAAATAAAGAACATAATTTACAAAATATGGGCTGAAAGAACTAAATGTAAACAATCCAGATCTAAGCCAAATGCCTTACAAAAATATTCTCTATCAACTTCAAAATCTGGTAAAGTATTTAAAAAATATATTAATTTTCCAACATAATTATTTTTTAATTTGGATAGATGGTGTGAGAAAATCAATCAATCAATTCATGGTGAAGAAAATGCTGGAAATAAAAATTATTATGCTGTTTCCAGTAAACTGAGCACTTTTGAGGCCCTAGTTACTTTTTCCTTTCTGCCAATTTTTATCCATTATCCACATGTTTAAAATAAATATTGCAATATAAGTAATAAACACAGTGTGTGTATTCCACTGCACTCGGAAGTTAATGCCTAGGGCTGAAATAAAATATATTAATATACTGTTATTCCAAATGAGATGGTTTTCAAAAGTGCTCACTTTACCATAAACAACCTACAATGAAAAGACAGTATAATAAATGGGGTGATTAAATTTTTCCTGTTATTAATCATTCTAAAGTAATTTCTTATTTAATTCAATTTTTAAATGCTATTCATTATGATTTTTGGAATTATGAGCACCACAGTAAAGGAATAATAAAAGGGGTGATAAGTACTTTAATTTTAATTTGCCAGAAAGGCATCTACTTGCATGTAATTATTGTGGCTTATATTCACTAAATTAAATGAACAATTAGCTTGTGGTGAAAATGGAATTGATAAATAGAATGAAGCGTGTAAATATCAATATATTGCATATAGAGAACATACTAATTTAGAATCAAGACATGAAACTGATAAGATTCTTTTAAATATGACAAAAAAAAGCTAAATAAAAATACTCTAATAGGTGAAATAAAATTCTGATTCAATTTTTATTAAAAGAAACTAGGATCGGAAATAAAATATTTGGGAATAAAACATTCTAAATTAACTGCATTAATATAATTTATTACAATATTTTAAAATGTTTTAAATTTAATCAAAATAAAAATATTTTCATATGCAAATCAACTGTAAATGCATAGATATTTAACAAAAGATCAAATGGGGTTATTATATAATAAAATTGAAAACGGCAAAGTTTATGTATCCAACAATAAGATAAATATTAAAAGAAAAATTTATTTCTGGGCTTAAAACTGGGGGGGTTTTACCATATTTTACTCCAATTTTAAGTTTATTTAATAGTTTATCTTATGGAGCTAGTATTATACATATAGTTCAGTTGAAAATACAAGAAAATATAAAGGAGAAACAGAAGAATTAAAAATATGTAATTCGGTAATGGAAAATAAATCAGGAGAAGTAATTAGGAAAATAAAAGGAAAACTAAATGATTTAAATTTTTCATCTAACACTGATGTTAAATATTATGTTGAAATTTAAAACTAATAAATTTTAGTGATGCTGATACAACCAGTGAGATACCAAAAAAATAAATGGAAATTAGTGTGCCATAATAAAAGTAGATATATCTTATAATCCTGGAACTCATCAGATTTATTATTACGAAGACAATATTTATTTTAATTCATTATGTAGAAAAATACCCAAAGAATTAATTAATTATTGTAAAAGTAAACAAACTTAAGTTGTTGATGGATGGAATACAACATTTCAATTCAGATTTCTTTAATTGTGTATGCCTAATAGTACTAGATATATTTTACAAGCGATATAACTTTTATGGTATAATTTCTGTATCATTAAATTATGGATTTTTTTAAGGAAAAGCGTTTATATCTTTTTGGGATAAATATTTTGGTATATATGGTAGAATTAATCAAGTGTTCCGAAAATAAATTTCAATAAATAATTTTCAAAAAGGTTTAATGGCTTCGAAAAATGACTTAAAATATATATCAAAGATCAAAATTATATATTTGATTTAAAAAATAATGGAATTAATTAGAACTTAGATAATTTCATTATATTATTCTTGATGTAAGTTTATATTACTTCAGTTTCGTGCTAACTTGTAAAAATAATATTTGTTCAGAAATCTATTTGGGCTAATTATATTAAAAGTAGTAAAAAATTAAAATAAATTCAAACAATTGTTAATAAATATCAGTACATAATGGTATAAAACTACCAACTTTACATGTTCTTGAAATATGTTTTTATCATAAATAAACTGATTATACTAAAATTTAAATTTTAAATAACTACATAAAAGGCCTTTGCTTTAAACTTTGAGTTAAGTGATAGTACAAGAAGTGAAAAGTGCACTTATTTGTTTAGAGAACAATGTAATAATACACAAAACTGATTATGATTATAATATTACAATAACATTTAGCTTGGATAACTATTATTAAAAATTAAATTATATGAGTATATTACAAATGTAAACTTTAATGACTTCTGAGATTGATTTAGAAACTAGTTCAGTAAAACAAAACATGTTATTATTCCTCTACTAAATGATTGAAAAAGACCTATTTATAATATTGCAATATAATCATAATTAAATAATTATAGTATAAATAATTTTTTATTTTGATAAAACTATATTTTTAATAAATTAAATAATTATTCTGAAAAAATATACAAATAATGTTATAAAAATACTGTTTCGTAAATTAATTAAATTATATAACTAGAAATAAAAAGTTTGACAATTTTCTTGAAAGAACAAATAATTGTCATACAAAAATGTTAAAAACTATCTCATCCCACCAATAATTATGGCAACACTTAATAATTATCATTACAACTATATAGGAAATTATTAAACTAAAATGAAAATTATAATAGTTTTAAAAAATGATGCTGCCTTAGAATTGCAATCAAGTGTTTATGTTAAAATCTGAAATTTCAATAATTTTTACAAAAAAAAAACAATGAATAACCGTACATGTTAAAATATCTCATCTCCCCAATAATATTGGCAAAACTTAATATAATAATGATAGCTATATAACAATTACATTGTTAATGAGAAATTTGCTAGTTTATAAAACATTACTAATTTGAAAACTGAATTATGTCTGGTTAACGAAAGTCAACTGATCGAATAAATCTGTGGTTTAATTTTGATAATAATACTAAGTTTTTGAATTACATTTATTAAATAAAAATTTGGAATTTTTAAAATTATTGATCGACAAGAATCGCCACTCCTAACTGAGAAATGAAGATATTGTTCAGTTGAATGCAAATATAATTTATGTAAATCAACATTTCAAACCATCATTCAGTAAACTTGAAATCATTCCTAAGACTGGTTTAAATTAAAACTGTGCCAGGAAATATAAATGTATTTCTGTTTGGTAAGCTTATTTCTTATTTTTTAAATATAAATAAACATTGATGGTGGTACATTGCTTTATAAATTTATATAAAAATATAACAAAAGATTATTAAATACCACTAATCCAGTTGCTCCAAATAATGTGATTAAATTAGGTTAATTTCAGTCAAGTCGCACACAAACAACTACACATTTCAGTAGGTAATAAATATAGGGCTAAAAACTAATAAATTATTAAAATTATATACTGGACTAAGTTATTTTTAATTTCTTTTTATTTTACGTATTTTTAAAACTAACACACACACTATATATATATATATATACACACACACATACATATTTGATGCCACTATATTAATAATAGTAAGAAGATTCAACATTATCTGTTTTTAAAATTAATTAGTTATAAAAATGGGGATCGAATTACTTTTAAATTAGTTGGAAGGTTTTAAATAAGTATTTGCATGTTTTATTTGTTAAAGAAATTTAAAAACAATATTTTTCTAAATGGAGAATATTTGTAGTTCGAATCGTAAGAAAGTTCCAAAAAAGAATAATATAAATATAAAAAATACCAATAATTTTAAAAAGTGTTTGTTAAATATGTGAATATAAAAAATTATCTTTTTAACTGCAAAATAAATTCTTAGAAGAAAAGTTATTTCACATAGAATTTATGAATTATGGGAACAAATTCTAGAAATTTGAGTAAATTTAAAAAAATAAAATTAAAAAAAGATAAAAATGTATTGCAGATTATTGGTATTTTTTTAATATGGTTTTCTTATTCCAGTTTAAGATATATCTGGTGAAAGCTTTTTAAAAGCTTTCTAATACATTTCCCAAAAAGTGAAAACTGAATAATAAACAAATAATGGCTAAAAATGTTATAATAATAAATTTAAAGAAGTAATGGATAAACATAATATAAATTGTTATTCACCATACTCAGAACTTAAAGCTAGTGTTGTTGAAAGGTTTATTCGAACACTATAAATTGAAATGTGGGGAAAATTTTCTTTGAATGAAAATTATAAACAGTTTGAAATGTTCGATGGTTTTGATAAAAGTATGTAACAAAATAAAGCACCGAAATATTAGGCTGGAACCTATGGAAATTATTAAAGTTTTAAAAATATTACAATCTGTTAGTAAAAATGATTTAGATAAAAATAATAAATCAGAATTTTGTGATAAAGTTACAATTATTTAACAATTGTTTGGAAAATGATACACAATGAATTGGTCCACAAAATTATTTAAAGTTGATCAAAAGTTGTAAATTATTATGTACCAATGTATTTTAAGATCTACAAATAATGAAGAAATTAAATTAAATTTTATGAATTAGAAATTATGAAAACTTATTATTTTGATAACTATTGAATCGAAAAAGCCTAAAAAAGAAAGAGCTATGAAACTGATGTAAAATGGTTGGGATTTGATGAATCTCATAATTCTTGGATTTAAAAAATTGACCACTTTTGTGGAGTCTTTATGTAAACAATTATTAGAAAATCAAAAATTTAATGAAAACACAAATGTCAATTCAAAACATACGCGTATATATATATAATTTTTTTTTTTTCGATATTTTAAAAATAATCTTTTAGGTGAATGTATTTTGGTTGGCTTAAATGTTTAAACAAACACAATTTAAAAACTTATCCATTTTTAAATAAATGTTATTCCTAGATATATTTATAGTTATAAAACCAAACTCTTTATCCCAAGACTTCGAACCTATCTCCTTAAATTTATCGTAAGGCATATCTCCCTCAACAAAATCATTAAATAGGTTATAATTTAGTATCGTATTTATAATAACAGATAAAATAAAGTATTATCTCTTATTAGTAGTTATAACAGTTTCGAATAAGTTTGAGCTAAATAAAAACAATATTTTTATTCTACTTATAGTAAAATATTTTAGAATTATATCTCAATTCTCTGAAATCATGTCATCGGAAATATCTACTGAATCATTTTCACATTTGTCTAAACTCATTTATTTATAATTATTTTTAAAATGAGCCATTCTTTAAATTTTATTGGTAGATTTAAAAATCTATTAAACCAATATATTTTGGTTGATTTATACTTTCTTTTTAACAAATATATATAATTAATAAATGTTAACCATCCTCTTATAAATAAAATTTATTAATAAATTATTTTTCCACAATTGCTCTACTTTAATTTATACAAAAATATATATTTAAGTGTTTATTGAGTTTTTAAGTTCACTGGAACAAATTTTATTTAAAAAAAAACTTCATTATGATATTTTCCATGACAAACATTCTATATAATTTATTATATTTCATACAATATATTTATCACCATACATAAACAATATTACAACCACAGTTGTTGATCAAAAAATCAAGAAACTGTTATTCTGAGAGGAAAATATGATATTGAATCAATGCAATTAACTATAATTTTATATGAACCAATTCAAATATGCTTATGTTTGTTTTCGAAACAATTAATATTACAAATAAAACAAGTATTCAAAGTAAATGTGATATTCAATTTGATGATCGACTATCTGATATTTTAGGAACCTAAAGGAATAAAATTATTTACTATATAGGCCTAATATAAAGTTTGGTGCAGCCCAGGTCCCCCTTTAATCAACACTGGTTCGAAAATTTCAGATTATAATTATTTTTAAACTATAAAAATGCATTATAATTTATCCTGTGGCATGTTTATAAAATATGATGAAATGGATCACTTAGAAACTATTATTATTGATACTTTTTAACCAAATGCAAGTTTGAATTTCGAGATTCAATTGTTTATAAACCTACAAATCCTTATTTTATAAAAGGAATCATAGACAATTTTATTATGTTGTTTTAGAATTAATAGTTGAATATGGAAAATTTATAGATTTTGAAGGTGCTGATGTTGAAATTACTTTTGAAATAAAGTAAATTTAATATTTTTATTAAAATTTTATGTGCAAATGGGGTTAAACATTGAACTTTTACAACATAGGGATATTTATTATGAAATTTAATTATGTGAGTTATATATTGATAAGGAATTACATAACATTTCAGTTAAATCAGTAGGCCAAAAGTCCTAGCTTCTCAAATAATTTTTTATTTAACTCCTCCTTCTCTAGCAAAAATAAATAAATCAATCTTATTAGTTTTCCATTATTAAATATTCACCTTTAAAACATCTAGTGGACACTATTTTATTAAAATTAAAAAATATATTATATTTTTACTATGACGAACCCACTGTGGATGCATGACTTCTGATAAAGAAAATTACGTTCCGTTTTACTTCAGCCTTACTTCGGTTGGTACCTGCTGTCTGGTTGGCTGTCGTCCGACCACGCCACATCTCTCCTCCAACCAGTAACAGCGATACTAGAGCCAACCAGAATAATTTTCTTTCATTCACATATCTTATAACATTCATTGCTTACTACCCTATTGGGAATAAATGAATAGTAACAATACGTATTAGAATACTGAATATCCTTCAAAAAGAAATTATATCTAACTTACACATGATTTCTATGTAAATAAACTAGTCAAATAACCCAAGAATAGACTGCACTTTGTCCACCATGTTTGCTCGGAGGTTGTCACCCCGTTAGAATCTCGTACGGCCAACTCATGCGGCTATAACAGCAGCCACTCTGTCTGGCATGCTCTCTACGAGTGTTTTCAGGACATCCATGGGGATTCGTCGCCATTCCTCTTGCAACCTTTCCATGAGTTGAGCAAAGGATTTTGGCTGCGCCTGACGAGCCCTCACTCGGCGATCCAATTCGTCCCAAAGATGTTTTATTGGGTTGAGGTCGGGGCTCTGGGCGAACCAGTCCAATCGGCGAACATTGTTGTCGGCCTACCACTGCATAGTAGCCCTTGAAACATGGCACCTGGCATTGTCATCCTGGAAGTAACATGGGTCCATTCCGTTCAAACGCCACAATGTTGGGAGCATTTAATTATCCAGAATGTTACAATAGGCCTCTGTGTTCATACTACCACAGACAAACACCAGCGGTCCTACGCCGAAGGCCGTGAAACACAAGTCAACTGATGTACTGAATTACCTATCTTCACGGGTGCCCAATTACTTTTTGGTAGATAGTGTATGTTACAATATTAATGTGCTGCTCCTTGATAATTTACAGTTAAGTTATCATTATCTTTAGCTTTTCATTAATTACTTTGAGAATTTTCGATTGTATTTTTTAATTTGTTTAATAAGCTGGAGTGGTGAACATCGCATTTGTGGTTGAGGCCTAATTTATAAACAGCGATTCTGTGAGTGTGATACAGCGATTATTTCGTAAGCATTTCGGAGTAGGTAGACACCAAAAAGTTTTGGGTACACAACTTCTGACAAACTGGATTAACTCTAAAAAGAGAGTCGCCTAGTATACCACGCAGCATTCGGACACCTTATAACATCGCATCAGTGAGGAAGGCTGTCATCAGATCGCGGCAACGTTCAGCTGCGACCATGGGGATATCGTGCGTAGGATTCTACATGCTGACCTGAAGTTTCAACCTTGCAAACTGATGTTGGTTCAGGAATTGAGCCAATGTGACTGGTATGCACAGCTGATTGCTTACGAGATCATGTTAGCAAATTTTCCAGGTGACACTGTTGTCTTCACTAGTGACGAGGCACATTTCCATTTATCGGGTTTCGTGAATAAACAAAATTTTCGTTATTGGGCAGCAAAAAATCCTCGACAACACCATGGGCGATCTCTTCACTGTCAGTGTTTAACCGTTTGGTTTGGTGTGGCAGAATTCGGAATCATCGGGCCATACCTTTCTGCGGAAGTAGGCCATGCATAAACTATCAATGCTCACTGCTGTGTCGCGATGTTACGCAATGTCCTATAGCCCAGACGCAACGAAATGAATGCACATGGGAAAAAACCTCTGTGGTGTTCAACAAGATGGCGATACCGCCCACAAAGCACACCTTCTTAATGAAGTTTTGGGAGAAATGTGTTCAGGCGCCTCTTCTCGTTGCATGGTGACATCTCAGTCGGTTCGGTCGCCAGACCTGTCCTCTTGTGACTTCTTTCTTTGAGGACACCTGAAGGCTGTAGTCTTTCAAAACAGGCCGCAAACGATAGAGGAGTTGAAGGATGTCATTTGCAATGCAGTCGGTGCAATACCGGTGGAAATGACTGGGCGCGTGATGCTAAACTTCTGGCGGTGGCTGCAGGATTGTATCGCTTGTGACAGTAAACACCCATCATGTGTAACGGCAAACATTGTTATATATGCATGATGATACAATATATGTATTTCACCAGGACATCTATTATTCATTTTGTTACAGTTAAAATTTGGGAGATCAATATGCGGGATTCTGTATATTTTTCGCAAATATAGTATGTTTTTTAATTTTTTTAAATCTTCTAGGTTTTTTTTAGAATGGTTTTCCGAAAAAAAAAAAGAAAGGCTTGTAAGAGCACTTTCCTGTCTATGTGTGTGTGTCTGTGCGAGTTCCCTCTCCCCTAAAAACGTTTGAACGCCAGAACCGAATTTCACCAAACTTGGTACACGTATAGTACTTAATAAGGACATCTGACTATTATAGTTTTCGACCGCATCGGTAACTTACTTTTAAAATCGCAGCCATTAAAACATTTGGGGTGATAAGTAACAATTCAAATGATTTAAATCAAATTTTGTTCGTTGACAGTGCTTCATGTAAACATTGAATATAGAGTTGGATATTGTTATTAGTACACCATTTTAAAAGATAGCATCACGTTAAAGCAAAGCGTTTACATTTTATCTCTAAAACTACTCAACCAATTCCCGCCAAATTCGGCAAGTAAGGAATACTATGGCAGGTCATGTAAACGTATGTGATTTAAATTCATTACACACTTATTTTGAAAATGGTGGCAGTACAAGTATTTTACATTTCGTAGGTATATCTACCATTCCATTCAACCAAATTCAACCAGATGTTGTATAATGAAAGTGTACGTTACTAGCATCATATATGATAACAAATTGACACTTATGTAAGCCATTTTGTAAGATAGTATGCTGCATATAAATAACGTTTTCATACCATATCTCGGGAAACTCTTAACCGATTCCTACCAAATTTGGCAAACCAACAAAACCACGGAAGTAGATTTGAAAAGGCATGTTTAACTAGGTCATACGCTTATTTTCAAAAGTGTGGTTATATAGCTGTTTTTGCTTAGTATGCTATAACATCGAAACAAATTAACCAATTAAAACTTATCTGTATGATGGCACTTTATATTAAAACTATAAAATGCGCCCATACAAAGTTACTTTGTCCGCCATTTTATAAGAGCGCATCGTATTACAAAAAAATGTCATATTCCCGGAGAAAACCAACTGATTTCCTAACACCATATTTGACAAACAAATAACACTACGGTTTTGAGCGGTCATGAAACAAATGTCAAATTAATATAATAAGCTGACAGTATTTATTGTAGCCATCAAAATTGTCTACAGAACCTCAGTTCGTTACTATTCTGAAAGATAACCCCACATAAAAAATAAATTTTATAACATATCTCAGGAAACAATCAACCTATTCCAATCAAGTATGGCGAAGAAGTTGTACTATAGTAGGCCATATTATTTTATGTGTTTTAAGTGCTCCATGCACTTGTTTTCAGAATGGCTGCTATAAAAACATGTTGGCTTAGTGTGCTATATCTACAATACTTAACCGATTGTAATGTAACTTTGTTTACTGGCGGTATCCGTGATAAATAATCGTGTGTGCTTATACATAACCATGTTGTCCTCCATTTATGAAGATCGTCATATGAAACACTGAGTTTTTATACCATATATCTATGACCAATTAACCGATCCCCACAAAATGTTATACCCAGAAGGGTATTCAAACTAACGTGTTTTAGATTCTGCAGGAATTTTTAAATGGCTTTAATATAAATAATTTAGGTCAATATGTTATACCTATTAAACAACTAAACAAAGTTTAGTACACTAAAAGTATTAATTAGAAACATAAATTATGCATAAATAAATACTCTTTCACCAGTCTTTTTTGTAAAATAGTGCCAGGTGAGAAAATGTAATATTTTGCCATATTTCCGGAACTATTCAACTAATTTACACCAAATTTTGAACATCATTAGTGCTACAGAAAGCCGTGTAGACTTAAATGATGTAGGCTAAGTTTGGTTACACATTGATTCGGAAAATAGCGCTTTATATATATATATATATATATATATATATATATATATATATATATATATATATATATATTTATTTATTTATTTATTTATTGACAAGTTTTGTCATATCTACGAAACCATTTGACCAAATTCAACAAACCTTGTATGATGACAGTATATGTTAGAGGCATAGTATACAGAACCATTTTTTGGTAGTTGCAGAATGTTTTGAAACAAACTGCAATGCTCTATCTTTAAAAAACTTTCTAGTTATGATTTCTTGAAATGAAAGGCGGACTTTATGGACATTGTGTATGTATGAGTCATATAAAATAGGATGCATTGAAACTACCAAATTTCATGTTATAGACCGACTATATTAGTCGAAGCACATAATTCCACAGGTTGTGAAATGGGATACGAAAATTGAAACAATTACGTAATCAAGTTTCAAATTCCCGTTTTTCTATCCCCCCCCCCCCCCCAAAAAAAAAAAACTTCCTCAGGCCCTTTATTTTTTCCACCTACTACAAAAAGTCTCAAACGGGATATTTCCTGTAATATGACATCTCTGCGCCGGTCTCACCTCATGCCTAAACGGTGGTTGCGGTAGTGTAGTGGTTAGACTACTCGTCTCCATCTTGGCGAACTGGATTTTCTCATGTGGGAACCGTGCCGAGGGGGAAGGGGGTATCCCGTTTCCCCCGCTGTTGTATTCCGGTGCTGTTCCTTTCTCACCTCCATTGTCGACTCTTAAGACCTCAATGTTAAGAGCCGCCGAGATCTCTCCCCTCCATTCACGCCTAAACCAATCAGTGCGCATGGAGAGGCACGTAAAATACACTAAAAGAAAAATGTCACAGTCGATCCCGGACGCCCGGAGTGGTATGGCAAATGACACGTGACACAGTATCCTGCTATCTCATTGTGAAAGGTCGCATTCGTTTATTAATGTTGGTTCGCTAGCAGCAAGTCACGTGACATACAACCCACTATGTTCCACTTGTCACTTCGGTGTGAAAACAACCTTATACATAGAAGGGGTATAACAGTGGTTTTTCTGTAATAAAGTATAACCTTAGGGCACTCAATCCATGTGGCATGGCTTTCTATGGAATATGCTAAAATAGCATTTGTATGTGCCGTGAAATAATTTTAAAAAATCAACATTATCCATTTTAAAGAAGCCATGGAGTAGGCTCAATAATTTGAAGCAAAGACCTTGCCACTTGAAAAAAGTACATGATCTACAAATAATAGCAAAGTAAACAAAAATCGTACGAAAATTGAGTTGTTGGCCCACTTGTCTTTTGTATAGTTGCTAATTTAGAGCAAATTGAGGCAAGGGTTGGGCGGAAGGGAATAAACAGACTTATCTCACTTGGTCGGTATGCTGCTTAAACACCAAATAGGAAAACGCCTTCTAAAATATCCAAAACTTAGCGCCCGGGTGTCGAACCGAGGACTGCAGTGGCGAGACAATCTAGAGCAGCTAGATAGTCGTACTTGACATAGTCCTACTGTGCTTAGTCCTACTGGGCGAGCATGACGTCTCGAACACGAAGTAAAGGCTGTTCGCCATAAAGGGAGCAATTTTGAAATCAACTTGATAAAAAGGCACTGCTCCTACCTGCATATATTTTAACGGGCACGCTGTGTGACATGTGCCCAGCAAAGTTGGTAACAATAAATGGAAAGTAGTTGCGTATATCTTAACGTGGAATAAAATGTGTCAGGTAACCGTTTGTGGTAAATTTAATTATTTTTAACGCTTTCTGTTTTTTAATTCATCGAAGTGTAAAAATGACCATATTAGTAAAATATTTCATTTTTGTAATAATTCCACAGTTTCACCTGACCGACGCATGAATAAAGTGATGAGGCTCGTGTCAATGTGAATTTCACATAAGGCAAAAGAATACATAACTTGCATACAAGTAGATCTCAAGCAAGGCTTTCAGAAGTGCTCATCTTACCGTGAACAACCTATAGCAGAATGGTGTAAGTAGGAAGTGGCGTTTCTCTGCGAATTCCTGCCCAGCAAACTGTACAGTGGAGGAGTTCCATCCAGTTTGGTAATTTTTCTGCACACCTTCGTAATCAAGCTTCACGACCGCACATTAGGAATTAAAGATTGACGTGGCATAGAGGACTGCTTAACATATTTTTTTATGGCTCTTACGCTTTAAGCTGTACCAGTATTTCCCTACGCGAGACGAAAATTGGTAAATAATGAGAGGACTCTGGTCACATTGATGCGACACGCGTCACGGTAGAAAAAGGCGTCGGATTTCTAAATAGGTAACTGGTGCGATGTTCCCTGTACCTCGACAATCTTGGTTTATAAATACTAAAGCTGGAAATTGAGTTATGTAGGACTATACGCAAATCCGATACGTGTGGGATCTCTCCACCTGAATGACACTGTCCATCAGAACGTGTTTTTACAATACTTAGCCTCAGGGGAACGCGAAAGGCGACCAAGGCCTGCGTCATCAAATTTTGACTCTTACGTTAGAACTAATGAACTGCCGCGTAGTCTGCACGTCAACTACTACTTCTGTGAAACTTTCAGCAGTGACCCCATTATTCTATGGGGTGATAATAAAAATAACGGCATGTGTTGCACGCCCCTAAGAGTATCCTAAACATACTGTACCTAAATTTTCATAGCTGAAAATGATTGTGAAAACGCCTGTTTCCCCCCCCCCCCCCCCCCCAAAGGATCGCGTATAAAATACGGATCCTTTAAAATTGGAAATTAGTCTTCGGACGAGAAAAATTTCTCCGGTGGTTTTCGTAAGTATGCATTATCGAAAAATATTGCAAATGTTGTGACTAATATTTATTGACGGAAGCTCTACCCAGCGCATGAGTGAAGGCGTAGATAGGTGGCAACCGGCGATTCATGTGATAGCTACGTATCTTACCTTGGTCGTTTGGCACCGGCAAAATTGTAGACAGCGCCGTCACCGAAATGAGACCAATTGGTAGCCACAATTTTTTAGTGGCAAGTACAGTGAACTGGCTAGCTTGTTCTATCCTGGCGGATCCTCTTCTCACATAATACATACTGTCAGCTTGTGACTGATAATTTATGCCTTTCTGGGTATTGAAATCATCGAAACTATCAACAGTTACGACTGCAATGCCTAAGAGAAAACAAATTACAGACGGAAGTAATATAACGCAATATCAACAAATTTGTTTACTTATCTTGACCAGAGATATCACACTGTAAAAAAAGGGTTGGTAGTTCCTTGTTATGTTAAGATTGTCAACTGCGACATCTACATATAGCGTTAAAAACATTCCATCGATATGCACGCATGTGTGGATATCTGTAGCTCTGTGTCTCATTTCCCTATGGAAGTGTTGAGTTCAGCATTAGCGTAGTTGAAGTTGTTATATCTATTTCACGCGGATACAATATGAAGGACTTCATCGACGGATTGCAACCCCCGTACAGATAGATATTTTCTGCTTCCCAACCTAGTTAATTTCTTTAAATTATGGTGTAATAAATATTGTAAATATAAGATATTCGTGTATTTTTAAGTTATCGTAGTTCTAAAGTATCGTTAAGTTTATCATTTTGGATTCCAACATGTAAACACTTTTACGAGAAATAAAATAGTAAACAACCTGCAAGTCTTTAGCAATTAACGCCATACTTTTTCTATGGTGGTTAAATTCCCTCCTTCCTGCCTGTCTAAAGGAAACAATTTTTATAATCTCTATTGCAATTGTAAACCACCAAAATTATGTCTGTTCATTACGTGTTTTCTATTTAACTTTTTTACGGTTGAATTTTAATATACTTTGTTAGATTATTCTTAATGAAAAATTGGACGAAAGTAACACAACTCATAACCCTAAAGCATGCGGTTTTGTAATGAATTTATTAAAATGGATTATTAACTATGTGATATTAAACAACAAATTAATTACTGGTGTTCAGATGGTAAATCAGTTTAAACCTTGGAAAATGTTGTTTATAATATCACCTCCCTTCGGAAATTAAAATGGTGTTGCCAAAAATTATAATAGTAAAAAAAAATACACATATATATATAATGGTTGAAGTCAACATGTACACATTATCACATATGATAGCTTTAATAAAATCTACTGAGGCCAACCGTAATCGAGAAACGAGTGCAATAATTTAGGTACAAAGGATGCAGCGGTACACCGGTGCGGGTAGGCAACACCTGAGGCGCCAACAAATGCATGTCTGACAGTTCATTGCAAGGATTAGGAAACGTGCTGTCAAGCTATCTGACGACAATTATATTTTGTATACATAATTTTTTTTTTATCGCTGCTTGGTTAATTGTGATAGTCCATGCAATTATGCAATTAAGTTATTACTACATGTATTATCAATGAACTTTGTTCAGCCCAATCTATATATATATATATGTTTGTGTGTATATATATATACACACACACACATACACATCCACATGTCTTACCAATAAAATGTTGTTTTATGTGTAATGTAAATTTTATATGTAGTTATATTTTGTAATAAATACAGTGATTTTAATATCTTCAATCACATCCTCGCAGTTAGCAAGTCGCAGAAGTGTTGCTACCTACGCAGGCGTACCACTGTGCCCTTTGAAAATTACTGGTGTTTCACTAAAACTACCCGAATCGTTTATTTCAACATGTTGGCTTAAAGTATCGAAGCCAGAGAAAAGCTAAGGGTTAGGATGTCTTTTTATGTGATAATTTTGCAGCCCAATTAAATTTATGAAGGAGGAAGATTTTCCAAACATAATTTTCTAGATTTTAAGATCTTTTATTAACTCAACATCGCCCACTAATTACTTCTTTTAATCTTAGTACTACGAAACTTCGGGCGCATATCTCATTTAGTAATCATTGTAGACTATGGAGCCTTATTGTGTTACCTGTGTCATTTAGAATCAGGAATCACAAAAATAAAATCGTAACATACATTCTGGAGCATATTGTACAATAATTTTCAGTCAATAAAGTGTTACTGTAAAACTTTCCTTTATAATGTAATCTGGTAAGAGCGTTGATTGCTACAGTGAGTTTTGAATTCGTTCATCAGCATTAATTTTTTTTAAATATATGTAATAGTTAACAAATTAAAAAAAAAAACTGTAGCTAATTTGGCATGAAAACAAATACTATTGCCATATACAGAAGTGAATAGTTTTACAGCTATTGCAAACATCATCCTCAAATTATTTTTTTGTTACACAGAATTACAGTGTATTGACGGTCTCATTTTTTGGTTAAATAGAACTTTCACATATATTTTGTCTATAAATTACAATATCTGTCTCATTCTCAAGATATATAAAAACAGAGAGAGTATGTTGGTAATAGCTAATAAAAAAATAGTTCGGCGAAATATTATATTAAACTGAGCTTTGTTACGTTGCTTGTAAAGAAGACGTTTCTTACCGACATACAGTGTTTACGATTTCGGGTAAAAAAAGGTGGAAACTGATTTTGTAGTCTTTTTTTTTTTTTTTTTTTTTCTGTCCAGCAATACAGTGCGTCGTCTTACTCTTGGAGGGTTTTTTTTAACTTGTGTAAGTTTTGTTAGCACGTAGCGGAAGGATGCTCAGTGGGTTGTTCGAAAGTAGGACTTAAGCAGGGCGTAATGAAAGTTGAAATAAGCCATAAATAAACTCTTAAGAATAATTTCCGTGCCCTCTGCTAAGTTCTGTAACAAGTAGCTACCTGCCACCATGTGGCGTAAAAGCTTCTTTTGTTTATATAGTTTACTGTCATCATAGTTCAGATATCAGAATTCCAAAGTAAAACAATGATGCGCTGAAGCGATTTTTTTTTAAACTATTAACGAAAGTATCTGTAGTTTTATATTCTTGCGGAGTCAGGTGAAACCACTGCGTCAAGTCAACGAAAGTTTCTTTGCCGTACTAATTAACCATTAAAAACTAAAAAAGAAGTGTGTCCACAATTTGTTAGCAGCTTATCACTTGCCTTACTTCAAATCATTTTGCTACGATCTCGAATCTCATGGGTTACCAACCGGTTTTAAAATCTAAGGTAAATTAAAGCTCGGGTTCCTCGGACTATGTTCCTTAAAGCTCAAGCGGGAGCTTTGAGACCTGCTGTCCGAGCCTGCATACAAGCAGGTATACGCTGTTCACGGTAAAGTGAGCAGGTTTGAAGCCCTAGTTACTTTTTCCTTTCAGCTAATTTTTATCCTTCAACAACCTTTTTAAATAAATATTGACATGTAAGTATTAACGCAGTGTACATATTCTACCTCCTCTGGAAATTAACGTCTATGGCTATATATATATATATATATATATATATATAAAACCGTTATTCCTAATGAGAGAGCTGTCAAAAGTGCTCGCTTTACCGTGAATAGCCTATATGGAGCATTCTATGGAATAATTCATCACCCGATACTTGCTGCCACGCAAATATACGCTCGCGCATTTGTTACGATTTTACTTCTGCAACAGTATGTTTCCAGCTTTTGCAATGGTCGTTGATGCGTGAACCTTTGGAACACTTGAGTTAAATAGATACTGTTTAGCGTAATTTGCAGGTAGCTGTGTTACAGAACCAGCGAGTAAAATTTTTGCGGCTTTTTGGTATTTCCTTTGCTATTTATTTTAAACTTGTTTAGTAATCTTATCGCTATTGCTCAAAACAAAATAAATTATCTTTATTGGAGGCGCCGTACTAGAGTATTGGGCGCCGAAATAGAGGCACAGTTTCTCTTTCTCTCACTCTGATTGGCTAAAATTTCCACCATGTTGGAAACTCTCCACTAGAAATTGCACACGACCAGTTACCAAAACTTGTCTATGAAAACGGCCGGCAGTTGGCTAAATTTTCGATGTATAAGTCCATCCGAGCGGCCGCGCAGGATCGCGTGGAATCTTGCAAGGAAATTTCCATCCTGCCAGGCGGGCTTAAGCGTACAAAGTGTCGACTTCGGAAAAATGTCTACATGAATCGTAAGACTCGGAAATAGCTGGAAATGGCGGCCTCCTGCGCTACGCCGTTTTAAGGATCCTCGGTTGTATACGAGCTCTGGCACGATTATTCATTAACAGTAGTTAAGTTACAGGAGTAACTTGTGCAATCTGCGCCTGTTGTGGAAAGTTGGTTGTCCGGGAATATACAAGCCAGTCACACAAATACTGTACGAGGAGAACAGTAGGAGAACTAACCAAAGCGAAACCAAACTCTGACTACATTCAGGGCCGGCTTCCAAAGTTTGGCGCCCCTAGGCACATTTTTTGTGGCTCCTCCCCCCCCCCCTCCCTCTAAGAAAAAAATCATAATTTATGAGTCCACATTCCCGTCTTCGGTGACGAATGTCAATAGCTTAACTGTCTCTTTTCTTAGAATGTCACCTGAAATTAATGAATTTGTACACTTACTTGGCTACATAATGATTAATACAATAAAAAAATAAAATACACATTCTGAAATACTGTTATAATTTTTTTTTCATTTTAAAATGAAAAAAAAATTAACAATGCAACGTAGACAAAATATTGTCATTATTTAAAAGCGTTTACGTCTCGCTTTCATCGAGGCGAATTCATCAATCAGATCTTCGTATTCAAACCCCTCGCCATTTAAAATATCAGCCTCAATGTGAAGGATTGCGAGGGAGTTCAACTTTTGTTCTTTTGCGGTAGACCGAAGATATTATTTGACTTTCTTCAAAGCAGAGAATGATCTCTCAGCGAAACAATTGCTAACAGCTGTGCAGAGGCGCATTCTGATAGCAATATCTACATTTGTAAACATTTGCTGAAGATTTCCTTGTGTGAGGAACTTACTCATACTTCGGGGCGTGTCTGTAGCTTTGGAGCGCTTAAACAGATTTGGAAAATGAACACACTCGTTGGCAAAAGATGGTTCCAAATAATATTCATACAACGCTTGAAGTTTTGCTACACGTTCGGAAATTTCTGATGGAGACGAGCTTGACAAGTTGGAGAAAACTGAAAAAGTACTTGCAACTACACAGCTCAGTTCGCAACCGATCAATGATTACGAAAAAAGTTTCCACTCGAAACTTTTCTCTCCCTGTAATAATAACCTCCTCTCCCACTCCCCCCCCCCCTTTTTTTTTCTTCATCTAGAGAAAGTTTTTTTTTTATGGCGCTTGATGGACGTTTCATAGCCATACTCACATCGTTCAATCACTTTTTTTTTCATAGTCATCAAACATTTCACGAAGGGTTTCCATATGCTATACAAGTGAGTCATACAACCTAGTCACTTTTTCAATGGACGTCTCGACACTTTGAAGAGATTCACTTACTTTTAGAAACTTTTCGAAAATATCTGTCCAAATTTCCAACATCAATGCAGTTTCCAGTCTGCGCAAACAATTCAAAATTCCCCATGTCTCATTTCTTACTAGAGGTCTTTCGCAGGGCTCGCTGTGGTAAAACTTGTTTCAGATAAACATTTTATGGTTTTGCTTTTGGGCTGCTGGCACTCCATTGGCTTTTCCTACCGTTTTGTAGAGCCTGCGAAGAAATTATACACAGTTTGCACTAAGTTAAAAAACGAACATGCTTCCTGGCAGAAACTTGCAGCACATGTACCTACTAAGTTTAGAGAGTTTGCAGCACAAGGAATATAAAGTGCTTGTGGATTAATTTCCTTTATACGAGCTTGTAAGCCAGAGTAATCTCTGGACATATTGCTCGCATTGTCATACAGTTGCCCTCGGCAATCTTGTATATATCAATGGAGTGTGATTCTAAAACACTCATGACAGTATCAGCCAAATTCTTTGATTTATGTCCGGGATTAGTAAAAAACAGTAAGAAGCGCTCAATTGGTAATCCATTTTCATCGACATATCTCATTACAAATGATAATTGGTCACTGTGAGAGATATCCGTTGTTGAGTCCACTATTATTGAGAAATACTTGGCTCACTTTATATCAGTAATGGTGATTTTTTCACTTTAGCAGCAAGTAAATCGATCACTTCTTCGCATATGGTTGCGGAGAGGTAGGGCTTTTGTCCTGAGCCCGGGTTGCCATATCGTTCGATGTATTCTGCCAGAAATGGGTCAAATTCAGCCATCACCTCTAGGCACATCATGTACTCGCCATTTTGCAGAAAACCAAATTTTTCGTCTTGACCGCAAAATCTCTGGTAAGAACGTTTCTCCAATACTTGTCTTCGACTTCCATGTAAGGATTATAATGACATGCCATTGTCCCAGAGCCTTTTTCTCGTGTTAATAAAGCCTCGCAATTCATATGATCTTGAGAGTTTTCATGAGAGGATAAAATGCTTGCAGTATTTTTCCAGTCAGATACACCTTCACTGGCAAGTTTAGAACATGTAGTATCCATGTGTTTTGTTCCAAGAAGCTTACACGAAGCGAGTCAGCTCTTAGGGACTATTTAGTATATTATATTTTTATATTTCTGCTATACTGGACCTTCAAATTATTCGTTTGATACAATAAAATTATATTGAGGCCACTATATGTTGCTAACGAATCTAATAACTATTTTGTAAATATTGCTACTACCCTAAATATGGCAAATAATAATTCATCCAAATAAAATATTTTTGCATCATACATACTAGTAGAAGTATTACAATCCCAATACCTTAAACCAGTGTATCATAGCAATGCATTATCATTACGGTATATTATTTTGGGGATCTGTAACTATGCCAACAAAATATTTGTAGCTAGAAAAAAGGGCCACTATAATAATATCTAAAGAAAATGGGTAGACAAGTTGCCGGCCTTTATTTAACAAATTACAATTATCATTCACATCGAACTACATTTTTTAACTTCTTAATTTATTCACTCAAACAAATACAAATATATCTACAAAAAAATTATTTCCATCACTATTCCACAAGGAATAAAAATAAGTACCTATAGAGTATATTATCACCGGACAAATTTGTACAAGAGAAGTATTGAGTTGAATGGAATACATAATTGTATAAGTTACCAGACTCGATAACCTCAATTAACTTAAATAAGTTTAAGATTAATATATACAATATCCTCTGCTGAGTAAGGTCTTCTATTGAGCAGTTATTAACCACACTTAAAACACATTTTGTCATGTGTGGACGTGATGACAATGCAATAGTATATATGTGTACTGTACATAATTGTATTTATACTTAATACTAAAAAATATTTTTATACTATATTCATTGACTTGTCCTATATTGGACAAAATAAACTTGGACTTTTCGAACCATAACCTTCATTACAATAACCAAAAACAATAAACATTATGCGAGAAAAAATGCGACGCAGATGTTTTTTACGAACTCGATATACTGCGTCAGTAAAACATTACCGTGAACGAAACCAACTTCAAATGCACCTAAATATATCACAATTCTTCATACTGAACGGACATATGAAAATAAAAAGGCGTTATTTAATATTATGCAAAAATCTCCGAAACTCATGTATACCGCAATGCTAAAACCGGGTCAGCTGCACTAGCGCTATTAGTTCGCAAGCCGCCGCAAGCTTCATTAAGCGCACGCGTTACGTAAAGGCAAAAGGATATCAGTTGCTAGACCTATCTTTATGATCGTGGTCCTTCTGTAACCTCTTAAGTACCAAAACTCATAGTCCTGTTGGTTTTATGTGAGGAATTTCATTAAAACTATTTGATCACAATTTAAAGAAATATTATTTGCTGTAAACAATGTATCTAGTTATGAATAGTCTCATTTAATGATACTATAAGTGCTGTCAGATTCTCATATTTAAATAAAAATTTAGTGGTTATCATCCACAATGAGTAGAATGTTAGAATACAGATAATTTATATGTAGCATATTAAAAGTAAATAAATATAATATATGGCAAAGGATGAAACCTTTGGGAACAATGTTTGGGTAATCCTTTTTTTTTAAACTTGTATTTAGAGTATACCATCTGAATTTATTACAACCTTCTGATATCTGTGAGACAAGTAAGGTGTAAAGTACGTGCCATCTCGAAGGGAATTCAGTGAGTAAAAATCAATTCAGTGGAAAGTGGTTGTTTTTATTTCACTGCCAATCACTTCACAGCCATATAACTGTTTTGGGCCTTCTATCCATTGCATCACTGCAACCTCCTGATAGCGTCTTAACTTATTGTGTGTGTGTGTGTGTCTGGTATGTGAGATGGCCATTCAACAGTCTCACTCAGCATTTAGTGGTATACAAGAGGACCAACACTCTCGTTAGATGGGCATAACAGGTTTATTGCATCATTACGACAACTTCACCTCATCGCGGGGTGAACTGAGGAGAGCCACGTGGGCGAACGGCACACATCCTGGATGAGTCTCTTGTGCTCTGGCACCCTTCGTAACTCTGTACGAATACAGTAGCTAGTAGATTATCCCGACTAATAGGGACCAAAGGTAAATCGGATAGGTAATCGAAAATTTGGATCATGGAAGAAAAAAAAAAACATTTTTACACAACGTAAAATTTATTAGACATAAATAGGACACTAAATTATCCAAAACAGAAACTGTACATAAAATAAAAGAACTAAATCAGTTAACAATAACCACCCTCCTCCCAGGCGTGTTTACTGTGAACAACACGTGGAAGGACACATCACAAGAACACACACAAGTGCTTGTCTCTCCTTCGCGGGTAAGGGAAACACTGTGACAAAAGAGACTTTCGTGTTTTTACTATTCTCTTTACATTTTTAAGAAGTCTGGATAACTAATCGTCCGTATAACCGACGTTCGGATAATTGACTTTATACTATATTCTAAAACCTGGTACTTATCGTAAGCCAAACCTCCCTTCTCCCCGCTCGTGAGACCACATCTCGTCAACGTGCATAATTTCTTGATCTGTGGTGGGGAACATAAATAGAGTGTTATAATTGGCTTCTTTTCTGCATCAATTGTGATATTGCATTTGAAATGGTTCCTTATTGTTTGAGTACAGTGTTTTGTTTGTTCCTTTTTCAATTACTTTATTTAACGTATACTGGTATACAATTTAATTTGCCTTATGTCTCTCCACGAGCTCACCCTTGGCTCATGTCCACTATCAACTGTCTGTTGCCAACCTGCGCCTCCCAACATTACCACAACAGCAGTACCACTACAGCGTATTGTAAATAGTTTAATTATGTAAATACGTATACATAACAAACGTGTACAGGTGAACAAAAACTGATCTAGCTCATAATATCTGCAAGCCAAAATGGCGCAAACAAGATCACTTGACACAAAATAAAAAATAAAAAAGCCTGTGAGTCGACGGAGGGATGCTGTGAACACTGAAGGTTACACAAAAACAAAGTTCATGTTACTAACGTCAAACGATTATGACACACAAAAATTATCAGAACAAAAGTAGATCACCCTCCGTGACGCGATTCGTGTGCAACACATACGGCCAGCTGGATCCGACCAACTGGGCCACACTTTGGCTGGAACAATCCAGTTAAAGCAAACACTTAAAATGATCCCACATAATGCACTGACTTGCTACATCCGTTAACCCTTGTTAATTAATATTTAACACATTGTACAATAGGCAGTCTGTCCAGATACGTGGTGCCTTATGTGCTGACTCTAACATTTGCCCCTAGGCTTTAAACTACATATGATTTTAAAAAAAAACACATTTTCTGCCATAATGACCGAGTTTTCTCTACGTGAGAAAGAGACGTTGCACTGACTTGCGCATTCCGTTAGTGAATGGATCACAGGACCTGTTCATGCATTAACGATTCTGTCAAGCATGCGTGAATATAGGGCACGGGAATACTAGCACTAGATATACGATTGCTGTGATGTGAGCCTCCACAAGTTGAATGACACAATATCAAAATACACTAATCTCTAAAATTCATGTTAATGTAAACAGTGAGAGAAGTGTGATAGAGGGATCCTCTGATCTCTCTATCACACCAAAGAATAAGAATGGTGTCTGGCTGGTGAATACTGTGTCACCCGTATAAGGCTGTAGTGGCCCTTGCCACCCCTACTGAAAAAAAAAAAAAACACTATGAAAATGGTATGAAAACAGTTTTGTGTTCTATTTTGAATTGTTTAACTGTCCATACTGATAAAATAATGTTCACATATGGTTGCCCATAATGTTAGATATGAGTTTTTGTCTGTCTGAATAGTATCCACAATGATTTCAGACTATTCTCAAACTGTAAGTTCTGTTCCATACTTTTCAAACTTTCAGAATATACTGTTCAGTCATTATCAACTTAAAAAAACAAACATTTATTTAAAAAATGCAACAACCTACTGGCCATAGTGTTTTTATACTGTGCTGAAAGTAATATTACTCAATAAAATCTCTTGCTTTCCTGGACAGTTCTACAAACATACTGTTACATAATACTTTCATACTGTCTAGCAATTTAATTATCTGATACAAACAGCGTCAGTAAAGCTGATGCTCACTGAGTTGGTATACTTTATTAGAGTATTTAGTAATTACAAAACATGTTTGGTGTGTAAGGAAGACTAGTTGAAGTGTACTTGTATTTAACATGATTCAGGTCCTAATGGTGATCAGTTTTGGTTATCTTCAAACTACAACAGTCTTGACTACCGGAACCTTCCAAATTCTTAGCCTATTTAACTTTGAAAAGTTGTAGCTTATGAAATCTTCACCTGTGTATGTTGTGGAACAAGATTTGGATAAAATACAATTTTATGAACTGAATAGTCAGCCCAGAACATGAATTTTGTTTAAAATTGTTGGTGTGAGACCAGCACTTCTCTGTATGATCTAAGTGATAGTGGTATATCAGCTCTTAAATGAAATTTGTAGACCAATACCACGATTTTTTTTGTATATTACTTTTCGAAGCTACTTCGACGCTGTAGATTCAACTTTTACAAATTGTTGGGAAATACCCCTCTTATTTCACACATTTGTTAAATTTTTGTCTTTTTTTTTTTCTGTTTTTGGTAGATAAAAGTGAATTTCCATAAAAAGTGGTAGACATAATTTGCAGTCCACAATGCCTACTGGAAACCATTTTCCTTACCCATCGTAGATCTACCACTGTCCATGCACTCTCTATAATCTTGAACTTAAGTAATGATCCAAATTTTACATTCACTTTTATAATACAATTTTTAATGTGTATTATGATCAATCACATGGTTAGCAAATCCTACTAGCGATTTCGAGGCATTAATGGAAAAAGCACGCAAATTATGCAACAGGTAAGAAACCTGTTGGAGCAATGTTTCCACAGTATTTGTTGGATTTCTTATTTTTTTACTGTGAAGACTAAAGAAAATATTTTGGTGAAAATCCACATTTCAAGTTTTAACAATTAGATTTAAGGTCGCAATATTTTACCATGGCATTTTGGACTTTGTGAATGGCTGATGAGGAGAGGTCCCAGCCTCCTGACGCCAGTGTCACGTGACTGCGATGTGTGTGGTAGAAAGCATGCTCTCACTGAACTCTGCCGTACAGCCACTACATAATTGGTAACTTCTTACCTGATTTGGATTGGGAAAAAGTATAACATAGATCTTTTAAACGTAGAAATATTTCATTGTATTATAATTTTGTCCATGTTTACATAATCAAAACTATTTACGCTGTGGAACAAACATTTGCCTGGCCAATCGCGACATGCGAAAGTTGAATTTTTTCTTATATGCAGGTATGTAATTTATCTCAGGATTTGCATTATGGAACAGTGCCAAATTAGGTGGATTTTGCATTGAATAAATAAATGGTGTTCTTCAGGAGTCGTATTACTTTCTCAAATAAAAGAAACTTTTAGCAAAAATAGTTTTAACTGTTACGCAAAAAAATACCTGTACAGTTGTAATGTACATGTACACAACATGCAGATATTTACTGAATGTATGTAAGAAAAAAACCAAACATCTTGTCCAACACCACAACTGTTGTAAATCAGTACATGAACTGGGGCCACGGTGGTGTAGTGGTCAGACTACTTGCCTCCCCCCCCCCCAAGGTGAACCGGGTTCGATTCTCGGTGGGGTCACTCCAGAATTTTTGCACGTGAGAACTGTACTGGACAGCGGGTTTTCTCTGAGATTCCCCATTTCCCCTGCCCTTGCATTCTGGCACTGCGCCCTTCTCATCAGGCTCTCAAGACCACAATGTTAAGAGCTGCCCAAATCTCTCTACTACAGTGCATGACATTTTGTCTGAGGAAGACCAAATATATAGCCTATGTTCTAAATTTTCTGTTGAGTGTCTTGGGTTTTAGCATAAATAACTATTCTTTTTGTGTAGCAACAGTAATTTATATATTGGTTTCTGAAAATTTTAAAATGTCCATTATTAATCAAGATCAAGGTTGACAAATAAAAACACTATATATATATATATATATATAATCTTTTTGCCCTAAGTTTCCTGTGTTATTTTGAGTGTTTTCGTTTCTGAAAACCATTTTGTTACAATGAAGAACTTGCCAGCTGTGGTGTGAATCAACGTAACTCAAGGTCAGTGCTGAGAGAACGCAGCGCCTTGAGGCATTGCTGTAAACTGCAACGCACCACATGTTGAAAAGCAGCGTCAGCAACTGTGAATGGATGCGTCTGACAGTTGGCAAGTGTGGGATCCTAGGCTTATATTAGGCGGTTGGAAACCTACTGACCATCTGAATTACCCCAGGTGCTGTAGTTACAACATTCAATTGTGGCTCATGAAATACTGACATGTAGCAGGATGTCGACTGCCGAGTGAGGACATGCAGGAGAGCCATTCACACTAACAATCAATGTATGTGACTTGTCTAACAGTCAGCTTGCATCCTATGGCGTGTAATATTTCCATGGAGATGTGTGTAAGTAGGTCACCATACATCAGAAACCACATGAGTGAACAAGGGGTCAAATTTGTACCATTTATACAACCAGCCATGTAAATAAAAACCAGTTTTAATGCAAAGGCTGTTCACGATAAAGTGAGCACTTTTGAAATAAACCTCAGAAAAAAGTCACTTACCCTGCCTGCGTATATTATAACAGATATACTGAGTGACATGCCCCCAGTATAGATGATAACGATAGATGGAAAGTAGTTCCATATCTTCACGTCGAGTAAAAAGTGTTAAGGTAACTATTTGTAATAACATAAATAATTTATTTCGCTTTCTGTTTTTTTTTAATGCATTGAGGTGTAAAAACGAGCCGATTTGTTAAATATTTACTTTCCTAACAATCTCACAGTTTCACTTGACCGACGCATAAATAAAGTGATGAGGCACGTGACAATGTTAATTTTACATAACGCGCAAGAGACAAGTAGATCTTGAGCAGGGCTCCCAAAAGGGCTCATTTTATCGTGAACAACCTACAGCTGCCCTACTATCAAAATGTAGACCAATGTAACTCTCAAAAACTGAAAACACTTTTGTGGCATGTGACATATTAAAAACCAAAATCATTCTTTACATTCTTCTTTTTTTCCCACAAAAAAGTAGTCACTTTGGCGTATGTTTTTTCTTGCCTCTTTTAGATTACTGTATTTAAAGAAAAAAACATTCATTCAGTAAAATCTGCTATTGTTTTCAAATTTTTTTGTTGTGTTTCAAATTACAGTAGCTTATGAGTTGCTGTTCCATTTTCTTGTTAAATGCATAATAGTTTTTACTGCTATATCATATCACCTGGTATTTTAAGTTAGGCAAAGTGCTAGAATGTAATTAGGCCTATATTTGCATTTTGAAAGTTAACTGCAGGCTACCAGTTATGTAAACGTCACGTCACAGAAATTTTACTTAGGATCATTTTTATTTTGGTGTATTTCTACAGTACGTAAGTTGGAACATTTGTTCTTCCACTACTGTGTTCAAATTCACTCTCACATACACTGTCACTTACCCTTGATCCCTTCAGCACCCACAGCGCTACACATTATCTTGATCCCTTTTTTGAGGAAGTGGATATAATTTAAAACACCCATCTTTATTTCGAAATTTTTAAGTTCCAATGCATAAGCGATTGAAGAATCAATAAACTCTACACATTTTCTTATGTTGTCTTGGATTTTTTTACGAACAAGTGTTCAACAAACGACAGGAATAAGCTGCATAATTGATTTGAACAATTAGACTCACAGCGTAGGGTAGAGGACATCGCTCTTGCCCCTAGTCGAATGGGATATTCAAGGTGCATTCGTGCCCTTGCCACAAATTCAGGCGGTGACAATTCAACGTCAGAGCTGTGATGCACTTTTTAGGGAGAGACAGCAAGGCAAGGGCTCTTGGCTCATAAATTACAACACACATTAAGTTAGTTTAAACAAACATGTTACTTTGAGAATGAACACTGAAATGAGGTCAACATTTTTCCTTTTAACAGTACTCATGCTTATTTGTGACCTACAGCTTTGTAGGTATGAGAATTTGAAAATAGAATATATTTACTTCAGTGTAAACATACTTTTTTTACAAGGGGCACTGTTTAGTGTTGGTGTTTTTTAAATAAAGGATTCCATTACATTTTTAAAAGTTGTACTTCATAATTTCCCAGATCTTTGCAACTATCATCACTGTGTAGAATTCTTTGTAACAAATTCAGCTTAGTTCAAAAATAAAATGTTGCAGCATGGCTGAGCAATTTCTCTACTTCTCAAATATGTAATTTTCAAAATTTTATCTCACTTTAGTTACACTAATAATTGCGTAACAAATTTTGACTAAATTCCAAGTACATTCTTTGGACACAAATCAAATGTTAACTAGAGTTGATATGAAAACTTGCCATATGGAAAGGAAGACACTAATTGATTATAGGTTATTTCTAAAAGGCACCTCTTATTTACGTTAAATCGGAATATTACAACACAACTCCTTGCATTATGGAAATGTATTCTTGTTTCAATGTCACATAAAAAGAACACATCACAGTTTTAAAAATAACAAACACGAAATTCCACTAATTACAACTCGTTTGACACTTGCTAGTCTATGCATGTTAATACTCAGAATAAACACGATTATTTACGTTAAATCGGAATATTATAACACAAAAACCATTGCATTGCACAAATTTATTCTTCTTTTAATTGTTTCGTAAAAACGATTACAATATAAAAAATATACAACGCGAAATTTCGTTAATTTTATCACGTATGATACTTGCTATGCATGTATTCTTATGGGAGAAACCGGATTGTTTTAGGTCACGCTTCTACTATTACTATTTCTACTCGAGCTTCACTAAGCGTACGCAAAACGACGGCAAGTGTCGAGACCTATCTTTATGACCGTGAGGAGGATACATGTACTTGTTTGCAGCTTATGAAGTAAATTCATTGCTCTTGCAGATGAACACATTATTTTGAAACACTTGTCTAGAATAACACGACTTGCGCACTGTTTCACATCAGCACATTCACTATAAAAAGAACTTCGTGCATAGTGAACGAGCCGCGGGCGCTGGTCGCTAGATGTCTCACCACAGACAAACAATACACAACGGCTGCCAACTCATCGTAACGGATATCCCTCAATCGCAGAACGTATAGATCCCTCTTATTAAATTAATAGCCTTAAAATCAGACGCACGTATGCAGCTCTTACTTGTCAGTGTTTAAATTTTACTGTAAAATAATGTTATTATCTAATACTTAAGAAATGTTTGATTAAAAAGTTTGTTGGCAGTATTAAAACGAACACTTTCTTTCCCCCCCCCCCCCCCCAGAATTAAATTTTGTATGGTACTACTTTCATGTACAATTGGTTTCTCCAATGTGCCCCCCCCCCCCAAAAAAAAAAGCTGCCGCCCTTAGGCCTGTGCCTAGTGGGCCTAGTTACAAAGCCGCCCCTGAATGCAAACATGTAATTTGTTTTGATGAAATCATGTGAATTATTTGTAAATAAGTGTACAAATGTGTTTGGTTTTTACGATTTTTAATGACATATTTCTATTTAAGGAATTCTTCATGTAACTTGGTGCCATTGACAGCGAAGATTCAATCATCTTTGCCTTCCCCAAAGAAAATTCCTATATACGCACCTGGTTTGAAGCATAGCTTGTCCTCAAACGAATCTGCGAAATTTCCTGCCATCTAATAGTACGACCTATGCTAAAACGTTATTAAGGGAGATACACGCCCTCGAAAATTGGGAATTAAAATTAGTTATTTACGAAATATAGGAAATTACGTAAGATTGAACAACAAATTCGTGAATAGTGTTGGCATTATTTTATATTTTTCATCATGTAAACATTTGGTGGTTGGTAACATTGTCCATCGTTTTGAAATTAAGAGGTTCCATTATATTAACCAACAAAAGTTTTATTACCCATGGATGTTTATCGATTGTTACGACGTAGTAATAACGCGTATGTGCATTAAGGGAATGCAAGCATTTGCTTTAAAGTAACACTCTCAGTGGAACAGTTCTTGAGTAAACATCATTGTGCATAAACTTTCCTCACTTCTCAAAACATTTTGTCTCCCTTAATAATCACTTTAGCCTAAAAAGTTGTATTATGATTTTACATGTTATTTTCCATAACTGAAAATTTCGCAATATTTGTTTCTGAATTTCATGAAAGTCTGTGTGTGTGTGTGTGTGTGTGTGTGTGTGTGTGTGTGTACTCGTGTAACTGGACTCACGGTTGACTCAGTAGTTTGGACTCAGGCCTCCGATCTCTGGGGATAGCAGTTTGGTACCTGACCCCGAACATTGTCGAGGCGTGGAGGTTTCCGCGGGATGCTCCCATTTCTTCCTTGGTCTTAATTCCGCTGCTGCTAAACCCATATCTCTTCCCTCACCTCGTCCATTATCTAGGCTAGCTACAATGGCAAACGTTTCCTTCAGGTAGGGCAGCCGACTCCCCTTGGCGCCAGCCTCCGCTGATGCATGGCGACCCTGCCGGCTACAATAAGTTCATTAACATTTCATGGGATGCTGTTTATATCAGCAGTGTGCTAACCTTGTGTAACATTTATTCTACTCGGGTTACGAAGCTCAATACTATAACAGTTCGGCAAATAAGAATTTTTGCTTCTTTGTAGCACTGGTGTGCTGAATTTTCTCAATTTTGTTTACAAACAAATGCAATTGCAATTTTGATGAACTGAATACAATATATGTGTAAAAACTTCAAATTTGTATTCTGTTAGAACCTATGCAAGGAATAAACTTCGTCCTTGTGGAAATTAATTGAAATATGTTAACATGTTTAGTATACGGCCATTAAACAATATTAAAAGAATCGAAAATTTGATTTTGGTGACAATTATCATTATTTTGTCCTTAAATTTGTAGGTGACATTTTTTTCAGATTTTGTTCACGAAATTGTAGTGCCAACACACTCAATATTACTGTACTGTTCGCATATGCAAACACCACGCAGGTGCGGATAAGAGTTACAAAACAAAGTTTATTGGTAATATTTTGGCATCGACAATAACACTTTACAATCCGGATTAAACGCACAATTTATTAACAACTGAAAATAATATCTCCATTTACGGCCAGCAACTTTAAAGCGCCCTCTGTGGAACGCTAGAGCACCTTGCGGCAGAAGTGACCTCTTTACCAAACTCTTCTGAACGGATATTTTCTTCTTCCCAACCTGAGTAGAATGAACCTTACTTTGGGCAGTCACGTGGTATTGGCAGTTACATTGGCAGAACTATGGTTCAGAATTGGGGCACACATATTCTTTACTGCGCAAGTGCTATGCACACTCTACCATTAATTATTGCTTACATTGTGCTGATGCGCCCACGTTCAGAACTCCCCGACAGCAGGGCATCGCCGACTTCTTGACGCAAATTCAAGCTCAGGAACACGTAATAACACATCTTTTTTCCCTGGAGTTGTTCTTGATACGCGTGCCTGCTTTAAAATTAATACCTTTCAATTTTAGTATATCCATGATATGTTCGCACATTTAGGGGAAAACCTTTAAAAAATCCCCCATCTTTAACATGATTGATTTTTTTTTTTCTGAATAAGTCCTTTTACACTTGTGTTAATATTAATGCATACTATTACATTTTTTGGTAAGCAAAACATTCACTCCTGTTTCGTTTATAGATTGTATCTAGTTCCTTATAGAGAGACAAATCAGAATGTCGGTAAAGGATTAGTAAGAAATAGTTCTTTTAAGGAAAATTCTAATTTAAGTTTATTTTTACATTATTTGTATATATGTATATATATATATATATATATATATATATATATATATATATATATATATATATATATATATATATTACGTTTCCTACTGTGATACCATATTTAGATTTTTAGGAATGAATTGTTGATAGCACATTTAATTGTCATGCATAAATTTATTAATTTTCTATTGTCTGTCGATCGCACAATTACGGTGCAATAATTTCTGATTGGCGTTTCCTCCCAGACTTGTTAACGTTGTGTTGACATGTCGCATGCTTTGACAAGTGGGGCAATCCATGTATTCTGTTTCTCGGTGCGTAAACTGTGCCTCAATTTAGGCGTATGTTTTATTTCGTACTTATAACTGTGCTAAATACAAAATAAGGGCTACGACACATTTTAATTCAAGTGGTGTTGTAATTAGAAATATCTGCATGGGTGCCCAAAACATGAATTTACATTATTTTTAATTTCGTTTGCAAAATTAGTAGTGCCAATGGCAATAAGCAAGTTTATTACCACGACATGACTAGTGGTCCCTAAATCTAAGAATTGCACACATTTATTAAAGATGATGCAGACTGTTATGTACGTCGTAGTGCACAGCACTGAAATTACTAGTAGACGCCACATTTTAAGAGAAAATCTTTGCATGTTACTGTACAGCATATATAGTCGAGTACCATTTCTACTATATAATGTATCTGCCACGATCTGTCATCTATAAGTCTTTTCACTGAATGCGAATTTTTATTAACGTAGCCATTGCTAATACAAACTCATAGAATGTTGGTATAGTAATCTATTGGCGTAATTTTAATTTTTCATAATATTTTCAAAATGTTTGGAGCAAATAACCAAAAATTTATACATTCAAAACTCAACGACACATTTTCGTTGTAAAGTTTTGTTGATAAAATATGATAATATATGATTGGGGTGTGCTTACATTTTTATCTTCGCATTTCTGAAACAATGATGTAATAATCTGGCACCCTCTTATAGCACTCATATATCAATCTGTATTGCTCATAGCGATCCGAATATTAAAACACGTTACTCAATTTGTACGACTTCACTCAAGCACGGGTCCTGGAATACTAACTCACGAGGCTTCTTGCTGCCCGAGCAAGAAGCAAGTTAAGAGATTAGGGGGTCCGCCACTCGCATTGTGGGGCGTGCGCATGGATGGTCGCTGAGACCCAAGAAAGGATGCGATGGAGAGGAGCAGAGGACATGAGCATGTAGAAACACCATTATATAAAAACCTTTCACGAATCAGAGTGAGGTGAGACACTGTTGCCTTTGTCATTGTCACGCACTTAAATCCTTGAAACGTGATGTCATAGGTGTATTACTGTCTACTCGCACTGTAATAGAATATGAAGAAACGATACAGGAATCCTTACACAAAAATTAAGATATTTCTGTTAAACTAACCAAAATGCAGCTATGAGTATCTAAAAATTATCTTAATCAAGGGATGAGAGTTCCCACCACTTTCCCCTCTTGCACCCTCCTCCCCCTTACCCCCCAACATGGGGGCGGGCAATGTCTCTCCCTCCCCAAATTTCCCCCTGGTGGTGATGCCCATGTTCTACATAAGACCGGACAATAGTTAAGAGCACTATACTGTAACACGCCAGTACGAAACCACAGTAATAATACTGTATACAATGTTACAATACTTGTCTAATCTAGGATCTATCTCCTCGCTGCACGGTACGTGACTGCGAGTCTGTTTTCTTGATGATGGTGTTCTGCTTATTTTCTGCGGAGGAAAAAATAAACCATGAAAATATGAAAGTGTGTAAGCAATGCCACTCATTAAATTCAAAACGACGGTTGAAGCAACACTCTACAGATAGACCGATAATCCTACACCCATGCCCCACATTACTATTTTTATGTATGTTGTGTAGTTTTGTTCTCAGAGGCTTGGTGGACTATCAACCAACCACCCACCCCATTTCAGGGAGTTTCCCTTAACAGATTACAAAAAAAAAAAAATGTAAAACAATTAAAGGTGATTGGGGAAGGGATCCGGTCAAGGCTGTTGCCTGTAGTGATTTCTGGAGAACTTGGACAGCCAAATTCAAGATGGAGGAACCAAGAATTCAACATGGATCCCCCGGAGAATGAGTCCAGTATTTTGCCACTTTGCTACTTTAATCGGTTCTTCATTCTACTAAAACTAATTTCTTAACAAAAACAATTCAATATTAAATTTTTCTGCGGTTAGTTAGGCACTTTTATTATTTAAAAATGTTTTCTGGGATTAATCCCGGGAGAATAAATAGAAGTTACTCGTGGAGTTTGGGGTTTGAAGAATTTTTTGTATATTAAAGGAAATTTTGTGTCCTTTAAATTTTTTTGTAATATTTTTGGTCGTAATATACAATGTTCTTTAATTATTAATTATATTGATTTTTTAGGGTTTGTCAAGGACAAATCTCGGTAAAATAACATTTTGGATAGATTCTTGTATGTTTTTGATACATAAAAGGGAATGTCGTGGTCTTCAATTTTTGTATGGGTTTATTATAGGATATGTTGTGTTATTTAATTTTTGTCTTTGCATTTTTGGTTGTAAGACACTCCATTCTAGAATAATTAATTTTGAATTTTTTTTTGGTGACAAATCCCAAAAAAATAGAAGTTATATGTGGATTTTTTGCTAATTTTGGATGTGGTACAGGAAATTTTGTGTTCTTTAATTTTTTTCACATTTGTTGTTATTAATTTTCTTTGCATTTTTTCCGGACAAATCCCAGGAAAACAGCAGGGAATTTTTAATGGATTTTGGTGGATTTGGATATGTCACTCGACAAATTTTCTGAGCATTTTGATGTAAAAAAAAATCCCTTTTCTTGCAATTTGTCCACAAATCTGACACATTTTTTCATAAAATGACTGGACTCCAAATGTTCCCATAGTCTTGTGGTCAGGATGCACAGCTGTCGACTCAAGGGTTGCGAGAACGAACCCTTGCGCCTCCGGCTATTTATAACTACCTATGTTGTCCGAAAGCAGAACTTTAGGAGGGCTTCACAAGAGTTGGGAGTAACCTCGAATAAGCTATAAACCCGTATTCTTCAAAATTTTTGTTTCAATCACTTTATGCACCATATTTTACTTGAACCGTATTTTATGGGAGCTACCGGTACAAAGCAAAAAATTTTACGGCGTGGTTTCAGTGCTGGGGTATTAGGTATTTGGCTTTAATAAAAAAATCATTGTTCTTGTAATAACTGAAATATAATAGATCTTGTGAGCCCATTTCGTGTGAGTGATTCGTTATTATTATTTTTATACGCCAGAATTGAAGTTCATTAGAAGATTTCCGTATGAATTACTCATTTGGTAATTTCTTGTTACACACTATATCTCATAAGTCCTTTAATTAAGTCCATGGTTGATGTTATACTGTCTAGAGCTGTCGGCATTAGAGAAAATTATTTTATTTTATCTACAATCAAAATAGTGTCGAATACATTACCTCTCAAAGTGGGTCTGGAATTTAGGGATATCACAATAAAAAAGCGCATCTAGTATATTTTATGTATTTATTCACGAACCAAGTACAGAAACACGTAGGTATCAGGCTGTACAATTCCAACGTATAATTTCAGAGACCTCTCACGGCAATAACAACTGCAAAGCAAACAATTGTTTGGTACGTAGTATATATGTAAGAGGAACAAAGTTGGGGTGCTGTTGCTTGCAGCATCAAGCGGCCTGGAAAAGAAATCAGTATTCAGATATTCCAAAACTTAAACTGCCACTAGAGCCATTACTTAAAAACCCTAGTTACAATACATGTGCAGGTATGACATGAGTTTCCAACACACGGCATACTCTTGTGGATCTTAGTTATTAGATGCAGTAAATCTTTTCACAACCACAGTTCAATCCAATTTTACTACTACTACTTGATTTTTCGGGCCTACTTTATTGTTTCATTTGGTACATCATTCGTTTCACAAGCTTTTCTTTTCACAGCAATAACAATTTCTTTATTATGCACATTTATATGTATTATCTTGATCACAATGAAATGATTACAAATAATTTTGGATTGGTTTACAAAATACGGGGTTTTGCTTTGAGGTAGTGCGTGTATTAAGCATTAAGAAGAAACTGTGGTTAGTCTATTTTTTTTAAAACTTTTCCAAAAAAGCCGAAAATAAACAGCCTATTTGTAATTGGTGGAAAGAGAATATCCATACGGTACAAATTGCTGGAGTCAATTCTTGTCGAATCGAAATTCCTGAAAAATAAGTTTTAAAACTGGATATTATAACCGTCGTTCAATTTTTACTAGAGATAAAATTTATTCATAAAGACACAGATGACTTGAAACGAAATTAAATGAGACATAAAAATATGTTTTGAGCTCAATTACATGTTTTAGGTGCTTCCTTGGGCAGTTAAAGAAATGTTGCGTTTCATTGTACAGTATTAAATACCTAATAGATCCAGAGTGTAAAACCCAAGGAATCTTACAAAGCACCTACTTCTAAGCATTTTCTGGGCTACACTGCAATATAATTTCTTTAGTTATCGAGAGGTTCTATTAAGTGTAAGTAGTAGGAAAATAATAAGTATGGCGCAACAGTATCTAGTACAGAAGCCAGGAACCAGAGAATCGCAATATTGTAAAGTCATCAAACCGCCATATTTCCCCCCTTTTTCACTCAAAATTTCCCTTTTCCCTCAAAATAGACTAAAACAACCTAAAAATGTCCTTTTATCCATAGAAATTTCCCTTCTTTCCCTAAAAATATCCCTTTTTTTTTTTTTTTTTTTTTTTTTTTTTCGATTTTGCGAGAAAAAAATCCTCAGAAAATGCCAATTTTCCCCAGACAGGCGAGGGGGAGAAGCAACCCGAGACGATCCATCTTCCATGCAGCCGCTGTCTGCACAATGAATCACTGGTACAGTACGATTAGTTCATAGTCAATATGATGCCATAGGGCTTGCACACTCGTATATTATAAGCAGAAGTAAGCTGAGGGGTTTATTTTGACAGCATCTCTGTGAAGGTGGATCGTCTCGGCCAGCTTCTGCCTCTTCACATAGATTTTTTCTCGAGTTTTTTTTTCAAGGTCATTGAAGGTCATGGGGACAAGGATGAGGTAGTCTGCATCTAATATGGCGGTGGTAGTCTGTAATATATTATGCTTGTTGAATTTTACGTATTCTTTCACGAGTTTTATTTCCAAGGTCATTCAAGGTCATGGAGTCAAGGTTGAGGTAATCTGCATCTAATATGGGCGGAAGTCTGTAATGTATTATGCTGGTTGAATCTTGTGCATTTTTCTAGAGACTTTTTCAAGGTCATGAGGTCAAGGTCGAGGTATTCTGCATCTAATATGGCGGTGGTAGTCTGTAATGTATTCTGCTTGCTGACTTTTATGTATTTTTTTCTCGATTTTTGTTTTTCAAGGCTATTCAAGGTCATGATCATGGGCTTCCAATATGACGGATGGGTGATGCCTACTAAGATGGTGGTTGCCTACCAAGATGGTGGCCTCCGGTAATGTATAAACAAATTACGAACGAAGATATCAAGATTGCAGGATGAGTAAGGGCGAGGGGAGTGGGGGTGAGTGAGTCAGACGTTCACTGAAGTCGAACAGGTGTGAGCAATTGCGGGTGCTGGGAATACCTTCAGAAATGCATTTTTTTAATATTTTTACGAGATTTAAATTAATTTTTAAATAATTTATTAATAATTTTAATAATATTTTTTTGGATTTTTATTAATTGTTTTAAATTCTTTTGGATTTTTGCATTTTCAAGTTTAAAGGTCTTTCAATGGTCATGATCGCAGTTACCTGACTGGGAAAAAATTGCATTTTCTGAGGACCCCTTTTTCGAAAAAAGGAAAAATAGGGAAATTTTTCGGATAAAGGGGACTTTCTAGGGTATTTGAGTCGATTTTGAGGGAAAAACGGGAAAAAAAGGGGAAAAATATGGCGGTCAGATGACGTGACAACATGGCAATCCTCTGGCTCCTTGCTCCTGTGCCAGACGCCGTTGCGCCAGACATCTTATTTTCCTACTACTAACGTATGTAATTTATATGGTATACCACACATGTAGGAAAAATGCTGAGCCATTCTCGTTCTAGACACATACAACACATGACTCAGAATATGAGCACCGAGCAGATACCCCAATGGTTCTGGACTCATTATCGCCAGGAGGTCATGCCGCCTTTAGTATTCTGGTCAGTAACCATGCACTGTATATTACAATATTTGTTGTAATAATTTAATTTGGTTAAAATCGTGTGCTACTTTATGTCATTTACATTAGCAAAACTACAATAATTACACCTCTAGACAAAGAATGTAGAACACCCCAAAAGCAATGACCCTGGAGAGAAGAGTTAAAATATTTGGGTGGCTCTTAACAGCGAAATCTTGAGAAGCGATGATGGAAACGCAAGGTAAGTATAGAGCAGCGCCATAATGAAAGGGAGGGGAAAACGGGAGATCCCCGGGAAAACCCGCTGACCAGCAGCCTCGTCCTGCACAATACATACACGCGAGGGTCCGGGAGCGACCCCGTCGGGTATCGAACCTAGTTAGTTTTGGTGGGAGGCTGGTAGCGTAACCAATACACCACCGCGGCCCCAATGACCCTAGAATGAAATATGTTGCATATAGGTAGTGCCCACAAAGATGTGCACATGATTTCTGTGAAATATGAACGACATTAGGGAACATGAGACATATATTGGATAGGTTTGTTCGGCGCTGAACAGAGAGGTTTTGATCGCCGATGAGCGGTAGAATGCAAGGGTGAGGGAAACGGGAGTGCTCAGAGAAAACCCGCCGTCCAACGACAACATCCGCCATGTTTCCCGCTTGCGAAAATCCTGGCGACATCACCGGAAATCTAACTGGGTTCACCTTGGTGGGAGGCGAGTAGTTTAACCAATACACCACCGCGGCCTCTCGTGCGACACAAAAGGATCTACGAATCATACAATAGGATATAAAACACTATTGCTCAGGCAGCGATGGTACAGACGAAGCTGCTGTAGAATAATTGGGACTACAGACGCTGCCAGGTACAGACTGTTTGCAGTTTCTTCACACCGTTTATAATATAGCCTTCGGAAAATCACCCCATGTATGATGTGTGTGGTTATTTCCTAAATATGCCCTGTATCACAAGCGTTTTATACTTCTGGTAAAGTAAAACTATCTTATTTTCGGTTAAATAGAGCTTTTACTTATATTTTATGCATACATTATAATATTTAATTTAAGTTATAATAATTATTAATAAAAACATAGATAGAACAGGTGTATTGGTAATGCGTAGTAAGAAATAGTTCTCATGCAAAACATGATTACACTGGGTGCACATTAATGTGGTGCGTTGTCACTCTGGTGTAATTTTCTAGACTTGGTTAAGCTTTGTTTTCATGAGGCGGAATGATATCTTGGATGAAGATCTTTAGCAGGGCTTGAGAAAAGTTGGAAGTAACCATGAATGGACCATAGTTGACAGCAAACGCAAAATCAACATTTGTTTGAATGGGAACGTATAATGGATCTGCACGAGCCCGGTTGGTCAATTCGACTGAGAGCTTGTCATGTGGACCATTGACTCGCCACTTGGATAAGATGGTCACGTAAACAAGGTTCTGCTGGCGCCCAGGCACATCAGGCGCGACATGTTCGTAACGTAACCAAATGCAGCATTCCGAAACCATGCGATATGCGAGACCATACTTGCGTCCACAGAGTCCGCGGGGACCATCCGAATGCGAATGAATGGGAGCAGATTTGCTGTTTGCACTGATCCATCGCGAAGCACATCGTCTGTGACAAAGAGAACGTTAGCACTGGAAGCAGGAATGGCATCGCATTGTCTTCTAAGATGGGTCACGCTTCACTCCTGGGTGCAACTATGGACTAATGAGGACGTGGAATCCCACAGATTAAATTCCTGGACCGAAAGAGACCATCTGGTCAGACGGCTGCAGAGAAATTAACCATCCGAAGCATTTTGTTGAATTGCATTAATATCAGTGAACGTTCTGTAGAAGAGATTTGTGATGCCACTTGGCAACTGCAGGCATCCTCGGCACCTTCGGTATGGTAATGGTTAGAAAGATTTGCCAAACACTCGTTTTGGCGTTCCGAGTTCGATTCCCGTTCGGGTCGAGCGAGGTCGCGCAGTGGTTAACAGACTCGACTCGCAACTGGGTCGACCCGGGGGTTCGATTCCCAGTCCGGCCACGGTTGGTCTAATGCTCAGACTACTCGCCTCCCACCAAGGCGGCTCCCGGATTTTCGCGTGTGGGAATTGTGCCGGACCGTGCCGCTGGTCGGCGGAACAACACGCTCATCGGCTCTCAGGACCTCGATGTTAAGGGTCGCCCAAACCTCTTCACTCTGCCGTTTCAGCCGTCTTGACTTCGGTTTACCATGATCTACGACAAAACACTCCAGGCGGTCGTCAAGGTGGTTCACTAATCCAGGCACTAGCACGTCCATGACTGTCGGATAAACTCTTTCCTTCTCTAGCGGCCTCGCTGTTGACGAGATTTTATGCCATTAAAAAAAAACCTTAAAATATTATTCCCGTATTTTCGCACGTGGGAAACGTGGGGGGAGGGGGAGGGGCGTTGCCTGTGACCAGCGGGTTTCCTCGGGACTCTCCCGTTTCTTCCGCCATTGCATTCCGCCGTCCCCGTTTATTAGGACCCGGTTCCGCCTGAGACTTTTCTCCACTCGGTGTTGTATTACTCTCTGTATTACTCTTGGTTTGTAGCAGTAATCTCACACACACTTAAGAAACACAGACTGTTTGTCAAATTAAGTGAAAACTGTGTGCAGATTTGAGAGAACTTAACAAAAAAAAATAACTAGAAAGATTATAAAACTATAAAAAAAATTATAATAAACTGCTACCAAATTATTGTTGGAGTAACACAATGGAACGTCAATGTATATAAATATTTTTCTAGGCAAATATAAGACATAAAATAAACTATGTTAAAAATATTACAACAATATGATATATAAATGCCAGGTATTCTTTCTAAAATAAATAATGTACTTTTTTTTTTAAATTGTAAATAATAAAAGAATTAGTAATGAGGGTTAGAAATGGGAGAAGGTAGACTACTATAAATAATTCTGAATTGAATTTATGGTTATAATATTGTAAAATGTTTAGTCAGAGGTCAAAGAAAACAATACAGAAAATTAAAACAAATTTAAGGAAAAAGTTAATTAATTTAAGAGTGTTTTTAGTTGAATGTAGAAATCATACGACAGCAAACAACGGAATAAAGGCACAAGAGAAAACATGGACCGCGGCAGCGTTATGGATTGGTATTTCATTACTACTAGGTCTGAATTTCTCGCCAAAACAATATTTATCTACATTTGTTTAGGGGATTTGCCGACTTGGTAAACCAGATGTATCCTCAAAAAGTACATTGAATTTGTATTATGCGTCTCTAGTCGAAAATGTTGACTTTTCTTTTCCACAAACCATAAAGTGCCTGATTTGTAGCAGCGTTTCTGTAAAATTGATGTTTTGAAAGAACGAACATGAAAGAGGGTAATATTGGGGTGTGACACTTCTTATGTAAGTACGTCTCCAAAAATTCAAACCGTATGCCTACCAGATACGAAATTTTTTAAGTGGATTATACTTACCATAACGAAGAGACTTATTTGTGGCTGTATAAACGACACACGCAACTTCTTCAGGACTTAAATTCAAGTGCGATGTTTTTGTAGCTTCGAAAATGAGCAAATTTTGGACTATCAAGACTGCTACCACTAAAACAGAGCCAAAATACGTATACTCATTACAAAAACTTAATTTTCACAGTAAAAATTAAAGTTGTTAGGACAGTACCTTTTGAAAATGCTTTGTTAACAAATATGGACATAACACACTTGATGCGACGCAAGATATCGAAATGTATGACACCGGAAGACCCAATATCTCATAACTTGCAATCTGAGGCGAGGAGCCGCGGTCGGAATAGAGGCCAGAGCACCACACTTCCGCCAAGGCGAAACGGGCGACGACCCCCGGCGGGGTTAGTCGCACGTGTGAATCGTGCTGGACGATGCCACTGATCGGAGCGTCTTCTCGGGGATCTCCTGTTTCCCCCCCGTCCGTGCATTCCAGCGCTGCTTCATGCTCACCTCTCCTCACGCCCTTCAGCTCTCGAGACCTCGTAAAACGCACTGGTTACCAAAAAATTATTATTACTTCAAATTTGTAAGAAACAACGTACAACTTGTTGATATTACTTGTAAGTGCTTTTTCCTTGCGCAAAAATATTTATGTCGCATAGTTATTGCATCATGGCATGTAAATATCACAATTTCAGGCTTTATAGGACGTACAAATTGAATAAATATGAGAAAAACGTCCTGTGATAATTAATTTTACGAATGAATAGCAACATTTACTTCACAAAATATCATAGACTGATATAAATGAAAAAATGCAAAAATGTCCTTATTTCGTAATCTTTATTTAAAAAAAAAAGATGCAAAAACATTTAATAGCGTTATTTTTAATATTTATTGGTCTCGTGGTATTTTATTTTAAACTAAATTATTGCAGTTCAGTTTTTGTTATATGCAGATCCCCCCTTCAAAACCAACCATTCCTTCCTCAAAAAAATTGTAATTTTGACAATAATTGCTAAAGTGAAAAAAAAAAAAACCTGTATAAATCACTTATTCTGGACAATAGTACTTCTTAGTAATGCCTAGGAATTGAACAGAATTACGCACGAATAAAAAAATGTATTTTTTTTGGTGACAAGTAGTGTCCGGAAAACCCCTCGACTCGTCGGTGATGAGTGTGGAGCCCGGAGGATGGTGCGCTAATTTTGCAGCGTGTCTTTCGCAGTATTGAGCATAGCCGGACGCAGACCTACCAACGGCGACGGGAATACAATCGAAATTGCCCGGGGGAAACGTGAAATCCCCGAGCAAACTCGCCGACCAGTGTCATCGCTCAGCACGATTACCACAAGCGAAAATTCGGGAGTGACCCGGCCAGGGTGGGTGGCGAGCAGGCTAACCGCTCAGCCACCGCGGCACCTAATAATATTTATGTTTTATGATTTTATAAGAGTATGTGCAATATATACATACCATGTTCAATATGCTCATTTTATGTTTATTTTTATTTTTTCAGTATAATGTAGGTGGGTCTGTGTATTTTACATTTTAGTTTTCGATGAGAGATTGAACTTTATTGTTCTTTCTGATCTTCATTGCCTATATTGCATGCAGCTTCCACTTATACGTTAATGATGCCATTGATTTTGAATTTCTAATGAAATGCCTTTAATAATAGCAAGTGTGTTGTTCAAAATTGTTCTGTTTATCAATGACGTAATAATTATATTACAATATGAATCACCAGAGTTTGGTGAGATCACACATCAATCCAGCAATTGCAGAGAACTGAACACTTACAACGCTGCTCCGTTAACTTTAAATTAGCGAATTCAAGAGGACGACGTTAACAGACTATTTTTGAATAAATATTCCGAGACAAAGCTTATATTAATGTGGTAAAAATAACAAAATTTTCCAAATGTTAACATCATGTTCCGAAAAAAATATTAAAACATCTTTGTATGAATTATTTATTGTTTAATTACTCAAACATTTTTATAGATCTGAACATGTACTGACAGAAAATTTGTTTTCTCACAAATATGCACTCCACAAAGGCAATACAACTGGTCCATGACCGCACTATAGTTACCGCTAAGTAATAAAAGGCTAAGCTTACCTAAAATAATCATGACGGAGATTCTAGCTAGTGAATGGGTTCTGCTGAACTCCGCCGCAAAATCACTCGACGCCACATACTGATTGAACAGCAATATAACACAGCAAACATATCTGAATGGTACAGCGATGCCCCTGATGCGTGACAAGTTTTGAAGGATGTGTCCTACTACCAGTGGTATTACTATAGTTGAAGTGACTGACCAGGCTATCTCTGTGGTCGGAAACGACGGTACTTGGTCAACCTGCAAATGCAACCACGGTGTCAAAATACAACATGGATTTGGCAGCTAGAAAACAGGTTTATTGTTTTTAATATTTAGCGTGATTTTTGAATAATTTTATTAAAGCTGCCAGTGATTCGGAGAATAGAGTGATGCCAACTGCTGGTCAAGTGAACTGATTCTACAAATTCAATGTTACAGTAATAATTAAGGACAAAATTCACATTTATCAACAAAATATAACGAAATGCTGAAATACCGCATTCACATGAAAATCGTTAAAGTTCTAAGAAAACAATAGGTTAAACGGCTTACATGACCAAAAATGTGTGAGGGGCAGTCAAATGGAAATGGGTAACCACGCATGAATCCACTGGCGCGAAAGTCGGTAACACTGGGGTGTGTGATAGTATTGCTAATATCTGGTGCGCACTCAGAAAAGCAGTTACAGTTTGTGCTGACACACCAGTTGTTTGTGTTACAGTTTGTGCTGACACACCAGTCGTTTGTGTTATAGTTTGTGCTGACACACCAGTCGTTTGTGTTACAGTTTGTGCTGACACACCAGTCGTTTGTGTTACAGTTTGTGCTGACACACCAGTCGTTTGTGTTACAGTTTGTGCTGACACACCAGTCGTTTGTGTTACAGTTTGTGCTGACACACCAGTCGTTTGTGTTACAGTTTGTGCTGACACACCAGTCGTTTGTGTTACAGTTTGTGCTGACACACCAGTCGTTTGTTTATTGAGCATGAAGTAAGGTGAGCGATACTTCCGTCCATCCAACATCAGAAATAGGGGCGTGGAGTGGAGAAATTTGGGCGGCTTTTAACATAGAGGTCTTGAGAGCCGATGAGGGTGAAGTGATGAATGCAAGTATGGGGGGGAGCGGGAGATCCCCGAGGAAACCCACCGACCAGCGGCATCGTCCGGCACGATTTCCACATGCGAGGATCCGGGAGCGACCGCGCCGGGAATCGAGCTCTGTTCGCCTAGGTGAGAGACGAGCATTCTGACCACTACACCACCGCGGCCCTGGAAATGGAGGCGAGTAAAGAAGAAAATAGAGTTATGGTTCGCTTTTTGATTGCTGAAGGAGTTGCAGGACGAGAATTGCATTTTCGCATGTATGCTGTGTACGGAGAAACAGCATGCCACGTTCACATGAGCTGGAGTGGTGTAAGAGATTCTGGGAGGGACATGTGCCACTGCAAGACGATGCTCGCCCAGGACAGTCCCATGGTGCCATTACTCCTGAATTTATTACTCTAGTGGATGAATGTAGCCGAGAAATACAACGGGTCACTGTGGAAGATATTCTTCTTCTGATGAAGAAGAGTCGTGGTTGTCATGATTCTGTAAACACCATTATGAGAAACCACATGCACTACCAAAATGTTTGCGTGCAATGGGTTCCGCATCACCTGACGGAGGAACAAAATACCCACAAAATGGCTATGTCTCTGGGTCACATGTAACATTACCATGAGGATGAATATACTTTCCTGTCCTCTATTCTCACCGGGAACAAAACGTTGTGCCGCCATTTTGAACCCGAAATCAAATGGAACAGCCAGCAGTGGAAGCACATGAATTCTCCCACACAAAAAAAAAATCCTAAGCCATGCACACAATTTCCAGGAAAGCCATGGCGTCTTTCTTCCTCGACTGCAAGGATCCTCTGCTCGTCGATTTTCTCGAGTAAGGGGCCACAATCAATGCGCGCTATGAAGACATTTAGCAGAAACCGAGGAGCGTCATATGGTCAGAATGCCTTCGAATGATGTCGAATGGCATTATTCTTTTTTCATGATAACGCCCTCCGACATTCTGCCGACTCTGTGAATAATAAACTTCAGCTATTTTGTTGAGAACTGCTCCAACATCCTCCCCACAATCCAGATCTGCCTCCATGTAATTTCCACATTTTCGGAAAGCTGAAGAGAGATATTCGCGGACAACAGTTTGATCGGACGAGGATGCGTGTGACTTGATAAATATGTGGTTCCGCCGGCAATCCACACACTTACTCAAGGATGGGATTTGCCATCTTATCTGCCAGTGAGATAAAAGTATTAAAAGTTTTGGTGATTGCTTTTGAGGAAATAAATTTTCAGTGGCACGTTTGACATCTGAGATGTTTCACTTGACTGCCTCTTATACAATTTCAATTAAAGAAATTTGGAAAAGTAACAATTTTTAATACGATTCTATGACCACCATAAAGGTAGCGTTCCGCTGGTGCAAACATCGCCCTATTATATTTCATAACTGATCAATAGCGAACGAATATGGATACCTGGCAAGCAAAGGAACGCTATCCACATCTTGTAGAGCCTACTGGGTGATGCGAGCTGTATTATATTGCTGAGTGAGTTGGTTGTTGGGTATGCTGTGCACAAATGACAGAAAATAGGGTCGCACAACCTCATTCACATATCGATGTACAGTCACTGTGCCTTCAACAACCACAAGATGCAACCGGGAGTCATAACTGATGACGCCCTATACCATAACACCTAGTGTCCGGGACGTGCAGCATTTGCGAATCAGTGCACAATCGAACTTCTCTCCGGCCTTTCCAACAAGGCAACCCTTTCCCTTCTCGAAGAGTGCTTCGGCCCCTACCACCCATTGGTCTTAAGCAGAAAAAAGGCACGCCGGACGCCACCTCGTTCCACGTGGTATTACCTTCTATCAGAGGAAGTAGCTATTTTTTTTTTGGCTTGAGCTAGTAGATGGTAACTTCGGTCTGCTGATCGCTAAGAGTATTGGACCCAAAATCCAGAAGGTCTATGTGAAGAAATTCCTTTTCGGGTATGGTTACTGGATACTCAGATATAAAACCCACAAGTACCACGAAAAATTAAGAAGTAGTGTGGGGCGATCTGTATGACCCAAAGGAGGTCTTTCTGGTGACTGATACATTAAGGTTGGATTAGTGCTGGAAGTGACTGAAGCTCCTCATTCTGGAGGAGATCTTAAGGGAATCCCTCTCGATGATGGGTCTACACAGTGAGTGGCGACACAGCTGCGGTACTGTCCTGAACATATAAGTAAAGGTGAGGATGGTGGTTCGGTCGGTCCACGAGGGAACTGAGTTCGAGCGTCTCAGTGACGATGTGGGAGAACACCAAAGGTGCATCTCTGCACCAGCTTGAAGGCTGTGTCTAGTCAACAGTCGTGATAAATGGAGGAGCCTGAGAAGAATAAGCTTACCACAAAGCCTCTCACGAAGACATAACCCTATCGATATAACAAGTGCTGTTGCTGATCTTGTCAGGGAGCCGAATGGTTTGCGCGTCAGATGGTGTGTAAAATTGAGCCCTTTTCCAGAAGGTTGTGGTAGGGGGGAAAGTCGCACAGTAGCACAAATTTGATGTACTTTAGTAAAACTAAACTGGAATATTTAAACATCGCTATCCAAAACAGTAAACATTTTAAAGAAATTACCTTAAATTATTTTATTTAGTGAATAAGTTACTTAACATGGTGCAGTGGTTGCTCTGATCAAGCAGAGGGTTCCCCTAGGGTGAAATGCTACTGCATTTCGGTAGCTGTCTTCAGCGCCAATGAGAGTGGAACGAGAAGATGGTGCAGCGGTGCAATGCAACAGTGGGGAGGGGAACTACGTGAGCACACAGTGAAACTCCAGTTTCGAAGGGCGAACATGACTGCAGTGAGTAAAGTTCTGTGTTGCTAAATGGAAGGTGTGTGTGAAGCTTCTTACCAAATGTCTTACGAGCAGCGGCGTGATCAGTAAAGACAGATACTTGCAGAAAACAACACTGATGACGGTCGTTGCTACATTGCCGAGTGCTGACGTCGTCAGTACGATGGTGTTCGTCAGCGAGGGCGGAAGACAGGCCGTTATAATAAGACTGCAAGGTAGAAGAAGAACATATGCACTTAAATAAACGCCACTAACTACCATAACAAAGTAAATTGTTGTTAATGTTTTTTCCCCCCAGCATTAGTGCTAAAAGCCAATAAACTCGCGTAAACGCGCATAAACATATGCAATGTTAAGTTTTAATATAATTGTCATAGGCGTAAAACAGTGCTCTAAATCTACATCACTTAACAAACATGCATCGTCATTATATTTTATTGAAAAGTTGAAAATAATTTCAATCGATAAATGAAAATGCGTGCTTTCGCACGTCTCCTGGAAATTTCTGCTTCTGCAGTAGCATTTTGAGATGTATTTCATCGATAAAATTACAGTAGTTATTTACAAGCCGCCAGCATCCGAAATTGTTCACAATTTCGAAGATTTATCATTGTTTATTTTCCATTGAAGAATTCGTATAAATGGTGTTAGGTATGCCAATTTTTTTATACAGCGTAGTAAGATTATCTAAATTGACTGTTCAGTTAAGGGAGAAAAAGTACCTTCGTAAGTGGTCACTATAATATTATTCATATTTGCGTACATGCTGATATTTATTATAAATAACGACAAATCATAATTGGAAATTTTCCGATAGAATTGTAAAAGCAAGCCTGTGCATGATTATTCATACCGGTGTTTATAAAATGTGGCAAATTTTTGGACAATGCCGTGTATAGTACCATTAATATAGTTACATTACATAGGTATTCTTAGCACAAGCGGCATGGCTAGATTCTATGACTTTATATTTACGGCAATAATCTCCTTACATGTGTTCATAACAGAGCTTGACAACATTACAGGAATATTTTATGCCCTTCAACGTTATACAATTTCTTGATTTAAAAAGTATTGGGCCTACTTATAAGGGACCGCAGTGGCATAGTGGTTATACCACTCGCTTCCGAGAATGGCGAAACGTGTTCGATTTCCGACGGGGTCCAAAACGGATTTTCGCAAGTGGGGATGGTGGCAGCTTTTCTCCGGGTACTCATTTCATGCACCCCACGACACTTACGTTTTATTAATATTTACTATCTTCTTTTTGACGAATTGTTGCAAAACTAATACCTTTTTTCTTATAATAGATTCAGGATACCAGTATCCGAGTACCCATTGTTAAATATCCTTGATACTCGATTAACATTCTGTGTATACGATATAGACCACAAGATCTGTGATTTATTTGGCAAAGTGAATTATGAGCACAGAAACTTGGGCTCCCATATTCGGGAATTTTTGACTTTTATGTGCTATATTTTGAAAACTATAATCATTTGACTACAAGTATTTACATTCATGTGGCCCCTCCTATAAATGTCTTTCAAATAGTTAATTTAAAAAGAAAAACTATCGTGCTATATGACCTTAATTATATATTTTTTCCGTATAGAGCGCAGCACGTGCTACGCCGGCGCAACAGGCAAACTTCTACAAGACTCCAGTGCGTCGTGCGTTGCGTGATCGTGTGGTTATGTGTGTACGCGATCGCGGTGGTGTTTCATGTCAAGTAATTATTAATACCGTGCCTACACGGCACTTGCTTAAATAGAGTGGAAATTCTCTGCTGCAGAGATCGAGTTCATTACTAGGCGCCCATTGTCGTGAGGTATGGCGGATACAGAATTCAAGAATACGTCATGTAACAGATGTTTCGTGACAAATACTCGGTAATGTTCATCGCACTCTCTACGCGAATGCACTTCGCCAGCACAATTACTTATTTCTCTTTAACGATTAACAATGTAATCGATTTCTTCAGCTCCCTCCAAACTAGCAAAAAATAAAGCACGCATTTTTTTTTCCACCCGCGAGATTGACTTTAAAACTTCCTGTTAGCAACAGCTTGACTTTAAAACTTCCTGTTAGCAACAGCTAACATCGTCAGCGACGTATTTTTATAGGAAGAGACAATAGTCTGCGCATGACGTAATGCATCGAATGTCAGCGTTTTGCGTTCTATGCTACGCCAAAGATACGTTGCTAGGAGTGGAAAGGCGATGTTTGCGCGGCTGTTAAGAGTTGTATCTAACCCCCCCCCCCCCCCCTTATGATAAATTCGGAAAATGTATTAATTTTTTCTAAAGCCTTTTGCGTAAACCATGCATTCCACAGAGTCCAATTTTTTTTATACGACGAGAAAAAACATGTAACTTTGCGCCTACAGTTTCAACATTTTGAATATCTTGATTTGAAGACTTAAAAAATTTGTAAAAGTAAGAAATTTACACTTGATTTACGAATTACTTATCAGAATTTCCTGAAAAGTAAAATTATAGGGCTAAAGTTCACAATATTGCGAATAAAATGGTACATTAAAATTATACGATCACCGCGATAAATTTCTGTAAATTCTTGATTGAAAACGGACAATTTTCAGGCCGTAAGGGTCTGCTTTGTGATGCATTTGCGGGGGAACACGTGAAGTTCTGAAGAGACCAAGCTGGGTGGGGGAAGCCTGACAGCGCTGGAGGGGAAGTGATGTTGGCGACTTGTGCCGCGCCTCGTAGCCCCTTGGCTCGCGACACGGCTTGGCCACAGGCATCTGTTTAGTAGCAACATGTGCATTGAAGAAGTAGCAGCAATCGCGTACTTGGTGTGTAAATTGAGGAAAATAAGAAGAAGATTCTGGATGCATCCTGTTATCCAGGAGAAAACCTCGACTAGTTTATTTTTATACAATAAACCCACGTCTTAGAGACGACGGAGTGAAATTCTTCAATTTTTGTAGAATGTCTATCACATCACTTGATGAAGTGCTAGCTGTACTAAGAGAACACCTAACTTGCAAGGACACTTTTATGAGAGCAGCTATTCCCCCAGAAGAAAAATTAGTTGTTACCCTTCGGTAAGTACATATTTGTTTGCCTTGTTATACACAGCAATGCCTACATACGTATTACTTTCAGAAAACTCCGATTATTACACCATTTCAATGGACCTAGTATTTACTCCCAGCACGTTCCTACCAAATCTAGTACTCCTTGGAATTATTTACTTCTCTAGATTTATACTTGGGAATTTAGTACATATTTCTGTCCACCATTTGAATAGAAAAGTTAACCAAACCTACACCATAAACACGTTATAACGGTGAGTTCGTGAGGTTTATTGGTCATTAAATAGATCTAAGTCGGAGACATGCTGGCTGTAGAGCTTGTCGAGTATGGGGATGGTGAGTGGTAGTCAGAGAATGTGCCTTGGTTTCCTGCTGGCAGTTGATATTGTTTATATCCGCTGGTGACATAAGTGCTGGGTTGACTATGAAACTGTAGTGGACGATCAGTATCAGTATGGTCTTCTCCCCTGACTGTGAGCTTACAAATGTGTCGAGCCGCCCAACAGCTGGATTATATGCTTTCTCTCCTGCGGTGGCTAACATGCTGGGCTGGCTTGGAACATGTGATAGATGAATAGTACTGATATTCTGATTCCCTCTGGCCTGTTGTGTATGATAAGAGCTGGTGGACACAGTAAGAGCAGAATGTTGATAGTTTGTGGGAATTGACTGAAGGACAGGTGGCTGAGTGCACATTCTGAGTTCAGCTTCAACGACGTCCATAATTTTTCTTTTCACCCCAAATTGAGCATATTCTAGGTTTTTTTTTTTTGAGGACTGAGTAGCGATAACAAAAACAGTCTATCACTATCACTTTCCATTGCTTCGTCATGTTCCTGCCGGTACTGCAAACTCCTATCAAATGCATTTAATGTTTTGTCTGCCATGGGGTCATGTCTGGTTTTTTTGGGCGGCAGTGAAATCGATATTCGGAATAGTGGTGGCGATGTTGCACACGAAGATGACATATTCTGTTCATTTTCTAAAGAATTAGACGTTTTATTCGCTATAACAATATTTCGAAGGAATGATAGTTGCTTGAAATAGATGTATACAGGTTGTTTGTTTGAGCCAGATCCGTATTTCGTTTGTCTCTGAAGTCTGATCTCCGGTGAATAGCAGTCCCTTAAATTCTTCCATCGTCTTGTTATATTCCGGCCTAAAAAATATATATATATTGTTAGTCCAATGCGGTTGTAAACAGTGTATATCTAGATACATTTAACTATAGCGAAGTGATGAACAAAAGGATAACATCCTTACCTCTAGATAGTACTACAGTTTACGGATGTGCCTAAAGGCGATCCCTGTCACAGATCTACATATATGAATAGTAGCATATACAAAATTGAAAATTTGTCTTTATGTTTATTCCTTATTCAAACTGGGCACAGATATTCTTTAGAACAAGAAAAAATTACTGTTGGGTTGGGAATAACAAATGTTTATTTCTCATCCTTATTTCAACTCCCTTCATATTAATTGCATATTTAATTTTAAACATTGACGTCTGTATAACTATTGTAAATATATTTCGCAGAGATACTGATTAGTAGAGATAGTGTAAAATCGCGGGAAAATTTAACTCCTTTCTTACGTTTGAACGTACTGTGTACTGGTCTGACGCTTTTCCTTCGTAATTGGCAGTTGTCTACGTGTTTCAGTTTCACTGGGCTTATGGGAGTTCTGGTACTCTGATGACGGACGTCTGCGATTCGTCTGCATACAATTAAGAGGAGTCAAGAAAACCAACTCCCAATCATAAAAGAAACGAAACCATACAACATTGTGCACCAACATATGTTGGCACCAACATTTCTCGCAAAATCCCACTACCTCTACTGAACAGAAAACTCTTTTACAATCAATTTCATGTCACAGATTCCCGGTTGGAAATATACGGAACGGCTCCATCAGGAATCTATGATTATCAACATATTCCAATTTAGAGTCTACCTTGCAAAAATAGGTGTATACATAGAACATTGGAATGAATGTCGCCCTTCTTCGTGCTCTTGTTTACAAAACTAAAATAGCCTACGTATTTTGACATTTGGTACAAGTGCTGTTTAGTACCTAACAAAGTGTAATATGTACTTAAAGAAACTAACATTGTACACCCAGTCAAAGACGGTTATGCATACATATTTTCTTTTCTCTGTTGTAGTTGTTTGGAAACTGGCTGCAGCATCACTACACTACGCATTTTCTGTGGGAAGGCCTACTATTGGTTACATTATAAGAGATGTTTGTAACACGATATGGAGAATGATGAAAGACACATGCATACCACAACCCACGGAAGAAAACTGGCTGAAAACTGCAGACCGTTTTGAGAGCAGGGCAAAATGCACCCATTGTATCGGCACAGTTGACGGGAAACATATACGTGTTATAAAGTCAAAGGCAAGTGGCTCACTATACTTCAATTATAAGAAGTATTTTTCATTTGTTCTACTATCAGTAAGTGATGCTGATTACAGATTTACTTGCATTGATGTAGGGACTTACGGAAAGTCAAGTGATTCTTCTGTATTGAAGCAAACGCCACAATATGAACGATTGGTGAATAATACATTGCAGATTCCTGCCCCTTCCAAAATATCAGAAACCGTCAATGTGTATGTACCTTATGTGTTCTTTGGTGACAAAGATTTTGATATCTCTGTGAATGTGCTTAGACCATATGGTGGAAAACATCTCACAGAGAAGAAGATATTTAATTACAGGCTGTCTAGGGCCCGCCGGTACATTGAATGTGCCTTCGGTATACTGGCTAACAATTGGCGCATTTTGCACTCAACGTCGATATAGCATTGGCAATGTATATAGCAATAGCATGTTGCGTTTTGCATAATTTTGTTAGAATGAAAGATGACTATCGGTTTGAAGATACTATGACTACACCAGAACTTCAAATGTTTGATCGAGACATCACTAGCAGGGGCAACCATACTGCTTTGGAAATGCGAGATAATTTTGCAAGTTACTTTGTGAGCATTGAAGGGGAACTTCCATGGCAGTACAATATTTTAAACAGGACAGAAAAGACAGCAACAGATTTGCGTTTGGACACGCGATGTTGTAGTAATAAACACCTGCAGTACCAGCAACATGACTTCTTCCTTCTGCTTTTTGCGAACCAGTTACACGCAAAAGTGCACGTTTTTTCGAATTCTTTAGCATATCTTTTGTTCCACCAGCGGGTGAAATCAAGTCGTTGTACAGTAAAGTAATCACCTTTCTGATAACTTAGGTGCAAAATTAACGACATTGTCGTCGGCAAGAATGCCACAGGTATTGTTTTCATAGATTCAATAACAGAAAGATATACAATTTACTAAAGCAATGTAATAACAATATATACAGCATTTGTTAGTATGTAAATAGTACCTGTAATATACTGAATTTAATGCATATTCAATCACTTACCGAACTCGTTTTTCTCCGAATTTGTTGCATCTTCATTTTCTATGGATAAGTAGTAACGCCAATTCCCCCCATGTCAGTTTTTTCATTTCTCGGTTACCATATGCATCACTGGTCATGTCCCAAATTGCTGGGCGTTTTTCTAATTCGTAAATAAATCTTTCCACATCAAGTTCAGAACGCTCCATGGTGAAGTGGCTGCGAAGACACTCTAGCGGGTGACAGCACTGATTCAATAAAATAGACTGACTGGAGTCGCGCCACTCGAGTGTCGTTCGCCAAATCGCTGATGGTCGACCGTATCGCGCCACTTGCCTTGTGGCGCTACACCGTGTGAACAGCGCTACCTAATACTAACGTACGACCGTATCGCACCACTTGCCTTGTGGCGCTACACCGTGTGAACAGTGCTACCTAATACTAACGTACGACCGTATCGCGCCACGTGTCTTGTGGCGCCACACCGTGTGAACAGTGCTACCTAATACTAACGTACGACCGTATCGCGCCACTTGTCTTGTGGCGCCACACCGTGTGAACAGCGCTACCTAATACTAACGTACGACCGTATCGCGCCACTTGCCTTGTGGCGCCACACCGTGTGAACAGCGCTACCTAATACTAACGTACGACCGTATCGCGCCACTTGCCTTGTGGCGCTACACCGTGTGAACAGTGCTACCTAATACTAACGTACGACCGTATCGCGCCACTTGCCTTGTGGCGCTACACCGTGTGAACAGCGCTACCTAATACTAACGTACGACCGTATCGCGCCACTTGCCTTGTGGCGCTACACCGTGTGAACAGCGCTACCTAATACTAACGTACGACCGTATCGCACCACTTGCCTTGTGGCGCTACACCGTGTGAACAGTGCTACCTAATACTAACGTACGACCGTATCGCGCCACGTGTCTTGTGGCGCCACACCGTGTGAACAGTGCTACCTAATACTAACGTACGACCGTATCGCGCCACTTGCCTTGTGGCGCCACACCGTGTGAACAGCGCTACCTAATACTAACGTACGACCGTATCGCGCCACTTGCCTTGTGGCGCTACATCGTGTGAACAGCGCTACCTAATACTAACGTACGACCGTATCGCGCCACTTGCCTTGTGGCGCTACATCGTGTGAACAGTGCTACCTAATACTAACGTACGACCGTATCGCGCCACGTGTCTTGTGGCGCCACACCGTGTGAACAGTGCTACCTAATACTAACGTACGACCGTATCGCGCCACTTGCCTTGTGGCGCTACACCGTGTGAACAGCGCTACCTAATACTAACGTACGACCGTATCGCGCCACTTGCCTTGTGGCGCTACACCGTGTGAACAGCGCTACCTAATACTAACGTACGACCGTATCGCACCACTTGCCTTGTGGCGCTACACCGTGTGAACAGTGCTACCTAATACTAACGTACGACCGTATCGCGCCACGTGTCTTGTGGCGCCACACCGTGTGAACAGTGCTACCTAATACTAACGTACGACCGTATCGCGCCACTTGTCTTGTGGCGCCACACCGTGTGAACAGCGCTACCTAATACTAACGTACGACCGTATCGCGCCACTTGCCTTGTGGCGCCACACCGTGTGAACAGCGCTACCTAATACTAACGTACGACCGTATCGCGCCACTTGCCTTGTGGCGCTACACCGTGTGAACAGTGCTACCTAATACTAACGTACGACCGTATCGCGCCACTTGCCTTGTGGCGCTACACCGTGTGAACAGCGCTACCTAATACTAACGTACGACCGTATCGCGCCACTTGCCTTGTGGCGCTACACCGTGTGAACAGCGCTACCTAATACTAACGTACGACCGTATCGCACCACTTGCCTTGTGGCGCTACACCGTGTGAACAGTGCTACCTAATACTAACGTACGACCGTATCGCGCCACGTGTCTTGTGGCGCCACACCGTGTGAACAGTGCTACCTAATACTAACGTACGACCGTATCGCGCCACTTGTCTTGTGGCGCCACACCGTGTGAACAGCGCTACCTAATACTAACGTACGACCGTATCGCGCCACTTGCCTTGTGGCGCCACACCGTGTGAACAGCGCTACCTAATACTAACGTACGACCGTATCGCGCCACTTGCCTTGTGGCGCTACATCGTGTGAACAGCGCTACCTAATACTAACGTACGACCGTATCGCGCCACTTGCCTTGTGGCGCCACACCGTGTGAACAGCGCTACCTAATACTAACGTACGACCGTATCGCGCCACTTGCCTTGTGGCGCTACATCGTGTGAACAGCGCTACCTAATACTAATGTACGACCCTGTCGCTCCACACGTGTGGCGTGACACAAGTCGCACCGTCTGACAGAGGCCTTAGAGTGGAGGCGTGTGGCCATCACTGGGGCCCCTGGCTCCCTTCTTTGCTAGGGCTTATTCCATTGACTGGTTCGGACATTGGTTTCGCTCGAATTGTATTCGCTGTAAATTAGACATTGCATGAGAACTGCTAATATACATGTATGTATATATATATATGCGTGCTTAGTATTATTGAGAGCCGATGAGGGTGAAACGTAATGGATATAGAGCAGTGACGGAATGTAAGGGCGGGGAAAGGGAGATCCCCGAGAACACCCGCCGACCAGCGGCATCGTCAGGCGCTATTCTCACATGCGAATATCTAGGAATGGCCCCACCGGGCGGCGTTTCAAAACGTTTATTCGAGAATACCTAAAGCAACAGAATAGGAGATAAGGAAAGTAAAAGCAAACATGGTTTCGGGACGAGCATGATGTAAATAGCGTTCTGTGTTTACAAATATGTTATGATTAAGTATCCAAAATAAATTCCAAAATATGTTTGTCTCTTTTCCCAAAGTTTTTGTTTTCCATAATATTATTTAAATATACAATCAGCTTTACTTGCGATAAATTAATCGTTAACATTACGTCTAAAAATATGACCTTTTAAAAAGTTGACTTTAGAATAAAAATATGAATTTTATCGGTCGTCATTTGCAATTTTGCCGTGTGTGTCTGTAAACAGAATGTCCACTAATTAGGTACTATGTAGATTTCGGACACTGCCGAGAGTGGGTAAAACATCTACTCGAAGTATTTTGGGACAGCGAGAGAGAAACGTTTACTCGTAGAGTAACGTTTTGGAACGCCGCCCCGTAATATACTGTAACCTGGTTCGCCTTGATGGCGGGCGAGCGCTCTAACCGCTATGAAAAAACCACGGCCCCCACCTCGCTAAGAAAATACACCTATATACTTTTTTCACGATAAATTGAGCACTTCTAAAATCCCTTTTTAAGATCTTCTTGTATGCACATCGCGTTTTATTCCACCATATGAAAGCTAGCAGTGCCAAAGATCTGATCACTTTATTCATACACTGGCCAAATGAAACTGTGAAATTATTAGAAAAGTAAATATGTTACAGATTCGCTAATACTTGCACTTGATACGCATTAAAATAGCAAAAAGTAAAAGAAAATACTTCCATATCGACAAATATTTACCTGACACTTTGAATGCGACGTTACGGTAGGAAACTACTTTCCCTTCGTCATTACCAAATTAACTGGCTGCATGACAGTGGCCTTCAGAATATGCAGTATGGAGGTATAGTGCGACCAAGTTAACAAACGATGCCGTGAGGGGAAGACGCAGGTATTTTACTCCTCGCGCGACGCGCGGCGGGGAAGTCAGGTGTACTCAGTAGAAACTACTACGGACTGTCTGCGACACATTTGGGAATATCGAAAGCGATAGTGTGGTTCCTTATCATTTATCGTTTGGCATACGAGGTTTCAGTGGTTTAATGCTACCCGACTATACAGCTACATCACAGTGACAGAGGTTATAATGCGCGTTCCAGGCGAATAATAATATCGTATCAAAATATAGGTTTAAATTTTTAGTGAATAGATATAGATTTGTTGGAGTGACAGGAAAACATCTGCTTAGTGTAAAGCAATAAATACAAGATAGATCAGCTGCAAATCTCAAGCATCATTAATAACATGCACAGTAAACATTAATTTGAACTCATTTGGCGAAATTACAAAAATTATCCGCATTATAAATAATCTTGTCTTAACAATAAATGGCGTTCAAAGTATAAAAAATATCTCATTTTCAACCTCTGTGGTCATGTTTTCCTCAGCTGTTTTAAAACTCATAAACTGTCGTGCATGCAAATACGATTTAAAACATTTCCAGATAATGATACAAAAATATTAGTACGGCTAAAATAATCGATAGCAGCAAATCTGGAACCGCAGAAAGATTTCCAGTATTTTTCTGAAATACCGTTTATATATTCTATGGCATTCAAACTACAGTGATATTGCGGCAGCCTAACTACTTCGTGGAAACTTCAAGAAGTTCGTCTACATAATGCTTAGGAGCTGGGCTTTGGCATTTAACAACGCAAAGAAGTTCTGCTTTACAAATTTCTTCAGTAGCAATATTGTTTACCTTGAGCCATTCATGTATTTATTTTATGTGGGCATAAAAGCTTTGAATGTTCGCCGAACAACTTTTTTCTGCTACTCGTCTTTAATTTTTTTTTTCCCCCGGTGTACATACTTTTTTATGTATTAGTTTCCGTACACTCATTTCCTTGCATATTTGACATATTTTTAGCTACCGATTTATCTATCGCAACTGCTGCTCGTTATCAAAAAGCGCAATTACCTTACCAATCATACTTCACAGTGAAAAGTAGGAGGTTTTTTTATTCGAAAATACCATGACTAGCTCTTCACTGAATCCCTCGCGCAAGACTGGAGTGTTCTCGTTACACGCGCGCAGACTGTACAATAAGTATCGGCGAGACTGTTGTCCCACTGTGATTGGCTCGCTAGACCTTCCCCGCTAACGTCCTCGCCTTGAGTAAGATCAAACCCCGCGACCGCATTCTTTCCGGATATTTCGTTGACGTTGCCGAGATATAGAGGCAGCAGTGGCGTAACTATTGGGGGGTGATCAGTTACTCCCTACAGACCGCAGTCAGTGGGCATACAGTATTAAGCGGCACCGGAGATAATAAATTACGTTGTCACGGAAATATTTCCCTAAATGGGCGATAATTATTCCATCGTAAAATGGCTTTTTTAAATGCGTCATTTTAAGGTTAAGTTGTAAGATTATTTCTCGGGGCTGGACTTCCGAACCCCCTTATCGCCTGGAAGTATTTCACACTTCCTAAGACCTCTGGTGGAATATCTCCTCCAAAACCACTGCGTAGTTGCGCCACTGAGAGCAGTGACATATTCAAATGGTTGTTTTCAAAGTGCTCCCTTTAGCTTGACCAGCCTATAATTATAGACAGTTTTTTTTTAACACTTTTTTAAATCAAACCTTTGAAAAATCGTCCCATGTGTGATGTGAAGTGGTTGGTTGTTTCCTAAATATTCCATATATCACAAGTGTTTTATACTTATGTCAACATAAAAATATATAATTTTACTTTAGACTGAACTGTTACTTACATTTTGTGTATAAATTATAATATTTAATGTATAACTACAATCCATTCATAGTTACTTCACACTTTTCTGAAGCCCTGCTGAAGTTCTACTTTCGTCTCATGCAACCGAAACTTAACCGAGTCCAGAAAATTATACAGACAGTAAATAGCAGTAGGGTCGGAGGGGTTATAGATACAAAGGGATGCCTGCCGCCTTAGATTAATTGGATTAAACAATTGATATCAAATTAATCGAATTAATTCTTAATCCAATAAAAAATCAATTCGATTGACCTGCTTGCAAAGTTCCCCTCCCCCCTCTGATCACCAAGTTTCCACTTTCGCTTGTCCATTGACTTGTCCAGAATTGGAGGTTTCCCTAATTTTCGAGACACAGTGGATAGCGAAATAAAATTTGCTAACAAAGTCCCGCTGATAAAATTTATTTTCCTCAACACTAGTAATTAAATGTTACCCGATATTTTAATCCCCAGATTAAATTCCAAGAATTTTTATATTTTAATGCAATAAATTTCAATCACAATGTATAAACCTTTCTTAAGAACCAGTTTTTAGGTTTAATCCTGTAAACTTTGAAGACATTTTACAATTATATACCGTTTTCCAGCAAACTTATTAAAACAGTACCTGGAAACTATGGATCATTTGTCACAAGGTAAATACAAGAAATAGTTTCACTCTCTAAAATTTTTAAGTCATGAAATACACACATCACTCGATTTAAGCAATACACAAGTTAAAGTTTTTCCACCTTTTAAAAAAATTATATTAAAATAATGCCAGATGTCTACATCAACACCAGGCATCCACTACAATGCTATGTGCTTACTACGCCAGGCCTTTACCACAACACCAGACATCGATTTCATCATCTAGATCTACAATGCAGAATATACAGGGGAATACATCTCTCTCTGCATCACCCTGCAACAGGTAGAATGCATCAAGTTCACTGCTGTGACAATTGTGATGAGGAATGTGTTGAAATATTCAATGCTATTCTAGCATATGGAAAAGCAAAAATGTTATTGAGTTTAAACTGTTCTCAATTGTGGGCACTGCCAAAAGAGTTTATCCTTACTTTTGCAGGACATGAAATTAAGCTAGTATATCCGTTCCTTCCTGAACATTTACGAGCTGATGAGGATATTGTGTCATATCATATGTGCAAAGACTGTCCATACGGTATGCCTGCTTTTGTTAATGATGAGAACTGGCAACATATGCGGAGAGATTGTATGTCGCCAAGGCTGGAACAGTTAATTGAAGCCAGAAGTATCCCAGATGTCGTAATTGACGATTCTGGAGTTGATGAAGTGGATTCCGAGGCGACCACTGATATTTTATAAATAAGATGTGTGGAGACTTATTGTACAGAGTGTAAAAAGAAATAAGGTAAGAATTATGTGCTACATGCAAGGTTTCGATAATTACCAAGACATCTCTTTTGTGATTAAGGAGCTTGCAATCTCGTATACAACCGATGCTAATGATTCAAAAGTATTAAGCTTTAAATCTCCCAGACCTTGGTATACTTTAAAACGTGAAGTTAAAATGATGTTTCTGCAACAAACTTATGAGATACATGACTTAAAATGGGACTTTGGTAATATAGTTTATGAAGAGTGTTTCCAATATGTGAATGATATGCTGTTCGAATATTATCCAGTATATGTGCTTGTAAAAATGCAAAAGGAAATTTTAAAAAGTTTAACCAATGCAGAATTACTAAATATCACGAGATATCTGACTGTTCGAGTATCAAACTCAATAGTTTTATTCACAATGCAAAAGCAAACCTTTAAGAGAGTGTTTGTATCAACACCCTACTTACATGAAAAGATATTCATTTGAAAAAAAAATTGTTTATTACAGGTAAAATTTCGAGAAAAAAAATAGAGAAATTCAACTCAGAGAGGACGTACGCCAGTGTTACTCCAGGTTACAAGAAAGAGGGGTTCAAGTATTTAAACAACATGTACTTCCAATACCATGTGTGTAACGGAGATGAACACTGGAACTTTACACAAAGTTTTGCAGGAAATACATATCAGGAATGAGTTTTGTGTAATGAGGAAGATGGTTGTTCGGTTTTTAATATGCGGCCTAACAGTGACCTACCTTGTTATTCTGGAAACTAATGTTTTAAAACTGCAAGTAAAGAAATAACCAAGGAACCAGGATTTAAACAAATAAAATATAGATTGAGTAGAGAGTTTTATGACAGCCCTACTTTGTGGACTGAAACATGTAATAATAAGGAACACATCATGCAAATAAAAGGCAGTAGCCACCTTCAAAGGTCACCATGTGGAACTGTGAAGTTTGGGATAACAATGTTCATGTCTAAAAATGTGATTTAACCAAGATGTCGTTAAACAAATAATATTATCCCAGTCTGAAAGAAAATTTCAATACATACAGAGACAGAGCCAAAGAACATAGCTTCAGTTACAGAGAGGTTCTAATCATCACTTCCTTATGCCAGTGCTACTCCAGGTTACGGGTAGTGTGGTTTCGAATTGAAGGAGATAGTCCACTACAGATTCAGATGTGTAATGGAGATGAACATTAGTGTTTCTCGTTAATCAGTCCTCATTATTCTTTAAAATGTTTTCAACATTGGTTATGGGCGAAGTTTTTTCCCTTTGTATAGTTTGCATCCTGACAGCAAACTACCTTCCAGCGAGAGTCAGCTAGCATTTTAAGATCAAAGTGCACACATCACAAAATATACTTCCTACGAGAAAATTAAATGCATCATACAGAAGGAATGTAGTTATTGTTCTTTACTATAGCATAGAACGAACAATGTAACAACAAGGAACATTTTACATATATAGGAAACCAAGAATTAACTACTCCATATGACTTGTGGAATTGTAAAGTTTGGCTCAGTAAGAACACTTAAAAAAAGTCATGACAAAACCGCTATATAAAGGAGACTGTTTAGTAATAAACTGTCAGTCATGGCTAGCATCTTCGACCTTACAGATGTATACAAGGTCCTGCAAATAGGCTACAGAAGAGTTTTCTTTAACCTGTATAACATTATTTTTCAAGTTCAAGTATGCAACAATATAGAACATTGGTGCTACACTTTGGATAACAGTCTCGATAGTCACTTTGGTGAAGGCATAGCATGCAACAATTGTGCTGTGCCATATATCCGCCCCGACAGTGACTTATCATAAACATTAGGAGATTTGATGAGTGACAGCCTTACCAAGAAGCTTGAAGAGGAGTGTGGACATGGAGTAATTGCCTACCAATTCACCAGACCGCACCAGAGCATCACCATTCGCTGGAAGCAGACCTGCGACAGGGACATCTACAACTTCATTTACGAACAAGGAGGTTTAGTTTTTCCATCAATGTGTAATTTATATGTGTGTGAAGAGGTTAATTCTGAAAAATGTTCTCGCCAATTTGCAAGTATGTGTTTATTAATAAATGTTTGTATTGTGTAACTTATAGCATAGCCTATTCACATTTTGTTGTTAAGGAAATGTGTGAGTCAGACATACATTTCAAAGTATGTATTTCTCTGAATCTTTGTCAGCACATACTAAACCATGTAGTTTTGATTCTAGTTTAACTAACCCCAACAGTTCTAAATGTCTTGTAAAGAAAAAACCTATTCGCTTGTTAAAAATAGTATTCTACTAAATATATTTGAAACTGTCTTCTGGCAAAGATAAGTGCTGAAAAACTGTAGTATTATTTTCATAACACACCATAAATACACAAAAAAGAGTTTATTCTTTCGCCAGCCTCTGTGGCAGTCAGTTTACACATTAATTGAAATCTAGTTACTGGGTTCGAGTCCTGGCTAAGACATGTACGATTGTAATCTAGTTTGTATGGCAGTAACCATATTAAATAAAAGGAATAATGAAATACTAACATAATTAAAATATATAATTTAATGTTAGTAAGTTTTGAATGCACATGAAAAAGGCAGATTAAATGTATTACATTCTAGGTTAAAAACCTTGCATTGGGAAAAGCTTGTGTTGCAAAAGAGTGAAATCATTAAATAAGAACATAATTAGAATCTAATTGGTTAAAACCGAATAAATACACGTTAAATACCAACATGTACATTGTTAATTTCAGAAAATGTGTTAAATCCTTTTAATTTGCATTAAATTTGGTTAAAATCTACTTAAAAATGCTTCAAAAACATTATTCTTTTATTTGATGTAGGTTTGAGGCAAATAGAATCTTATAAAATTTTGCGATAAGGGAGGATGTCTGGCCTATAAATAGGGGCTCCCGCCCACAGCTCGTCATTTGCTGATCTGACTTCATGGAGCGAGGACCTCCTCTCTAGTGCGTGCCGATTGTCCTCTCTGTGAACCGGTCTCACCCACACCTCTGCTCATTGGAGCTGCTGTCTGGTGTTTGCGATAGTGATAAGGGTGTGAATCGCTCGTGCTCGGTGACTCATCGCCCACTGGCTCCTAGCCAGTGCCTCATGTGACAGTGTAGGGCCAAGGGAGTAGCGGATCCTACCTTCAGCCCTGCTGACAACCTACCGGAGCTTGCTTGGGAATATGGCTGAATGCACACACCCCAGACTCTTGCTTGCCTGAGCAGGATACCTCTCAGCCTGCCTAACCTGAATTCAGGCCTCCTTCAACAACCACCAGCTTCGCTACTAGACTTTATGTAAGAGAATAATTTTGGGGTTCTCTTCATTAATTAAAAAATAGGACTAGTGCTTTTTATATATTTTAGTGTAATTTTTTCCAGTAATAGGCATAAATGTTACAATTTTATGAAATTTACTTAAAATTGTTCCAAATATATACAGTTTGAAATAAATTTTCTTAGCTTTGTCTCAAGTTTATACAATTTTTATATGAATTCAATATATTTTCTTTGCAAATCATTTAAACTTTTAATGTTTTATATGAAATCATTAAACTTTCATAACAAGTCTTTGCGATTTTATTAAAATTTTAGGAATTTGTACAATGTTTTTATAAACTTGTTGAAACTGTTTAAATTTGAATGAAATTTGCTTGATTTCATTAAAGTTAAATAACAATTTGTTTCACATTTACAATATTTGTTTATTAATTTACTTTTTATGTAGGTTTAAGAGACAAGGACAGGCTGTTGTGTTTTTAACATATGAATTATGGAACAGCTAAAAAAAGGGATAACTGAGCCACCTGTGCACTGCACACTTGGAAGGCACATAGCCTTAGCCCTCAAGCTTGTTCTGAATGAGTTGGCTGGAGAAGGATGTTAGAGTGATTGATTAATATACATTTGGGTTTGGGTATAAAATTGAATTTTAAATAGTTTTAAGAGATTTAAGGGTGGGTTATTGCATGTTTGAGATATGAATTATGGAGCGAGAAAATGTGAAAGGAAACTATGCCAGATTATGCACAGTGTGTCTGAAGGGCGCAAAGTCATGTCCTATTCTCTGCTCAGATTGTTGGGTGTCTGGTGATGGATGTTTGAGTGATGGATAAATGGACCTTGAGTACTTCTAATGAATGAAACGTTTTGATGTGTGATGGGGTGGTTTGCATATATGATTTAATTTTAAGTAATTTTTAAGATTTTTCATTTTCAAAGTTGCAAGTCATTCTAGGTCAGTTGTCCTATCTTTGTAAGTAGGTAGAGAGTTAGGTAGTTTTAAGTAATTTTTTTAAATTTGAGTAAGTTTTGTTAGGTTTAAGTAGTAGTAGTAGAACTAGATTGTCTAAAATGTTTTGTTTAAGAGTGTTGGTTTAGTTAGTATTATTAATATAGAGTGTAAAACATTATTCCTGTGGATAATACATTTTTATATGGAAATCATTATTAAATTTATAAAAAGTATTGACTGTGTAAACAATTTTTATTTTGATGGTGTACACTACTACTTGTATTTTTATGGTGTAAACTAGTTTAATTTTATAATGGTGTACACAACTACTTATAATTTTGATGATGTAAACTATTTTTGCTTGTGTCGAGTAGTTATCATTATTTTTTTAAGTGCCTTTAAGATGTAACATTTTTCTCTTAAACAAATCGTTTTTGTTTGAAAATAAAACAACTGGGCTTAAAAATTCGATGCAGATAAGTGAGTTTAAATTTCAAAGTTGTGATGTAAACTCAGTCCGCTTTCTCCAAACGTAAAAGTTGTGAAAGACAGACAAGGCGAGCCAGGTCAGGAAGCATGGTGTTTACTGGAGGTGACAGTCAGGGGCGATGTGTATTGCGGACTAAAGTCGCTGGAGTGGGGGGTGTAGGGGAAGTGGCTAACCTTTCTCCTAGGTCTAAAGCATATTCGACTGCAGTGCATGATCGGTGTCATTCAGAAGGGAGCATGTCTGGATAGTGGCACAAGTGGCACTTTTCTGAAACACGTTTCATTCTTTTGCCTCACCTGCATCGTACACAGCTCCCGTGCACGGCCCAAGCTCTTGGCCACTGGCTATTGTGTCGCATTGTTCCGAAAATTCCCCTCCCTCCCCCTTCAACTCTTGTTACCTGACTTTAGCACTGCTCCCCCAAACTCTCAACTCTATCCCATATGCTACCTGGCTTTGTCCACAAGGGTTTAGAAAGCCTCGTCCCCAGTATCTTTTGTAAACACATCGTTGTAGCCAACTGCCTTTCCCAAACACAGAACTTCACTCCCTCATGAAATTTTGTTTATAATAAAGAATTTTGTCCTGTTGTTTAGGATGTTAGTAATAAAACATTTATTTCATTCACATCACATTAAGTTAATAAATCATGGTTCCTTTTATCTATTTTCAGAACAACGTGACACTTCAGATTTATTTATTGTGGTGCTGTAACTATTATATTGAGAAAACAAAAGAATATTTAGTTAGTTAAAATGAGTGAGCGTAAGTAGCAAAGTATTGACAGCTTGCTTGAAGATCTTTACATAAGCGATTCAGATTCTGAATCACATATGTAAAGACAGCACAACACAAGCTGTCAAGACAGTGGCCCTTCATCTAAGTGGACACAAGTTGATCTCTTGTAGGATGAACTCCACTTAAGCGATTCAAGCACGGATTCACTTATGGAGAGTTTGACAACAATAACAAAAAGTCGAATAATGTCTGCTTCCCCAACCAAGAAAAGATTAATCTTTTGATGGATGATTTATTTATCAGAATCGGAAAATTATTGTGATTCGGACAGTACTCCATATGTCTCACAACCGACTTTCGAGTCAATTAGAGATATTTTGTCTATGGGAGCCAGAAAATAATTTGTTTTCCGAATCACAAGCCGCAGTGGAGCCTTTGCCACACCTGACATATGAGCTATTGGCTACGGCGTTCACGGGTAGGCAAAGTGATGCACAGATAATTAACAATAGGCTTAACAGTGGTGGTAATTTTTCTCGTTTTTTCGTGAGGTGTAATGTCCCTTTATTAAACTTAGTATTGACACTACCCTGGCCTATTAGAATTTCAGTTACCATTGCGGGTAAGTACTTGGAAACCCTTACAGCGGAGGAAGGTGCCTTGAAGGACTTAAGAGGAAATATAATTACAAACATGTTCGAGAAAATCGAACGCCTGAATGACTGAATCTGAAACGAAACGAGGGAACTCGTAGCACTTCGAGAATGCCTCGTCGCCACAGCTCACCTTATAACACAATGGTGTCCAAGCAAGAGGGCCAGGGGCTGACAAAAATACCTTTCGAGAGCCAGGTAAACAAACTCTCATCATCCTACCTACCAGAATGTTTACCGCTGACCTTCATCTCTACAGCAGCAGGTAGTGGCTGAGCCCGCCGAACTTTTACTTTTACCAAAAATATTTTATCATACAAAACAAAGTACAAGTACTGCTGGAAATCAACACACTGCTAAACCACACTCATACTTTACAAAAACTCAGAAAACATCTTCATATGTTTTTAAAATAAAAATTCAACTCTGTTATTTAATATTCTTCTTCTTTCAATAGTGAAATTCATTTTCCCAAGGAAGTGAAACTTGTGTTAAAAATTTGGGTAAGTTTTTCCTAGAACTAGTGTGTCCGTGCTATTGTTACGTATTGTAAAAAGTTGTCTGTGCGTTTCGCTGCTTAAATTGCACATCGTTTATAGCAGCTTGCTAGGAATCCCTTTTTTTTTCCTAGATATAATTCAGGATGTGTATTCAATCAGTTCGTTAGTAAGTTTGCATATTTCGAACATGCGGTTTATTCCATCTTTTAAGTTATCAGAATGGGCAGTAAACCAGTTTTCATTTTGATATGGATATTTGTTTTCTAGGGAAATATAAATTCGTAAACATAATTTTTATCCATTCACGTAGTTGTGTGTTCAACTCTCTTTCCCGTAGTTTCAACTCGACCACAAGCTCCACGTCTATAAGTCATTCTTTGACTGACCTCACAGCCGGACATACTAGTTTTGTGAGAGGTGCTTGTACGATTTCATTAATTTATTTTTTATTCAAGTAGTGTAGATAATTTATTAGTACATGCATCATAAACATAATTTTTATCAATTTGTCAGGTAGTTGTCTATTCACATCTCTTTCCAACTAGCTATAACATGATTCGCCTGCCAGAAGCCGGTCGCACTCCTCATCTCTAATTGTGCTTATAAGTCTCCACAAATCCTATACTAACGTCATTACTTCACCAACCTTGCAGCCGGAAGGACATGTTTCTCCTCCATGTACAGTTTCATTACTTAAAAAAAAAAAAAACAGGATAGTTGGGTTCTGTAATTCGTTTAGTGATAGTCATGTGCTTGTATTCGTTAGTAGTTTAATTAATTAATTTTGAAACGCATATCTAATCAGACGGGGTATATTTCATTTCCCAGAAATACATGCTGTAAGTCATTCATTCTGCGATCTCCTGCACCCAACAGACAAATATTAAAATTATTTAATTTCTTTCCATATATGGGGTACGTTATAGTTTAAACACACTACATTTCTCTTGTGTGTTAACTATACGTCGTTATTCCTTTTCTTTTTAATTACTATAACCAAAAAATCGCCTATCTCCCACCAACGTCTAAGAGCAATATCACTTCCTACCAAAAAAAAAAACACTTATGCCACTCTTGCACCAAACTCAAAAAACACACACATATATACACACACACATACCCTAGACAAAATAATATTCCCCTCAGTCGAGTGCCAGTCGTGCTGACAACATCGCTCCCCTATATACACCCCTTCCCCAACACACCAGACCTAAGTACAATTTCAGAGCCGCTCTCCACACAAAAAAGAAAGAAAGAAAATAAAGAACACCAAACCCTACATTTAACACTACTATTTTAATTAATTCATACAATTAAATTAATTGGATCAATCAATCAAAGTTTCATACCATTTTATCCCTTTAAAAAATAGCTAAATTGATATCAAGGGGTTAGTAGGATTAATCAGAGGCGGCATCCCTTTGTATCTAGAACACCCCCCCCCCCCTTTTTGTCAATGCGCTGAATTCATGCGCCCTCAGTTTTAATAAGATTTCGCATGAGAACTATTTCTTACTAGGTGCTACCAACACACATGCTTTCTCAATGTGTCTATTCATATCAATTATAAATTAAATCTTATAATGTATAAATAAAATATGTGGTAAAAATGTTAATTTAACGAAAAATAATATAGGCCTAGAGTTATGGTAACAGAGATATAAAACGCTTGTTATATGTGGCACATATAGGAAATGACTAAACAAGTAATACTTGGGGTGATTTTTCGAAGGTTCAATTCAAAAAATTTGAAGAAACCGCGAACAGACTATAATACAAATTAAACAGTGAGAAATTATGTGTTTTGGTAACGCCTAGTAAAAAAAAAAGTTCTTATGTGAAATATTTTTGACACGGAGTGCGTTGTCCTTTTGGTGACCTTTTCTAGACTAGGTTAAGCTTTTCTGCACGAGGCGGAGGAATACTCTGGAAGTATAACTTAAGCAGTGCTCGAGAAAGGGCTGGAAGTAAGTGCGGACAGACTATAAGGCTTAATAGTTACGTGCCCGCGCAGGAAGTCGTCGTCTGGCATGCCGACGATCCTGAAGAGAAGGGCGCAGCCGACGATTAAAAGCGGCGTGACGACGTAGGTGTAGAGCATGACCACCAGGTTCACTTCGAAGCTTTTGACGGCGCGCAGGTAGATCTCGTACGGGACGCACAGGCCGCACAGAAAGGCGACCACGGCCGTCGACCAGTTGTCCACAGTAGCGATCACATCCGCCACTGCAACGTGCTCACTCACAGCAAAGCATTTCACGCAATTAATTACCACCGTCTTATAGTCTCTACGCTATTCACGGTAAAGCGAGTACTTTTGAACGCGTTCTCGTTTGGGATAATAGTGTCAATAATTATATTTTATTGTAGCCTTAGACGCCAACTTCCGAGTGCGGTGGAATTGACACACTGTGTTTAAAAATGTGGTTAAAGAACAAAAAATTTCTGAAATAAATATGTTAGGGCCTCAAAAGTGTTCACTTTACCGTGAACAACCTATATTCGCTGTTTCTTCACACTTTTTGGATCGACTCCTTTGAAATATAGCCCCGTGTATGGCATGTTTGGTTGTTTTCTAAATAGGCCTACATCATATATCACAAAGTATTTTATACTTTGTTTTAAATTTTAGTCAAACTGAACTTTTACTTATATATTATCATTACATTTTAATACTTCGTTTATAATTAATGTTAATAAAAACAGTGAGAAAATAAGTTTATTGCTAATGTCTAGAAAGAAATAGTTCTTATTAAAATTATTATTACACTGAATGCGCAATAATACGGTGCGTTGTTTTGGCGAAATTTTATATACTTGGTTAAGCTTTGTTTGCTCGAGGCGGAGGAATATCCTGTAAAGTAGAACTTTAGCAGGGTTTCAGAAAAGCAGGAAGTAATCCTGCATGGACTATATTCACGGTATGTTCACACTTCTCCAATCCAACCTTCTGTAAATATCACATTTGCCTTTTAGAAATGTTGACTGTCAACATGGAAAATAATATCATACTCTTCCTCGTTAATAGAACTTGCAGTAGAAATTTTCTCCAACCTGCCTAATAATGACGTGAAATGAAGGTCTAGAGATTCTGTGCACATTTCTGTGTTATTTACAAATAGAACTGTTTACAAGGAAGGTAAACTCGGTGCATGAACGCATGTAATGCAAAAGTACCCTAAATTGGCTAATAACTATGGGTATGCCTCTCGAAGTGTCTATGGTAGACTATGAAGGGAGGGATGACAGTAACAGTTCCAGCATTAAAATACCACATTGCTTACCTCTGAGATTTGGCTTCGGCAATGCCAAAGAAAGCAAATTCATTAGCAGGAGAGCTGGTACAATCCAGTATATTTTAAGTTTTTCAATCATTTCGGCAGAAGACTTCCAAGCTGACACACGTATTTCAGAATTAACTTCCGAAAACTGGAAAGGCTAATCGAAAGATACGTCACATAAACTGATTTATTTTTATTATAGCTAATCAAAGAAATAATAAACAATAGGCTGTACGTACAACTCATAGAGGAAAGATGATAAACAGAGCATGTTTTGGTCTACTGCTTATGTTTCAACACTGATGTTGGTGTATATAGTGTTTTGTAGTATACGAACTGTCTGTGATACAGAGAAGCGAACGACAAGTCTTTTAACTTCAGTTTTATTTTGAATAATTGGCTCTTCATAAAGTAATGATAGAGAAGTTTTTGCAGATATAAGAGTAGAATATAAATGACGATTCGAGCATTAATGTATTTCAAATGGGATAAAACTGGCAGCTGAAACCAGAGCCGTAGCCGGCCGGCCGCTATGTCAGATGGCAGTGACATTAACCCGGAAAACCTTTGATCTTCAAAATTACAAATATTACCTATTAAATTTTAAACGATTCAAAAAAAAAATTTCAATTATTTAAAATTTTATTTTTAAACATAAAAAAAAAAAAAAACAAAGAGGTCCCCACCACCCTCTCGCCAATTTTTATTGGTTATTTATATTCGGTCAATTACTCGCTTCGTTCGACCCCTTCCAGGCCCCTTCCTCACCATACCACATACACTGCCGATTTATTTTCAGTATTGCACTGTAGAACGCGCTGGTAACTCATATTTCAGTAGAGTAACCTATGTGCAGAATGATCCACCAAATGTGGACACCCCGGAAATTTCCGGAATGGTTACAGATCACGAAATGTGGTTTTTGCTCAATTAAATTACGTACAGGGGCAAGCTATTTGCCGCAAAGTGACAATTCTTAACGCATGTATGTACATAGATAATTGAACCACGTATGATTTTTCCGCTGGAAACACATATTTATTTCCATAGCATCTGAAAGTAAATGCAAATAGGAATTCAGTGATGTAGCATATGCCATTGAAAGTAACACAGAAACGCCAATAAATAACTGGCAAACATGATTTAGTAAAGTGGGCAGGTAGCATGGGACAGTGGACCTGTACTAACAGCTGCTAGCAAGCAACACACCCCGTGACGTCGTTTTTAAGAGCCACCCAAACCTTAGAGGCTGTTCACGTTTAAGTGCGCACTTTTGAAATCAACATTAGAAAAATGTCACTGCCCCTGCCTGCATATACTTCAACGGGCTCACCGAGTGACATGCGCCCGATTAAGTTGGTAACGATAGATGGAAAGTAGTTGTTCCATATCTTAACATCGAATAAAAAGTGTTAGGTAACCATTTGCGAAAATTTAAATTATTTATTTCTCATTTTGTTTTTTTAATGCACCAGTGTGCAAAAATTGGCAGATATGTAAAATATTTTCTTTTCTAATAATTTCACAGTTTCACTTGACCGATACATAAATAAAGCGATGAGGCCCATGACAATGTTAATTGTACAAAGGCGGAAGAATACACAAGAAACGTACAAATAAAACTTATGCGGGGCTTTCGAAAGTGCTCATTTTACCGTGAACAGCCTATACCAAATGTCTGCAATAAGCTCGACCTGCTGGGAGTTGTATTCCACCCTACTCTTAAATGTTACTTTTTTTTCATGTTCAAAAAGATAATGAACACGTGAAATAGTTTGTTTTAGAAACATGTAGATATCACAGAAGCATGGATGGGGAAGGAATAGGCCACGGCCTGTACAGTGCATAGACTAAAGATGAGGTAGACTGATCTCGCTGTCTGCGCGCAACCAATCTCCGTGTCCCAACATTGAACTGCTTTTCTGCCTGGTGTGGATAGAATTTGAGGTCAGGATACTGTTGAGTAAACAAGTCCTTTTGAGATGTTTTTTTATTTCTTCTAACCAATATATAATACTTGTTGACTAAATTAAAGCTGTTAAAAGTATTTTATTAATATAATAGTGCTAGTGATTTAAAAATTAATAGCAGAGCAGCATCAGATCCCATAATATGTTATGGTAAGTGGTATTGCAGTGTGTGGCTGTACATACGCAATGAAGTTCACGAATGAGGAAAACTGGACGCTCTAATTATCTATGGTGAATGTGGCAGAAATGCCAAGCAACCATCCAAATGTATGGTGTAAGGTATCCTAATCGGACGCCCATCTCACGGCAAACGATACGAAGAATTTGCACATGCCTCTCGTCACGAGATGATTGGAATACCAAAACACGAGTGCGAACGAAAGACTGCTACGGGCGAGATGCATGAACACAATGTGTTGGCGTGTGTCAATGCAAACCCCCACATGGGTACGCGAGAACTTTCCAGGTTGGCAGGAATAAGTACAACAAGTGTATTACACATGCTGCACCAACGGAAACTCCACACACATCACGGGGCTCTTCATCAGGCATTACATGAAGGTGATTTCCAGCAGCGTGTTCAATTTTGTAGTTTTGTTCTGATGTCTGACCTTCATAAACCATGAGCGTGTAAATCTACGAAATATGCTCTACTGGGTGACGGGGAATCCGCATTGGGTCCGGCACGTGGATCACCAGCGACAGTGGAAAGTGAACGTGTGTTGTAGAATCGTCGGAGACTACCTCATTGGGCCATACTTCGTTCAAGGGACAATTACCGGCCGTATGTACGCCCATTTCCTCGGAGAGACCTCACCGGCACTCCTGGAAGACATGCCGCTCGACATACGTCATAATATGTGGTTTCAACTTGATGGTTGTCCTGTGCATTTTGTTTGGTGGCGAGGCAAGTGTTAAATAAAATGTTTTCAAACTGGTTGTTAGGACGCGGTGGTGTTGTCAGATGACCTGCTTGCTCCCATGACCTCACACCTCTCGATTATTTCCTGTGGAGAACACTGAAAGATAGGGTGTGCAACACAGTTCTTACGACGCCAGACGGCTTGCAAGAATGCATTGTGGCAGCTTGCAGAGACATTACGCCAGGAACACTTCAGGCCTCTCTTCGCTCGCTACATGTGCGTTTACAGATGTGTATGCTGTTGATGGTAAGCAGGTCGAGCACATGCAGTGAAAATACGCAATGTGAAGCTTTTCAACCATAACTGTGCTCTATTGTACTATGGATGCAGATGCGATTGCATTTCTCCTTACGTTGGTTTATTCTATTTTTGTTGTGAATCTGTACGCACACGTTACTCAATACAGTTAATGACTAGGAAACAAATCTCCTGAATTATGTTGATATCTGAATAAAATTGAATGTATTGGTATCAGACTTGCACTCACATTGTCCCGTCTTCCCTCCGCTGCGGTGCTCTCCTTTGTCCAATATCGCATTCCGTGCCCCTTGCCCCATTAAGGTAAGCGCTACGGTGCTATTAGGAAGCGGTCCCGCCAGGATGAGTCACAGCACGTGTTATATGCTTACATCTGTGAGTACAGGTTCACTGCCCCATACTACCGGACCACTTAACTTAATAATATTTGTACTTTATTTCTTGACATTTCTATGTTTCTTTCCATATCAAATGCTATATTACTGAAGTCCTCTTTCCGCGCACTTTCAGATGCCGTTAAAATAAATGTATGTTCCCAGGGGAAATAACTTATCATATGTGGTTTAATTATTTCTGTCCATACACGTGTTACGAATAGTCACTTTGCGGCAAATTACTTGCCCCCGTGCGTAACTTCATTTAACCGAAAACCACATTTCGTTATCTGTAACTGTTCCGGAAATTTTGGGAGTGTCCACGTTAGGCGGACTATCCTGTATATACCGAGTACTGTCACCAGGCCATTTTGTTAGTATGGCGTCACATGCTTCAATACATTTATACGGAATAAATGCACATTTAAAAAGTCGATAATCCCTCTTTTCAGCCTTATAAGACCGATTGCAGTGGTTGGGAGTTGGGAGTACTGAAGATACTCTTTATTAGAGTGGAATTATTGCAATACAAATATAAGTTTTGTAAATACGGCGACTTAAACTTAAGTGGGTTTGGCACGAAATTCGAATGCATTGCATTCATATTGAAATGTTAAATCACAGCGACGAGAGCAGAAACGAATCCAAAGCCATTTTTGATGCTGCCATGCCAGTTGATATTTCTTTATCTTCTGGTGGTTCAGCAAGAGTTTGTTGTGTATGGTGATATCACTGTACAATGTTTGCAACCTAAACTCCTTTTTTAAAAATCTAATAACTTTAGTTCTTAATTTGTAAAGAAATAAAAAATAACTAGCAGTGCAAAAATGTAGTATATAACGGAGTAGTCAAAATGTAAAAATAAATAAAATTAAAAATAAATAAAATTAAAAAATTAAAATTAAAAAAAGAATTCTGGTTTCATTAGTTTATTCGTTAGCAGGAGCAGTGTGCAGAAAGAAATTTAAGTAAAAATTTTGATAGGCGTAGTGAAATTATCATATAAAATTTCCGGAACAATAAATTGCGGTATATTGTTTGGTACATTTTTATGAAACAGAACGAAATAACTGAAATGTGTGATGTTACAATAGTTGGGTTATGATATATCATTCGCTGCGTCATGCATTTAAGTATTGAAAGATAAATAAGGGAGATTAGAAAAAAATAATCACTTTGCAGTTGAGGATCTTACCCAAAAATTGTAATTAAACATTTTTAAACTGGTCGAAACCGAGATTTTAGGTTAAGATAGGAGTGTGCTTTAGTACAATGACCGCTTAATATAGTTATAAGTTATACTCCATTGAACATTTCAATTACTTAGATCTTATTTACGAAAATTCACTTGGCATGAAAATTATTATTATATTATATTTTAATTTTTGTAAGCTAATTTTTACGCTGTTAAGAATTTGTGGGAAAATTCGGTGGAGAAACAACTAAACTCTTTAGCCTCCACGTTGAAAGCCACTCTGATGTATTGGTGAGAATTGGGAACTATCCCTTAATATACAAACTAGTGTTCCTATAGCATCATGCAAGTGCGCCACTGTAAAGAATCGGGAAAACTGGGGGTGTTTAATATGTGTGGACTTTGTGGAGAAAATAATTATGATTATCAATCAATACTCATCACCAATGTGTAGAAGAGAAATATGTGTAACCCAGATTGTGTAACACACTGAATGTATGTTTGACACTTTCACCTTGAGAACTTACTCTCCAACGGCGTACTGGTCGTCGTAGGAACTCTGCAATGGCATTTGCATGCACTGGCATTCACAACACATACAACTTTCAAACTCCTTAAGAAGCACTTCATGTATACTATTATTTCTGTAGAAGAAAAATCTGATAGGTGTAGTGCAGAATTGCCAATAAAAGAAATCAAATTGGTAATAATTATCTTTAATTCAAGCAAAGAATTGGGAATCAAAAATTAAAAATAAAACTGTTTAGCTGTGTATGGAAAATTCAATCACTTAATTAGAATTATGTTCTGAAATTAATTTAAACTTATTAAAATGTTACCACCATTCGAAAACAAGAATTACTTAGATTGAAAAATAAAATAATATTTTATGTATTTAAGCAGCTTTCAAATATTATTAGAAAAACTGTAGATTCATTAAACTGTGATCAAATTAAGAAGTGTCTGTAGTTCAAGTGCCTCTTAAACAAGTTTTACGTAGCGAGCTCCATTAAACCATAGCATTACACATTCTTATCACTATCCCACATATCTGACTTAAAGTTCGTTATCTTAAAAAATTATAGCAAAGTCTTAAATGTTCTTTAACAAAGTTAAGTTTCAATTAAACACTAGTTCTTCACTCCCAATTTAAGATAAAATCAATGTAAGTTCAAACGTTTTTGCTCTGGTAGCTAGCTCAAATCAGTTAGCGTGTGACTAATGGACTAAATTAATAAGGACATCTGTGCTGTTACTTAATCATCCAAAAATAATATTTACTGTCACAAACATTTTGGGAGCAATATTAAATCTGTCAAAGATGCTACCAAACACAAGTTTATATGTCCGAAAATTAGGTGGCGTCACCGTAATCTGAAGTCATACTGACGCTACCAGCATGGCGTTGTGGCATCAGTGCAGACTCTCCTCGTAGATAGCGCCCACTCATAAAATTAACTAACGTAGCTAGGCTTTGGCCTCTTCTTTACTTGCCAAGCTAGCCTGTATATTATACTCACTTCAGGGTACCAAAACACTGTTCTAAATTATGATGATGCAGAGGATTTCGCCCATGAAATCCCGGCTCTCAAATCCACGTCTCTGGATCGTCAGATCCGTACCCAGAAGCCTTTGACTTCCGGTATCTCCATTATCAAGTCTTATCAATGGAGCTTAGCTACGTCCGGTCCATTACGTCACAAAAATAGCTTAACATCAAATACAATTAAAACTGCAAATAAAATAAAATAAACAGTATGCAAAATAAAAATAAATAAATACTGAGATGTGAAAAACTCTGAAAAATCAATGTCATATACTTAATTTAAGCAGCTAAAAATGCTCAGAATAATATTCTGGCTTACCATAGAGTAACATACATTAACATACAAACATTGGAAAAGAATGGCGGTTTCTGACTTAAATTGCACATATAAAAATAATAAAATCAAATATATAAAATTGCAGAATTATTCCAATTAAAATATATAAGTATTTAAACCTAGGCAAACATGTGGGGGTATATATGAGCGCATATGGATCTGTCACGGAAAGTCCCTTCTGTTAATTATAGTGTACATTTTCAGTTGACAACAGCAAAAATATTGCGTGTAATTAACATACATAAAAACAACATGATACATGGGACACTCATTTACGAAACTCTCTCAAATGTAAACAATAACAACTCTGCAGAAAGAAAAGAAAAGAAAGAAGGAAAAAAAAAACAAACATCACTTACAGTCTATCCAACAAACAAAAAAATAAAAATCTTCTCCCCTGAAAGAAAAATACATACATAAATCTCTGTTTTGCACACAACAATTAATATTAAACTCTTGAAATAAAACACACTTTTAAAACTATACATTAACATTCATCTCAAAGAAAATAAATATTTGCAAGGTTTTTATTCAGCAAAATATAAAAATAATAAACTTGAAACATAAACTCTAGAATGTTTTTTTTTTACTGTCTCCTCTTTGCTCACGTTCCGTGGCTTGCCGCTGTGTAATCCTAGAAGACATCAGACGATAGGTCGCAGCTGTGGGTCACATGACACGCCAGAGTCAATAACATTCCTCGTCGCCACATCTCCATGTTTCTTCAGTGCAAGATGACAGACTCCGCTGTTCGGTCGGGCACGTTGTCGAGTCTCTCAAACTCGTTCCGATTACGCGTTAAACGTCGTCGAAAGGCACTTCCATTAAGTAAATATCGTCGCACGCGTAACGGAGCTACGAGATATATAGGATTTTCTACGCTCGGCGCTGCACTGGTACGTGAAAACTCAGTCTAAAAACTGTCGTTTTTCAACGTCTCTGCTACTAGTAACGGCCATATTTTCCCGCACGGAAGACGGTGTTTTTAAAGTGTTCATTCACCACTGATAGCCTCCTGGACTAAAACTGTTCACGTGAAAGTGCGCAAACTTAGTGCAGTATGACTTGTGACGTTTTAAATAACTGTCTTATAAACTGTCTAACCTTTTAAGTAGTGTTCACATAAACTGATGTTAGCGACTTTTCAAAAGTGTTCAGAACAATGTGAGTGTCTGTTTATACAAAATCAGCAAACAAAAATTAACAATTAACAATTAAAAAATATACACATATCAATATTTACAAATATACACAGAAATAAAATTAATAATGGTGGTAATCAAAACCTAACCTGAATATTCATACTTACTCACTCTCAACAATCAAGTTAATTAGGCAAACTAACGTGTTATGAATGCCATTAGGGAAAATCCACATAAAATTCTAACTTTATACTTTATTCGTTGTTCCAGCCTCCTGGCTTAGTAAAAATCTTCGCTCTTCTCTCGTCTGCTAAACAAAGGCCCACAGGATTGGGTTTGAGAATTCTTTGGTAGTTCTTGATTTCCCTACCAATCAGTCAAAATAGAAGAAGACACAACGAAGACCTATCTCGAAGAAAAATCTCAGCTGATTAATGGAACAATGTCTCATCGTACAACATAGGTACAAAATTATCACTTAGGAAAAACGAATATTCATACATATTTACATAAGAAAAATATATACACACATCAAGAAAAATCATAGTGAAAAGTGAAGTGCAAAATTAATAGTGAAAAATAAAAATAAATCCAAGTCAATTAGGTGTGCATCTCTTGAAGAAAAATGGCCCCAAATAATAAAATCTAGTTTCTCTTCGCGAAATAAAGGAAATCTGTCCCTTCAGAAATTTCTCGACAAAATAAGAATATATATATATATATATATATATATATATATATATATATATATATATATATATATATATATATATATAAATTACATCTCTGGAAAATACCTCAGAGGAAACCATAACTCTCGATAGTAATATTACGTTGCAATAATAACATTTCACAGTAAACGTAGCATTTAGGCTGCGATATATTAAGCCTTCGTCTCCTGTTATGCCGTCGCATTAAGCTTTATAAAGCATACAGTTTATTCTGTCTCCAAAGAACATAAATTTGTATCTCACACATAGAATTTCCAAATAAAATTCTGCATAAAATTACTTCTTCTCTAGGGGATTCTTAAACGGTTTCAACAGCGTGATATTAAATCTCCCTACAAATTCTCCATCCAATGTAGATAAACTATAAAAATTCTCTTCAATTACTTCTGTCACACTAAACGGCCCTTCGAACAAAAGGAATAATTTCTTCGTCACATTCTCAGCAGCAGAACTTAAGTAACTTGTCTTCTTTAGCACCAAATAATCAATCTGAAACTTGTTCACATGAGACAGCTTCTGTTGTCTCCACCAGGACTCTGTCGAGCAGTATAACTTCCTCTTCACGATATCTAAAAGAACTTCTTGCGTGGTGGGCCTACTGCTTTCTTCAAAATATGTATCCGCTTGCAACAGCTTCGGCAACAACTTACTGGCCACGGCCTCGGATGTCTTGTTTGTCAATACCTCGTAAGGCGTAAAACCGGTGCTTACATGTATTGTATGATTCATCACAAATTCAGCTAGCGAAATCTTCTCGCCAGGCGTGTTGCTCGTGGTGACAATACGTACGCAGCACTGTACCTAGTACACTCACTCTGCGTTCAACGGGGTTCAAACGTGAACTTCTTACGGACACACTTGTTGGAACAGTGCTCAGCTTTTTTAATCCTTTCTGCCAAACGTGACTCGCAAACTGGCCACCATTGCCAGATAAAATTGCTCGAGGTTTTCCAACTTCATCTACAAAACTTCTGACTTTTCCAAGCAAAATTGTGAATTTACTGAACAAATCTTCCATTTCAAATACATAATCCAGCGTTTGATTTAGGGAGTGGACCAAAAATATCTATAGGCACTAAGTCTAGCGTTGCTTCAGGAATAATGGCTTGTAAAACGCCCTGTAAATTCTCCTGCGCGTACTTAATCTTCTGACATAACTCACATGACGTTACAACTTTCTGCACGTCTCGCTGCATGTTCGTCCAATACATCTGCCTGCGCAGTGTCTCGTACAACTTATTGGAACCAATGCGTCCAAGCACCTCATGCTTTTCCTGTGTTACTTGCAATGCAATTTCTTGCGGAATTATTGCTTTCCAAAAATCATCAAAAGATCTGTTGGCTGTGCTGTGGTAAAATTAAATTCCGTCCTCCGACTTATAAAACATGCGGTGTAATTTATGCTCTGGCGGTACTTCTACCAACTTCTGTACGATCGTAACACAAAACTGATCTTGACTCTGCTTTTCGCCCATGCCACTAAGTAACCGTGACAAATTACTAGCTTCATTACCACTCACAACAGCGTTGCTTGCGACAGCAAACTCCTTCGGTCCCTTCCGAGGTAAAACCGGGTCATTCATACCTCCTGGTAAGCGACTCAAAGAGTCGGCTGTTATATTTTCAGAGCCCTTAATATCCATCACTTCACTACCCTATTCTTGCAATAGCAAGCACCACCTGGTGAGTCTGTTACCAAACGTTTTGACAGCTTTCAGACATGCTAATGCTTGGTGGTCTGTTATCAATTTAATTCTCTCGCCAAGCAAAAGATCTCTGAAACTATTCAGCGCCAAAATAATAGCCAGAGTTTAATTCTCTGTTACTGCATAGTTTCGTTCGGCTGGACCCAGGGTTCTACTAGCTACCGTCTTTTCTACCTCGTTTCTGTCAAATCGAGCCAATCTGCATCCCAATGCTTAGTTTGACGCATCCGTGTACAACAAAAATTCCTTTCCTTGGACAGGGTGGTAAATAACATGCTCGTCTAAAAATATAGCTTTCAATCTCTCAAAGGCTTCCTGCTCTGCCTCTAGCCATCTACATTGCTGATCCTTCCTTAACAAACTGAAAAGTGGTAAATCAACTCTTGCCACTTGGTCGGAATAATTTCGATAGAAGCCAATAATACCAAGAAAAGCTCGTAACTGACGTACGTTCGCATGCGGGGGAAACTGTGCAATGGCTTCAAGCTTATCCGGAGCTGTTCGAATGCCTTCGGGCGTAAGAATGTGCCCTGGGAATGGAAGTTAATTCCTACAAAACAGGGACTTTTTAATTTTTACTTTCATACCAGACTCACTCAAATTCTCTATTATTATGCCAACATGCTGTACGTACTACTCAAAAGTAACAGACGTGATTAGGATATCTTCCACGTACACTCTAGCAAAATCCTTACATTCTTCTCCTAGTGTTTTGTCCAAGCAACAGGTAAACTCGGCGACTGCGTTGCACAAGCCAAACGGAAGTACTTAAAAAACATACTGGTAATTTCTAATCAAAAATGCTGTATACTGCTGGGACGATAATTCAAATGGAATTTGCCAGTACCCACTGGTTAAATCAAGCATTGTCAAAAACCTCACTCCCTGGTATAGTCGCAAAATATCGCTGGTTTGTGTAGATTCCTCTCTATCCTTAACCGTGATCTTATTAATGCTCCTGGCATCTAGGTACAACCTCACGCTACCATCTTTCTTTGGTACGCAAACCATAGGCGACGAATAAGGACTTGCCTCTCGCTTTATTACCTTCCAGTCCAACATAACCTGTAGGTATTCCTGAGCTGCTGACAAAAATTTTGCATGGAACAACGTCCCTTCAATAACTCGGATTTTTGCCTCATACACTCTGTTAAGTCCTGGGACTCCAGAAAACACACTCCCATAATCCACGAGCAAAGAATATAACTGTTTCTGTTGAGCTATATCTAAAGAACACGCTGCTTCAACAGCCTGAATTATCTTCTCGTTCAAACTCTGTGGTACACTAATAGCTGGAGTATTATACAATTGAAAAACAGAATAATCAAACTTCAATAATCCCACAAACTTATCTGTTACTTGCCACTTATCCGCCAGAATAGCCTTACTTCTGTTATCGTCAGGTGTTATAAACCATCCTCCAAATTGTAACAAACTTTTATGCTGAGTCAAAAAGTCGGTTCCCAAAATAAGTGGTTTGGCTAACTGCTTTACAACCAAAACTGCAACCTTCTTCGGTTCTCCAATACCTCCAATGGTTAAAAATGTCTGATGATTAACCATAGGTCCTTTTCTAGACGTTACTCGCACGATATTTATCCTGGGTACAGGCAAATATGCTATCTGGATTTCTTTACCTTCTAGTTCCGTAAATAACTCTTCGCTTACACAGCTTATCTCTGCTCCGCTACCTAAAAGTACAGGCGTCTCCACACCGCAGACTCTTACCATTACTTCAGGACATAGGGCTGAAATAAGTCCTCTAACACTCTCATCTTCCTCATGCAATACGTATTCACGGTCGGAATCATGCACCTTTGCTGTATTTACAGTCACACGCTGCGACTCATTATCATACAATACCGGTTTTACTACCTTACCTTCCTTCTCTCTGATGTTAACTGTCCCCTCATCCTCTCTGATTGGGGCCAGTGGCCGGAGACTGCGCTCACCAGTCCTCTCTAGTTTAACTTACTACTAGACTGTTGGTTCTGGTTGGCTACCGCCTGCCCATTTCCAGAAAACCACAGTTGCGAATTATAATTAGGCTGAAACGAATTTGCATCAGGGTTCATACTGTTCATATTCTGCAAAAAAATTCCAGAGTGAAAATTCTCAGTGTTGTGGTTGTGTACACCCACTGCATTACAACTTGTACAGTCGAGGAATTGCCCTGGCTCTGAATTAGCCTAGCTGGCTCTGCCTGTATGTACGGGACCCACTGAACTCGCGGAACAGATTGACTGATTTGTTGTGGCTGTACAGTCCTGGCAGCATGAACTATTGCCTCACGTATAGCGGCCTGTTGCTCCTCTGTAGGTGTCCACACTCTGTGTCCATCCTTTTCCATCCCTACGTTCCTTCTCTCGTCTTGCTGGCGGTGGTGATAATCGCTTCCTCCTTGATTACCGTACGAACGACTGCTTTGTCCTCTTGTAGAATACCCAGGATTGTAGCGAGAACTATTCCTGTTCGATCCGCCATTGTTCCACCTATCCCGATAGGAAACTCGTCATCTATAGTTGTTTCAGGACTGTCGGACTGCTTGCCATTGATCTGTATTCGCACGAAAATTCCGCTCGCCATGTTGAGTGTTCTGGCTTGGGCGTTGCGTGTTGTTGTGATGGTTTTCACGTGTGTTAGCCTGTGGAAATTGCGGTTGTATAGATGTCTATCTCGTTCTGTCACTTTCACGAGGGGCATTCGTAGATCTGGCCTGCCTCTCTAGTTGGTCTGCACGTATCAAATGGTGTCGAAACTCTGTCCCTGTATACACCTCCGGTAAACTGGCGTTGATACATAACAGGCAGATGAGAAATAACTACGTGCACGAATTCTTCGTCAGTCATGGCAGCGGTCAGGTGTTGCGTACGCTCATAGACATCATAACTGAACTGTTCTTCGATTGTTTTCTCCTTCTTAGGATCCCAGTATTCGTAGGCTAGCTGCGAGCGAATGTTTGATTGTATTTTCACGCTCCAGAACTGCAACAAAAATGATTTCTGAAATTCCAAAAAATTTGTGATCCGGTCCTTCTCTTATTACCAAACCCAAGTTTATATGCCCGAAAATAAGGTGGCGTCACCTTAATCTGAAGTCACACTGACGCTACCAGCATGGCGTCGTGGCGTCGGTGCAGGCTATCCTCGTAGACAGCGTCCATTCATAAAATTAATTAACGTAGCTAGGCTTTGGCCTCTTCTTTACTTGCCAAGCTAGCCTGTATATTATACTCACTTCAGGGTACCAAAACACAGTTCTAAACTATGATGATGCAGGGGATTTCGCCCATGAAATACCGGCTCTCAAATCCACGTCTCTGGATCGTCAGATCCGTACCCAGAAGCCTTTGACTTCCGGTATCTCCATTATCAAGTCTTATCAATGGAGTTCAGCTACTTCCGGTCCATTATGTCACAAAAATAGCTTAACACCAAATACAATTAAAACTGTAAATAAAATAAACAGTATGCAAAATAAAAATATTAATTCCTAAGACGCGAAAAACTCTAAAAAATCAAAAAGTCACACAATTAATTTAAGCAGCTAAAAATGCTCAGAATAATATCCTGGCTTACCATAGAGTAACATACATTAACATGCAAACATTGAAAAACAATTGCAGGTTCTGGCTTAAATTGCACATTAAAAATAATAAAATCAATATGTATAATTGCAGAACTATTCCAATTAAAATAAAAAAGTATTTAAACCTAGGCAAAAACATGTAAGTGTCATATAGTACAAAATAACACACGTGTTAATTTGCGTACTAGCTGTGTGACATGTAAATGAGCGTATATGGATGTGTCACTATGTTTTGCACTTTATTGTCTTACATATTTTTTTTTTTTTTTTAGTTTAGTTAATGTTAGAGTATAATCTCAGTGTAAACGAATGTGAAAAATGTAAGATATTAATTTAAAAAAACCTATATAATGTATACGAAATGGCATTTGCAGTATTCAAATACAACAGTTTATTAACATTTTGTTTATGTATATCAAAGCAGAATGTTTTACGATAATTAAAAAAAAAAATCATAAAATTTGGAGGCTTACTTATTGCCTTATGGAATCACATGCCTGCAACAATGTCTGTGAAAATTATTTTTCACTCAAAAAGGTCTATTGAAATCTCCTTGATTTGTTTGACGTAAAGCTTGCAGGCAATTCTTTTCTTTCGAGGGGTTTCTGTGGTGTCTATGTCGGTTCTCCCCCCTCTCTTTGTGAATGAGTGAACTGAATGAAGATATTTTGGCGGCTCTCAACAGCGAGGTTTTGAGAGCCGATGAGGGTGTCCGAGGTAAGTATGAGTAACGTCGGAATGAAAGGGCAGGGAAGATGGGAAATTCCCGAGAAAACCTGGCGACCAACGGCATCGTCCAGCACAGTTCCTACTTGCGAAAATCCGGTGACTCGGTCTGGGGTTGAGCCCGGTTCGCCATGGTGAAAGGTGAGCAGGCTAACCTCTCAACCACAGCCACATTTGTAAATCAGTTAGGTTAGAATGGGATGTAAACATGGCTCCAACAGCGGTCATGTTTTTCCCAATCCCAGTAAAGGCTGCGAGCATGTGTCCTTGTCATTAGAATCTTCCCTGCATGCCTAGGTGTATGGGGCTCAGCCCTTAGATGCACATAGGTCCTATCCATACCCATGACCACCTACTCTCCTCTTAGTTTTATGGTAGGTTAGATAAATCAGCCATCAGAGACGATGAGGTACGTACATTTAGTTATATTTAATTTTTGTTTTATTTTCTACATAATTATTTTTTATTTAAAAATTTGTTATAAAAAGTGGGTTATTTTGATTAATAATGCATTAAAATAAAACACAACACATTTTGCACAAATTTTATTCGGTAATGTACAGCATGAGTAAACATATTTACACAGGTATATTAAATTGTATTCTTCTGTGTTCATCACTCGATGCCCGCATCTGCGACCCAGGAATTGTAGCAAGTAGAGAAATCCCACCACTCCACATACGATCGTCAATTATGCCGTTTCAGCACGTTCTCGACCAAACACACACATCTGAAAACTTTGACGCTGGATATCCTCTGCGTAGAAATCACCATGAATGGGAAAATTATTCGATCCTCGAGGAAGTAGGTCCTCAGAGTGTAGTCTTGTAAACATCGTACAAGAAAGTGTTCGGGGCTTCAAATCGCTGTGAGCCCTTTCGCGAAGATGCCTTACTGTTTGGAGATGCTCACCAGGTTGCCATCCTTGGCTTAAGGCTTGCATGGATCTCCCCTCTTCAGATTAGTGTACACATCTCGAAGCAAGGAGTTGTCTTTCATGTCGTCGGGCTTCATGCGAGTGGTAGAGTGCACTGTAAAATTAAACTCGCATACGAGTTTTGGGAGTTTATCCAACCACTTTTAGTTGCCATTCGCAGCTAAATGCCTCCACATATTTCGCTTCAGAGTCCTGTTCAACCTTTCGACGATAGATGATTTGCGATTGCTGTATGTGGAATAATGATTTAGGTTATGTTTCTTCATTGGCACCTTAAAATTCCCATTGTAGAATTCCTTGTCATGGTCGGTTCGCAGATTATTCGGGAAAAAGCCTTTGCCCAACACATCCGCTATGATGGTCAATGTGTATTTGTAGCCCTAATTGACCCGAGTATAAGGTATCATCTCTACGAGGTCGGCTTGAAATAGGTCGTTCATCCCACATATCACGACCTTGTGGTGGTGGTAGTTTCATCTCGCAATTGCATTCACTTCATTGGCGATTCCCAATCAACTCATTGTATGTAGCCTCCCTACTTCAGTTCTTCGATGGTTGAAATTATCTCATTAGTGTGGGAGTAATTCCCAACCCTTTGTGAAGCGAGCAGTAGTTGCAACCTATCAACCAGCTCGTTTGTGTCATCCCAAAATATGTAGACTATGTTCTTATCACCAACTGCCTTCTTTAAACCTTTTTACCAGTACTAGGCCACTGAAGAGGTCTATGGGAGTGTCGACTTTCTCATGATCTTCATAATTATGAGCACCTTTCTCAGGATCATTATCTTGGTAGAGAGCATGTGTGAGTTCGAGCTAAGTCATGTATTCCAGCAGGTCGGATTCTGTAAACTTCTTAGGGCCCTTGCGAAAAAGAAGTTCGTAAAGCCCAGGTGTTCCACGTGTCTTGTAATCGCATACTTGGATGATCCCACCTGTTAGAAATGCTATTTCATCAGTACCAAGGAATCATTTATCATTACGCCTGTATATGCCGTACTTTGTATAATTATTACGAGACGTGCACGATCGTAGATACCGACAAACCAGAGCAATGGGTTTCAGGACTGTCTTCCGTAACTTTTTCTTGTGTGGCAAATCCACATCCAATCCATCATCCCAATCCGTTCGTATGTCATCATGTTTCTGCTTCTGCATAGTGTTATGGTCCCATATGTGGATTTTAGAATACGAGGCTGGCGATTTTCCTTACTCAGCGAGTGTGAATGTCTAGAGAATCGGGCATCCACCCAAACAGCGTGGCTTCCGATCCCCTACGGGATCATTCCACATTTCTCGCATGTGGGGGAACTTGGCAGACATTGCAGATGACCAGTGAGGTTCTCTCGTGGCAGCCCTATTACCACTACCCCTACCCAACCCCCTCATTTTCCAGTTCCATCGCTGCTCCGTGCCAATTTCACTTCACACCCGGCAGGTGTTGAAGACTTTGCTGGCGTATTGCTTCAACAAGTTAAACTTTCGGACCTGCACTTGGGAGGACCTGGGATCGAGTCCCGGTCCGTCTGCTCATCCTGATTTCGGTTCTCCTTGATTCCCAGAAATCACTCCAGGCGAATGCTGGTATATAGTCCATTCATAGTTTCTTCAGCCTTTTCGAATCAAACCTTTGAAAAATCCCCGTATGTAAGACGTCTATAGTTATTTCCTAAATACACCATATTTCACAAATGTTTTATACTTGTGTTCATAAAAGTTACTTTTTTTCCTGTTAAACTGAAATGTTATTCATATTTTATCTATAAACTATAGTGCTTAATTTATAAATAATTTGAATAAAACCAGGGAGAAAATATGTATGTTGGTAACCCCTAATAATAAATAATCCTCGTACAAAATACTGTTACACTTAGTGCACACGAATTCGGTGCGCCGTCCCTCTGGTGTAATGTTCCAGGGTTAGTTAAGCCTAGTGTGCAATAGACGGAGGAATATCTTAGAAGTAGAACTTAAGCAGGGCTTCAGAAAAGGCTGCAGTAACCATGAATGAATTATAGTTCCATTGTACCATAGACAAAAGATGAGGTAGATCGCTTATTCGTCTTCTGCGCATGTACCCAACATTGACCTACCCCAAAGGAACACAACTGTCAAAGTCACATGGTCAACAATGATGAACGTGTTCGTTTATATCTTAATTTATAAATTACTAGCACTATTATATTAATAAAATACTTTTAACAGCTTTAATGTAATCAAAAAGTATTATATATTGGTTAGAAGAAGTATAAAAACATCTCAAAAGGACTTGTTTACTAAACAGCATCCTAACCTCAAATTCTATCCACACCTGGCAGAAAAGCAGTTCAATGTTGGGACACGGAGATTCGTTGTGCGCAGACAGCGAGATCAGTCTACCTCATCTTTAGTTTATGCACTGTACAGGCCGAGGCCAATTCCTTCCCCATCCATGCTTCTGTGATACCTACATGTTTCTAAAACAAACTATTTCACGTGTTCATTATCTTTTTGAACATGAAAAAAAAGTAGCACTTGAGCGTAGGGTGGAATACAACTTCCAGCAGGTCGAGCTTACTGCAGACATTTGGTATAGGCTGTTCACGGTAAAATGAACACTTTCGAAAGCCCCGCATAAGTTTTATTTGTACGTTTCTTGTGTATTCTTCCGCCTTTGTACAATTAACATTGTCATGGGCCTCGTCGCTTTATATATGTATCGGTCAAGTGAAACTGTGAAATTATTAGAAAAGAAAATATTTTATATATCTGCCAATTTTTGCACACTGATGCATTAAAAAAACAGAATGAGAAATAAATAATTTAAATTTTCGCAAATGGTTACCTAACACTTTTTATTCGATGTTAAGATATGGAACAACTACTTTCCATCTATCGTTACCAACTTAATCGGGCGCATGTCACTTGGTGAGCCCGTTGAAGTATATGCAGGCAGGGGCAGTGACATTTTTCTAATGTTGATTTCAAAAGTGCGCACTTAAACGTGAACAGCCTCTAAGGTTTGGATGGCTCTTAAAAACGACATCTTGAGAGCCTATGAGAGTGAAGCGGGCTGAATATGGAGCAGTATCGGAATGCTAGGGCCAGGGAAATGGGATATCCCCGAGAAAACCCACCAAACAATGGCATTGTTCAGCATGATTCCCACGTGCAAGACCCGGTTCGCTTGTGGGAAGCTAACGTTCCAGCCGCTGCGTCAGTGCGATCCTCTTCAACACGGCCAAAAACTAAATTTTCAGATTGTTATTACTTTAAATATGCTGGGCGAATTCCTACGAAACTAGTGTAGGGACCTGCATTGAACTTTGCTATAGGATGTTCACGGAAAGTGAGCACTTTTGAAAGCCCTGTTTAAGATCTACTTGTATGCACATTATGTATTCTTCCGCCTTATGTAAAAATAATATTGTCATAGCCCTCATCACTTTATTCATGCGTCGGGCAAGTGAAACTGGGAAATTACTAGAAAAGTATACATGTAAAAAATCTTCTAATTTTTACGCTTTTGTGCATTAAAAAAAAACAGGAAAAGAAAGAAATAATTTAAGTTATCACAAATGGTTACCTAACACATTTTATTCTACTTAAGATACGGAACTACTTCGCATCCATTGTTACCAACTTTACTAGGCCCATGTCACTCGGTGCGTCCGGTAAAATATATGCAGGCAAGGAAGACATAGCCCATTGGTGTTTGGACTTGTGAAAAAAAGGTGATTAAACAGTATAAATAATAAATTGGTAAGAAATATTTGTTTGTTTAATTATTTAATTATTTTCTAAAGAGAAGCGAAAATAATATGCATTAGTAAATGCAGAATTGCTTTTGTTTTTAATGTTTCTATTTTGCGTACGCAATAAGAATTCATTTGCTGTTATTTACAATGAAATTAAAACCATTCGTGCCTGTATAACCACAAAAAAAAAATTATCTATGTATAAATATTTTCCTGTTAAATAAACCACTAAATTATAAATACTGTGATAATACTTGTTCTTTTTTCTAAGGTCGGTTTCGAAAGTGATCACTTTATCGTGAACAGACTTGACAGACTTTTCGCCAACAAAACGATAGCGTCACCGCTTAAAGTCTACGTACGGCACGACAAGAGCACTGCACGCCAGTTAAGAGCCTTGCACGCAGCGCCGATGTCTTCTCAGATTCTAGGCTTCGAACATGGAAAACAGCTGCATGTAGACGGGCATTTTCTGAAATAGTTCTCACTGCCACCCATAAGAGTGACTAAATAATGAAACAAACTTGGCATACTAAGGAAAGATATACCTAGAAAAGATAATCAAATATAGATTTGCAGGAAGGAGAGCACCAAGATAGAAAGTTTTAGATATTCACTTCAGAAGAAGATCTTGACGGTATTCGTCTTGTCTCTTATTTCTCTCATCACGACGAAGAAAAATTAAGGAACTACCAAGTCCCAGAATAACACCTTGTAACGATGCTCCCCCAAGCACAAGCCTTACCTAACTTAACTGTTCGACTTGTTTTGTAGATGACATAGTCGTCAGCGTCGGCTGGGCTGCGCGGCCGTGCATCTCTCTCTGTGGCGGGGGGGGGGGGGGGGGGGGGGCACAACTTCCGGCGGGCTGCGGGAAGTGGTCGATGGTTGCCGGAGATAGCAGGCCGGTCCTCCGGCCCCGGGAAGGCAGTCAGTCGGCAGTCGCGATGCAGGAGGAGGACTATGAGCCGCAGGAGGTGAGAGGGCCGCTGACCAGGTCGCTGTACAGGCAGTCGTCGCTGGAAATACCGGCGAGCGCGTCGCCGCCGCCGCCCTGCGACTCCGACGACGAGGACCGCGACGTGCCGCGGATCGTCCACGTCTTGGAGAAGGCTCGGCCGCCCGCCGCCCCAATCCGTGCCGCCTCCGCCGCCCCCGCCCCAGCCCCTGCAGCCACCACCGCCCCCGCCGCCCTCGAAGACGAACACCAGGCCGAGTACGCGACGGTCATCTGGGACAGGCCCACCACCCAGCAGCCCAAGAAGAAGGTCTCCATACAGGAGGACGCTCCCGAGTCTGTCGGCACCATGAAGATCATAGGTGAGCCTCGGCTACATTGTCCTCGTGTCATAACCTTTGTGGCTAAGGACGCTTTTACACGGTGATAGTAGCTATCAGGAAAGTGTGTGATAGTCACTGCCACGATAGGTCCTGTTTACACACACGATCGAGACTTGCTGTGATAGTTAACCTCCAAAGGGATATGTCCGACAACACTTGTGTATAGGCCGTTCACAGTTAAGTGAGCACTTTTGAAGCCCTAGTTACTTTATTCTTTCGACCAATTTATATCCTTCTACTACTTGTTAATGTATACTCTGCCATGTGAGTAATAAACATAGTGTATACATTCACCATACCCAAAACCAAAAGTCCGAGGCCACAATTAAGAGTATTTAATGGTGGTTATCTTATGAAACAGCTTCAAAAAGTGCTCACTTTACCGTGAACGGCCTATAAATACATTGACAGGCTTTACATTTATATCTTCTTGTCAAGAGGGTGATATTTGTCGCGGGCAGTTAAATGTCGTGACATGGTATTAATGACATGTAAACATATATGTTCACGTGTTTTTTATGTGACAGTAAATATCTGTCATCACTGTCGTGTCATACCTATATGATAATATACGGTCTGTCATACCGCCAAATAGTGTAAGAACCGCGACAGATATTAACATAATCAAAATATTTCTACAATATTACTGTTAAAGTGAACACGTATACATGACTCGTACTATCACGATAGTGTTGCTACACGTTTACAATACGATAGTTACATGTTCTGTCGCGACAGTTACTATCAACTATCTAGCTCAAGCTGCTATCGCGACGGCGTGACAGCAACTATCGTGCAGTTTACACGGCGATAGTAATGGGAGAGTAGCTCTCACGATAGCAACTATCGCGAGAGCTACTCCCAGCCGTTTAAACGCGCCCTAAGTTGAGTTTAACGTCTCTCTCGTCGACAGCTAGGTAGAGACGGAGCAAGTTGCCCAGATAAGCATGAGCGCTGAAGGTATCTGCCGTGGCCTGTGTGAAGGTACTATCCAACCGTTCGTCTGGCGTGTTTTCGGGAACCCATGGGACACCTAAATTAGGAATCGAACCCGGGTACTCCACACTGCGAGTCTAGTGCGTTTCAATTATGCCACTATTATAGCGACATCGCATTTTACGAGTTTTTTAGCCATTGAATTTTTTGCCGTGTATTTAGTAGGTTCTCAAATTTAAACATGTTATTGCTTTCTTATTCTACACAATCCTTATTGAAAAATAACTGCGAGTATTTGTCTCTAATGTTATTTAATAACTCACGATCAAACTTTTTAGACCTACAATATTTACTTTATACAAGTAATCAACGTTACCTCGTGTGTAGAGAGAATGAATAGTACAATTATAAATTTAACGGCTATTTATGCACAACGTATTGAAACGGAAACAGTCTTCAGACTGCACAGATCTAACGTACGCGTAAAATAGCATCCAGTGTTCTCAGATACGCCCCTCATGGCCGCAAACTGAAGTGAGGAGTTTTGACAATGAAAATTTTACTTACGACATTTTCACTACTTTTGAATTGGATATGCCTACTGCTGTATTCAAAAAAGGAAGTTCTCCTTTTCTTGAAAAGTAACGAGTTATTTCTTAATTTTCAGACTGAATTTTTTCAACATGAAAAAAATCGTTTTTTTTTTTTTGCCACGTCGAATACAAAGTGTTAGGTGAACATTCGTAATAACTTAAATTATTTCTTTCACTTTCCGTTTTTTTAAATGCATATAAGCGTAAACATTACCAGATTTTTAACATATTTTTTTTCTAATAGTTCCACATTTTCTCATGGCCGACGCATGAACAAAGTGGTGAGGCACATGGCAATGTTAATTTTACGTAAGACGGGATAAGACACAACATGCATACAAGTAGATATTAAGAAGGGCTTTCGAATGTGCTCATTTTACCGTGAACCGCCTATATGTCTATATACAGCATGGTCCACCTAACGTGGACACACTCGAAATTTCTAAAACGGTTGCAGGTCACGAAATGCGGTTTTCGCTAAATGAAATTACGTACGGGGCAAGTAATTTGCCGCAAAGTGACTATTCGTAACACGTGTCTGGACAGAAAAAATCAAACTAATTAAACCACATATTACTTTTCTCCTGAAGACATACATTTACTTCAACGGCATCTGAAAGTACGTGCAAACAAGAATTCAGTGATATAGCATACGTAATGAAAAGTAACACAAAAACACCAAGAAATAATGTGCAAATATGATTAAGATCGGAGGGCCGTTAGCATGGCGCAGGGGATCTGTACTCACAGCTGTAAGCAAGCAACACGTGCCGTGGCTCATCCTGGTGGGACCGCTTCCTAATAGCAGAGCAACATCAGATCCCATAATATGTTATGGTAAGTGGTATTGCAGTGTGTAACTGTACGTACGCAATGGAGTTCACGAATAAGGAAAAAACTGGACGCTCTACTTGTTTACAGTGAGTGTGGCAGAAATGCCAAGCAAGCAGTCCAGATGTATGGTGAAAGGTATCGTAATCGGGCGCCCATCTCACGGAAAACGATACACTGAACATCAAGGGAGATGTAGGCTAAGCTCTCGAAAATTGAGATTTCGAAAAGTATTTCAGCAGAGTATCGGGAACGTAGTGAAATAAAATTACGATTTTGCGAGCATTGTTTTGTGTTATCGGGATCATAAACCTAAGAAGAACCACACGTTGATAACTTCTCCCAAAACGAAAACAACAGGCGTGGCCACCCTCATACTGCCGGCAACTTTTAAACCATCAGGAATTATGAACGTTTAATGCTGGTTTATTGAGCAGTAAGAGCAAACTAACAAAAATGTTCCTCTTGTTGCAAATGCCCAGGACCCACAGTTTACGTGTGCAGCGCACACAAATATTCCACTGCAGCGGTACAACGCCTAGTACGCACATGTGTGTATGCTAGCCGATGTGTGATTCCCCGCATTAAATGTTGCTACATGTTGCGGTTCATTGAACATATGTTGAAGCTCTGCTTAAAAGCTACCTTTTTGCTTAAGTTTAATCCTATTTCCTATCTGTTTTATTAGTATTAATTATAAATGCAATACTATAACTTGTAGAAAGAATATAAGTACGAGTTTAATTTCCAAAAACTAAGATACGTTTTGGTTAACAGAGGTGTAAAACAATGTGATACATGACATCAAGGAAACATCCAAACATGTCACACATTGGGTGATTTTTCAAAGGTTCGGTTCAGGATCTGTAAAGATACTGCGAATAGAACATGATTAAATTTATTATCAACCGCACATTCTATGCCCAATATTTTGTAATACTTGACGCCCTGGACATGATTTCGTTGTCATAAAATGTTCAGTTCAATGCCTTATATCACATGCTACGCTTTGTGAGTGTATTTTTTAGCCTACTTTCCGAAGGAGAGAAAGTCTTATGAGATCACTTTCCTGCCTGTGTGTGTTGTTGTCTGTGCAGGTGTGCCCCCCCCCTTTTTTTTTTTTTTTTTTTTTTTTTTTTCAATTTGGTACACATATAATACTTAATAAAGCCACCTGACTTATAGTTTTCAACCACGCCAGGCACTCACTTTCAAAATGGTGGCTATTAAATTTTTTTGGGTGATGTCATATCTCGGGAACCATTTAACCGATTTAAACAAAATTTTGTATTATGGCAGAGCATTTATTCATTATTAAATTTTGATATAGATGTTATCATTAATCCACCATTTGAAAAAGAAATACCAATTTTAAAAATAAAAGTTTTAATTCGTATCTCGAAAATTATTCTACCAATCACCACCCGATTTGGCATGTAAGTAATCCTATGGCAGGCAATGTAAACGTAAGTGATTAGACTTGATTAGTTACTTATTTTCAAAATGGTGGACACACAAATGTTTTAAGTTTATTTGGTGTATCTGCCATGCCATTTAACCAATTTCGACCAAATTTTGTATACTGAAAGTACCTACTACAAGCATCATATATACCAACAAATAACTACTTTTGTCTACTATTCTGGAAGATAGCGCTATACGAATAAATAAAGTTATTTTGTCATAGCTAAGTAAATAATTAACCGATTCCTACCAAATCAGGCAAACAATTAGTATTGATGCAGATGATGTTAAGTGATGTGTTTTAAGCATTTCCAGGCACTTATTTTTAAAATGGAGGCCATTTAGTTATTTTTAGCTTAGAATGCTATATCGTCGAAAACATGTAATAAATTCCAACTAAACTTTGTATGCTGGCAGTAGATATTACAACTACAAATGTATATGAACGGAGCATCTTTTCCCGCCATTTTGTGAGATAACTCCATGCGAGTAAATAAAGTTTTTTTTATCATATCGTGGGAAACAATTGACAGATTCCTTCCAAATCTGACAAACAAATAGTACTGTAGTAGGTGGTGTGATCTGGTGTGTTTTATGTAGATAATGCTCTGTTTTTGAAAATGGTGGCTATATAAACATTTTAGCTCAGTACATTTTACTAACGAAACATATTCCAACTTAACTTTGTATGCTGGCGGTACATATTACAACCATCAAATTTGTGTATGGAGAGCGATATTGCTCTGCCATTTTGTTAGATAGCCCTACCAATAAATGTTATGTTTTTATCTCATACATCGGGAAACACTCAACCCATCCACACAAAATTTGGCGAAGATGTTGTTATGGCCTAACACGGCAGTAACAATATATATTTTTATTTAAGTAGGACACACTTATTTTTAGAATGGCGGCTATAAAACGATTTTAGTTTCGTCTGCTATATCTACTAAACTGTGTAATTTATTTTAACTTATATTTGTATATTGGCAGTTTATAATCATCGAAATTTTGTGCTCCATCTGTGAAGTCGCCACATGAAAATTATGAAGTTGTTATGCCATGTCCCTAGGACAAATCAACCGAATCCCACCAAATGTTGCACTGGAACATTTCAAATAAATTTGTACCAAATCGTGCTCACCATAAATGATACAGAAGACCATGTAAACTCTCATGATTTAAATGGGCCGTCCAGCGGCATCGACCGGCGCGATTCCCAGGGAACGACCCCGCCAGGAATCGAGCCCGGTTCGCCTTGGCGGAGGGGGGGGGGGGGGAGTCGTCTTGCCACTACACCACTGCGACCCTTCTACGAAACTCTGGAAGTCTTGCAACGTTTGCGCGAAACCCTCCGGATCATGGCTAGGAATAGTAATACTACTGCATCTTCACGAAACACTCAGAAGGTAGAATTCTGGGTATCTGGGTTGAACTGCAAGATGACATTAATCATACTGACGTCGTTGCCTCCCTGTCGATAACAATATGGCACAACACAAGCATCAGGTTTTCATTTACAAAGCGTTGATATTCAAGCGTATTTATTTATTTGTAAAAGGAGGAGCGATAAGACAACGGAAAATCAAACATCCTTTTTACTATACTACATTTGTTTCATAGTTCGTAAAGTTACCTCCCTCGTATATTGCGCACTAGGTTATGAGCATCACATTAGAATCCTTAATTTTATTTATTTCTGATCTGTTTGAAGAAAAAATTACGAAAGAAGTACGCATATCGCGAATTATCTATTGATTTTACCCTCCAGCACCAGGGATAAAAATTGAACTACGAACTTATAATTATGTTATAATACCGATTCTACATAATTTTGATACAACTTATATTGCAACATTATTATGGGTTAGTAGTTCAGTTCACACACGCAGCAACAGAGCGGCGCTGCTGAGCAGTGCGGTGCGACAGCAGCTCGGCGGCCGCCAGACAACGCGCGACAGCAGTTTACTTAAGCCGCGTTTACACCGACAGTTAACAACAAATGTTAATAACTTTTGTTACCAACACGTTGTTAGTAACAGATGTTGACAAGAAATGTTGGCAATAGGACACCAGTTTGACATTTACTTTTGTTAATATCATTGTGGCCGCATAACCTCAGTTGGCTGCAAGATGTTAAATGTGGAGGAAGTTTACTCGCTGCGGCAGGGTGGAGGGGGAATGTTATTATAGGCTGTTCACGGTAAAGTGAGCGTTTTTGAGGCCCTAGTTCTATCCATATTTTATTCCGTAACTCCCTTTTTAAATAACTATTGCTATGTAAGTAATAATCTCAGTGTGTATATTCCACTGCACTTTGAAGTTAACGTCTAAGGTTAAAATAAATTATACTTATTGACTATTATTTCAAATGAGAGGGCTTTCAAAAGTACTCACTTTATCGTGAACAGCCTATAACATCGCAGAGGCGCGGTAACACGCGTTGTTAACACATGTTATCGATATTCCTTGACCTTTACCGACTTCCAGCGGATAACATAATTCTTGTTAGTAACATGGTATTTATGTTGCTAACACAGCTTGCTGGAAATAAATACAAAAGCGTTTTATAAAATGTTACTAACAATTTGTTAGCAACATGCGTTACTAACTCCGGTGTAAACGCGGCTTTAGTCTTGTGCTTGCTAGAACATTTAACGGAGCACTCCAAACTAGTACAATCCACAAAATGTACTAGTTCAATCCTTTATTACTGTTAGTATATTAGGTTAAAGAGCATTTAAATAAGGGTTTTAGGACCCGGACAAGAAATCTTATCAGCCCCTGTCTCGTCAGTATAGCCTGCGTAAAAATTCAGAATAACAGTGTTTCTCCTACATTGAAACGGGTTTACTTGTTGCTACATCTGTATATTTTGCGTTCCAAATGGCACGATATTTCTCAGTATCTGGGGGCCGCGGTGATGTAGTGGCCAGACTACTCGCCTCGAACACAGGCGAACCGGGTTCGATTGCCGGCCGGGTAGCTCCCGGGTTATCGCACGTGGGAATCGTGCCGAACGATGTCGCTGGTTTTCTCTGCCATCCCCTGTTTCCACCGCCCAAATCTCTAAACTCTCCACTCCATTCTCAACGTCTGTGATAAAATCTGCCTTGTTTATATTCTCGCACACGTTGTGTATGGCTAGTCTTCGGGGCTTCATTGCAAACATCAAACTAAACCACGTTAGCCAGACAACTGATGGCAATAATCTGCCTTGTCAATAAGCAGTGCTGCAGTAGCACCACAGCCGCACGTCGGCAGTGCACCCGCAGCGCCGCTAATTCTGTCGCGGTGTGTAAAACAACCTCTCATTTGAATCAACGTTATGCCACAAGCCTCCCAGTAAAAAAAAAAAAAAAAAAGAAATGCTCCATGGCAGCGCTGCTACAAGCCAACCGCTACCCGCGACTACGGCGCTGCTAACGCCCAGTATGAACACTCCTATTTGCAACCATGAGTGTCCTGAGAGATCAGAAGTCAGTTACAAACCAACTGAGCTAACCGTGGGCTTTCGTAATAAGCAAGACAATAAATAAAATTTGTTTCATAAGTGGAGGAGGACGAGAGACTCGTCAGCGTTCAAAATGGGAAGACACTATTGCTTCTTTTATCTCACCTTGTGTACAGCCAATATGCCCCAATTTCCCATTTTTCCGTGACAATCTTTGAAAACATAACCACCCCCCCCCCCTCCCCCAACACGTATCCTACATCGCTCCACAAAAATATCCTATGACATAGTTTGCGTTGTGTACAAAGGTATTTCCTGCAAAAATATGATTAATTTTCAATATCGACTGCAACACTCTCGATCTTATATCGATTTTAGTCGAATGTTTATACACTTGAGAGAACTCGTGAAAAGTCGTAAGAGTATCGATGTGCCTTTATTTATACGCAAGTTCTCGTTTCTGCCCACAGGTTTCGTTCCAGCAAATATGGCGTCCCCGAGGCCGAAGTCGCCTAGGCCTCCTGTATCTGCAAAGAAAGATGAGAAGGAGGAATCGATCTGGGAAAAAATCGGCACCTTGGGCCGGAAAAAACGAATAAAGGAAGGTAAAGAATTTATTATATACAAGTTTATAATTGTAAATAGCAAACTTGTTTGTAGTGTGGTGTAACCATATTTGGTCATGTAAAACACGAATTCCTTGTGGGCGGGGGGACTTTGTGTATGTTTTAATGACAGTTATTTAATGTATAAACTTCAGCTAATTTTGAATTTGTTTTAAATGATCGTCGTGGTAATTATGTAGTTCAGATACTTTTCTTCAAACAATTCGATAAAGTATTATTTTTAGCTGCCACGCAATCGTCTGACATTTTCCTCCAAAAGGGCGTGTTGAATTCAACCGACAATAAAAGAAACTTGGTGATTGGGGGGTGTCGGGGGGGGGGGGAAGGGGGCTACAACGGAGGCTGCTTAAATATTCTCCCAGAGACGTTATTTGGGGGGGAAGGGGGCTACAACGTAGGCTGCTTAAATATTCTCCCAGAGACGTTATTTTGACTTCAGTTAATATTCAACAATTGTTTGTGTGTGTGTTGGCGGGGTTCGAGAATTATGAAAATGTCACAAAAATGAAATAGCCATGCTCTCTCTGCTCAGCATAATAGCTTGTAGTAACAAACTATGGAACCAAACACACTGAAATTGATGAAAAAAAAAAGGGGGGGGGGGACAAACACATCAGCAGTACGTAAAATAAATATTTTTTCCCACAAACTTGCAAGCCACAAAAACAGTAAAAAAATAAATAAATAACCTTTGTTGTAAACAAATACAATGTTATTGTATCCCATTTTTTAAAAGTATTTCATTGAGCATTATTGAAGCCCTAGTTACTTTTTCCTTTGTCATTTTATTTTATCCTTCTGCCACACTTTTAAGTACATATTGCCATCCAAGTTGTTTTATGTCTGTAGCCTGGTGCCATGTTTGTAACTCTCTCTCGCCATGCTGCCAACCCCATTTACTCATCATTCCTTTACACTATACACACCACTACCTACAACATCTTCCCTCTCATCATTTTAGGTTGTCTTCCTTGGTCTTTTACTCATGATAGGTGGTGTCGTTATCACATGACCACGCCTGGTGCTCAGTGCTGCCTCTGGATGCGTTTCTGCTGTGTGGTCATCTGGTTGGGCAGGAAATCCTTGAAAGTCATGCCCATCATCCTCTTCTGTCACTTGCCTCCAGTGGTGGTTCTGCAATTCTTGGTCTTCTATAGGTGTGTCGACTCTGGTGTTTGCATTTCAAAGAGCTACTCTGGTAATTCTTAAGAATAGGGGCTTTTCTGAAAGAAAAAAATCTTGGAAAGTGGTATAATTCCACTGTACTAATTACACAGAACACGAATTTACTAAGGGCATCAACAGTTGACCAATACAAACCCGAAAAACTATAGTGGGGAGGGTTTTGAAGAGCAGGGAAATTGTGGGGTAAAATGGGTGAAAAATATTTAAGTAATGTAATATTTATTCATGAAAAGACATTAAATTGCATAGAAAACTGAACCAAACGTTAACTAAATAGACAATATTTCCAATACAAGCTACAGATACGATAGTGGATAGGGCTATGTAGATCAAGGAAATTGTGGGGTTGAAAAAATACAAAATAAGTACATTTTTATTATAAACTTTTACCCCTCAATTTCCCTGATCTTCATAGCCCTCCCCACTATCGTATTTGTAGTTTGTATTGGTAGTATTGTCAATTTAGGACATGTTCAGTTAAATTTTTTGCAATTGAACATGTTTTCATGAGACAATATTACAGTAATATTACAAATAGTAAAAAAAATATGTTAAATTGCTAAACAGACGTACATTATTTCTCAGTGCAAATAGGCTACACATGACAATTTCTGGGGAAACTCCAAGCTTAACTGATGCATGACACTTTGCATCACCACCTGAATAATTGCAGGCGTGCCTTGAATCACTGTTTTGGGGATTTACTCCCCTACTGGCTCTGGGACTCTGGCTCGGTGCATAATGTATCTCTACACTTGTACAGTATTTTTGCAATTTAACATGTTTTTGTCAATAAATATTAAATTATGTACATGTGTTTCACTCGTTTTACCCCACTATTTCTTTGATCTTCATAACCCTCCCCAATATCATTTTTGGGGTTTCTATTGGTCAAATGTTGATGCCTATAGTAAATTTGTGTTCTGTGTAATTAGCACAGTGGGATTACTTCACTTTCCAAGATATTTTATCCAAAGAATTAATTTAATTTAGTCAATACTCACCGAATCACTCGTCATTCATATGGCGTATATGAATACGCACTCCACAACTTCGGTCCATTTGACCATACTACACAGATACACTAATCACCACACATATATTATACTGTGCCTTTTCCCTTGCTATAATAGCATAGAAACACTTGTAATTTCACACAATTATTAGATTTAACACTTCAAACAACATGAATTGCAATAAAACATGCGTTTCATCACGCGTAAAACCGAAGCCTCAGACAGGACCGGTGCAAACCAACGTCCGGCAATTCCCCACAATCCATCTGACGTCAACCAACATGGACGCGTAATCATGCGCAGGGTATTGAAAACAACATGGCGGTATACATTGCCTACAAAGATAAACACAGTCTCTGAACAGGGTCTGTATTATCTACGATATCTATATTTATTCTACTAGTAATACGTTTTATCATCTCACCAATATAGACCAGATAAACCTTGAGTAATTCGCCAGAATTACATAATGTCCCGACACTATTCCATACCTGTGTTGTTTACCTGTATAAACCTCAGCACCGCTCTATAAAGATGCCACGGAAATAACGTTTTATGCATTAAATATTTGTTACAAATGGTATTCTTACATGTAAAACAGTTCAGTGACACTATAAATATATTCTACGTAAATTATACGTATTTTATAGCATAAATGCAGCAATCTTTATCACCCTTCTCCCTATCACATTTATTTATTTTTACAGAAAACTTCTTGAAACCCCTCCAAAATCCCTACTAATTATGATTACTAATAATCGTATCTAACATATCCAAGTATTATTTTACGATTTTTGAAAAAGCCCCTATCCTTAAGAATTAACTCTAAATTGACAATTTTTCCAATACAAATTACAAATATGATAGTGGAGAGGGATATGTGCATCAGGGAAATTGCGGGGTGCAAAGCGTGTTAAATATGTACTTTTGGTGATAAAATTTTACCCCACAAATTACCTCCAGTTTGTAGCCCTCCCCAGTATTGAATTTGTAACTAGTATTGGTAATATTGTCAATTTAGTTATTGTTTGGTTACATCTTTGTGCAATTAAATGTGTTTACATGATAAAATATTATAATTATTTCAGGAATAACCCGAAAATACGTTAACATTGCTAAACAACCTAACCAAGCAATACCTAATTCCACAATATTATCAATATATACTGTGATAATATATGATTTTCAAGCGTAGCACCCTCACAAGGAAAAATGCTGTACAACTGTAGCCAAACATTATGCACAGAGCCAGAGTCCCAGTGCCAGCAGGGGAGTAAATCCCCAAAACAGTGATACAAGGCACGCCAGCATTTTTTGTTGTTGTTGTTGTTGTTGTGATGCGAAGCATCACGCATCAGTGAAGCTTGGAGTTTCCCCAGAAATTATTTTCATATGTAGCCCATTTCATTGAGAAATATGTGTATGTGATGGTAATATTGTTAATTTAGCTATTTATTGATTAGGGCATTTTGAAATTTGATGTATTTGTGTGATATTCGTTATAGAATCGTTATATTTTATCACGAAAACCCATAATTGCAAATAGATGTAATCGAACAATACCTAGATTGAGAATGTTACCAATACAAGTTAGAAATATGGTATTGGGGAGAGGTATGAACTGGAGGGAAATTGTGGGGTAAAATTTTATTATGTAAATGTATATTTTTGATTCGTTTTAAGGCCTACCCCTCAATTTCCTTGGTCTTCATAGTCCTCCTCACTATTGTATTTGTAGCTTGTATTGGTAATATTGTTGATTTAGGTATTGTTTGGTTAAGTCCTTTTGTGATTTCACGTATTTTCGTGAATAAATATTATGATTATGTACATATTTTTTACTGGTTTTACCCCACAATTTCCCTGATATTCATAGCTCTCCCCACCTTCATTTTTTGGGTTTGTATTAATTATATCTTGATGCCCCTAGAAAATTTGTGTTCTGTGTAATTACCAGAGGGGAAGTATACCACTTTCTGAAATCTTTTATTTATTTAGTTTTTTCTCATCAGAAAAGCCCCGGTTCTTTAGAATTACCTTTCCTTCCTTAGTGGTGGCTTCATACAAACGTGACGAGAGCTGCTGTGTTATTATTCCTGGGGACCACAACTTGCTAGTGGCTTGGGGTGCGGGTTTGATGTAAACTTCTTGGCCTATCATTAGTTGGGGCAAATCTCGAGCCATTCCAGTAATGTGAGCCAAGGGTCTGGTTTGCATCTTCATGATGTTCTTTGCTATTTTCATGGATACTTCTACTTTCTTATTTTCTCATGGGTGATAGGGAGATGAATTGAGTGCTGGAAAACCCACATTTTGGAGAAAGCCTGGAACTCTGCACTGGGGAACCATGTGATATTATCTGTAATCAGCGTTGTTGGAACTCCATGTCGCACAAACTGACCCTACATGACTTTAATGATAGCTGCAGAATCAGTGCTAGGCATGGCATCAATCTCCCAGTAGTCTGAATAATAATCAGTCAGAATCAGGTACTGATTGTTGTATACCTGAAAGACCTCTGCTGCTACTCGCTTCCATGGCAAGTCTGGCACCTCATCCATTTGTGTCTTCATGTGGGGGTGACCTGCTGAAAATTCTTGACATTTTGTACAACTGATGACGACCTTCCTCTCTACATTTTCCTTCATGCATGGCCAATACAATGTGTCTCTTACTTTGTTGAAGACTTACTTCTAGACCCTGATGGCTTGCATATGCTTTCCATACCATTTCCGCCATCATTTCTTGTGGTACCACCAAACGCTCGCCTCTGAAGATTGTGCCATCATATACACTTAGTTCATCTGTGCAGTACGAGTATTCCCACACACACTTTGGAACGTCTGACTTCCTTTCCGGCCAGTCCTCCTTAATGATAGTGGCCAAGGCTTGCAACCCACTGTCTGCCATTGTGCACTACTGAATATGGTCTAGTGTCATGTGAGTCACATTGAGATGCTGATGAATGCTAACGTTCTGCAGCTGCACAATGGATTCTTTGTCATTGTCATGCACTTGGTTCAGGTCTTCCTGTACTGGTGCCTAGCTCAGTGTGTCTGCCAAGTACTTTCTTATATTTAACTGTGATGTCATACTGTTGTAGTTTCAAACAAGTGTTGACAAAAGAGGCTTCTTGAAAATGGTATCTAGCAATTGATGATCGGTGTGTACTACTGTGTTTGTTTGACCACATAATTATTGATAGAAGCGGTTGCAGCCAAAGAAAATCGTGAGTGCTTCCTTCTCTATCTGCGCCTAATTGCATTCTGTCTTTGTGAGGCATCCTGATGCATAACTTACTGGCTGTCTGTTGTGCAAGAGGACGGCGCCTAGTCCACTTTGGCTCGCATCCACTTGTAGTTCCACTGGTTCCCACGGGTCATAATATTGTCTCATTGGTGTGGTACTGACTGCAGTTTTGACGTTCACAAAGGCCTGCTGCTGGGCAGTGTCCCACACTAAGGTTATTTCATGGAGTGTAAGTTGTCGCAGAGGTTCTGAGGGTGTGGTTAATGACGGAAGAAACTTTGCCAAATAATAAACCTTTCCCTGGAAGCACTGCAGATCTTTCACTTTGGTCGGTGGCTGCATGTCTTGGATTGCCTGCACTATATGTGGGTTTGCTTTAAGACCGTCTGCACTTAACACATGGCCCATGTAAGTCACTTGCCTTTCATGCAGTCTAAGCTTTTCTGGGTTGAACTTAAGATTACTGACCTGTACTCCCTTTAACAGACATTCGAGGTTTTCATCATGCTCTACTCTTGCTGCTTTTTCAGAATGCCCGCTGCCATATACCAATATGACCGCAATCACTGCAACTCCTTTTAGTTTAATTAAGATAGTGCTGTCACTGCTTACAAATACTTAGCATTGCAAACTACACTAACCCACACTATGACAAAAAATACTTCCTTAATTCCATTGACATCACGAGTACTGTATCAATTCCTGTTTCCCTTCATGATAATGAGATAAGCACAGCAATGTGGAGATTTTATTGTTAGACAAAAATTAGGGGAATAATCCTTTTGGTGTTTGTATTGCAGATCACAGTAAAGAGTATGGACTGAACTGGAAATTACAATGTTAAGTGGTAATTTTGTGTTACAGAAGAGCCTACCAATTGTACTGTGCTTCACACAATAGCATAACTATATGTACACCGAGGCAAAGCTCAACTCTACATGTCTGTATTCACATTCCCAAATATTTACAATCAAGAAATACTGTTGCATGTGTGATCTGATGGACTGAATCTTAACTTCTCACACTGGCTCTTCTGCTGATTTTTTGCTTGCATTCATCTTAACTAGCATGTAAGTTATTCCTATCATACTTGAATACATGCATACAGTGCTGTGTTGGGATTTGCAATTTTTAAATTCACTGTAGGCTACTGCGATTGTTATCTGTCACTGCACCTACTAAATTGTTAATGCAGCTTTTTTATTTCAGTCCAAGAAGTGCAAGAAGAGGGCAAACATGCCATTGATTCACCGGGTAGTCCCACTGCACCTGATTTACCTCCAGAGGATTACGACCTAGGTTAGCTTTGTTTTTTGTGTTCTCTTTTCTTGTTTGTGTGTAATTCACTGTATGCTCAAAATTTCTGGGGACTGTATTGACAAACGTTGATCAAAAAAAGAGTAATAATTTTCCTTACGCAAAAAAAAAAACTTTTTGTCTTTGTGATGAAGTAAGTAGCGCTTTTGAGATAGGCCTACCTGGTGACATTCTTTTCCAGTAAATTATCTCCTATGGAAGCAAATTAGCTTTTGATATTTGTGTGGCATAGAATAGTAAAGTGTGATTGCAAAGACTGTAAAGCTTAATTTTGTTTATTTACTGTGCAGAAAATATGTTTTCTAAAAGTTAAACAGGTATGTAGGAATAGGAAATAATAATTTTTTTTTGCTATCCAGCAAATAGAAATTTTTTAATTATTATTTGTGATTACCGTGAAGTGAGGTTAAATTGATCAACAGAGGTGAGGTTGATCATATGAAAATGTTCTGTAAATACAATATCAGGTATGGTACCTGACCTAAACCTGTAGGCTACAGAAAACTGTTGTGTTATTAATCTCACCTATGCTTATCAATTTCACCCCACTTTACAGTCCTCTTTTCATGTCATTAACTTTTATTGACAGTAATGAGGTATGGTTTTACATTGTATTTTTTTTTTGTAATTGATAGTAACCAGTTTAAATAAGAGGACTGCAAAAATATTGATATAATTTGTTAATATGATAATTTATTATTTCTTTGGTAAATTATGAGATTAATATTAAAGTAATTGTTTTATAGGTTGTCTAGATTAATATACATGTGTAGCTGTGTGGTACATTTTATTGGCTTCAGTAAAGTGAAATGAGTATGCACACAAAACACTGTGGGATTTGTGTAAATTTTAATCTTAGTGTATTTTATTGTATATGAAGTAACTGTGTAAAAAATATTAATATTGCAGAGGAAAATGAAGAAAGATCCATGATTGAACCCAGATCATTTGAAGATTCAAAACTCAAAGAACTCATTGCTGTACTGATTGATTGGATAAATGATGAACTGGCAGATCAGCGGATTATTGTAAAAGATATTGATGAAGATTTGTATGACGGACAGGTTCTTCAGAAATTGTTGGGTATGAATAAATTTTTCTAGTGTATCACAATCACAACTTAGTATGTGTTCATATGTAATTATGTATGTTGTTAATCAGCGTGTATTTGAAATTTGATACTTGGTGAGATGTTATGTTTATTATGTAACACATGGGCATTTTATCGATTATTTTTATACTTATTTCTTTAAATTTTGGTTTGACGACCACTCCCTGAAAAGTGAAAATCAGTTTGCATCCACTATTTGTACCATTTGAACTGTCAAAAGCCATTCCTTAGCAACAGCACATTCTCATATTTTTATTTTCAATTAGTTTGCTACACCACTAGCAAATTGAGTAATTAGGTATCAAGCACTGTTTATTTGATACAAGTATCACTTGTTAAGCTACTAGCATCATGTATTGAAATCTACATCTTTCATATATAGTTTTAATAACAATATATGGTGATTCATGAACTCTCTCTGTTGTGTTTGTTACGTGTTTTTGTGTGTGTGGATGTGTGTGCGCTTGCATGTATATAGCTGCATTCATGTGGGTGCATGCATGTGTGTTGGAATTGCATTTTAGGAACAATTTGCAGTTTGTAATAGAATTAAAATTTTAGTAACAAACTGTTGTGTGTTCTTTGTTATTAGCTCACATCATTGATTTGTTGTGTGTTTTTTAGAGAAACTGACAGGGGAAAAGTTGGATGTTCCTGAAGTGACTCAGTCAGAAGAAGGGCAGAAACAGAAGCTTGGGATTGTTCTTCAAGCTGCAAACAGGGTATGGATGTTTTCCTTTTAAATAATTGTTGCTGTCTTGGTTTATCTATAATCAATGAAGTCAGCAGTGAATTTAGAGGCCTGGAATTAGCTTTCATATGTAAAGTGAAACCTGATTAAGAAATTGTTGAAACTTCCAAGCCTAAGAACCTGAATTAATACCATATTTACTTAAATAAATTGTGTATAGTTTTTTGTGAAATGTGTTTTCGAAGCGCATATGGTGCATGGTTACTCAAAACATGGCATCGCTGCATGGTAAATGTTTATTGCAATAAAGAAAAATGTTAAACTCTTAATTGCTACAATATTGACCTCCCTCCTCGTCGGGTGAAGGTTAGGGGAGAGAGGGGTGTTCCAAGGACCAATTTAGCAAGATAGGGACAGGTGACAGGATTCCGTAGGTAGTAGTAGGGACCGCAGTGGCTGAGCGGTTAGCCTGCTCGCCTTCCACCAAGGCGAACCGTTTCAATCCCTGGCCGGGTTGCATTACATTACAAACAGGTGAAGGGGACCTGTTAGGCAATGTTACATGCTAGAGCAACGAACAAAGGAAGCTATGAGAACGGCTCTAACCCTACTGTTGACTTTGGAGTCCTGTAGGGACTGGGGAAACACTCCAAGTGGTGTGTGTGTGTAAGTGGGGATTGAAGCTGGCTTTGGTGGTAGCTGGTTCTCGTAGAGACGTAGGGAGTAGAGAGCCCTAGCATGGCTGTGGTAGAGTGAACTGCTGAGTGATCAAGGCCGAGCAAAGACAATGAGATAACTGGAGTTCTGGAGGTTTTGTTTGGCCTTAAATACAGTTGACAGCATCTTCCTTTGGGTTTGGCATCTTCGGTAGGGTGGCTCCTCCCTTCACGGATGCCGCAGCACTTGCTGCTCGCTCTTGGCGAGGAAATAAAGCAGCGTAGTTTCTATGTGTGTGGGTGGTATCTGATGCTTGTTTAGGGCAGGCTGGCTTCATTCAGCTGGCTAAGCAGGGTCACTTGACAGATGTGCATATTTATGTAACTGGCAACATAAGTTTGTCTGGCATTCTCTTGGAGTATCCCAGATTGAGAGCATGCCTCAAAGCTGTGGAGGCAAGCAGTCTCTGGGTTTTATTTGTTGTCTGACAGGCTGGAGCGTGTCTGCATCTGCTAGTTTTTTAGTTCTTTGTCAGTTCAGACACACAGGCTCGAGGGGCAGACCTTAATGAGGCAGAGTCTGCAAAATCTGGCTCTTGGCCATTATGGTGCCCTTGAAAACTTGAAAAGGGTTGGGCTGGTAGTACGTCTGCATGGCACGAAGTTTAGCAGCACTATCAGTTTTCGGCTGGTTGAGGGTGCCGCTCATTTACCTCTGACGTGCCTTAGTGCCGTGAGTTGAGCGCTCGTGGGTGGGGGTCCTGGTTGTGGTCTCCCAACTAGGCTGGCTGATGGCGGCGGAATCTGCTGGTTGACTCCAGTGGTTGGCGGGCTCCGCAGGGGAGACATGCGTCTGGCCCACTGTCGACGGCTGGCTGCGGTGGTCTGGCCTCATTAGCTGGTTTTACGTTGAGGTGGATCCATGCCCCATTTTTCCGATATTACCAATACCTATACTTTGTGGCCGATCCTGCAGATAGTGCCGATACAAATAATTTCATTTGTATTGTTTTATGTTGTGTCTGAGTATCTTTAAAATAAGCACAAAGTCTTCAGGATGTGGAAAAACATGTCAAATAAAAACATAAAAGTTACATGCAATTCCTTATACAATATATAGACTATAAATGACTGTTCATACGACACAGCAGTATTTAAGCACTGTCTTTTCCCACTCACTTAATGTTTATGTTGCAATTTAGCATTCTGGTCAGTTTATAAAAAAAACTTCATTTTATCAAACTCCGGGCCATGATCTAAAACAGTAACTATTTTTCACATTCTTAACAGGTATTGCGATGTAATCAGCCGGGGACAATCGCCAACCTCGCCCAATAGTTGCATATGCATGTCGTATTTGTCAAGAACCTAACCACAGTACACAGAAGATTAGTAAAGACGGCAGTGTTTGTAAATACTGCGCAAATGTTAAGTGCGTAAATTGCATTCAACTGCTTTATATATATGCATACTATTTACTTTCTTCATATCCCCAACATTTATGGTTAGAGATGTTGGTTTATAAATAAAATGAACGTTATGATTCTGCCCATGAATGAGCGCCACCGCCATAGCGATTTGGCTCATTCAAATCAAATTTGTATATGAAACTAAATATTGCTACTAATTGATTTATGAATCATATCATGCTGCGAACTAAATATCGATATACAATGTAGGAACGCTAGATCAATGTACGGTTCACGTTTATGTGATAGAAAATGTACGACAACGACTGTTATAGCGTTGAAACTTTTTTTTTGCAAATGAATTTTAACCATCTCATAAGCAGATACCAGTATTAAGCTTCATTACATTTTATTGTTCGAGTTTCACCAGGTATGGCTTATGTAGAGTTAAATATATAGCATCACCAAAGCCAGCCATATCAGTTTCCGTCTAATTTCAAATCACCTGTTAGTAAAAGTAAAACTAAGAAAATAGTTTTTCGGTTGCCAAAATTAAATTATTTGTTTGTGAAAACATGTCCTGAAATATAACCACGTGCGGTAATTTTCATGATTATTAAATCATGTGGGTTGATGAAATGATTTTGTTTAACCATGACCGATTGTAACTGATGTCGATTTTGCACCTATCAGTATCGGTATTGGTCCAGCTCTACTAAAATGTTTATATGGCTGCAATTTTGAAAATGTATATCTGACCCTTTCAAAGTTTATACATTTACATTGCCTACCATAGCATTACTAGATTGCCGAATTTGGTAGAAATTGGCTTTTTTCTCAGAGATATCGTGTAATTTTACTTTGTCATGAAACACTATTTTACAAAATGGCTGACAAAAGAGATTTTGTTTGTACACATTTGATGGTTGTAGTTAGGGATGTCAAAGTCGATTCCACGATACCTCGATACCCTCGATTATTATAGGTATCGAAGACTCGAGAATCAAATGGTAATTGTTATAAATCCTCGTCCACCTTCACATGATTTTTTGAGTTATGTTGCACAGCAACAGGTCTTTGGTTTTCCAAATAGGCTGAACCTGTACCGAACTCGCATGCATTTACCGGAATTAACCATTCAATGATGGTTCGACTATGAATTAATATAATACAGTAGAACCTCAATTATCCACGATAGTACAGGCGAAGAGATAGTCGTATAATCGAATCTCGCGACTAAACAAGTTGTTTTTATCATGATGGCTGTCATGTGGCAGATCACTATTATCAGTATTTGGCTGCCTCGTTTCACTCCAACATCACTATATGCTGCTATATGGGAAAACTGCACTCAATTATTTTGTGCACTTTCTGACATGATTCAGTACTACTTGTATACTGTTGCAAGAACTCTAGAAACGTACATGGGAATCTATAGCATAATATCCAAACCTGTAAATGTCCGCGTAGACAAAACACTACAACGAACTGTCAGTCACGGATGAAAGGCCACCGCTGCACACACGGATACTGTTGGAGATAGAACTTTGTTGCTCGTATCGTAAGTGTTGTGATCAGCGTTAATTGATAAGCCGGGAGACGTGGAAGTCGGCGTCTCCGTCTGCAACCAGATGTGGTTTGTAAATAAGAACACTCTCTAGCAGCAAGCTCTTTGAGTTCCGGATCGCTGACGCTGAACATGTATTTGCTTTTAGTCTGTTGCGCGATAGTTATTAATAGTGGGAGCATAAGGATCCTGGACCAGGATAATAATACAAGGATTCCTGGTATAATTTTTTGGATTTTTTATTTTGTTTACCTATTATTTAACGGTATATTAGATAAAGAACAGATACATTTTCCATACCGTACATATTTCCTTTTTGTGAACATTTTCGTTTTTGAGGTAGTCGAGATTAAAAGCAATTTTTTTTTTCGTGTTCACCTTTACTACCAAATATAATCATCTCTTTTTTCTAAAAGTGGGTAGTGTTAATGTTTTGAATGTACCTACTGAGGATTTTGTTTACTTAGACATGAAGAAAATGTCTAGCGATGTGTAGAATTACGCAGTTTGTGCTCGGCAAAAATTTCTCGTGGTGGGGTTAGTCGCACAACTAGTAAATTGAGAAAACACTTAAGTAAACACGACAAGTACAAGAAAATTGCCAATAATTATGTTTCAGAAGATCTTTTGGGCAAAGATGCGTGTAGCAGCAAGTCACCCAGTGTCCCTGCAACTTAAAATGTCTAGCATTTGTAACTAAACGCTCCTGTGTATGTGCGTGTGTGCGTCATATATATATATATATATATATATATATAGAGAGAGAGAGAAGGGGGGGGGGAGAGGGAAGAGGGAGAGGGAGGGAGCAAAGGAGAGGGAGAGAGCGCGCAAATAATGGCACTGATATTGAACAAATGAAAAAGCAATAATTGTGGAAATAATTTTTTTGTACTATTTGAACTTTATGGCATCCATAGATAAGTCTGTGTACACATTAAATAAAAATGGAGGGGGCAGGGAAGTTTTTTTCACTAAAACAAATTGTTTGTTTTATCATGTCTTGTTGTGATGTGTTGTAGAATGGTAAATGTAATTTTTATGCATTTAAAAACTTTTCTTAATTTGTCACTTTTTTGTATGCACCGTTTTCCACCTTCAGTGCAAATGTGAGCTGTAAAAGATATAGGCTTCTGTATATCTTAGTGTATTGATAATTGCAAAGCACGAGTAACTTGTTTTGTACAAAGTACTGTAAGTCAGTTTGATTTATTGGTTAAAATAGGAAGATACTTTCTAATAACCTGATCAGCATTAATTTACTATATGTATGTACATATAATATAATAGAACTTATGCAGTAAAAGGCTAAAAAGCTGTTTTATTGATATACATTTTATACGAAACAGGTTCTTGGCCCACAGCGTTGGTCACAGCAGAAGTGGAGTGTGGAAAGTGTCCACTCAAAGAATGTTGTAGCAATTCTGCATCTTTTGGTAGCTCTTGCTCGTCATTTCCGAGCTCCTGTACGCCTACCTGAGAATGTAGCTGTTGGTGTCGTCGTTGTGCAGGTAAAATATTTTAAAACTAATTTCAGTTAGTTAAATTTTTTGTGTGGTTAACCAAGTATGTATTACAATTGTTGCTTTTTAAACCCAGTTTGACAATATTTGTTATACTCTGTTTCTTATCACTTCAATCAATTTTGACAGTTCTCGAAAAGAAGTGTGGCCACCATGTATCCCTCCGTCACAGCTGTTCTGTTGGCGAAGAATCTGATCTTTGTAAACAAACTACGAATCTAATGGCAAGCATTGAAAGACTGACAATTTCTGTCCAGTAATTAGGCTACTATAGCTGGTTGCCATTCCCAACTGTTTTATTTTTGTTAAGATCACATAATATACTAGTTAGGGTTCTGTTGTTTTTTTTTTATTCGTGGGGTGGGGAACTATAGTTTTACGTCTTTCGAGAGACGTGATTTGTTGTGGTTCTTGTAAGAGAGTGGCGCTTGGAACTTGCATTGTTTTGATGACACATTGGAAAATTTTGTTTGTATGGAAATAGCAATCAATTTCTTGTACTCAAAAGTTTTTTCGTCGAAACAACTAAATGCTATAAATGTGTCACTGTTCGTACTGATGCGAGAAATGCTCAACAGATAAATATCATTGCATTTTTTATATAATGAACTACACCAACAGGGCGCTTATTTAGGCCGCGTACATTTGAACACCTCCTACAAGAACAAAATGTAATAAATACGTCACTGTTAATACCGATGTGCGAAATGCACATTGTTAACATGTTAAGCAAATTTAATTTCTACGTAGAAATCCATTACGAGTTTCATTCAAATAAAAGTCACACTGCATTTCAAATATTCTAACAACAATTTAAGAAAACATTATTTATAAAACACACAAACTTACTGTTCACTTCGTAATTCCTAAACATGTACTGAACTTTGTATCATTAATTACGTGTCGGCTACTGACACAAAATAATTTATTTGCTGACTTATGCAATTACCAAACACTTGAACTATTTCTTGAAACCAACAAATTCACACTTCACAACGGGAAAAAATATTTTCGCTCGTGCTTCGCGATGGTCACAGAAAATGGCGGACCACAGCACACAACAATCCGTTTTACAAAGCAGCAGACACGTGTCGATAATTCATTTCACTGAGGAGAATGTTTTAAAAAGGCACCTACGATGAACTACACTTAATGAAATACGTAAATACAAAATTAATTAACTGCATATATAATATTCCAACATCACCAGAACGGCACAGCTTATTTTGGAGTGAAGGGTGTCACATTCCAGTACAGCAAAAAAAAACTATCATGTCATCGCATAAAAGAAGCAAAGACTGTCCGCCCACTGCAGTTATTGATGTTTTTCTTTTAACAACCTGTCACTGCATAAAATCAAAAAAGAAATGGAAGCACACCGGTAGCGTGCATCTGCGATTCTTGATGCAGGCTGTGTTGTAAAGGCTGTACAACCACAAAGAGAGTGCGACCTATAGTCAGTAAATATTATTTTCTTTTTACACACCCCTGGAAAATAAGGGTGCGACCTGTATCGGATAAAATACCGTATAATATTTTTCAAAGGTTTCAGTAAATATAATGTTACATGTAGGAAAATGTTGTAAATAGGAAACAGTATTACACCTGCAGGGACACATCAAGTGAAACAAAATTCTGATGTAATAATTTTTGTATGTAAATAACTAGTCAAGTTATTCAACTTCTTCATATGTATCATTTAATGCAAAATATCAATGATTTGTATTCCATAGATCACACAATCAATTAATGCCCAATGACATGCGTTCTGAATATTTGCTTACTCATCTACTCTTGGTTATCTTAGTAACTTTCAGGACTGGCTCTGGTTGTGGTTGTGGTGCAGTGGGGCTGACGTCGCTGTTGTCTGAGGCAAGTGGGAGGAGGGATTCCTCCAGTGGTAGCCCTAACCAGGAGGGTATATACCTCCCGTAGAATAACCTCTATAGCTGGATACTGTTTATATGGCAGTGTGGTTATGGGCGGGAACAAAGGGTATTATTAGAAGTTTCAGTGGGGGGGGGGGGGTAATTTAGTTATCTCATCTACTATGTCTCTCAATGCCTTCTTAAGCCGTTTCTTTGCTCCTCCATAACGGGAGTATGGCATGAGGAAAGAGTTGACAAAAATTCCTTAAAGCTAAGCCGGGATCTAGGTTTCCTATTGTGTATTGCTGAACACACCGACTAGGATATCTCACATCGCTTTTTGCAAAGGTATTCAGGTGTGGTGTCCACTGTGGGTCATGCGGGGTATAGCAATTTGCTCTCCTGTCCAGCTTTTGTAAGCAGTGATGGAGTAGGGACTGCTTAGGTTTGTCAATTGCCCTTGTGGAGTATCTATTGTTTTGGGCACTCCCGAAGATCTATGAAGTTGGCAGAACTCGGTTTGCCTCAACGTTGATGCGTATCCGATTAACTATGGCTGGATCACGGTCGTGTGGTTGTACTTAGGGCAGTTGTGCTTTCAGGGTTGGCTTACTGGTGCCTGTGGAAGCATCCCGTCGTGGGGCCGTGTAGTTGGAGACATCAATGGTCTCGGCGTCCAGGTACTGTGATGAGACAGTGTGCTGGAGCTCTCTGCGTACTGCTTTCCTCGCGAAGGACCACCGCTATGTTCCAGAAGCATTCTATACCGGTGTCCAGTGACTCCCAAAGAACTCTTATGGTCCTTATACTCACTGCCACTTTTGTAATGTACCCCGAGTCCCTTCTGGACAACAAAGTATATTAGTTAGGGTCATTTGTTGTCATAGCTACGTAGCTTATTTTCTGCCCTTGTTTAGTTCTGCTCCAAATCCTCTTCACCTGGTTTAACGTAGTCTACTTTATCCGGTTTCAGTTCAATTAATAGCTAGGGTATACTAGGGGCCAACATGTCTATTCCTCTTGGGAATAAACACATATTCTTACCTAACTCCGTATGCTTATTCTAGGGTGATTGTGACTTCATACCTCGTAAACGTTTAACCCGCAAAGGTGAAGCAGAAGACAGCATCTTGAAACCCACTTTGCTGAAACTAGTGTAGGGCTGTGGGCTACCTTTAGTAGTGCACACGTATGTCATCAAACATAACCCATTTTACTGCCACCTGTAACTTGAACCAAGTACTCCATTACTTGAAACATTGTAAGGTAGAGCCACAACTACTAGTAATACACGTGACGAAGTGGCTAGACATCCAGAACAGCTAACCCACACCATCCACCACGTTCTACTTCGTCGGTTGGAGTGACAGGAATGATTCTGGTTGTGCTAACCCTTTCCGGTTACACTTTAGCCAAGGAACTCTTTGCACGCTCCTCCTTCGTGAGGTAGACTGTAGTATCTTTCCATATGCCGTTCACCCATGGAAGCGGTGCACGATGGAGAGCTAAGAGCGTAGTTACTGCCTCTAAACCTAGTCTTGCTCTGCTACCCATTGCCGTCTGTCCTCAGCAGCCTCTCCCCATGGGACCGAACTCAAACCGCCCAGGGACTGGCAAGGTCTCATCTCCCAGTCCCCCCTTGCACTTCATTTCCGCCACCCCCAGAAGATCGCCGGTGGACAGCACCCGATCGTAGTTTGTGTAAAACAGGGCCTACCAGTACCCCTGGGTCGTGCGATCTCACTCTCCCAGGCACTGAAACTAACCTACAAGATGCCGCTGCTGCCTGCACCACAGATCAGCCCACAGCTGCCCTAGGACAGGGCCCTCATTCCATCCAACAGTCGCCGAGCCAGGATCTACCCCGGGTGAGACCCAAGCCAGGTAAAGCGACACCAGTGCCTCTGACCGGCACTATAGAACCTTTGTCCAACAGTGACATCATCATTCCTAATAGACATTATGCGTAAATGGTACTACCTTCCTCATTACTAGAGGCCTAAAAAATGAGCAGACGCGATAAAGTGAAAAATAACTCAAATTATGACCAAAAAAAATGAAAACTTGCAAATTATTATTATTATTTTACGTTATATAGTTGCTTCTTAAGACGTATTTTATGCCTTTTTTGGATATTCGAATACGAATGCATGCGTAAGTTGGCTAGTAGATTTCTTCAATTTATCATCTTTAACCAAGGTCATGTGCCTTAAACGAAAACATATTTACTTTCCATCACATGTAATTATGACCATAGATAACATGAGCGCAAGTGATGATGCTTCACTTTGAGTGAAAATTCTACTCGCAGCCCTGCAAAAGTTAGTTCATTAGAAAAACACGCCATTGGAGAATTTACGTCGACCATGCACCATGTTATCTATGGAATTCGCTACAACTTCGCTTGTTTACATTTGTATGGTAGCATCGTCACGTTTTAACCAACAATTATTTATTTTTTACGAAGCGAGTGGTGCTGCGGTGAAAAATGTGTTTATATGCATTTACTTATGTAGAATATATTTGTAAATCATTTTATCATGTATTTTAAACTTGTATTCATCCAGTAAACTGTATATTTATGATACACATTCTCTGTAAATTAATGCAGTAAAAAATGAGATGTTTTGAATAAACAAAAGCTTTTTCAGCAGGCCTAACGAAATAATCTGTTGATGAAAGTTTCGATAGTTCAAAAACGTATAGGCAGATTTCTCTTTTTTCTGGTTGTGCATGGCAGTCTTATATATTTTTTAACAGTGCTTTTATAGTTGTGTATAAATAGTTTACATTATTCTATTCATGAAACAGTAATGCCCTTGCCAGTGCATTGCGACTGTTTGTTGTTCCAGGTGACAGGCAGAATATAAGATCTTAAGTAAAATGTGAATTTGTTTTCAATGTTGTCTGTTGATAAACCGTTGTCTGTATTAAAACCATAACTGTGTATTTCTCTTGGAGTTAGGAATATTTTGCACGGAGATAATAATTTATAAAAAGCACTGCTTATTAATAGGAATAACATTGCCCATTTCAGGTTTTATGAATAAAGTGACATCTCGAATTATGTATGTCTTTATAAAGAGCACATTAAAAATTGGAGCAATTCTCATGCAGAAACTTGCATTTTTGTAGCAAGAAAATAACAGCTATTTTTGACAAAAATATCACACTTTTTTTTTATTTATTTATATAAACACATGTTTTTGAAAAAAATAACACCTACTTTTTCAGGTTTCTACTCATTACTAACTTTCAAAACATAACATTTCAAATATTTAAAAAACTATTTTGCTCACCACCATTTCCAGCTTATAACAATTTTTTTCATTCAATTCCCTTGAAAAACATTATAAAAAGGTTTTCCTGATGATGAATTTTAAAGTAATACATTGAGCTTCCTCTCAATTTTCCTTGTTTTGCATTTAAACTGGACTTATTTTAGAGTTTGTGAAAACACGTATGAAATTAGTATTGCAATTTTCAAATGTATGTACATAATGCAGTTTATTTGATTTCTTACCTGCTAGTATTAAAATGCATTTACCGCACTCGGAGTTAGCGCGTTCTCCATTTTCACGTTGAATGTAAAAATTCCACACTGCACTTGTTTTTAATAGTTTTACTTTAAATGTGCCAGTATCGCGGGATGTTTTAAATCTTTTTGCATTAAATGTGCCAGTATCACGGAATGATAACGCCATTGATGGAGTCACTTTATCACAATCTTCACTGTCTTGCATGATACTCTCTTTTAACGTAAAACACATGAATTTCTGATGTTTCTGAGCCAATTACAAATACAAATGGAAACAGAAAATAACTGAAAAATGGAAATGAAAATTGCACTAAAAGGTTAGGGTAGAATTAGAAATATTATTGAAAACTTAAAAAGTCACCTAGGAACTGAGGAATATAACACGTCTTACTTTGGAATTAAAATTTTAATTTTTAGGTGGATATTACACGAGATTTCATTCCAAGTAGCAATTTCCGTACTATTGTTGTTCATCTTGTGCTTAGTTACTGGCACTGCTTTGTTGAGTGATATATCGGCTCTCTAATTGGTAGTCAACATCGTGAGTCGAATGTAGATTTTAAGCATGTCGTTTTCATCGTATTTTGTCACAAAATTAAAATTACCCAGTTAAAAGTGATTTTTAATAAGTAATAATTCTGCAATTTTTTAAAATTGCTATTCTATATTCAATCACTTGATAGCTGTACCGAATATTCGTTACTGCTGGGTATTTGTTTCGAAAACAATATTCCTTACATTAATATGTAGTCAAAATTAAAATGAAAGACAGCAACTATCAATATCATTTTTGGTATATCAAATATTCACATGATCCTAATGAGCATTTTGATTTGCCAGTAATGTGTGACGTAATGAGTTACATCAGTAGAAGTACAGTTGCTCACTAACAAAATTGAAACAATGCTCTCTTAGCTCTATTATATGATGCAGTAGTTGTGTGATACACAGCTGGACTTGGAAATTTGTACACCCAAGAGATGTCACCCATTTGCAATAAAATCGAAACCACATACAGTATCAATTGCGCAATGCAAATGTTTCAAGTAAGGGCCATACAACAGGTTGGATAAGCAGAAGTCGTGCAGACTTCTGACTTTTCAGCCTGTTGTGTGGCCTTTTTATGCACTGGAAAATGGCCACAAGTGCTCTCTATATCGTGTGTTACAGTATTGTTTCTGTGAATTCACTGTAACGAGGCAAATCAGTATGCCAAGTCATCGTACTCATGAAGAATGTCACCACCCAGACCCATTTGAAGAGATTAGTATGGTCAGATTGTCCGAAGCCAGATGTGTGTAGGCGTGGATGTAGTACGTCACAAAAGTAGGTACTGGTCCTTCCAGATGCACCTCCGGTACAGATGATTGTCATATCTGTCTACGTGCCATAGCAGGAAGTGACACCACATTCTGAGAGATCCTGCAGTCTGTGAGGCCTACACTGCTGTAAAATTTCATGTTATATGTGTTAAATACATTCAAATTACTACCATGAATCAACTTGTAAAATAAAATTACACGCTATATATGTTAAATACATTAAAATTGCTACCATGAATCAACTTGTAAAATAAAATTTCATGCTATATGTGTTAAATACATTCAAATTGCTACCATGAATCAACTTTTAAAATAAAATTTCATGCTATATGTGTTAAATACATTCAAATTACTACCATGAATCGACTTGTAAAATAAATTTTGACTTATTTTATTTAATTAACTTTAATCTCCAAAAACATAAAAATTTTGTCTGTTTTCGATGATAATGATATATTAATTAGTTTTTATATTTTGATGTGTTCTGCAAGAGATTATACCCTATGCGGACATTTAAATCCTCCCTTTTTGCCAAATAAAATGTGAAATACAATGTGCCATGCAAGTTTTAGCAAGTTGTTCTCCATTGTCACTGGCCACTTGCAGGTAAGGTAGAGTATTTAGTATTTAAATGGTAATTTAGCATTATTGGTCAATTACCGTAACCTTCACGGGCATTACACACATACACACTACATACGGGTGGTAAAAGGTGATGTCCTAATGCAGTTACAGTTAGCATAGCTTTGTTCGCTCTGAGAAGTCACACAACGGACCCAAGAGCCACCTTCCCAAGGTGACACATAGGGGTAAGCTGGCTGTTATGCTCTCCCACTAGTGGCCGAGCTGTGCGTGCATCCTCCTAATTGATACTGCTGGTGTCCGGCAACCACAGGACTACAGACCACAATGTTGCACTGCTTGCCTTGTTTTTGTAGTCTTGGTGACAGAAATATTTATTGTGCGTGTGTGTATATACACACACAAATGCACGCGCACATTTAGAAATGTATGTATGGAGAAACGAAAACAGTTTTCACTCTTAAGGGCTAGAATAGATGAGAATTAAAAACGTGTCGGGTGACACGTGACTGGTCAGTCACACACTAAAATGTAACCCATGTAGTCAAATGCTGGAAACTAAACAAATGGTTTACACACATAGGAGACTGCATTGGTAGCGGTTCTGTTGGTTGAACACAGCATGTCGCATTGAACATGCCCAAGTCCCAGCTTGTAGCCAAAATAGGCAAGCAGCTCACCCACCAGTGCGTTTTCAGGTCAGTCGGTTCCTTGCTGTATGGGCAGGTGTAACTCAGTTGCTCATAATGTTTGACGTAAGTAAATGCATCTGTGAATTCGAAAAACAGCTCATCACAACTCTGCACTGACATATGGTTTTATTTACATGTTCAATAACTGTACAAGTCTTTACATCCAGTTTATATTTTGTTACAGCCATTCCGTGGTTGTGTTTTGGCAAAATCACAATGGCTATGCTAATGTTTCTTGACCACCAAGCTGCATGGATTTCCTGGACTGTAAATATTGATTTACTCTGCCCCTATCAGATGCAGGAAAAAAATTCTAATTTTTCTTCCCCTTCTTGCTCTGTTGTAAAAATTATTTAACTTACAATTTTTTTAAAGGTGTTAGTCAGCACTTTGTGGCTACCTAAGTTATTAATATTGCTTTCCTAGTGTTACATTATAGAAAAAAATCTTAAATTTGCTGAAACAACAGTAAATGATTACAGGTTGTTACGGGGATGAGTTAATAATTTTTGGCCGGTCCTGAAACGTTATTTGGCTGTCAAACACTCAACCTGACATAGTATTTTTTTTTTACCAAGACTTGGCAAGCATGTTTTAAGTTATATTTATTTTTAATTCTTATATATGGAAAACATGTTCCAGAGATATATTACTTTCGAATCAATTTGATGCTAAGATATCACACTTAGCTACAAAACATGGCACATTTATAATTGGTTATAAAGTAGGTGTTTCCCCTGCAAAGTTTTTGTTTAATCATTTCTGGCATAATACCAATTTTTTTTTTAAATTAAATATTTAATTCAATATTAAATGTCTTCCAAACAAAATGATACCATATAAGCTTATCTGCTTTACTTCTCCTTGTCAAAAATTATTAAACAGCAAATGATGGGTAAGTTTTACAGAGCATGAGTTCATTTACAATGGCTTCTTGCAGGAAAGTAAAATAATGTGTTGTTGAGATATTAATTACTTTAATAGGTACGTGTATGTGATTTCTTAATAAACTGATGTTTTTGAATTGTTAATTATTGAAGATGATAAAAAAACAAATATTTTGACCATATATATTCATCTCCAACTCAGAAATTACACTTATTTTAAGAGAAATATTAGTTATCAATACAAAAAGCAGATGTTTGACAAAGAAGACAGTCTTGCATGTGTGATCTCCAAGCCCAAATGGAAACACATCAACTGAAGCCACAAAAGCCTATTTTCAAGAAAACAGACATGTTTGCATAATAGATTCCTTGTACCATGGTCGAGGAAACTGACTACATAAACACAGTGGATAACTAAAGCCATGGTTCACAGGGGATTGCTGTATAATGTTCTATTTGTAATACTGCACTAAGTTTCCGCCTCACATATTTATTTCCATAACCACCGTCACATAAAAAAAAATACTGTACCTACATATGAGCATATGACCAAAAAGGTGAAAAAAAAAAATCTTTTTTTCTGTTTAAAGGTATTATTAGTTTGTTTGAAGATGCTTCTATCATATTTATTTGTGTCACAGTTGTGCCATACATTTGTTAGTTTAAGCACATAATTTTTTGATGATAATGGATTGTTCATTGTCGTTATACAAACTCTGTTCATCTGCAACATGTACAGTAAAACAGGAAATTTGGTAACGGAAACTAATGAAAACAATTTAAATTTAAAATGACATCTAGTAAGTGGAAACTAAAGAATCTGTTGTCAGTACAGTGTTTTAATGTACAGTAATAGTGTAATCATTTTTGTCTAGAAACGAGATGGATCATTAAGCCACAGGACAGTATTCGAAGAAATAACATCTACGTATGATGATCTTGGTATGAGATGTGAAAGAGATGCATTTGACACACTGTTTGATCATGCACCAGACAAGCTTCAAGTTGTTAAAAAGGTAAACATTTAAAATGTATCATTGTCTTCTTTGTTTGCATGAAATATATGCCTGCATGAACTTTTAATGTGATTACAGTAAAATCTCAATATAAAGTACTTCACTTTAAAGTACTCGCATGTGTGATAACATGAAATACTTGTTCAGTAAAAAGTATGTCTGTTTTTATTATAAAACTGAAAGTCCCTTTGTGTAGAGATTCTACTGTAGTATGTTTTGGAAACATTTCATGAAACTTGTTCGTATTTTTGGGTCCCAAAAACACATTTATGTCAAGTTGAGTTGTAAAAAATCTCTATAATCAGCAGTGTGATGGACTCTGCCATCATCTGATTGAATCATGTGTATAGTGTAATTTCTGTACTGTCACAGTATAAATGTTTTACCCATAGGAGAGGAGGACTCCGACATAGACAAATTACAAGTAAGCATGTGTGAAGGACAGTAGTTTTCTTCATACGCAGAGCATAGCCTAAAATAGTAGGGAAGGAAGTCATACAATTTAAAACTAATTTATTCCAAAATTATGACATGAATGAAAATAATCAAAAAAAATTATTTTTCGTACAGTTGAAAAAAGCATACTGTTTATGTCAAGTGTTTTTATCGTAATTTTTATAGCACTTCCTGCGGAAAATAAGTTGTTCCTTACAATAGTAAACTATGAGTCAGGAATGACATCTTTAAACCGTATAATCTCATACTTCCAGGACTTTATCCAAATGCTGTTTAACTTGACCTAATTTGATTCCATGCAACTAGATACCACCAGGAACTTTTGCCTGACTTGTGGAAACTCATTGATGTCTTGTGTTGTGAACGAGATGGGAGTTCTCATCTCGATTTACTACTGTTATTTCCGACCACATTATACCTCTGGTCTGGAATGGGTGGATTGATAAGAGATGTTCTGTTGAGTGTCCTTCATGGTTACTTAACCTGGTTCTACTCAATTTCTAACTGTGGGGTTGCATGTAAACAATAGTGTAGGATACCCAATTGATAGCAGAGAGGATGTTGAGACACTGATCTAACATGCAGTTAGCATAGCTGAATATGTAGATGCATATGCCAGAGCATAATATGCTGCTGCGCATCATGTGTTGAAAGCATAGAGGCAATATGAGGTAGTGCAAACTAGTTGTGAATTAACGACATAAAGTGAAGAAGCTAACAGTTTTGCCTGTAGAACTGTCAGAAGCCAAAGGCTTGGATATTTGCATTTACAGTGAAACCCTGTTAAGAAGTTTCCACTTAATTAGTTTTCCTGCTTAATAAGTTGAATAATTGTGCACCATGTCTATCTGCACATGTGTAAATTGACCCTTTTAAGAAATTTTCCTGGTTAATAAGTATAATTTTTTCAGTCCGTGCAGAAACTTCTTAACATAGTTTTACTATAAATGCTAGTACACCATTTCTGACCAATTTTTAATGCAAGTGTAATGTATTCAAATTAAGTTAAAGAATATTATTTTCTTTACTGTAGCATGAATGTTTATGGAATACTAAATGCAAACAAATATAAGTGTTGGACCATGTGAATATAATATTGAATACCTGGGCCCTATTCCACAATAACTTGTAAACTAATATATTTAGTGAAATTACTTGTAACTTGTAGATTCTGTTCCGCAATAATTTATAAAAATGTTCATAATTTACAACTTGTAGAATAATCATTAAAAGTATGTTTTTCTTGAATTTACAAGTATGTTCCACAATAACTGCTCATAAAGAGAAACTTGTAAAATATGTTGTGTTATTAGAAAAAAATTTTGCAAGTGTCTGGAAACTTATAATCATTTTTATTCTGTGGTTTAAGTTTTTGTATCAACAAACATGATAGATAACTTACTTTTTGATTCTTTGAGTGAAGAAGATGAGCAAATTTTACGGAAGAAATGTTTTAGAGTTTGACAAAACTTCTCGTTCGAGTCAATAGCAGAGTTTTGTGAAAGGTTTAGAATGACTCCAGAAAAAATGGAATTACTGTTTCTGGAAATAGGCCAATTACTCCAACATCAAACAAAGAAGAGTGGTGAACTTATTAATAAGCAACAAGTATGTATAGCATTGCACTGACTAGGAAGTGGATGCCAATACCATATGATTAGTGACATGCATGGTGTAGCTAAAGCATTAGTGTGCCGTTCCATAAATGCGGCGTCAACACTGTTATTTTCTAGTGTATTGTATAATGGCAACAAAATATTGCAGAATAAATGCAGATATTCTATTAAAATATCTAATTTTCCCTTTGTGTAGAATCTCTTATACCTATTGATGCCCCTGTCACCTATGAGGCTGCATTTGTTGATAGGTGGGATGAACATTCTCTTAATTGCAGGTTTGTCTGTGGGGCTGTGAAACTGTTTTACTATGCGAGTGCAAACTGGCCACGTGTTCTGCGCAACAGTAGTCAATATAAAATAATTAAACAGGGAAGTGTTTCCAGATGCTGTCTTGTTGGGTGACTCTGCTTATCCCATGAAGGAGTGGCTTGTGAGATTGTTGCACCACAACCCTTCAAATGTCGCCAAGTACAAATATAACCAGAGACATGGAGGAACAAGGCAGGTGATAGAAGAAGCTCTTGGATTACTGAAAGAAAAGTTTCCATGTTTAAATCATCTTGGAGTACAGCCTACTTATGCTGCTGAAATGGTAAAATTCTGTGCCACACTGTGCAAACTACTCAAGATGTGAAAATGATTTTGAGGCAAATGAGGAAGAACAAAACTAAGAAAGAGACTAAAATATAGACATAATTGACGATAATATCCTGAACCACAACTGCCATCAGCAAGACTGAAGCAACAACGAATTATAAATTTAATGATTTAATTTGCAAAAATAAATATCATAGTATGTGATATTTATTGTTTAATGATAGCAATATTTACATAAAAGAAAACATGTATAGTTCAATTATTTTGAAATATATCTGATATCACCAATAACAATGTTTTCATTCTCAAGAAATACTACCGGTGTATCACTTGCTTCTTGTACGACATTCACATCTGTTGGAATGTCAGCAGTGTGTTCACTTGTGGGTAGCCCCATTGAAATTTCCTGTTGTCTAGTCTCTAATTTTGTCTTGTATATCTGTAATTTGAATAGTTCAATTTGTGATTTTTTTTGTCATCACAGGTATCCCCAATACCTCTCTTTCTGTACTGGGCTCCAATTAAAAGAAAAGTCATTTATTAAATTACTGACTCAAACAGTTAGTGTTTTGGTATGCTAATATTAAGAATAAAATATCACTATAATGTATAGAAAACATTGCAATAATGTAAATTACATGTTCTGTTAGAAGTTATTGTACTAACACTTGGAAACGAACTGCTTTGTATGAACTATTAAAGAAATCACAGTTTTATGGTTTTTAACATATGCAGCTATCATAGAAACAAATTTACTTGTGCCGGCTTAGGCAATAGTATGTGTAATAATAAAGGTTAAAGCTCTAGCCTAAGTTACAATGGAGACAATTTAATTTTACAAATTTTTGTGGAAAATGTTTTATAAAAATAGTTTTGAAGGTGGTTTTTTTTAAATAATTTTTTTTACTGGACTGATTCCAATTTTGCTGAATGCGGATGGTTTGTTACAAAATTTTTAATATATGGTTTGACATACGTGAACTATTCCCATAAACTAGCATTATCACATAAAACCAGTATACCCTAACAAAAGAATACCTTTTGATTTGGCTAGCAGTGATCTTTTACTTGAAAATGCAGCTACCGGTACGAGGTTAGTGGGTGCGAGGCGTTCCGATTGTGTCTGAGGTGCCTGTTCTTCTACCAACATCTGTGATAATTCAGCTGTAGAACATGACTAGTGGTAAGGATTCTGCAACTCACAGGACTTCAATAACAGGCAAATTTTTTCCAGTGATGTTGTAAACCTCATTGACGTCATTAATTTTCGCTTCTTTTCCACCACCACTTCCTGTTCTCTTTTCATTGTCAATTTTCTCCTAGAAATATAAAATACAATCCATAAGGCAGTGTAGTGTAACCTTAAAAAAAAACTGCATGGAAGGAACGGAAATCATTTCTAAAGTAATGAATCTAAATATTAGGCCCTACAAATATTTCTAAACAGACAAGAAAAGTAAACATATACTTACTGTCATTGGTTTTCGTACATTAGGCCACCAACATCTCTAAATAATGTATGTCCAATCTTTGCCATGAATGACACCAAGTGATTTGGCATAGCTGTTTATTGTTTTCCGAGCCTGCATTTTACTGTCCTTTTTTATTTTGTCACTAAAGGCTCCGAACAAAACTGACTCTTGTGCATTTATTTTTGCAAAAACACAAAGCTTCAACTTGTGTAACTTGTATCTTTTCCCCATGTTTAGTTCAAACTTAACCTCTTTATTGACTTTGCTTTCTCTTGTTTGTTTACTTATGAATTATGGATCACTTTTACAAGTGTCGCCAAATTCTTTGTGGAACAGAAATTATTAGAACTAGTAATTTGTAACTTGTGATTGTGACTTGTAATTTGTAATTTATTGCGGAACGGGGCCCTGGTAGAGAATAATGTTACTACTATTACTGCAGTGATTGTCAATATGTAATGTGCATTAGCTGCTCATCTGCGTCTGTGAGTTATTAATACTGATTTCGGTTGAGATTTCTTGTGAGTTTATGGGCGCCTCGTAAAAGAAAATTTCATTACCTTCATTAAGAAATGTGTCTAAATGATATATTCATGAACAGCAGCATATTTTCTAAGAAATATTTTTACACTGTATGTTTATTGTAGCAGTTGAAATGTACATGTGTAGCTATAGCTGGGGGTCAGTGGACTGGATGATTGTGCACTAGGATTGCAGTGGGGAAGCTATGCATTTGTGCATCAAATAACACATTTTTGGTTGCATTTTTAATACATAATTCTTTCAGTATAACAATACAGGGAACGCCAAAACAAAACACTATTTAAATGTTTACTATAAAACTCATGTTAAGTCATCTAGTATTATGTATAAGCTTACTCAATCAGTAGAATTAATTACCAGTTTGATTATTTTTCCCCCATAATAGTCTCTGGTGACGTTTGTCAACAAGCATCTGAACAAAGTGAACCTGGAAGTGACAGACTTGGACTCTCAGTTTCACGACGGAGTGTACCTCACTCTGCTGATGGGTCTTCTGGAGGGGTTCTTTGTGCCGCTGTGCAGCTTCCATCTCACGTCTCAAGACTTTGATCAGAAAGTTCACAATGTCAATTTTGCCTTTGAGTTGATGCAAGATGTTGGACTCGCCAAACCAAAAGCCAGGCCAGAAGGTAATGTTCCTGAACTCTAGCTGTTATTTATAATTGTAGGAATCTAGGGTTGTGCAAATCTAAGATTTTCAGTTTGATTCAATCCAGATTTAATCCCCACCAAAAGAGTTGAAATTTGATTCTTATTCCTATTCCTTGACATTACTCTGCCAGGTAAAAATGCAAACTCTTTATTTTGCCCAGATAAAGCAAAAAGTAACATTGTGTACTGTTTTGAATCACTTTTATAAATGAAAATATTTTAATAACTTGCTCAGTTGCAAACACAGTACATAGGTATTTTCATATGGTGGAGATATAGGGGCAGTTAGGTTTATATTTACATAACAATACACCACAAAAGCCTATAAATAAAATACACTATTATTAACTGATGAATAAACAGTTGTCAACTCCTAATACAGTCTCGCAAGTTTACAAGATGCGGTGAACACAATCCCATGCTTAGGCCTACAAGTTCTGATGCAAGAAGGTTAATTGTTCAACAGTTTCAGGAGAGAGGTTTTCTCTTCAAGATGTTACAATATTTTCCACTGAGAAGAGATGTTCACTTGAAACAGAGGCAGCAGGAATGCACAATATCCTTCTTGCAACATCAGAAAAAGTGTTACGAATGTGGGTTTCTTGCCACTACAGATATGGATGTGAAGATCTTTTTTGGATGGGTTCATTCAAATATGTACGTGAAGATGTCATTTTCCACTACCTCCAGTTGCCTCCAGTTCAGTAGACTTTTCTTCAAAACTGATTTAAACACTTAAATGTGATCTTGGAATCTCAGCTTACTTGGCATTTAACACTTTGTGCATCAGAAATTTAAATGCCATTACCACCAGAAATTTGAATGCCATTGCCACTGTCTTTGGAAAATAGAGTTTCCGAAATATTCGCATGTTTTCTTTTCTCAGGATTCTTCAACACTAATGATTTAAATCTCGGATCGAGAAGCATGGCTCCAAGATATTTACAAACAGCCTTCAATAAATTTCTTACAAAAATTATTTCTTCACCCGAGTCTAGTCTACTTTGCACACAAATAACTAACATACTTTTGAACCCATCTATAAGTGGTATTACCAGAAAAATTGTAGGATAATCCTGTCCACTAAATTCTCTGGTTGCCTCATTTATTGGCCCTAGAATTTTTACTGCACCTTCTGCGAGTTTCCATTCCCTGGCACTAAGGTTGTTAACACCATCAGATGAAGGTAGTTCGGCAGTAAAAAAGGCTCTTTCTGCTTCACAAGTCATTTAAACATGGCAAACTCACTGTTCCAATGGGTGTCTACATCCTGAATCAATTCTTGCTCAGATTTTCCCATCCGTCTTTTAATTTTATGGAGACGTTGACGAGCTTGGGAGCTGCGTTTGTAGTGTCCCACTCTAGCACAACTTTTTGCACAGAGCCTCAATTCCAGGAGTCTCCTATTTGGCATAATTTATTGCCAGCTGTAATGTGTGCCCCAAACAGCTAAAAGAAACCCAAGTGGTTTTAGCGATTGCAGATTTCACGTATCTTACAGATTCAGAAACTATATAAATCATTGCTATGTGACATCCAAACATAGGTTGTGAATGCCACAAAACTTACTCTACCTTCAAAGTCTTGAAATATTTATGTATGCAATTTCTCAACCAGGTTCATTGTACAGCTCAGAAACCACATTTCTAATGAAGGTTGTTTGGTCAGGTATGGAGTATTTGGGTTCCACTAGTGCCATTAAGACTTTGAAGTCTGTATCTTGCACCATGCCAAGTGGCTTTAGATCCACCGCAAACATTTTGCAAATAGCATTGGTGATTGCAACAACTTGGGATGGTCTTTGGCATAGTTTTCTTGGCTATAAAATGAAACTGACAGTGTTAATTGTACTTTTTTACTTGATGTAGAAGGTGTAGGAGTTAGGTTCCTTTTGAAACTGTAAATATTCTGCATATACCATTTTGTGTCACATTAAGATGCTTTACCATACTTGTAGTGCTACCATGGGCTTGTTTCAATATAATTCCACAGGTTTTACAGTTGGAGTGGCTTTCTGATATTTTATTATAAGTAGGACTGATTGGTTCTCACATTTTTCATTCGGTTCGGTTTTTGGTTTAAAATGTAGGTTCTCAGTTCGGGTCGGTTATGACTATACACTTTCTTAGCATCATGATAGTTCTGTTCAACAACAGTGTCACACTTTATTTGCTTTGTTATAAATACCAGCTGCTGAAAACATTGTTTTGTCTAAAAAGGAACACAAAAATTCACAGTAAAAACATTGATGCACATAAAAAGTTTGGTGTCAACTTCACTTTGATTTGAGGCAATGTAGAGATAGTGTAAAGTTTCTATTGCCCTGTAGTTGTAATATCGGCAACACAATCGGGCAGCCAAATTTGCTATAAAGAAATATATAGTACTATTGTTTTGTGTATATGGTGTGGGAAACTTTATTTTGCCCTGCAATATCTCGACAATCCACAAAAATAGGAGAAATAACTTGCATTTGTACCAGATTACTATCATGTAACAACCTTATGATCAATATGCAAAGAAGATTAAAATTAATGTTGCACCGTCGTGGTAGCACTATCGCGATATCGGCACAAGCTAGGTTGCTAGTAACAATTTTGATATAACCTATACCACTGGAATAATAGATGTTTACATTTCATTAATATCCTGTCATAATATTTAACTACCCCAACAAATATCAACCTCTTGACAAAAAGATATAAATGTATGACCTTAATATATTTACACAAGTACTTATTGTTGGAAAAGTCCCTTCTGAGGTTAACTATCACAGTATGTCTCGTGTTTGTAAACAAGCCCTATCGTGGTGGTTATTGTCACACACTGTTGTGATAGCTACTATCGTATAGTTACTATGGCCAAAACCACAGTTTCTCAAACTCCTCACAAAATCAACTAAAACTGTACACTTATTTTCTTATTGAACACATACTTGTAGTAATCATATATAGTCCATTTCATATAAGTGGTCTCAAATTTGACAGTTCTAGGAAAGTAGTGCCAATGGCATCTGGGTGGCTATGTATCCTTCCGCCACAGCTGAACTGTCATTGAAGGTGACTGTTTTGCAAATAAACACCATGTGACTGCCAGTATTTGTAAACAAACAACATATGACTGCCTGTTTTTGCAAACAAACTGCATGTACCTCCTCCCAAATACTTTTAGAAGCTGTGAAGGGCTGTTCGAACAGTTGCAGGTTGGCAACAATCCCATTATTTTTAGTTTATGAATATTTTATTTAAAGACTAACAGCCCATGAAATTGATCATTTTTTTACTTTGCAAGAAATTTGTAACCAGGACGTACGAAAATTGAATTGTATTTTGACTGTCAAATGAGTAAAAGATATTTTACTGGTTTTGAATACACTTTAAATATATTAATGATAACTCATCTTGTCACACTTACCTTAAGTAAGTTCTTGTAAAAATAAAAAATTTATTGTTGTTTCCACGGACACCAAATGCCAAGATCACCCCCCCCCCCCCCCCCAGGAATACACAAATACCGAAATATTTCCCCCCCCACCCCCCTCAACACTTTTTTTTTCTAAGACAATATACATTCTTACATACAGGCTATGCCTACTATTACATTAAAAGTACATAATTAAGCTTTGTGGTATGATATGACAACAAACTCTGTACAGCCTGATACTTTTATGGTGGTTATAATTCTCAGGATGTTAAATTGTGTAGGTAGACAAAATAATATTTAAACAAATGTTACTTAATTTAGTAATTTTAATAACTCTCATTTAGTAACTCAAATGTTAAGTATTGCAGGTCTACATACAAAATACTTTAATAACTTTTCTCAAATACCTATGTGTTCAGATTGTCATGCTGTGAATAAAAACTTATTTCTGACTCAGTGTTGATATTTACACTGAAGTTCAGTCGCACAACATCCCTCCTCAAAATTGTGAATACAGTTTTAGGTTTGTTCTCGGGTACCTAATGAAAAACTGTATTTCAGTTCAGAGATGTTACAAGCGCTCTAGAGAAGCAGATGTGACCTACAGCAACAATATATCAAACAAACATGTTACTTACGCACTAAAAAGATACTCCACCTACCCAAGATTGAAGACATTATAAAGTTAATTTTCCTTAGCAATAAATTTTGGAATGTCGCAGTTCCTGCTGATGCATGAGACACTTCTCTATGATGTTGGAGCACCTTCGTTGGGTGCTTAAATTGAAAGAATTTTGTTTGATAAGCATGTTGTAATTTACTTGATATAAAAAAAGTTGTCTTTCTAATGTAAATCCTGTTTATGTGAATTATTCTTCCGTTATTCTTACAATATTCTTAAGAATGTATGTTAAAAACATATGAGCGCTTTTAATTTTCAAAACAAAAATGCTCAAAACGTTTATGAAAGACTCCAACGTTGAAACCTACGTGCCATTATGTTACTTTCAAATACAGCCTTTAAAAACAGGATAAATCTTTAAATTTATTTGCTAACAAGTAACCCTGCGTAACAAGCTTGACAAATTTTATTTGCGTTCTAAAAAAATACACGTGATACAACTTAAAAGTTTGTATGGCCAGTAAGCTTAGAGTTTCAATCAATAATAACACAGATAAATGTTCATAGCAATGAAATGTGGGCCCAATTAGGGTATCATCCTTATTTTATTTCGAGCGAAAAAGGAAAAAGTGATCAGAGTGGGGGGGCTTTAGTTTATCATCTTTCATGAGACGGGATTATTTTGATGTTCTTACGATGCCGGAATCACATAACCCCAAAGTGCACAGCACGTCTGCCAACAGCCAATGAAATACTACATAGATTGTCGTAAGCCCAGCCGATTCTGTCGTCTGACCAGCAATTTTGGATTAGAAATTATATCTGTTCTTCGTCGTGTCATGCAGTACGACACAAGAATGTACAACATTGCAAAAAATTGTATTGCAAGCTTTCCCTACAATGGTAAATACGCTGCGTATAAAAAAATTAAATTGAAAACTACTGTACCTAACTCTTAAAAATAATAATTTTAGTTTTGCATGCATTAGCGGTACCAATTTGTCACTATTATGTATTATAAATTTCCCTCTTATTCACCACCTTTGAGACTAACGTAGCCAATCAGCGCCTTCTAAATAGTTAGGTTAAATGCAGCAGAGAGTGTGGTGTCGGTCGTGCTGTAAATTCAAGTAGTCAAATTGAAATATGTCGTGGTTGCGTTTTTGGTCGTTTCGTGCTGTGTTGGTCGGGGCTATGTGATTCCTGCATGAGTGTCTGCCATTTTGAGTTGCATATTGTTTTGTTGGAGCAGTGGAAAATTTTGCTCGTGTGGAAATATCATTTAAATTATTTAACTTCGAAAATTATAACTTTAATGAAAATACAAAACGTGATACATACATTGCTGTTCGTATTTGTACAGATGCAGCAATATATGCATGCACACACTTTGACCGAAGGTTAACCTTACACTCGAATTTACGATGTAGACAAACAAATATTGTTCACTCACTACAAAGGTGTGGAAAGTGCGGTATTTTTCAGATCACGTGCATTTCAATAATTATATTAATGGTTTACAAATACATTTTCAAAACACGCACACTTGCTGATGCAACCTCTTGAACACGTGTTTTTCTATGGCAATTCTTGCGAGTTTATATCATGTTTGTTCGTCACTAAATAATTTATTCGCAAAATAATTCAGTAAAATTAACACTGCGCACATTTCCTAACACAAACAAACTTAAACTTATATACCGAAATTATATTTGTGTCATTTCATTGTGGAAGGCGGTTAGGAAAATGGCGGAATGAGCAGTTTAATGACGTGTCAATTAATATTACATTTCACCCAAGAAAACGCACTACAACAGTGCCTACAACTATGTTTGGAAAAACCAAATAAAAAATAATGAACTACCAATTAAATATTCTGACATCAATAAGATATTTGTATAAACACAATGAGAAAAAAACCACACGCACAACGGCCGTCACCAGTCTGGAAACTGGAAACATAAACATGTCTAGCTATTGGCTGGAAATGTTTACTGTTCATATGTGTCGACATACTGTCATAAATGCTAAACATGTTTTTAAAATCCAGTTACTAATAGCCAAGAAAATTTAATATTGCTTTAGAAACATAATTTAAACCATAAATGTTGTAAATAATTAAAATTTTAAATTACAACTTTTAGTTTAGAGTACTATTTTCTTCCAAAGAAATCATCAAAATAGCCAACCTAACATGGATCCTGCAGCAGTTCATCAGCTGATACAATACTGTAGGAGTGAGCGCATTTACTGTTTACATACTGGGTAGGTTGGTCACATTGTCTGTCAAATTTGAGACCACTTATATGACATGGACTATACTATTGTTTACGAGCAAAAAAATATAAAGCTTACTGTTTGTGTCTTTAAGTAATGTTTTTTCAACAGATTTGTGAAATTTTAAAACAAGCAATTCTAGTAATATTTTGTTGGTATGTTGTCGACCGTGCACAGAGAGACGAACGCTGGTCTAGCTTGGAGTGGGTAAAGTCGGAAAGCCGAAGATGCCCAATTGCGCTCCCGTGCTAAACGACTGATAACTCTGAATACAATTTTGGATTCGATGATAATTTTGTTGGTTGCAAGACAGTAGGTTTGTGACAGTGTGGGCAGTTTCAGGCGAAACTTAGAATAAGTCCCCTTATCTCATATAGGTGCTCGGGGGAGCGGGGAGTGATAGCCTCGGTTGGAGGGATTGAAAATTTAAAGCTACTGATGCGGTGCTATCATCCCTTATCTTCAGCTGGAGCTTGGAGTAGACTGGGTGCTGTCCTCTCTCGCCACAATCTGGGACTAGGGGGGCCAGGTTGGAGGGAGCGGCGACTCAGCCAACAGTACAACCTTGCGGAGGGATGTTGACATGACTGCTTCTTGGAGTTTCAGTGAACAGTACAAGTCGTCTCTTCTGACATTGTGCCATGTGGTACCCTGTAGGAACTGTGTCACGCCTCTTCAGAACTGTGTGGGTTTACAACTTGCCAGAATGGGATAAGCATTGCGCTCAAGATGGGACAAAGTAATTTTTGATGCATGCTGCTTATACCATTTATCTACAACGATTACGACTCATCTCGCTGCAACCCTAGTGTACTACAGTACTTCTACACACGTGAGATTGAAACCCCGCACCATCTCGTACACGGAAGTAACAGTCTGCCACAATCCTGGAGGGTGGCCGGATTGTGGATACGAAGGGTTGTGAAAGACAGCGGTGTGTCATCCCCCGTGCATGCTGAGAGTCTACAAGCCATCAGCTGCCTTGGGTCATGCATGAGCATCACCAAGGATAAGCGAAGGCTGAGAGGTGACCAGAGGGTGCTATGCCCACTCCGGCCTCACACCTGAGGGACATCTTACACCCTTCCCTGTGGCCCCCGCGACACGTGCTACCCTGCTATATAAGTCAGTGCGCTGCGGACCTCGCCAGTTGTTCCTGCAGTCTTATCCGAGCACCTGGGTGCTGCAGCCTACTGCTACTACTGCTGCTGCTAGATCTTCAACAGCCCTTCCAGAGGCTGTCGCCAAAGACGCAATAATCTTCAGCAGCCACCAGAGGCTGCCATACTTGACGTCGCCGTTAGAGCTCTGCAGCACCGCTACCGGACGCTCCAGCAATGCCAATCGCTACCAGAAGCTTTCTGTAGCTACCAGAGATCCCACATGTAACTTCTTTGTCTCCTACAGTCACCCTACTTAGAGTTAGGTTTATATTAAGTAATTTTCAACAGTTTGTATTTCACTTCCCCAACTAGCCTAGGACCAGGTCACCTACACCTGGCTACCATAGGATTAAATCCAACCACCGGTCTTCTTGGCAGGAGAGCATGTGTCACCGTGTTTAATAAGCTCTTAATAAACACAGCTTTGTTTCTCTTAACTGCTAGTCTCATTCATACAGTACTTTGTAACCAACTGCTGGGAGGAACTCGAGCCGAGTACTGCTGACTGGAAACGGGAAGTAATTATTACTACGAGTTAGCTACAACTAGAGACTCCCCCTCAGGCAGCTCAAAGTTGAATACACACCCATTAGACGGCCATTTGTTTTATTCCTACCAAGTATACAGGTACTGAGGATGAGAATAGAAGAGCCTTGACCACTAGCAACACTTCTCAACCAGGGTGAGACAGTACATCTGAGTTGTATCCCTACCAGAGCACCTGGGTGCTGGCGGGGGTATTTGCGTAGGTGGTACTGCCTGGCCTTGGTTGGGGTCGCACACCCAGTAATAGTCTTAGTAAACCATATGGCTCCAATGCTTCTGATCAGTCCGCAGCCATGGGGGATCTTCTGAAGTACCGAAGCTTGCGTTGGCAAAACTCTTACCAGGCAACACTAATCTAGGGCTACCCGTGTCCGTGGTGCTCGATTCAAGGTCCTCAGTAGCTAAACCCGTTGTATGCCATTTAAGGTGAGACATGGCGCAAGGAAGGAGGAGCAAAGAGTTGCGCGCCTTGCTGCCAGGTAGCCGGCTGGTTTTGTACCACTCACAGCTAGTCGACGAGCTGAATGAGATTGTGCCGCTTTACTCCGATCACTGGCAAAACGTACGTCTACTGTAACCAATCCAGCTTCTTTCCCGTAAGCACCGCTCCACACGCATCTGACCTGCCATCCAGTTGTAAGAGGGTTAATCAATCAGACTGAGAACCGGTTGGGCATCTCGAACAGTAACTTGTGGAGCAGAGCCTCAGCAGACTGGAACTGTGAGTTCTGTGTCGTATCACGTCGTGACCTCGCTACTGCTCGAGCCGAAGACAAATGACTCAATCAGCTGTATCCAGCTACCTCTCGCCCACAAAACGACAAGTCACCTATCGCTTGCACTTCCCGCCCGTCGTCAACTATGACCAGCTCCGATACGGGTCATAAGCGTGATCAATCGAAGGGACTCTTGAATCGTAAAGTTGATAATTCTGTTCCATCACATAAGGCCACGTGCCTGACTGCTATATCGAGCTGCAATTAGGAGTAAGTAACCTGTAAGCACAACTGACCAAAGTGTAACCAAAGCCACACGACCGTGATCCAGCCCTTGCTAATAGGACTTGCGTCATTTTGTAGTATGTTCATCAAAGATGTGGAATGCATCATGTGTCAGTTTATAAGATATAATTTTGTTTGCACATTTGTATATTCCCGGCGGGATCACCCCTGCATTTTCACATGTGAAAATCATGCTGCCGCTGGTCAGCTAGTTTTCTCTGGGATCTCCTGTTTCTCCCACTCTTGTGTTCCGGTGCTGCTCCATACTCCTTTAACCTAGGGTTAGGGGGGAAACACATTTAATTATTAATAACACTATCTGAAGTTATACACTAAAAACTACTCATGAATCCTATTAATTATTTGTGTACTTATTTTTTTTCTCTCTCCAATTTCCTATGTTTTTGCCCCAATTCCATTTTCTTCGCACAGACAAGTGCAATCTACCGCTAACATTACCTTATAATACACTTTTTTTTTTTTTATACATTCCGAGCAAACCACAGTGTTCGCGAGGAAAACTAATCCCGACTACCTCGCAGTGCCACCCACCACGGCTGGCTCAGCGCAATATCGGTCTAACGTGCAATACCAGGCGCACGCTCTATGTGACAAGCATTTGGAAATTCCTGTAGCTATTTATCGCGCTCTTAAGATACCAAATTACCTGATTCTGGGGGGGGGGGGAGATTAATCTATTGTCTAACAAATCAAAGAGGAGATTTGCAGAAAAACTTTAGATTTAATGAGTTCAAATAAATAATATTTTCAAAAACGAAACAACAGTTAAAAAAAAAAAATTATAAAAGTGAGAATAATCAGGTTGTTACATTCAATCATTTTAAAATGAAATACATAGATACAATTTTTCAAGAACTTTGGCTTAAAGTTATGTACAGAATGGAGATTAAAAATATATCTAGCTTTTCTAAATCAACAAAACAAAATGACATCATAAAAATTTGGATAACATGTAAATAATTATATTTGCTGTTATAAGTACTTAACAATCATTAAGAAGGCTTTTCTCAGAACAGTAAATAATTTTGATTCTTATAGTTCTAAAGAAGATATACGGAGTTTCATCTATAGTCACAAAACTCAAATTTCCATTAACATCCAACTTATTTCAGCTAACAGTAAAGGAAAAATGTTTCAAACTGAAATGGCAAATACTTGGATGTTACAAATAACTTGTTTTTGGCAGGCACACAACTTTACGGCTGAGGGGAAAATGCTACATTAAAAGGCCAACATATCGCACCCAGAAAACGTCTAGAACTCTATCTGCAAACTCTAAAGGGCTCTAATCACCTTTGCTAGGGACTTTCCTTTAGTAAATGGCCATTTAATAATTAAATTCCAAATAAATAAATCTGACTTACTTTCTCGTCACAAAATAAAACTGCAAATAGCTGCCATCACCAAACTTCATCCACAGAAAATCGGCAACAAAACACTTACGGCCTCAAACTTTAAAACCTTCTTAAATCAGCTCCATACCCTTCAAGCAAAAGGACTACTTTTATTTTATTCACTGTACTTCAAACAGCATGGCATCTTATAGGCTTTAAACTGTTATTCCAAACTTTGTGCATCATACTGAAATACACCAAGACCCAAAATATTTAGGACTACAAACTACTAAAACTGAAAATTACTACTTAGCTTTAGCGCCTACATGGTGGTGATCTGCCGCAGGCTTCTCCGGCCTAACTCTTTTTCTTTTGCCTGCTCCTTTCACTCACGTCTGCTCGCGTTGGATGATCAGTTACGAATCCCCGCATCCACATCTCAAATGACCTGACGCGTCAACAACGCTGCTACGTTGCGATTACTGGTCAGGCATCAGCAAAAACACACCACTGCTGCCCATCCTTCCCTTCGGGTACCCTAGATGCACACAGCTGTCCTTCAGCCATATGGCTTCAGCGAATCCATGAGTCACGCCACCGCTTGCCGGCTGCCTTTGCAGTGTCCTCGCTCAGTCAGCCACCACTCATGTGCACACCGCCGGCACCTAGCCAACCGAACGAAAGCACAGGTCAGCACTAACTCACGGCTGCGACGCATGATCGCAAGGGCCTGGAGCTAACCCGAAGTTTCCTAACCAGCCAACACGCGATAAACTGGGAGAACTTTTACAAAATTTGGATCATAACTACAAATTAAAAATCAACCAAGAACACAACTACCAAATTTTCAGCCAAAAATTTCCTAAGATAAAAACAAACTAATCAAACTGAGCGACTCTCATGAAAAAAAAAAATTAAATGTATCCGAAAAATTAAAAAAACTGTCTACACTGTCAAAGGAAAACCAAAAGGTGACCTATATTTAAAAAAAAATGACAAATACTCACATTGACAAAAAAAATGGCTAAAACACATCCAATCCCGATATTAACAAAAAAAAAAACTTTTACTCAAAAGCCATTTTTATAAAAAAAATCTACTTCATAACAATATTTTCATTACTGTAATTTTTTCATCTCTTTCTTTGTGTATGTTATTTTTCTTCTTCTTCCCCAAAGCTTCATGTGTGTATGCGTATGTTAGAATGTTGGGGAGAGGAAGGATTGTATAAACATATCCCTGAGAAGAGATGTTTTAATGGAATAAACACCTCTGAATGAATTTAATACCAGTAAGGTTTATAAGGAATTTTCAAATAATTTGATATTCAAAGGAGCAAACTAGTGTTTCTGAAAGTGGTAAGTAGAAGCAAGTGTATGTGTGGGTTAAATATTATTGTTTTCCAAATCACATAATAGAAAGACTGAGTGAGGTGGTGGAATAGTAACACACTGGATTCAAGTTTGGGAGGAGCCATGTTCAACTCCTTGGTTCAACTTTCCATGGTTTTTGGAATTCTTAGTTCATGCCTACCTGCATGTAGTGATTCCACTTCTATCGCATATTGATCCATTAATAAATAGAACAAAAAAACTATGAAAATAATTACTACAGTGATTTTGTTAATGGGAAGAATTATTATTACTTATAATACATGATGTGCATTTCTGTTTCAGATATTGTGAACTTGGATTTGAAGTCAACACTTCGTGTATTGTACAACCTCTTCACTAAGTACAAAAACATCAGCTAACAACTTAAATTGCCTTACTGTTTTATCATTCAGAATCTATATTTTGCTATAATGTTTATGTGTTTTGTTCACAAATTAAAGTGCCATTATTAATCTATATTTAAAAACTGTTGTATTTATGACCATAGAGTATAACTTTGTAAAATATTTAATAATTTAATACAGTATTGTAGAAAAGATAGAATGTAATTTTTTATGCCTAGTTTTTTTAATGGAAGTGTTCATGTGAATATTGTAAGCAGCTTTTTGATAAATGTAGCGGAAGCTGACAATAGTGTGATAAATACATAGAATTCTTTTTTTTCCTACCTTCGTTTCACACTTGTGACTACACAATTGTACCTATGGTTGGCTTTGGCATGCCTTCCATTATTTTATGTTAACTGAGTGGAAAATAGTATTATTATAAGGGGTTTGTAAAGCTTCAGATGCCGGAGCTAAATCAAACTAACCTTCATGGCGCTGAAAAATTTCCTTTAAACGCTTCTTTGAGCATTGTGTTACTCCTATTTTACCTTGTACTTTGTACACATGAATATAACTCAGATTTAATTGTGCTGTGATCATTCCCTTCTTAAAGTGACTGCAGTTTCAAAGTGCACCTGTCAATTTATATAATCCAAATACGTACTGTACCTACTAGTGTTAGCTAAAACACAGCCACCGTTTAAGGTTGTTCAAAAGCTGAGTTGAATACATTACAATCGTGTAACACTACATGTGCAAAAAATATAAAAAAATACAAAATATAAATACTTCATATTTTAAATGAGTTAAAACAGGAAGTTAATCTGAGTGTTATTGTTTCTTTTTTACATTTCACACATTTGTATAAAATTAGGGATGGGTTGAAACCCATTTTTGGCCAATTTTGAATCCTTTAAAATATTCTTGAATCTCAAACCAGAATCTGAATCGTAAACGGAAACAAAATGTTGGTCAAATCACGATGATGAACGAAAACGTTACAAAAAAACAGTCTGTGACAAATTTTGAGTGGCATCATTACGTGTGATGGAGTTTCGTAAAACAATCATTTTGCTGACAAAACTAATAAAATGTTATTTAAAAAAAAAAAAATTGCAGAATGTTATTATTTTTAGTGAATTTTGTATAAAATAATTGTAACAGCACGGTTGCACTGAAATTTTACATTGAAGGTTGGTGACAGTGAAAAGGATGCCATGTTGTTTGCAGTTTCATTGCAGTCTTAATGTTTTCAAGTGCAGTTTTTTTCGTTTCAATAACAATGCAACGAACGTAAATTTTTTCTCGTATCGCAAATATGAAGTCGTAAGTAAAGTATTTAGGAGAAATTAATGTTTTGACAAATATTGATTTTTTTTATCCGCTGCGATGAAGTGAGGGCATAATCTAAATATTTTGGTAAGGGAAAGCTAACCTCTAATATTTACTTGAAACCGGCCTTGAATCTTCGAATCCTTGTATCTCATGAATTTGAAGTATTCGACAAACCCTGGATTAGACTGACCATCCGTAAAAAAATAATTCTATTCCAGTTAACCTTGTTAGTTTTGGAGTTTTAGTTCCCTTTGTGAAACTAGCAGTACAACTTTTTACACATGTTACAGTTTTCATTGTGTTAATGCAACAAAACAAGTGCATGCGTTTGTCCTCTGGCAATCTTTAGTGACAAAATACAGTCATCTGTCTCTGCTTCAATTTGTTTACCAAGTTGACCCTTACAAAAGATAATCCATGAAATATTTCAATTTTACTTTGCTACTAGGCAAAATATTTACAGTATTTATGTTATATACAAAGGAATTATTGCTTTGCATAACCCTAGGAATTTTGTAATGGATACATTCTGATTACTGAATACCACATGAGTTTATTGCATGTTGTCTGCTAACAACCAAAACTGTTGCTTGTAGTAATACATTTTCCTTTACTTACCACTTGCAATGTATGGAGCGGGCATATAACTAGACACAGTTTATTCAAACTCTGACATTTACAGTTGCAGAAAATAAATTATGCACATGTGGGATAACTTCTGAAGCTTGTTTCCACTTTAAGCACAACAGTAAAATTTCTAAGCATAACTTTTACTATTAAGTTTAACTCAAATAAAAAATTTATGGGTTTAGTAATCAGTGAGGGAAATGTGCATAATGTTAAGGGACAATATGCTCTGGGATGGGGTTACAGAGAAGTGATAAAGGTAGTACACACCTTACCTTTAATAAATTCTTTAGATTTTTGGTGAATAGCATACATTCAATGTTGGTATTGTGTACCTGTGTTACTAACATTTATATGATGATATGTTGTGTTTGTGTACTGAATTTTTAATGGTATTTTACATTATCATTGTATAAGCAATGCAGATTTTGGCTGAATTTTCACCAAAATAAGTATTTTGTGTGTGCATTAGTGATTATCGTATGTGGATTTTTTTTGACATGTAATATTACCCTAGTATTATTTGTTGACCAGATGTATTTCCTGACTCTCAGAATATGCAGTATTATTTCTGTACCCTCAAGTAAAATTTTACTATGGTACACTTACAAACCACATTCATTTGTTAAATTTTTTTGAAGGAAATATGTTGTAGTGTAACCAGCAGGCAATAGCTGGCCCCATGTTGGGCACCAATTAACTATGTAATGCACACAGGAAAACATAGGTATGTAATGCTGAGTGAGCAAACAAGTAACACAAAAGAACTATGTAAGGCAGTGTGAGGACATAGAAAATAAGTAAACTTGGATCTTATAATTTTTGTCGTCACTAACAGCGAATGCTGACCTGGGGTATATGAAGCTTGCCTGGCTCTACAGGACTGAAATGACTTTGCAGCAAACATAACACCCAAACACCAGATAATCTTACCACAGATTTGTGTGTCGGGAACACTTATAACAGCCAGTCTCCGTAGACTACAAACAACATTTAGGAGACATTAGGAAGAAACACAATATAAAACTACCATTAGCTACAGACCAATAAATACACACACTTGAGTGGAAATAGATTTGATTTTATTTATTATATTTGGTCTGAACATCACGAAATAAATTCATATCTGTGTGAATATTTAGTAGCAGCTCATTATTAATTTCAGAATTCACTTTGATTAGTGTGGCCGTAACTATGAGTGTAGCCTTCTCATACGTATGTCTGATTTTAAATTCAAATATAATTAAGTCTTCTCATGTGCTTTTAATTATTGTAAAAATATGTATGTTAAAGTAATAAATTGGTAGTTTTCTCACACCAACTCAATTGGGGGAACATACGACATCAGTACAGGGCCTCGCAGGCGAATAGGTAGTGCAACTTTAACGAACTGAATATCCAAGATGGTCGTTAAACGTAAGCCAAATTAATTTCTCGAAAAATATTAATTATTTTATGGATGTTGTCTCTGTATCAAAATTCAGAATACTTACCGTAAAAATCTTGATAGCGGCAACACCTCGTGGTATCTTCTGAGGCAGGTTCCACTGGTCGTTGGCCTTAATCTTACATCACAAGGCTCTCAGGCCTGAGGTACGTATCTACAGTCTTCACTGTACCACATGCATATCGCGGGAGCTCTAACTTGACTTTAATTGTAGCCCTCATAGGTAGTGCATGCAGACTAATTTATTCCTTTTCAATGCATTGTGTTTTCGCCCTGTTTGCTGTCTTTCTGCATTATGGTACGTGACTCAGCCAATCTAACCAGAAAAATAGACATTACCTATCAGGCCAGTGACCCACTAGGTCGCCACCTGTCTGATGAAAAAACCAAAATGGCTAGAAGCACCTAAAACTGCATGTGCAGACTAATTAATTACTTTTCAATGCAGCGTATCTTCGCCTTGTTGGCTGTCTTTCTGCATTATGGTATATGACTGAGCCAATCTAACCAGAAAAATAGACATTACCTATCAGGCCAATGACCCACTAGGTCGCCACCTCTCACAAAAAACCAAGATGGCTGGAAGCAACTAAAGCTGCATATGTAATGATGCCTTTAAACATTGTGCCAATCATGAGATTGCTAAATCATATCTTACTCAAGTCTTAAGTTATCATGGCAACCAAACAACAAATTCCTCTATGCAAAATGGCCCACATAAAAATACCTGTGTGAAAGAAAATAGAAAGACTTACAATTAATAATGTAAATTAGAGCTGGAGTAAATAAAATATATTTGACACAAACTAAATAAAACAAATAAATATTACGTTGATATACACATTGCAAAAGTAAACTGAGATAACTTAGACACAAATAAATAGCAGTTATTTGAGGCGTTACAATGTAAAACAGCGTTTAATGAAATCATGATTGTTGATGACTGTCGAGAGCCTTCATGTCTCCCGAGATTTTCTTTGCAAGTCGAAATTATTTAGAGATAAGAATCTAAGATGCAAGAACCCAGTATATTTCTGTCTGTTGATGTGTTTGAGTGTATAAAAACATGCACACACACACATGTTAAAAAAAATAGGGTGGGAGGGTTAAAATAAGAACCCTGGCTTATATTGACCATTTAATTATCACTAAACATATACCATATTTTATTGCATAATCATTATACATTATATACACTTATTTTTTAATCAAGGGTGCGACCATTTTGGATATGTGGTCAGATACCTGATGAAAAAAACACTAACAATGTCTATTTTCATTGTAATGTTAATTATGTCCCGGGTCAGCATTCTACAGACATTCCCTTTAGTAAACAATGTAGATTGTCATGTAAAAGAGCATGCGCACTCGGGTACATTCAACGGACACGTCTCACACAGCTGCTATGTTGTATCCTCTTCTATCGCACAGACTTCGGGTGCTCTACTCTCTCTCTCGCACATATTTAATTGCTCCAATTTTAAAACTTTAACGCACAGCAATAATATTCTATGACCGATTTTTCGCAGGCAAGCCTATACCATTATATTTGTTATTAAATAATCTTTATTTTGATACCAATTTCGATTGGTTATCAGATTGGTGTAGTTACCTATATTGATTTACCTGTTCATACCTGCTTGCCAGGTAGCTATGACCGGAAATAAGTAAGCAAGCCTACCTTGGCATATTCTCCATATAGAAAATTAACATTTGGGACTAAATTTGGTTAGTTATCAATAGAGAGAAGGTGATGGAAAAAAAAAGTAATTACAATTAATTTAATTAAAAATAGTCATGACAGCTTTGCAATAGGCAAGCTATCATAGGTGTGTTCATTAATTAATAAAATAAAAAAAAAAAGTCTTATCTGGTTATCAGATGGGTGTAAGTCGATCTTTCACCTGCTCTTAGACTATATGGAGTGCTGAAACTAGGAGCTCAAGAAATGTCTCTGACTCCATCTGGAAGACCACCGGTACTAGGAGCATCATCTGCTGACAATACTCTTCGCCCTACATCAAAGAACCAATGAGACTACTGCTTCCAGCCCAAGTCAATTGCTCTTCTGTCACACATTACGTCGACCAGGAAAATGGCAATGGGAACACTCCCCCACCTCGATGCCAACTTCTGAAGTACGCCAAGCAGCCGAACGCTTTGATAGATCATGGGAGGAACAGGATGCTTACATTAAATGGAAGTATCCTCGTCCTGGCGTACGAACTTTCAAAATGGGAGAAACTGTCCTGCTATGAAGCCATCCACTGAGCAAAGGCGACACGTTCAGCACATGATTGGCGGGCAAGTGGGAAGGTCCATACAAAGTCATTGGACATCAGGAAATCGTCTACTGGGTAAGGATGTTCGCAGAAGAATAAGGAAAGCCACTAGAGGCCAAATACGCCCTTATCCTAGCAATGCCCCAGCTCCCACTCAGTATGACACCCAGGAGTTACCTTCAGAAGCCTCTGAAGCCGATAAGGAGAATCTGACATGGCTACTGGTCAGACTGAACCTCATTCCATTCCCAGCATAGTCGAAGGTGCACCCCAAGATAATTCAGTACCACTCCATAGAATCAGTTGGGAATAGGGCAACCCATTGTGTGATACAAAGAGGAACTTTGATACGGAATGTGTCATACAAACCGAGTTTCGAAGAAAGTTAGTTTTCCCGACAGACCAATGGACACCTTCATTAACGGAAGTATCTTGGAGAAGCCCAGAAGACCAGCCGACTGCGATCGACCACCAGCAGGAAGAACTATGAGTTAGCACCTGATCAACAGCGACGCCTGCATCATGACGGACAGCTATGGGCGCAACCAACGCCTGCAAGGATTCGTCAGCACCGGATATCGACAGAGCAACACCTGCAGAGCAACTGCATCCCAGTTCAGAGCCAGCGCCCACGAGGACCTGCCACCTGTGATGGACCTACTCGCCACTGCTCCAGCAACACAGCCCGCACCTAGTGAGGAGGCTGCACTGTTCTAGTACCAGGGGTTACCACCGGTAGATGGTATCATTCCATGTGTAAAATCAGGTAAATCCGAGGGTGAAACTCCTGGGTATTTTGTTATCAATGTTCCAGTAGTTAGTCAAAGTGTACTAGTTATTAAGGGTTTTGTGTAGTTCCGATAGATCTGCGAGTGTCCACTGGGATGGACATCCCATGGAACTGGCCAAAGGATGCTATGCCTCCCCACTTCAGACCTGCAGTCAAGAACCTACCAACACAGTTGCAGAGCATGAGACTATGCTACGACGAGAACGAGAGCCTGAGCCTGCTGCCATAGCAGGCCACCCTGCAACTACAGCTCAAGAGCAGACTGCCGACCCCAGCATCATGGAGAGCCTGACAGCTGGTGGGGTTCTACTGATCACGCCTTGCAGCCAACAACTTCAGCCCAGTATGGGTCACTCCTTCAGGTCAAGTCACACACACGCTACAGCCCACAGCCGGTAGTATGTCCTGTCAGTTGGGTACTGACAACTGCAAACCATAACCGAGAGACAGCAACAGCTCAGACAGCAGGCTGCCTACACGTGTACACCCTGCACATGCCTGCTGAGCCCACAATGCATCAGGTCACTATAATGAGATGCCCTGGAGGCCGCCTGCATCATATCAGTGGCCGCACTCCTCACACACTTCTCCAAAGAAACAGAGGCATCCGAGTAGGCGGGCCACTCTACACTACAGGATGCCTGATCCAGACAACGCCCCTTGCAGACAAGCAGATGGCAATGTGCAGCGATTGTTCTAAATTCAGTGTACTTCGCCACCCTCTCACCAATGTGATGTGTGTGAAAAGTTTAATGGTCCTTAGTTAGGTATGCTTCTGTTGAGCCCGTAAAATAAAACTACATAAACGTCAAGAGCTCTCACATACAATGTTTTTATACAGGTTGATGTGTTGAGTGACATCAAGAAGTGGTAAAGACAGTAGGCCTCTCATACCCTAGGTTAACCTGTGCGTAAATAATGTTTAAGCTTTTCATTTTATTTACTGAAAGAAAGTGATGTTAAAGTAAGCTTAAAATAAATAGGAGAGGCTAATAGCAACCAGATTTGCAGTGAATTACGTGGTTGTGAGAAGCAGCCACATAAATAACCAAGTGTTGAAATTATTTTTGAAAAGTGCTATTTTTTTTATAGCCAAAATACACTTTTAATAAGTTAAAAGCTACATAAACCAAAGAAGATTTTTAACTAGCTAGTAATTGATTGCCAAGAGTAAACTCCAGCAGGAGAAAAGGTAGAATAAAGAAATGAGGCTCAGGGATAACCCAGGACACCTCAAATATACAGTTTCAAAAAAATTCTTTAAAAACCAAAGTTAGATAAGGAAAGAAATGTAGAGTATGCACAAACGTGGTCAATGAAGCAGAAAATATACTATTGAAAAACTGCATTAAACTGCACAAGGTTAATCTTAGAGATAGGACGAATCCAGATTTTGGAACCGAACCGAACTAGAACTTAACCCAGAAAATTTTTATTGAACCGAACCTTTAAATTTGTACACGATCCGAACTATGCTATAGTTCGCCGAACTCTAACTAAACTTTAAAAAAGTCTTATTCTCGCACATATGCCTTCATAATTCAGCCCTAAAATGGTATATACGTATAAAACAAACAAATGTGTAGAACCATCTTAAAAATATAGTGGATAACGGATGCTAAACAGTAATCAGTGTGTGCACACATGCATCAAAGTGGTCCCGTGGATCATTTTAGCAGTGTAGCCAACTCAAGTAACGAGAGTTTTGTTATTGGACCTCTGCACTTGGCTACAAAGTGAAAACAACATATATTCATATACAGCCCCTATTTGTCAAGTATAAAAAACAAACAATCTAATACAACCACATTCATAATTTCATGTCTAAATGTTTAAACAAACACACGCGCGCGCGCACGTATAGTCCATTCCCCATTGGAAGCGATTGATGAAAATCAACCTTTGAATAAACACTCAGGCATAACATGTCAATTTGCTTTTTGAATAACTTGTATTCCACACATATATAACACTGTGGTTAGCTTTAGAGTACTGTATTATTGAATAAATGAAACTTTACCTTGATATCCTATAACTTGTAATATTTATTTATTTTTAAATATGAATTAACAACAGCGAGAACAGCGACGTGTTGGCAATGACCGGCGAGAAATAGTGCACAATAAAAATTTTATTTTAACCTAGTTTTTTTAGAATACTATTTGTAAATTAACCGGTGCCTATTGAAATATTTAGGTAGCCCCAATGGCAACATATATAATTTTTACAGTTTCAAATAACAGCGGAAAATATTGTGTGTAGGCCGTAATGGCACGGTGTGTTTTATCGAATGAGAAATAATCTGGAAAACTGTCTGCTGGGCGAGGCTTGTTTTTTGTTTCTTCGTCTCTGACAAACTAGGGAAATTTCACTTCGCTAGTAAGCTATGAGATTATTAATGTTTTCAATTGTAGCATATTTCATACTTAATTTAATACATTTAGATATGATGGCATGTTGCTTTTTTGCTACTTACTCTGAAAATACTTCAAATTACATCACGTTTGTAGACGTTGTGTCTTTTAAACCTACCTACGCAAGTTACGACGTTATGATAAATCTGAGTTTCCACTGCAGTAATAAATATACTGTAACGCGTGTTTAGTTAATTATTGCGTCTGTGAAATGGCGTGCCTTTGTGCATCGTGGTCGATATGCTGGCTCTGTGTGTGCGTGATTTCAAATATTTTACTAGCACTATTTATACGTTTTAACTGTGAACTGTTTTTATGACGAAGTTAATTATTTACACCCACGTCTGTTTATTTATCACAACGTTGTACCTTTGCCCTAAGGAGGTTGAAAGACAGTCGTGTAACGTAATTTGTCGCAATCCCAGAAGTAAAATACTAAGTTCAGCCCAATAAATTCCAATAAACCTAATAAACAGTAAGTAGCAATACATAGAAATATGAGCGGAATAAAAGTTATGGTAGACTTATTTGTGTGCATGTTCGCAGCTATCTTTTAAAGGTTGTATGACAAAAGTGAGAAACACGAATTGCTTGCTTGAATTCAATGTGCCTTTTTCGTTTAACTGGTTGTTCCTTCGTTTAAATATCTGTTCCAACTGAGGCAGTCCTTTTAAAGAAATGTCCCAACACGTCTGTAACAAAAGGATAATTAGTACAATCCTTTACCTCGTAGTTGTAACGGTGTTAAACACAGTCGCGGCAAAATACTAACGTGCATTACATGTATTAAGCTATGTTGTGGAAAGCAAATATGTTAATGTAAAATAACTGTAAGAACTGTTGTCAATTCAGGCATTTTTAAAAGTCATAAAGCTGACCTAAATAATGTTAAGAGGCCTAAACCGTGAATATTCGTACGGAATGGTTTTTGGAATATGACATAATTCTTTGAAAAGCTGCAAACAGTAAACAACACATTTGACAGGTATAAAAGTAGCAGTCACATTTGAATGTTTAAGGTCTAGCGAAAGTATACGAACCTATGTACATCCACAATGGAATGTAAACATTGGTTTTGACAGATGCTACATGGCAGTCATATGGCAATGTTTGTTTACATTTGGCGGAAGGATACGAAATGGGCCTGCACGTAGATATTTAGCAGGGCTCCAAGAAAGTTGCTTCCAATGGGGAATGGACTATAGATATGTATCATCACATAAGCAGCAAGTGTTTAAAGAACATTAAGTATGATGTACATCGGTGTATTATGCATGGTTATTTGTTTACAAGAGCATATATTTATGAAACATCTGGTAAAATGTAAATACAATTTATCAGAGTAGTAATTTTTTCACGAGTTCTACGTAATACTTGAGAGGAATTTAATATCTTGGAGGTCTGTTATATATATATATATATATGAACAAACAAAACTGGTCACTACCTACCCAAACGCAACAACCAAAGAAGTGAATGTAACCATAACACCAATTGGAGACCAAACATCATTCTTAACAGGGTCAACACTTAGTGGTTCAGCAAGTGTATATCACTATATACAAGGAGGACAGAAGGCCTAAACAAGATATATCCAACAGTACCACAACAAGTAGAAGTAGGTACCGACATGTCTGTGGCAACAGCAGCAACAAGAGACTACATGTGGAAAGACAATCTGGGGAACGCTAGGATCGGCAATAGAAAATCAAACCAACTTTCCACTCATATGGGGCATACCAAGAGACGTACCATGGTATACATCAATATGCCTGGGAAACGGAGAACAAAGACATGGTGTATCTAATCCAGGATGTGCAAAACTAAACAAGCATATCCAAAGATTCACATGGACAGACAAAAAAAAAAGGTGAACCATTCATATACATATATTGTCCACTAAATGGAATACTGAGAATACCAAAAACAAACCTCATTAAGATGGAACTACTCGACGTACATGCAGGAACATCCGGAAGCTACAAACAAGTAAACCTAACAAGAGGAGCCTCGGAAACAGCACAACAGGGAACATCAAACAACCACTACAGAGCAGAACACAGACTACCAAAACTAGACCAAACAGGACTCGTCACAGCAGATGGAAATCTGGACATGTACGTAGAAAAATTACATTTCCTCTCCAAGCTAGCAGCACCATCACATGCACCACAAACGCAACCATCACTTCAAATAGGAATATATCCAGTAAGATCAAATACACCACTCGCAGAAACAGTATTCGTACCATGCAGTGGATACAGGGTGACAACAGAAATAGTTGTCGAACATGATCCTGACTCATTGTACACTTATAAAACTGTGGTACCACGCACGAAATATACGGAGGAGACGTATTTTGGGCTGTCGACTTAAAAAGCATGAACCAAATACCTCATGTAGAAAACAAGAGGAAAGGAACATTCAGAGTATTTGATCCTCAACCACCAGGTACCAAACGTCGTCGCACAAGTGAAGATGTCAAATAATGCACTGATACATGCAGCACAGACGTCGATGAACTTGCAGCTAAACTTAAAGAAATAGAAGATAAATATTAAAAACTTCAGGAAAAATTAGTTGCTATTGCAAGTCAATAATATAAGGAACAGGCACCAAAACAAAAAAAAGAAATCCTAATGTACCATAACCATACAATATTTATTTAATAAAATACATACAAAAATATAAACATGTGTTTTGTCACTTATACCATCAATTCTTTTTGCACATACTCAAAACAGATCGTAGGTGAAGTTGGGGTTGAATTTTCGCTGCTCCTTTACCTCACTCCAGGTTCTCCACCTAAACCTTTCAATACCAGTATTCCATTTTTCACTGTTAAAGTGACACCTGTTGCTCAAAACAACAAAAGGCGTGTTCAATTGCACATGGTCACTTTGATTCTTACGAGCTAAATTCACTTTGTCACCACTACACAAACAAAGCAATGTTTCCTTGGCGCCATCGTCAAAATTTTGGAAGCCGAAACGCTCAATTAACACAATTACAATAACCAGTATTAATCACAGCGTCACCTACCATAGTGATGAAAGTAGATTTATATGGGGAAGGTTCAGAGACTATCTCAAGAACATTCTTCTTGTCATTTTGAGCCGTTACAAGGAAATGAGACATCTTCATTATCATTGAATTGAAACCTTAACAGCTGCCAAACCCAATCTTAGTCTCCTTTATAGTCATATAATAATCCTCGAAATTGCACCTAACAGCAATAAACACTACCAACATACTGACCCTTTACAAACAAAACTAATTCTGAATAAGTAAATGAATTCACAACAATACCTTTCGAAATACTGATCGCTGAATCAAACATTTTCTTGTCCAAGTCCATCAGTTTCAAACACCTAACCCAAAAACTACTACTTGTTATCAATTCAAATGGTGTACAAACATAAATCAAAATAACCTTAACCAATATTTGAACTGATAACCTACCTTTCAAAACTGACTCAAGGAGGACCAAACCTTGGCAATCCCTGCTTCCTTGGCCTGGATCAACTTCATATTTACTCCGTAAAGGAACATCTCCACTGCCTTGTTGCAAGTGCTGCTCTGGGAGGGATCCACATCTAAGACCACTTCCTTTTGGACATGCCTCCACCAATCCTTATTCGGGACGGTTGCTACATTTGATGGGAAAAGCCTCAGTTGTGCAACGTGGGGACATCCACCCAGCAGGAAACTGGATGTATATCTCACCCCGTCCTTTTTGACACGTGTAACTGACGACATTCTGGATTTAGCAACCTGTCCCGAGTCCTATGAGGTGGAGGTTGTCGGAGGTTTTCCTACAGACTGCCAGTCCCAAGAGCAACGAGCATCTGCATCACCGTCCCGTATACTGGCAGTCGTGCCAGACATGAAAGTGGCCTTTTGTTTCGTTGCCTCCCGTATGTCGATAGATGATGGATATTCTATCTGGTCGGCTGGACAGTAGGGAAACCAGGAGTTTACACACTCGATCACCTTCATCACTGGTAGAGTAGGGGACAACATGCCCAAGATGTAACTCCTCCTGCTACTGATAAGAATTGATTCCAGTCGGGATCAATCTCGAAACACCTGCCCAGCTTCAGTTGAACAACTCAAAGTATCCTTGCAACATCTATCCGTAAGTCGACACTCTTGCACTGAGGCAGTTTTTCGGTCAAAAAACCGACAAGGCCAGAGGTGTTGGATTGTGACATGCTGCAAGTGAACTACAAACATGAAACAGTTTAAGAACATAATCACGCACAGGGTCGCTGAATTTTAACTTGTTACACACAGATTTCTTGGTCTGGTTCTTCCTCTTGCAAGACACAGGAGGTGGCGAATCTGGTAGAGGTTGCATTTTCAGACAGCCTTCAATTAACACTGGAGACACAGACCTGATGCTACCTTCAGAATCTGCATGGCTCGGACGCAGGTAATTGTGCAACTCAACCTTGTTCGACGAAAAAGTCAGGTGAGGGTTTCCGTGTTAGGATTTTTGCAGCAGCCAAGTTAACAAGTGTTCCAGATGCTAGATGTTATGTGAACGACCTTCACCCCACCTCGCCAGCTGATAGGAGGTCAAGTTCAGTGTGCAATACAGAAGTAAAGGTGAGAAATCGCTCTTGTAGAGACAGCTCCACATTTCTGCATAGGAATTTTCACTTATTCAATGCATCCCTCTGAAGGTGCTAGCCCGAGAGGAACATTGATTTGACCTGGAAATGCATTTTTGCCTCAGGCTGAAAACCAGCATAAGTTGGGCAAGAACACTATTCTCGCTTCACTGATTTATCATCGCAGGAAAGGGAATATGTTCTGTTCAACACAATGATGTTGGGGAGAGCAACCGGTAAGGAAACGTAGTATAAATTGCAAACATGTTGAAGCTTGCCCATAGATGTCATACATGAGAAAATAATTTCTCTACTGTACAGATATCTTACGTAGTTTGCATGCCAACAGTGGTTCCATAAGTGCATATAGATAAGACACAACTTTGTGTAACACGATACCATCTGTGGAATAGCATTTGCGCAATGTATATTCGTAAACATTGCAACATAACATAAATTTTCTGTCACAAATGTTTTGTAGGGGTGAAATTAAGTCGGAATTTATTATGTTCCTACGGAATTGTGGCTTAACAATATTTACAGGAATACAAAAACTCAGTGCGGCCTATACACGCCAAAATACAGTATGTTTAAAGTTAAAATTTTTTGATGCAAAAATATGTGACAAGTGGTATGTTTTATGTAAAAGTAAACATTAGAAATTTTAATAAATAAGTTTTAAAAGCCACTTTTGGACCTGACAATAAATCTAATTGAAATATAGGCTTAATAGACACATAGTAGAATGCAAATAAATTTCAATTTAAATGCGCTGATTAATGAGTATTGTAAATTATCATTAAAACATTTAAATGCATTTGTATGTAAGCCCTATTCCACAAATTGCTACATAGGCCTACTGCTTTTCTACAAGTTAATTGTCAACATATTAAAATAAAAATGTATTTATTTTTCCACAGTAGACAGCAGATTATTTTTATGCCGGGAAACATAGTCTCGCAAAACAAACATTTCATATAAAGAGTTGACGCATGATGTCTTTCCACATATTAAATTGACTCGGACTCATCAGTACAATAAACTGGGGACGTACAACAAAGCCTGATTTGCCGCCACTATTGACGAGACGTCAGAAATTGTTCTATCTACCAAGGCACCACACCCTATATAATTATTCGCGGCCGAGCCATAGACCATGCAGCAGGATCAACGAGTACCACTACATGCTGTTAAGAGTTCACTACTGGCACCACCGTCAAGGCTTGAACTACAATCCAGTACTCACCACGGACGTCTCACACCGAGGATCTATGCCATGGTGCTGCACCTGTCACACCCCTCTCCACGTCAACCCCAGCTGCCTCGTCAAAGGGATGCCACAGCAGAGTATATATACCGGGCCACTCCAGGGTTCGTTATCAGTTCCTGTACCTTCACCGCAAACACTTGTGGTGGCAAAGGAATCATCGGTTCCTGTCTTGCTCTTCACCGCAACCGTCACGGTGCTGAAGATCCCTGAAGCTCCTCGCCTCTGAACAACCAACGTTGTCAGAACATTTTCAATACGTGCCAGTCCCTTCAGGACACCAGAGTGTAGTTACGGAAAGTGAGTAGTAAGGACACCAGTTTTCTGCTTGGCCTGAGTAGATTAAATACAAGTAGCCTTCACCTAATTGCATAGGGTGTACGACTTCCGTTAAACTCTAGTGGATAGGAGGTAGTGCATTCTCCATCATTGGTTATCTCCTTAGAATGAAATAATCACTGTTTTCACTCACTCACAGATATCACATCCATCTAGGGGACAAGTGACCAGGTTTTACAATTACCATCATCACCTTAACAAAAGCAAGCTTGGAAGGCCACCCATTCTCCGCACTCGTGTCGAGAACCGTAGATCCAGGACTAGGATACTGCTTCTTTGGGTGCTGGTCTGCCAGTCTGGAGTTTACTCTTCTTACAGCACACTAGAGGTGCTGAGAGTACTTCTCCGGTATCTTGGGGGACCCGTTCTCCTGGAACACTCACCCCACAAAAATTGGAAAGCCACCTATTATCTGCACCACGTGCAAGAGACCCTACAGCCATGACACTAGGTACACTGTCCCATTTGGGTCGGCTTGCCAGCTTGAAGGTTGCCCTTCTAATTGCACACTAGACGTGCCGAGAGTAGTAGCTCTCCAAGACTAGGGAAATAAACCCTTGTGGGACAACACCTGTGTTGTGTCAGTAGCCAGTGTTAAAGCAGATTGAAGAACCACTGCACTCTGGTGTTGGGGTTTTAGAGTGAGATACGGCACTGTACGCAAGCCATTTCACCTACACGTGCTATGCTTCATACAAGCCAAGTGCCAAACCTTGGTAATGACTGATAGTTGTCCTTCCTCATGCCCTTTACCCATTGTAGTGGTACTCGTATCAGGGTGAAAAGGAAAAATGTTGCCTCTAGATATCCACTGGAGATTGACCCCCCTCCCCCTGTGGTTACGCTTGAAAGACTCACCCATCATGAACAATTAGCTGAACTCCGTAGACACCCAGTCTCTGCAGCACCTACCTGTGAGCCTGCCACGTTCCAGCCGCCAACCAAGAGCTCCAGGAAAATACACCCAGTCTTACAAGCTTTCATCAACGGCCAAACCACCTCCCTGGGTATCACCAATCTCTGGTTCTGGGAAACGCCTCGAATGCCACAAACCACACAGGTCGCTGCACCTCGTGCACCGAATCAAACCCACTCGACCAGCTCTGGGACAACTCAGAGAACACCGCTGTCTGAAACTCATAACACGCTCCCACAACCACAGGTCAAACGCCGACCAGGACCGCCGCCCTGAGTAGTAACAACAAAGTGAAAGATAGTATTAGCAGAGCACACCTTCATCCCGTGTCCAAAGGCCACTCGTACAGTAGTCTATGATGGCCAGGCTCCTGTCCCTCGTCGCGATTAAGCCAAACATGCAGCGCCTAATCTAGCGTCTGCCAAAAGTTACCTTGACAGCAGACAAGTCAGTACCCAGGACTATCACGCATAAAGCTTAGGAAATTTTCTGGCGCCCAATGTGGGGCAAGCCGCCTTAATTTGAGAGAAGAAATTAAGCAGGACCAGGCCAGTCTGACCCTCGAGATAAGTTACTAGCTGGGGAAACAAGTAATCGTAATAACAGACTTCGGGAAGTCTAAAAAACACCCTGTGGGGCTCAAACACGGTATAATGTCCGAAACCGACATTGATCAGACCGAGCAAGCCAAGGCCAGAATGGCCACTACTCACGCAGAGCAATGTGCGAAGTCAGACTGCCCAGGCGAACGGACCTATCAAATTTAATGCGCTCACTGCCAGCTGCAGTATGATAAGTCTGTCTGAGCTGGGTAGACGTAGTATGACACACAGACGGGCTGGAATTCCGCTGTGACGTGTGCCGAACCCGGCAGATAGCTTACTGCAGCTGGTTGACATGCCCAGGGCGAGGAACGCACACTATCTGGTGTATCACATGTGCCAAAGTCTTCCATCACAGCTGTTTGGCTGGCTCGACGAACGGATAACCCAACCGGGCATGGCAAACAGGTGTGAAGTGTGCAGATGTACCGCTGAATACTGCCGACCGAATCTGGGACACACCATTCGAACCAGCACAAGTTGCACAACAGGGGACTTTGTGGGGCGACCCCATGAAGACCCTCTCATATTCCTCTCAAGAGTGCAAGAAGAAATTCCGGGACCACGAGATTCCACCTAAGCAGTGGATAAATCTGACCCCGAACAAATTCAAATGCAAGGCCAGAGATTGGTGAGGAAAATATGGAAGTTCCCAGCCGACTGGGCTTGGCTAAGCAACAGGCTTGCCATCGAATTTACCGAAGAAGAGGTCTTGTGAACCTCACCTCAGAGTTCTATAGCAGGTCACAGCACCCTGGTGAGGAAACCGAGCTGTTCATACGGCAAAAAGTCCAGATCTTCCACCACATCTTCCATGAAGAAAGCAAAGAAAGTTGGGTGAGGCACGTGACAAGAATGTTGCTACCACAACTGCGAAATCTTCTCATAATCCCCAAGCCACTTACGGTGGAAGAATTAGTGAATAGGCCACGAGAAGTAGAGCATAATCTCCAAGCTCAAACACGCTTAGAACGAACGAAGATTAGCAAGGTTGCGGAACCCGAGAAGCCACAAGGAAGGAAGGAAAAAGCGTCACCTCCTGCCCAGCCCATTCAGAACCTTCCAAAGTGCTGGTATTGTCTGGAGTATCACTTCCACAAGGACTACCCGATACATCAATTTCCATGCAGCTGCACAGAAGTAGAGGGTGCAACTAGTGGGCCGTGACCCACAAAAACCGAGCAGAAGGGATGCTCACAGGCAGGAAACCCCATGGCTGGTGGAGTAAAAGTGCCGATACCGCCAGAACCAAAGGCCTATGATTCAACTCCTAGACAGAGAAACGGAACCACCTGAAACACCACACATAGCAGTTACGATAAACGGAAAAAGTGTCCTTGCCCTCTTGGACTCAGCAGCTACTAGCAATTTTTTACACAGCGAACTGCTAACCAATAAGCAACGGGCCGCATTACGCCCTCAGATGAGAGACGTACAAATGGCTAAACCAGAGTGCACCCTCCCAGTCAAAGGGTAAACCACTCTAAATGTCTCTATTAACAAAATCTCTGGACCTGCAGAGTTTGTAGTATCTGCTGAACTTCACGAAGCACCAATACTGGGGTACCCCTGGCTCTACCAACAACAGATCACGGACAGCGAAAAGTGTACCTGAGCAATAAAAATCGAATTTACTGTCAACTGGGAACACAGCCCCAAAGCCATAATGCCACCGCCCCTTAGGGCAGAGGAAATTAACCATGAATTAAGCGGGGGAAAAAATTTCAACTCAAGCAAGTGCTAAGACAACAATTCAGGGGCTTTCGGGGGGTTGCCCTTCGCCAAACTACAACTATTCAACATGAGATCTAGCTAACCACCATCACCACCCCAGTATACAACCGACCCTACAAGGATGTCCGTAAGACATCGTCGTCTATTATAATAATGGAATCGATAAACAAAATTAAACAAGGTATCGTGGAACCCTCGGATTCCCCGTACAATTCACCTGTACCTGTGTCCAAGAAAGATAGGACAATTGTGTTTTTGTTTAAATTACCAAGCACTGAACGATGTTACACATCCTATTCCCCACCCGCAATTAACTTAGCACATAAAACACGAGAAACCCAAATTTTTAGTACCATTAACATGTAGTAGCCGGGGTACTGGCAGATTGCAGTACACCCCGATAGCAGGCGATATACAGCCTTTACCAGCCTGAGGGGTAACTCGACAGTTCCGAGTGATGCCCTTTGGGCTGAAGAATGCACCGGCCACCTTCCAAAGTTTAATGTTGTCTGACGCCCTAACCGGATAATTTTTGACAGTTTTGTTTTGTGTACCCCGATGACATAATCTATCCAAAGTCATAGGAACAGCACCTCATCCACCTCAGTGTGTGTTAGAGCACCTATAATTACATGGTATGATGACCAAACTCTTGAAAAGTCACTTCGGGAAGACCTCAATAGACTATTTGGGACATATAGTCTCACCCAAAGGAAACTTCCCTCAAACTAGTTCCATACACGCAATCTAAGAAGCTGAAGAATTTAGAACAAAAAAACAACTTCGCAGTTTCCTCGGCCTATGCAGCTGGCTACGAGATTTCATACCAGGTGTTGCAGACATCAAGGCCACGTTACATACCCTGCTGGAAAAGGAAGCCTAGTGATGATGGGGACCCAAACATCGAGCCACCTTTCAAGCCCTGAAAGTCAGCTTTCCGAAAATAAAGCAATTACATATACCACAAGGTGAAGGGCCACTTATACTTCAAACCGACACCTGCCAAAATGGCCTAGGAGCAGTTCTGTACCAAGAAGTTACCAATGGCCAACCCCAGGTGATAGTCTATGCCAGTACCTGATTCAATGCCACTCTCTCCCGGTGGTAGCTTAAGGGCATCGGAGAGGCAATGAGCAGCCTGATGTTGTTAGCATGGCTACACCAGGATCCGTTCTGGCTGGCCCCCACCCGGCATGGAGATGTGCAACGTGAGTTCACGACGCTCCTCAGCCCAGCACCAGAAGATGCCGGCCAGGTTGTGAAGCCATCATCCTGCATTCCACATATATCTCTAGAGGGACTCTGCCACACCAGGGTCACGATCCAGGGGAGGTGCTGTATATCAAATTAGTTGTCCACTCAGAGGTGGTTGTTGTCAACATTGGGTTCCTGCTGGCCAGCCTTGCGGGCCACCGCAGCCCTGAGCTGGCTCCATGCCAGGTCCCTAATGGTTGTGTCCCTCAACGACAGGAGGCGGAAACCATGTGTGACCATGGTGATGTCCATCTGGTTGCTCAGCGACAGGAAGCCCGCACCGCTGCTCATACATGCCACATGTGCAAGGAGGAGTGTGGCTCAGTGCAGGAGGATCATCCATCGCTTGATACACCTTCGCAGGTCTGTGTCAAAGCCCGCCAGTGCCATCTTGCGCAAACGTCCATCTCGCATAAAGAATTGGAGGCAGGACACAAGGAGGTGTGCGTGGCATCAATCTTTTGCCATGGCACTAGCAGACTGACGTCGACCTACTGTCAACCACAATTATGGCACATCCTCCTCGGATTTTTGCAGGGCCCTGTATTCTGTAGGGATCCAGAGGTGGTGGTAGTAGGAGTCCACTTTAGCCAAGGTGCCCACTGGCGTACCGTCAACACAAAGCTCGGTCTGCGGGGCAGGTCATTTGCAGCGGAGTTCCACCCACTGAACGACCAGGTTTGCTGAGTCAAGAAGGACTTGTAGGTTTTCAATATCTTTAGACATAACCAGATCGCCAATGTATGCCAGTATTGCATGACTCTGCCGACCGATCTGGCATCCCCTGACCATCCCTTGTATTGCCACGCAGTGCATGAGGAGCTCCACGCTAAGGTTGAACAGCACAGGGCTGAGCGGACAACACTGGTGGACCCCAGCAGCAATTAGCTCGGTGTGGCCATCTGGTATGCTGATGTGGATGCTCTGTCCCGTGTACAGGTCTGCAATTGTCGCTCTGAGATCTGCAGGGACTCCCATTTCCACAATGATGTGGGCAAGGTAAGGGTTGGGTAGGGACCCGAAGGTGTTCCGAAGGTCAAACCATGCTACCTCCAACTGGCGCAGTTGCTGGTGGTAGTCATCTATGGCTGCCTGAAGAACAAAGTTTTGTTCGAGGCAGCCTTCGAATTACTGGAATCCTTTCTGCTGTCTCGACACTCTCCCTGTCCTGGACACCCATTTCCCGATCCTGACTGCCAAGATGGTGAAGCTGAGGAAGATTGGGCGCCTGTTGCCTGGATCTTCGCGGGGCACGTCCTTTTAGATGAGCACGGTAACAGATTCCTTCCATCAACATTGTATAGAGGATTGGTGTTGCACAGCATTGTACAATAACTCTTAGCACCACGCAGCCAGGGTCCACATTCCGTAAATGTCTGTAGCGCACGCCATCAGTCCCTGGGGCAGTGTTTGCCATTCTGCCGAGTCTGGTAGTGATTTCCTCTGCTGCCAGGGGCCCTTGGAGGTCCTCAAGGTCATCTTCGGTGGGTTCATGCACCTGCAGCTCAGCACCTGGTGGGGTTGAGCCGACCACGTATCCTTCACTACTGAAGGCCACAGTGAAGTGGGCACGGAGGTGATCCTCTGGGATGGTGCAGTATGGGGATTCGCCTGCCAGCACCTACTACATGGCCTTCTTCAGGCTGGTCCTATACAGCTGCTGTATAGAAGCGGCTGCCTCCCCGTCGAACCTGTGGCCAGGTGCAACACGTCTTTGCCTGTCCGAACTGTAGGGAGGTGGCCGACGATGGCCTCCACGTTGCCGCACACCACCTCTGCGGCCCGGTAGGAGATGTGGCGGGCTATCACCTCTGCCATCTCCTGGTTGGGCGACCTGGTCCCTGGCTTCTTGGACCTCAGCAGCACAGCCTCAGCCAGCATAGCTGCTGGAAGCTCCCCACATAGTGCCTCGAGCACCTCCCAGTCGTCTGCAACTTCAGCGAACCATCAGAGCCAGTGTTGCTGAAATGCAGTGGGTTGGGCACATGCACATCTGTGATCTGTATCTCCATTGTGTTAAGTCTTTTAAGAGCAGTAATCTATGCATACAAATTCTAAACTTATGGTCTGCACAAGAGGCTTTCCCCTCCGTCTTAAAAAAAATGCATAAAAATACATATGTACACACACACACACACACACATACATAAACACAACCAAACACACACACACACATCTCCACATGTTCCGAAACATTACATGTCTAGGATGCAGAATTACTTTGTCTAACATTCTGTCCACACTGCTCTAAATATAAACTAATTTATGCTTGTATCACAATACATTTACAGTTCATGTTGAACAAATAACTGTCACAATTACAGTAGTTCATGATGTGTACAACTGTTTTTTTAAGAAAACTATTAAAACATTTTAACTTTAGAACTATGTATATGCAACAAAATTACAAATTTACACCTAGAATTTTAATGCTCAATTTTATATTGTTACAAATCATCATAAAATAATACAAAATTTCTTCACACATTATTTTTGATGAATTAACAATTTCAAATAGCTGGTGCGTGTACACCTGACAGAGTTGACACCATTACCTAATATACACCAAGTGCTCACTGAACTGCGATCACCACTCCAGACTTAATGAACAGCTCAGTCAGGTGATAATATGCAACAACCTTGACTGTAGGCCACGTGGTGCATGTAAACACAAGGCAATGTGCTAGTCAAACAGTGTAAGTGGAGATGAAAGGGCAAGAATTTAACAGCCATCACAAATGCTCAAGCATTGGACGCATCAATAACCCAAACAGCAACATTGGTGGGGTGCACCCATCATAGTGTAATGAAGAGGTACCATATTGGGTAAGGTAGGAAAATGGGGCAACAATCACCTTGTGGCACTTGGGTCCATAAACATGTTGATTGGAGAGTAAAAAATTTGGAAGAGGTTGTGTTGGTCTGGTGAATTAAGGTTTTCGCCACACCAAGCTGATGGGCATGTGTGTACAATGTCAACAGCACAAGACTATTGAATCTTTCTGCATGGTGAGATCTGTAAAGGCTAGTGAGTACAGCTGTATGGTTTGGGGATGGTTCTAATGGCATGGAGTGGAACCCATGTGTCTGAACTGTCATGTAACAGACATCTACTGTGTATTGTGACGTGTGAACATAAATCACACAATGCAACACTTATTTCCATATGAGATTGGCATCTTTCAGGATGAAAATGTGGAAACCCACCAAGAAAAGAACTTGATTAAAATTAAACTGTACAACATTTTTAACAAGATGTGCCATATTGTACGGGCCTACTAACTCACCTGATCTTGATGAAGATCATTTTTGGAATACTACAGACTGCATCCTTTGAATGAAGAATTTTAACTGACCTCAGTTGGATCACTATAGACTGTTATAAGGTTAAATGGTGTCAGATCCACACAGATGCATAACAGCATCTAGTGGAATCCATGCCATGATGTGTCTAGATGGCATCCATGTCAAACATAAACACACAAAGTATTAACTTGATAGTTGCATTTCAGTGTGCACTCTTTTTATACATACACAGCAGGCAAATTTTGTTGTGGTTTGTAGGAATCTGACAAATTTTTACAAAGAGTATCTACAGCAAATGTTTTTTTAGGCAAGTAGGTAACTACTTTTCATAATATCCACAGTAAACATTGAGATAGAAATAGATTTATTCTTTTCACATCAAACGCAACAGAACTCTTGAGGTGTATAAATAATGTTGTCTTCAGAATTGTGAATTATAAAATTCTGAAATCCACTTGCAAATTCTGACGTCCGAAGAACCCAGAATGGAAATGTGCTTAAATTTCGTTAAACATACAGACTATTTTAATTTATTATTTTTCTACCTTTAAAAAGCATACTTTATTAAAATATTTTATTAAGTTGCAAAATATATACATCCTTCTTTCATATACAGCATAAATCGTCTTTTCTGACAATTTTTAAGGTGTCTGTACTATTTTTATATGAGTTCTTCCCATTGTATAGTCGGGTGCAGTGCTCCATAGGCAGTTGCTTTACTTCAACCTTAAAAAATCTTTAAATTTTAAAAAAATATTTACAACATACATGCTACACTTCAATATTTTATTTGTCAATGTCAACTAAACTAAGGATCTTTTTTAATATCAAAGGGTTGTGAATATTTTTTTGCATGAATTCCAGCCTCATGCGGTTTTGCTGGCCAGGACATTGAATGGCACTTGTGACAGTCACCAAAGTGGCCTGAGATTCAACCAGCCAAATGACATAAGAGAAGAACGTGTCCACTATCCTGTTCATCTTGTCAGCATGAAACTCACTGTTGAGAGACCCAATCAGGTACGACATCTTCCCAGACTGCTGGCCACACACGGCAGCTGCATCCAACAGGGAGGCAAGAATAAGTGCAGCATGCACCTCGTCAAAAGGTTTACCTACTTCCTGGCAGTAGAACTCCAGCCCTTCTATGATCATTATCCTAGACACCATGGTATGGAGGTGAATTGAATACAGGTGCTTCAAAAGGTCTTGCCATGTGGGTAGGTACCTACAACAAATAATGTTGCTGTACTGAGATTTCACTACCATACAGATTTGAATTTGAAATAACAATTAAGTGTAACACCAGACACGAGGCCTGTAAAGCTTAATATTACAAATTGACTTAAGTTCATACTTGCTCAGAATTTTTCTTTCCTGCACATGTAATAGCTCAAACCATGACAACCTCATTCTTTTAGCATCATTCAACAAACCTAATGAATGGAAGGCCTTAAATATTTCACACATTTGTTTATTAGTTAAATGCTACTATTACACACTTACGATACTATAAATGATTGATTAATTAATTAATTAATTTGACGTGTGCCTGGATAGGCTGTCAGGCATGATGGTCGAGAAGTTTGTCTGCTAGACCAAAAACCAGGTGGTCTACATTAAATAGACGGCGAGAGACGAGGGGTGTTGGTTAGTATGTTTTTACTACTGCTTCTTGGGTGCCGAGGTCGTAGTGGGTTTTACCCAGACATAGCGAGCTTGGCCTACGACGAACTGGCGATTCCACAGGTGAGCTTCGTTTGTCCAGAAGTGGACGTTATCCCAGCCGAATCATGTAGCAGTGCCGGTTAACAGTCCTTTCACCACGAGATGGCACGAGAGATGAATTCGTATACACGGAGATACAAATAAGATAGTTATCGGAGCAGCAGATACTGACTCGTGTCCGAGTTGGGCAGTACAGTCCCGTTCTGCCTGTTGTTCCGGTGTGGGTCAAGGAAGTGCACTCAACTGTCTGGCGGCAAGGAAGACTGCATTTCGTTCCCTACGTTTACAGCCATGCCTATGGTTGTAAGGCATTGAGTCTCTGCTTATAGTATGCTAGGTACACCTTGACGTGAACCAATTAAACACAGTTTATAGTGTCAGTCTGGTTTTGGCTTGCTGACCAGGCTCTGTTAAGTCTCCACTGACGGGCTGATCAGAGATGGGGAACTGTTTGGGTCACCAATGCCACCACTGGATATGCTTCCACAGGGATGGGCGGCAGATTCAAGCTTCAGATATTCCAGCACTAACAATGCCGTGGGATAAGGTAATAACTCGAGACTGTTGCTTCTCTCTGGGTGAAAGTGTTGCTAGTGGTTGTGGCTCCTCTGTTCCTCCCCACCGGCACTGGTACAGTTCTGTGGCAGTTGGAAAGCATCAGATGGCCATCTAATGGGTATGTAGAAAATATGATGGACCCCTGCGGAGCGCCCGCGATTGAAATTAATTCGATAATATCAATTACCCGGTTCTTGTCAATGGTGTATGTAGCAACCTGTGTATAGTATGCAAACACGACAGATACTGTCAGAAATAAAAGCTGTAAGGTAGGAAACAAAAGCATGTTTATTGATGGTTCAATAAACATGTGACGCGTGATACCTCCTACCAGGCAATTGAGTGCTGAAGGTTACTACGCTGGTCAGGTGTAGGCGACCTGGTTCTAATGGAAAAGCGGGAAAGAAATATCTAAACGAGAAAAGATATAATACTTCTAAACTGTTCTAAGAATGGTGTCTTGAGGAGACAAAATGAATTTAACATGTTAGTGAGCGCGTTCGCTGGTGTTTCGCTGGTGTTCGTCGATGGTGAAGTAGCCGCAGGGGGCGTACTCAATGCTTCGAAGTTCTATGGAGGTCCTAGCAATGAGCAGTGCTGTGGGAAGTCGCGAGAGAAGAACAAGAATTACTCTTGAGCTTGGCAGTGTCCTGACTTATATAGTGGAAGCTTGTAGGCTGCTGGTGCGGGGTGCGGGGGAGGTGTGATGCCCTCCTGCCCTGGTTGGCGTGGGGAAACTCTGGTCAGCGTTTCTGCTTTGTGTCTCGCCTGTGGTAATCGACCTTGCCCAAGGTCTGGGCAGTTTGTAGACTCTCAGCGCGGGGTAGGAGGGCGGCGTGCCTGCTGGGTTGCGTATCCTCCAAGTGAGAAGGATTCGCTCATAAGTTCCTGCTGCCTGTAGGGTAGGCAAAGTGTCACTCATGTCTGTAGTGGTGGAAGAGGTATTCTTGGCGATGAGTCGTAATCATATTAGATTAATTGTATAAGCAGCATGCGTAAAATTAATATAACTTATCACTTATGGCAACAGGCAACAGTAAATGGAAATTGATGTTTGGGTTATTAAACTCAGTGGCATATGTGTAACCACATTAGAAACACTAGATATTGTATGTAGAGTGTGACGTAGTTAAAATTATATTTTAAAACTTGCACAGTGGGTAATCTGATCTTTATTTGTTGCTTTCAGATTCACATACAAGAGAAAGAAATGCCATTTATTACTCATAACACAACACACATTGCTCCATATGGCACTGAAAGCAGTCCATTACTCATTGTAACATATTGCCATGGATGGTGTTGAGTGCAGCTGTTATGTGGTCCTGTAAGTTCCCAGTGGTGGCAGGATGTGTTTAGAAAACATCTTGTTTGAGGTATCCCTAAAAGAAAAATCTACACACATGCAGTCCCGAAACCAAAATGTCTAAGGGATGTTATCAAATCACAAAATCACTTTCTGTGGAAATGTCTGTGTAACAGAGTTACGTATTAAGATAAATATTAGGTTAGGAGGTTGACACCCTTGCAGAGGCCAACTGGTAGATGTTAGAGCTGGAAATAGTTGTAGACATCTAAAGTGATTGCAAGCAAACTAATATACAAGAAATGAATCATAACAATTAAATGTATTTGAAAAACATATCACATGGCGCAGTTGAGTGGAGTTGTAAAGTAGTATAGTAACCTACAGGTTACAAGAGTGGATAATTCACGCAATTTGCAGAACACCTTTCAAATAATAGCTACCATCACCATGGCGGTGATGGTAGCTAATGTGAAATTACCCCCGGATTTGAACCTTCAAAGGAAAATTGCATACCATGACTGAAAATTCTGGGGAACAGATAAGGTGAAAATTTCCCTCCTTCGGGACATGATGGGTAGTGCATCTGCTCAAATTATAGCATTGCTAAATATTCCTGCAGACAATGTGAATGACTACAAAAAAGTGAAGGTGGCTAGTAAACACAATCAAAAATGTCAATCAACAGTTTCAGGTTAAATTAAACACTTTGGATGATGTTATCACACCAGTGGGGAAGGTTGCCCTCTATTGTGCAGTAAAAGGAAAAGAAGCTATGACTGAGTTCATGTTACTAGATTAAGAAGTTATTCCCCTGTGGAGTGGCTCTGGCTACCCAGCCATCAAACAGTATTTGAGTCACCAAAATAAAAAGTTGCTTCTACTCCTGTATTGGCATCATTTGACCCCGACAGAGACATTACAGTGCAGTGTGATGCATCGCAAAATGGACTAGGACATTGTTTACTTTAGGAAAGGGCTTCATTGAAGGGAAAATTAGAGTTAGCTGCCACAGCTGTGCCATATGCCAGGATAGACATGATGTCTATACCAAAATCCTGAATTTCAAAAGGTGTGCACACAAAATACACATAAAGTGCAAAAAGAATTGATATAACCAAGGCTGTACTCGAAACTGTTTCCTTGCATCCATCACAAACTCATTAGTAATTTGCTGACCACTGTATCTCAGTATGGTTAAACATATTCACTATGAGTTGTGCCAAAAAAATAGAGTGTAACCTAAAATGATAAAGACTATATATTTGGTTTCAAATTAAATGTTAAGTAATATAATTACTGTACTTTAAGAGAGTAGGGTTAATTTAAATTATATATAAAAAAGGAAATCAGTATTTCAGGCGGCATGAATGGTCAAAATAACAAGAGACAAATAATTACTATATGCAATAACAAGAAATAAACAACAATTCAAAGACAAAGTAAGATATTGCCATCAGTTAATATTATCATTTTAGAATCTCCTCTCGTATTTTGCTAATTTTTAATTTTTTTTTTGTTTTTTATAAGATCTTGTTAACTCTTTACTTTAAACGGGTTTCTTTCATCATTTATGCATTAAAAAATTATCTGGGGATCACTACAATGAATTATTTAACTCAATACTAAATTAGTCATGACGAATTTCCGTATTTCCCAAAACTTTTAGTTTAGGGAGAAAAAGGTTTTAAGAGTTAATTTTCAAGTTTCGCAAAGACCTGGTTTAGCAACATATGCACAAAATATCTAAACACATAGAAAAGGAAAATTTATGGCCTGAAAGTCAGAAAGTAGCCCATGATGGGACAATCCGGCATCGACAGCAGTTAAAACATGACGAAAACGAGAAGGATATCCTCAGCCACAACTTGAAGATCAGGCGAAAGAATCAAGGCCTTATTTTCGTACTGCCAGCACAGACTTGAATCACAGACACAGTGACTAAGGGTGCATTTATAGTGGAGCGGCAAGCAGAGCGGAGAGGGGTTAGTGTTTATAGTGGAGAGGTGAGTAACATGGTCGGAGAAGCGAGGTATTCTGACATAAACCGACAACTGCCGAAGTAAGAAGTATAGATGCTACTGCAGTTGGAACGTCCATCCCATGAATACAGGCAGAGCAGAAAATGGGCAATTTAGCCAACTGTATGAGAAATTACATTCATATGCCGACAAATTCATTCTGTATTGTAGGATATCAGTTGCAACATTTGATTACATCCTGCAAATCGTAGATCAGAGAATAAACATAAAATGGCATAATTTGTACACAATCCAGTAGAGGTGAAGCAACGATTATTTATTACAATAAGATAAGTTACCTTTTCTGTACTCATAATTATTACATTTTTATATGTAATAAATATATTTTAATGTAAACATTCTGGGAAAAAACCTGAAACTAAAATGTTGAAAGTGTGTTTTAGGACAATACTAGCTTTAACCTGCTGCTTCATGCACATGTTTATAGGGATAAATAATGAAGTTTTGTGACACTAAGCCACTATTGGGTTCTCTACCCCACTGAAAGTGGAAAGTAACGGGATACTACCACACTATATTTCCCAACTAGTACAGGGTATGACTCTCTGTGTAAAAGAATCCGGAGGTAAAGTTTCCCTTCACTCGGATCTCCGGGAAGGGAATACATTGAGTAAATACTATGAAAGAAAGAAGAGAAAGAAAAAGAAAGGCAAGATAAGGATTGAAACATGAAATGTATGCAAGCTATTGCAAGCAGGAAAGCTAGAAAATGCAAAACAGGAGATGAAAAAGAACAGATTCGATGCACTTCGCATGCGTGAAATGAAATGGGGAGGGAACGGAAAGATAGAAAGTGGAGATCATAAACTTTTCTACTCAGGAGAAGATAAGAGTGGTGGAAATGATATGGGAATACTGATAGGGCAAAAACTGAAAAATAAGGTAATGAAGGTGCAATATATTAATGGAAGATTGATGATGATACGGCTGCAGGGTAGTTCGAAAGACGTGGTATTAATACAGGTATATATGCAAACTAGCCACTATAGAGATGAAGAGGTGGAATAATACTACGTAAAGATTGAAGAACTTATTGAGAAAGATAATAAAAATGCCTATATCATTATTATGGGGGGCTGGAATGCAGTGGTGGGTGAAGGAAAAGAAGATATTGTAGGAAAATTTAGATTAAGGGTAAGAAAGATTAAGGGTAAGAAACTTTTGCAAAGAAAACTCACTTGTGGTTACACCCTATTTTTAATAACAAAAGGAGATGTTATACACGGGTCTCTAGTTTGAATAGAGAAAGGTACCAGCTGGACTACATCCTGATACAAAAAAGGTATAGGAACTGCTCGAAGAATGCCAAAGCTTACCCAGGAGCAGACATAAATTCAGATCACATTCTCGTAGTGGGAGAAATACAAGTAAAGTTGAAGAAGGTGGAGAGAGGTAAAGCAAGAGAGAGATTAAACTTAGAGACACTCAAGGAGGCAAGTAAGGCTTCGGAGCTGGAAGACAGATTTATGGAAAAATGCCAAAGAGGCAGAGATGAAGAATGCATAAATAAAAAATGGATAAAAATGAGGGAAGGACTCATGATATCTGCCAAAGAAGTTCTAGGAATTAGAGTGTCAAAAAATATCAGGAAAGAATGGATAACTGAAAACATGTTAAAAAATATGGAAGAACAGAAAAAGTGGAAGAATACGGGAAATGAAGAAGGAAAAAAGAGGAATAGGAAACTGAATAATAAATTAAGAGAAACTGTGAAGAAATAGAGAAAATGGAGAAAGAGGGAGAGTATGAAATGATGTATAGAATGGCTAGGGAAATAGCCTTTGACGGCAAAAGAAGGAAGTATAACATGGAAATAAAAAAGTGGATGGCACATTAGCCAAAGAACCACATGAGGTGTTGACTAGATGGCAAGAATATATAGAATGTCTGTACAAGGCGGATCAAAGACCAAGTGAAAGTATGATTGAAGAGGAGGCACAGGTGCCAGAGGATAGAAAGGAGTACGGCATCTTGGAAGCAGAAGTAGAAAAGGCACTGAAGGAGACGAAGAATCGAAAGGCGTGTGGAATCGATAATTTGCCAGCAGAAGTGTTGAACAGTTTAGGAAACAGGGGAAGGAGGGAGATAGTCTACCTATGTAATGAGATATATGACAAAGGGGAATGGCCAGATGACTTTCTCGCAAAAAAAAAAAAAAAAAAAAAAAAAAAAAAGTTGAAGAGCATATGACTATTAGTCTAATTTCTCATGCAGCTAAAATACTGTTAAGAGTGTTGAATAGAAGGCTATATGGGAAGTTAGATAGATGGATTGGAGAGAAACAGTTTGGATTTAGAAGTGGAAAAGGAACTAGGCCTGTTAGGAATCATAGGGGAAAGATATATTATGAAAGGTAAAGAAATTTATGCTGTTTTTATTGACTTGGAAAAAGCTTTCAACAGAGTACAATGGAACAAGCTGATGGACATCTTGAAGAGGAAAGGACTAGATTGGAAGGAGAGAAGACTAGTACAGAATTTATATTTTCAACAGAAAGTAAGAATAAAGATTGGACCGTGAAATGTCGGAAGAAAGCAGCATTGGGAGGGGCGTTAGACAAGGCTGTTGCCTTTATCCCTTGTTCAATTTATACCTGGAGGAGATTATTGGGAAATGCTTATATGGAAGAAGGGGAGAACGTATTGGCAGAAAGAGAATAGAATGTATAAGATTTGGCAATAATATAGTTTTATTAGCAGAAAGTGAAAGAACTATAACTAAAATGCTAAAAGATCTGGGAAAAAAAAAAAAAAAAAAAAGTATGGTATTCAGTAAAGGAAGGAAACTGGCAAATATTAAGATAGGACAAGTAAGAGCATTCAAATGTCTAGGAAGTACGATAACTGAGGACTTGAAATGTCATCAGGAGGTGAAGACTCGTATTGCGGTAGCGAAGGAAGTGTTCAATAGGAAGAGGAGATTGCTGTGCGGAAAACTAGATAAAGCACTGAGGAAAAGACTTGGCAAGTGTTTAGTATGGAGTTGGCACTCTATGGGGCAGAGACGTGGACACTGAGACGTGAGGATGAAAAAAGGCTAGAAGCATTTGAGATGTGGATGTGGAGGAGAATGGAGAGGATAAGTTGGGTGGAAAGAGTGAGTAATGGAGAAGTGCTGGAAAGAGTTGATGAGAGGAGAAAACTGCTGAAAGTCATAAGAAAAAGAAGAAGTGGATATATTTATTTATCCACTGGGCCACTGCGGCCCCACTTGAAATAACTCTAGCCACTGGGCCAATACAGCTTTTTGGAAGGGAAAGTTTACAGCCCATAGACAAAAAAGGAGAAATGACTATAATTTTTTTTAACAATGATTTTTTTAATGCAGTAATCAATCCTAAGAAAAGCTTAATCCAGTACCTGAAGGAATTGGATATTTTCCTGGAATAAAAAGTAGCCCCTGTCACTCTCCAACCCATCAACTATATCTTTGCAAAAAATCACGTTGATCCATTGCTCCGTTTTGATGTGAAAAAAGGACAAACACACTTTCACATTTATATAGTAGTAAGGATTGTTACAGACATGTTATAATAGCGTATTCACATTTTCTTCGCACTTTTTGAATTGAACCTATGAAAAATTATTTTATATATATTGTGTACATTTCCTAAATATGCAATGTATCACAGTCATTTTATCCTTATTTTACCATAAAAGTAGTTTATTTTTGGGTAAATATAACATCTACTTATATTTTATGTATAAAATTCAACATTTCATTTATAATTAATAGGAATAAAAAGAGCAAGAAAATAGGTGTGTTGGTAAAGCCTAGTAAAAAATAGTTTGTATTAAAAATATTATTATACTGAGTGCACATGAATGTGGTGTATTATCCCTTTGCTGTAATTTTTTCTGGTCTCAGTTAAGCTTTGTTTGCATGACGCAGAGGAATATCTTGGAAGTTTAACATTAACAGTGCTTCAGAAAAGTTGGAGTAACCGTGAATGGACTATAGTAAGCAAATTATGAAAAACACTTACTGAAGGTACATAATCACAGACATTCGTGTAACTTGCATGGAAAGCCTGCATTGCACCAGTCGCTGCCAACATAAGTCTCAGGATTAGATGTCGCCATGTTGCTGTTCGTGTGTCCAGAAATAGTGTAGTTGTATTTATGAAGAGGCACTGTTGGAGATAGTCATTATGTTTGGAATGGTTACTGCAGGTGGGGGAAATACAGGAAGACAATTGCTTGTGGGCTGGATGAAATGCAGTGGATAAAGGTTGGTAATCAGTATTTGGTCATAGACACATCTGTGTACACCACTTGCTCGATTTCCATTTGAAGAAACATTTACTTGTCATCTGGTAGTTTAATATGCGTCAAGAGACTACCGAAGAAAGAAATTCTCTTGTCTTGCTGCTTGTGGATGTCATCTCTCATGAATTAATTTTTTTCCTATTCTAACTGAACAAGTTTCAGTCCTACTTCTTTTTGCAGACTCATTATTTTTGGCAGATGTTCCGTTGCTGGTTTGAATACTTACAGCTGATGGAGATGGAGAAGACAATAGATCAGAGTTTCCCAAGTGGTGGGTCGCGACCCGGTACTGGGTCACAAAAAAAAAATTGCCAGGTCGCAAGAAACCGCTTCATACTTCTCATGAATAATTTATCTTATTTTAATTTCAGTTTTGCAATTATATTTATAATAATTTCATATAATAATTGTAAGTAATTATTAAAGTACGTGAAAATTATATTGACATCTAAATAATGTTTTATTTTACCTACACATCTCAAACTAGGCAATAAGTTTTCGTGGGTCACAAAAAAAAAATAATAAAAACAACCAGGTCACAGGGAAAAAATTTATTTGGAAACGCTGAAATAGATGATTCCCATCATGTCACCCAGTTATGTTAACTTAACATCCACAATGTTGGTTTCTAGAACATATGGATCGTTGCTCGTTGAGTCCAGATTACTGTAACACTGACGTTCAATGAATTGGTCTGTTAAAAACTGCACTTAGTAATGATTCCAATGAAAAAGACATTTAAGCAAACGTAAAAAAAATTAACTGTAAAAAAAGTTTAAAAGCAAGCTTTTATTAATAAATAAACTAAAAAGATAAAAATAATTGTAAGAGTAGTTGCACAATTTGCAGAACCTGTAAGACATGGTCAAAGAGCAGTAATAAACTTTACCACAAATTAATATTTTTTTTATCAATTTATATTAAGTTTATAAAAGCTTGGCATAAATAGTTAAGAGCCTTGACCAAGATATGTGCTCACTACGCTTACGCAAATGAGGTATACGTTATATGTTGCGAATAGTTACAAGCCGTACACAAGATATGTGCTAACTACGCTTATGCAAATGAGGTATATGCGCCAAGCTTTTATATACTAAATATAAAATGATAAAAAAATAGTATTTGTAGTAAAGTTTATTACGCCTGTTCGACGTCTTACAAGTTCTACAAATTCTGTAACCAGTCCTATGATTATTTTTAACTTTTTAGTTCATTTATAAATAAAAGCTTGGGTTTAAAATGTTTTTAAAGTTAATTTATTTTTCACTTTTTAGTCTCGCGTATTTAATTTAATTAATATAGGTAGACTATTTACTCATTCACAGACTCATCCATCTTCGGTATCACTTGCGATCAGGCGAGTTTCAATGCACTCTTTTCACAGGAAGTTGAACTGGCATGCTGAATATTCATTATTCATCTTACATGTGTATGTGTGTGTCGATGTATTTGACATTTCAATACGAGCTCACATAGATTGGCCTCTTCAAATGGTATTTCACATCCACACAGTCGATTATTTGAATTCCCTCTCATGTTTCAAAGTTTGAACGGTCTTTTATCCACACAACCACGTGTAAATGAGGACTTCCCCAGCACTGAAACTCTACACGCCACCAGTAATTGACAACTTGTCCACCAAATACATTATGATTGCTAGTGATTCGGTGGGCGCCGGACAGACACCACACAGACACCTACCGTACATACAAACAAGTGACATTAAATAAAATCTTGTAAAAAGACGAAGAACAGACTGGTTCTTCTCAAAGTACTGCTGTGTGGAAACTGCATACCCTTCGTAAGCAGCCGAGGGCTACCGAACCTACCCGTATGCTCTGGTCGCCGCTATGTGAAACAAATAAATTGGTTCCCTTCCGCACCACTATTAACACACCTCCTTCCTCGTCACTCTCATCGGCGCTCCACTATAAATGCGCCCATTACTTTACATTGGTATGATTCCGTCACACTTCACCTCTTAGCTCACCGCGCCGCTCTCTTCTCTGCTCGCCACTCCACTATAAATGCACCCTAAGGAAACTTATCAGTGATTTACTAATACTTTTAGCTTATCTCCAAAATAAGCAAAGGTTGGGTGCAAGAAACCAACAAAGTTTTGCCACGAAAAAACAAAATATATTCCCAGAAAAGGGGAATACAAATTACCTAATCTAAAGAGGAGTGCCTGAAAACAGCACACAGCTTCACGGAGTGTAAGTGAATGTAACTACTCACAGCCTGAAAAGAATCTTCTAGCCATTTCCTTTCCAACAACCAAGTTACACAATTTCAAATATGGCCATCATGTGAACGTTCAGACCGATTGTAAACCCTTAGTTTCTATTATGAAATAAGAGTGTAGGCAAAATTTGGTCGAATAGGTTTCAAAGCCTAAGGATGAAACTTTTCACGTATTTCGCAGACCTGCTGTCACAATTAAGCTGCGGGGAAACTGGTGATGACTCAGAAATGAGAGAAATGGTACACTCGGTAAGTGCTCACTTGCCAATAGGCATTAGCAGAATAGTAATGTTTCAGGCAGAAACAGCTAAGGATCCCCACAAGGACTGGCCTCACCCAATCAAGATCTCTCAAGAATATAGGTTCTACTATAAAGTACAGGTGGATCTTCATATAAAAGATAATATATTGTTTCTAGGTGATAAAACTGTGGTCCCAAGTTCACCCAGACCACATGTGCTAGAGCTGGTCCATGAAGGCCACTTTGGAGTCCAACAAACTAAGTAGGGCTTGTCAGTTATTCTACTGACCAGGAATGTAAAAGACATTGAAGTCAAGGCTGCAGGTTGTCCTACTTGTGAACAGTTCAGGTCCAAGAACTATGGAGAGGACCCTCCTCATGAGGTGCCAAAATTTCAATATATTAAGATGGGAGATGAGATTATGCAGGATGCTGGTAAAAATTACCTCATCCTTATTGACTACTTTTGTGACTGGTTGAACATATATATGTTAGCTAGTAAGACTATCGACTCGGCCATAAATGTGATGCAGACTGTGTTCAACATTCATGGTTCCCTAAAGATCCTCATGGCTGACAATGTACCATTCAACTCGGATGACTGCAGAACATATTTCAACAAAAAAGAAATAAGTACTATACTAGCACCCCTGTAACTTAGGACTTGGTGAGCTCTGCCAATGTGAGGCCACTTCCCGCAAGGAAAGAACACAATTGGGTGAAGAAGGCACAGTGGGTGGGAGCAGCTCAACGACACACAAACAGCGTTGCCACTTTTAAGCACTATGGAAAGATTTTGCTGTGCATGAATTTTCCAACTATAAAATCATTAACTAATTTTGAACTATGTGATATAATTGAGATGAAGTTTGTTTTATTTACTGAATATGAATTAACAAATCCATCACATACATTGAATAAAAAAACAGTCAACAAGACTATTTTTTTGAATTATAACATAAAGAAACCACAAAAACAGTATACATACAAAAATAGGGGCCATGGCAGCTGAGCGGTTAGACTGCTTGCCTTCTACAAAGGAGAACTGGGTTCAATCCTCAGCCGGGCCACTTCCGGATTTTTGCCAGTGGGAATTGTGGCAGACGATGCCATTGGTCGGTGGGTTTTCTTCAAGATCTCCCATTTCCCCAACCCTTGCATTCCAGCGCTGCTTCATTCTCACCTCATTTCCCCCTCATTGCTTTCAAGACCTCGTTGTTAAGAGCCGTCCAAATCACTCAAATCATACAAAAATAATAGTTTAAAAAATGTATAACATTTTCTAATAAAGAACTTTATAATAACAAAATTAAAACAAACACCTTTCTTCATTTTAACTGAAGTTCACCTTTTAAAGAACTCCTGTCAGAAAATATTTCTTAAAAATTTCATTTTTGTTTAAAACATATAAATTTCCATATTATGGATTGTAGATTTTATTATTTTGTTATAAAGACAAATGTTTTGGAATATTTACCAATTTTCTAGTTTACATCAGTAATTTTTCACAAAATTTTGACAATTTTTAAATTGAATATATGGACTGTATCCAATATCGCTGTGTATGATAGTTACCAGCATCAAAATATTTTGTCAATAAATCTAACTCCATCAAAGCATATGAAGTAGTTTCAATTTGGTTCTTTATTTTATATCTTGGTCATTTTTGCACTGCGAGACCTTTCCATAGTCCTTAATGGAGCGCACACAAAAAAAACCTACTCTTCAAAGCTACCATCTCCCCCTTTCCGAGCTTGCATTTATGACCCTGGCCTTGTTGTCTGTCCAGAAAGTATCAGCTTACAACTTCAGACTATTTTCTTCTACTAGGTATAGGTATAGACTATTCACAGTAAAGGAAGCACATTTGAAAGCTCTCTCATTTGGAATAATAGTCAATAAATACATGTTATTTTAAACTTGGACATTAACTTCTGAGTGCGATAACATATACACACTGTGTTTATTATTTACATGGCAATATTTATTTGAAAAAGGCGGTTGTAGGATAAGAACTGGCTGAAAGGAAAAAGTAATAAGGGCCTCAAAAGTGCTCACTTTAACAGGTACAGCCTATATATGAATTACATACAGACTACAAAATGTAAACCATGTGCTATTCTGTAGCATAACACTGACTGTTATCTATGAACAAATGTTTAACTACAATACACAAATACAATGAATATAGTAGGTATTCACGCCTATCTACACTAAAATGAGCAACGAGAAAACTAAAGGTGCGATATTACAATACTCCGTATTAAAAAAAAAAATTGAATTAGATGTTTTATTTTAACAGTATCACGGCAGCCCTGATAGCTCCTTCTTATAATCTAACAAAGAAATATGATATAGGTGGGCAATAGTAATTACAGTGAAAATTTACAACATTTAATGTAGTTATAAATTCATGAATGAATGATTTATCTTTGTACATTCCAAATACTGGCACACACCAGTTACCAAAGCCTGCTTTGGGACCAACACTTTACATTTCCCACCTGTATCATCTTCTGTCACTGTGTATTACTTGAAACAGCTCTCTGCACAGATCCCGCTTGAATTATTTCTGCTGAACGTGGCAACAGTGGACCCAGCTACCCACCTGACAACTACCTGAGTTGTATGCGGTTGGTGCTTCGCAAGACTTGTCTCTCTCTCTCTCACGCTAGGCAGCTCCAAGTCCACTTTTAGGCCGGTGTGACTATAGCAGCTCCCATTACACAAGTAGCAATGGCATGGCAGAGAAGGCCATAGGAATTTCCAGGAAGATTATGCAAGTCGGACAGAAGAGAGAGATTATAGAGACCTATTATGGAAACATAACAATGCACCCATAACTGGGTTAAATGTCTCTCCAGTGCAATTATTATTCAGTAGGCAGGAAAGAACACCAGCAACAATGAGTCTAGCAACTCTCCAGTAAGTAATGCAAGAAGAGCTATATGATGGTCTACTGGCAAAACAAAAGAGTTGCATGACAAAACAGCTAAGAGGATGGGAGTTAGTTTTAAGGAAGGGAACAGAATTGTCATGAGGACAGTCAGGAGTAGTGATATCAAGGTGCACAGAGTCAAGGTCATACTGGGCAAGAAGAGAAAAAGATCACAGAATGGTAAGGCGAAATAATATTCAGATGAGGCAATCTAAGGCTGAAACATGAGAGATGGAATGGCGAATCATTCCTGAGTGTGAGGTCAATGAGAAATGTAAGAACAGCAGTGATAGGGTTGAAAGGGTTTAAAGGAATCAAAACAACGTTAGAAGAGGGCCATTCCATGCATACTACTGATGCGTGTGACTACTTTCGAAGGTAGATCAGTGACGTTGACTATCCTATCAACCTAGCTTGGCCTACCACGGTGAATACTTCCAATTCTATTAAATCAGTGTGGCGTAGTAGTGTGCCGCTTGGGGATAGGTTTGCTATGGGCTGTAGGGGAGTCAAACCCCAGGGTGAGGCAGATAGACGTGGCTGCCCGTCCAGGAAGCTCGATCCTCCTCACTGTCAGGGTCGCCAATATGCGGGATGCCAGCGATCCCAAATGGGTGACATGTAATGAAAGTAAATCCCAGATGATGATGGGGATGCGTGGTGTGGCGGAGGAGACCTAACGGGTAGAGTAGGTCGGCATGATGGGACAAAATCTGCAGCTGGGGATATTGCCCAAGGTCGGGGATCTGGCTGGGCCAGGAGTCTAACCCGGACTACTTTTCCCGTTGCAAGCTTAACTGAACAAAATCTGGGTAGAGAGATGCCCCCTGGGTGAGTTATTCTAATTCGTCTAACGGACTGCAGTTTAATATTACTGGTAGTCTTGGGGATTTGCCTAGTGGGGTTGTCGCAGTGGCTAGCCTTGACCTCCTGAGCGAGTTATTTAACTTGGTCCTCGTAGTCGGTCGTGGGGTAATCTGGCCACCAAGCAGGTGATCCAAGGGGGAGGCGATCTCTAAAGGAATAAATGGAGAGATAGGCAGTGGAACTAACTCTTGGCTCACAAACTGAGGTGTATCCTAGGCGGTAGAGCTAACGGCTGCCTGTGCTAAAGCACGACATTCCCTACATCGTTTACTTGGTAAACCAACTTTTCGATTGTACATCTGAGTGTTGTAATTACACAAGGCTAGTTCAAGGGGTGGGCTAGCTATGAATAACGAAACACAAAGTAATAAATTTGACGTGGTTTATTGAGGGATTAGTCCCTGGAGAGAACCAAGCAAAAGAAATTACAAGTACAATACAGAAATATAATTGCCTTAGCAAAACACTGGGGAAAAATAATACATAAGAACGTGAATAACAGGTCAGGCGAAGGCAAGTCTGAGGAAGCTATAGCTACACAACTTTACAGTGGCTAGTAAGAAAATATAAAATGTATAGCAGCGCAACTTTACAGCAGCTTAGCAAATCAAGAGGAAGTTAATCCGCTAAGTAATATGAAACGCAATGGCTCGTTACCACGGAGTCAAAGGAAGTTGACTGGGGTAAGGATTACTGGGTTTAAGGTAAGATATGCCTGTAGCTGGTGTTGGTATTTCACTTGCAGGTCTTCAGCGAAGTGCAGGTCTTGAGAGAGAGAGTCTTCACAGACTGATGATGGCCTTAAGGTGCAGGGTAAGGTAGGAGGATTAAGGTGGGAAGTAGAGTGCTCTTGGTCAGGCAGACAGGAGAGTCTTCACAGACTGGGTAAGCAGAAGTGAGGAAGTGAGTAAAAGAATTCTTGAGGACTCAAGGATAGGTTAAGTCCTTGCGGACTGGCAGACTCAAGTCTTTGCAGACTGGGGAGGGCTCGCGTCCTCTTCAGTCGCCGAGCCCAGCGCATCTGCCAGGGCTGGCTGCTGGAGCTGTATTTATACAAAATTTGATGGTTATCAGCAGTTCTGCAGGGTGTAGGGGGTAGTGTAGCCTTTCACCATGGGGGTGTGTTTATCAGGACTTTCTTATCGCCCCGCGTGGAGGCGACAACAAATTAAAATCACTATCTCTGAGGTGGGCTGTTTGTGACGTCACAAGGTCACGGAGGTGTTGCAATCTCTCAGGATTGTAGGAACTTCTTCCAAAGCTAGCCACGAGTAGTAGAATTCTCAATAATATTTATTCAAATCGCTACCCAGACTTGAGGGCTTCATTAGCGCGATACATTTATTCGGGGTTGCCACTTATATATTCCGCCCCTGAGCGCACGTGGCTCGTAGATGGGGCAAAGTCGTCCGTAGAGAGTGCACTCTCACTGCGCAGCAGTCTGGCATGCGTCACTACATATGTGTGCTGTATCAGACATAATCAAAATCTGAAATATCTGTTGTTCCTAAAGGAGACCACATATGGTTATGCAGAACAATTTGCATATCAGCACATCCTGAGACATAATTTCCTACAAGATGCTGAGTGGAGTGAGAAAGATTGGACAAGAGGGTGAAGTAAGGCAAGTATGGAGCAGCGCCAGAATGCAAGGGTTGCGGAAACAGGAAATCCTCCAGAAACTCCACTGACCGGCAGCATTATCCAGCAAGATTCCCACATGGAAAAATTCGGGAGTGACCTCACCAGGAATTGAACCCAGTTCCCTTTGTGGGAGACAAGCGCCCTAGCCTCTACACCACTGTGGCCCCCACAAGATTTTGAGATTATAGAGATGACAATGTGGATATCCAGGTGCATGATAAACCTGAATGATTAATCTGAAATACCCAAGCATGCAGTGTATTGTAGTGCAGATCATTTTGGTTTCTGTGAGTATTTACACCATCCTTTCACATCCTCTTGGTTTGTGATTACAGGCATTTGGAGTTGTTCTAAAAGTATGGTCTCAGTCTGTAATGGTGCTTCTGGGCTGGCACACATGCATGACAACTCATGTTGAAGTGTGACCAAAAGATGTGTTGTATTATATATAGTGAACTGTTCTTGAAATAAGTCTATACAGCGAAAACATGTTGCACTGCAGTTCACACAGCCATTTGTAGCTGCTAATAGTTAAATGAATACTACCATCATCTGATGCTGCTATGCCACGTATATAACCATACTATAGAATCAAACTACTTTATCAATATTACAACATCCGTTATAACTCATGAGAAATGTGAGTACAATAGTGGAATTATCACATACTTTAACAGATGGTTGCTAGAATATATTTAAGCACCACTTTGAATGAAGGCTAGTTTTATTCAGTCACCTTTGCAGATAAATTGGTGGTAGTGCTCCTCATACATAATGTACAGTAATAGTAACTTTCCAAATGTTACTTGTTTAAAAGGTATAAGAATTATAAATTACTTGATCCGGAACTACTTAACAACAAACGCTAGGCCTACAGTAAAACAAAATAATTCATTAAGTTAATCACTTGACCTAATAGAATTTTTAAAAAAATATATATTTTGCGAAGATACATATTTCTGATTCAAAAATGTAGAAACACCACTGTCATTCTACAGTTTAACAAAAAAATTATTTAAAAACTTTGAGAGTGCAGTCAGGTCAAAAATTATATGCAGCAACATTAAGCTGTATTAAAATTCCTTTTTTTCTCGCACATTAGTATCAAATAGTTATTTGTGAAATACTCGCACAATTTCATGACACTTACAGAAACCGTATGTTAGCCAAAGTTTCTGAACCCAGAGCCGCAGTTCCATGTATTGGCGGTGGCAAGCCTGCCAAAGGGGTTGAAGATATGTACACAACTTTGCTTCCTTGCTCTGCCCAGTGGACTCCACACTAGAAAAACAATCTACTTTAAAGAAACTTGACAATATTAATAACTTTTCATAATTTTTCATAGGTTAAAATTTTTTTGACACTTTCTTGCCATTATAATATACCTACCATACTCCATTTACACTGCAAATATTGAGTCCAACTGCAAGTATTTGTTAGGTGTGAGGTGGCCATGAACAAAATAATAATAATAATAATAATAATAAAAATAATAAACCTAGGTTTAAAACATTTTCTTTCACAAAGGGATTGCTTGTTATATACATACTAGTCTCTCCATGTCTACCCTTGTTTAGTGACTCGTTCAAACGTTGTACACAGTACATTACACACATAACGCTTCTATATTTATATATTTTATATCAATTGATTTTATTTCCCTTTTAACAGAGGGGACCAACATGTTGTATTTCCTGTTGTGTGCTGGAATATCTAGGTTGGCACTCCTACATGGTTGTTCTCATAGCTGAGTTAGCAGTTATCGGCATGAACGCTGACAACACACGACTTCATGAACTGGCAAACAGAAACAATGTGGTGCAAAATATTGGCAATGAAGCAATGTGAATTCACATGGTTTTGGGTGTCAGTGTCTCAAACATCTGTGCACCTTTAGGAGTCGGCCCTTGGCGCTGATCCTTGGTAGTCTCAAAGTACGGTTTAATTCGTTTGGAGAGATTTTGCTGTGTAGTACTACACCAAAATCTATCAGTTCATTTCACTCTGAAACTGAGTGAGATAATAGAGAAATTTACATTGCATTTGTAGGACCAACAAGACAGGGAACCCTGCTGATGATGTTCCTGAATTGCAGTACCTGGCTCTTCATTGCAAATTTCACTGACCCTGAGGGAATGTTAAGTGATCACCTGGTGTTTGGGGCATGTGATAAGATACTTTCTAATAAGAAATTGACTTTCAAGGAAGCTTTAAACATATTTAGTAAATGGCTACTGCAGCAGAAACAGCGAGTTAGAACACAAATGATTTTCACAGTGCTGTGGGCGATCTGGTCGTGGAATGTGAAGCGTCAGTTTACAAAAGAGCAGATCAGGTGATGGAAATAGCAAATGTTCATCAAGGAATACAATAGTGAAAGAGTTATATACCACATAATAGGAAAACTTGAAACATTTCATATCTAACACTGATTACAAATTGAGTTTGTCTTTTGGTCTCACTAGTCTACAAGAGAACTGCACAGTTACATAGGTCTACCATAGTACGAAAACCTGAAACATTTCATATCTAACATGAATTTAAAATTGCGTTTGTCTTTTCGCCTAACTTCTCTGCCACTTCTTGTCCGTACTGGTGACCTTAGACCTTACTCGTTCCTGTCCCTGTATCTCTGCTCCATCTGGCCACCCTTTGTATCCTTCCTCCTACCCTGTTTCTCCACCCTTCTGTACTGTTCCCTATTCCCCTGTGTTGTCAGGTCTTACAATGACTCCTTACTCCTGCTTTCCTTCTCCCCTGGAAAATTCTGCTTGGCTTCTTCCGTTTTCAGTCACAGAGGACACACTTCACTGCTGCTGAAATGATTCTCCACCGCTCCTGTTTTTTCGTCCTCTTGACGGGACGTTGCCGTTCTTGTTCTGTGGAAGTTGTTTTTCTAACGACTTTAAGTTGGTACCTGTTCCTCCTAACAGTTCTTCCATCCAACGAAATGAGATATGAGCACAAAGTACCACCTTCTCAATGTAAATTGCAATATCTTTGTACTTCTGTGATCCACATAGTTTCCTGGGCATAGATTGGAAGGAGTTCCTAAACTTTATGGGCCATGTCGAAAAATTGCTCTTCTTATGTTGTTTCACCTTTTGAAGAATGGGTTGAAAGTTATCCCAGCTCACAGTCATTGGATATACATTCCTCTGCAACACTGGTAGAGTAACCCGGATTGATCAACCTATGAGGAGTTGTGCAGAGTTGTAACAGATGTCCGATAGTGGTGTATTTCTATACCCCAGCAGTCCCAGATAAGGGTCTGCCGACCGCTTGCTTGATAATGTTTTTCAAGTTCTTAACTGCAGCTTCTGCTTCACCATTACCCTGTGGATGTCTGGGACTGCTGGTGATATGAGTGCAGCTATACTCTCTTACAAAATCTTTGAAGGCGTGAGACACATACTGGGGCCTACTGTCCAAACTTACTTATTGAGGGATCTCTTGGCGTGAAAAGGGAGCCTTGCATCTTGTTATCTTGGTGCAGGTGAGATGCTTCTAATTTTGAATATTTACTGGTATCTGGAGTAGTAATCAACTATTATGAGATAGTGCTTCACATTCAGTTCGGCCAGATCCATACCAACAACCTCCCAAGGCACTTGTAGTAAAGGTGAAAGTAATCAGGGGTTTTTGTCTGTTTGGATTTACTTTGATGCAAGGTACACAATTAGCAATACATGTTTATATATTGCTTATAATCCCAAGCCACCACACTGCACTCCTGGCTCTCGCAATGCACTTTTTTATTCCCATATGTCCCAAATGGATCTGTGTCATTTATTTTCTGGCGTAATTCTGCAGGTATGACCATCATAATCCCTTTCATTAATATGCCTCCAACAATAGACAGTTCACCCAGTATGCCAGACAGTGCATAGGTACTTCAGTAGGTTTCCGAGGCCATCCCTCCTGAACGAGTTGTATCAGTTCTTGGCATGTTGTGTCTAACGCCTCAGCTTGAAGCACTTCCTCCCTTCTGGAGTTTGACGTGGGAAAGGATGCCATAAACTGGAACCTGCTCAATCCCGCTAACAGTTCCTCTTCATTGCCAGAGGGAGTGATCGGTGCTCTGGACAATGCGTCCGGTGTGAAGAACTGTTTCCCTGCCATACACTGTATCTGGTAAGAACACCATATCAACCTCATCTTGTATCTCTGCAGTCTAGGAGGCAGTTCATCACTTTTCTTCCCTAATATAAAACCAGAGGCGGATAATCAGTGGAGAGGAGAATATGTTTACCACGGATATAGATGTAGAATCGGCCGCATGCCCATGACAAGGCTAGTGCTTCCGTCTCGATTTCTGAATGTTTCTGCTCCACTGCCGAAATCGCCCTTGATGTGTAGACCACTGGTTGCTAAACATTATTGTCTGGTTGTTCTAGGACTGCCCCTAGTCCATATGATGATGCATCATCCCTGATTCAGCTCTCCTTGTTGGGATCACAGTGCAGTAGCAGTGAGGCTTTACACAAAAGGTCTTGGGACAAACTTCCCTACGTAGTTTGCCTTTCCTAATAGCCACCTCACATCCAAGATGGACTGAGGGGGTGGCATGTCCCGAACTGTGCTTATCATTTCAGGGTCCACTTCTATTCCTTTGTCTGTCACTATATGACCTAAAAATTTGACCCTTCTGACAGTAAACTTACATTTGTGATTCAATGTGATACCTGCTGCCTTGATTTTCCCCAAGACTCTTTCCAGGTTTTCATAATGTGTCTGTTCATTTTCTCGGAACATCAAGACATTGTGTGACATATCACTCCAGAAGTGTCTGCCAAGATGCGAGACATTTCCCGGTAGTAAAACTCAGGATCACTCGTGATCCCAAACAGTGGTCTGTTGAAACAAGATCTGCGGAATGATGTGATAAAAGTTGTGAGAAGTCTGGACTTCTTTCCTAGGGGTGCCTTCTAATATCCCAAGTTAGCATTCAACTTGGAGAATACTGCAACATTTCGAAACTCTGCCATGGATTTGTCTACTGAGGGGATGATCATATGCTCTATTTCGACACAGTAATTAAGCGTTGTTAGGTCAACATATAGCCTGATTTTCCTGTTGGCTTTGGGGGCACAACTTGTTTCACATCGTTTTTCAATTAAATCTTGTATGAAGTCTTCATCAAAGCCAGTGAACAGAGTTGGATATCTTTCTCTTGGGTTAAATATTTCCTTGCACCCTACCTACGTTACCCACGAAAGAATTCCCAATGCCTTAAAAGTGGTTCCCTTCCCAAACAAAGGCAGTCTTGAATTTCCCCAAGGTATTCAGATGCGTACTGCAAGGCCCCATTAACTCCATACCTTCAGAGCGTTCTTCCAATGCTACTCCTGTCCTCTGCATAATGGTAGCAAAGCTGTCTTCCGGCAACACTAACATCTGCACCTGTTTTTATTTTGAAATTTATGTCCACTTCTATCATTCTAATTTTCGCTCACCAAGATGGACTTAACCTCCCATTGGAATTTAATGTAGTTAGAAACATATCTGCTTCCTGTATTTCCCCTTGGATTTCTGATTCATACTTACTTTTGCTTCTAGTTGCCTGACATGCCCTTGTAAAATGACCTATCCAACCGCACACTCTGCACCTTTCATGTGTTGCAGGGCATGCTTCTATATGACCTCTTTCGAATGAACCTCTGCACTAGCCAAGTTTTGACAATTGTACCCTCCAGGTCATTTTTAGGCACCGGTTTAATTTGTTGACTGTGGTTTTCATGCCTCATCTACACACAAATTCAATCAATATTCTCCCCTAAGGTTTTGACGGCGTCCGGTGCTAGGTTCGGGGGTCAAAAGGAGATTTTAGGACCAGTGAGGTTTGAGGTTAAGTAATTTTGTAGAAGTTTTGGTTTTATCCAGTAGGCGCCAGGCATCGCCACTGCAATACAGTGAAGTTCTGGCAGAGCTGACTCTCAGTGATCCCAGGGTCATTCAGCCGGCGACCACACCAATAATCCTCTTGGCGGAAAACTGGTACTCCTCTAAATAAATGGTAAACTTACATGCATACTGCATGGTGGCCTATTTGGGCTGACCACATGCCCCAATACATTTAGAAAACAATGCAATGAGACTGAACACTGAAATAACCACACAAGACACCTGCATAGAACACTTGAGGTTTTGGTGTCAATGGTGAGGGCCGCCTGCACCCTAAGTACCCGTAGGTATAACCTCTTGTAATAAAAATATGTGAGCAAAGTTCAACATAGTTTTTACTAGTCAAAAACTACAACACTCCACTATGAAGCCAATTACATTATTGTCGGGCTTAACCTGCCGATGTAGGTTACCCTATGAAAAATGGTGCGAAGCTGTGAAAAGTTGTTACAGTACGTGAAAATTATGCTTCCCCAGGCGACTAAATGAAACGAGGTTCCAGAAAACTTAACTGCTGATTAAATGACAGGTGAAACAAAGGTTGAGTATCGCCCGCAGCATGGAGATGAGGAGCGCGAATACACGTGACCGATCCCTTGAGATGCTGAACGCTGACTAACTCTCCAGTGCAGCACGCTGGCCATGGTTGGCGGGCAGTACATCACGTGGGACTACTTCCTGACCTACTTTGCACAAAACTTACAGTAGACACGTGATACTTGCAATGATAACAACTTATACAATAATTTAGATCATTGTAAACATAAACAAAATATGTGCCCTTGCATGAAATGGAATGTGGGTGAAAAAATTTTAAGTGAAACATAACACTTGCAAAATAAATACTCTAAAACAAAATAAAATGCACTGAGGCGTTTTATAAGGGTTTAGTCCGGTGTTTGCAATAAAGTCCTTTGGTATTCTACCTACCCTACTTTCACTTGCGTATCATGCTACATATCATTCACTGGGCTGCTCTGGCAGTTCATTGTACTGACACACACTCGTTGCACTTCTCATGTGCTGCATGGGTATGTTGACGACCTACTGCACTGCACAAAGTAGAGCGGTGGTCCCTGCTGCGCTGCTGAGATGTGTACAGCGGGCAAACTGTCTTAATGGAGGGGAATGCAGTAGGCATCAAAACCCCCCTCCCCCATTTGTGAAACCATTTGTTGCAGTGCACCCCTAGTTACAACAGAGGCAACTCCTCTGTCCCCGCTGGCTAGGGTGTAACACGTAGGGGCTCTTGGGATGCCCCCCAGATTGACGAAACTGCTGCTGCTGCTCCATTGGGCCTTGTTCAGTGTGGAACACTGGGGCGCCCCCGTACGTGGGACATGCCTTTGGCGGATGTGGCCGCCGCTTATATTGTCGGAGGCAAAGTGAGCTGGCCAACCCACTTCCCTCACTGTCTCTCTAGCTGCTGCTGCTCCTGCTGCTCTGTCTGCAGCCTTGCCCCCACCGGGAGCGACCCGGGCTGGTGACAACTGGGGGAGGGGGGGGAGTGGTGGCCACATAACCGTACTCCCCCCCAGCTGGCCGAGACGTTCTTGCATGTGGCCTGCTGATGCTAGCCTCTCCTTCAGGTGCTGGGGCCACGATGGTGTATATTGTAATGTAGATTACAGGGACCGCCCCCAGGGGTGCCAGGACTTGTTGCAGTGGGGGATGCATGAGCGGTAGTGCTCATAGATGCTGCACTGTCGAATACTGTGGTGCTGACCAACACACATGTCCCACCTGGCATCAGTGCGCCGGGCCCTCCCGGGAAGGGTGCAGATGCACCTACCTCCCCTGCAGCTGTCGCATTGACGTCGCCATCGTGGGTCATGGGGCTTGGAGGTCTGCTTGCATCTTGCTCTGTGTTGGTATTCACCCCTGGTGCTTGCTCAGTGGCATCTGGTGGTACTGCGTCATCACTCACACCTTGACTTCGGATACCATGTACTTCTGGGCGACAGGTTGATGTCCGGCATCGGCCGCCCTTTGGCTGCGGGTGAGGACCCCCTCTGTGGAGGTGCTTACTCACCTTCCTCCTGCTCTACCTGCACTTGGAGCTCTGCAGGGTTTTCTCCGTTGTGAGGTGCTCGTACACCCGACTCAGCTTCTCCGGTGACATTTCCCTTTGAAAGCTGCACATCGTTATGGTGTACTCTAAGATGGTTTTCTAGCCTACTCTGATCAGATATGTGGTGTCTCCGATGCTCCTCAGAATGCGGCGCGGGCCACTCCACTTGACTGCTAATCGTGCAGAGAAATTTTTGCACACAGTGGATTGCAGGTGCATGCGCAAGTACACTTTTTGGCCTGCCCTCAGTGCCAGTGGTGGCCGAGTGGAATTCGGCTCCCACTTTGCTGCATACTTTTGCTGCCGTCTTTGGTGGTCTGCGCCGGCGCCTCTCTTGGCGTGGGCCACTGGTTTCCGTGCCACTACTTGCGTTGGAGGTTGGGAAGTTGTTCTTCCCTGGCAATCTGATATTTCTCCATAGCAGGATGTCCGCCGGTGATCTACCGGTGGCTGCATTAACACGCCGACGGAGGGTGAAGAGGGCGGCGGGCAGGTGGTCAGTCCAGGTGATGTGCTGCTCACCCACACGTAGCTGCATCTTCAGCTCTTGATTAATCTGTGGGGTTCGCACGAGGGTGATACACCACAGTCTTCAGATGATGCAACCCTCACCAGGTGCACATCTTACGCCACTTCCTGCTGGTGAACTGCATGCCAGTGTTCGTCAACAGGTTTTTTGGGTAGCCCCATCTCACGAAAAATACCTCTTTTTTAACACTTTCACCACACTTTGCACCTGAGCGCTGCTGGTCGCATAGGCCTCCACCCAACGAGAAAAATTGTCGGTCACTACGACAATAAATTGTTTCCTTTCTGTGGATTTTGGTTATGGTCCCATCAAATTGAGTGACAGTCTCAAAGGGCTGCCTGAGTAGCCTTGGTTGATGCTGTTGTTTACCATCCGCTCTGCGTGCTTTGAATTTATTGATGTGTAAGGCCAGGACAGAAACAGTGCTGTCTACATTCCTGATGGTCTGGCCTGCACCTGGGTGGCCTGCGGCAGTACTTTCATGCATGTGCATGAGTACTCGTTCCCTGAATTCCTGCAGCACAAACAATCTCCATGTGTGTGGATCACTAGATGCACAAGTCTTCAGTCGATTGTTTACCATGCATCATTTTGACACTGCTTGCACAGCATACTTTGAACAAATGTGCAGTTGGTTTGTGATTCTTCCACCTCCTGATATAGATCACAAACTACCATGTTGGCATTGTCAACATTCACTTGCTGGAGGCTCATTTAATGGAAGAGCTCCTGCATGTCTGGAGGTAGGATTTCATCCCATTATGCATCGTCATGTACAATGATGTCAGTGCATGGTACTCTGGATAATGCATCTGCAAGTTGGTTTTCTCACCTGGGGACATGCTCTATGACGAAGTCGTAGGCTTTTATGAGCAACGCCCACCAGGTGAGTTTGGTACATACCTCTCCCATGTTATGTAGCCAAATGAGGCAACGATTGTCGGTGCGCTATGTGAATCTTTGATACTCTTAAGTATGCATAGTATTTCTTGATCACCCATACTACGCCTAAGCACTCGCCATCATATCTGCGCTCTGTCTGTGCTAGCTTTGCGCTCGCAAAATCAATTACCTGTCGTTGTCCATCATCACTGCATTGATAAAGCACCGCATCCAGCCCCTCCTGGCTGGCGTCGGTCTGCAGGTAAAGATATTTATTTGGGTCATACGAGCAAAGGTTTGGCACAACCGGAAACTGTCCTTGATTTCCTGGGATGCCGTTTTTGCTTCGATGCTCCACATAAACCGCTGTTGTGGTGATAAATCTGTAACAGGGGCAGTGACCACTGCAAAGTTTTCAATGTGTTCATGGAGCCAGTTTATCAATCTCAAAAACTTGCGCAACTGCTTGCACGTGTTCAAATTAGATGGAGTTATTTCGGTTTTGGCTAATTCCCTGTCTCGTCCTTGACATGCCCCAGAAAATCCAGGCTTGTTTTGCCTATGTGACATTTGTTTACGGCACACGTCAATCCATTAATGGTTAGCTATAACCATGGACAGATGATGTGCGTGCTCTTTCCAGCTTTCTAACCACATCATGAACACATTGTCCAAGTATGCAAACATGCAGTCTCCAATAAGGCAGTCTAGTACACGAACCATCATGGACTGAAATGTAGCTGGTGTACATTTTAGGCTGAAAGGCACGGCGCACAACTGAAATTTCCTCCCCTTGGGGGCCGTGAAAGCGGTTTTTTTCGTGGTCCTCCAGTTTGACCGAGATCTGCCAATAGCCACCTTTTAGGTCAAGGGATGACAGAACTTTCACCTTTCCCAGTGAACTGAGTGCATCCTTGACACTGATGTACGGTGGTGGAGCGCTACATGTCACCTGATTGATGGTGCGGAAAACTACGCAGCATCTCCAAGTCCCATCCTTTGGTGCTAATGTAATTGCTGAATTAAAGCCACTATGCGTATGTTCAATAACATCTTCAGCTAGCATTTCTTTGATTTCTTGTCTGATTATCCACACTTGGTGACGCAGGTAATTGTGTGGCGACTTGTATATGGGCCCTTCTTGTGTTAAAGGACTCTTGTGTTCGGCTACAGTGGTACGTCGTAGGGCGCCATGCTGCGCGAACACTTCTCTACATTCATGCAGCAACCTCTGGAATGTAACTTGGTGTTGTAACGGTACATTATGGTTGAATTCCTCAAGCAAAACTCTGGGCACATTATCAGCTGATCTGCAGTCAACATTGTACAACGTACACCTCTTCTTTGCACCAAAATGAATGTGCCTAGCTGCGAGTTCTACAATAGTGTTCTGCTCTGATAACCAGCGTACATCAAATATTGCATCCTCACGAATGTCAGCTGATATTATTGCTGTTGTTATTATCTCGAGATTGCACACTCTTACCATTACTGTGGCCTGACCAATGGCTGTGCTAACTATGCTCGCTAGTAGCAAGCCGGATTACATGATTGGTCGGTGTTATGTCACTCTTATTGACGAAGTGAGGTTGCAGAAATTTATACAAGCCCATTCACATACAAAAGGATTCAAATAAATTGCACCTGATTACCACTAACCTGGTTTACGAGGGCTTGCTGTGGTATCACGTCCGTTGTTTGCAGCTGTGGGACAGGGGCATCAAGGGGGTCAGACACCCTTAGCACCGCTTCCCGTTTCCCTGGTCACTAAGTGCAGGTCCCATGTTGTTGTTGTTGTTGAGGTGAGGGTGGTTGGGGCACTCTTTGAGCCAGTGAAAAACCTCTTCCTTGCTCTTATCCCACTTCACGAACGGTTTTGTATCACTATTGTCCACACTGTTTGGGTTGGGTCCTTTGGCTGAATTTTTATTTGGTTTTGGTCCAAAATACTGAGTTTTGTACTGGTTCGCGGGTTCACTGCTTCTACTGTCACTGCCACTTTGCGGCTCGTGCCGCCATCGCACTGCACCAGATTCGCGACATGGTTGACACATGTTACATTCCAAAATAATTGCACCTCTCATTAGCTTTTCCAAGCTGCCATTCAGTAATAAGATTAGCACAGTACGGTACTCAGGCCTGACAGTTTCTGCAACTAATTCAAGAATTTCTCATTCTGGGAGATGTGGTTGGAAACGTAGCACCAGGTGTACTTTCCATGTAATATAGGTGGTTAACTGATCTCCGGGCTGTTGTTCCTGGAGCATGAGTTTACTCTGCGCTTGTAATGACGTAAATGCTCTGCCCAAATCTGCATTGAAATGAACGTAGGAATTCTTCCCAGGCCAGACAATAATGATTAGTAGAACTCCACCAAGCCATTGCATCACTTTGCAAGTGATTAACCACATAGCTTGCCTATTCCTCCTAACAAACACCGTACCTTTTAAGACGTGCAGTGCAGTCCTTGATGAAGGCAGTAGGACCTTCACTTGGCTCGTCAGTGAATGTGGGTAAAGTCGGAAAACGTGTCGGAATTGGTTTCTTGGCAGGTTCTGTGTTGAGGTCAGCTGTGGATGGGTGTCTGTCTATAGCTGCCAGCTGTGCATTGCGTGACTATTGCTATTGCAGGCTATTGAGTGAGGATGGTTGGCGATATTGGCTGTCAATTTGGTGAAAATATGGGTGCAGGAAAATATGTTGGCATTTGTGGTACGTATTGAGCGGTTCGTATGAGTGGGAGAGGTGCTGAAGGTAGATTTGGCAGGCAGGGTGTTGACTGGGCGCTCAGCATTGTTTTGTTTACATCTGCCACGTGCGTGCTGTGGGTGTGTGACAGCTGTTTGTTGATATTTGCTGTTGCCGTACAGTCGTGACATGTGAACTGCACTCCCTGTGCTTACAGTCTCTTCTGCAGTGTAACATTGCTCGTGTACTGTTGCCCTACAAACACAACACTGCCACCTTCTCTGTTGCATCCTGCCTTTTAACAAGTGGTGACTTGTTGCAGTTCCACAAAAAAGTTATTCCAATCATAGGTTGTTCTCTGTGCTTTCAAGTTCTCGCTGCATTGTTTACACACGAACTGGAGTCTGGTTATGGTTTTGCACGAATCTAGGCACTCTTTATGAAACTGCACTGGGCATTGCGTGCAGCTTAGAATGAGGGTTCCTTGGCCTGCACATAAAATATTGTTGCACCAACTTGGCTTTTTGTAGTTTGGAAAAAAATATTTGGTGTTTGGTGTTTGGCTGTCCGAAATACTCGTGCTTTCATTGACGTTACTGTTTTCATCTTTTCCGTCACTGGTTGTTTCGCGGTTGTTCGCGACACGGTTGCTCGGTTGGCTAGACTTGCGATCACAATGACAATACTTGGTGCCTAGTCCGTATATGTCCACAAAATTTTGCGGTTTAGGGCACAAACACTGCAAGTAAAAGGGTGCCGGGGCAGTACCTTGCGTTTGGGTAGCCATTGTTTGTCAACAAACCCACGTGCTCACAGAGCGGGTGTGCGGAACATGGGAATGTGTCATGGTAGCGGAGGGGAGGTAGTGTATTCCCCTCACGCGGCAGATCCCTATGCGTATGCTAAAGGGGATAATGACCGGCCAAGAGCCGCTCACGTGACTCATGCTACCAATGACAGATGCTCGCTTGCTCCAGCTGGTCCGGCATGGAGTGGACAAGGAGGGGGAAGCTGGTGTGCTCTTGCTCCTTTGTCTGCTGCTGGTGGGGGCTGATGTCACGTCACCGCAAGATGGCTGACTTGCCGCACGCTCCTGCTCCACTCTCATAATGGCTGCTGTTGTTGACATTTTGGCGCTATTTCTGCTCACGCCACATAGTGTTTCCTGATGTCTGGAAGGTGTCCAAATGCTATTGTTGGTCTCGCTGCATCCTTCCTGGCATTCCCTCATTGCGGGTAGACAGGAAAAACTAGTGGGAAAATAATTTTCACAGAAAATTCTGAGTGGGGAACATTTTGCATGGAATTTAGATGGGTTTCAGCAATGCTGAGGATTATGCCACAAATTTGAGTGCCATTTTAACAGCATCCAGTGCCGAGTTTGGGGGTATTAAGACTGGTGAGGTTTGAGGCAGGTGGTCATTGACCCACGCATGTGATTCTTCCTGCTCTGTCAATCCAACCAAGTGTTGGTCATGTTAAAATGTGAGTAACTTAGACCTAGAGGTGACCTTAACCTTGCCCAATTTAACCTTGAACTTAAAACATTGAGAAAAGTAAATAGCAAAAAAATGGTACGAAATATAAAAAGGGTCAAAAATTTCATTATTGAACCCGACCACCATCTTAGATTTAAATGGTCATAACCTGACCCCAGGTAAAGTTAAACTAAAAACATGACAGTCATAAAATAAAAATAATAAAAACTAGGGAAAATACATTAGCCCAAACACCATATTGGGGGATACCCTGACCGCAAAATAAAAAAAAAATTAACAAAAAATTACAACTTGAGAAACATTGTAAAATTACAAACAAATTTTAAAAAAATTTAAAAGTAAAAAAAAAAGTAATGCAACATATAATAAAACTGCAAAATTTGCAAGAAAAAAAAATGGAAAATTTTGTAAAACGGACAAAAAAATTATTCTCTTAAAGACTTACACATAGAAGTCTTCCAAAATTGGTGGAGCACACCCACTCCCAGTATGGTGACCAGCAGATGCCTGAATCCCCACCATTATATTTCATTAGCTATTTACGTGGTCCCTTACACAAATATCCCCTCCAACAATTCACTGGATTTATGTCACACCTAACCCCCACCAATACCTAGACTGTTAGTGATTTAATGATGTCACATTGTTGGTCACTTGTTGTCTCGACCTCTGCAGACAAATGTGGCTAAAGTTGTACCACATCACAGTTTGTTGTATGATGTGAGCAACAAAATAACTTTCTCTTCCTTGGTCATTTTTTAACATTAAACCTGGTTAGTTATTTAATGTTCACCTATTCCATTAGATCAGATCTCAAGATATTTTCTGTCATACTTGTAATTACACTATTTTCCTACTACAGCAAAAAGTTTGCTCAAATTTCTAGTACCTGCTGAGGACTAGTAAGCTATTGCAGTGCATAGATCAACAGTATTCTCCCCAGGCCAGGCAGGTTTTACCCACCGCCTAGCAACCATATGAAGATAGTCAACAGAGCTGAAGTGGCCAGTACATTAAAAACTATCCTTGAAGGGAGAGAAAGTAAGTTTTGACAAGACTTGAAGTAGTTGACATGGGCCGCAGAGGAAACACGAATTAAAAAAAAAAAGAAGAGGGGGGGGGGGGGAGGCATAGTGAACAAAACAGGTTTCTTTTGCCAAATTAAGGTCTGAAAAGCATGTCACAACTGCTGTAATAACGAAAAGTTGTGTGAGAGATAGTAGAGACTTCACAGTAAAGTGAGCACTTGTGAAATCAACCGCCCATTAGTAAACAGAAAAAGCAATAAACGCTTTGCTTCTAGCGTGAAAGAATAGAAAGTCTGTTTCATTTTTATTTATGCACATTAGAATAGGCTACAGCAGAACAGTAGCACAGTTATGTGCCCTAAAAATTTCATAACATCACCCAGCAGATGCGTTGTTACAGTTAGCAGGTTGATTGTTTTGTTTTCATCCCATTCCAGTCTATTTCTGTTAGTTTCCCTCCTGTTCCATTCCCATGTGCAAATAGTGTTTTGTTTTACTCATCCCGTTTTCATGCTATAACATAACCAAAATTGTTTAGCGCAATTTCAAGTGACAGCTGTCGTGTCGCATGTCGTGGTGTGATGGGCGCCGACATGTTTGGTGAACAACAGAGACATGCGTGACTCATGAAACAAATTGTGCGGTGTGCAGATGGCACGCAGGGCACTTTATAGCAAACAAAACAACATTTAAGGGCATTACCTCTTGACACGATTCCAAAGTCTGCATACAACACTGAAGGATTATTTTGTTATTCTTGTGCATAATAAACATTATTTTGCACCTTGACAATCTCTTGTCTGCATTTTAAAAAAAATTAAGCCGAAATAGTAATTTTTAACATTCCATTTAACAGTTCACTTTCTACATGCCATCATGAGTAAAAAGGTGGAAAAAACTCTCTTCAGTTATTTTAAAAAAGATGAACCTGGCAAACCTGAAACTGAAACACCAACTGAACTAATTTCTGAATTATCTTCTGCGCAGTCTAAAAAAGATGTAGAACAAAACATAAAATATTTCTCTGCAGGTATTAATAAGTCTGAAACTCAAATAACAAGGTCAGTTTCTGAAATGTGTGTTACTGAGGCTGGTCCATCCAAGTTGCCTTCTGCACTGTCAAATGTAACACCTGCCACTAAGCACCGCACATCAGGTATTAATAGTGAGTGGCTGAAAAAATTTGACTGGTTGGTGGTGCAAGAAAATGGAATGATGTGTTCAGTTTGTATGAGATACGGGAAGAAACGGTTCACAAACAAAGAAGTGATTTGGGTAACTATTACATGCACAAGACTACGTAAAGAAAGCCTCGTTGACCATCAACAAAGCAAATTACATGCTGATTCTTGCTTTGCTAAAACTGAAAAAAGGGTACTTGAAACTGGATCCCGACCGATAGAAAAACCAATTTCCATTGTTAATAACTTAATGGAGATGCTTTTCTGGGAGCTTTTTAAGATCAATGTACTGGTGGCAATGTACTTGTAGCATTTTTAACTTAATGGAGGAGGAGGAGAAAGATGTCAGAGAGGTACATTTTGAATCAGACGCCATCTGCCTATGTTTATGGCATTTCAGTGTAACTTCCGCATAATTGCTACACGCAATTTTAAGAGCTTTATTTTTGTGTATGTATTTGAGGGTAATTTTCGTGTTGGAATATTTTACGGCATCACAATTAACCACGTGGTCGACTGAAGCCGAGTCTTTGTATACGTCATAATTGCGTTTTAAGAGCTTGTTTATATAACATTGTATGTAAAATCATTTATTTCAAGGTTCTATGTCTGTTTTATTCAGGGTTCAATGTATTTTTCATGTAAATGGATACTTTTTGTAGTTGACCACGCGGTCAAAGTAACGTTTGATTTCTCCGCCATCAAGCATTTTACAAGCCGGTAACAACGCTAATCGTAAAGAGAACCACTTGCTCAACACGAATAATATTTTATCTGAATTTAGTTTGCTGTTTCCATGCAGAAATATTGCAATTTCACCTGCACTACGTGGTCCACTACGAACTTCATCTAGTGGCATCCGCACCACCTAAGCTTGTTTTCACACATAAGTGTGTTTATTGTGAATATTCATCTTGTGTCCCATCTTATTTCATGTATCATTCAAGGGTCTATGTAATTGGCGTACGGTGCAATTACTCCCGTCCAAACCGGCTCTGTGTATAGGCCGTCACCACACTAACCACGTGCTGAAGGGCGAGTTCTGATGAGTTTGCGTTAATGATGCAGAGTAATCACGTGTGTTAATGTGTATTAAGGGTTTTCATTTGTAATTCACAGTGTCCTGTCTTCAGGGAAAAACCGTCAGTCCACCCTAGTGGTTGTCGGCCCTCTTCCCTTGTGAAGGCTGTGCTTTCACGCACATCAGTGAGATCATCCATTTAAGCGTATGCTAGGTTACTTATGGGCTGGAGAGTACCCAAGCGGAATTGACTAGTCATGACCAAGATAACCATTTCATTGGCACGTTGATGTGTATGAACAATATCAATAAAAACAAGTCTACAGTGAACTCAATTTTTTATTCGGTAGTGACAGTGTCCTAGCCGCATATGTTTTATCAATGGTTAATTTCAGTGATTTTATTAAAAGTTCAGTATTGGCAACGTGTTTGTGAGTACGTACAGGTGAGATGGATACACATAACCCACAACATCCCTGAGAACCCGGAGTCTCAATAGTGCGGTGGTTGGGAAGCACCGCTGGTGCCTAAATTACCAGTACGTATTTGTGTCATTGTTCGTCTCGTGTCCCACCAGATGGCGTCAAAATGAAGAGGCATTTTACATGCTCGTGGTGCTCGGCGAATGTCGCCAGAATTACCGACAAGCAGAGTACATTTATGTTGGGAGGTATCACGATAGCCCACGCCAGTTACGACATGTTTTTCAGCGATTGGAAGCACATATTCCCAATAGTGGCCAGGTGCAACCGACCTGCAATCGTAACAATCAAGTCAGAAAACGTGTTAGAGACTATAGAAGTACATATATTCTTGCTGCAATAAATCTAGACCCACATATTTCTACTCTAAGAATAGCACGTGATTCTGGGGTGAGCAGAAGTACCATCTGGAGAATCCTACACGACGGTGGTTTACATTCCTACCACATTCATGTCCATCAGGCTTAGATGATTTCCAGACAAAAACATCCTTCTGCAACTGGTTTTTAAATAAAAATCTGGACTTCCGACTATCATACTATGGACAGATGAGGCCACTTTCAAATTTAATGGGAATGCAAATATTCACTCACTATTGGTCAGCATAAAACCCTAATTGGTTACATCAGCGTGACAACCAGCCCATTTGGAGCCTAAATACATGGTGTGGACTCGTCCTTGATAAAGTTATCGGACCTTATTTTTTTATGAACAGTTAAATGGTGAGTGGTACTCTGAATTTCTGCAACACACACTGCCTGAGATGCTAGAAGATGTTCCACTAGCAACACAGTTGTTATGTGGCTGCAATAAGATGGGTGCCCGGCCCATTTTTTCTTGGTGGTCACGTGTACTTTAAATCAGAATTTCCCTGGTCAATGGATTGGGAGTGTGCCAGTGACTTGGCCACCCTGGCCGCCAGACTTAGCCCCCCCTTGATTAATTTTTTGGGGACACATTAAAGACACTGTATCAACAGTATCCTACGATGAGAGATGAAATGAAAGACTGAATTAGAGTAGCATGCCGGTCGCTGCCAGCTGAAGAGATATGTCGGCTTACACAAATTGCACGACGATGGGCACGAATGTGCTTAGAGCAGGGCGTATTTCCCGTCAAAAGTGGTTAGCAATCGCAGTCATGCTGTGCTGAAATCACTGCAGACAGTATTAGAGGGGATACAGCTTCCTGTTGCAACCACCGCAGAATCTGATAATTTGCGAAAATACTTCACTAAAATGTTCTCTCTCTGAACTGGAAAGCTTGCGGAGTGCCAGCGGCACTACAACGTAAATTGTAAAGAGAATAATTTTCTCAACAGGAATAATATTTTGTCTGAATTTAATTTGTTGTCTCCACGAAGAAATATTGCAATTTCACCTGCATCACATGGTCCGCTACGAACTTCATCCAGCGGCATCAGTGCCATCTAAACTTGTTTTCACACATGTGTTTTTATTGTGAATACTCATCTCATGTCCCATCTTGTTTAATGTAACTTTGAGGGTTTACGTAATTTTGTCATTTGTGTACATTGCAATTATTCCCGTCATAGCCGGCTCTGTGTATAGGCCGTCACCATACTACCCACATGCCGGAGGGCGAGCCCCAACGAGTTTGCGTTAGAGATTTTGAGTAATCACACGTGTTAATATATCAGGGTTTCATTTTGTAATTCACAGTGTCCTATCTTCAGGGGAAAATTGTCAGTCCACCCTAGCGGCTTTCGACTCTCTTCCCTTGTGAAGATTGTGTTTTCATACACTGCAGTGAGATCATCCATCTAGGCATGCGCTAGAGTAATTGCGGGCTGGGGAGCATCCAAGCGGAGTTAGCTAGACACAACCGAGTGAATCATTAATTTCATGGCACGTTGATTCGTATGCACAGTATCAATAAAAACAAGTCTCACAGTGAACTTACCACTTTCATTTGTAGTGAGTGTCCTAGCCACATGTGTTTTTCAAGTGATAAATATATTTAGTAAAAGTTTAGTATTGCCTACTTGTTTGTAAGTACGCACGGGTGAGACGGACACACAGAACCCACAACATCCCTGAGAACCCTGAGTCTCAATAGTGCGGTGATTGGGAAGCACCGCTGGTGCCCAAATTACCAGTAAGTATTTGTGTCATTATTCGTCTAGTGTCTTACTCGACGGTGTCACATTAAATTAAAAGCGGAAATCACCAATTGGTTCTGTCATTTCTATATGTGATACATTCTAATCACATTTGTGGTTCCTGTAATCTTTACTAAGTGAAGCGTTAAATATAATTATTGTGTGGAAATAAGAATATTTATGTAGATCAGACTCTTTACAATAGAAGGTAAACATATTGTATATGTGATAGCAATATCACCAAGGAACTCTATCTGCTGCCTACACGAATAACTAATTCCTGTTAATGCTTTTTACTACTTTATTTAACATGCGTTAGCATGTTGGCGCACTCAATCTGACGTGCGTCAGCATGTCGGCACACCTGCACCTACCCCCAGTGATTCACCAATCATGAAGTTATATTAAGTTAGGTCTTCTTCCATTTAACGTGGTTAAACGACACAACTGACATATATCTTTATAGCTCTCCCCATAATGTTTCATAGTATATACTGTGAATATTGTGATACCACCAGTGAATTTGTATTTAGGGTGATTAGTCATGTTGATACTATCTTCCATAGTGAATTATATTTTCATTTCTCAGAAAATCTGCGATTCTTAACAGTTACCTCCGTCCACATTGTAATGTGACGGAGAATCCTGTGTGGCGTTATAAATTTTGTGAGTTATCAAAATGCTTTCTTCAAAATTTTACTTCTTTATGTTGAGTTTTATTATTATAAAAATTGGTGGTTATGAATGTTTTGTTGTTTAGGATGGGATGTTACTTTAAAGATATCACACACATGCTATACATATTATTTAGGAGACATCCAACAGTGCTAGAAATGGCTTTCCCAGACTGCCATACTTTAAAACCTACTACTGGGACATTAGCGAAACTACAACAGGGACTTTCTATCAATTAAATTATATGGCTACTGCTTAAAGACCCTTAGGTACGTGCAGCACGACAAATAGACTGCATACCAGTTCAGAGTCTTGGCCATAGCCGTGATGGTGCACTCAATGTGCATGGCAACAGTGTTTCCCTTATCGGACCTGCACTTTTATATCTCAAGCATGGAAAAGTCAACTATCAAGAATAGGAGCTTTTACGAAAAATGGTAAAATGATACCTAAAAATGGTTTAAATGGGCATTACTAACCACATTTAGTAAAAATTTAATTGGGTATTATGTAATTTGCAGTATATACTATTAAATGTGATGAGTGCTATGAAAATTGGGGTATTTTTGCGACAAAACACGTAAAATTTATGTCAAATATATTTCTATTGGGTTGCTGAACCATGTTAAATGGAAGAATACCATTTGAAATAAAACCTTATGGCCTTTTCATACACGACTACTGAGCATCACTGCTAAGCGGCGATGCTTGTTCAAATTCAAGTGTTCACACTGAGCGATTGTTGAGCATTAGCAGTGCCGCAGTCATAGGCAGCAGCTGGCTCATTCTAGCAGCAGCGCTGCTGAGGAGCATTTTTTAATTGTGCGACTAGTGGCTAACATTTATGGCAAATGAGAACTTTCATACATAGCAACAGAATTAGCAGTGCTGCGAACACATTGCTATTTCACTGCAAATGTGTGACTGCAGCGCTGCCTGCTGATGTAAAGACACATTATTGCCGTCAGTTGTCTGTCTCACCGTGTTTGTGTTTGCAGTGAAGCCACAAAGGCCAACTATATGCAACGTGTGCAAAAATAAAAATAAGGTACTTTTATCACAGATACTGAGAATAGAGCGGAAAGTGAAAACATTTGGGAGGCTGTTAACAACAAGGTCTTGACGGCCAATGCGGGTGAAGTGACGAACTAAGGGGCAGTGTCAGAATACAAGGGCAGGGAAAACGGAGATCCCAGAGAAAACCCGCCAACTAGTAGCAATGTCAGACACAATTCCCACATGCTGGAAGCGACCCCGCAAAGAACTGAACCCAATTTGCCTTGGTGGGAGGCGAGCAGTCTGACCACTGCCCATAGATAATGAGAAATGTTGTGCCATTTGGAACATAAAATATCCAGATTTTAGCAAAAAGTAAACCAAATTCCATGATCGCAAAACTGATAGTCTGGATTTTCACACAAACAGTACAGATGAGAGAGAGACTGAAAAACAACAGTTAATCAATATCATTGAGTAACATAATTTGCATATTAAAAATTCGCAAATTGTTGCAATTAAAAGTAAATATGACCACTTTTTTTATTTATTACATATAGAGATAATTTTGTTACTGCTTCATTGGAAATGATTTCTGCCAGCAGCAGCCACATGCAGTGGCATGGGATCTGCGCTGCTGTTGCACATTGTCTGGCGGCTGCCGAGTTGCAGTCACACTGCTCAACAGCGCATTAAGGTTATGCACACAAACCACGGTAATCAAGCAGTGTCGGAGCATCATTTAATTCTACTGAATTTTTGAAGGCTTACCTTGTACTACGTAACATATAAGTAGTATAAAGATGTACACATAGTATATCATACAAAAAGACATTCATAGGTGTTTACAAGCCGTTGACATTTTATTGCCATGATACATTAGTTGAACAACAATGCACAGACACAGAAAACAAATGTGCATCAATTGTGGTATTCGAGTGTCAGTTTTACCTATTTCGCATGACGGTTGTATGCTGGGAATGCGCAAAGTTTAAGTGAACCATGTGAATTTGACCGTACAAAGGCTTGTGATCTAAAAGTGCAACTAAGAGTGTTTCGTAGCGATTATTTCCATATGACGTGTTACATCAAATTACTGTGCATAAATGCAAGTGTTTCTTTCCAGTTAGCCTATGTCCATGAGAAGTGTTACAATATAGTTATTGTGCAGAAATATGAGTGTTTGTAGAGTTCCGACACATTGGATAGACATTAGCGTGTTCTATACACGAGTTATCAGCAATATATCACCAAGGAGCTATATTTGCAGCTTACATGGGTAACCTTATGTATACTCTAATTTCTGCATGGAAAGTACGTGTAGTTAATTTTACTGTGCAGTATTACATTGAAGGGCTTACGTACTGCTGCTGCTTAGCCGTTTCAACAAATGCAGAAGACCTAACCAAATTAAACCTAACTTCACGATAGGTTGTAGTTTTTACTATGAACTTGTATATATGATATTCAAGCGTAGACCCATCACATTGAAACATACTGTTCTGTGTAGCCAAACATTTTGCACCGAGCTAGAGTCCCAGCACCAGCAGGGGAGTAAACCTCCAAAACTGTGATTCAAGGCATGCCGGCCTCATTTTTGTAGGCATAGAGTGCGAAGCCTCTTGAATCTGCCAAGCTTGGAGTTTGTCAAAAAACAAAAATAGGGTGTGTGCAGATGCACTAAAGCACATCAGCACATACACACTCCCTCAAGTGCACACAAACACTAACTCTGTGACACACACATACGAGATGCAAACACACACATGCAGTTTCGATTCAACAATAGTGCAGTAACATGACATTAAGGTCTTCCGGCATTTAGCACAGCAAACCAAATTTGTTTACATAAACTATAGGCCTACTTTTAATTGTTGTGTTTCTTACCCAACAATTTCCCCGATCTTCAGAGCCCTCTCCGCTATTAAATTTAGTAGTACTTACTGTGAATATCATGATGCCCTAGTAAATTCATGTTGTGTGATTAGTAACATCAGTTGAAGTTACCATTTCCGAGATAATTTTTGTATTTATCGGAAAAGCCCTGGGGCTTTTCTGGGAAAAAAAAAAAAAAAAAAAAAAGTGAAATAAAAATCTCGGAAAGTGGTATAATTTAACTCTACTAATTAGTACACAGTAAATAAATTTATTACCGACATCAACATTTGACAAATAAAAAACCTAAAAACAATAGTTGGGAGGACGACGAAGATCAGGGAAATTGTGGGGTAATACAAGTGAAACAAAAATATGTAAAAATTGCAAAAAGACACAAGTGTAGCCAAACAAGGGCCAGCAAGGGAGTAAATCCCCAGAACAATGATTCAAGGAGTGCCAGCAATTTTTGTTTGGTGGTGACGCGAAGCATCACACATCAGCGAAGCTTGGAGTTTCCCTAGAAATGATTTTCAAGTGTAGCCCATTTGCACTGGAAAATAATGTGTGTAAGTTTTGCAGTTTAACATATTTTCATGCTATTTGTAATATTGTATCGTGAAAACATGTTTAATTGCAAAAATATTGAACTGAACATTACCTAAATTAACAATGTTACCAATAAATTTATAAACACAACAGTGGGGTGGGCTATTAATTGGAGGGGGATTCTGGGGTAAAATTATATCATGAAAACGTAGACATTTTAAATTTTTTTTACCCCACAATTTTCCTGAACTTTATAGCCCTCCCCACTATCGTATTTGTAGCTTCTATTGGTAATATTGTTTTAAATCTTTATGCAATTTAACTTATTTTCGTGAATATATATCACATTATGTACATATTTCCACTCGTTTTACCCCACAATTTCCCTGATGTTCATAACCCTCCCCACTATATTTTGTGGAGTTTCTATTGGTTAAATGTTGATACCACTTTCCGAGATTTTTTATTTATTTTTTTCAAAAAAGCCCCTATTCTTAAGAATTATCAAAGGCCTTATTCGGATAATTACCTTCAACCGTTAAGCCCCCCAAATATGACCTTAACTGGGTCACGTGATCGATTAAGTCCCCTAAATTGTGGCCTCATAGCGATTTCGGACACGGCTATTATTACAAATTAATACTTTTGTAGGCCAGTTACAGAGACAAACTAAAATTGCGTAAACTTAAGCTCTACGGATCCAACCTATTTTCTACATTATACCCGCAGACACTTTTTCTTTTCGATATTAACTACAGTATAGGTTACTAATTTTTTTAAATAATTTGTATAATTTACCATAAAAAGCAACGACGATATTGCAGCATTTGGCTGCCCAAGAAATAGTACTGTCTGCAAATTATCAGGCCTCATTACTTCTGTGCTGCCTTTACAAACACTAATATTATATTTTCTTCAAAATCAAATAACTTTTTCTCTGTCCAGTCAACAACATCCATAACATCACAATTTTCCCGCCGTAGTTTATGTTCGTGTTCGTAAAGGTTGCTCGATTAAAGTTCGATTAGTACGGTAATCGATTATATTATTTGAAATACTTGATTATTTACGGATATCAACTCTTTAGGTTAAAAACTATATTGATTAATTGCTTTGTAATTTTTTTCAATTAGAGTACGTAATTCACAAACCTAATCAATTTGGAACTATGAAAAAATTACTGTCACATTCTAAAAGCAAGAAATGTTTGCAACGGTTACACGAGATGCAGAACTACTTCAGCTAATGAAGAGGTTACATTACCTTCGAACGAGTTCCAATCGCAGTTGTTTCTCGTTCTAAGTGAACAGTTTTCACAAGTTGTTTTGAATGAATTCTCTTCTCTGCTGCTATCCTATATGCTGCTTCGAAGTAAACTAGCAGTGTAAAAAAAAAAGCTGAATTTTGCGGGAATTTTTGCACTTGAATTAATTTAAGTTTAAGGTTGGATGTACTAATACCCACCTATTATACCATTACAGTAAATGTGTAAGTTTTATAACAATTAGAAAGATCAATTGTGATAAATGTTGGAAACTATTATAATTAAATATCATACATTTTATGTTCTACGCTTGATGAAGTTAGAATTGCCATAGATTACATTCTGCTTTGGGCCGGTAACCACAGAAACACGTTCTGTTTTTAAAACATGTTCAATCATGGCTACCGAATGTATTTTGCTGGATGTGTTTGACAGCACTCGTGTAACCGCGGCCTTAGGCTTGAATTTCTTCTTTGAAATGCTGTGGCATGATGACAAGGACATGGTACACCTGAAAGGATGAATTTCAAACAAATTAGTTGAGCAATATATTTAAGTGTAACACACATATTTACATTTTTATTACTTCTGCCCATATAAAATACTATATTGATATTAATAACGACAAGAACTTGTACAAGTATCCCTACAACAACAGCTAGGATTGGGACAGCCCAACGAGCTGTATAGTAAACATAGAGTGGCGGAAGTGTTTCCTTACTGAGGCCACTTGACCCTCTGTCTGTCATTTTTTTGTTGGTCAAAACAAAATGTCCATGGTAGGGTGTAGCAGTAAGAAATATCACGCATTCGTACACAAAAGAATCGGCAAATAAATGGACGTTATCCCACACTTGATGGCTGTAAATAAAGTATAATTCACGGATTTTGCTTCGCAAGGTTAAAGATGGCATAAAACAAACCGTAGGGTTGAGAATCTTATTTTTGTGAAGAATTGCGTTAATATCAAACCAGCCTAGATGTTTAAGATTGCAGTGTATATACATAGCTGTACCAAGATATTGGACAAGTGAAATTACAAGAACATGCATGGGAGCATGTAAGCGATTTATGTATCCATTTAACTGAGTGCTCGGAAATACTAAAGGTGCAATGGACTATCGTGTTAATGCTCGAAACTGTAATGCAAACAATTTATACACTATAGAAGTCTGGCATCAAACCAAAAATTTGGTGGATTGACCTCGTAATCCAAATCATTATTTTCGTGTATTGAGACCAATACAGAAATGATATTTTGTGGGCGCTCACGGAAAGCAGGTTCCGGTAAATGTAAACATATTGTCGATGTAAAGTAGAGCAGAGGGGCTTTTAAATAAAATTAAAATTTCTGGAAAATGGTGTAAATCCACTCTATTATTAATACAGAACAGAGATTTTATGAGGCACATCAATATTAGACCTGATGGGGATGGCTATGAACTGTAGGGAAACTGAGGATTAGACATTTTTAATGAAAATGTACATATTTAGTATTTTTTACCCCCACAATTTCCCTGATCTTCATTGCCCTCCCTACTATCAATTTAGGTGTTTGTATTGGTTTGGTTTGTGTTTTTGGTTATATCTTTTGGCAATTCATGTATTTCCATGTGTAAATATTATCATGAAGTGCATATTTTCCACTCATTTTACCCCACAATTTCCCTGATCTTCATAGCCCTTCCCACTATCAGTTTGGTTGTTAACATTGATGAAATATAGTAAACTAGTAAACTGATGTTCTTCATTATTAATGCAAATTTTTTCCAAACGGAATTTTTTGTCAGAAAAGCCCCTCTTCTTAAACAATTACCCTGAAGTATCACCTTCCGTGAACAGTGGAAAATCTTTAGCAATTTTAAGGTCATCAGGGAAAATACCACTTTTAAAGGCTTCATTGATTATGCGAACAAGATGTGTTATAATTATTTTAGAACAGTATTTAATTACTTCGATAGGAATCACATCAATTTCCTAATGTACTTTTGCTGTTAATTGCCTAGTACAGACTGCTCCATGTACACTAATATTAATAACAAGGTTAAAACTGATTGAAAAAAAAAAAACACACAATTTCTCTAATGTTTATAAGTGTTGTTATACAGGAATGCCTTCAGTACGAACTTGTAATATGATATATCTGTTGTTTTATTGCTGCGGTTGGTGCAGCCATACACTGAGCATAAGGCAGGCATCAGAACGATATTATATATATATATATATCTCCTAAGCTATAAAATGTACATCTCAAGACAACATTCTCTAACAAAGCGTCATTGAGATGTGGGAGTAACGAACTCGACATAACACGACAAAAAAAAAACCATGGCCTTCAAAATTTCGAAAACTTATCACATCTCATTCATGGTAACAACATGAAAAGAAGCGTCAACTGACTATGTTTTGACTAACATTAAAATGGCGGGACAGTTTGCAGATGGCTTCCGCTAAGATTTTAATCACTAAGTCGCACTCTCTATGTTTACTATAAAGCTCATTGGGACAGCCGAATTGTGGGCACCATAATGGCTCCTCGGTTTGTTTAAAAAAAAAAAAAAACAAGTTTAGTTTAGCGAACAGCAATAATATCTACAAGGGCTTATAATTTGTGTTTCTTGAAAAGTTTTGGTACACTTATAACTACTACTTCTTTTATAAAAGTGTGGTCGTTTATTTTACAAGTAAACAAAGTGCCCAAATCAAATGAAAATAAATTGACTGCATTGAACAAGGTCAGAGAAATTAAATATGTCATGTTTGGTACTTTTTCAGATATCTTAACGACTCCCAAAACATTATATAAATGGGAGAATATACCAGACAGTGCAATGGCTTTTGGCCTTAAATTTCGGGAAAGAGATGTAACCTAAAAAGGAATAGGCTACATTTAAGTCAATTAAAAAAAAACATTATATTGGTAAGATTTGAAACAATACTATTTTGCTAAATTAAAGGCCAGTATCACCAACAAGGAATAAACCAGGTTCCATCAAAGCTTTACTTAAGCTTAAATGACACTTAAGAATGTCGAGGTGTTTCACCAGTTTAATAAGCATATCTTAGCTGGGTGTTCCTTAAAGAAACAAGTTGAAAATATTCTCATGTTTGTAGTGGCACATTTTGGTCATGTGACTAAACGAAATAATGAAAATTATTTCAATGAAAGGGGGAAAAAAAAAGTTTTTCCCCTGAAATGTTATGTTTACTTATATTAAAACCATTACGAATCCTAAACCAAATATTTATTTTACAGTAAAAAATTAAATCTTTATCATTTGCCTGACAACTATTAAGAATCAATTAAAATAGATGTCACTGCAATACGAAAAATATATATGTATTCGATTTGTTCATCTGAATATGCATAGCTGAATTTTTTTAACATTAAAATTACATTCGTGGATAGATAAGTTTCTTAATTTTTTTACGCTGATTTATTATCGTGGAAGTGATGTGTTTCAATTCTCTGATGTTTTATGAGCGTTTTATTAATTATCAGTGTCAATATGTGCGATTTTTCGTTGCATAAGTTACAATTTATATTAGGCCTGGGCTGTTTTTATTTTTTACTAGGCAGAATGGTAATTGTTTTATATTTTATTTGCTCTGGTCATATCGTAGACTCATTACATATATTTAAGTTTCTTTCTTCAAGTATTTATATATTAGATGCTTTATAAAAAATAATGTGTTAGGTTGATGATGAATTGTTAAATTGAAACAGTTGTCTTGTTTAGGCACTGATTAAATATTCCCTAAACATAATGTATATTCTGTGTAAAAATCGTATTGCCCTCAAAAAACAACACTGGGCCTACATTTCCTACAGTCTACAAGGCCATGCCGAATTTTTCTAATTAATGGAACTGTTTTATGTTTTACATAAGACATTACTTCAATGTTTTAAAGATTCGGTTTGGCTTTCATCACTAACCAGAATTGAACTTTCTGAAATTGTGATAGTTTGTTGATAATAACATTGACGATATTCGTGTGCAATTTAGAAACGCCCAGTGCGCGAATTTGAATAAATATGATTATCACGTCACACCTGTATGACATATTTAATTGGGCCCTGGTTAACTTTTCTAATTCAAAACAAAGTCGAATGTGTGCAAAACTTGTACTGCAAGTGTGTAGTAATGTGTAAGTGTAAATGCATTATATTTTGCCTAGCCTCAAATTCTATCAAAGTAATAATATATTTTTTAGGCCCACATATTGTACATACATGCAGTGTAGTGAAGGCAAAGATTTTTTCTATTTATTTCAAATAGGTACTTCCGTAGCTTATGTGTACTCAACAAATTAATTTTTTATCAATCAGCTACCTGCCTTTACACTCTATTTCCTATGTATATATTGGGTTTGCCTCTTGAAAATGCATGCAAAATTTACATAAACAAATATAAGCCTGCTACGACACAAGCTTTGTTTTCGACCATCGTCATAGGTAATCTCAGCAAATAAAGACTTGCACCCAGATGTAATAACTTTGATACACAAATATATTTTTTTTCTTTACAAAAAATCTAATTTATCATACTAAATTCTTTATATCACAGTTGAGGTTACAAAACACAATTTCTTCAGTAGTAGCCATTTTCCTTTTAATTTGTTTACAGTGATTACGGAAAGCTTAAAGTGTTAGGCATCCGATTTTGGCTGCCTAAACTAAGAACTGCTTAAAATATTTTAAGAAGAGCTTAAAGTTGGTGAAACAGTACAAGACACTAGTCACAGCTTATTCAGTGTTTAAGTAGTGCTTAAATTTTAAGATGGGTTGGTGAAACCGGCACTATAACTGCTACAACATTGTACAACACCTAATGAATCAGGTTTCTACTGACATGTATCTCATGTACAGAATTTGTGTACATGTCACTTATCTTATTTATATAAAAGGACTTTAATATACCCTTGGTCAGCAACATGGTAGAACACAACATAACAGTTGAAAAATAATACAACACAAGTGTCAACAATAATAATATTTACCCTGAATATCTCTGTGAAAATATCCGTGCACAGCTAATGAGCGTGGCACTTGCCTTTGTAAACATATAATACTCTGCAACATAATATTACAAGAACACACGAAATATTTCCCTTCACAAAAAGTAAACAAAACAAAATATAACTTATGGTCGCTGCAGTGCACACGAGGCAAACATACTATATCACTTTGAAAACACAATATTAAAAAGGCCATTTCAAAAACAATAATAAACATCTATATACCTGATTTCCCTGCACTTGTGCATTTACACTGACACAAGGAACGCAGGTTGACACACTGACGTCGTTCATGTTTGTAAATATCTGTGGCAGAGATGCTAGAGGTGGGGTAAAATGTGCTGATGCTGACAGTTCACGTCAATCTATATAGTGAAGATGTATAAATATAATTGGTGCAGATAATATGCCTTAAGAGTTCATAAAATGCATTACCAGCTAGTTTTACATGAATGGTTAGTTATGTTTGGAAATCCTTTTCTGTTGCAAACCAGAACACCTCTTTATGCATTCCTTAAGTGAAAGGCATAGAGAGCAGCAGTCTGTGGCTGGAGAAACAAAGCCTATGTAGAAATCATTGTCAAAAATTGAGCAAAAGTAATCATATTTCATGTGCAAATTTTGCTTGTATGATTCTTGATATTTGTAAGAAAAGGATTTAATGCTTAGTTCGCTGGGAAGATATTGCCTAGTTATATTTCTACTGCGACAGTAATTGACTTCATGAATTCCTTTACTGACTGCCTTTTATCTGAATAATGGATGGTTACTTTGTCACCTCCATATCCATCCGTAAGCACGTCACCCATTTGCAAAAATTTTCGGCATATACATTTTGAACATGGTCTTTTGATATACACAAGGTATGTGTAAATTTTTTTTGCAAACTTGCTTGTTTTCAGTGTGACTACCATTCAAACGTGGTATTAAATATTGTGAACTTACCTTTTTCTGTGGAAACCATTGTTACCATGTCTTGACCTTTCACATTTTGGTGTACACACTACAACATGGCATAAAATAAAATTGTGTTGGCCCTCTCTATCATGGTGACTGTAGAAATGTTAATGCATTCTCCTCACATCTTGATAAATCACTTCATTGCAATGATACTTCTGTGCTGCCATATGTTGACATGATGGTGGTGGTGGAAATGGTGGTGCAGACTACCTAAATATCACGAATTTAACTTACTAGCATAATAATACACCTATTATTGCACGTCTGTTACTTACTAACATTTTGCATACATGCATAATATAAACCTAACTATGTGAATGTGCAGCATACCTCATTCTCTTGGCTACATTTATTTCCAACTGTCCTTGATTGCTATTTTCTCACTTCCTTTATCAGGCCAGGCTTTCTGCACTTGTATTATATACACTGATTTTTAACATAAATATTAATAATATTATTTACAGATAATTTCTGAATGCAAATGCATGACAATGCTTCTGAAATTGGAGGGAAAGTCATATGAAGCAGAGAAATTATTTTCCATGATAGCCAATCTTAAAGTTTGAAATTAATATGTTTTAAAATGTATTTTTGTGTATTCAATGTAAAAACAGTGATTTCAACCTTACTGTTACAAAATTGACTTGATGAATTTTGCAGCAGTTTATTATAATCACAAATGCATTACACTTGGACATACCGAGTTCTGACTCAGTTTTTTTTTATAGGGCCATAACGAATATTGCTGCAGTACTGCCTATGGACACAAAGAGTAAAACCGAATTCTGTAAAGCCTTTTTCTGTTGAATTCGTGATTTGTAACGCCAAGATTCTAAAATAAATTATAAATTACAAACGAGCTATTGTCATCTTTCTACTCTAGTTTATTAATTTCTATTATAGTGCGACTTGTTTACTAATAGCTTTCAAGAGATTGTAATTTTATTTTTACATTTATAAAAATTTGTAACTTTAGCGCGATCTCTCTGTTCATTTTCAAACTTTGTTTATTTAATACAAATGTTGAATGAAATTAATGTGTATATTCACGTATCTTATTATAATTTGTACATTGAACTATTCTATACATGTCGATTATACAAGACATTAGTAGTATACAATATGTGAATCAGTTGACTTCTGGCAAATATTTGCGAAGTCTGCTCTTTATGCATGCAGAAAATATTGGCATGAGCTCAACTTTTCTGCACGATTCGTGCAGAAACCGAGGACTTCTTCTGATTGGCTGTTCTAGACTTCTGCTCTGTCTGTTTGGCGTGATTGGCGTACATGTGAATTCGGCTTTAAGAGCAAGTTTCTGTTTTCAAAGCATATTTAACATTGGACAAAACGAAATATGAAAGACTACAAAGATACTGCATTTTGTATTCCACACTGTAGAATTACATGGCGCCAAAAACTAGATTTCAAAATAATTTGGACAATGAGCAGTGCTGCCAATTACATTATGAATATACGTCAATAATTCCAACTCATACATCATTATTCCATAGTACTTTTAATATTTTTTCTCCTTAACTATTTGTATACTTTACCTACACCTTTTGATTTATACTTTCACTTTTATCAATGTGTAAATTGTGGCTGTCCATGCGTCATTTTATTTTAATTTGTTGCTGCATTCAATTTTCATTATATGTAAGTTATTATATATATATATATATATATATATATATATATATATATATCCATGCATGTATATTTTTATGAGCTAAGGTCATAGGTTATGAACATTTATATTTATGATTGGTAATGCAGCTTATGAAACAAATTTCGTGATATTGTAGATCAGTATTATTGTGCTATTTTAATATTTTACTTTCTTTTAACATTGCATTGTCTCTACTCCTGCTCAAGGTATGTACATAAAATGAAACCACTGATCTTTTTCACATTTACTACTTTTTGAGCTGTCATATTTCTGTTTTGCCTCTTGATAATGTAAGTATTTTTCTTGTTCTTTATGTTTATGTATATGTACACTGAGTTAGTTAAGTGTAATAGAAGGCATTGAAGCCTTAACTTCGCCAGTATAAATAATGTCAAAATAAATAAATAAATGAGTTTTGCAACTGGACGACTCGTATATACTATTATACTACAAATATAATATACTATTCATATTACATAAACACATCAGTCTCGACTATCTTTAATCTAATAATCTACAAAGTAAAATATGTTTTATTAGGTGCATCTTAAACATTTTTTTAATGAGTTTGTATTTACTGTCATTTTTGAGGTGAATATTGTTTTAAATTTGCAACCACAGTGGGAGGCAATCCAGAAAATCTGACGATAACAAAATCGAGGGATACCATTTGGCAGCAGTTCCTAATATATTGTCTGCATTCAAAATTCAATTACTCCACTCGATTGCCAAATGATCAAAGAATATGTTACGCTGATTGAGGACTGCGAAGTATCGCGCATGGCGGACGATTGCCTGAATGGGGAGGGGGTGTAATTTTGAGTTTGTTTCGCAGCGTCTCATAACTACCACAATGTAGGTATAACTTTTGACTAGGAGAAGCTACGGCGCTCATTTAAGTTTCAATCGACAGCTCTCATCAACATAAATCGATTGTGTGTTTAAACACAGTTGTGTGGCATGGTTATGGTGAAATTCTATGTGTTTAATGCAAAAATTTAAGAAAACTTATCACAATTTTGGTCTATACTCGTCAAAAAGGTAAATAGAAATACAAAAATTGTATATGATTTGCAAATAGCATCTCAAAAGTAATCCATTGATACCCACAAAACCCACATGGTAGAGTGAAGCAATACCACGAATGTAAAATAAACATGAATGCGTCCGCGCATGTCAATGTTGTTATATTCAAGCTAAAAAATACACATCCATGTCCCCCAACACAGCCAAAGCCAATTTGTATTTCAAAGGATAGACGGTTTAAAAGTGTAATGGCGCTATAAAAGAGGCTATGCGCATATGTACTGGTGCGGTAAGCAATAATATGTGAATGGTTAATTGAACCCACTTTGCAAATACCTACATTCTCAAAAGTTAAAATCGCTTTTTTATCACTACATGCTCATAATTTACTGATGAACTTCACGTGGTGGAGTTTTCGGAACACAAGGGGCTTGGAGGTTAGTTTACCTGGATGGGATGTTAGGTTAAATATACCGGGTTTTGGCACCATTACAGAGCACAAGAATAACATGGGGTCGTGAAAGCCGATTGCTCAGGTGGCCTCCCTGGTGTCCCAACGTCAATTTCCTGTAGTAACCATTCCTACTTCACTGAGATAAAGTTCTGATATACTATACTCCTCATGCCTTGTCTAGTAGAGGCTGCAGGCCTATCCTAAAAGACTATTACACACGTAGTGGGTTGTTTCGGCTACCCAACACCCTAAAATATTTTGTTGTACATTTTTAAGAAAAATACTTGATGTTGGTTATGTGGTCAGGCCAATCAATAAAGATATCACACACAGGTTTAGTTGCCATAATGATTAATTTTTTAACCTTCATATGAGGCAGTTACACTTCCATCTCCACTGTAGGAAGGAGAGCTCTGATGCGGACAAAAATGGTGCGAAGCCTACATTATTTTTTACATGAAAAATTATGGCTCGGTAATGAACAAATGGTTTGAGCTGTTGGGTGGCACTCGCTCTGGGGCGAAAAGAAAAGAAAATGGTCTGGTAATATAAAATTAGACACCGCAGCTACATGTTTGGTACATAAGTTGAAGCCCACAGAGCGAGTGATCATGCACGACCTACCCCACTGGCTATGATGAATCTACTCCTATACTTTAACACAGGAGCCGGCCACCCTCTTGTGGGCTGGCAGCCCTGGTGTGGGCCACCCGCGTGATGTCAAAAGTGCCGTTATTCGTGAACAAATATTAACATGAAGTATGAATTTGGATGGAAATGCTACAGGAATGACCAGATGTCATGTAAAACACTGAAACCTTCACTATAAAAATATTCAGAACGAAATTGAAGTACTGTTTAAGCACTGTTTTGTTGTCATAGCACTTGGCCATATACTTGGTCCTTAACCAATAAAACACACATTCTTACACAGAGTGTGTGTTTCTCATAATGCAGATATCTCTCTACATTCATTCATGTGGCTATTGTATGTTTATATCTTTACTCTAATAAACACTATATTTAACAAAAAATTCAAAAATGAAATATGTATAGTTTTTCCATGCGTTCCTTAAGGCGATGGACAAAGCCCGTGGGCATGATATTTAGCTGTTGCCTCTGCCACTTGATTCAGTTAGCCACTTGTTAGGTTATGTTGGCACATGACAAACACTCTTAAAATAAATCAAACCAGTACAAAAATAAACATCGAACACCCTTACCGAATATTTCCCGTGCTGGAATATTAAATATAGGGACCATGGTGTTGTACGGTGCATGCTAGTGCACTAGAGAAAATGTGTTACTACTTTGTTTACAAACATGTAACTGTCATCACAACACAATGAAAACAATATTACCCTCTCATGTCTAGTCATGTATCCAAATATCAATATACTTCGAAAGTCATTTTTTCACCTAAATCAAACTTGCAATGTACTTGTATAAATTAACAATGAAAGCACACACGATTGCGGGACAAGATCCCTACAAACAAGGACATGCACACTATGTAAAATCTAACATGTTTGCGTTAGGAAAGTACAGAACTGCACTGCAATTATTAACGTGTGTGTGCCGTTCACAACTTAATTTTTAATTTTCTTTTATGTATTTTATTAGATAAGCTAAGGTGTGTAATGAAATTATTTTTGTCGCTATGTGCCATCTTCCTTTCACTCATCTCATCTTAAATTAATTTTGTTCTGAATAACGGGACTTTGTGTTGCCCCGCGGGAATTGGCGCCCAGGCACCATCTTGCGCGGCAGTGTTATTTTAGTAGTGTCTTTGCCTTCCGTGGCTGCCGGTCGTGCGTGAACCCGCTCCAGGGTCTTCAACTTTTGAACTGATCATGTAGTTGCAATAGTTAATTTAATTTTTCTGGAACATTTAATTATTTTTTCGTTACCCTGGAGTGTCCACCACCTCACCATTCAGACAGTTTTGCTACATGGCTGAACCTTAATTTTTCATGTAATCTTTTATCGGCTTTGCACCTTTTTAAACTGCTGTAGAGCTATCCGAGTTAGAGTGGATCTTACTGTCAACGTACGACCTAATTTATCTGGTCGGACTGACCATGTGACTTAGTGTAATTATTAACCTCCAATAATTTACTACTAGTGTTCACGGCATCGAGTGGCCGAAACAACCCACGACGATTCTTATTGGTTTATACGGGAGGCCAACAACCAGTACTAGCCTAGGGCAAAATTGATTTATAGTGACTTCAAGACTTGGAATTATTCTTCGAACAGGAATCACCACAGAAATGACATCGGAACATCCAGGGGAAACCCTGCGGCCATTGACTCTCACGACCCCCAAGATTCTCGTGATTTGCACTGGTGCCCAAACCCGGTCAAACCCATCCTATTTGTCAGCAAAGTGACCTAACCTCTCACTCCCCCTCTGCCCTGAAAACTCCACCACATCAAGGTCAAGATATTGGAGAAGCGAAAAGTGTGTCGAAATATTGAAAAACGAAGAGCATAAAGGGATATCGCTAAAGAAAGAATACATTTCGGATTTGAAGACACTGTTTTGAAAACTCATTGATGATTACTGGATTGATATTGAAAACCTACTGTTTTTCAAAACATTGTTCTAACAGCAAGAATCTTTACCTGAAGTACCTGATGGCATGGAATGGACTTATGAAGGGTTGAATAGGTTTTTTGGGGCGGTGAAGGTGATGTCTAGGATGTGGTTTGCCCAACTAGGTGTCAGGCATCGTTAAGGCGATGTACAGATTATTGTTGCAGCACAACTCTTTATGATCCCAGGATTACGGAATCTAGACCCAGATTAAATCTCCTTGCCGATGGTGCTGATGACCTCTGCCCCGATGATTATTTTTCCAAATTATATTGCATTGTAGTTGTTTACTAAATGGTAGCCGGTGGGTCGACTACATACCATGTTGCTCAACTTGGTGGGAAACTTGCACAATGTTAAAACTCTCGTAAGTGGATTGTTAGGGTTAACCACATGCACATAAAACACGGAACAACTTGCTAAGTCATATGCAGCTGAAAAGTGACGGTAGGATGGCGGAGCAAAATTTTTAACTTTAAGGTTTGGGAGTTGGGTACGGATTTTCCCGCGGTGTCTCCCCAAACCTCTAGTGTTGATTGTGGGTATCAGACATTGCGGAAAGCAATGCCCAATCGGTGATGTAGATCAAACTCCTTCTTCCAGGGTCGTGTGCTGACAGCCACGACGATATCCTTCCGTTGATGATCCATCCATCGTGATTAATAAATAACATACCAGTACTATGCCTGTTATGCAGTGAGGTCTTGGGGCGACTCACACACCCATATTTAGTTAAATGAAGATGCAAAACACTCTGAAAATACACATAAACACTTTGAATAGTACTGTTAGAAAATTGTAGGAAAAGTGGGGGCCCATGACCCTATAGCCAGTAGACAACCTGAATGAAGACGCATACTCCATATGTTAATTCAATAGGTTTTATTAAATGTTCCTCCAGAAACAACTTACAGAACATGTACCGGGATTAACCCTCAGGTAGGGTAACACTGTTATTAAGGCACGTTATATAGAATTAAGTTGAAAGTTAAGCATTACCAGGCAATGCTATTCCCTGGTAAGGGAGGAGTGGAGAATATTGTGCGCCAAAATAAACAAGGTTCCGATAAGTTAACAGTCTATTGCTGTGAATGTGATCAGTTCAAAAGTTTGATACGCCGCCCAAGCGTGCGAAACACGAACCCGTATGTCCATACGTCCACTTTTTCGACACATGGTAAAATTACTCAACTTACTGCCGCGGCATGCTGGACAGTTTGGCGGGGAAACAGGCCACGCGGATTACTTTCTTATGTACAAAACTCTGCAAAAACTCATACACATTGCATTATTACTCACAACTCTTGCAGAAACAATTACATAAGATACCGAAACACTTTAATGCACTTAAAATATTGGGTAAAATTAAATTGAGGTGAAACACATGAGAAATTAAAAGTAAAGGAAATCAAGGAATGATACATTGAAGCTCAAGGGGGTACTTAAAACCCATTAGGGCCGTTCTTATAGATGTTGCGTGACTTGGCATCCTTGAGTGTTTCTTATTTAACGAATAATTAACTCTTTCCTGATTTTACAGGATCTACTTTTCAAACATGTGCATATGGGTTTCACTACACTTTGCATTCAATTGCACTGCACTTGTGCTCCTGTCACGAGTACTTAAAAGACCACATTCGTCGCACTCGTGAAATAGCAAATTCCGATGACTGATGTGGCGTACTGCTGGACAGGAGCGCACGAGTGCCGGTAGAGTGCTGCTCCCTGCAGCAGTCGCTGGGGATGGCGGGGAAATGGTCTTGGGGGCGGTAGCTGGCATCAAACGCCCTCACCCCTTCATGATAGTTTGCAGCCATCCAGTCACATACAGCAGGAGCACCTGCTATGCTCCCCATGACCAGGACATTGCAGGTAGGGCTCCCTAAGTGCTGGCAGTCTGTTTATCTTATTTAACTGCAGGCGAACTACGGCATGCTTTGGCAACACCACACGTGGTGCAGTCCCGCAGTGGCTGTCTCCTCCTCCTGGACCGCCTGAGAAGTAGGGAGCTGGCCGACCCGCTACTCTCACTGTCCTGTTCACCACTTACTTCATCGCCTCCCTTGTTGCCTTGCTGTTGCTGTGACTGGTTGTGACCCAGTAACTTTTTCTGTTAAGCTGGTCCTGTTTCCCGACCTCCAGATCTTCGTCTCCTGCCTTGCTGGTAGAGGGCTTTGCCATGGAGGGTACCAGTTCCTCTTCTTCCACGTCTCCTGGTAGTAGTATCGAGGCTTCCTCCAGCTTTCTAGTCTGCATGGTTGTGCTGGACGGTTCTGCACCATCAGACTCCAAGATGCAGGTTGCCGGGCTCACCCCAGTCAATGTAGATGCGTCGTGTGACACCAGAACCCCTTTGTCTTCTGCCGATACACCTCCCCGAACTGCTTCACCACCTTTCCGCAATGGCACTTCACCAGGGGGATCATCAGCGCCTCCGCCGTCGTAGGGCACCATGGTCATCCAATTTCTCTTGCTGCTCTCCTGCTCCTGTGTGCTTGCTATGTAAACTGGGAGTCTCTTATTTCACTCCCCTTGCCATTTCGCAGTCCGTGGCGGATGCTACGACCTATTTCCGTGCGGTACTGGCTTGACTCAGACCCCTGGTGAACCCCGTGGTGTTCTGTATCGAAATCTCATCGTCAGGGTGTGGGGGGGGGGGGGGGGTCTTGACTCCTTCTGAGGTCCGGGACCACTTCCCACCTCACTTGCTCCCTGCGGTTGCTAGTCGGAAGCTTGGCCATCCTGGCTGGTTTCCTCCTCATGCTCGTTTCTCCTGGGAACATCTTCGGTGGCTGCCCGAATATCATCCCGGTGTATTCGGATCGTTTTCCTCCCTACTCTGACCAAGTAATTTGTTGGGCCAATTGCTTTCATTATCCAGTGCAGGCCTGTCCACCTCGGCACCATTCCCACACAGAAGTTCTTCTTGGCGGCAGATAGTGTGTGCGCCTTAACATAAACAACCTGTCCTGGTATAAGTGCAGCTGGCGGTCTGTTGCTTTGTGGCAGCTACCGGGCTGCATACCACACCTGTTGTTGCCTTTGCTCATGGTACATGCATCTGCACCTCTACTCTCATGTGTGTCACTGGTTTCAATCGCGCTACTATCAGTTTTGTTCACTAGGTAGCTGAATGTTTTTCTCCAAAAGTACTAGTGTGGGAGATTTTCCAGTGGTTGCATTTACCCTGCAGCGGAGTGTGAAGAGTGCAGCGAGCAGGTGTTCAGCTTAGCTGGCATGTTGCTCTCCAACATGGAGTTGGAGTTGTGCCATTCTGTGGGGTTCGCATGGAGATGGATAAATCACAGTTTTTAGTGCTGCACTCCAGATACCATGAATAGCTCTCGCCAATGCTTCCTGGTAAACTGTGTGTCGTTATCTGTTAGGATTTCCCTAGGATAGTCCCATCGTGCAAATAATTCGTTTTTCAGGATTTTCGTCATTTGTCCCATTCGTGCACTAGTGATCAGATATGCTTGAACACATCTTGAAAAGCTGTCCATTATGACCAACATAAAGCATTTACCCCCATCTAATTTGGGGTCCAAATCCAAACAAATGGTGTCGAATGGATTTAGAGGCTGTCTAGGCTGTTATTGTTGATAAGCAATCTGTCCTGTATTAAATTAAATAAATTGCATTTGTTACACTTTCTTACCTATTTACTTACGAAATGAGTTTGGCCTGGCCAGAAAAATTGCAGTAAAATATTCTTTGTTCTGTACCTTGGTGTCCCGCTGTTGTACTTGAATGTGCGTTCTTGAAAACCTGTCCTTGAATGCCGAGGGCAAGTAGAGTCTCCATGTCGCCTTGTCATAGGGCGAATATGTCACCACGTATCCTCCATCACGCGCTATCCTTCTACATGTTGGTTTTTCGCATTGTTCTCACATCTCTTGGGGAAAATACACAGTTCTTCTGCACCACAACTATTTCCTTGTACAAGTCTGCTACAAGCCTTCCATTCTCCACAATATCTGTCTGTTTATTACTGTCTCTGTGAGCGGTGCTTATGTGACATGCTGTAAGACTTCCTCCACTTTACTTCGTCTGTTACCATAACGTTTGTTCTAGGAGTCCAGGATAGTGTATCCACGAGCTCGTTGCTCTTCCCTGGTATGTGCTCTATGTTAAAGTCGTATGCTTGCAATAACAATGCCCACCAGGTTAATTTACCTCGCGCCTCTCGCATGCTACTCAGCCATACCAGGCAGTGATTGTATGTTCGCATGATAAATCGTCGGTACTCTAAGTAAGGCTGGTCCTTCCTTACCGATCAAATTATAGTGAGGCATTCCCACTCATTTACGTCGTAGCAGCACTCCGCAGTACCCAGTTTTGCATTTACAAAATCTATCATGCATTTTTCGCATTTGTCATTGTACTGATACAACATGGCCCCGAGCTTCTCCTGGCTGGCGTCGCTCTGCAGGTACAAGTGGCGCACTGGGTCGTATCGTGCTAGTGCAATGCACGATCAAAATTTTTCTGTAATAGTTTGGAAGGAGGTTTCTTGTTCTCTAGCCCACACATACCATTTCTGCGGTTACAGCAGGTTGGTGAGGGGCACAGTAATGAGGGCAAAAGTTCTCGATATGTTCCCGCAACCAGTTGATGAGCACAAAGAATTTTCTTAGCTGTTTGTATGTGCACTGCTCTTGCTGACAGTTAATAAGACCCAGTGGTTCGGGTTTTGGCCTATTCCCTGACTCGCTCACTATGTGGCCTTAAAACTCTTAAGTCAGTTTTTTTTCTAAATGGCATTTATTCACCGTGCATGTCAGACCATTTATTTCCATTCTCTCGAGAACTAGTGAGAGATGGTGCAGGGGTTCCTCCCACATCTCAGACAAAATAACAACTTTATCCAGGTAGACGAGTGCCAACTCGCCTACGAGGCTATCCAATACTTGCTCCATCATGGTCTGGAAAGTCGCTGGGGTGCATTAGAGGCCAAAGGGCATTGCACAAAACTGGTTTCTTCGACCGTCGGGGGCAGTGAACGCGGTCTTCTCCCGATCCTCTTGGCACACTGGGATCTGCGTGACCTGAGTGATGGTCCTGAAGTCTACACAAAACCTTCAGGTCCCATCCTTTTTCGGCCTAACTTGATATCATAGTTTTAACGACTTCGAGTCGATTCTATAACGCAGTTTGTGAGCATTTCCGAGATTTGCTTATTGATTATCCATGCTTGATGAGGAAGATAACTGCGCGGGCTGCTAAAAATGGTTTCTCCTGTGGTTAAGGTTATCACATGCTTCGCAACTATAGTTATTCGTAACACATCATGATCTACAAAACAAGTTTTCTTTCTCTTAACAGGTGCTGAAAAGCGACTTGGTGTTACATCAGAATGTTGTGTTCAAACTCTGACAATTAAATGACTGCTACATTATCTGTTTTACAGCTGTCTACATTGTACATGGTACGCCTCTCCTTAGCCCCAAAATGAATGTGTCATTCTGCTGTCTCTACTATGGTATTTTGCTCAGTCAGCCACGACACTCTCAAAATGGCATCTTCAGTAATTTCTCAGTGACTATTGCAGTTGTGACCATCTCAAGGTCCCTAATTTTAATAGTTACAGTGGCTTGCCTTACAGTTGACTTTGTGCATTGACCGTTTGCCATTTGGGTAACCTGGCTGGTTTAGGTTATGTTGACACTGTTTATGAATTTTGTTTGAAACACATTGTGGGATGCAGCTGTATCGATTAGTGCATGACACAATAAACTGTTCAAATGGATAAAGACCCTTATAAACTTAGCACCTTGGCTACTGATCTTATTAAAGAGTGCTTGTTGCGGTGTCACTGTTGGGCTGTTCTCCTGGGGAGGGGTAAAGTTCATGGCAGGCGACTTTATCCCTACAACTGGTTTCCCTTCTGGTCTTCACTGCTGACAGTTCTGCTGCAGCGATGGTCAAGGTGGGGATTCTGTGGGCAGTCGACAAGCCAATGAAACAGTCGCCACGGGCAATACCGTCCCGGCACAGGTGGTGATTGTGATCAGTCCCACCAGACGAACCTGTTTGTGCCTAGGTAAGCACTCGCACTTTGCTCATTGCTACCACCTCGTGCGCGATGCGGAACACTGTTTATGTTACTCACTCGCGGCTGTTCTGGTCTTCTCGCTTGATAATCTGTCTGGTTTCCTCAGTACTGTTCTCTGTGTTTGTACCATTGATTAATCATTTTTCACATCTACCTTAATCGATTAATAATCGGTTATTAATCGGTTATTCGACGAAATTATTCAGTATATTACGTTTTGTAGAGTTTTGGATACAAAGTTGTATCCAAATGAATGATTAAGCTTTTAACACAACAGAAAACTTTAGCATTTGGCTTTACGTTTCCTTTCCTCTGACGAAACCCCCAATACACATTACAATATTGTAAAGTCAGAGTTAAAACAATTGAACATCAGTTCTAGGTTCGTAAAATGTGTATCCTGTTATATAAATAATTATTATATTATCTAGAAGTGTATTTTACAAACCTTTTTTTTAGAAATAGGCTTAAAATTTAGAAAGTTATTTCAAAACAATAAACTCGTTTGTTTATTTTATTAAAATATGTCAATTCGTATATTTCCACTACACATTATATTTGTTTGCCATATATTTAATTTAAGGCGAGCTTTGTTTAATATACTGCTGATATTAAAATCGCCCTGCAATAAAATAACGCACTTTCCACATAACTTCTGTTAGGTTCTCGGCAAAATGGGTGCTTGATTTTGACTTTAAATTTCAACTTTTCGAAATCGTAAAGTCAAGAGTGCTTGACTTTACCTATGACAGTTCCATTGTGTCAAGTTCTATAAGAAACAACACGTCGGAAAGCAAAAGTAAAGTCAAAACATAAAGTCAAATATTAAAGTTTTCAATAGTGCAAGTGTTTTTACTGTTATGCAAAACAATAAATAATCGTCATGGCGAATTTAAAAACTTAAGCTACATTTTAATAACACATTTTTATATATGCTAGAGTGGCGCCATGACACTTTTTTTTTTCCCAAATCATAATGTCAAAAATATTAAACAAATATTAAAAAGAGAATAGAATGAAACTGAAGCCCTGCTTCAAGTCTGACACGCGTGCCAATTAGCAAACTCGAGTAATTTTATGTGAGTGCTCCTCTCCTGCCAAAGACTGTCCTGCCTGAACCATTTATTTTTCGTCCCGCCAGCTGGTGAAATGTGTAGTGCCTACAATTTCCTGGAGTACGATTCAAGGCTGATATAATGGGGTTGGTGTGTTTACGGAACTACTTGACGTTAATGAACTTGGTTAGCAAGTCTGCTTGGATATTTGCCACGTCTGTATTTGTTAGTCCAGATAAATAAACTGTTATTTTGTTTGAAGAGGGTTTACTATTTGAAGAGGCAATATTTTTGCTGCAGAAAAAGGTACTTTGTCGCCTGAAGGCTTCCAGGCGCGGCCGAGCGCTTTATGGTGGCTACTACTGGCAACGAGTTCAGCCTCGCACACTCTGGCACCTTCCATAAGCCTCTCCGCTATTCCCGCCGCCTCCTTAACCTTCCCGAGCCGCGTTTTCGCGTATAAATGTTCGTCCCCAGCCCGAGCAAGTGTGCAGTGTTCCTCTTAGAGTTGCGCGGGTTGGCCGACGATGGATCATGTCTACACTACTTCGTACTACGGGGCTTCAGCATGCTAGACGCGTCTTCGTGTAATATAAGTACTACTCAAGTTAAGTATTGCAATGAAAGTAGTTGTTGTTATGCTGGGGGTAGAGTTTCCCTTTTAGTAGTGGCTTTTTTTTTTTAAATAGCGATTTTTGTGTATATGGATTTTTGTAGGGAAGTGTTTCTTCACTGTTTTGCTTGTGTAAATTTTCAATATGGTATATTATGGGAATGATTGTAAGAAGTGGATTCTTCTTTTTTTCTTGGCGTGCTGTAGGAATGTTTTCCTTGATTACGATTTGTTAAAAGTATTTTAATGCCAAGGAGTTTAGTGGATATTTTATGGCGTGCCTTTATGCTCATGGTAAAGTGTAATAAAGGTTTCTGCTCGTTGCCAGTGGTATTCTTGAAATTAGTACTCCATGTTGTACTTTTTAGTGAATCATCAGGTGTACCTTATTTTTAAAGTTCTAATGGTGCTTGTTTTATTCAGTGAGTCATTTTACTTTTTTTTTTAAAATGGGATTTTACAAGTGTTTATTCAGGTTGGGTGATTTCTCAGGATATATTAATATTGTTGTTTTTCTGTTTGTTCCAGTGCATGTGTGTTCTCTCCTTCCCCTAGTTCACTGATTGGTAGCAAACAACAGAAATTTACAGATGCAATTTTTATTTCTCAAATCAAGTTGCAAAGTTGTTGTTCTTGGTGATAATGTATAGACGGGCTTCAATATATTTGTATCGATTTTGGATTTTTTGTTTCCATGCTTTTTTCACATTTTTTTAATGGTGTGCGTCCTTCTCCTTGCCTTCCTTTAGCTCTGCTACTCCCTAAAGGGCCGTAACAAAACATGTATATTTAAAAATGAATTAGTTCACTTTTTTAGGTGCACAATGAATATCAGAGCCTAAAGTATAACTGTCTGCATTTCAATATTAGTTTTCAAAAATTAACTGTGAAGTGACGATTAACGTTTGTAAGCCATTATGGCTTCGATTATAAAATTAACACTGGTTTTTAAAATAATTATTTACATGTAATCGATTAGTCGTTTACTAACGTAGATTGTCCCCATAACTACAAATACACGGGGAAATCGTTACTCGATGGCTCGTTTCTTATGCTAAGTAACATTTAGTATTATTCCGCCTTGTTGAAAAGTGTAGAAAAGGGCCGTATGCAGAGAAGAAGTGTTAGTCACCACTAGTCTAGTACTAGAGCCGATTATAGTACTAGTGCCGAACTGGCATTAGATTACTCGTTTTGGGTATGCTCAGTTACAAGTTTAGTGGACCTTACTTTTTAAGTGGAGAAACTAGTCGCCGAACGATCTCCCTAAATTACCATCTAGTGTAGATTTTATGCAAAATGGCGGTAACAAGACACATATTTGATAAAGATTTAAAGATTACAATTTAAATGGGGGCTGCATATTCACACATTCCTGTTAAGAGAGTGTATTTATGGAACTGGAACACTACATATACGATTATATTGTAATTTTTCATACAGTTTCGATTAGCGAAATAATGTGCAAACCGTATATAGCAGTAATAGTTCCTTGTTTGGACGAGATAGCGCTAAAGATATTAAATTGTATTTGCTACTATAGATTTTTATTTGTTCTTGTAATGCTGGATTTACATTGGTGCACAAGCGTGACGCGACAGATGTGGCGCGACAGGTGTGGTGCGACTGTAAATTGTGGTTGTAATAAAATCACTATGACGCAATGCGACACCAAAAACACTATTTTCACCACTCATGACTGAAAATACGAAAATTTTTCAGTTGGATTTTTAAGTGTTTACAAGAAGGAATGAAGAAGAATTATTTGCAATAAAAGCAACCACATGAATGTTTATGTTATGTAGTTTTGGAAGAAATAGTATGTGCATAACTATATCTATGTAGGATAATATAGCTAGGTTGGCATTACAACCTATTTTATTTTTGCCAAGTTACTCTTGTTTGTGAACTATTAATTTTATTTCGAGGAAAAAAAAGGGAAACCATTAGGGAATTTTTTTTGGGGGGGGGGGACAGGTGCTTTAGTTTAACTTCTGTAGTGAGATGGCATTGTTTTAATTTTTTTACGAGAGTGTGGCATTTTGAGTTGCATTTTGTTTTGATAGAGCAGTGGAAAGTGTTGCCCAAATAATTGCCACTTCGAAAATTTTAGAAAAAACAAAACACGTTATATACGTCACTGTTTGTATCGGTACAGATACAGCAACACACACACACACACACACATACACACACACACTTTGCCTGAAGTTAACCGTACACTAGAATTCACGATATAGGCAAATAAAGAAATATTATTTACACACTACAAAAGTTTTCAAAGTGCAGGTTTTTCAGGCCACACATGAATTAAAATGATTATAGTAACTATTTACAAATACATTATTAACAAACCACACGAGCTTACTGACGCCGACAGCGTCCTTCTAGCCCATTTGCCCAACGTTACCCTGTTCATCATAGCAGTCATCAGGACTCTACAGGGCGCTTGCACGCACCGGTGCGGCCGTCCATGCGCTGTTAGAAAGGGAAGTCGAACAAGATGCACTAGTACAATGACTGCAGCAAAAGTGCAGAGTGTAAAAGCAGAGCAAAGTGTTGTGTGAGCCAATGTAGCGCAGCCAACCAGCCACGTGCGCTTCAAGTTCACGAATACAAAGAAATAGCAACAGCGTGCTGTAATTCCGGGAAGTATTTTTAAAGGCACGTCAGTGTAATGCCATCACATGCGTGCACATCCTATATGAGGTCAGGCCTGAGGATATTCTCCCCCCACGATAACACAACGTGTCCGTATTGCCCTTCCTCACACCACTTCCACACTCTTCCACCAGCACACACCACTCCACCAGTCCCAAAACTACCCCCAAAATACTAGGCAGCCTTCTTGGTGGACCCTACCCTCGTTCCCCACTCCTTCTCGTAATACCCGAGTTCCCACAATTTTCTCAATCCGACATGTCTTCAAAACTCCATTGATCAGCGGCACACACACAATACCAGTAGGCTGACCACGGCAATTCCCTCCCGGCCTAAACGAAAACACAACTCAAGCATAAACACAATTCCCTCACAGCTCCATGTTCCAGTTTTATTTCCTGGTAATCACTTCCTCCCGGCCTCACGAGAATACAGCCGCAACACGATGATGGCTTCCACTGACTCCCAAATCCCACATTACTCCGGTTCCTGTTCCAGAACATTCGACGCCTCACCACTTCTAGCACTTTTCCAAAACCGTAATTTCTTCCAAACCCATCTTTATTCTTTTTGGCGAAAACTAGACTAGGTTCGGGAAAACTCAACACTATCTCCGAAAACTTGATAATTCTGCAGCATAGTTTGTCAAAAACTAAGTCGTAATAGCTCTCCTGCTCCAGGCTAAGTTCCTCTTCACGGTCATTGAGACTTTTTATATATCCTTGTACCACAGAAATTACACAAAAACTGAGTCCCGATAGATCCATTTTCAGAGACCAAGTTCACTCCTCACTGTTGTGGAAAAAATTATTAGTCCAGTTGGGATACCTAGATCATTTTTACTAGTCCCACCTTTAGTCGTGCAAATTCTAAGTCCCGATACCTCTACTTCAGAGAATAAGTACATTATTCACTACTACGAAATATAAGTCCAAACACCTAGCATCATACCTAGCGTCTCGTCGGTACGAAACTCTCTTGCTACCAAGGATGGAACCTCTCATGCCTCAGTAACCCACTCGCCAACGGGCTGTGTCTCTGCCGAACAAATCTAATTTCTACTCTATATTGATTCTAAGTTTTAGGTGGCATCTTGAAGGTAGGACCTAATCGAGTCTCAGGGCTAACCCTTTACTCATACAAGGGAAGGCAATCATGCAAGGAAACATGCATCGCGGCAGAGAGGTCCGCAACCAGTCATACATGTCTGCTCCGCGGGTAGCGGTGCAAAAGGTTTCCCACTGTAAGTAAATCCACACAAAACCATTAACATGCATAATTTAAAAACATTATTTAAATTGACGGACTCGAAACCGTCACAACTTACAAGAAACTTAAATAATTACAAATGATGTGCATGTAGTTAAGCTTTCAAATGTCCATGGTTGTTGTCGCACGCTGAGGAATGTGGGCTGTACTCAACCTTACTCGTAAAGGTTATGTTACAATATAGTGTTTGTTCCAAACGTGCGGAAATTTTCTAGATCACTAATTAAAATCCCCACTCCCCTCTGCAAAATGTATAATTCGCACACTGTCTATTACATACGTGTAATACTATGACGTAACTACATAGTACTCTCAGATACAAGAGGCAGCATTGGAATTGAAAGGAAGTAGTTCATAAGACATGCAATACGTACTTTTTGGAACCAAGACAATACTAAGTGGCATTTTGCTTTTCAAGTTGAGCGTGCGATGAAACGAGTCGTTGCCGCAACAAAGATATCGCAAAATTTGATCAAGAATTGAACAAAACAAGACTTTGTTGCTACGGAAACAAAAAACTAAACTGTCGACTCACAGCAAAAAAGGAGACCATCAAATAAAAGTGTTGAATTATTCATTTAGACTGTGGAGAAGCGGCGATAACTGTACAGGGATTGTAGAGTGCGAGACGATGCTAAGAAGTTGCTGTCTACATTGAGAGAAAAAAAATGAGGAAATAGTCCAGAAGAAAGACAGAATCGTGGTTGAAAATCATTAATGCAGGATGCGTTACATTACGGTAAGGACTGACATAATGAGCGGCAAGGCACATGGTGTTAAATAACAAGACAGCTGTCATTCAGAGGACTATGAACTCAAATACAGAATGGCCCTTGTACAATTTACCCTCGAAAAAAAATATATCTAAAAATTTTACTTATACTGTGGTGAAAATATATGACACTGCAGTTTGGCGGGACCCAAATTTAATTTCTAAAACTAGGCTTTCAAATAAGTCGCTCAACTTAGTCTGAAAGTGAAATTATTACTTAAAGTAAATGTCATTCACTTGAGTTAATATTACTGATGTGTGATCCGAAACTGTAGACTCATTTAAATGGTGATATAGGCTCCTCTTCACTGTTAACCGAGCACTTCCTGCAAATGATCTACATTTTCCTTATCTGGTACCCTTCCGCTTCATACAAATTTAATTGTCATTAGCCTCATCACTTTGTTCGTACGTAAGTCAGGTGGAACCATAAAGCTTATAAAACAAAAACACCTGATTCAGTGGCTATAAATTCAAACATCACATTTGGAATACAACGCCAAATGTCAAGAACTATTTCTATTTATTCCCTCAAACTTACCATGGAACCTGTATTACCGTGTGCACTGTAGCATTTAAGCATGTAGATGTGCGCAGTGATTTTTTTCAGACGTGAACAGCCTTAATATTGATTGGATATTGATATATCTTTACTTATGGCTCGAGCACAATCGACACATGAATTTCGTAAACATAACGCACTAATATATACACACGTTTAACGCAATCTAAACCGTAGGCTACAAACTCGCATAGGCGTAAGCGCTCTCCTAAACATAGTATTATTAACAAGAGGCGTCCAACTTTGCTGTGTGTGTGGGGAGTTTAGTCAGCGAGAAGACCCTACAAATCTACTACGTTGTAAAGTGAGAAATGTGTTTATGATACAAGAAAGTGTGTGCATTGGCTTTATTCTGAAGCCATTTATTTTATTTTGTGTATTTCTGAATGTTCGCACCCACGAACGTTCTGGAATGTTTTTACTTGACGTTAAAAGCGAAAACTGAAATCAAATTAATTTAATGTCGTATTTTACAAATTCTACGGTGTATGGAACATAATAATTTTTGACGAAAATTCTTACAGCTAGACAAACCTTAATTTCTCCAGTGCCGAGAGTAACAGCGTAAACAAACCGACATTGTCGGCGCTGTGTTAGTTTTAGCACGGCTGTTGGGCTTGCGTTGTGCCATGAGGAGGAAGCGTGGTCATTGCGGACCAGCATCTTGATGCAAGAAGGAGGGGGGGGGGGAGATAAACCCCCGAGAAAACCCTCTGACCAGCGACATAGTCCTTGAGCGACCCCGCCGGGAATCGAACCCGGGGGGGGGGAGGGTGGACTAGCACGCTATCCTCTACACACTCGGCGCGCGCCTCGCCTCTTGTGTCAACTGTGCAGATACAAGTTGCTTCGTTGCCAGTATATGAGGAGCCGTGATGTACACCACCCCAACAGTGTGACAGGTTTAAAGGCAATTTTTTTCTAACTACTAAAGTGTTAAGTGAAAGCCCGGTGGGTAGGGCGGGGTTCTAATCCATCTCAGGGCTAGACCCCTTACGCCTACAATAATAGGAAATCATGCAAGGAGACATGCGTCGCGGCAGAGAGGGATTGGGCAGCCATGGTCTGCAATTGGGACCATCACTACCTCCCTAAGGGCTTGTATTACGATCTCTAGATAAATGTGTGGAATAGCTATTCCATAGATAAGCTATTTAATGGTAACCAGTATTATGAACATTCCATTAGCTAAGTTATACTTTAGATAAGTAACCCAAGGTTTTTGTTCGTTGCTGTGTATGTTGGCAATAATAGTCACTATATTTGTGGTATTATGGTGTATGTTCAGTTGTCAGTAATGAGTGCGAAATGTGTTTTGTATAATATATATGTTATATGTTAATGCTTCTTTAGCAAAAGTGAATTAAATAGAAACTAAGAACCAAACCCGGGCAAACAACATATTTGTTCATAATTATTACTGTCGCTGGTGATATCAATCCTCTCGCAGTTAGCTTACCCTCCATGCAATTTATCACAATGCGTGGGACTCAGTTTCTTACCATTCAAGATTGAGGCTCGTGCTTGTGTTTCTTAATTATATGTTTTAATATTTTGAGAATGGAAAGTGGAAATATTTTATTTCACAAATTTCAAGAAATCTATTTCCTCGAAATGACAGTAAGCCTAGTGCGAATATTTTATTTCCGATTTTTTTTGTCATTGCAAAATACAATTTACACAATTAAAAACAATTCAATTTCCAAAATTAATCTTCTATATCGTTATAGACATTCGCCAGGTTTACTTGCATTTTGCAGAACTATTCTACATAACACTCAAAATAGCAAAGAACTTCAATTCATATTTTATATAACCTCCAAAACCGACGTGCATATAAGCAAAACACAACCACCTGACGTTCGAGACACCATTTTGAAGCTTATCTAAAGGTTTAAATGCTTGTCTAGCACTGGAAGTGATAGATTGTTTAACCCCTTGATAACAGTTCTAGTTAGCATTAACTAGAGGTCGTAATACACTATTTTCCACGAGCTGGTAGTTAAGTTTTCACCTGATGTGTAACTAGAGGTCGTAATACAGGCTCTAAGTGTACTTATAGTTAAGCTACCACTAGACGAGACTGGGAAAAACCGGCACAGCACCGTAAAAACCCAGTCGACAAAATAGAATTGAAAATTATCCATGTATTAAACAGAAATGCTACAGGAGACAGAGTTTGTGCGTGGAACATGCTCGTGTCAGCAGAGACGAAAAAGCTAGAAGAGAGGTGGCGGGAAGGTTTAAAGGCGGAGTCGCTCCCGGATTTATACCCGTGGGAATCGTATTCGGACGATGCCACTGGTCAGGCGGGTTTTTTTTTTTTTTCGGGGATCTCCAGTTTCCCCCGCCCTTGTATTCCGGCGCTGCGCCATACTCACCTCACTTCACCCTCATCGGGTGTGCTTATCGCCATGTTGTGGGGTTCATAAAATAATCTCCAGTAAGTGAGATGTGTTGAAAGTTTTATTTTAGTGCAATATTAAACGCACAACTTTTCCTTTGCGACAACTAATCTCGAACCAATACAAGATCTTATTCAAACAAAGTGTATTTTTTAGTCAGATTGCAACACAGGGACATGGCAAGTTAAAAGAGAGTGTTGGGTATTCTTGGATATCCGTGGATACACGAGCTAAAAATGAAAGTTTTCAGTCGAGTGCACGACTGGAAACGTGTTCATGTCCAGGACGCCAACTTTTCCGGAACCAGAACTCGAGATACTCGGCCCGCGTATGCAGCGGCACTGTGTGCGATGGCGTTGGCAGTGGAGGCAGTAACCCACCTCGCACAGAGCCTGGGATGGCGCAGCGCTCCTCGAACGTATGGCACTGCTGTTCCACTGCATAGAGCCACATTGCGTGTTCGTTCTTCAACTTGGTAAGTGTCTTCTTTTAATTTATTTCCCTTGCGTAGACGACGTACAAAAAGTAATTGTGGGAGTGTATTCGCGCGTGCAGTAGGTACTAACTTGACACATCGAGTTTCCAGAGTTCTTGTACAAATATTAGGCACGTTTAAGTGTAAAAAGTATTGCTCTGCTCCTTTTTACACTGTTAAGTATACCTGCCTTTATTATTCTCTGAGTACTGACGGAATATAAAAATCGATAACTTATTATCTTCCGTCAGTTCTCAGATAACAATGAAGGAAGCGAATATACAATAGCGTAAGAATATGTATAAGACTGTTATCTAGATCTTCACTTGCCAAACATTTCTATGTGCACTTTGGAAAACTTGTTGTGATGACAAGTTGATATCATTGGCATATATAACTAACATATTTAAGTTGGAAGATGGTGGGAAGTCGTGAGCAGAGGAAACTCGTCTAAGGATGCAACACTGGCGGAACCCAACTCTTTAGATATCCGAGTAGAAGTTTTACACATTAATTGCTTGGAGGGTAATTTGTGGCTGTACGCTCGCGGCCGTCAGTGTAGTGGTTATTGACAGTTTGATCTTAACACAATCGCACAGGTTAGCTGCGGTTAGTTCCACATACTCTCAGATATAAAACATTCGATCAAGTTTTGCAACCGACAGTTGCTTTTAGCGCTGGCGGGCAAAATGTATACCTCATATATTACTTCCGTCCCATTGCCTGAAAATTGGCGGCAGAGGCTGTTCACGATAAAACGAACACTTTTGAAATCAGCCTTAGAAAAACGTCACTGTTCCTACTTGGACATATTCTGACAGGCGCACTGAGTGACATGCGCCCATTAAAGGTGGTAATGATGGATGGAAAGTAGTTCCATATCTTAACGCCAAATAAAAAGTGTTTGGTAACCATTTCAGATAACTTAAATTATTTCTTTCGCTTTCTGTTTTTTTTATGGAAGATTAAAATGACCATATTTTTAACATATTTAATTTTCTAATAATTCCACAATTTCACCTGACCGACGCATGAATAAAGTTATGAGGCCCATGGCAATGTGATTTTTTTCATAAGGCAGAAGAACACACAACATGCATACAAGTATCTCTTAAACAGGGCTTACGAAAGTGCTCATTTTACCGTAAACAGCCTATAACAAAGAATAATTCACGATATCTTCAGACTTTTTCAAAGTCCCGCTAAATCTATACTTTTGGTTACTGATTACGTATCATTACGCTACACATAAACATAAGCACTGCCTTGTGACCCACATTTATATCAAATGCGTAATTTACTGCTTACATCTGTTCAAATAATCATGTTACAACTGTAACGGAAAGACCAGTATGTAGTATTTACACTTTTGTCATTGATGTGTGTTGGGTTATTTAGTTAAAATGGCAGCTTTAGTTGGAATAATTATTAAAACGAAGGAGCAACCAGTCGAATGACAAACACAGTAAATTCAAACACGCAACTCGTGTCGCTGTTTTTCAGTACATAGCAGCGACAAACTTAAAAGATTGTGGTGAACATGCACACAAACAGACATATAGTTTATGTTATTCCGTTCGTAATATTTTTGCATAGGTATTTAGATTTTATTAGGTTTATTTAAATGTCTATTAAACATTTTTGGCTGGGCTTAGTAATTTGTTGGGATTGTGGCAAAAATTTGCGACGCCCTTAACCAAAAGCATGGGAAATGGGCAGAAAAACCAGCCCAACATTTACAACCATAACCAGTAAAAACCGTTTTGACAAAGCCCGTAATTTAATTCCTGGAATGCAACCTGAAAGGAGAACACAAATGAAATATTTTTCAATGTTTCTGTTTATTTTCATTTTCAAATGTTTTCAAACACGAAACTATAGCATAAACATTACTTCTAACCATCCATAATATTTAATACGACTCTAATATCTCATGGGAATAAACTCAGAAAGTTATGAGCATGTACACACACTCTTTTAAAGCTTATATTTGAAAATATTAATATTGCTAAGATATGTTTAGCTGTACTCATAAAATACCATATAAAATATCACCAGCCATATGTTAAATATTATATATGTACACACTTTAAGGTATATGTTATATGGTAAATATATACCATATAATATATGGTAAATATTATATATATATATACTTTTATGGCTGGTGATATTTTACATGGTATTTGATGGGTACAGCCAAACATATCTTAGCAATATTAATATTTTTAAATATAAACTTTAAAAGCAGCTCCACGCAGTCTTAATTTCCTTAATATTATTGCTGTGCTTCGTCGTTCAGCCAATGAGACGCTCGTTTCTGTACTAGGTTGTCACTAGGAAAACTGGTTTGGGAAACAATTTTTTTCCTAACCTACCCTATTGCTAAGTATTAACATTGAGTAGATATATCCCTAGATGAAATACCCCAGGTTAAATTTTCTGCCCACCCCAGCAGGTAAGAATCTGTAGTTCTCGTGCTGAACACCGTGTAGCGCTAGTCCATCTTCGTGGTGGGTGCGTGGGGAAAGTCGGTGGCGTTGCCACATTGACATCTACCTTCTATCTCACTCATACTCCATCTCTGTTACTCCCAGCCCCAACTCTGCAACAGTAGAACGCGTTTTGAATGTCTGCTATATCCACAAGCTGGAACAGACAAGATGGCGGACACCCGAGTAGCCAACTCAAGCCGTATATGTAAATTTACGAAAAGATAACAAGTTCCTGTAAAACTATTATTTTTATAATTCTTGTTACAAAGGCATAAAATACTATTCAGCAAGTCTGGACCAAAACCATTTCCCATAAAAAACGTAACTAATACCATTCGTTCAAAATAAGTTATCTTGCCACTAAATATAATTAATGTAATGAAATAAAGTATTTTATTAAATTCACCAAAATCCTCAATGAACTCAGTCCAGAGGTTATTCTTATGCCTGAAACATATTTAGATACAAAATATTTTCACAAACTGCTTTCACATTATATGCGAAAAATGTTAAAATGCAAACTCCATTCAATCTAAATGGCTTCAAATTACTTGACCTAGCAACCAAAAATATTTTTTCACCTTACTCCATACGAACACATGTCTTTGCAAACAGAACTGCAGGAGGAGGACTTTTCATAACGGGCATTAGATTAGAGGCCACTTGGAGTAGTGATTCTGACTTTGAGGATCGGCCTTCAAGCAGACTTTCTGGTTTTCTGCTGGAAACTCTTCAAGCCAAAAGGATCGTAGGCAGTGCTTTCGCAGTTCTTACACACATATTTACTGAGTTTCGGGATCAAGCCAGCTTTTGCCCTTTTGCTCCATGCGAGGTTTCTGTACTCGCTGAGCTGATCTTAGTATACCTTCGTTATCATTTGACAGATGTACCGTCCCAATCAAACTCCCCGCCTGGCGGTGTCCTTGGGTCGGATCACGCGGGGGTGATTGTGTGTTTTGCGATTATTTATTAGATATTAGAGTCCATCCCCATTTTAGAAAATAAGTGGTATTTCTTTTGTCTTTCGACTTATGACTAGTGAAATGGTCGTTACCTAACCTAATCTAGCCTAACCTATCCTAGCCTAACCTAACCTACCCTAACCTAAACTAACATAATCTAACCTAACCTAATCAAGTTCATAATGTTATTTCATATTCTGAAAATGAAACTTAAAGTACGCATAAGTATCAGTCAGTAATAATAAAACAATAAACGATACTTAAGAAAATACATGATAACTGTAGATTTATGTTATATATATCATATCATACTGGTGTTTTTATAAGCAGCGCGTGTAGCTCAGTAGGTATTCCTGCCCCAATAGCTCAGGGGTAGGGTGGTCGACTTGCAGTCGAGCGTTCGTGGGTTCGTACCCGGCCCCTCCGCAGCGGATCGTGAGTTCACGTGTCACACTGGGAGTTTGTGTGCAAGTCGGTCTAACGTCAAATGTCACAAAAGCCAAATTAAGGGGAAAAAAGTAGGTTGGTGCATGGGTCTGCGCCACATAATTTTAGGTTTGAGAGTTCCAATCTCCGATGGGTAACGAATTTTTTAAATGTGATAAATTTGTTTATGACTCATTATATTTTACGATGCTAATTTTTGGGGTAAGAAATTTTTTTGTAAATTCGATTTATCAGCTTTTTGGCTGGACTTGGCTACTGGCTGGGCTCGGCTGCTGGCTGGGCTCAGGTAATGGCTTGGCTCAGCTCCTGACTGGGCTTGGTTACTGGCTGGTCTCGGATGCTGAATGGGTTCAGCTTATGGCTGAGCTCAGCTCCTGGCTGGGCTTGGCTACTGGCTGTGCTCTGTTACTAGCTGTGCTTAGCTCGTGGCTGGGCTTTCCCACTTGCTGGGCTTGGATGCTGGCTATGATCAGGTAATGGCTTGGCTCAGCTCTTGGCTGGGCTTAGCTACTGGCTAGGATTGTCTATTTGGCTGTTCTCGCCTGCTGGCTGGCCTCTGCTGCTGGCTGGGCTTATCTCCTGGCTGTGTTGGCTACTGGTTGGGTTTTACTGCTGGTTTGTCTCAGCTAATGGTTGGACTCAGCTCCTGGCTGGGCTAGGCTTCTGGCTGGGCTCAGCTGCTTGCTGTGCTCAGCTAATGGCTGGGCTCAGATCCTGGCCGGGCTTGGCTACTGGCTGGGCTCAACTGCTGGATGGGCTCATGTGATGACTGTGCTCTGCTGCTGGTTGGGCTTGGCTGATTGCTGAGTATGGCTGCTGGCTGTGCTACTCTGCTGGTTGGGGTTGGCTGCTGGCTTGGCTCAACTAATGGCTGAGCTTAGTTCCCTGGTGGGCTTGGCTTCTGGTTGGGCTAAACTGGTGGCTGGGCTCAGCTAATGCCTGGGACCAGCTACTGGCTGGGCTTGGCTACTGGCTGGGCTCGGCAAATGGCTGGCATCAGATCCTTGGTGGGCTTGGCTACTGGCTAGGCTCAGCTGCTGGCTAGGCTCTGCTCCTGGCTAGTATCTGCTCCTGGTTGGGTTTGGATTTTGGCCAACAACAGCACTCAAGTAATTAAATAAGCCGTCCATTTTTCTTAGTTTGTGTAGATCTCCCCTGTACGAATGATTGCAGATGAGAAATATGTTATGGCATGTGTAAAAGTTGAAACTATTTCCAAAGATAAAGTTAGCCACAACTACTCTGGCTGTATATCTCATGTAACTGCACCACATAATTTCTCTTAAAAATAAGGAATTCTTCTGTAATCACCAGTATCGGCAATACATTCAGTCCAAGCATTAACATTTACACCAGCCATTTATTCACCTTTGGGGCTGCACAAAGAAAAAATAAAATATGCATTAATAATACAAGACAATGAGATATATGACAAAAAATTCTTACTACCACTGTTATCCATACCAATATTTCCAGGACCAAAATAAATAGCACTGTTTGGCACAATACTAGTGCAACTACATGCAGTAAGAATACCTTCTCAGCTCATTGCTGTGATAATGTCACTAATAACTTTATATTTGATAAGTTCTTAGTAGTGGGAGCATATGGCTTTAGGTAATTTTATTGTGTATTTGTGTCGATGTACTTCGGGCAAGGATTTCAGTTTGTATATAAGCAGGTTCAGAGTACAGTTATATTCACTTATCTCCGTGACATTAGAGAAGACACATCACAATGTTGTGGAGGCATTCGCATCCGGGTTATTACACTAGGAAGGTATACCGTAACATTTTGTAGTTTTCAAAGGATGTTAAAATTGTTGATGTAGAAGAAAGTTATATTTTGTTGTCGTTCTGTTACAGTTTTGGTTTTCAAGTAATTACTCCTAAGGCAGGCAGTGGCTTGTTGGAAATGTGTTTCTTCAGAAAGCTCCGGCATGAAAAGGATCCTGCTCCTAAGGAAATTAGTGATATCGATACCCGAGATATCATCTATGTTGGAAGACTTTTCCAGTTCATGAAGGAAAGGTGGACAAAACTGCTGTGAATAGTGGACAAAACTGCGTTATTGTCTTTGCATAAGAAGATGAAGTTTGAGCTTGGAAATCAGAGTTCGTTTTATCGAAAGTAGGTTGGTACGACTGGAGACATGCATATTCATGGATATCTCGAGTCGTTTTACCACCCTTAATGTACAGAGGATTTTGTTGGTGTCATATGCTGCCAGTGCTGACAACACTTTGCCTGGACTATAAATGAGGGGTGTTGCTACCCCAGAGGACAGACAGCACTAGACACACAGCAGTAGGACAACACACACCACACTCACATTTATAATGTGAAAGGAAACAGGCAGAAGACATTTTCCTGCCATGTTTTAATTAGAGATTTTTAAAATGGGCTTAGTTAAGTTTTAAATACAGGGCCAAACACAAGTCTGGGTATTTATATGCAAGTTAAGCAATATTCCAATTTTGTGATGTAATTTTTAAGCATTAATTTTGTACACAATTTTTATATGTAATCTTTTTGGGAAATGTGATAAATTATAACTTTTTTTACTAATGTGCCCCTATTGGCACCGTTTGTATTTTTGGAGCCTGTTTTCAGGCATAATTGTGTTTAACCAGTCTTAAAAATTTTGTATTAAATATTTTTGGGGTGTTATATAAAAAGAAAAAAGTTCGGGCTAAATACATGAAACAAAAATATATGTGTGGTTTGTTCATTTCTCACTTTTGGGGTAAAACTATAAGATTATAAGTGGGATTGGAAAAACCCTTTTTTTTTTTTTTTAACTCTGCTTAACATCTTGTGATTAACTCTGCTGAACATATATAGCTTAGTATGACAGTTGGTGAGAGCTCTGGTCACTGCCACAGAGTTTGTTTCCTCTGGGTACTCCTACTTCCATGACAGCAGATTCCTGCATCATTCTGCTGCCATCACATTCTGTACTTGCAAATGAATATCAAAATTGTAAGAAGTGGTTTTTGGGTGATTTTAGTGTATTTGTGTGTTTTTGTGCTAGCCCAAATGGCTTTTCCAGGGGGAGTGCTTACGAATTGGATCCAGTCCATGCCAAAAACTACCTTAATGGCAACTCTTCACGAAATTAACGTAGACTTCAGCGAAGCGGACAATTTGGACATGCTTTCCGGGCTCATGCTCCAGATGATACGGGTAATAGGTATATTTCTTGGTAAGGGCATGTGGATTTAATAGTTTGGGGTATGCTGGATTCATAGTGTGTGGTGCATGTGGATCATTTAGGGGTCATTATGAGTCATTTGGGTGATATTTATGGGTTGTTAGGGGTAATTTATGGGCCATTAATGGTGATTTGGGGACTATGGTGTAGATTGGCAGAGCAGATGGAATGGGTGTTAGGTTATGGGCTGATTTGAATTTATATAGTTGCTTGCTTCACTTGAGGTATGATGGTCTGATTGGCAAGCTGGGTGGTGTGGTTGAATCGAGCTTTTCCTGGGACATAGAAGATATTATGACTCGTACATTGGGTGGTCTGGTATCAGTCGGTTATGTTACATTGACATATGGTATGGATTGTTGTGATTTGGGCCGGCCTTGAATGTATAATCGCTTGGGTAGACATGATGGTGTCTGACTTTTTATTTGGCTATATTGGATTTTAAATATAAATTCGCTTGATCGGACTTTGATTTTTAAGTGTAAGGTGAATATTACTCGAAGTACTGTTTGGCCGCAGTCTGTTTAAAGTGTGTTTCTAATGTCTGTACATGTTAAATTCTCTTAAGTGGCTGAAATTATGCTTAAATGTAGGACATGTGAGTGCTTAGAATAAGTATGATTTTTATCAATTACTAGTAGGTTAGGTTATGTTAGGATACTTTTTTTCCTGGACTTTGGTAGGTTAGGTTATGTTAGGTTTGATTTTTGAAAAAAAAAAGGGGGGGGGGGCTCTTTGGTAGGTTTAGTTCTGTTTCTTTAACAGAGAGCAGGGATTTTTGCGTTTCGGTTTGTTTGAACTGTATAGTTTCTGTAAACTTGAATCATTTCAGGCGGAACATTGAATGTCAAGATGCCTGCCTATGAGTATATAAGCAGCTGGGTTACAGTTAGGATGTTTGGTTTGACAGTGGTAGTCATGAAAGACACTTTGTATCACTTTGTATTATCTGGAATATATTATGGAGCCAAAGGTTGCTGGTTTATCAATGTGTAAGGAAGGTACAGTGCTATCGATTTCTTCAGATGATTGGGAACCTGCAGTAGCATCACCACCATCGTCTTCTTCAGGTATGGCCCCGACAGCACCATTAACTTCTTCGGATTCTACCTGAAACAATCAGCATTAAAGGGTACTTTAAAAGATTATGTGATTGGAAATAAGTTTGTAGGTACAAAAATCATACATGCATACCTAGAGCACATTAAGCAAAGGATAATCAATTAATTAACAGAATAAGTTCAAGAAGATCCCATAAAATACAATATTTGGCTGGAATGTACCTGCATATCCAGATTATTCACATGTTATTAGATTTTCCTCAGCCTTAAGTCTTTTTTTATTTACTAGAATATAGATAGTTTGGTATGATTAAATTAGCAATTTTTTTTAAAAGTAAAATGTGTAATTTGCTAGAAACTAAACCCTTTTGTACTCGTTACTACACTACTGGATTTGCAACATATTTGTAGAAAGTTTAAGAATCTCTCTATTTTATTTTCACACTGTTAATTTCAGTTTCTTAAGATTTCAAATGCAATTATTTGCAACGTGTGTAAACTGAATTGGTCAAAATCACAATCAAATTAATTTTAAAACACATTTATTTAGAAAATAAGGAACATACAGATGTCGCAAAACATATATACTAATCAATTTTAACAAACAAAAGTATAGGGTGTCTCAAAACGTGCATGCCAATTATTTTAACAAACAAATACAAGTATAGGATGTCTAAAAAAAATACTTAACAAATATTATAACAAATTATAGGATGTTAACCCATTTTTATAGACTGTTTTCTAACTTGCTGAACACAGATTTTGTTTTCTATTCCTCAAAATCATTCCTCATTAACATAACTTATACCTCAATGAACCTAATTTTTTCCTCATTAGCATAACTTATTCCTTATTCCTCAAAGAACACTTCTTCCCATTTGGGTAGTTTATCACACCAAATTAATATTACTTAAGCTGCTTGAGAAAGGCATATTACTTCAGACTGAAGCATATTTCTCTCTCACAATGTTTTCCTAATATATATCTCTGAAATAAATACTTTTTTTGGACGAGTAGAAGGGGTCACAAAATTTATAATCATACTTTTTCAATAAATGCAGTCTTTATACTTCTCTGGTGTTCTCAGATTTCATTTCATTCATTCTTTCATTCGATGTATCCCTGTTCTTAAGGTATACCAATAACCGAAAACATTTCTTTCATTTTCGAGTATTTCCTGTGTTTTTGAAACTTAAGCAAATATCTTACTCTGTTTACAATTTTGTGGGAATCTTCGGAAAATATGTACTCATTATTCACAGCACTTGTTGAAGGAAACTCGTTGGTGGAATCATCAATGCTGTCTTCACTTCCTGTTTCATCATAAATATCAATTTTACTTTGCTTTGAAAGAGGTGTATCGTTGCCGCCATTAGTCTTTGCAGCTATTTGTGGTACATTATGTCGAAGATCATGAAATTCACACAATAGTGTAGAAATTGTTTATTTCGTATGATCCGATTCTATTTCATGCAGCTTATTTCTTATAATTACATTATTATGCTTTCCTTCTCCGATGTTATGTAGTATAGACGATACATATCCTTTCTCGGTAGAAACATTATTTTCACAAATCTTAACACGTCTCTTCAAGTTATCTGCTTGTGCGAACTACCTATCACAGTTTTTGCAGTTAAAAATGACCCGAGATGCATTCCTCAAACATTCACTCTTCTTATGCCGTTTCGTAATGTAGGTGAACATGTATATTTTCCGCAGTATTTGCAGTGTAGGCGATTCGGTGATACTTTCACCTCCAATTGCATCAATTTCGATTATCTGAATATTCTTCGGCGAAAGTTTTCTTCCGAATATATGCTCACTTCACAATGTCAGAATGACAACTAGCATTATTTATGTAATTCTTTAAAGTGTAATGGGTCTAATTTATGATGTTAAAACACCTCCCACTCTAATATATGTATATGTTCCTTGCATATTTTTCATGCATATTAATTCACCATGTGAGTAAATCTACGTATCACAGATGGAATATGAATCATGGCATACATTACATAGTATCTGAAATTGGATAATCAGTACTTCTTTGCTTGATATTTGATTAAAAATAAATAAAAAATAATTAAATTTAAGGAATTAATTAATATTATATTTAGCGACAACATGGGAAGCAGAAAGTATATGAACCTGAAGCGGTTGGCAGAAGACAGGAGAGCATGGAGAGATACCACGTGAAAACATACCTCTGGGCAGAACACAAATCATGATGATGATATTTAATTAGACATGTGTAAGGAAATTTTAATGTATCATCCTTTCACATAGCTATATAAGTGGAGAGATGGGTTTGGAAGTCTTCTGTAGCGAATGTTTAGAGACTTTTTTTTTTTTAATGATCGTGCTCGGCTCAGGCTAGCCTGGTGTGTAGAACACATTCGGAGAGTAGATAACGAATACACTCTCCATTTGGAGCTGGGATTCCATTGATGGTGTTTGAAATATGTTCTGTTTTAAATGTATTTATGTAATACGAATTTCGTTTTCCCAGTAAATTTTGCTTGATATTCGATTCTATCGGCTGTATAAGTTATATAAGATGTAACTAATTTGTTGGAAGTTGGGCATTAATTTATTCCCTCCTAATACAGAAGTCAAATCTGAAATAGTGGGCGTTTCCCTTGGATCTTGCCTAAAATACAGACTTTTCGGAGATTTTGTTGAAATATTGTTAAAATAGTCATATCCTATCGAGGCAGTTTCAGGATGGAAACTTGGTATGTGGTCTTTCTTAATAATATTTATGGGGTTTCATATTGGATTTGTTTATGTAGACAAATAGGCATAGGTATAGCATGGTACAGCATAAATGGCAAAATAAGATATATATGTCCTAATATTCAAAGACATGTTCCACTTTTGTGATAATATCACTTTTTTACAAATAAATCTAAATTTATGTTTTAGGTGAATTACTCAGGTTAACTGGTCTGTTTTTAAAGTAACATAATACAGGCAGACTTTATTGTCATGTACACAAGATTTTGGATTTATTGTAACCAAATATATTTGAACTCTTCGTCTCGTAAAATACACCTACATAGGTAGCGAATGCGTAAAAAAAAAACTTATTTTATTTATCAGCTATAGAATAATATTTTAAAACAGAAATATGTATTCACATTTGTATAGCATACTTTGAAACTAATATACAGCTTATGTAACAAAATGTTTTAAATGCAACTTTAATGATTGCTCTGTGTGAAAACAGTATATAATTGCACATGTTCGGGTGGTTGGAAAACAGTTTTTAAATATTAGTTTTTAATGTTTACACTAATTAAGCATATCAAATAGCTGACACATACATTAAATTTTTATTAATTTTGAAACCTAATGTGTAGGTCTGGGCAGAGGGTCATGTAACATTTTAGAAAAAGTTTTGCCTCGTGCGAGATTATTCGTATTTAATGATTTAATTTCCTGGTGTTAAAATTAGTTGGGAAGTAATTCTTCGTGTTAAAGATATAATTTTATAATTTTTCAGTGTGATTTCTTGTAATCATCACAGTTTATTTGTTAAATTATATTTACTAGGATGGAGCATTCAAAGACAGTTGAGATGCGAGGTTCGAAATTTTTTTCCAACGGTTCTCTGCGACAAAGGACTGGAAGCTCTTGACCCTGCCAGCAGCATCCTGCTCCAGGGTTGAACGCAGAGGGCGGGTGGGAGGGTGGTGATGGTCAATGGTTTCTCGCACACACGCAGGTAGTGAAGCCATTTTAATTTTGCAGCAGAGCTTGGATTGAGTGGATGCTGGACAGAGATCCAGAGAGTGATCATACTTAACCTTTCCTTCGTAAAATACAATGTGATTGGAGACAAAAATAATAGTTGTACATATTCATTTAAGAAATTCGATTCATTAACTTTTCTATAAAACATGTAATATCGGGAAATGTTAGTGCAAAGTGTGAACTACGTTTTCTGAGGCCGACCTATGTCTGGATAGTTATACCGAGGTGCCATCAACTTTCGATGCTAGACTCCAATGGAAGTTGTGTTTAAAGTGAATTATTTTAAATACATTTCTCATGCTAGCGAAAATATACAGACCGATCGATAAACAACATTTGTGCATCGTTAATTTATATAACTCATTCCTACATGCAGTTATGATACCTCATAAATTAATTTTTTCTAGAGAAATGAAATTGTGGATTATTAATTTAAGCGTGGGAATGGGTAAGTTGTTCATTTTGTGTGCGATTATGTGAATTGACTTGTTTGTGACTTAATGCACATCGTGATTAGCTACTATTTCCGTTCGGGTATTTGTACATTTCTGGGGTTTAATTGATTTGTGACATATTATATGAGATAGTACTTCAAACATTGCATTGTAGACCAGAGAGTCAATTTCATTCGTACTTTTTTCAGGTGGTAAGTGAGATTTAATTTTTTTAGTAAAGCATTTCATTCCTCTACGACACCTAGATTGGTAGGGAAATAGAATACCTTTTTTACTTTATCAAATGCTTTGTCATAGGTATAATTAAGGATACATCGTTTGTGTGTTTCAATCAATATTTTTGATTTATATTAGTGTGATTTAATATGTGTGTGGATAGGTGATATGTGGAATTGGGATGATTCGTTACTTTTGTTTCATTCATATAAAATGGCATTATGTGCATCGTAAGCAGGGTAAATAAATTTTTTATTTATTTGTGAAGTGCTTCAATAAGTATTTTTTAACTCATTCCTTTTGTACTAGTAGTTGCATTTCGATAGTAAGATAGTCATTCTGGTTAGCTAGTAATTCGTTATGTGTGTGTGATTTAATGGATTCGATTAGTGATTTTGGTTAGCATTTGATCCATATTTGGAATTTTAAGTGTGCATCGTAGGAGTTTCTGTTGTTTGCCATAAATTATATTGATAGTAAACAGAGCAGGATACTAAACTGATTCTTTATTAATATTTTTGAACATGTGGTGCGTAGTTGCCTTGTGCAGGATTCAATCTGTATTTGTGATGTGTAATTCACGGCAAATTTTATTCCTGTATCTTTGTGTTTCATTGGTTTTGGATAAAATATATCTTCTATTAATAAGTATTTAAATTACACATTTGCTAATCATTTCATTTCGCCAAAATACTATACTTTGTTATTTTAAAACAGTTATTCCCGAACTCATCCATTACATGTATCTAAAGTTTACTATACTGTCTGACATTGGCCCAGGCGGATGTGTCTCTGTGCTACCCCTTAGTCGGTTAAACGGCGGAAAACAGGAAGGAACTCTTACACCCCTTTAACTCCTGCCTCCCACTCCCCAATTCCATATTTAACACCTAAATATATAAATTATAACACTATTACATACTATAGGCTGTTCACGGTAAAGTGAGCACTTTTTAAGGTCCTTATAAATTTTCCCTTTCATCCAATTTCCATCTTCGTTCTGATTTTTAGTATAACCATTGCAATGTGACGAATAAACACAGTGTATACATTTCACCACCATCAAGATTTGATGCCTGAAGTAGCAATAATATATATTTATTAATGGTAAAAGTTTTTTTTCAGGGCCTTAAAAAGTGCTCACTTTATCGTGAACAGTCTATATATAAATAAATAATTAAAAAATATATATACATATATATATATATATATATATATATATATATATATATACATCCTAACCCCACACATCACACCCCATCGACCACCAGATGTAAAAAGTTGAACATCTATGCTGCCGATATTCAATATTCAAAAATAAATGATTAAATACCCAGAACCCTTGTGACACTTCCACATACCAAATATACAATCACACAACAAAAAAAAATTATCACTGACATTTGATCAAAGTTATTGGATCAAACTTCTTCGATCACATTTCTTTGATCAAAATCACATTACTTTAATCGGATTAAGAGCATCTTAATATAATATTTTGATCGGATTAATCCAATAAATTTAATTAAACTGATTAATCCCATTGATAAAATCGATAATCCAATTCATCAAAGTGAGCCAGAATCCGCCCTTCCCTACTACTCACGCAAACACACAGAGGCACACAATTTAACACTTTTACCCTTTAAAACTTTTTTAAAGGGATCTGTTTTTGTTCCTTTAGCATGTTTTCGATACATTTCTTATTAGGCTGATGAAAATATGTAAACTATTGGCAGTTGATAAAAGAGAGGAAACAACTGTATCTAATGTTTATGAAAGAACGGAAAGAAAAAAGAAAACAAAAGAAAACAAGGGTTTGTAGAGGTACTTCTTGGGGGCGGTGAAAATTTACGCACTTTGTTGGTGTTAGAATTTTCGTACCAAACCCCTCAGAATATCATTTGCGTGCATTTTCTCACAAACCTAATAAAGTGTGCACAGTTTACATACAAACGTGTATTCGTTGTATAGTAAACTTATCTAAATACTGTTAAAGATATTTTGTAACGACTTTGAAAGCAATGTAGCAGTCTCCAGAGCACAAAATAAATTACACCTGATAGCGTCCAAGAGAGTTCAAATACAACTACGACACCATGGTTCACGAACCGATAATGGCTTACCATGTTACTTTATCTACAGTATTAATTTGCATAAGTGGAGTTAGTAATATCGCAATAATACCCAGTAACAAAACTGACAGAAAACTAATTATTATAATAAATTACTTCAACGTTGGCGTACACACAATTGTTAGTGCTTAGTAAGAAGCTATCTGGTGTCACTCCCCTGGATGCACCTTGTTTGTCAAGTTAAATATGAAATTATGAATGCTAATATCGTAGTTGCAACTACAACCACTTCTTACAAATTGTGCAAGTTTAATTACGGAATTCAATGGGGGAAATATACACGCTGTGTTCCGCGTCTCGGAGAAAAGGGTGGCTAGGTTTTACGGGAATGCAGCTCGATGCCATCAACAGCGACAGTGGCCCGCAGTGACGTCATTTCCTCTCGAATGCCCCGACTCGAAGCGAGACATCAGCGGGTATTGCACATTCATAACCTGGTCATTAGCGCAATTACAGGAGTTTGGTGTGTGCGGGGTATGCGGAGGGGCTTGCGAAAACATCGGCAGCTTATCCCAAAGTGCAGGGGCGATCCTATCGGCCGATAATCGCCCTCCCAACCCCCTCGCTCGGGTCGTTAAAATCTTATGGGAGCGCTGACTCGATGAAACCGCAACAGATACGAGGGGTTGGTACGAGCATTTCCGTGGCCACGCGGGCGAAATACCTGTCTCTCCCTTTCTCTCTCGCTGCTTTGCGGCCGGATCCGCATTAATTTTCACGCAACGCCATTACGGTTGAGTGGCCCGGAACGAGCGACCACAATAATGCAAAGTCACGCCAGGACGCGGGTTGAGGGGGTTGTAGTGAGGTCGAAGGAAAAGGCAGAAGGCGAGAGGAAAAGGCCCTGGAGTGAAGAGTGCCTAGGGGCAAACTGAGGCAGGATAACTGGAGGGCGACGGCGCTACGAACGTGACTCAATCCGGGTTGGCACACCTGCCTCGCGCGGCGCGGCGCGGCGCGCAGTTGCTGCTTGTTGCCACTTCCGGTGGGATTTGTCCCCAGTGATTCATTGCATGCACGTCGATTTTTCGCCGCCGCTATTGGGGCTAATTAAGAGTGAAATGCGCAGCTGCGTGGTCAGTTCTCTCTCTCTCTCTTTGCTCGGCAGGTGGCGTGCGGGCAGCGGGAATAATGCCAGCCGCCTGTACCTACCTACGTCACTTCGCGCTCACTGGTGCGTTATGTGGTTCTGCTAGTAATTACAGCGTGTCAAATTTATTTCATTTCGACAATATGTCATTTCCTTCTGATCAAGAGCGACAGGCAGAAACATTTAATTTTTGCCATAGCAGAACAGTTTTTATACTTATCAGATATTCTATTAAATCAGTATTCTTGGTTCGCTCCCATTCCTTCTTCATGGTTAAAAAATTATATTTAAAACAAATTTAGACCGATTCGCAAACTTTTCATCGTCCGATTTGGTCCTTTGGCGGCGTAAAAAATGTACCAGCTATACAAACACTTGATTGTAAAAGCCTACCTAAATAAAATCTGTATAATGAAGGAAAAACAGGTGTTATACCATGTTACCATATAAAAATAGGCATGATTTTAGAATAAGCTGCTAGAGTAGTTGGGTACTTTTTTTTTTTTACATTGCTAGGAAAGAAGGTATAGCGCGAATTTAAGAAAGGCGTACATTTGATAGTTTAACTCTTGACAATATTCGACAAAAGCAGAATGGACCATATCCTTCATTTGTAGCAATAACACGCAAAATATAGACCAAAGGTAGGCCTTAGAATTTTAAAACACTTCATGGACAGATCTAATGCCTGTTTCAGAGTTGATCATTATTTACGCAGCAGCCTGGAGGTAACTATAATAACGTTCATTTTTTTTTTCGAGCGGCGGAAGGATACGAACTGGCGTAGAGAAGAAACAGAACAGGTTGCAAGAATGTTCAATTTACTGTTAACTAACTATACAATAAAACATCTGGAGTTGTGAAAGTGAGAAGGGATGCAATTCACCCAGATGAAAGAAGGACGCTGATAAAAGTTTGTCGTGCTCTCTTGCAGTCAAGGTCCATCATGTCCAATTACGGTGAAATGGAATCGCGTTATTTTATTTTCAACTGGTCAACTGTTGTCCCCATATTTATTTCTGTATAAAATATATATATATATAAAGGAACCCTACAGATTAGAAAAACTGTAACTTATTTACATAATTCGTGAAATACTACATAAACGGTACTATATGTCAAAATTAAATTTATGTATAACACTAAATAGTAGTCTTTAAGAAACTTAATAATAAAATTACATAACCATTTGGTTGAATGGAGCTGCCAGTTGGAACAACATCTTATAGTGTGCATATGATACAAACCCACCCGCGCTAATTATGGGAATCTTCTTACATCTAGGTGTTTCCTCAGGTCAGAAGGCGTTCTTGATGAAGATTAATATCTGATAAAGCACAATAAAAACAAACCTTTAACATTTGCGTAATCGTTATGCTAAATATAAACAAAGAAATAATCTTAACGTTTAGGAAATTACAGACAATTCTCTTCACTGGCTGTGTCCATTTTAGCGTTCCGAAAACACTATAGGCTGTTCACTGTACAATGAGCACTTTTGAAAGCCCTGCTAAAGATCTACTTATATGCAGCTTGTGTATTCTTCCGCCATATGTAAAATGAACATTGCCGGCATCCGGCAACACGAACAAGGTGGGAACTTTCCAATTAGGTTGTAATAGTAGTGGCGTACGGTAATAAAACGTAATATAATTAATTAGCATCTTGGTATTACCTTTAAGCTGCCCCGATCAATAGTCACATAAATAGCTATTGTATAATCCTTACGTTCGATAAACCCCATTTTATACTGCTGTGCTCTACCTAATTATGACTCATTTTTTAGCTACGTCCATAGCCCTTTCAGATATTAATTGACTTAAAAGTTAATTCGTTACAATACCCACATGGTCCCTCGTGCGTGCTCGTATGACCACAAATACATCTCATAATTGCGAACAGGTGCACACGTTAGCTTAAAAACGCAATGTGTAAAAATTTGCCGATATCCATGAATAATTACTAGTTACTTGGGAAAGGATAGTGTCAACAAAACCAGAGTCATTACTGGCCAGTCATTGTATAGGCTGTTCACGCTTATTTCAGTACGTTTAAGATAAAATTTTGATAAAAATGCCATTGCCTCTACTAGCATACATTTTGATGGGCACGAAAGACAGGTATGCGCCCAGTAAAGATGGTAACAATCCACGGTGGGGCAAGAGAGCTGCAAAACTGGCATCAATTAAAATATGATTGATCTGATTCATTCCTTACATATTTATTTTAGGAGTAACGTGTAGTCAAAATAAATATCCATAAGATGGTTCTTAAGTACTTCCTCATTATCATAATTGTCACATAATTGTTTAGAAAGAAATATGTATACACTTAAAACATCAAAACGTATCTCCGTCATCAGTACTGTCATTACATAATCATCATCATCATCATTATCATCATATTCACCATCGTCACCACAGAAATATGACAAGGTAAAATAAAAAAAGTAATATAACACAACAAATTAAACAAATTGATATTTACACTCAGAATGTCAAAACATGTCTCTTTTAGTAGCACTGTCAACAGCAACAAATCAACAACAACAACATCATCATCATCATCATCACAACAATATGTCAGAATGAAAAACACTTACAATAGAACGAAACCACTTATTACATCGATATTTATGCACAGGATATAAAAAAAAATCATCGCCATCAGTTCTATCATTACATCATGACCACATAAATATAACAAAAATAAAACAGAAAAAGTTACAGAACACAACAAATGAAAGATATTGACATTTACGCACAGAATGTCAAAACATTGCTTTGTCATCAGCGCTGTCATATAATCATCATTAACATAATAATCATCATCACCATCACAATCATCACAAAATATAATAGAAGAAAAACACTTATAAAGCAATCCCATTTAAAGAAGTAGATATGTACACTTTGAATGTCATTTCATATTATCTTCATCATCAGTTCAGACATTACATCAACACCATAATCACAACAAAATGCCAGAAGGGATAACATCTACAATAGACAAAACCATGTAAAGACATAGATATTTGCACTTTGAATGTCAAAACATCTTCGTCATCAGCTCTGTTGTCACAATCACCTTCACCACCACCACCATCATATTCATCAACCTCATCATCATCATCGTCGTCATCATTCACTTCTTCGTTGCGATTGTCATAATTGACTGGAGGTTTCAACAAGTACATTGCTTCTTGTGGAAGGTTATGCAGTTTTTCTTTTGAATTTCCGCTTCCAAAGAGATAACATGGTCAGAACTCAACAGCAAGTGGTTGAACATATAAGTATTTGTTTTCTCTCGACTACATCTCCTGGCATAACGTTCTCTGTAATTCTTGGAGTCCTTGTTACGAGCTTCTTGCGCTTCCTCTGTTAATTGCCCTATTGGTAAAAACACAGATAATCTAATTTCAGGTCCGTGAATGAAGTATTTATGAAATGTAAGGGGCATAGTGTACCATAGGTATTTACCAACAAAGTATCTTGCAGTATCATGGACGAACAACCTGAACTTTTCTGCATCAACTTCGTGTCCACTAGATACCACTATCAAAATTGTATGCATTTTGGTAATCAGTTCCTTATATACTTTTGTTATATCTGCTGAAATGTCTGCACCATTAAGGAAGCGTCTTGCTGTGTTTCCGTCATTTGTATTGCCAAATCTTGGTTTAGGTTTGTCAACAATCAAGCCACAACAGCCTCTAAATTCCTTTTGAATTTTAACTTTATTTTGCGCAAATTGTCGAGCTTGCCACTTTTTGATTGGCAACTTAAACGCCAAGTGCAAAAGACGCTCGAACATTCGAATCCATCCATGTAGGATAGATAGACCAAATCCCAAGTTGTCAGTTTGTAATTCTCTGTTAATCATTTCGTCGATATTGTTAAACTGTTTCGAGATTGCACCACATATATAGCACTTCTGTGTTGATGTTGTCTCTGTAAGTGCGTTACACACTTTGCTATCGATCATTGCGAAAATTAATTCGTGTCTAACTTCTACATGCCTTTCATTAATTATTAATTTGCTGCTTGGAAGATTTTTTATATCTTCGTCCAACCTATTTTGCTCTGCAATCGATACTGCTGCAGACTCCTTCCTAAACTCTATTTTTAAAGATCTACAAAATCGTGTTGGAAGCAGGTCGTAGATTTTGCTAGATAATTTGTTCATTACAGACTAGGCGAATAGGAACGATACACGTTATGAAGACAGTCGAATCACTGGCTTCAGAGCCATGAAATGCTTGTTTGTATGAACTGTGTCCTGAGGACCCATAAAATCCCCACTTCGAAATTAATTGCAGCTGTAACATGTCTCCATCCATAAGGGTTTCGACGACCGGCTGTACCGCTCCATAATTAGGTGCTCCACTGTGTGGTTCAGCAAAGATGGCAAAGAAACGAGAGCACATGTTTATGTCACTTTTATATCTGTGGGGTAGCAGAGCTTCTTAGCTGCTTGAACACTTTTATAAGAAGGAAATTTGTCAGGTGCTGTCCTCCTAGATAATTTTGCTACCACCAAAACAGCTAGAGCATCTTCGCCTGACATCAGCTGTAGCGGTTCTAATCGTTCCCTTTATTCTGTTCTATATTTCTTAGCACGCTTATAATTTCTTTCAAGAGTGCCGAGTCCTGTGACTGTCCTTCGGCTTGTAAGCTCTTTCGGGTGGCGTACATTAATATTGAAACAGCCGTGGAATCTCTCAAGTCTTTCGTTTTCTGTCGTTTTGTAGGTTCAGAACTTGATTGACATGTTATTTCCGGCCGGCCACATTTCTTCTCTGGATATCGACAGAATGATTTGACGCATCTAGCCAATCCTTATTACTTGCTTGGAATTTTGTATTTATTCTGCATGCCGTCCTCCAACGAGATTTATATTGTGACTTAAAGTACGACAATTTTTTCTTCAAGTCACTTGCTTTTCATCACATTCTGTTCGTTCCTTCATTTCTTCCATTAAGAAATCAAATTGTTCTTCAATTTTACAGCTCTCAGAACTCCTCATGATATCCACAAGGTCTCTTATCTTGATATGCACAATATTTTAACTCGTACCTGAAATAAGCCACAAATAATTAAGGCTCCTAATATTTTAAAATTATGTTTCGTTATTCTTGCAAATAGTTTAAGGGCTATGAAAAGGCCAAACCGTGCGTGAGTACCTGAAATGTAAAATACAGTACAGAATGTGAACCACTTGATGAAATTCGATGGGGTATGTTTTGTCCAATAGATAATTTAATTATGCATATGAGAACATTCAGCAATAGTTAATAAAATGTACAGTTTTAAATTAATAAATATTTTCTCTTTTCGCAAAATTAAGGGACCGACTCCCCAAAATAAATAAATAATCAGAAATGTTTTGGTTAAAATCTATTCAATTACATTGCTTAAGACTGTATTTAATCATAGCTTGTGGATTTTTAGACTATGTGTGGCTTTTTGAGCATACATGTTAAAAAGTCTCTCCAAAATCTCAAAATAATTTTTTTATTCTGAAACTATTTGCGTTATTAGCCACAACTACGATTTATGACATCCGAAATGCGAAACTTTGGTAAGTAAATCAAACCCCACTGAAATATGTTGAGTAGTTCAAATTTTACAATTGATTATGTATTCTCATCATTCGAGAACGACGCGACCATACCATCCCCCTTAACAAAGGCAGTATCAGAAAGTAGCACGGAAATGTAGCGGCTCTAACATTTATAACTTACAATGACTTGAATAAGCCAACAATCTAACCTTGGACTCACTGGGAACATAGCTAACAGGTCCTTTGTTTTACACGATAACATGCTTTTTATTTGCTGCTGGTGTATATAACTTCCATGTAATAAAGATTTGTTTGGATACCATTATATTATCACTCAATACCTGAACTTGAAGAATCCATGGCAGAATGTTTCAATTATCACAACATTACTACTATTTCACATCAGAAGCACAAGGTCCGAGTGTAGTTCTGGCTGACGAGTCACTTCAACTGAGGGCTCTAGTCGAGAGCAGGACAGTCCGGGCGCCGCAACAAGCTACGACAATTTGACGCAGGTCGAGTCCTGTTCGCCCCCGCCTCAGAGTTCACGTTTAAACTTAGTTGATTTTTATACTTTCTGCCAGGTTTTGTGTTCATCTGCCTCACTGTGCGACGGAGGGGAAGTAGTCCCACGTATTAACGTTGAATTAAACGTGTTAGTTAAACACTTGTGAATGATGAAATTATTTATTTTGCTTTCTGTTTCTTTCAATGTATATATGCTCGGAGATCAGCAAATTTGCAAAATATTTACTTTCCTAATAACTTCAAAGTTTCACTTGACCGGCGCATGGATAAGTGCTGATGGCTATGGCAATGTTAATTGTTAAAATATTGAAAGAATACATAATATGCATATATGTAGATTTTCAGCAGGGCTTTCAAAATTTGCTCAATTTACCATAAAAAACGTTTAGTATGTCGTGAGGGGCAGATATTAGCTTATTGTACAAAACTGCAACTACCTTAAGATAAAGCACAGATTTAGGGTTCGTAAATGTAACCACTACCTCTGAGAGATGAAACTATCCATGTGAGTACTAGAGGATACTTCCATCAGATTCATAGATGTCAACCTGTTACCACTTAGCATGTGCAGTTTCAGCGCACTTCTGTCAACGAAGTCTCTTTTGTCGTATGGTCAGACCTTATGGCAGAGCATATCTAGATGTGAACGATTGAATATTGTTTAATATTCTTAATGGTGAAATTCTGGTTTTTGGTTACAGTGACCTGAGTGGACAGAACACCACCCAACGTAATGGGTCCTGAAGTTTGACGAATGGATGTAGTTCTCAGATTTATTTTACAGAAGATTAAGTTTGATGGGGAGGTACTCCTAACATGTGAATGAGGATACTAATGACAAAACACCACCACCAGTCAAAGCACATACCGCCATGTTTTCTGCAACTGCGCAAGGAGATCAGCCAGTGTTTGGACAGGTGGTTGACCGTAGTGTGAACATCGTCACATTGTATTTCATACGTATTCAATAATGGGACAAATCTGGAAAGTTGGGATGCCACGCAAGTAGATGTATAATGGGGATCCTGGTGCAGCACATTTTTTGAGTTTATTTCTTCTAAAACTACAACAAAAAATTGCAGTGCACCAACTAGGGTTATTTTGGCTAAAAGTACAGGAAAAAGTTTAAAACTCAAAATCTTAAATTCGATGAAAATATCGTGAAAATCATGTAAATTAAAACCAAAATCAAGGTATTTGAGTGTTAAATTTAAGCTCTAAAAGTTTCTAAAATGAGCTCTCGAAAAACAGGCAATTTTAAGCAAAAAAAAATAAACATGAGAATTTTATCAGTTTTTCAAAAATGAGCATGCAAGATTTGACACAGGTAAAAGAAGCAAAATTATGAAAAAATCAAGCAAATTTAATGCTTAAACAAGCAAATCAGATGAAAACATACAAACTAATAGAATTCATATTTTTATTCAACAAAAGTAAAACACCAATAAGACTTTTTAAAGTCTAAAAATAAAGGAAAATCTTAAGCACAGCCATTACTGAATCCATAATACCAACCATCACAATAATCCAAACCATAAATATCTTCTTTAAAATCAGACAATTTTTTGATCTTAAAACATTTTTATTGATTTTTAAAACAATTTTGAAATGAAGAATGTCCAATTCTTTTTCAATAAAAGTATGTTTTTATAATTTCATATCCAATACCCACAGTTCTAAACGTTCTATGTTTTGATCCATTTATAATATAAAAAATTTATATATGTTTTATAAAAGTGATAATATGAGAAAATTTTAATTAGAATGATTATTTTTTATTCGATCAAATAATTTATCTATATGTATAAAAATTCATAAAACTTTTCAATGCGACCACTCAATTATGAGTCTAAAATATTGTATTAAAATATGGAGCATTTTGTCGATTCTTCTATTTAATAAAATTAAAAACTCATAAATCTTCAGTAATATTTTCTTTCGAATAATCATAAGTAAGGTTTCTTTTGCTAATTAAAACATTACAAAGTGTACCAGCTTCAGGCTTTTTATTAAAATGAACACTCATTTTATGTTCGTTTTTTATTTAACTACAGTCGTTTTTCTAAATGACCAATCGATAACACATAAAGGTTTTCGCTCACAAAATGAATAACAATTGAAATCACATTTTAAGTTTAATGTTGGTTCTTAATAATGTTCGTTAATTCTAAATGTTGATTCGAATGTTGCTCTTGAGTTTCTAAAAACATTATAAGCCAGATATATTTTCATACAAATATTATTTTTTATATCTAGATTCCAATTTTCTTTTGAAAATATTTCATTTCTCCCATTTTTAACTGAAATGTTTTTTACATCACAATGATCAAACGTAGAAGAATGATTACTGTTGAGGATTTTTTAAATATTAATTTGAAAGTCAACAATTACAAAATCATGCCTAACAAAATTGAAAATAGCTGATTCAGTAGAAACGCCTTTTTCTAAAAATTGCCAATAATCAAAACTAATAGGAATCTTAGGTTCGTTAAATATGTTTTTAAAAATTGCAATTGCTGTGTTAGTCTCGCATTCAACAATTAGCCACATAATTTGTAATTTTTGAATAAAAATTCTACCCAGATCGGGCCGTTGTCTCTGAACAGCACCTTGAGCATCCTTAATTTCTTAAAGATATATACTATTATTATCAGACGAATTACCAATAAATGCAATTTTGCAATCACCCTTCCAATAAATTTCACTGTTACCATTAATAAAACCGAACCGATATGTAAGTGGATACATTATTTCATTTGGTTGGTGGCTAAGAAACTGATTTTTGACATATCTATTATCAACACCAGCAAATTATAAATAATGTTGCTCACTTGGTGATCTTAATAAATCATTCATTATTGTAAAATTTAAACCCAGATTATCAAAAACTGAAAAGAGAAAAAAATTTCGCTAACTTCTACAGTTTCTAATTGTTCGTATTTTGCATCATCACCCAGTTTATCTCTCTTTAGTATACTAAATTTCTCATAAAAATATGCATCATTTGGAAAAGAAAAGCCATCTCCTATTGGAATATCAAATTCTCATATATTATTGTAAACATTTCAATTTTTACTAGTTTTATCAGTTGGAGGAAAAGTTTGCCTCTCAAATCTCTCAATACTTTTATAACACATTTATATGTAAAGAATTAATATATTAATGTCAGAATCTAAAGGAGTTCGTCGGGTTAAATTACTTGTTGATAAGTATAAAAAATTTAAAAAAACATAATGAAAAAGAATATGTAAGAAATAAGAAGAAAGAACAACCATTAATTGATGAATAATATAATATTGGTAAAAAATAAAATAAAATTCGAGTGAAGATTTAATAATTTAATAATACAAATTTAATAAACACATTAGTTCCAGTAGCAGCAACAAATTTAGATTATCCACAAACTCCAGAAGAATCATCATTTAAAAAAGAATTACTTGCAGAGCCTGACGAGCAATTAGGAATTGTACCATTAGAGAATTAGCCACATATAGCAGACATCTCTACTATAAAATTAAGAAAATATATTTCTGAAAATATTAATGTCGTTAATGAAAAATTTGACTTATGAGGAGTTGGTCAAGATTTTGAACTTGGTGATATAAAAGTAAAAATAGATGGTGAGCTTTTGTTTGTCAAAGATAAAAAATATGATTTAATAGAAGGTCTTATTAACTTGTAAACAAAAAGTACCTATGACGAACTCGAAGGTAATTTTAATGATGTTGATCTTAAAAATCACAAAGTTATTATTTTAGTAACCAATGATATATTTCATAAATATATTCCTAATAAGAAAAGGAATAATCCAAGTTCAAGTAGTAATACGAGGTATATTAAGATAATTAGTCCAATTTATGAATAATATATTAAAAAAAAGAAAGAATGGTTGCTCCAAGAAGTCCTAAATCTGGAGAAGGCATAAAAATATATAATAATTTTCCCAAAGAATATGTTTGGCTGGATGATTTTAGAAAATTAATTGAAAGATTATTAGTTATCCAAGGCGAAGAAAATGCCGGAAATAATAGTTTTTACAATGAAAAGTGAGCCTAATAAACAATTTAAATTTGCCCGAATTACATTTGCCTGGTTATAATTATTGTGGTCCATTTACAAAATTAAATGAAACACTCGAAAGAGGTGATAAAGGAGTAAATAATTTAGATGAAGCATGCAAATATCACGATATTGCTTACAGAGATCATACATATTTAGAATCTAGACATGATGCAGATACAGTTTTACAAAAAGAAGGAAAAGAAATTGTATTAGATAAATAGACTCCAATTGGTGAAAAAAAAAACCGCTGCTGTTGCTTCAACTATGTTTATAAAAATAAAATTAGGATGGGGTATTAAAATTTATTAAACTATTAATATTATTTTACTTTTAAATGAAGATATCAAGCATAACTTTAGATATAGGAATTAAAAAGTTTGGGTATAGATAATTTTTTTCAAATGATCAAATTATATATACATATATTACATGAGGGCAAAAATTTCAAATTAACTTTTCCATTGCCACCAGTTTAAAAAAATGACTAAAGAAAAAACTGGCAATGGTTTACATCATGAATGAATTATTTCCATTGCACTCACTGCTTTTGGAGCTGCTGCTGCAGTTTATAATGCTGTTCAACAAACTACTAAAAATAAAAGAGAATTAGAAGAACCACAGAGACATAATTTGGCAATGGAAAATTAAGCTGGAGGTGGTGTAGTTGCGAAAAAACAGGAAGACCAAAATAAAATTGAGAATATACCCACTATCCAAAGTCTACATTGAAAAATATGTAAAAATAAAATATTAAATATTTCAGAAATGTTTATATGATTGATGAACTACCAAAAAATATGCTAAAAATGAATGTTCTGTGGTTAATTTTGATGTGTCATCAAATCCTGGCACTCATTGGGTTTGCTATTTTAAAGAAAATAATAGTGTTTATTATTTTGATTCATTTGGAGGCAATATTCCTACTAATTTAATTATTCCAAAAACAGAAATGTTTATTATAATGATAATCGAATTCAGAATTTTAATTCAGTTATATGTGGGCATCTATGTTCAATTGTATTACATATTTTTTTCGAGATAATTTAAATTTAACGATATAATTTCTATATTATTAATTGACAGATATATTTGGGAAACTATTAATCGGATATTTAAATAAAAACTTTCACAATATTGCTGAATATTTAAAAACATATGTAGATTCAAAATGCATTTCGAGTGTTTGTTCTTTGTAAAGTGAGTTAAGCACTTGTTTTGATTTTACAAAATTATATGTTTCTTTTCTGAGGGGAAGAATAGTTAATATAGGCTAACCTATAAATAATAAAGATGCGGTCAATAAAAAATACTTCGAAATATATATAGCAGAGTATGCATTAAAAAAAGTAGATTCAAAATACAAAACTATTGTTTCTTATAATGCTCTAAAAGAAGATATAAATTTACAATTCAATAGCACTATTGCTGATTATATAAAACGAATAAATAATGCGAAGCAGACATTAAAAAAGGGAGCAGATTCGAAATATAAAACTATTGTTTCTGACTATGCATTAAAAATGAAGTTGAATCTTCATACAACACTTGTGTTTCTGATTTAAAATCCCATGTAGAATCAAAGTACAAGATAATGGTTTCTGCTTTATGAGATCAAATAATTAAAGTTTTTGTTTATACAACAGACTATGTTTCCCTTCAAAGTCGCAGAATTGATAATATGGCAGATCCTATTGATTGAAAAGATGCTGTCAATAAAAGATTTGCTGATAAAAATTAGCTGATTATGCTCTAAAAGAAGTATAAATTTACAATTCAACAACACAATTGATTATTATATAAAACGAATAGATAATACAAAACATATATTTAAAAAAGATGTAGATTCAAAATACAAAACTATTATTACTGAATATGCATTAAAAACAGATGTACATTCAAAATACAGTAATATTATTTCTGATTATGTATTAAAATCATATGTAGATTGGCAATGCAATTCTAGTATTTCTAATTTACAATGTAAACTAAGTGGGTGTTTTGATTTTACAAAATCGTATGTCTCATTTCTAGGCCATATAATTGTTAATTATATCAACCCATAGATGGAAAAGATACAGTCAATGTTCAATTTTTTGATAAAGAAATAGCTAGTAAATTACAAAATTTAAACCAATTAGTTTTAATTAATTGCGAGACACTTGTTAACTTAAAAAATAAAAATGTAAGGAAGAAAAGTCTTATATATTTTATTTAAGTGCAAAGTGGAATAAACCTAATATTATTTTTTACTTAGAAAATATTTCATTTTTCTTTATTTTTGTGATGGATTGTACTGTTTATAAAATAACTACTGATGGCGATGTGACTGTTACTATGAGAAATACCAAAATAGATTATAGTAAGTCTTTTGATGCTACAAGAAGCAATAATTTATCTTCTAAAATAAAAAAATAAAATATCTATACATATTGATGCTCAGGTTTTAATAATAAGAATATTCGTAAAATATAAAGATTAAATAATTTTTTTACTTTTAAATGGAAACACTTGGTGCTTGAAGTGTAAGGTTACTAAAAATAATAATATAAAAATTAAAATACAAAAATGGACGATTAGTTCATAAAAGTGCATGCTCGGTGTGCAATTCTAAAATATCAATGTTCTTAAAATAAAAAAAATAGCTTATTGGGATAGAAGGAACAATTAATGAATTATATAAACATGCGCAAATTTTTTTTCCAAGAAGTAAAATTATTTCATATTGAATTGCAGATTTATGGCAGACTGATTTTGTATAAATGAACTCTTGTAATTAAAAAGGTATATCGTTTATAAATATAGGTTAGATATATATTATGAAAATTATTAATGTTTATTTTTTCAAAATTTGCATTTACTATACCAATTAAAGAAAAATAGCTAAAAATGTTTCGAGTGGTTTAGAATCTATATTAATTAAAATAAAACCATATAATATACAAACTGATAATGGTTCAGAATTTTATAATAAAACATTTCATGAGCTTATGGAAAAATATCATATCAACCACTATTCTTCATTTTCTGAATTAAAAGATAGTGTTGTTGAAAGATTTAATCGAACTTTAAAAAATATAATGTGGCCAAAACTTGCTTTGAATGGAAACTACCAATGGATAAATATATGAGACGATTTAGTGAAAGAATATAATAATTTAAAACATAGAACTATTGGAATGAATTGAAGTTAAATAAAAAATTTAAATAATCTAAAGCAAACAAATTTTGTGAATATTTTTAAACCAAAATATAAAGTGGGCATGTCGCCCGTGTGAGCAAATAAAAGCAAATTTTTTTAGAAACATTATACTGTTAATTGGTTGACAGAATTATTTACTAATATTTAAGTTTTAAATTAGGATGTACCAACTTACAAATTAAAAGATATTAATGGAGAAGTAATAAAAGGTAATTTTTTTGAATGGGAAATCATGAAAACTAACTATCAGAATGAACAGTTGAAAAAGTTTTAAAACTAAAGACAAACTCATTTTTGTAAATTGTTATGTTTTGATAACTTGTAGAGCTCATGGATCAATATAACTGTCGTTTGCAGAGCCGAGTCTGATTTAGCTGACACTTTTTTTTTTATTACAATTAGACCATTTAAAAAACACAATAACCTAATGCACATCGCATTTAATGGCTGTTTTAATGTTCGTTCACCATTGCCATTGTGTCATTGTTGTTGTGTTGTCTATATGCCTTTGTTATTAATTTTAACATAAACGTGTTTTCAAATATTTTTCAATGTAATAAGATTTTTAATTTAATTTTTATAATTTTCTTCTTTTATTTATGTACTCAAATCTATTGTAATAAAACCATATTCTTCATCCCAGCATTTTGAACAAATTTCTTAAATCTCTCATAAGTCATATCACCTCCAACAAATTAGTTATAAATGTGTTTTAAATTAGTATCATCTTGTCTAAATATACATTAAAAATTTGTATTATCTCTTATAAAATTGTTCGGTGATTTTGAATAAGTTTTTGTGTCTGCCCCGAGTAAAATAATACTGTAACAACAATTGAAAAAATGAGTCCTGTTGTTGATAAAAATGAAGTTATAACTATTCCAAGAGGTCAATATGATATTGAATTTTTAAAAGAAACTATAAATTCAATTGATCCATTTTCAACTAATAATATTGAATTAATAGCAAATAATGTACAAAATAGAATATTTATCAAATCTAAATTAATAATTAAACATTATGATTGGTTATCTGATATTATCAGTTTTGAAAAAAAAATATAACCATTGAAAAAGACAAAATTGTTGTAGGTACTAAATTACCAAATTTTAATCCATTTAAAACAATAAATATTCACTGCAAATTAGCATATGGTATGTTAATAAAATATGATGAATATAATAATTTAGAAACTGAATTGCGAGTTTTCCACCAAAAACTATGTTTGATTTTAGAGATTATATAATTTATTAGCCCGCATATCCAGATTTTTATAAAATTAATAATGAGAAGTTTAATCATATTGTTTAGGAAATTAGACAGCAAAATAACAAACTTATTGATTTGATGGTGCTGATATTGATGTCATAGAAACTTGTTTATATTTTAATATTATTAAAATTAATTTAAAATTATTCTATTGGATATCCATATGACAATTTATCTGTCATATTTTCTAACATAATTCTTTTGTTATCATAAGGACTTAATTCTATTTTATTAACTTCGACTGTACATATTTCATGTTTTTTGCTCCTTATTAGATTCATTGTTCTATATTGTATTTTGTCTTTATACAAACAATTATTATAGTCATCAAGTGTAATTCGCTTATTAACTACACATTTATTCACACCTTTCGAGTTTTTATGTTCTTTATCTTCAGCCTTATAAGCATACATTTTTGATTGTAATCCAAAACATTCTTTCATTATTTTACCATTACATTCATCGTTAATTTTTCCTAAAACTTTTTTATTTATTTGAGGCATGTTATAAATATTCTCATTTGGATAATCACTTGTATCGATTTTTTCTATCATCGACTTCATATCTTCATAAAAATCTTCTGTTTTTATGTTATAAATGTATGAATCTGTATCTTGAAAACATAATTCAATTCTATCGCCATATTTTCCTTTTATTATGTTATAATGAAAATCTTTCGACATGTCTTAAATTGACATACCCATATAAATTGGTTCATTTTTTATTTTATTTTATTCATATGCAAGATTTTCATTAAATATAGTACTTTTTTTTTTTTAATTTGGTTTTGCTACCAATTTTTATACATTTTTCAGTATCCGATACTAGTTTTATATCAAATCTGTTTCTAATATTTTCTATAGTTCTACCAAACACCGAATCATTCATGACCTTATAAAAATCTTTTCCGAAATCATTTTTAGCATTGGTGCTCATTGTTGTGTTAAAATCTTTATACTTTTTAAACCAATCAGACTGAAGAAACATTAATATTCTATGTATTTCTGTAAATTTTAATCAATTTTTTGAACATTGTTTTAAATTACAATTGTGTATTAAATGTTTTTCTTTTTTATGTAAATTTGTTAATCATTTGGATTGAGTTGTTTTTGGAACTATCTTATTTTCAGGACAAAAAGGTAGATCTTTATATAAATTATGTAGTTCTTGTGGATATTCTAAATCAACTTCTAATATATAAAAATACTCAGAATCATTCTCCAAATCTAATATTTTTTTCACTCCAGTACTCTAAATAATTTAATGTATAATAAACCAATTCAAAACCACCATATAGGAAATATTGTGACACTGCCCAACCATATGAATTATTAGCATCGATATATGCTAAATAATTTGATTCTGGATTTGGATTAAAATCTTCTAAGTATTTGTTATTAGCTTTAACATATTCCTTACAATTTTGTGATATTCCACCTCTAATTCCTTTTTCAATCATAAAAATCATATCATAATTGTATAATAAATTTAATGATTGTTTAGTCAATTTAGGCATTGCTTCCCACAATAAACCTGGTGCTGTAAAATATCACACAGGGTCTAGACTATACGAATTTATACATGTATTTCTAAAATTTTCGAATATATCTACAAAAATAATACACCGCTTTTAAAATCAGCGTCAGTTATAAAAGATTCATTAAATTTTTTTTTTTGTAAAATTCGCTCTTTGGTGGAAGTTCTATTTCTTCAAATTTTTTCCAACCATCTATATAATCATATGGATATACACCTTTTTTTAATAACTAAGTCTACATATTCTTTTGGAAAATGTTTTTGTGTGTGTTTCATTTGATCTTTACTTCAATTAGATGATAATTTATTCAGACTACTGGCCATAAATTTAAATGTGTCTTTCTTCATTATAATTAATTCTATATCTTTGCCAACATATCCTAGCTCTTTAATAAATAAATGTGCATCATATACATCTAAATTATGAAAATATATTGGAACAAAATTGGGTTAATTTTAATTATTGATTACAATTATTACATACTGTATTAATGAATTTTCCACCTATGAGATCATGATGTATTTTTTTTACTGTCCTTCGTATAATTACTCTCACATACAGCACATATTATTTTATTTACTATATAATATTTTTTCTTCTTTTGTTAATGGGTGCATTGACTCAATTTGTAAATATATTTAACCAATTTCTTCTACTTCTCTTTTTATTGATAGTATAAATATTTTATGAGCATTTGGACTTTGATATACTACTGGAGGCTTATAATCACCATCATTATAATAACAATAACAATATAATAACAAAAACCAGATGCTTCATGAGATTGATATTTCATTGTGTATGATTCATCATTCAATTTTAAATCAATGCTATTTATTTGTTCATTAGTAAGTTTATATCTTTCTTTAAGTGTTTATTTATAAAAACCATTATCAATATCATCCTCAGTTAAAATTTGATTTTTTTTTTTTGATAATGTTAAATTTTCTTAATTCTCTTGGATTTGTCTTAACTGTTGATATTTTCTTTAATATTGAATCAAAATCTGCATATATCGTGAATGGAACCTTCATTGTATGTTTATACTTTTTGAAAAATATTTGCTTTCCTTTTGAGGGTAAAGTGATTTTTACAGCTTCATTTTTTTAGTAATCTTCAGTATGTTTATTTAATTTTTCTTGAGAATAAAAGAATTGAAGGCACATATCACATATATAAGCTTTACATTTATGATTATATTTTTGCACTGAAAGCAGTTTCGATAAATCTTTTATCCAACAATAATGCGAATTTTTATCATTTTTGAAATAAAGTAAATTTATGTCTTTCCTTTTTATTTTGGTAAGTTTTAGTGGATATACCATAGATTTCTCATCTTCACCAGAGTATACATTTATAGATGTATCAATTTGATTTTCTATTTTTGGTATATCATCAATTTTAATAGGATATTCATATTTATCTATTACTTCATCAATATTAAGCCCTCGTATTTATGTTTAGATACTCTTTGAGGACATTTTTCTATTGGAAACAATGGAGATTTTATTGCCCAAAGAACACATTTTTGATCATGATTTTTATATTTATGCATCCTTTTTTATTTTTACTCATTTCTGACAGATCAATATATGATGAGCCTCTTGATGGATTATACTTATTTATTACTAATTGTATTCCAATTAATTTATCTAAACCCCATCCAGAACCCCTTTTTTGAAATTCAGATAATCGTGTAAGTATTCCTTGTATTACTAATTTATAATTCTTTTAAATATCTCCAGAAATCAATACTGTATAATTGGGTGATTGAAATTTGAATAATTGTACTTGAATATTTTATTGCTTATGAAAATTAGCATATAATTTAATACTGGTTTTCACACCTCTAAATATTTTAAGATTATTGTGTATAATTTCAAATATCTTATTTTTTGCTGAAGTCAAAAAATGAATAGGCTGTTCTAAATTAAAAGTATTTTCAATGTTTATATGTTGATATCCTACTTTTAAAAGCTTTATTACCTAAGTAATTTTTGTTGCTTCTTCTATTTTTTTGCTTAGAAAATAATCATTATAGAATGGATATATTTCATTAAATTTTTTTTAATCATCGGGATATAATGATTTGATATCAACATAAGCTAAAGGCAAATTTGTACAATTATTCTTTGTTATTTTTATCTGCTTTCTTTTTCTCCGCTAGTCTATAACCCGTTGCATAAAAAATGATGTAAGAGATATAATAAATTGTTTTTCCTTAGTCTAGTTATATATTTTATTTTTAAATACTTAGCAATACGTCTCAACTTCCTCACCCCCACATAGTTCAACTTAGCTGTTATAAGAGCCGCCATTTTTTACAGTTGTGTTTATAAGAGAAAAAAATTATAAATAAAATGTAAAAAAAGATTTACTGAACAAATAAAAAAAAGTGCTTAAATTACTGGGAAACCTCATTTAACTTCTTGTTATGACAATAATTCTTCATATAATCACTCAAACAGTTTTTGTATGTGATTTAATATTTGTAGTTACTATTTTTATTACGAGAAAATAATTTTATAGATTTATTCTCATTACACACTTTACACGTTTGTGTTGGATAATTATCATGATTTTCGCTTAAATTATCTAATGCTGTATTGCGTAATTCACTATTTTTATGCTTTTTGAAGGATGTATTATAAACATGTTTTCCACAGTCGCACATTACTCTCCCTTTTTATAATTCATAACGACTACTAGCATATTCACTATTACATTTTTTACAGTTGTTAAAATGTTTATCTTTTGTATGTTTATGTGGTGCAAAGCTTTCTATGTTTAATACTTTGCCACACTTTTTACATTGCTTTTCGAGCATAGTTTCCATTTTATTTACAAAGAAAAATATTTTATAAGGAGAAAAAATATTTTTTAAATTTCAAAGTTTTTATAGTCTTATTAAATTTGTTTCCTTTTAAATGACACAAATCAAAATGGAGGCTCTGCTCAACAAGTTGACCAATTCATGTGAATTGATTAAACTATATGACTTCGAATTTGATAAATGGTGTGAAGCTACAGAATTGCAAATTTATGAATCTAAGTTTGGCAAAAAAATAATTGCATTCTAGTTGGTAATTATAAAATCACCTTACCAGATAACTATGCAATGATAATCGATGAAAACAGCTTAAAAATTATGAATTAGAGGCGAGTTTTTATTGCATATAAAGGTTTAAAAGAAAAAAAAATGGAAAAACTATGCACGGTTTAGAACTTTCTTAAAAATGTAAATATTCTATTAGTTTGTATCTTTTCATCTGATTTGCTTGTTTAAGCACAAAATTTGCGATTTTTGCACAATTTTTCTTGTTTTACCTGTGTCAAATCCTGCATGCTCATTTTCGAAAAACTGCAAAAAAAAATTTTTTTAAATTTAAAATTGCTTGTTTTTGAGACTTATTTTTAAAAGCTTTTAGAGCTTAAATGTAACCCTCAAATACCTTGATTTTGGCTTTAATTTACATTTTGAGTTTTTAAAATTTTCCTGTACTTTTAGGCGAAATAACCCTCTTTAGTGTACTGCATTTTTTGTTGTAATTTTATAACAAATAACCCCAAAAATTTGCTGCGCCAGGATCCCCATTATACATCTACTCAAGGAATGGTGGCCACATCTTGTAGAGCCTGTTGGGTGATGCGAGCTCTATGGGAACGAGCATTATCACATTGCATAAGCTCGTTGGGTATGCTGCGCAATAACGGCAGAAAATGAGGCCGCAGAACCTCACTGAAATATGGCTGTGCCTTCAACAACCACGAGACGTGACCAGGAGTCATAAGTGATGGTGTCCCGTACCGTAACACCTGATGTTCGGGAAGTATGGCATTCACGAATCATTACGGGATCGTTTATAGCCCACTGCGGAACCAAACCCTGCTGCGACCATCTTCTGCATTAATATTGAAGCGGGATTCATCGGAGAACACAATGCGTCGCCATGCCTTTGTCCAAGTTGACATTCCTGGTACCACTGACTGCGTACCGCGCGATGTCGAGGGATCAAACGGCCCAGGGCGTGGTAACGATGATACCTTGATCAAATCCCTCGTACAATTATGTTAATATCACTTTTAGCATAAATATGAGATCTCAACTTAAAATATCGATTCGTACGTGTGTTTCTTGTCGAGGCAGGCAAATGCATTGCAGTCCCTGCAGATTGCAGGCATGTGGTGCCACGTTATGCTACTGTACGCCAGAGGATACGACAAAATTCTTTATCTGTAGTGTGTCTGGCAGGACCAGTACGTGACGTACGACCTGTACGTCTGCACACATCGTGTCACAGCGTGGACTGCACGGCCAAGATGAATGGCTGTACGACGAGCCGACCATCCGGCTTCTTGCCGTCCGACCGTACTATCCCGTCCAGATGGGTCTGGATGGTGACGTTCTTCGCGAGCACGATGTCGTGGAATAATGACCTGCCAGATATTACGCAGCTTATTGTATCTCTCCAGCTTATTGTATGTCTCTTTTAAACTCTGGGTACTGGACACAAGAGCACCCTACATCACGTGTTCCAGTGAAGTTTCTGCGATGTCGCTTCAACCATTTGCTTTGCGCAGTTGCCACTGCACATGGCCTTGATTTTATTGCTAATAGATGACACCTTTTGGGTGTTGCGATTTACATATCCGGCCATATAGCTCCAGGTAGACGGACACCTTAAAATTCCACAGATTTTCATGTGTGCGTTAAGGGGGAAGGATACTGGTTATCGCGGGGTACTACGGTTAGTGTCAGCATTGCATTATGTCGCTACTTCATCTCTATCTCATTTCACCCTCGTCGGCGCTGAAGACCTGAGCTATTAAGCGGCACCCAGGTCTCTCTCAAAAAAGGGAACTAAGTAAATTAAAACTGAGCTACGTGTTCTCGGCTTACGGCGGCAGAATGGGGGCTAAGTGGTGCGCGTTGGCCAGCTGGGCTGCGCCACCCCGGGTTTCCACTTATCTGTCGACAACAATGGAAGGCTCCACATATTGACTCCCTCCCCTCGCGGAAGGGGCCGCCATTGTCGGCGGGTAAAACAAACCTGGCCGCCCGCCTCCCCCTGCGGCCGTCACGTGACGGACAATGATTCCTCCCCTCGGTCCCTAGCTCACTTTCGCCACAAGCAGTCTGGGCCCTTTCGACCTTCGCACTCGCACACGTGGCGAGTCCAACCGGCCGGCCGCTCGCTTAAGGGATTACAACAAGTGTTGGGGTATCTTTACTTATAGCCTCTTCACGGGTAATTGAACACTTTTGAAACTAACATTTGGAAAATATCACGGCCCCTATATACCTGCATACATTTTCTTGGCTACACTGACTGGCATGCACACGGTAAAGTTGGTAACAGCGGAAGGAAATTAGTTCCATGTCTTAACGCTGAATTAAAACTGCAAGGAAACATTTCTGAAGACTGAAATCATTTATTTTGCTTCCTGTATTTTTCTTAATACATATGAATAAGCAAATTTGTAAAATATTTCCTTTTCTAATAATTTCACAGTTTCACGATGACGCATGAATAAAGAGATCAGGCCTGTGGCACTATAGAATTTTACAAATGCCGGAAGAATACACAATGACCATACAAGTAGTTCTTAAGCAAGGCTTTCAGAAGCTTTCAGTTTACAGTGGACAGCCTGTATCTCGTTGAAAAAAGTGCATATTTACTGTCTATCAGTACATGTACTTAAATCGACCGAATTTTTCGCACTTCTTTATACACTCGGGTGAGAACTGGTTATTCACTGTCTTGTGTCATCGTGATCGGCTTCGTCTTTATTCGTCTTGATTGCGTGTGATACTGTCACGAAATTTATTCCTCTTGATTCCAGGCGCAAGAGCTGTTAAGAGTGTGTTCAAACAACTGATGCACAGTCATGAAAAGAGCGTTAAAGTAGATTCTAAAATATAAACTGCTTAAACTGGTCCAAATCGGTGAATTTGAGAGCGGATCTGTGGAAACCATAGACCTGAGATGAAGTAGCCAGATTATTCATCTTTTGCGCATGTACCCGACGGTGACCTATCTCAAAGTAACTCAACTGTTAGTCACGTGGTCAACAATTATGAATACGTTTTGTTTATATCTTAATTTTTAAAATGACAATCACTAGTATATCAATGAAATACTTTTACCAATTTGAATTTGATCAAACTGCATTACATATTGGTTAGACGACGTATAAAACATCTGAAAGCACATGTTTACTAAACACTATTATAACATCAAATCGAATCCATGACGTTTTTGCTAGTCGTGTTGCTATACTTGCATTCGGGAGGACGTGGGTTCGGATCCCGGGATTCTGACCCGGCCATCTTGAATACGGTTTTTCACAGTTTCCCGAATCACTCCAGGCGAATTCTGAGATTGTTCCTAACTACGGGACATGCCAGTCTCTCCCTCGTTCTTTGTTCCGTAAGCAACTTGCTCCATTTCTAATGAGAACATTGTCGATGAGACGTCAAGCATGCCTACTTACCTGTTTGTCTGAGTGCCAAGGGGCGAGAAGACTGTATACTGCGCTTACACAAATCTGGCTTCCGAGGAGCATTTCAGTCATATTTCCACACTTTTCGTAATTCCGTTCACCTGATTTGTCACCCGTCGAACAACTTTGGGGCCAAATGAGACGCCAGCTTCTTTTGTGCAGAAGTGTTTGCTATTTGCAGCACACTCTGCAACAGCTTTGGGAAAATCCACCGCAGGATAGTATATGGCGCTTGAGTCCATTCCCGAGCCTATTGACGACGCATGTATTATTAAGGCACGAGGCTGTCTGACTAATTACTAGACGCGCTCTTCTGCACCGCAGATGAGGGAGAATATTTTCCTGATGCAGTGATGGCGTATTCACTTCTTTCTTTCGCAGTTTTTCCCCCTCCCCCAAAATTCACAATTGATCTCCTCAATTGACCTTAACACTTTAGAACAATATAAATGTGGCTGTCAAAGAAAACCAGCTGGATTTGATATATTGTAAAAAAAAAAAAAAAACATTTTTTTAAGAAAGCGTGTGACAAATTGATAAAAAAACATGATAATAAAATTTCTCATGTTTCAGTCAGTATCGAAAGTTCGATAAAGAGCAATCCTAGGGAACAATTTTTTCCAACTTTTTGAACAAATATTTTGCTAAAGTGATGCGTTCCTGTGGAGATATTTTTTCCGCAGCAAAATGTGTATTTATTTACGGTGCAAGGTACCATGGTAAAATTATGCAACATTCTCGTAAAACATTGGTTTACAAAGTTGGCAAAGATTTTTTCTGGGATTTTCGTTTCTTGGTTTCCAAATACAAGCTTCTAAAAATCTCTAGAGTTCAATTACCAAATCCCGCATTGAACTATGCCCCACACGTTCTTAAAGGGCCCGTCTACCTGGCGCCTGAACTGTAATACAGCATATTTGAAGTACAGGTCTTGGACGAAAATATTATACATGTGTCCACTATGATTTCCTAAGCATAGGAAACGTACCTCTGATTAAGGACGGAATTGTAGTTTATAAGTATTGTGCATACCATAAGTATAATTTTGGAGCCCTCTTCGATAGTTATGGTTACTATCATAATTGTCACAAAAAATACAAACAAACTCTCGAGCTGTATTTTCGAACTAAGGCAGTCAAATGAGTGGCCAAACTAATACGTACAGTTGATTAAACAAAATATTTAATTGACAGTATAATTTTTGTCGGTTCAACACAGATATTTTGTTTATTCAAACATTTATTTTGTAAGACGAACGACAGTTATTTTGTTAGTTTTCAAATTTTGTTTGCCCAACAATAAATTTTGTTAGGGCAACTAAATATACACTGGGCCCTGTACAAACAAATATTTCGTTCGATTTTCTCTAGGTGCAGTTCAGAGCCCTGCACGTAGAGGCTATGGCGTGATTCATGTGCGTGGAAGTGCAACCCTTATCGGTCCCGCGTTTCTGAGAATAAAACGGAGAAAACAGCTCCAGGGGTATATTCTCACCTAATCGCTTTGTTTACCTACTTGAATTTTTGTTTCCCCGCGAAAGGAAGTATTCTAAGCAGTTTCAAGTGTTCGTCTTACGTCACTCTTTGATGCCACAACCGAAACGATAACGAACCCCTTCGGGCTTTCGTCACGGAGTTTATATGACGAAATGTTACTTATATTTGTTTAGATTGCCTGCTGGCCGGAGGTTTTTACTTGCATGCCACATCAGTCACAAGGGGAAAAAATTACGGAAACATGGTGGGTGGTGTCACATGTTATTTGTGACTGCGGAAATAGAGAATCGTGGCGTATTGTTTCTTCTTCTAAAAACATAAAAATAAATAATAAAAAATTTTAATTGTACCAATCAACCTTTATGTTTTAATTCGTGAACCATATAAGCAACAGTGACAGTTGTAAAGGTATTTTATTAATTAGTTATTGACAGTTATTTGTATTGAATTACGTAAACATAAAACATTGATTTTTTTTTACAAAACGTGTTTTCAAAAATGTAGTTTGGAAAGAAACCGAGAGGTATAGATGTAATACGAATACTTTTTTGGAGTATAAAACCAAAATAATTTTGTAAAACTTTGTACAACGATCGAATTAATACAATAGACTAGAAACATGAGAGCGTCTAGTTTGTGTCCATCCCTTACTTCGGAATCTTTGTGTTGAATATAACAAAATAAATAGCGTGGTCGTAAGCAACTTGCAACCAAAAAGCAAAATGGTAATTCAGAAAAACCTGCTTTTATGTGACAACCGAAGTTCCGCCCGCTCTCTCTTACCGCCGTACACGTGAATCCATCTTAAGGCCAGGCTTCGCCATACATGAATGTATAGGGAAATAAATGCCAAATTTGGACACAGATATATGTCATTTTTTGTGGTAATACTTTAAACTAAAGATTTTTTGTCAGAGTTTGGATGAATCTAGATTTGTAAACATTCCAAATTTTAATTAATAAATATCAAATGCACTTTATAATTATTTAAAAACGTATCAATTATATAAAAATTAAAAAAATGTGCATAAAAAAAAAAAAAAAACTAGAATTCGGAACGTTTACAAATCTAGATGCGTTCAATCTCTAACGAAAAAACTTTAGTTGAAAATACTACCACAAAAAACGACTGAGAGATTTTTGTCCGAATTTAGTATTTAATTCCCTATACGCCCAGGCGTGGTGAAGTCTGTCTTTAACACAAATGCGTACGAAATGACAGCAAATTTATATATACAAGGGTTTTTTTTTTTTTTTTAACTATACGTCGAAATTCAAACCACGGCATCTATAGGTTAATATAAACAATAACCACCAGTAGCAAAATATACGGAAAATTCATCTAGTGTTTAAAAATTTAGATTGAAGGTAGGAAACCAGCGCCGGGAGACCGTAACTTAACTACCTGCGTGCACAGTAATTTGCATAACACTAAGGCGCAGGAATCTGGAGCTTCAAATACGTGAAGGCCGTAAGTCGACAATAATGCTGTCTGTGTGTTGTCGCATTTAAAATGCAAACACTTCTGATAGCCTGCACTACTCAATTTCTAATCTCCCATTGCTCGTGTAGTTTCACACACGTGTACTAACAAGAAACCTCCAGCGGCACCCACGCATCTCAACATTCTAGTGGCCTATATGCAGGGGCTCTCCTCATAGAGCGTCAGTTTCGTTCACCTTCGTGATTTACAGCTTAATGTTCACGCAGATACGCAAGTTTCCAGACTCCCGGCGCTGTTTTGCTGACTTCGATTTCAATTAAAAAAAATACGAAATTAATTTCCTTAACATTTTGCTCATATGATTTATTGTTTATCTTAGCCCATAGAGGCCGTGGTTTTAATTTCGACAAGTAGTGTAAAAAAGGCCTTGGCTGAACGTTACACGTTCATCCGAGTTATAAAATACCGCCAAGTACGATGTGAACAGCAAATCTGAGACACCCGACAAACTAAATTTACCTTCTTCCTAGAGTACATTGAGACGGCCTGCACGGAGTTTTGCCGTCTCTTTACTCATCAACCATGTTTGACGACTGCATCTAACCGCTTAAGTACGACGCAACACGACTACGTGAAGTGAAAGAACTATTCCCATTTTTGGTTTAAAATATCTTCTGCCTGAAATTATAAACATTTACCACCTTTTTATCAAGCTGGTTAGTGAAAACGTGAAGAGCTGCGTATAAGTTTGTTATGACTAACTTTGGTTACTGACACTAGGGCATCGAAATAACTTCACCGCTTGGAGCCAGTTTTGTTACTGAACTATTTTGACTTGGCGCCGGATTTTCCGCTGTCTAAATGGCGTTGCGATCTGCGGCCACGGTGCATGACCTCCCGACTCCTGTGACATCACCAGGGAGGCGGCGCAGGAGTACCAATATGATGTTCATTTGTTTACTAAATTGGTAGCTGATGGCGATACCTTTTCCTTGTAATTGTGACATATTTGTTGGTGATTGGCTGTTCTCCCATCGCCCCTTGAACTTTCCTTTTTTTTTTTTTGGTAATAAATGCAGCCATTGGCTGATTATTAATTAATACCCTCTAGGGAGAATTAAACAAATTCCGCTATATATACGGGGAGCAGAGTTATCTCGAGGTCAGACAGCAGCCTCGAGAGAGCTTCGGAATGCCAAGATAAGTATGCCACTAGTTGTCATGCCAGACCTTATGGCAAGACATACTATGATGTCCTAATAGGCAGAGTGTAGGGGGTCATGATGCCCTAAAAACAACCTAGTCTAACATAAAATGCTTTGTTTTATCCTCGGAAAATCTGAATGTAAATGTTAAATCTTTGTTAAAGGTTTTTTTATGAGATGCCGAATTTTTAATTAAATATGAATCCACAAATAACAAAATTATGGACAATCTGGAGAAAATACCCATAAGTTTTGTACACGAGATAAACCAGGGAAGTGGTTTAGAGTTTTCCCTGAATTCTGGAAAATAATCCTTAAAAATGAATGCTAGGATTCAGGACAGAATATTGTAATTTTCAAGCTCCCCGGTTAAAGTTTGTAGGCGTTTTCTGGAATTTTCCCGACGAAATCAATCAAATTTAGGGAAATAAAAAAGGAAATTTTCCAATTGTGGATCAGCCCACAAAAGCAAACATTTCTCATTGTTTTGGAGAAAACATGTTAAATAATATTTTTGCAATTAAATGGCCATTGGTAGCTAGAGAATAGCCGGACAATAATTTGTAACCTTTAGTATAAAAAATTATGATACGCCACATTATATTCTTGCATTTTCTATGGTCTTAGGTAAAATTGTAGATGGCCTGAAAATACATTGTAACTTGTAGAATGAAATAATATGATATTTCAATTAATATTTGTGCAATACAATGGCCTATGGTTACTAGAATATGGCGGGAAAATAAATGTTAACCTTTAGTATAAATTATTATGATATGCCACACAATATTCTTGCAAGTCTATGGATCTTTGTAAATAGTGTCTCGCCTGAATATAAATAGTAATTTTCAAACTGCAAGAAAGAAATGCTACTGTTAAGACTATAAAGCCAGAATTTTAAATGTTAATTATTTTAATTGGAAATTGTAAAATCCACACTTGTGAAAGATATTGGAAACAAAAGTTTACCTTGTCTATTAAAAAAATTAATAAAATCAAAACACAGTATCAGAATTCATGTGTATTGCATTTCAGCTGATAGCATGTAGAATTTTTCCTACTTGAGTGTTCTTCCATGTTTGATTCACTTTGCCTTAACGAGGGTTGTTTTCACATAGGTGATTGTGTTTTTGTTGGATGGTGTTTTAAAATCCACTTTGCCACGTCCTAGGCTCTAGGGCGTAGCAACATTATTAATTTAATACCAGTATTTGAAACCATCCAAAAGCAAAAAAAAAAAGAAAAAAATTATGGACTTTACTGCTTTAGTTCACTATTAATTTTCAAGCTAAAATATACATAACTTTACAAATATAGTCCTAAATTTAATTTCAAGTTTATCTGACTAGTGTTGCCATCTTGCTTTCGCAAACGAAAACCCAGACATTGGCGTATGCTCGGAGGTCTGCATCGAAATATTACTTACAATGCGAAATTGCCTTACTTAAAGATTTCATTCGTTTCGAGAACTTCCGAAATCTAACGAATATGAAAATTAAATGAATAACTTAAAAATAAGCCCATACGCAGTCAGACCTCTTCATGTACACGTGTAAACGCGAAGTAGTTATTTAAAGCCATAGAATCTCCAACAACTGTATACACATAAATACATTAGAATAAAACGTAGAAATAAAAAGCAGGACACGTGAGCATATATGTTTTTTTTTAAACATTTTGCACGTCAGCTATCTATAAAACATAACTTCATTTAAATTACATGCTTAAACAGATAAGAATAATTCCAACAAGTTGTTAATTTTGTTTCGTTTCTCTACGATATAATATGATAATATTGTCTGCGAAGGGATATTTATAAAAAAATTTCACAGCATTCTGAAATATATTATGTAAATCGCGGAGTCCCAGAAGAGCTTTATGTCATTTTAACCTTCCTTTTTAAAAGTGTTAGACGGATTAAAAATAAATGGAAACCACGAAAATTTCGCGAATCCTTGTAGTTTCCTTCATTAAACGCGAAAATTCGCTACAATTAAAATTGTCATTTGAATTGTTAAAACGACGTAAAAATGTTCCAACTTACGCTGGCGTGCAAATGGAGGGCGGGCAGCTGTAAGGTGAGGTCCAGCGTAGCTGTTATCGCGGGCGGTATCTTGGGGGGGGGGGGGATCCCGCCGGGAATCGAGCCCGGTTCGCTTTGACGGGAGGCGAGTAGTCTAGCCACTACACCACAGAGGCCCCCCTTTCGTCTGGTCAGCTGGCGTGTTCACTACTGCAGGTGATCTGCGCTGTTTGAGCCTATCCCAGTCCCTTGTTTACAGAAGCTTGAAATTAGATCTCATTTGGATCAGTTACCAGGCACAGGGCTCTTGTGGGTAGATGATAACTCTGAACGTGTCTCGTACTTACACAGTAGCGCAAACAGAAAATTTTCTTCGCGGTGAGGAGTGGGAGAGTGATCAAAGTGAACAAGAAGTTAATGGCATAACTTAACAGCTTACTTTCCTTACAGTTTTTATTAAATACCTTAAAAACTTTAGATGTTAATTAGTGTTTGACGTCTCGTTGATAGCAAAGTCATCAGAGATGGAGTCAGAAACATATGAAAGTTGTGGCCATTCGCCAACCAGGGCCCAGATACGGATTCCAGCCGAACCAGTAACACGGCGGAACCGATCAGTCACGAGGCTCGTCCAGCGCAGCCAATCAGAAGGTACTGCCTCATCATGACATGTCTGTGCAGTTGCCTATCGCGTGCGGGGATTGCGAAGAAGCGCCCTTGCTCATGTCCGGGCGGGTCTAGCTTACACCTAGGTGTTGTGAAACTACTCTCAGTAGCCTACAGTCATATAAAATTTGTAACTCATTGTGGTACCTGTAACCATCCCCTCTCTTAATGGACCACCAGTCCCTTTTCCCCGAAATGTCTGAGAACACCTAACACAGACATTTGATGGACGATGAATTGGTCGGGGACGTCTTGTAAGATAGCTTTCACGTTCCCCTGACCCTTAATCCATTGTACTGCTGGTTGTATATATAATAATTTTAGCACTTCAGGGATGTTGCATTTAATACGCCTTTAATTTTTCTTATGATTGTGTTCTGTGTACACACCAGTCTATGGGGCGTTCACTAACACCCTGTTCGCAACCCTTATAAACCGGGTGCACCAAAACAAGACAAAAATGTCTGATAAAGAGCTATGGGCTCTTGTTCACCATCGCTACAGTGAAACAGCATGTCTTCGTAACGTGAGCTGGGATTATTAATTTCCATAATAAACCTGTATGATCTCAAGAAAATCCTCACGCAGTTGAAGCAGCAAGGCATCAACACCGCAGGGGTGTTGCATTTAATTCGCCTTTCATTTATTTTATGATTGTTTTCCATTTACGCACAAGTCTATGTGTATGTTCACTAGTCCTGTTCGTGACTCTTATACACTATTCAGCAACATATGTACAGATATCCATTTTGAGGTTAAATTTAAATAAATTATCTTGGTTGCGTAATGATTATACATACTCTCAATTGGGATACTGTATCATAGATTTAATTTTTTTTGTTAGAAGAGGTATGAGCTTTTCGTATCTCATCTACCATATGGATGGGGAAAGAGAATGTAAATTATAGATAAAATAATAAAAACGTAAAATTAAGTATTACTTCAATATTATAGTCGACATTTTCTAAGTAATCAGGGGGGAAAATATTCATAGTATTTTTGTTTATGTGTCTTAATACTTAACTTAAGTTTGTTAGTGTTGTTAGTGTTTTTTGACTTCTGGGGTGGGATTATGTTATAAAATGGTCTTAACTAATTTTAATAGATGTTTGTTTTCAGGCGTTGTTATTCTTTTACATGTTTTCCTGGACGGATATTTGTTGCAATAGTGTTTTTTTTTAAGGTGCACTCTTACTAATATTTCCTGAGATAAAGAAGAGAGTGGAACAGTTGTGTATATTCCTCTCACATCAGTTTTGTTTAGATAAGTGTTATCGCGAGTGATAAACAATCGAAAATTTGTATGATGCATGGAGTAATATCGTGAATATATATATATATATATATATAATTAAGTTTTTCTATATATTTCGTGAGTTTTCATACTAACTTGAACTTTTCACTTAATAATATTCCTTCACTGCTCACTGCTTCACTGCTCTTCATGGCTGGCACTTTGTGTCTTTTGTTGTTCAGATTTTTTGCTGGGATTTTAGGTAACTTCTAGCCGTGCTGCATCCTGGGGCTCAAGGGCGTAGCTAGGTATGAATATTCAGTTCGCATTTTGATGTACGTTTGTTTAAGCAATTAGGTATATGTTGTGGGTTGAAAAATCTCTCATATCCCTCTGCAATCTATTTTCTGGTTACCTATATTTTCCATGTTAAGTGTAGATAATAGTGGAAATATTTCACGTATCACCCTTCGTATGTAAAAGGTAAGATAATTTTGGAGATTGTTCGAATTTTTTAAAATTAAAAATATAATTAATGCTTATTATTATTACGAGTTCTATAAGTAGTGGTTTCATCCATGGCACGACGATGTGGTCTCTCTCTATCTCTCTCTCTCTCTGATAGTGATATATGTATTTATGGGTGAAGCAACATGCATTTCCCGTTTGTTTCATCTCTTCTTTATCTATATCAATATAATATTATTATAGTAGGTATATCGTAGCATCTCGATAGGGAAAACGTTAGAGACGGAGCAAGTTCTTCAGGGAGTTGGGAACATAGAAGGAATCGGGTATGGTGTGTAGAATGGAACAATCCTAGCATTCGCATGGAGTGATTTTGGAAAACCACTGAGAAAAAAGGAATCTGAATGTTCTGTTTGGAATTCGAACCCAGGTTCTCCCTAATACGAGTTCAAATACAGTATTTGCCACTGCACCACCTTGCATTGTAAGTGAGTATGACAAGCATTGTTCACTAAGCAAATTGCTTATGGAAAACTTTTTTAGAAACTTTTGCAGAAATACATTTGATTTTCTCACTTTACATGGTACAACCTAAGAATACAATAATTTCCCAGGGGATGATTTTCGTATATGTCATTTCAACGCCTTATGTGATAATAACTTCACGAAAAGTATAAAAGGTCCCTGTGTATAGCTATTTACTTAATTCTGTTTGTGAGTGCTTGCATGTAATGATGGTATTAGTAATTGTTAGGTATATTGTTACGTGTAAAACATATAGCCTAGTAGAGTTTATATGCGAAAAATTAACAGCGTGGTACTAGACACAACAACTCCGTCTGCTGTGTCAGAAGTAATTATGTCGGAAATGCATTCTTCAGAAGAAACTTCACAGCAATCATTGGATTTGAAACAAAAGTATTGCTATGTTATTGTGTTAAGTAGTATCTCGATGTGAGTAAGTTACATCATCATTAAAGGTATTGTCGCAGAAAACCTACTCGACATCTACATCGTTGTTTAAAATATCAGTGTTTGTTTGATACTAGTAGTGAACTATATCTGCATGATGAGAGATGTTGCCAGTTTACTCCTGCAACGGGTAGACCATCACCTGGATTTCAGTGCCAGCATTGTTACAAAAAAATTAAGCATAGTCACAAAATGCATCATCACGAAATGAGTAGTTGTGTAAAGAATCCTTAGTGTATTAGTAGGGATAGGGAAAAATCGCGAATTCATTTCAGAACAAGGTAGATTTCAAACGTATGTACACTGAAATCACCTTTGCAATTGGATCAGAGTTTATTAGACACACTCTAGGCGGCAATAGGCTACTTGGAAAGTAACAAGAAGCGAACCCCGCACTGTTAAATGTGTTGTAACACTGGGGCAACAGCCAATGAACAAACATCTAAGGTTCGAGTATGCAAACGATTATGGAGTCTGGTATACAGGTCATTGACCTCGCGAAAATTTCCTATCCCTATGTATGATTTATTGTTGCGCAGTGTGTGGTTGCACCTTTACAAGAAATTCCACATTAGCAAAGCATCCAGAAGTATGTAGAAGCAATGCGCAAATGGAAATATAGCCTGTATGTCGTTTCTCTGGTCAAATATTTACCACATTTCGTTATGAGCTGCATCATGAAAACAGGGTATGTTCTAAGAGTCCTAAATTGAATCTATATCGTTTTACACTATGTCTTAATTTGTTTAAGAATAATGATGCACTAAGGAAACATGTGTTTATTTGGGATTATTCCTTAACAGCAACTACTCCTTCTAATATGTCTCCAAATTCCTCACCGCCAGCTACTTTTGATAAGAATACAAAACCTTGGCACCAGCACGTATACTGCTACAAGAAATTTACTTTAATTCGCAATTTGAGAAGACTTAAAAAAAAAAAAAAGTTGTTTGGGAAAAACGGTTAGAAATAAATATTGTTGTGATAAATGTCAGTGTGTGTTTACTGACCATATGCAGCTTGAAAATCATATATTGACATGCAAATAATATTTTACTTTGGAAATCTCGTCAACTTCTGGAATTGAGTCTACTTTTCGTTGGAAGTTATTTACTCTATGTAGCACCATGTACCATCACATGAGGAGAAATTGTTTAAAGAACCCTATGTGTGATGTATATCGGTGTATGTTGTGTGGTCATTTGTTTACAAGAAAGTATACATTAGTGAATAGTATGTAATAGTATAAACACAATTTATTGCATAAGTGTTTGATTTTTTTTCATGAGATCTGCACACACTTGTGGCAATATGTATGTGATTTTGTACTTCTGTATTCTTATATAGTGTTTGATGTTTTAAGAAAGTAGAAAATATATTAATTTTGATATTATAGATTTTTTATTTGGTATAAAGCGTGGCTTGGTTGGTTTGAACGACGGCAGGGCATATAATAGATTTTTATTTGCAATATTAGTGGGGTGTTCGTTTTTATTGATTTGGTTATACGAGGGTTTTTTGGTTTTGACAAATGGATATGCAGTCACAGTCCACTCTGATGGTTTACCTCTATGAGTTCTCGTAGGAAAATGGTGTTGGGCATTGGAGAAAACTGTTTTTGGAGAGGTTTGGGGTGTTTCCACCCCCTGAACTTGGGAATAAAAAATGATTTAAACAACGACAGATTAGTAAGTATTTGTGTGCGTTTCACAGTATGTCGACAATTAGTGGAATGTATGTGTTTTAGGATTTCGCAATGCATATATAAATGTTTATCTCTATAGACCTACAGAAAATGTCAAATAACAAAAATTGTTCGGTTTCTGAGTTTGTTTTCAGAATTGACTCCCTGCTTGCTATATGGAAAAATAAGTATAATAACAACAAATATTAACTTTTAACATAGAACAGTGCTTCGATTGTTATTAGCATTTGGTTTATATAATTTACTTACTCAACCACGTCAGGAAACAATGTTTTTATATTCGCTATTGTTCTGAGTAAAGCGATTATTTCATTTGGAGTAATACATGGGTTTAAATATTTTCAAATATTATTATGTGACTACTTAAAAAAATTTTTTGAAAGTGAAAGGAAATGCTTTACCAGAGATTACTCAATATCGAATTTAAACTACTTTGCTTAATTTTCATACTAAAATACCTTGGATGATTTGTCTATGTTGTTGGTTAATTTTTTCAATCATAATATTTCCATATATGTTAAATATTAAGTCGTATTAAATTATTTTTATTAAAAATCAAACGAACAGTTCTACACGAACATTACTCAAGTTAGTGCAGAAGTGTGATAAAAACATCTATGATATTAAGGCAAAGAAGACACATATTTGTCTTAGGAATTTTGTTTGTTTGGAACGTAAGAACAATGCATTACAGAGTTCTGTTGAAAGAGAATATTTTTGCAAGACGGTAAGCGAACGTTTGAGGAAAGGAATCGTTCGAATGAAGTCTGGGAAGGATGACGTCTTCGGCGCCGAGACGAAGCGAGAGACAACTAACATCTCCTGAGGATCGACAGGAGGCCTGATCCGGTGTTGCAGAGGTGCGGTTCGACATTCCGCTACTGGAGGATGCAGAATTGGGAAACCGATGAGGACTTCACTGCTTCCCGGTCATCGTATTCCAGCTGCCATATCCACGTACATACTGTCTCCAAGTAAGGCCAGCGTCATGCCAGTTAGTCCTGCTGTCAGTTATTTGTCGAGACTTTCCTTTCACAAGACATAATTTACCGAATTCATCTGATTAATCATCAAAAACTTTTAACCCGAAACTCTGCAAGATTTCTAAAGTTGTATTTCAACAATGCTGAGAACTTTTATCACTTTAATAAATTCATTAACTACATATTCAGAGGATGCTTTTCCCAATTAATTATCAGCATATCCCATTGGCACGTTTGTAAGGAGTTTTCTTGCATTACTGATTGAGAGCTAACCCGGAGCAATTTAGTGATTTTAAACACAGGAGATTAATTGGATTATCATGCTTATCAAAATTATGAAAAGCTTCACTTCATTGTAAGATGTATGGTATTTGCTATATAATAATTTGTTGGTTAAATCATAAAATTTCCACTCAATAATATAGTATCTGACAGCAGCTTTCTCAATGTTCTAGTATAAGAAATTATTTACAAAAGAGTTGATAATTGGATTGTTTTGTGAATTATGTGTGCTTTGTTGAAGTAATAGTAAAATCGGCGTGATTAATCTTATTTTCTGAATATTAATTTAAGTTGTCCTGCAATTTAAATCAAAGTATCATATTTATCTGTGATGACGCTAAATATTGAAAAGTGGATTGTTATATTGTAATTGTTGCTTACGCTGTCCATACACATAATCGTACTGACACAATTTTTATTGAAAATGCCCATAAGTAGAAATAATTTATTCATATTAGGTCCTTGTGTTTTTCATCACTACATATCTTATTATCACCAATCATATCCCACTAAAGGGTGATTACTCAATGTGTAGGCATATTTGTTATACACGTTGCCGCATGCTACCCCTTAAAAATTTTTTTTTGTTTTTACACTTTTGTTAACATACTCTAATTAGGCATGTGTAAAGAATTATACTTGTAACATTGTTTTATTGATTACAAAGCTTCAATCATCTTTCTCCACCCCAAAGAATGGATACACAATGCGACACTACTGATCATTAGTGCACACACACATTAAAAATATAATTGAAATTATTAATTTACGTTTTGGTGAGATTCAACATTTATGTAGGAGTGTGTCTTGTGAGATGCTATTTTCACTTCACTGAAAGTTTCGTGTAAACCTCTCCATGTTGTACATACTTCTCCCCTGCTCGCCAACTTACAAGTGGTGGACGATGTGTTATAGACATGCAGATGTGTGCAGGAGAGAACCTGGGTGTCGCGACTGCCTTCCTCGCCCCCCCCTCCCCCGTCACGGCCCACTCTTCTAAGAGAGAGGGTCTCAATGTTTTAGCTTTGGCACTGGGGAACGAATGTCGTCTCCCCATCACAATCTCCGCGCTCCTGTCGGCATTCAATGGATTTATGCTCGCCCCTCGTCCTTTCTAGCCCATCCAGCTATTATTCAGGGTGGCGGCCCAGTGTTGTTTCTCTTACATCTGCTGTCTGCCGGTCAACTGAGTCTCTATGTTCTGCACACGCTCCTAGCGAGGAAAATGCCAACACTCTAGCTCGGCAGCAGGGAGTCTCCGCTAGGCGTTCGTGAATTCTTATGTATTTATTCTTGGTTAAAGTATTCCGACATGTTATTGGCATTATTGTTGGGGTTATTATTCAAGCAATATACTTTTATTAGAGGCATTATTTACAATGAGAATAAAAATCACTTCTTTTTAACACAATGTAAATGAAGACTATTACTCAAATTACTTTCCTCTTATTTTACTTTCAAGATGGTGGGGGTTTAAACAAAGTGATTAGTGTTTTAAATTCAGTCTGCATCAAGGCTTCGAGCTGTTCGGATGTGTGCTTCCTCCCTATATGTATCTATGTATTTACTCTCGATATGCGGTTACTTTGAATTATTTTTTTGGGGGTCCCAACTCTGTGTTGTTTTCCGTATGGCTCTCATAGATGTTGTGTGTGTAATTATAGGTACTTGCTCATATGTAATTATCCTATGCAATTATGCTTTAGTTTCTTTCTATGTTGTGTGTAAAACTTAATTACGATTTACATACCCTCGACAGGAGTCGGACCTAGGACTAAGTCGGTACAAATGAATTTCCTTCACTGGGATTTGATCCAAGGACTGTCAGTATAAATGTCGTTATGCTGGAATTGCCCTCGTTGGGGAACAAATTAGTGACTATCTCAGTATAAATGCAATTATGTTTACTTTTATAATATTCGAACCAATAACTAACCCAATTCAAACATACTTACTCATTAATTACTCTCGATGGGAATCGAAGCAAGGTTTAGGTCAGTATAAATATATTTATGTTTTCCTTACCCTCGACAGTATTTGAGTTGAAGACTGGTTAAATATAAACGTATTGACAGCTTAATTATCCTCAATGGGAATCGAATCAGGTAGTAGATCAGAATAAATGTTATTAGCTTCACTTACCCTGGCCAGGAATTTATACCAACCAAGATGGCGAATGTATAAGACAAACATATTAGTGAATCACTGCTCAGTTGCGTTTGAGCAGTGATCAGAGTAGGATGTGTACTTAGTGTGTAATTACTGTTTAATTACTCTCAGAACATAATTATTCTCCCAATTATTCTTGGTATGTGTACATATTCATTATGCAATTGTTCATTATCCATTACTTACACATAATTATCTTCGACGGGGCTCAAAACGAGGAGCACTTCACCACCCTCCTCAGTTATGCTTTGGCAGCGGATGGGTTAAAATGTGTAATTAGTGTGTAATTACTCTCTCGGTACATGTACTTACTCTAGGTACATGTAATCACTCTCAGTATTCGTAATTGTTTATTATGCAATTACTCTTTACACATTTACACTACTCACGCCTAATTACCGTCTATGGCTGTCTAACCAATGACTGACCGCCTCCTCAAAACTCCTGTTCCAACCCTACACCCTCCTTATCCCGCCGCTAGCCTCTTGCCTTGTATACTTCCTCGGAAAATTTCAAAGTCCCGCAAATGTCGCTTGGTTGCCTTGTTCACCGAAAGGGTACAAAAAAAAAAGGCCAATCACAGCACACCTCAGAAGGTGTGGGAGAACCCGTCAGCCAACCACAGCACATGTCTCATAGGGTGGATGGGGGATGATCAGTTCCCCAGGTTAAAGAGTGCCTCCAGTTAGTGGGCCTCTCACCGACACCCATTTACAGGTTAATCAAATGGCACTTGGCCATTATTGTCTCTCTAGTATGCCAGAACAGAGGTGCTCCCCCTACTATGGTTGCTATTTGTCGTAGCATGACATTCGCAGACAAATCAAAAAGTCTTAAACGGAAAAAAAAGGTCAAATAACAGAATTTATATTAGAAAAGCTGTTTTCATTGGTAGGTCACAAAGGCTTCCGAGACAGCAAAGATCTTGTTTCAGATCAGCGGTAAGTTACTGCTAGATGTGTCGGCCTCAGATGTAATTTTAGATTTATTTAGTTTGTAATTCCTTCTGTACTCTGATCAGTCTTCAAAAATGGAAGCAGAAAATATAAAATAATTAATATATAAATTTGTATTAATGGATTATTTTGGAACGATTTCTCGTTGTCCGTGTACTAGAAATTTTGCACTTTACTTTTTCGTCGTTTACGAAACGAGTTTTACTACTAAATTTCGCATCCAAGGCGTTGGTATTCTTTGCGTTGGTATTCTTTGCTTGACGTGGTTACTTCAGTGCTGACAGTATACGTTTAGATCATAACTCGACCTGTAGGTTAAATTCTCGCTCCGAGACAGATTGCAGCAGTTCTTTTATAACAAATCACGGCAAAGGAAAGCGTGCAAATATACATACGCTGGAACAGTGGCGGATCTAGAGAGCCATTAGGATGGGAAGGGGAAGGGGGTAGCTACTTGAGTTGGGTGGTACAGTTCATACGTTCACTCCGTATATTAAAACTAGGGCTTACTTACGAATGTCGGTACCTGATGAATATACTATCTAGATAGATACGTTTTATAATTACCTGTTAGAATACAATATGGGCCAACATACGTGGTTTCAAGAATAACGTCATTATATCCCGTGTAAAATCAAGTCCCAAAGGAGGGACTGAAGCCCCCTTAGCCGTACTTGAATACCCCTTGAAGTGAAATGTCTGCCCTGAATATTGTGGTAAGCTTCTTTACCGGCGAAATAAGGCGATCCCCAATAGAAAATTTTTTTTTTTCATAACCATGGTATAAAGAAACAGCTACTAATTTTGGTCACTCTTCGTTCACACTTCACGCCCATTCGGCTTTGTCACTGCTTACCCTGTTTTTAGAATACTAGAAACGTTTCCAGGGGCCAAACATTGCGTTTAAAACAAGCGGTTGTTCTGACCCAAGATTTCAACTAATGTTTTATTTTATTTTACGCCCTTTATTTTCTGTTTCGATGTTCTTACACTACTTGTTTTGAAAATAAGGAAATTTTACTGCTATCGGAAAATTCGAAACTTTATTTCGATTTCGTGTTACAGTGTATGATAACTTCTGATTTTCATGTCACTAATGAGTTTTAATAATCTTATAAAATAAATGGAGAGAAGATAAAACACACAAATTCGCAATACAGCGTTGGAAAAAAAAGTCGCTGGGTAAAGAAAGAAACACTTAAAAAATATGTACTGATTTATAAAACATGCGAATGCATGCAAAACTAAAACAATTTTGTTTTCAAAAACTTATCATAAACGTGCTGAATATTTTGCATACTAATAATGCCAGCTAATCATCACGGATCTCAGTAAAATAGACACATATCCTACCTCAGCATACAAGTGGCGATTGATTGATCTCTGGCCACGAATTTATTCATCTCCACCATATTACCTCCTCACATCACGAATCTCAACAGTGTCGCCGGAGCACACAGTCGACTGTAACACACACATCTGAAGCCATGCGCGGCGGGAGGCAGTCCGTGCAAAGAGAATCCCGCCTCCTTAATTACAGAAGCATTCACGTCACACAAGCTTATGTCACAATTGGTACGCGCGCCGAAAAATTTGCGGCCGCCTTCCTGCGAAATTTGCAATTCATTATGATGTTGTCGTCAACACACAGTCGGGCCGATGCGTTATTTATGAAACTCGTTTTGATGCTCCGCTATTTCGGAACGGCACGGCACGCCACGCAAAACACGCGCCTTGAATATTTTAACGAACGCTAGGGCGAGGATGGGGTGAAAACCTATTGTTCTCGGTCGCATTTTGTTTCGTTGTATTTGTTTATACATTCTCTTTACCCAATAATTCAACCCGAGTTTCGGCTTGCGGCGTGCGTTTACTGCAGGTCATTCCTCGTGTCTTTAACCTGCCCACCAGTTCTTTCAACCCCCTCCCCCCCCATCGCCATCCCCTTCTCTTATCGTGGTATTTGTCTTCCATTTGAACGATCCCGGGGATCAATTATTCGGTTCCGCGTGCTCTCCCTCAGCTACATGCCGTCGACCATGCTTGCATGAATAGGGTAGGAGCAGGTCCTCCTGTTACAACACACGAAACGCCTCGCGGAGCTCCTGGAGCGACACGCTTAGCCACCCCTCGCCAACCACCCCCATGGAAACCCCCTCAAGGACGCACCGAGGGGGGGGGGGGGGCGCCATACGACATGCGTGAGGCGCGCAACAAAGTCTCCAATCACACGACACAATAGTCGCGTTTGCCAACGGCGGGGAAGATATCGCGAGGGACAAAGCCCGCGCGACCCCCTCCTGCGTCCCCCAAACAAACATCCGGGTCCTTCGGTTTTTTTACTACGAGAGGGCGATCCGGAGTCAGCGACCCAATCTGCGACGGCAAATTTTCTTTTCATATTTCGTCCTGCACTGATTGCCTAGAAACGTTTCGAGGAAGGGGAATATTTTAAAAATTACTCACGTGTAGCTGTTTCTAAAGTCTAATTCTATGGCCTCTAAGCTTTACAGATATATGAAAGGAGAAAGCACGATTGAAATGAGGGCGTTAGAACATCTTTAGGGCACGTTAATTAATATATTCTTCGTGCAGAAATAGCTTAAATTTATGTAAAGTCCTAGTGAGAAAGCAAAAAAATAATTTTATCAAAACTCAGCCATTACTGATTTTTCCCTCGTATTTTCGTAGCACTATTATTGAGAATAATTTAACAATACATTTTAAAATTGTGATATCTGTTTATATCTCGTCCAAGTAAAGTAGGTCTCGGATTTGTTTAACAAAACAAAGTTTTCCTTAAAAAAGTGCAATTTAAACAAATTTTTACTTCAGAGTTTTTCGGCACCTGTACAGGAAATAAAAGGAACTAAGCAATACGCTTATTTGCCTTGGTAATTTTTTCGATTATTTATTTTGTACGTAGCATTCCAAAAAGCCACCGACTTATTTTGAAATCATCTCAACCAGGAGGTGGCCATGTCCTATGCCGTGCAGTGTTAACAAGTGAGCCAGTTTATAGGGTGGAGTTAGACGGTTGTTTTCCGGTAGAAATAGTCACGTGATCAACAGTAGACATAAACAATGTATCGTCCTATCTTTCACGTGTATTTTGACGAGTATTAAAATGGACATAAGTAAACACACGACCGTTTTTGACCTAAACGATAATATACATAAAGCGTAAGTGTGTTTGCCTCAGATCATTAGATATAAATCTCGCAGTTAAATACGTAAATTGATTAATTATGAACTTTTAAATGGAAGTGATGTCTACGGTGTTTTGGTTGATTGCTTCCCATTCACTGTATATTTGCCTTGGAAATATTCCCGGAATTAATTTTCTGACGACTATAGGAGCTTTTAAAAGTAATGAGAAAACTTTAACCGTACTAAAGTCGTCTGCGAGAGTGTTACAAGTGAAGCAGCCATGCGGGAAGACAACTTTTAAAAGTTAAGAGAAAACTATAACCGTACTAAAGTCGTCTGCGAGAGTGTTACAAGCGAAGCAGCCATACGGGAGGACAACTTTTAAAAGTGATGAGAAAACTTTAACCGTACTAAAGTCATCTGCGAGAGTGTTACAAGTGAAGCAGCCATGCGGGAGGACAACTTTTAAAAGTGATGAGAAAACTTTAACCGTACTAAAGTCATCTGCGAGAGTGTTACAAGTGAAGCAGCCATGCGGGAGGACAACTTTTAAAAGTGATGAGAAAACTTTAACCGTACTAAAGTCGTCTGCGAGAGTGTTACAAGTGAAGCAGCCATACGGGTACACAACTTTTAAAAGTGATGAGAAAACTTTAACCGTACTAAAGTCGTCTGCGAGAGTGTTACAAGTGAAGCAGCCATGCGGGAAGACAACTTTAAAAAGTTAAGAGAAAACTTTAACCGTACTAAAGTCGTCTGCGAGAGTGTTACAAGTGAAGCAGCCATGCGGGAAGACAACTTTTAAAAGTTAAGAGAAAACTTTAACCGTACTAAAGTCATCTGCGAGAGTGTTACAAGTGAAGCAGCCATGTGGGAGGACAACTATTAAAAGTGATGAGAAAACTTTAACCGTACTAAAGTCGTCTGCGAGAGTGTTACAAGTGAAGCAGCCATACGGGAAGACAACTTTTAAAAGTGATGAGAAAACTTTAACCGTACTAAAGTCGTCTGCGCGAGCGTTACAAGTGAAGCAGCCATGCCGGAAGACAACTTTTAAAAGTGATGAGAAAACTTTAACCGTACTAAAGTCGTCTGCGCGAGCGTTACAAGTGAAGCAGCCATGCCGGAAGACAACTTTTAAAAGTGATGAGAAAACTTTAACCGTACTAAAGTCGTCTGTGCGAGCGTTACAAGTGAAGCAGCCATGCGGGAAGACAACTTTTGTTTACATTGAAATTGAACAGCCTTGTGAGTGCTTCACTAGTTGTTTTGAATTTTCTTTAAATTTGTGTTATTCTTGCGTTTGTGAAATGCGAATTTCGCATGTAAAGGACACCTTAAAACTATAATATAATTTTCATTTATTCGGCGACCAATGAAAACTGATATTAATGTATGAAAATGCGTACGAGCCAGGCCATGCGAGTCCAGTGTTTAGTGTATTCGTTTATACCGTGGATACATTCGTGAAAGATATCCCACAATTAATGTGCGTATCGGAAGTTTGTAAATTTACAATTACAGTGTGTTAAATTTTTGCAAGTGCGGTTGCGATTATTAACATGCCGTGAATTTAAAGTCTATCCTGTAAGTTGCTGGCTCGTTAGAGGTACAGGCTGCAGCTTCGTATTTTTCTAAATGCCGATTTGCTATTTCAGTGTAGGAGTTTATGGAATTCATTTCTTAGTAATGGCAAATCATCTCGTAAACCAATACAAAGATACACCTTATAAAAACTGCACTCTTACAATTTTATTTCTCCCCGAGTCAGCAGAGTTGCAGTGACAACAAGAAACCATCTGTTTGTCAATACAAGAATATAGGCCTACAACCAAATCAGTTCTCATATTTTTAACAGCTACTGAATTTAGCCGCCATAATTTGCAATTTCCATGGTTTCTCGAAATCACTACATGCAATTCCTGGGGTGACTCAATCAAGACAGTTTGACCAATTCCTTCCTTGTATTCCCTTCATTGTGTTCTTGGTATACCATTCTCTAATGAATTTGCTGTCGACAAGATGTTAAGTTAAATAAATAACGTTTACTTGTGTGTTTAGATGGTTATGTATCTAGCGGTAGACTGTGATCATGACAGTAAATGACATGTTTATACATTTTGTAGTTTTACAAAGGTAGTCAAAATAATGAAAACTTATATAAAGCCAATATTTTCCTATAGCTACACCATCCGCAAAATAGAAAAAACATCACGTGATTTTCTTTCAACTCTATTTCACACTTCTTAAAGATGTTTAAAATTCTTATTTTGAGGGCAACTAATTGGACAAAAGCTTATTTTAATATTGATGATGAATCATAGATATTTAGATGAAAATGTTTAATTTTTAAAAAGCCTACTTGTAAAAGAAAAATGGGATGATGATTATACATTGGCTGAACCAAACATTGCCTGGAACAGTTTATTAATACATTTCTTTGTCATTTTGATCATTCCTTTCCACTCAAATCTGTAAAATGGAGCAGTAGCTCAAAAATAAAATGGATTAGTAAAGGTCTGACAGTCTCAGGGCAGTGGTTAAAAATAATGTGTAAAATGCTAAGAACCCAGGGGAAAAACAAAAATTATACTGCAAGCAAGACGAAAAATTATGTAACAAGTTACTCGGAGCAGCAAAAAAGAAATACAATGGGAGAAAAATAGCCCCCTGCTCAGATAAAACAAAAGCAATGTTGAACATTATTAATAATGAATTGAAACCTAGGCAAGGACATGTTAACCTTTCCTTGAAAGTTGATGGCATTAAAACCGAAAATAGCAAGGAAATATCTAATAGTTTTAATGAATATTTCACAAACATCCCACTAAAATTGCAAAATCAACACAAAGCTACAAATATTAATCCTGCACACATACCCCAAAGAACTAACACTTGGAATGCTAACAAGCTGTTTTTCACATCTATCTCTGAAGAAGACATCATAAATGTAATTAAAAATTTCAAAAGTAAAAGTTCCTGTGGAATAGATGAGGTACCTATGACTGTGCTAAAAAAAAGTGTTCTTATTTAATAAAACTGCCTTTGACTTACATTTTCAACGAATGTCTTGCCCAGGGAATTTTTCCTGACAGACTCAAATATGCAAAAGTAGTAACAATACATAAAAAAAAAATGACAAGGTATTGATGGATAACTTTAGGCCTATTGCTCGTCTTACGTCCTTTTCAAAATTTTTAGAGAAATTGATAGCAATTATTAATCAGAAACAAGGTTATTTCATTGCATCAGTATAGCTCTGTAGAGGGCAGATCTACAGAACAAGCTATTTACAGTTTTACTGAAAAAATATTAACTTCTTTTGATAAAAGTCGATTCTCAAAAGGTATACTCGCAGATCTTTAAAAAACTTGAACAGTGTGGAGTAAGAGGTGTAACCAATAATATGTTTAAATCATATTTTGAAGACAGAAAATAGATCACCTCCATAAGATATTAGACAAAAATCACATTACAGACTTTATGTCCAATACCAGAACTACTCGAGTAGGAGTGCCACAGGGATCAATACTGGGACCAATTTTATTCTTAATATTTATTAATGATTTTACAGAACAAATAACCAACGGCTCAGCTATAATGTTTGCGGATTACACAAACATTTTGGTAACTTGTTCAAATAATGCTGTTCTTGAAGAAAATATGAAACAAACAGTGACTGAGATGTCCAGTTGGTTTCAATGCAGGATGAAAGATGCACGACAATAGAAGAAGACAGTAAATAGTACTAAATGTCTAGGGCTCATTGTAGACAGTAATTTAACATGAAATGAGCATATTGATAGTGTCTGTAAAAAATATCGAGTTCAATGTGTTTTGCGGTACATGCCTTAAAAAAAGATTTGTAATAATAATACAATATTTGTATACGATTTCTCTAATTTTCATTCCATAATAAATTATGGAATCATACTTTGGGGTAAATCGACAAAATGGAAACAGTCTTTTAGATTACAGAAGAAAATAGTGAGATTAATAAGTAATAAGGAAAAAGAAGCCATTGTAGGCCGCTATTTATAAATATCAAAATTCTCACTCTTCCATTCATGTATGTGTACAGTAGTATACTTTTTTACATGCAAAACATTAAAATAGTTAAAAATAGTGTTATACGCCATTACTACATCAGACAAGCTAATCATCTTCACATATTCTCCTACAGTACCTCAATATTTACATCAAATCCATACTATGCTGGGGCAAAACTAATAAATAACATACCCAGTCATTTGAAGTAAATTAATAGTTTACAGAAATTAAACAAAGCTGTTAAACTACATTTTTTAAATAAGGTCTTATATTCCGTAGAAGAATACTTACATAAATATGAATTTCTGTAATACAGAACAAGACTTCATGTAATACCTTGTGTTTCAATCTAACGTAAACTTTATATATGTATACTTAATATCTGCCTGTACATGAATTGAAACAACTTGTGCTGCAACCAAATGTAGTCTTAACATGTTTGTAGAGCTGCTAGAATTAATAAGTGTGTAAATTATATTATATATGTTTATGTCAATGTAATTGAGTGCAAATATCCATATTGCATAACAAAATTAAAAAAAAAAAATGATAATTGACAAGTCCTTTCCAAAGTGTATTGGATGTATATGGGATGCAAAAAAAGAGTGCTTTGTGAAACAGCGAATACTCTAGCCGCTACACCACCATGGCCTCCATCATCTTAAGACGGGAGGAGTTGAGAGAGGTTTGGTGGTTTGTAACAACCAAGGTATTGAGAGCCAATGAGGGTGAAATATGGCAGATATGGAGCAGCACTAAAATGCAAGGGTGGGGGAAAACCGGAAAACCTCGAGAAAACATGCCAGCCAGCAGCATCAATCAGAAAAATTCCTATAAGTGAAAATCTGTGAGTAACCTCACAGGAAAACCAACGTGGATCACATTGGTGGAAGGCAAGCGTTCTACCACTATGTCCATCGCAGTCCCCCTCCCTCCTGCCCTTGGGAAGGGAGGAGAGGAACCTAATTTCTTCAGCGATAATGCTTTTCTTAGCGGAGTGTTTGTTTGCCAAGTTTCTGCAGCGTGGTTCTGATATATTGGAACTGAATAGTTTATAATGTATTCAGAGGAGAATTTCACACTAAAAATAATAATTGCACAAGTTGGTAGGTAACAACAAAGAAATTTTGTCACAAGTGTGTCTGTGGACCACTTTGGCAGTGGTTAGTACATGTGCGCTTGTTATCGATATCATTGGGGTGCATGCGTCTTTCACCCATTGTAGTTCAACAATGCATCCTAATCTAATTAAACTACCCAAAGTAACCTAAAATGCTGGCGAATAAGTTTTCATACATTTTAAACCTAACCATATGGTGGTTACTTTACTATCCCTTAAAGTGTATTTATAGAAATAATATCCTATAGTAGTTTTTTCTCCCTAAGTGAAATTTTTTAAAATGTCGGGCTGAATTAAAATTGCGACTACAATCACCGCAGCGTTCCCGTGACAAAATAACAGCGGCGTTACCATGGAAGTGTGAAAATGAACTGGCTACAACCGCCGTAAGAAAACTGTTACGCGACTAATGAGAAACGAGCACAAAAAAAAATACAGACTGTACATGTATCGTGGATATTTTCAAACAGTGTGTTGGCTAACCTGATATTTATTTTTGTTTATCTACTTGTGATGAAAAAAGGTTCGCGGGAATCGTGTTTCGGGATATTTAAAGTGTGGCATACATGCTAATAATTGCGTTGACTATTTAAATAAACGGGAATTGGAACTGTACCGCAAAATTTATTTAATAACTATGTTCTTGTTATAAGCTCGTACTGCACTGACACTCGTGGTTGGAAATTTTGTCTCGTGATTGGCCGGCGTAGAATCAGCGTAAAAGAATTGAAAGTATTCAATCCTCTTAACGCTGCTACCGCGAGCAGGCCGCCATCTTAAGCCCTTATGTTGTGTTGTAGCTGGTGCCATATACAAGTGTGGATTCAATTTTGTATTGTTAATTCTTACAGTGTTTGTAGCCGGGGCTTAAGCTCCTGGTATTTTGGAGAAATATGTAACAATTTTCGAAGATATAGGGAATAAAATTACCCATAAATGTCTTCTATACCTCCCCACTTCTTTTTCTTATGGAAAATTTCTAAAATTGATTGTCCAGTGCAGACAATTCAGTAAAAATTTTAATTTCTGTTTTAATTATGTACCAAGGGTAACTTAACCCTGTCCAACATTGTAGATGCAATAAACAAGATTGTACCCTACAATAAGGGTTACATAAGTATAAAACTGTATCATAACAGAGAACTGATGTAATGTAAGGAGAGGGATTAACTAAAACGGTATTTGAATTCATTTACCAGAAACCATTTACTATATTGACGTTAAATATGTATAAAGGAGATGAAGTCATATTGGAAACAAACCTCTCCAGTCGTTGTCAGTGTTAGGAAATTAAATATAAATGCCAGCAAATATTTGTTTATTCGTAGCTCAGGAACATGTGAACTTTGCCTTTCAGAAATTCAAGTAGGCTGCTGGTCGCCGTTTTGTTGCACTCATTACTGATACGCAACCTGCATTACATTACACGACAACGGTAGAACGCTTGTTATACTTTATATAATCACTCATTCAAAAAATAGTTTTCCACAAATCCTGATATATGAGCACTATATCTAAAACACGTGATTATTGTCGCACATAACCCAATATTGGTCCGCGGTACATACACTCACGATCGGTAGTTATATGAGGAAATTATTCGATTGCACAACTAACACAAGGTAATAATAAACTAGTAAAACTTACCACATGAATTGTAATATATATTAATTTATTCATCAGCTTCTTTGTTCAACACGAAATGCTTCGAATGTAACCTTTCTCTCAGCGTCATTCTAATGTAAACACAATGTTTTGGGATACTATCAAGATGGCGGCTAGAGTCCATAGTAAATCCACTTATCTCCAGCGGCTTCAACTACGTCACAACATGCCATCTCCTGTATACTCCTAGCTCCATGATCTCAACTGAAGAATCGTAATTTGATACCTTTCCTGCTCGAAAATGAAGTATATACTTAGATATTTCTGCGCCCCTTATGAAGAAGCTATCACACGCAGTAATCAAAGATTTCGTACACTACATCCATCTGAGGTTGGATTCGTTGTGGGGATGATTTAGTACTCCACACGATGGTGACATTGGGGGGGGGGGGGGGCGACGTCCAGTGAGCGGTGGCATTCGCCGTTAAAGGAATTTTCCATCCGGAAAGCTGCTTGTAAAAATCCTCCACAACTCTCCGTAAATTACCGGTAAACTTTTTTTTTTTTTTCAATAACACAATGGGCCTCATCACTTTATTAATGCATCGGTCAAATGAAACTGTGAAATTATTAAGAAAGTTAATGCATAAAAAAAAGTGCTCATTTTCAAACTTCGATACATAAAAAAAAAAAAAAACAGAAAGCGAAAGAAATAATTTTATGCTATCACAAATGTTAACATAACACTTTTTATTCGACGTTAAGGTCTTGAACTACTCTCCATCCATCGATACCAACTTTACTGGGCGAATGTCACTCAACGCGCCTATTAAATAATATGCATGCAGGGGCAGTTACTTTTCTCTGAGGTTCATTTCGAAAGTGCCCACTTTATTGTGAACAGCCTTTGCCCATGTCCACGATCGAAGACAATCCTTTGCCCATGTCCACGATCGAAGACAAGTTGCATACTAAGGATGCTTAGAACCGACATTGTGCGTAATATAATTTGCAAATGTTTCTGCGCGTCTCCTTTAAAGCCTGGTATTCACTTGTTGCATTTGCCCGTCGCGTATCACCGTTGCGTATCAATCACTGATACGCAATGGTGAAACGCAAATCTGTATTGCTCGTATCATCACAGCGTATCATGCAACGGGTCTACGATACGCCGGAATCTATCCGTCTCCGAATATCAGCTATGAGCACACCACAGCAGATTGCTGCCGCGGCATATATTTTAATACAGTATGGCAAAAAAAAAAAAAAAAAAAAATTCCCACGTTTGTAGATATCGAAAGTGCTCACCAGTCGGGAACATTAAAGTGGTACAAGTTTATTGGCCGATTTGAGGTTTCATCACGACGGAGGGATGTATAAAAATTCTCACAAGGATGTAACTTTCGGTGAATGAAATAACTACTTTCCGATCCCACTCCGTTGTTTGTTACAACACAACCTTTCCCAATGACGTGTGAACAGAGACTGCGACAACTGGCCGACCAACCCCGCTGCGTATCAATGTTGCATATTTTGATACGGAGTAACGCAACGGAGGGCTGTTTCCCTACATGCAACGCGATGCGGAACTGTGATACGCAACGGGCAAATGAAACAAGTGGATAAAGACTGTTCACGATAAAGTGAGCACTTTTGAAATCAACCTTAGAAAAATGTCACTGCTCCCGCCTGCATATATTTTAACGTCAGTAAAGTTGGTAACGATGGAGGAAAAGTAGTTCCATATCTTAACGTCGAATAAAATTTGTGTTATGTCACCATTTGTGAAAACTTAAATGATTACTTTCGCTTTCTATTTTTTTATGCAACTAAGCGTAAAAACTACCAGATTTGTAACATATTTACGTTTATAACAATTCTACATTTCTACAATTCAATTTCTACAATTCAACAATTCTTCAATTCTACAATTCTACCTGACTGACGCATGAACAAAGTGATGAGACCCATGGCAATGTTAATTTTACATAAGGCGGAAGAATACGCAGCGTGCATATAAGTAGATCTTAAGCAGAGCTTTCAAAAGTGCTCATTTTAGCGTGAACAGCCTATACTAGGCTTTAACGATTATAACAGCAAACACGCATCATAATATAGTTTATTAGTTTACGAGAAGCACGAGCTTTAACTATATAAACCAATTAATCAGAGACACCAATTTTTGACAAAACATTTTATGACTAGTTGTGTTTCAAAACACTTTATCTCAGCTCTAATTTGCTGATAGGGTAATTTTTAACGTGAATACATCGTAGATGTCTACCAGCGAATGACATACGTTCAGTATTGGAGTACTCACGCCTAAATATTACACGATTGCAGAAATATCGTAAATTAATCGGGAACCATATGCGTGAAGAATAATTAATGAATAAAACGATAACTAAAAAAATATAACGAAAAGGTTTTACGAACGAGTTTCCATAATTTACTATGCAATGCTTTGACATTGAGTTTTTCAGTATCATTGTTTCGTAAGGTAAGTTCGGAAATGTCTAAATTTATTGTGAACGTTTCTTATATCGCATCCAAATGAGCATCGATCCGTACGAGTAAGATACAAAGGTTTTCACTCGCAGTTTTTACGCTGCGGCACACGCGAGGTCATCGTTAAGGTTTTATTGAACACCTGCCAGGCAAAAGGCACAGCCATGCTCCTCAGCACGCTACCCATTGTAATGAACGTGATAATCAAAATCTGATGATCATCCTAATGCGTGTGTAAAGCGTGCTAGAGTTCTTTCGCACAGCAGTTCCCTGTAGATGTGCTTCCGTAAAGGGACAAAAGACCTTTCATATGAACCATGAAATTCATCGAACCAACCTAAGCACAAGCTAACTGTGTTAAAAATGGTAAAAACATAAACATAAAATAATATCACATATTTGAACAGAACTGAATGCCGGTTTTAAATGGAATATATAAATTTTACTAAACAATGTCTCTATTATTTTTTTAATTCTATCCGTATTATAAATGTTTGGCTATGATGAAATGTGCATTTTATAAAAATAATTTCATTAACAATAAAGGACGGTAAAATATACACTTTAATAACTTAACTGAGCTCATGAAAAAAAAAAAACAGCGTACGTAAAACAATACAACAATTTCCTTCCCACTTTGGCGAGTACTGAATCGTCTCCAAAGATCGCCTTGCTCTGAGCACAGCTTTGCGCTCCGAGGTCTATACATGTCTACCAGTATTAAAACAACACGAATGCCTTGTCAGTTGGTTTCTGCATCCCAATAAACCGCCATCACTATAGCCTACACACTCAGTGGCGTGTGGCAAGGTAAGCTGGCACTTGCTCACTGCCGCACATTCCCGGTGCACGCAGCAGGAGCCAGTAACCACAGTGGAGCCCAGGGAAATGTTACACACGTACTCTGGCGTCACCTGCCGAGCTACGTTCTAGACGCGGTAAACTAGCAAGCAACAGGGTACAGCACACAGCTAACACCAGCTTACCTTGCAAACACTTCACCACATGCCACTGCGCACAGTTTACTGTCTGTTAGCCAATGAACGGGCGAGTTCACTAGGCCTTGCCCCAAGTGAACTTGTGACCGAACTGGAAATCCGTACTCTTAATTGCAGCAAGTAACAAAATTTATTTATTATTTACGAAATTTAATGTTCACGTAGATCTTTCCTGTGGCGAATAAATTTTCATTGAAGTTTACTCGCAGCTGCACTTTAAGACTTTGAAGATACATCATTGCATTATTGAACGTTGAGTGTAAAAAAAAAAAAAACAAATGAAGAACATTATTTTCAGACGTATGCTGTAGTACTGCTACTTTTAACACTTATTATTTATAGTTGATCAATTAGGCAAAACCTGACATATATTATCAACATTAAATTTTTATTTGCAAAACCCTTCCAACAAAAAAGCGTCGCAGGTAATACGTTATTATTGCAGCTGTGACAATAACCTCTACTGAACTGAACGACAAACTTTTCACCTATAACGCAGTGCTGGTCCATTCATTATGCATGCTGGTAAAATGAAGCCGTAGCGGTTTGATGGCATCTATAGGGGCATCAGACTTTCGCAAAAACATTTCCGTGCAGCGTAAATTTTAATGCCCTACGTAAACATTGGCAGCTTTTCCTCCGTGTCTGGCCTCGCGTCTTTTTGAGAAGACGTCGTTCCCACTTGACTAAGCCAGTCAGAGATGCGGTATTCTGTGATTCGCTGGCAGGCAACCTACCGCGAAAGTGGAGCTGAACTAAATTGTTTTGAAATATAAACTGTTTTGAATAACCAAAAACAAACTGCTTAAAAAAAAAAAAAAAAAAAAAAAACCACCCCTCTCCAAATTCCTCACTGATGTCTTTTTTATCTCCCAATCTGATGAATTCGTGTACCATCAGGAACACGTATGGTAAATATTGTAAGTAATTTTCACTTGCTCTAGGTCTGCCGGAGTATGTAATCATTGTTCGTGAACATTTAAATAAAAAAAACAGTGGAGGTATTACTTGTTAACACCTTATATTGGAAGAATCTTACGAGTTACGAATTAATTACAGCGATTCGAGGCAGTCAGAAACTTAGTTTTAACATACACTTTATTTTTAAGCGGAAACGAATGTTGGTGACCTGTTACTACACTGTTCGTGTACACCTTCCGTACTTTTTGTTTTTATCCGAATCATTCAACATTCAACAATCATTCAACATGAATTCTTCATTGGAAATTAGTGGAGAGGTGAATGTTCTCGCTTAATAACAAGGTTTTTTTTTTTTTTTGCGCTGGCGCGGGTCGTATCAGGTGAAGATGGAGTAGCGGAGGAATGCAAGGACAGGAGACGCGGGAGTTCTTCGAGAAAACCCACCTGTCCGGCACGTTCCTTACTTGAGAAAATCCGGGTAACACCTCCGGTAATCGAGCATGGGTGGGAGACGAGTAAAAGCTGTTCACGGTAGCTGAGCACTTTTCAAAGCCTTGCTTCATTGTTAATTCTTCAACCACATGTAAAATTAACATGGCCGTAGGCCTGATCATGTTATTCCTACATCAGTTATGTGAAACTATGAAATTATTAGAAACATAAATATGCTACGAACTCGCAAATTCTTGCACTTATGAAAACTGAAAGCATCGTAAACTGTTTAAGTATTCACAAATGTTACCCTAACACTTTTAATTCGACTTTAAGAAATGGATCTAATTTCCCTCCGCATTTACCAACTGTACTGAGCTCATGCCAGTCAGTGTGTGATGGCTGGGAGTCCGTAATATTTTCTTAAGTATAATATGTATATATTGGGCAGATGATTTCTCAAGGAGTATTGTAATTTTGGGCGTGTTAAAACAGGTATATAACATATAAACCCTTGAGTGAAGTAAAGTAAATATTGTAATTCTTGGGTCTAATGTTTAATGTAAGATTAAATTTCGTGTTGCAATTAACAAGTGCCATATATTGTAAACAATCCTGTTGGATGGTTTAGTAAATGAAACTCGGGAGAGATTGTGGTTGTAATTGTAGGGTAACCACCCTTTACCACTATGGACAGAATAACTTGGCTCTCAGTCTAACAACAAAATCTTACATCAGTGCTCCGCAGTGGATTAAATTGACTCTAGTTGAGACCCACCGTTTTCCTGATCCCTTTAATATTTGAGGTAGGATCGAAGAAGGGTTGGAGGTGAGTTGTTCAGTGTTGAGGCACCGGTGACAAGCGTGCACGTTTAAATATATGCAGGTAGGGTCTGTGACATTTTTTAATGGTTGATTTCAAAAGTGCTTAATTAATTTTAACAGCCTATAGTTTGCATACTACACCAACGTGGCCTCTGATTAAAATTACCTACCCAATTCAGGCATGTCAAAGACTGTGAAGTAGGCAGTCCGTCACGCGTGGGTTTCAATTTTGCTGGTTAAGGGTAAAAAAAAAATCAGTTGATATTTTGCACGCACTCAGATAGAACATTGTGAAGGTGCGTGGCATCAAACTCATACTTCTGGTTTTACTCTACCGACTATACCGAGAAAGAAAAAAGACAAGGGACCTCAAAATTATAGTGTGCTCCAAACATTGTGATTTCTGACAGGGAAATTTTGTCATGCTGGTCTAACCATTGCTAGTACTACGTTTGCCCTAAGAGAACAGAAAGTGTGCGAATAAAACCTGGACTACAGAATTGGTGCTTAATTTTGTTCAGGCACAGATATTTACCATTCAATTTTCCCTCACAAGAATTGGAACATTTTTTAACAGAAAGTTACTCAGTTTGTATGTGATTTTCAACATTTTGGTGCAGCAAATAACTTTGATACAAACACGTAAAATATAACTGAATGAACTATTATCCCATTCTGGCCATAGCAGGCCTCCCGTGGCCCAGTCAGTTGGTGGGCAGCCGGTCTGGGTTGGGGGAGGCTCTGAGTTCGAATCCCAGGTAAGGCATCGTCGTAAGCTTAATTTACATCATAAGACTATTTATAAGCCGTCCCCTGATAAGCCTCCAGGCATAACACTGGGGGAACGTTAATAAACCTTTTCCGATACAATTCTGTGCGTACGCCATTGCAGGTCCTTGCCACAAGAAACACAGAATGCATCATAGAAATACACAAACATAACAAACAGTAGGCAATATAACCTAATAAGCCCACTTTTCTCTACATGTGCATGTGAGCGAATTTAATGAATTAGACCCTAATATAATACCACTTAGATAAAATGAACATGTGTGTTAAGATGTTTATACTGTCGTCGTTTCGAAAATAAGTGTCTGGCCCACTTCAAATATAGTATTCTACATGGTCAAACATAGTACTAATTGTTTACCTAATTGGGTGGGAATCGGTTAATGGTTTCTTGAGCTATGACACGAAATCTTTATTTTTTCGTGTGGCACTCTCATACAAAATGGCACAGTAAATACGTTATGTATGAGTACATTTTATGCTTGTTGTTGGCACTTTAATCATATCATGTTTGGTCGACATTGGTCAAATAATGTGGTATATAATACCAAATTAACCAAATATATTTATATGGCTTCAATGTTCAAAATAAATATTTTATTCATTTAAATTTCATAACTAAATGTTAACATGTCCTACCATACAGATTTTAGTTACCAGCTACAATATTTCATTCATTTATATCACATATATGTTAACATGGCCTACAACATAAATATTAGTTATCAGTTAAATTTTACGAGAGTCTATTGAATAACTTCTGAGATATTAGGTAAACGATTTATTTTTTCATGTTGTGAAATCCCGGACAAGTAAAAATATACCTGTAATTAAAATGTCTACATTATTAAATGCCAAAATACGAACTGTAGATTAAATAGAGTAAACAGATCCCAAATTGAGAACTGGAGTCATAATATTTAAAATATCCACCATTTGGAAAATAAGTTTACTGCGTACTCGAAAACTAAAAAAAGTAGATTAATGGCCTCAAAAAATTTCATGGGCAAAGGGCGGAAAGGGGAGAGGGAGGAAGACTCATACAAGACACACACAGAGGACATTACCAAGAACTACTTTTTACAGACCACGGAGAATATTTATAGTCACCGGTACAGAAGGAATAGTCGCCAATGTGTGGTAACATATTGTACAACTGGTAAAAGTTGTCTTCTCCGAAAAGTAGTATTGTGGTGCCTCTTTTAACACATAATACAGGAATGTACTACATGAGTGCTTGACCCAATAAAAAGGGGGGAGGGGAATTATCTTTGTAAGTAGTAGGAAAAGGGGCATTCACGCTAACCTGGCATCCTGGCGGGGATCCGGGATTCACAGCGGCCATCTTGAATGACGTGATGTCGAAACCTCATGCGCTGTCATTCTTTCACTGTGTGTTCTCGTCATGCTCTTGTGTTTTCTCATGCTCTTTCATTCTTCTCTCTCTCTCTCTCATGCTTGTTCTTGTCAAGCTCTTGCACCCCAATTCTTCTACCTCACACTCTCTCATTCCTTCCTGTCTCTCCCATGCCTGTTCTCTCTCGCTTATCCTGTCCCTTGGTTTTCTCATATTACTTCTGGTCTCCTTTATTTTCTCTGTTGTTTCCCACCCCTTTTTCCTCTCTTTGTTTTTGTGTCCTCCATCTTGGATGTTCGAAATTCCCTCATCACCATGCCTGCCACCAGTCGGCAGTCGTCGGTGACCATCTTTAATTCTCGCACCCACCACCAGTGTGCGTGAAGTTGTATCATGCGCAGCTAGGAATGCAGGCATCGACGGGGCCATTTTGTGCAGGTAATCACATCGCCTGCAGGGGCCACTTGGAGAGCTGGGAATTAATGTCGGTAAATTGTTGTTTTGGAACTCAGAAATGTCGGAGCAGCGTGGTTTCGATCCGACCACCTTTCCGTTGCAAGTCCGATGTCTAGACCACACGACCACCATTGCATGAGGAATGTTATCAGATGAAATAAAGTAAATACTCGCCACCCTATGCACTCTCCAGAAATTAAACACGTCATCGTGAAAAAAACTGCAGTCACAGTCCATGGACACACTTTTTATATGTGTAAAAGTTATACATAAAAATGAATAGCATCAAAAAATACCGTCATTCAGAAAATTTATATACATTAAAAATTTTGGCAGGTCACATATCCATACAAAAGTTATTTGCATCCATACAGATCCTATTGCGCAGCAATGTACATGGGCTGCATACAGGGAAGAAAAATGAGGGGATCCGATCCGAGCAAAGAGTACACCATAACCACAGAAGTAGATGGTGCTAACGAACTTAACGCGATGGTGCTAACGTCGCACCCTGTCATGCGAAGCATGTCATCAAAAGCGAATCCTGGGGTGCGACCATAGTGATTACAGTCGAGCTTGTAGGTGGAAATACGTAAGTCCCTGAAATTTTCAAAGACATCGGCCAGGATGAGCATATCTGTCGTCAGGTAGAAGTCCGAATACTTTCCCAGGTTCGCAGAGATGAAAGCTTCCCATGCCATGTGGGCATATGCGTAATCTTCGGCAATGATGTCGGTGCCAATCAACAGGTTTGTGGAATACTTCTTTCGGGGGCAGCTGCGGCTCTTTCAACTTCTCCCACCTGTCGACGTAATCGGTATAGAAATATACCTTGATATGTGACGAGTGATATTTTGTTATGCCCAAAGAACTTCTTCGAGTTGTTGAATTTTGAAGGCGCCGGGTACTCGGCCAGGGATGCTAGACTGCGGGTCATGAACTTGAACGTATCGACAATCTGTACCGAAAATCTGTCTTCCATCTGGGTCGAAAACATAATCACTTTCTTGCTCGCGTGCGGAATAATAAATATCTTTTGTATCGCATCCGAGCTGCCTGATGATGAAATACTCGTCGTAACTCAGGTTATGGAAAAATACAACCAGTTTCTTCGGTCTTTGGCGAAGGAAATTGCAGCGTTGCATGTA